>JALAZF010000341.1:0-2400000 GCA_022829125.1 Lathyrus tuberosus
GTTATAGGATTAATGGCAACCAACAACCAGTGTCCACTGTAAAATATAACAAAAGTTTAGGTGGATAATTTCTACGCAAAAGATACAAATTAAAGATTAGAATGAAATTAGAATGAAAATCTTACCCGTTTCCAGTATTATACGGCAAAATAAATAGACTTTCTGTGTTGCTGGCCATAAATCGCTCAAGTAAGTGGTGTCTTACTTCAATTACATTCATACCAATTCTCGGTGCATTAACAAGGCTACAAGAGAAGAAACGGAATCTGTTTGACAATTCCGTCCCCCGCATGAATTTTTCATACATGCACCTTAAATAAAAACATAATAAACATTAGACTATTTTCATTGAAATGTGTAAATAAATTGTTCAACTAAATAAATAATAGATTGATTGGAGTACCAGATGTATGAATGCATAACACCGATGCCTAATTCAATATGCTTGAATATCTGCTCCATGTCCTATTTTCCGATTATCTTGGAATGCGGAAATCCAAAAACACCTTCGACCATTTCTATTTGACGAATAGCACCATCCATCAAATCTGACACTGTCATAAGTGTTTCTAGACACGATTGAAAGCGAGCTCTTTTTTCCTGCACGGTCCTTGTAGGAGCTTTTTTCTTGCCGGTCTGTTGTGAACCATGAGCAGGAACCTAACAATCATATAAGTTAGGTAAAGTAGAAAATCATGAAACATTTGAATTCGGATAATAGAATAACACTTAAAAGCTACCTCTCTGTGTGATTCAACAGACTCGTTTTGCCACAAAACCCCTTTATTCTTAGCTGCGGGTTTTGTAGGAGTCTAACATTACCATGTAAAAAAATGTAAGTAATGGTTTAGAATGATTTTCATAATCGTTCAGAATTGACATTTGAATACTAAGAGATTCGTAATGGTTTTCAACATACCTCATCACCTATGGAAATGAGGTCTATCGGCCATGCAACAAACGAACCTATTGCATCCCGCAGCAATGTAACCTCTGAAACCGAGTTAGGTATGGGTAGTACCGCATCCGTATCTAAAGCGATATCAACCGACACTTTTAGATATCCATTAGGGAGCGGTTGATGGTGAAGTAACGCTCCCACAAGGTTATGCACTTTTTCCTTGCCAACCATGCGATAAGTTGGTAACGACAAATACAGCTGGCAAGATGAAATGCCCTGAAGCAATAATAATTATGTAACTGTTAATATGTATAAAGGTCAATTAAAATAAATGTGTTAATTTAATTAAAATAAATATGTGTTAATTACCTCGGGAATTTTATTTGGAGAATTGATACTAGCTTTGTCACTAGTATCTTTCAAACCGGAACCGCGCTTTTCCGCCTCATATCTCTCTTTATCCTGTTGCAATTCAAGGACTTGCGCTTGTAGTGCCATCAAAGTTTGCATGACTTCTTGGTTGCTGGGATTTTTTCTCTTTGGTTGCTTATACAGGGAAGATGGAGTCACACCAATTCGCATTTCTATTCGGATTTAAACCTCGGAGAACATCCTTGTGCATTTCAACATACGACTCAACCTCATTCTCATTGTGCAGAACATACAAATGCACTTGATCCCGTTCGACCCTTGATACTGTCACAACTTCATTTCCAATTAACTTTTTTCCTTCTTTTTTTTCGACAATATGAGATTTGGGGAGTCCAATTGATTGTACATTGGACAGATATTCAGTACAAAACTCAACCGCTTCTTCAACAATGTATCGTTCAGAAATACAACCCTCTGGTCGACTTCGGTTTTTCACATACCCTTTTAATATTTTCATATAACGTTCAGCAGGGTACATCCATCTCATATAAGCCGGTCCACACAATTGTGTCTCTTTCACCAGATGAACAACTAGATGAACCATTATGTCAAAAAACGAGGGAGGAAAATACATTTCAAGATCACAGAAAGTAATAACTATTTCTTTTTGCAATGTTGGTAAGATCGCAGGATCGATCACCTTACTGCAAATTGACTTGAAGAAAAAACACAATTTAGTTATTGCGCTTCTTACTTTTTCTAGCTGAATAGAACGTATACCTATTGGTAGAAAATGTTCCATTATAACATGGCAGTCATGCGTCTTTAAACTCTTTAACTTGAGGTCTTTCATAGACACAAGTCTTCTAATATCTGAAGAGTATCATTCTGGAACTTTAACTTCACTTAGAAACTTACACAATACTTTTTTCTCCTTTCTAGATAGAGTATACGCAGCAGGTGGTAGATATGTTCGTTTTCCTTTCTTCAAGGGTGCTAATTCAGTTCTTATCCCCATATGTACCAAGTCCTTTCTTGCTTTAAGGCCATCCTTAGACTTTCCTGGTATATTGAGTAACGTACCAATAACACTGTCAAATACATTTTTTTCAATATGCATAACATCGAGAAAATGTCTTACATACACCGACTTCCAATATGGCAGTTCAAAAAAAATTGACCTCTTCTTCCACCCACTCTTGACAAGTGTATGTGCAAAAGGCTTTCCAAACTGAGTTCTCACATCTTTCACCTTTTCAAAAATTTGATCACCTGTCAATATAGTTGGAGCTCTACCATGTTCTGGCTCTCCATTGAATTCTTTTCTCCACCCACGATATTGATTATTAGAATTTAAGAATCTAAGATAACCGAGAAAGACATTCTTCTGACCAAACTCCAATCGCGTCCAATCTGTTTTATCTTCACAAATAGGACACGCACATTGACCTTTTATGATGTACCCTGATAGATTTCCGTATGCTGGAAAATCATTAATTGTGCCAAACAACATCGCCCTCAAGTTGAAACTTTCTTTCCTATACCCATCATAAACCTCCACACCGTTCTCCCACAAAAATTTTAAATCTTCGATTAAGGGTGCCAAGTATACGTCTATGTCATTCCCTGGTTGTCTAGGCCCAGAAATTAACATAGATAACATCATGTACTTACGCTTCATACATAGCCATGGAGGTAGGTTATAAATCATTATGATCACAGGCCAAGTGCTATGTGAGATACTTTGAATACCGTGTGGGTTCATTCCATCAGTAGATAATGCCAAGCGAAGGTTTCTTGCTTCTTTTCCAAATTCAGGATAATCATCATCAATTTTCATCCACTGTGGTGAATCTTCCGGATGTCGAAACTTTCCATCAATAATTCTTTCAATCTTAATTCTTCCATCAATATACCTGTAGGGAAACGATCCGACTTTCACACTTTGATCACAAGTAACCCCTATATATAGCAAATTCAATAAGTTAGTAACTCCATCATATCAGTTCCTTCAAAGCACTACTAATTACATTGGCAAGAGAGAACAACTAATTACCTTTAGAGATGTAAACAACTTCTAGACCCACACAGTGTCCATATAGGTTAGAATTAACAAGACCCCCCTGTACATGTATCATAAAATGAAATATCATTAATAAAATATGCATTACTATTGAAGATAAATTGTAGAATGATTTTTTGGTTAAATAGATTATTAAAATTATATTTTAATAGTGTTAAACATAAATGTAAACATATTTATGATATACTAAAAATGTAGAAAAGAATCACATAGCAAAAATGAGTACAAATTGCACTTATTTATTAATGAAAAAGATTCTTACTTGATAAAAACAATTGTGAAAAAAACCTATAAAACTTGGTACAATTTAAGATTGAATGAGGGGAAATAGGTTTTGTTATTAGTTATAACCGATAACACTAAATAACACAAATCATAATTCAAAACATAGCAAAATCTGATTTATATTTAATCAGCTAAGCTTTTCTAATTGTTTATCTAAATCATTATCCTATTGCATTTGGTCTTTAACTTATCTAAATCATTTTCTAATTGTTTAATCAATTATGTTTTGTTATTAAACTCCTTTCACGTTTTAGCACTCAACCATATACAATGTTGTTATACTAATTTCACATTCTCAATAATAACAGCAACAGAAGCAACAATAACTGAAGCAACAATAACAGCAACAGAACGACAACAACATGCAAGAACGATTGACAATAACGATGACAAGAACAGCAACAACGAACAATGTTAGAAGTAAGAACAGCAACAACAATGTACCTCTTCTTCGTCATGACAATGAAGCACGACGGCAGCAGAACGACGACAGCAGTGAAGTCGCGACAATGAACGACGGCAGCAGAACGACGGCAACCGCGAATGAACGACGGCAATGGCGGATGAACGACGGCAATGGCAAAGGGTTTTAGCAGAGAAGAAAGTGAGCAAGGGTTTCAGGAGAAAGAAACGCGCGGTCGAGAGAAGAAAATGAATAGAAGCAGTTTCAGAAAATGAAATGAAATGTGTTTTATATTTTAATTAATAAATGACCTTAGAGGGCGCTTTCCTTAAAAAGCGCTTTCTAAAGTGGGGAGACTTAAAGACCTTAGAGGGCACTTTTCTGAAAGTGCTTTCTAAAGGTTAACCTTAGACAGCGTTTTTCTTAAAGTGCTTTCTAAGGTTAAACTTTAGACAATGCTTTTCTAAAGCGCTTTCTAAAGTAATACCTATAGAAGCGTTTTCTGGAAAGCGCTTTCTAAGGTGTCTTCCATTAAGCGCTTTCTAAGGGCATTTAACAGTGCTTTTGAAAAGCGCTTTCTAAAGGCTGTCTATTACAGCGCTTTTTTTTAGCGAAATTTTTAAAAGACCTATAGCAGCGCTTTGTCCAAAAAGCGCTGTCTTTGTTGCGCTGTCTTTTTCCAATTTTGGCGTAGTGAATAATACATCAACATAAGCATATTTTGAAACAAAACAACATCAATAACATACAACAACATTTATGAAACAAGCTATTGAAACATAATCATAGTTTGAAACAAAACAACATCAACAACAATATCAACAACATACAACAACATTTATCAACAACATACATACCTTTATCAACATACATAACAATAACATCAACATAACTAACATAAACTAGCATGACATTGTAATCCAACAAAAATTTTATCAACATACATAACAATAACATCAACATAACAACAACATATGTGAATAAGAGTAAATATTGAAAAAGATTTGTTAACAACAACAAGCAAAAACAAAACATGTGAAACCGAAGTAAATAATATGAAAATCATGTAAACAAACATTTATCTACATTTATCAACAACAACAACAACATACAACAACCACTACGCCAAAAATCGTTTTTAGCAGCACTAAAAAAACAACGCTTTTATCACAAAGCGCTGCTATATGTTATGGAAAAAAATCGCTGAAAATAAGCGCTGCTAAAGCCCGTACCTAGGCCACACTTTAGAAAGCGCTTTTATAAAGCACTGCTAAATGTTAACCTTAGAAAGCGCTTTTGAAAAGTGCTGCTAAAGTCCTTAAATTGGCCCCCCATTTGAAAGCGCTTTCTGAAAGCGCTGCTATAGGCTAATGAAAAGAAAGCGCTTTTTAAGGAAAAAGCGCTGCTAAATCTAGCACCTAAGAAAACGCTTTTCAAAAGCGCTGCCTTAGGTCATTTATCAATTAAAAAATAAAAACACGACATTTTCAGAAGAGCCCTAATCATTTTTTCTAATCATTTTCACTCTCGAGACTGTTCTTCCTCCTTTCTTTCTCGCCATTTTCGTTCTCTCTCGCCACTGTTGTAGAAGAAGAAAGGTTCTCTCTCACCATTTTCGTTCTCTCTCACCACTGTTGTAGAAGAAGAGAGGTTCTCTCTCGCCATTTTAGTTTTCTCTCGCCTCTCGCCACTGTTGTAGAAGAAGAAAGGCTAACAAAGTAGAAGAAGAGGTATGTACCATTTTCGTTATCTCTCGCCACTGTTGTTGTTGAATGCTGCTTCTATTGTTGTTGTTGATACAATGTTGGTTATGTAGTTGTTGTTGATACAATGTTGATAAAATGTGGTTCTGTATTTTTTTTAATGTGGTTCTGTTGTTGTTGATACAATGTTGGTTATGTTGTTGTTGATACAATGTTGGTTAGAATGTTTGTCGTTCCGTAACTCTCACACCAAGTGTTCGGTGAAATGCTTGAACCAAGTTTAAAATGCAGTTCGGTTATGAGCTTTTAAGTTAGTTGTCTAGTTAGTTTGAAACAATTAGCATGAATATTGAAAAATCTATTTTGTGAAATTGTTGTATGTGGAGTATAGTATGCTTTCACTAGTGTGTACAACGTGCTTCCTTTTCAAATTATTACTGTTCACCATTTTTTGGATTGTTTTTTGGATTGAGTTTTTTGGTTAGCATGAATATGTCAGAATGCTAATGAATTGAGTTTTTTGGATTGTTTATTTTTTTTCTTTACTACAGGTCAAATGGCTAGTAATCAGGATAAAAATGACTCACACGATACAAATGATGCAAATGAAAGACCTGAGAATGTAGAAAAAGAAATTACACGAGGAATAACAATTATGAAGTTAATAATTCGTGCAAAAGATAGAGGAATCAAATATGATGTACATTGGAGTGATGAAGACTAACTAATTGAGCCTAACGGTGCAATGTTGACAACTTATATAGGTTCACTTGTTCGTCAGAACATTCCAATCACCTGTGATAACTGGATAAATCCAGCGTTGCAAGCTGGTAAAGAAAAAATATGGACTGAGATACAGGTACGTACCATATATGATTGATGTTATTAGATTTTTGTTGACGATTATGTCTTTAAATTACTTATACTAACACACTCTATGTGTATGTTTTTCGTAGAGGTCTTTTAACATTGATGAAAGTCGGAGAAAATATTGTCTTCAATTGGCCGGAAAAAGACTCAGAGGGTTTCGAACTTTTTTATCAACCACTTTTCTAAAGGATAAGCAAGGGAAGTTTGTTGAAGCAGAACTTCCAGTGAAGTATGCGGATTTGATTACCCCTGAAGAATGGGAGACATTTATAGCCAAACGAAGAACCGGAAAATTCCATGTAATGTTAATTTGTCATGTCTATTAATTGTATTGTATACTTGTTGCATTAGATTGTTCTGATATGACTTAAACTTGTTTATCCAGGAAGTGAGTGACATAAATCGGCAAAGAGCATCAAAACCGGCGTATCCATACAAAAAAGGGCGTTTGGGATATGCACGCTTACATCAAAAAATGGTAAGTATATATAAATGCTATGATCTTATTAATTGTCTCAATGTGTTATAATTGATGATCTTATTATTTGTCTCAATGTGTAGTTAGAAGAGAGTAAAAGTGAAGAAACATCTCTTCTGGGACATGTTTTGTGGAAGGCTGCTCGTGTCGGCAAGGATGGAGTTGTTACGGAAGATGTTCAACATGTTTTTGACGAATGTGTAAGTATAACATTATGTATTTAATTAAATCAATAGTTTACTAACATATAATTAAATTTTAATCCCCACTAATAATTGTCGATATGTAAATGAATTTCAGGAGACTCTATCTCAATCCTTAACTACAGGTGAGGACGAGGATTGCAGGAGCATACTTAGTCGAGTTCTAAATGTTCCTGAGTATTCCGGCCGTGTACGGGGTAAGGGATTTGGTGTGACTCCATCGTCCTTATATAAGCATCCAAAGAAAAAAAATCCTAGCAACCAACAAGTGATGCAAACGTTGGAGGAATTAAAAGCGCAAGTCCGTGAATTGCAAAAGGACAAAGAAAGATATATGGCGGAAAAGCGCAGTTCAGTGTTGAAAGATACTAGTGACAAATCTAGTATCAATTGTCAGAAGAAATTTCCCGAGGTAATTATATATGTTATTATGAAATTAAATTAGTCCATTCATTTTAATTGACATATATACACATTAACAATAACATATTTATTATTGGTTTAGGGCATTTCATCTTGTCAGCTGTATTTATCGTCACCGACTTATCGCATAGTTGGCAAGGGAAAATTGCATAACTTTTTGGGAGGTTTACTTCACCATAAACCACTTCCTGATGGATATCTGAAATTATCAGTTGATATTGCATTAGAGTTGGATGTGTTGCTACCGATACCTGACGTTGTTTCAGAGACAACATTGCCACGGGATGCAATAGGATCGTTTGTTGGATGGACGGCAGACCTCATTTTCATTGATGAGGAGGTATGTTGAAAACCATTATGAATGTTTTAGTAATCAAATGTCAATTCTGAACCATTACATACATTTTTTTTACATGGTAATGTTAGACTCCTACAAAACCCGCATCTAGGGATAAAGGGATTTTGCAGCACAATGAGTCTGTTGCATCACAAAAAGAGGTACATTGAAAGTGTTAATTATGTGATCTAAATACAAAAGCTTCGTGATTTTATACATTACCTAACTTATATAATTTTTAGGTTCCTGCTCAAGAGTCACAACAAGTCACCAAGAAAGCTAACAACGTATCCAACAAAAAAAGGATCTTCCAAGGACCTGACCAAAAAGAGCTTATGTTGGTCGATTTAGGATGTGTCTTGAAACACTTGTGGGAACATCAGATTTGATGCATGGTGCCATTCGTCAAATAGAAATGGAGGAAGGTGTTTTTGGTTTTTCTAATTTCGAAACACTTGCAAAAGAGGACATGGATCAGATTTTTCGGCATCTTGAATTAGACATCGGTGTTATGCAGTCATACATGTGGTACGCTGATCAATCTATTATCTAATTAGTTGAACAATTTATTTACACATTTCAATGAAAATATTCTAATGTTTATTATGTTTTTATTTAAGGGTCTTGTATGACAAATATATTCGCGGGAATCCATTGTCAAACAGATTCTATTTCATGTCTGGCGCCCGTGTCAACGCACCATTAATTGTTCAGGATCCAGATTCAGTAAGAGATTAATTAGTCGAGAGATTTATCGCCAGCAGTACAAAAAGTTTGTGTCTTTTACGGTATAATACTAGCAACGGGTTAGATTTTCCTTCTAATTTTATTCTAATCTTTGTATCTTTTGTGTAGAAAATTTCCATCTAAACATTTGCTTTATTTTACAGTGGTCACTGGTTGTTGGTTGCTATTAATCCTACAAAAGAAGTAGTGTATTTTCTGAATTCATTGGATGGTGATTGGACAACATATCCGGATATGAAGAATATGGTTGATACGTAAGTGAGACTGTTCTAAATATTCGTGTGTATTTGTATATTTAATTATTTCTGTGAGATTGTTCTAAATATATGTTTTTATTTTGTAAGAGCAATACAAGTATTCCGATCACAAAGAGAAGCTCGAGTACCACGGTCTAAAGCAAACAACATTACTTGGATCAGAGTGGAGGTATATTAATTTTCACAATTTTGCATATAATAGTGATGGTACTTGATATGGAGGTAACATTACTTGTTTTTATGTGTAGTGTGCTCGTCAGCGTAATGGAATAGATTGTGGTTATTATGTTTTGAGGTTTATGAGAGAAATCCTTCATTTGGATCAAATATAGATTCCAATCTTGGTATGGATTTATAACTTAGGATTTATTTTAGTATTTATCGAATATTTCATATAGTTTATGACTTTTAACTAAATCATGCATATTATGTTTTACTATGTAGTACTTTGATGAATACAAGTGTGCTTATTACTTGAAAGAGAAGTTGGAAGAAATCAAGGAGGAATTATGTGAATACTTTATTGAGAAAAGAATCATATAAGGTATGGAAGATGTTGTGTATAGTTATGGAATGTTGTATAGTTTTGGAAGTGGTTGTATATTAGGAATCTTTAGAAGTTAAATGATTTCTAGGTGAACAAATTGTTATTAGAATTATGGATTGGTGTATATATGATGCATGTTTGTGTTGATTTATAACAAATGGTTTATGTTTTGAATGGTAATGGTGTATATATTTTGGATTATAATGGTATATAATGCCTATGTTTAAATTAAGGATTGTTTGTTGAAATAAAGGCTCGATGGTTGAAATATAAGACCTATGTGTTGAAATAAAGGCTTGTTGAATGTTATATAAAGCAGGTTGTTTGAAAGAAAGGCTTGAATTATACAGGTTTATGGTATTATTTCCAAAAAAAAATTCCTAAAAAATAAGGAATAGGCAGCGCTTTTAAACAAAAAACGCTTCCTAAATTCATATTTTAACGTGAAGAAAAGAAAACGCTTTTTAGAAAAAGCGCTGCCTATAGTACATAATAGACAGCGCTTTCCACTAAAAGCGCTGGCTTAAAGTGAAATAAAAAATACATTAGACAGCGCTTTAGAAAGCGCTTTCTAAAGGGGGACCATAGAAAGTGCTTTTTCCTAAAAAAGCGCTGCCTAAAGATGCCAAAAGAAAGCATAAAAGGTCTGAAAAAGCGCTGCTAAAGGCCCACTGTAGAAAGCATTTTTCTAGGAAAAAGCGCTGCTAAAAGCCTACTTTAGAAAGCGATTTTAAAGGTAAAGCGCTGCCTAAAGCAGGCCTTTAGTAGCGCTTTTGCATTAAAAAAAAGTGCTGTCTTTACCTACAGCAGCGCCACCTTAGGCAGCGCTTTTAATCACTGTTAAAGGCCAAAAAAGCGTTGTCTTTTCCCTTCCTTGGCATAGTGAAAAAAAAACCATGAACTCCCGAACAAGAAGAAAATCATGTGAAAATCATGTGAAACATAAAACAACATACACAAAAACGAGAGAATAAGGAAGAAGAAGAATACCTTTATGTATGAAGAACAAGATTGAGGAAATAGTATAGAAAAAGAAAGCTAGTGACAAAAAAATGAGAGAAAATGTGTGTTAGGGTTTTACTATGACAGATACGCCGATACTGTCAAGAATCGAGAGTTAATTCGCTTATATATGGGTAAACAATCTCACCACGATCATATTCAAAAACCGTGATGAAATGTAATTCCTTTCACAACAATTAACATTACCAACCATGGTGATAGGTATTTTAATTTTAATATGTGTATTATATTATAAGGACAACACTCATTGTAATGAAAAAGTAGAAAACTGTTGGAGCTGGAACTCGAACCCTGTCACTCCATAGATTTATAATCATGGTTAATTGTTTTGACCATAATGCAATGTCTTTTCGTAAATATAAAAAAAAACAAAACACATCCAAAAATGTGGTATTACAATGGTTAACTGTCAGACCGTTGTAAGTTGGTGTTACCAAAGGTATATTTTATAGTACTCTCTCTCTCTCTCTCTCTCTCTCTCTCTCTCTCTCCACAATGACCCATTCATATCTAACATGGTATCAATCATCATTATATGCCCTACTCAAACTAAAGTAACAGGATTTCACTGAAAATAAATCGTCTGGGTTTGATAACCATAATAGTTTGTCTGCCGCATTGTCCTTAAGCTAGACATCCTTAAGAATTATTTTGAGCTCACAAAGTTGCTCAAATAATTCTGCATTAACATCATAAACAAGAATAAACTAAAAAAACCAGTCTAGATTCATAAACCATTCTTCCAAACTCCATAATCCGTGATGACCGTATCTTTGTTAATAACAACTTGAAAAAAAAATTGGAAATGTTCTCTTCAAAAATCTTCTTCCAATCCATCTGTTTATCCAGAAGTGAACATTGTTATATGCACCAACTTTGTAGTAAATGCTGGAAACGAACCAATCCTCTTCATTTTGATTATCTCTACCAATAAGTTGAATATCGTTCCACCAAGTTGAAGTTTTCCTAAAACCTTTTAAACCTATTCCGCAAAAGATATGTTCCTGCAAATTACCGTACATTTATTCTAAAATGTCTCTACAAATGGCTTCATCCTCATGTAACATCCTCTATTTCCATTTGAAAAGCAAGGAAAAATTAAACCACTATATGTTTCTAACTCTCAATCCTCCATTCTCCTTCGGTTCACACACATTGCTCCATTTAATCCAATTAATCCCTCCCTTCTCTTCATTTACAAACTAGATAAATCTACTTCGACTTTGAATAATCACTTTGATTATCTTTTTTTGTGCTTTAAAGAAAGACATAAGAAACACCAGAAAACTTGATAAAATCAAATTCAACAACATAATCCTCACACCAATTGAAAGCCATCTACCTTTCCACAAAGGCCTCCAAAATTCATAGTACCTAGGAATAGATCCTACTGACACTTCAATGAACTTAAAAGGTATGGTTTCTGTGTTGCACGAAAGGAAATTGGAAGCAACCTCCAAAATCTCATCTTCAATATTGTTGTGTGTAAAACTAAAGGTTGTCACATGCAAGTATACATGTATGCTTTAATTATAACAAGTGATAATAGTAAGGATATCGTACCCACAGGGAGTGAAAGAGGTTTAGATTGAACTTAGTAAGTATTCTTGTTTAAAACAAACATGAGCAAGGTAACAAAATAGTATTTGGAAAACAGAAGTTTAGATTATCCACAACACATGACTGAATGCAATAAAGTGAAGGTTTGATTAAATCAAGAGAGTGAATGTTAACTATGATACATTAATATGCATAATAGCCAAAATACATATATGATGAGATATGCCGTGCCTCAAAAGTTCAGAACATGATTTTTGTGTGTATCTCTAAAACATCAAAACATGCATTAATAGGGCAAGGGAACAAATCTCTAAGTCTCACTTATAACCCTAAAATATGTTTGGTTTATATTATGAAAATCCTTTATGGTTGTAGCTTCTTATCTCCAAGCAAACTAATTGAGTGAATATCTCTATCCTACTTGTTTCAACCACTTTTGTTATGAAATCCACTTGTTGTTGGATCTCTTACAACAACAATTTTTTACCTATTTCTAAGTTGATCATTCAAAGAAATAGATTTATAACATAAAAGCTCATAACGAAATAAGACACTAACATCACATCATTTTAACATAAAGGCGAGATTATATTAACTTCACATTGCTCAATAAACAAGAGTTTAGCTCATACTGAGCTTAGTACAAACTACTGAATTGAAACTGATAGGAAACATACTTAAACAAAAGATGTGAAAGAAATGACAACCTATTAGTAACTTGGAGATATCTTGTGATGGATACTCAACAAGTTAAGACTTTAGTCACATCAGCTCTCAGCAATGAATACGGGAATGGGTGAGAAGAACTCTCTCTTTTCTCACAAATCCTTACACTAAAAAGATTCTAAGTTACTACTAAAACTACTGAACTCTTTCTTCGTGATCGGTACCTTTCTTCAATTCCTAAGGTTAGCTTTTATAGGCACAAGTGTGGATGCAAAAGGGTGGAAGGCCTTGGATCATGGCCTTTTGATGCAAACAAGGTTCAACCCATCTTTCAAATCAGCATATTCCACTTTATCCTTCATTCTTTGTGAACAAGCAATTAGGTACAGACACTAAAACTTAACAAACAAACATTAAAATTATCACATAAAACATAATGAAATAGAGTAATAATAGCACACTAAAAGTGAATTATCTCTCCCTCAAACTTGAATCATTGTTTGTCCTCAGGTGATATAACAGGGATTAACAGAAAATTACCAATTACAACCTGATTTGATCAAAACAAATTTAAGCAAAGACACTCAGAACTTTAATTTTGGTGGATCATTTCAAAGATTGGCACAACTCAGTCATGCAAGTGATATGAAGTGAATTTGTTTTTTATCTTTACAAGATTCTTGCAGTCACGTCAGTACTCTTCAGTGAAGTAAGCTAGCCTAAATTTAATTTGATTGATCAAGCCTGAGCTCCAAGGGTTTATCTTTTGGTTTCAAGAGGGAGGTTTTGACTACTTTATCTTGACTCTCTTTCATGAAATACTATGGACCACACTTTTACTTATTTGATACTCTTTTGAACAATGCTTCACCTTTTCACTAGACGAGATCTCACTTGTAATGAGCCCAACTTGTTATTGTGATAAAGACGCCAGATGTTCCTCCAGTTTCTAGCACAGAAACATGTTCCTTCAATTTCGGGCACATAAACTTATTTTGAAGTGCTATTTGGCTTACTCCAATTACACACTTTGTGTGTTTATTTGATCTGTGTAGTGTGTCCTTTGAAAAAAATAAGTCTTAATTATGCAGTATTATTCTCCCCTTAATGACTCCTCAAGTGTCCACTTGTTTCCAATTTTCAAAACAAATCATTTTTTTTCAAAAAAGGCCTTTCCTTACTTTACTGACTACCAGAGGTGTGACAGAAGTTATTAGCAACCTCAACAGCAACCGCTTTAGTTCATCATAACAAACTTTGTTTCCTAAATTTTTTACAGTCCACTTGGTTTTATTCTGAGCATCAAATTTTTTCTTGATCAAAAGAGTTGCAATCAGCTATATCATTTTTTAGCATAATAAATGCAAAAACACACAAACTAAATATAACATGCAAAAAAAAAAACAGTATGACTAATCTTAAACATAGTGATTATCCAAAAGCATGCATCCATCAAACGAAAACAAAAACTAATCAAGAATATTCAAAGTGAAACTATCATAAATATCATCCAACTAGCAACCTAAGAAGCAAAGGAGAAAAGTGTAAAAAAGAGATAATGATGGGAAAGTGTTAAGCCAGAAGCCACCTCTCCCCCAAACTTAATGTAAGGACAGGGTCCTCACTGTCAGCTTGATGGGCAGGGACAAGCCTGCACTCGCCTCAAAGATAATACGAATTTGGCACGAATTATGCTACTCTTTTCGACAGCAATATCCTCTACTTTCTTTTTCCTCACTTCTTTCTTTGCCGCTCCCTTGTCTCTGTCCTTCTCATCTGCCTTTGATTGTTTTGGTTCTTTCACCTTTTTAGCTTTAGGGGCGACTTCAGTTCTGACAATCTCCTCTTCCCTTTTCTCTTCAGCAGCTGGTTTGATCACCAGATTCTTCTTTGGACTTTTCTTTGTATGGGTTTTCTTATGAGGGCTCTTTTTCTTATGGATTTTAATTGGGGTAGTCTTGATAGGGGTTGTTTTGATAGGGGTTGCTTCTGGGCTGGTCATTGGAGTCACGCCAGCACTTGCCTCCTCCTTAAGCTTAACTTTTTCAAAACTACCCTTGGGCTCTAATTTGTAGGACACTGGGGGTAGAATCCTCAGTACTGGAGTAGTACTTGGAACAATCTTCTTTTTCCTCAAGTCCCTCATCTACAACCTTCTCTTTGTTGTCATTCTCCTCAAGAGCTTCTCTTTATTCTTTAGTATTTTCCTCTTCTTGTACAATTGCTTCATCTAGGTCTTCTTCTGTTTCAGTTTCCTTTACAGGGGTGGAATTCATTTCAACATTATCCTTATCAACTTCACTAATCATTTCCTTCAAAGTGTTGTCTCCATCTTCCTCCTAATTGTCAGTTTGGTTTAAGTGAAAAATTTTGGGTGGACTGTCAATTGGTGGCACAACAGTGTGTGACTCCTTCTTTGTTTTCTTGTCTTTCTTCTGATTTTTTTATTTGGTGGACTGGGCTTGTATTCCTGAGGCACACCTTTGTTTGACTTTAGTTCGTCCACATCAACATTTTTCTTCCTTATCTTCTTTTTGTCCTTCTTCTTCTTCTTTCACTCATTTTTCTTCTCAGCCTGCTCCTCAACAACAACCTGCTCAGGTTCTTCTTTTGGTTCTAGCTCTCCTAAGATGTGCATTGGAAAAGTAGGGGGATCCATCATTTTTGTTGAGTTTTGGGTGGCATAAAGTCTTTCCTTCCATTCAAACTGCTCCTTCTAAAATTTAAATAAATCTCTTTAGTCTTTCTGCATTTGTAGCAAGATATTCCACAACACTCTATCTGTCTCAAAAGTTGTTTCCTCAGCAGTCCTCTCCTGTCCTGCCTCCACTGTTCTCTTTCTCCCTTTTGGCTTCATCAAGGTTTGAATTGATGCCTTGTCAAAGGCTGCCTGAGGTTGACAAATCTCATTTGTAGCCTTTTCAGGTACACCTTGACACTTTTACAATAGAGTAATGAGGTAGGGGAAATACACCATTCCATCTTTCTTCTTGGAACAAGCATGAATCTCTAGCACACTGATTTTGCATATGTTGATTATACTCATGGAAATGATGTAGTAAAGTAATAACAACCTTGCTTTGCTAACAATTTCATTGTGAGTGGTAGGACAGAGAGAATGTTTAAGGAACTGATACCATACCTTGGACTCAGGACGCAAATCCATCCTTCTTATAGCTTTTTCTGAGATTGGCTCCAGCCACTTCGTACCTTCATTGCATAGGGATGCCATGATGATATCGTAGTCTTGATATTCAAACTTTTCCAACATATTTTGATATTAAACTTCCTTCTCAGGCAAACCCATAATCATATTGATGGTGGCTTCAGATTAGACCATATTGGTCCCACGAACAATAACCTCCATCCTATTGTTGGTTGGATCAGTGAGATTGGAGTAGAACTCCTTCACAGTGAAAATTTTGTAGGGACTTGGATTTTTGCACAACTTGACCCACTTCATCCCCTGAATGATGCATCCAATGTCTCTTGGTAACCCAAGGTTATTGTTTTGAACATCAAATATGAAGCCTCTCTCAGACAAGACTCCCATACCGCAAAACTGATTCGTGAAGCTCCTAAATGCTTCACTATTGATGAATGTTTCAACAACATCAACCTCTTCATTAGAGTAAACAACATGAGGGGTGGCGTTCTTCTTCGTAACCTTCTTGTAACGTTTTCTAGAAATTTTAGGTTCCATGGTGGTTGGGAATAAAAAGGAAATTATGATTTGTGTTGGTAAAGAGAGAAAAGAAAGCAAGTGAGAGACACTTTGTTGAATTTAGATTTTCTTTTGTGAGAGAAATGGATTTTGTTTTTGGTAGTTAGGGGAAAGAATCATGAACGGATAATTGATGTGATGGGGGAAAATTTGTTTTGAACTTCCTTATGAAAAGTGTCTACTATGCACAGGTGGCGTGTAGCAGTTAATGCTCAGACAGACGTGGCAGACAAGAGCTGTTACTGCTGACGTCATGGCACAAAGCTCAAATCGTCTGCATGCATTCCAATCTCTCTTCTCCATTAATTTCTAAATTTTTCAATAGAAAACAATTGATCAGTAAATTCCAGCTCAACATGTTCTTTGTTTTCCCCCACTTAATTATTTTTCAATTCCAACTCTTTCTTTCCCACTTCAGATTTATGGAACGCCCATATGTCACGACACCTCTTAACAGTGGACCAAAACTTTAACATTTTAGTAGTTATGGGTTAATCACCTGTACCAAAAATAAAATAAAATACATATGAAGCTGGGTTTCCTCTCAGTAGAGCTACTTTAAGGTCTTATAGCCTGACCAAAGCAAGGAACTTAAGCAATGGAATTGATGGTTCCCCTTGTGTTGTTTGAGGGGTCACCAAAATAGGTCTTAATCCTTTGTTCATTAAGCTTGAAGTTTTTACCAGTTTTCTCATTCAACAAATCAACGTTCCCATGAGGATAAATCTTCACTAATTTGAAGGGGCTAGACCATTTTGATTTCAGTTTACTAGGAAACAGTTTTAATCTAGAGTTGAAAATCATAACTCTTTGATCTTCCACCAACTCTCGCTTCTAACACTTACTGTCGTGCCACTTCTTGGTCTTTTATTTGCACAACTCAACATTTTCATTTGAAAACAGCCTATGCTCCTCTAACTCATTAAGTTGGAGCATTCTAGCTTGGTCATCAGAGTTTAAATTAAAGTTCAATTGCTTAATGGACAAAAAAGCTTTATGCTATAACTCAATTGGCAAGTGGCAAGCCTTGCCATAGACAATTTTGTATGGAGACATGCCTAAGGGAGTCTTGTAATTTGTTCTGTGTGTTTTGTTTCATGGTGGTGTGTTCTCACCCAACCACAAAATTGGGTACCTCTTGGGGCCCAAACCAATTTGCCCACTTGCAATATATAAATACTACTAAAGTGTGCTCTCCCTCCTATTTGGGACTTTAATGAACCTTTTCAAATTCACCAACACACTTTAGCTCATACTTGTGCTCATTTATTGCCAACTTAATACCATTAACTTCGTCTAAGTCCCCACTCTGAGTTATCATCATTCCAAGCATTCCAACAAAAGCCCATTACCAATTTTCAATCTCCCCGGTTTCTTCCAAGAGTTTTTTAGGATAAGGTTCTCCTAAGGAAATATTATACTCATATGAGATTGCTTATGTTCATCTTTTTACATCTAGAGAGGGTCAGGTTAGAACCCCACCTCAAAGGTTGGGTGTTGACGTTGTTTCTACATTATCAGAGTCTTCATGTACAAAGCCTTCATTTTGTTCAGCTTTAGACTTTGATGTTTCATCACCTATAGAGGATTCTCAAATGTTGGCCATTGTTCACTCTTCACCACTTCTTGGAGCGCAATTGATAGATTCCGACCAATTTCCTGTCCTGGACCAGTTAACAGAAGTCTCTACCACTCCCACTATAGATCTTGTGCCACTTTCAGGCCAATAGTGTTGTTGCTAATAGGTGGGTAGGATCTTTGTTTCTTATGGTTGGTGGGATTTTTGGGGGATGATTTCCAATGAGCTCTTGCTAGGGATATGTCAGATCATTGCCTTGATATTCTCAAGTATTCTAATCTATGGTGGAGGCCTAAACCTTTTTGGTTTAACAACCATTGGTTAAATCATAATAGCTTTTCTGAGGTTTTTCGCTCCTGTTGCTCTAGTTCTATTGTTCAAGGTTTGAAGGCTTTTGTTTTGTTGGAAAAGTTTAAACCTTTTAAGTTAGTGCTGAAAGGTTTGATCAAGCAAGTTTTTGGTAATTTAGCTTTCAAGATTGATTCTTTTATGGAGGCAATTAGGAAGTTGGACTCTTTGACTTACTAGAGATAATTGTTTAAGGAGGAGATTTAGGCCCGATCTAGTAACATATTTAAGCTCTCGTCTTTGTTAAGGATTAATGACTCTTAAATGTTCAAAAGATCTAAATATCAATGGCTTAAGAGAGGTAACTTAAACTCTGGGTTTTTTTTTCATGCTTTTGTCAGGAGTAGGACCAAGAAGAGCGATATTTTAGCCTTGAAGGTTAGTGAAGTCTTGTTGGAATGGGCATCTGAGATCAGGCCAGAAGTGTTTGATTATTTTTCGGAGATCATCAAGGAGCAAATTATGTACTCTTTCTGTTGAGAATAATCTTTCCTTGATAGCCGATTTTTCACCACAAGAGCTTGATTTTGCTATTACTTTGTGTGATGGTAACAAGAGTCTTGAACTTGATGGTTTTTCCTTTTCCTTTTAAAAATGGTTTTAGAATTTTTTTAGGGACGAGTTAAAGGTTATTTTCGATCAATTTCATCGGATTTCCTCATTATTGCATTCCTTTGCTTCTTATTTTATCACTTTGATTCCGAAGAATTACTCTTCTATTCATTTAAATGATTTTAGGTCTATCTTTTTGGTTGGTTTTTGATGACCTCAGTAAGTGTACCGATAACACCGAAGTAATAATAAAATATTCGTTTCCACGAGGATTGGATTTTAACAAGAAATTTAATTGCTAAATTCAGTAAATAATTTAGGGTCTTTTAGAAAATTGATTATAAACGAGAAATTAGAAGGATGAGATTCAAGATGGGAAAGGTGATTAGGAATATTTATTGAAACCCTTTATTTTCACCTGTCGATGAATTGTGTACTTGTTGAGTTTCAATCATATTATTATCTCACTGGGAATTAACATAACCACCACACCTAATTCCTTGGTGTGTAATTCACTAATTTATACAATAATCCCCTAATTCCTTGGATCAGTTCAAAGATTAATTAGGCGTTGTAAGTGCATTAATTCATAAGTAACAACTTCGAAATTCTTCGTATTCCTAGTTCATTTACGGAGTTGAATAAATTGTCTAGTTTAGATAATTACACTAACGGTCAGAAATCCCTAATTATCTAGATCAGTTCATACACCTGTAAGCGAAAAAAAAAACATTAAACGCAAGAACAATTTAAATAAGATAATAACATTAAAAGTACTCAATAAGTCTCAAACAGACATATGATCCCACAAGGTAAAAACAAGGTTCATCTAAAAAATTCAAAATCTAGAGAAACTTAGCTAGTCAATGATAAATTGACAAATACCATGAATTGCTCTTCAATGAATCCAATATGCTCTAAAATCACTCTTGATACACCCTAGCCGTCACTTTCTTCTCCCAATTAGGAACCCTTAAAAAAGTGGCAAAAAAATCTCCTTAAATGGGCAAAAAAATGTGTTCTGGAGGAAAGCAGAATCACGTCGCGATGGCTCAGTTTTGCACCGTGATGCACTTTTCATCGCGTCGTGATGCGATGTATAACAGGCACGAGAAAACTAGTGGCGGAATCCTTTTTTCTCGTTTTCTTCATACTTTCACCAAGTCTTTGTATCTTTCTTGTATTGACTTTTTGCTTTATTCTTCACATTTTTTAACATGGTTTTTTACCATTGTTCTTCCGAACTCACCCGAACTTTTTCATAAAAATCACGTAATGAAAACTCTCATCACAACCCCAAACTTGAACGGTTTCTTGTCCCCAAGTAACCTGTCTGCATACTGAACATTTAATCAGAATTAAAATGCCTACCCTTACCAATTCTTTTCACCTGTATTTTTTTCTGATCAACAATTCAGTTCCATAATTCAATCTAATTAACTCGCAAAAGTTCTTCTGACATACAAATACTCAATCTGTCTCTTTTCTCATAATGATGCCCTCAATTTGACAAGGCAATCACTTAATCAACATGCAATAGCATTTAACAATGAATTTGAAATTTTCTAATTGAATCGATCAAAGTCATATATAAACACACACTTTTGAGGTCTTTTACGGTTGTAATGTGGCTTATGTCAAGGTAGGATAATTTAGGATAGTAGGCTTAAATCTTTGGAGTTAAGTACCTAGTTTTCCTGTTGTTATCTGACTCCATTCATCTCACTCTGTTATAATGCACTTGGCACTAGAGAAATGTATATTGTTAGCCCTATTTTTCACACAATTTTTTTATGAAGCTATTTTTAACTTCTTGTTTTTCTTGATTTTTCTTTTTATTTTTGACCAATTTCTCTAGTACCCCAACCCCAAACTTATCCGTGGCTAAATTATTCTTTTGCAATCAAGTAGGAAACCAAAAATTTCTTCCTAACTCCAAAGAGGGTGAAAGATTTAATCTTTCAAGTCAATGGCTATATAATATCGCTATGTCACCAAAAGAAAGGTTTTAGGCTCAAATTGGTTAAACAACATATATTATCATATTAAAATATGGTGCCTTAAAATGATCATATTTTTCACAAAACAACTGCCTCAATGTGTATTTATCAGACCAATAGACTAAAAATAAGAAAATATGCAAATTCTAGAAAATAAGTAATGCATGGATAATCTCATAAGAAGAAAAAGTAAACAATGAAATTTTTTTTTGGCTCAAACCTTACTAGCGGAAGTATTTAGAGATTGAGTACAAGTAGTCAGTTTCCCTTCTCTTTATCGACCTTCAATCTGCAAGGGAACTTCACTTTTGATCTTAATTTATTATTTTCTTTTTCCGGTTACTTTTACTTTTCTTTTTTATGATGGCACTAGTAAGGTATAAAATTAACACTTAAAGAAAAATAGCTACAGACAAGTTTATTAATTTCAAGCCAAGAAAAGTACCAAGGGGAAAGCATTCTTGAGAGCTAGCTATTACTCTTCCTTGTAAGCCTAAGAGAAAAGGTGGCTTCGAAGTTAGAGATCTTTGTCAGGTATACATAGCTCTTATGTCTAAATGGAGGTGGCCCCATATTTTTGGTGACTCTAGTCTATGGAGAGATGTCCTTTGTACCCAGTATGGTGACTCTATTATTTTTTCTCTAAGGGGGCATACATTCAGGATTTCATATTTGTCTTGCATGATGGAAAAAGAATATCCCTCATTAGGTCTAAGAAACAAGATTCATCTGACTCGTTTATGGATGACATTTCTAGGAAGTTGGATTTGGTTTGCAGACTTATTTTTCGTTTGACCCTAGCGTTAGAAATATTCCCCTCAATGATAGAGATTGATATGTGGGAGAATGAAACACTTGTTTGGGACTTTTGGTGGAAGAGGTTGTTCTTCATTTGTGATGAACCAATTATTGCTAACTTTCTCTCAGTTATTCAAAGGCATACTTTTTCTTTGGTCAGAGATAAGCGTATTTATAATTTTGCTAAGGATGTTTCCTTCTCAGTATCCTTAACTTATCATTATGTCGTGGCTTCTTCTTATAATTACAATGTGCAATCTAAAAGAGGGTGAACTATAGTTGTAGGATTTTTCTTAAATTATTGACAAATTATGAATTTTTACTTTAAACAATGACACTTTTGGTGATTATGGTTCTTAGGATGATTAGTTTAGAGAGTATAAATTGCAGGAAAAAAATAAAGAATACAAGGAAGTATACTAGTTGGGTACATCTAGTCCATTTTCACTTGTAAGGACTTTACACTATGATGAGATTCTTGTTACAAATCTTACACCAAGACCAAGTACAACCTTCTTATCATACACAAAGAAAGCACACCACTTTCTTTCTCATAACTTTATAAAGTACACCACTTTCTTTTATAATTACTTGTCACTATACATTTTGGTGATCAAGTTACAATCACTTGAACAAATTTGAATATATAATATTCTTGAATGAATTCCAAGAATGAAAGTTGATCTCATCTTTCAATGTACAATTCAATAATTATGAACTTTAAGCGCTTAAAAATTTGAATGAAACTTTTGGCTTGAAAATGGTTTTTGGGTAGACCATGGGGAACTATTACACCTTCATAGACTAGCTTCAGAACTCTATCCTCTTGATTCAGCAATAGCGGGTCGAGATCTCGATCATGATTGAGAATGTTGTGTTCCTTTTCTTTTTCTTGGTTGTTTTGATCCAATTTTGGTGTTCACGCGAGCTTGAGATCTAGTTTGTTTCTTCTTTGACTTGTGATTCTCAGTGGAAGTCTCCTTTGAAGTTAGTTTTGTGGCCTTTTGTTCTTTATTTTCTTTGTTGTTATCGGTTGGTTTTCTTTTGTAGCTTTTGATACTCCTTGTACAATATGAAATTATTTGTAATTTGTTTGAGAATTTTTCACCTTATTAATATTATTATTATTTTACCTTTAAAAAATGTATTAAACCTCTATAATATTATTCACAATAATACTATTGTTGTTCTTAATTATTGGTCACCTTGATAAGCTCAAATAAATTTAAAAAATGTAGTTAATAATATATGAGAAAAATAAATTATGAATTTTTATACAAATTATTGTTCAAAGAAATAAACAAAGTAGAAGAAATAGATTAATAAATAGTAAATGATACTTGGTTTTTCCATGTTACTGCACCACTATTAGTAAAACGTTTTGAAGGATAGCACCAACAATGAAGCCTTTACTATAGGAGTTTCAAAACTGAAAGAAAAAAAAAGCATCATTCTTACTGTAAATCCAACCAAAAGTATGGAACTAGGTCCAAAGCAGGCCTTAAGACTCTTTCCTTTACTATGGTCAGTGAATTGGTTTCCTAGGCTAGGTTTCCAACACTTTGCCTTTAATTCTAAACGTAAACCTTCTTTATGGTGTTTTTGCAGGGAATGAGATAAATCCTTCTATCATTCAATCTACTGATCAATTGGTGGCTTTCTCTTCACATTGTAGATAATACTCTTTTAGTTTTCGCGGCGGTTTATGCTTCCACAAATCAATCCAAAAGGAAAAAGCTTTGTGTTAGGTGTGAATGTGAAAGTAAAAAAATGGTCTAAAGGAGGTGAATAGATCCAAATTAAAAAATGCAACTGCCATTTTTTAAAATCTGAGTGTTTTCAACGTCCCTATCCTAATTGCATCGAGAGAAGGTTTGATATATGTATTAGGAATCAACTTTGGCCATTGAACAACCAAAATTCAGAGCACTTTCAAACTTATTTCTACTCTTACGAATGGAGCTGATAGCCTCATTGAGCCAAACCAGATAGCAACGCTCGCTGTAAACTATTTTCAAAATATTTTCTCCACTAACCTTTCTGTTTTGCAGGACTTTTCCATCGTGGAAGATGTTATTCCGAGATTGATGAATGACAGCATGAGCTCTCTTCTCACGATTCTTCCTTCTTTGGATGAAATATCTTTGAACAAGGATAGTGCCCCCGGCCCGACACTTGGTCTTGGTTGCTCTCAGCGTTGAACACTCACCCTTGTATTCGGTGTTGGGAGACGAAGTCTAGACCCTAAACTTTTTCCTTCAAGGAGTTCACCCAAGGTGTATAATTGTGGGAGAAGGAACAACCGACAATCTTCGGTGTCTATACGCCTTGGAGTTTTTCAAGAGGGACTGGGAGATTGTAAAACAGGATGTGTTTCGTTTTAGCAAGGACTTTTACAGGAATGCCAGACTGACTAAAGCCTGTACAACTTCTTTTCTGGCTTTGATACCGAAGAATTCGAATCCTCAAACACTGGCGGAATACAGACCTATTTGTTTGGGGAACAACTTATACAAAATAGTGGCCAAATTGTCGGCAAATCGTCTCAAGAAGGTGGTAGATAAGCTGATTTCTCCTAAGCAGTCAGCATTCATTGAAGGTCGTAACATTTCCGATGGAATATTAACTGTTAACGAAGTGCTGGATCTTGGTTGCTCTCAGCGTTGAACACTCACACTTGTATTCGGTGTTGGGAGACGATGTCTAGACCCTAAAATTTTTCCTTCAAGGAGTTCCTCCAAGGTGTATAATTGTGGGAGAAGGAACAACCGACAATCTTCGGTGTCTGAAAGTAGTTATGAGAGGCTTTGAGATGATGACGGGTCTTAAAGTAAATTTTTGTAAGAGCAAGCTGTATGGGGTGAATTTAGACGACAGGTTTCTTAATGCAGCTTCAACCTTTCTAGCTTGCAGAGTGGAATGCTTACCCTTTAAATTCTTAGGAGTTCTCATTGGCAACAATCCAAGGAAGAAAGCTATTTGGAACAACTTACTGTCGTCACTTCGAAAGAAGTTAGCGGATTGGAGAGGGAGACAACTCTCTTTTGCAGGCATAATTGTGTTGATCAACTCGATATTGAATACTATCCCGATTTATACCTTATCCTTTTACAAAGCTCCAGCAGGTTGCAGCCGTGTTACGTGAAATTCGTAGCATACAGAGCAGATTTCTTTGGAATGGTAAAGAAGGCAAAAGACCTATTCACTGGGTAAGTTAGAATGACATTTGTAAATCGAAAGACTTGGGAGGGTTTGGTATAAAGGATGTTGAAGTCATCAATAGAAGTTTGTTGTTGAAGTGAAAGTGGCGGATCTTGAAGGATAAGAAGGCGTTATGGCAAAAGATCCTTCGATTCCGTTACGAGAATATAGACGTTAAGGTCACAGTTGGAGGTGCGGAGTTGCTGAGAAAGAAAGACTCTATTTGGTGGAGAGACATAATATTGAACGAATTAACAGATCAACCCAATTTGGATTTCTCTAACCTTTTTCTTTGCAGGATCGAAAACAGAACTTCGACATCTTTTTGGTTTGCAAATTGGCTAGCAAAACAATCTTTGAAGGAGGCTTACCCTTCCTTGTTTGAAGTTGCTGCTTCGCACGACATGTCTATTCATGAAGCAGGTGATTGGATCAACGACGAGTGGACTTGGAATTTTCCAAGGATTGTTAGAGGATGGGATGACTTGGAGGAGGACACGAAAGCCGAGTTCATGGATGTCATTACTGGTAGTAATCCGCAGCAGGAAGGAATGAATGACATGGTTTGGAAGCTTAATGAGGATGGCGACTTCACTATCAAATCCCGCGTTTTGGCAACGTTTGAAGGATTCACTCCATCTTGGACTGCATCAATTAGGAAGGTGCAGAACTTTGTGTAGCATTTGGAAGCGCCGTTGAAGGCCATGTTTTTTGGCTGGAGGCTTTTAATTAATAGGCTACCGACAAAAGATCAATTGGTTCGTAGGCGGATTTTGACAAATCCGACAGACACCGTTTGTGCTTTTTGTTTTTATAGCGAAGAAAATCTGTTTCATATATTTTTTGGCTGCACTCGTATAACCAGTTTATGGGAGAAGTTGTTGATGTGGATAGGCTAAATTCCAAACCTGTCATTACAGGATCTTATGGCTTTTCCTATCATGAATAACCAGGTTAAGAATTTAAGGGATAGGAACACGGTGGGAGTTATTTGGCTGGCGTCGGTGTGGAGTATTTGGCTGTTGCGCAACGACATCCAATTTAATGATGTTGTGTTTAGCTTCGACGAGTGCATGAAGGCGATCATATATAGGTCTTGGGTTTGGTTGGGTTTAAAGAGAAACTACACTTCTTGTATCAATTTTTATGATTGGCATATTGCCCCTATCTTGTGCTGTAGGAGTTAGCGGCCGTTAACTTTGTTTGTATTTTCGGAGTATTTCTCCTACTCTCTTAATACATATTTGCTTATTGAAAAAAAGAAAAAGTCACTATCAAATTTATTAAAGGTAGGTTACATTTTAAACTAAAACATAGAGAATCAACTACAAACTACAAATGAAATAGAAAGTGGATAAGAAAATGTGGTAGCATACTTGAAAGAAATAACATCCCCATTAGGAATAGGGTTTCCACCATTAACTAAACAATCATTGTTGCATAGGCGCTTGAAGATGTTTGGATTGATAAGTGTTGCAGAACTGAACATGCCACATGCAACATGAACGTTAGAGATGGCACAACCACTGACACATGTGTTTGCAATCTCAACTGTATATGTTGGAATACCACTTGGAAGTGGATCGATTGGTGATTGATTTATTTGAATCATAGACTTGTCACAGTTTTCATCAATATGCGCTGCTGCATAAGGGAATACAAAAAATTAATTAGTAATAGTTAATTAACTCATTTATGAATACTATATACCATGGTTGTCAAACTCGCTGGTAGATTCGTAAACTCGTACGAGTTTACGAGTCTAGGAAGCAAAAACGAGTAGACTCGTGCATAGAATCATTTTTTGATAGACTCGAGTAGACTCTGGTAGACTCGCATAAACTCGTATAGACTCGCGAGTCTATGGTGAGTTAACGAGTCTGTAAATTTTTTTGAATTTTGTTATTTTTTAACACAAAAAAGGCCTAAATACCCCAAAAGATTTTATTTTATTTAAAAAAAAACCCTTTTTTACTTGTACAGGGATTATAAAGCCTCTCTCCTAGTCTCTTGTTTCAGCAAAGTTTCGTCCTCCTTTAATCCCTTCATAGATGACGTGCGTTTATTATGTCTCTTGCTTTGTTCGCATCCGTTTCCGTAAATCAATTATTTGTTGTGTAAGTATTTTCTTATATGTTTCACTTGGATGTTTCTCTTGTATATTCTTTTGTGTAAAGACGGTGAATGGATAACTAAAGCTTCTAATGAGGAAAATATGCAAACTAAAGTTAATGTTGAGATGATGTTATTGTTAACAATGTTGTGGAAGATGATGTTGTTGTTACTAATGTTGTGTAGAGTGGTGGTGGTGGAAATGTTGAATTTGTTGGAAGTGGAACTTCAAGCAATCCAACTTTGGTTAATGATGAAGAAGGTGTTTCATCCGGGATAGAATTTGATGATGATACTCAAGATACCGATGAAGATGATGGTGATGATTTCACTGGAGTTTTGGATGTTTAAAGCTATTAGCATATTTGTTTTATATATTTTTGCTTTATGTAGTACTCAATTAAGAAGAAATTAGTGCTTTAAGTCTTTAAATACATTAGCTATTTTGTTTGTTTTATTATTGAGTTTTTTTGATAACAAATTTGTTATGGAGTATGAAATTTAAATTTGGATGTTAATTTGTATTCTATTTTATATATATATATATATATATATATATATATATATATATATATATATATATATATATATATATATATATATATATATATATATATATATATATATATATATATATATATATATATATATATATATATATAATATGATGCATTTACAAGTTTAAAAATAAAATGTGTGTGTCATGTATGTGTCACATATAGGTTTTCGAAAGTCACTTTTAATTTTCCATAGACTCGTACGAATTTGCGAGTCGAGTCTACGAACCCTTTACGAGTCTGAGTAGACTCGCGAGTTTGACAATCTTGCTATATACTACTCTGGCCCGAATTATAAAAAACTTTCATGCTTATTAAGAATAATAATTAAATATATTTAATTTTTTTATATCATATAAAAAAATTAATATGATTACATCTACTCTTAATTAAATTGTCATTTTTTAATATTGTATTAAGTAATTAATATATGAATGATTCTGAAGTAAAATGTCTTTTAGAAGATTTTTATTTATAAATAAGAGGGGCATTATTTATATTTTTGGCGATTTTGTCATTAATGCATAAAAATTAAAAGTTAAATTTTGATATAAAAATTCATATGCGAGCTTCAAATAGGAAAAAGTTTATAATTTATTAAATTATATTGATAAAAATATTTTGAATAACTACCTTTTATAATTTTGTTTGGTATAAACTACGTTTTATAACTTATTTCTCATTTCCTTGATGAATTGTACACAAGATAAATTTTTGTATTAATCCGTTAGTAAAAAGAATTTAATTGAAATATACTGATAGTGTATTGAAGTTTTACATTTCTTTAATTATATATAAAATATCAATTGTGAATGGTTATGATGCACTGATCGTATAAAATATTTTACACTGACAATACATAACAATTATTCTCTAATAAAAATATAGTAGTTCATATATTAATCGGTATCAATTATCAATAAATACAAATGAATATAAAAAAATAAGATACAATAACTAATACATATACCTTGTTAAGGTTTATAAAAAAACATTTAACATTTTAGGGTATTTTTAAAGGTGAGTACTTCCGTATTTTTAGACTTAGTTGGATATTAATATCCTTATCTAATAAAATAATTACATTCAATGTAATGTCATCTTTTTATACGGTCAGTGTATAACAATTAAACTCTTTTTAAATAACTAAAATATTAGTTTAACTAAATAACAAATAATTTAAAATTAAATTATAAGACTAGACAATGTGACACTTATTAAAATGACAATATATTCATTTTGTTCATGAAAACAACATCTCTCTCCTACATTTAATCAAAAATTAATAAGATTATTACAAATACTCTTACCCCAAATGTGTTACACAGCATCGTGGTGAATAGTAAAATATTATAATCATAATATATATATATATATATATATATATATAATATTTTTTTAGATTAAATAGTATCAATATAAAATTATGTGATTACTCAACTTCATAATTTTATTAACATATGTTTTATATTTTATTAATTAATTTTTTCCTACTAAAATTATTTTTAACATTTAAGTGTTTATTAATCAACTTCACAACTCAATTAACTAATTTTACCTTTTCATTAATATTAACCAATTTTACAAGAACGGTTCACGAATATTGTTAATATCACTGTTCATAAATATATTTTTATTAAAAAACACATATAAATACATATTGGTGTCAACATAGCATTGTTGTAACATTATTATATCAACCATATTAAAAAAACTTTAACCAATAAGTTTACATTTTTAATAGATATTATACAACTTTATAATGAAAATATTAATAGGCTTAATGACACTTTTGGTCCCTATGTTTTGGCCAACTCACAAAATTGGTCCCTATGGTTTAAAGTTGAATGAACTAGTCCCTAAACTATAATGTTTTATGCAGTTTTAGTCCTTATTTCCCATTTTCCCCTCCCTAAAATTCAACAGTGAATTTGGAATAAGGACTAATTCGTTCAATTTTAAATCATAGGGACCAATTTCGTGAGTTGATCAAAACATAGGGACTAAAAGTGTCATTAAGCCTATATTATTACATGAATATTCTCATGATATAATTTCTTATAAATAATGTAAATGCAACAAATATTATTAAATTTTTTATATCAAAATAAAATTATTAAATAATATAAATGTAATATTGTGTTCTTACAACCTAAAAATTACAAAATTTTGCTTTAATATTTGAATATGCAAAATTCCCAAGAAAAACAAAACTTATTAGAAGGGGATGCCTTAGACTTTGATACATTCTTGAAAAAAAAATGCACACAAAACTGATATGCCTGACAGACCAGAAATTGTTTTGCCACACCTAGGAACAATGTCCACAAATATCTTACTAGTAAGAATTAAAAACACAATAATGAAAACTGGTCTGTTTTAGAGATAGGAGAGGTGTTAAATAAATTCAGTGCTACCACATTAGTAGAGATCAAGACAACCATGATCAAGATCACAAAAGTAATGTTAGAAACCATTTTTCTCAACTAAACTCAAATTATACTTTTAATTTTAATGACAAAAGATATATAATAACTACTGGCAGTGTACTTTACACACACACACATATATATATATATATATAGGATTTAATTGAAATACACTGACAGTGTAAAAGGATTTTACACTGTCAGTTAATTATACCCGTTAGATGTAAAGAAAAGTTTGACTTTTAATTTAATAATCTATAAAGTAACCCAAACGGATGATGGTGATGCATTGACAGTGTAAAACGTTTTACACTGTCAGTGCATAGTAATTAATCTCATATATATATATATATATATATATATATATATATATATATATATATATATATATATATATATATATATATATATATATATATATGACAATCTCAATAAACATTAATTTGGAATTTCGATCATGTAAAAGGAAATTGTATTATATTTTTATAAATTTTTTTATTGTTAAGAATATATTTCGACCACAATTAGTTGTTATCATAAACAAAAATCACAATGAGCATTTTTACAATGTGTAATTGGTATGATGCCATATGTAATGATGTAACTCATGTTATCCCAAAATAGATATGAGCATATTATAAGTAAAAGTTTGTTGAGTTTGAGTCATATACTTGCATATTCTACTCCCTCCAAAATTATATTTCTTTATACATAAAAGAAGGATAATAAGGAATACTAGTTTCTTTATATATAAAAGCATGATAATAAACAATACCAATTTTCCATTTAAATCATTGAAGGTTTTTACATTTCCACTTTTATATTCTAATGTATAATAAATAAATGGCTAAAATACAGTTTTTGTCCCCTGTTTATCAAAATTTTGGGTTTTGGTCCTCCCATTTTGTTTTTTAACAGTTTTGGTCCCCCACCCCTCACTATTCATGTACGAACCAGATACTGTTCATCACTTTTTTGGGCCAAAATTGGAGTGGGGGACCAAAACTGTTAAAAAACAAAATGGGGGACCAAAACCGTGAATTTTGACAAACAGGGAGACCAAAACTGTATTTTAGCCTAAATAAATAGTTAATTGATCAAATTTTAATCACTTAAATATTATTTAATTCCATTATTTCTAATTTAAAAAAAAGGAGTGTATCTGATTATTTAAAATATTATAATTTTTTGTTAAATTTTTTTGAATGTTAAAATTTTTAAAATAAGAAGTTGTTTAAATATTTTTTTTTTATAAAAATCATATTAAGATATATTTTATTTTTATAAAAGCTCAATTTTTATACGGTTCAAATCTCTAGAAATAAATATCCAAATCATTGGATATCAAAAGTATTATTTTAAATTTATAAAAAAATAATTTTATAATATTTTTGAATAAGTTTTCAAAATAAGTATTCGTAAAAGTATAACAAACGGTGATTCTTAATTATAATTAATTAAAAAAATACTAAAAAATAATCGCCACATCATTCTATTGATTTACTAGAATCATGTGCCTTCCTCATTAATATCAATCCAAAAAATATTGCCTTGATTCCTAAAGGTGAAGTTGAAACTTAAATGAAATATTGGAGACCAATTTCTTTGCGTAATGTTTTATATATGGTGGTTGCAAAAGCTCTTGCTAATCGAATGAAGAATGACACGAATAACATCATTCCTAGTAATCAATCAACTTTAGTTCCTAAGAGGTTCATCATGAATAATACTATAAGAGAAATTATAACTCGGGTACTATATCAAATATAGAACTAAATGCATCATTGGTGAAGATGGGTGAAGATTCCCTTAAGCTCAATAATAGTAAAACTAGAATGTGATTATCTTTGTTAGGATGTTGGACATGCCCATTAGAGTTACTAAAAGGCCCTCATGTCAGCAAGACTTTATTATGGACTAAGATTAATATTGTTTAGAAACTTTAGGTTTATTTCTTGTATTTTCCTCCAAGTAGGCTTCTTGACCCAGTGTTTAGATCCATTAAGACTTATGTATTTAAGTGTTGATGTAACCTGAAATTATTATGCAGAAAATTAAATCATGTTTATTTTATCTTTTCCTTTCTTGTCTCTCTAGTAAGCCCTAATCTCTTGGTAGCAGCAAGAACATACCATCATTTGGTGCTTTCATCTCCCTCCTCAATGCCTCCTAAACTTACTAATCCTAAAGATATTGATGACACTCTTCAAGCCACAAATCAGGTTGTTGCTTTACAGTTGGGTCAAATCAACACCAACCACAACAACTTGGAAACAACAATGAACAGTAATTTCACAACTCTCACAGCACTCATGAATCAGCAATTCGCAGCAATGACAATCTCATCTTCTATACCCAGATTTACACCAATTTCAACGCCTAGATCAACACCACCATCACACCCAAACCTCTTACCACAACCCAACCCAACCCTCCCAATACTCGTTTTCTATACGCAGAATTACCCCAACCGAACAGGTTGAACGACGAGCTCAAGAGTTATGTTTCAATTGCAATGAAAAGTTTATCCCAGACCACAAGTGTGTAGCAGGAAAATTCTTACTCCTCATGGTGGAGGATGACCCGCCCGATACTCCCCCACTAGACCTTAGTGAAAATTCTGAATGCGTGGAAATTGACTCCACAATACAAGAAGATGCTGAAACTTATTTCCAACTCTCTCCACAAGCTGTAAGTGGAAAATTCTCTCCCAAAACCTTGAAATTTAAGTGAATAATTGATGGTTTACCGGTGACAGTCCTAATTGATACGGGCAGCACCCACAAAATTCTTCAACCACGAATTGCTCAACATCTCCAAATTCCTTGCAAAACCATTCCCAATTTCTCTGTTATGGTAGGAAATGGCTCCATACTACATTGCTCAGGTTTATGCTCTCAGGTTCCTATTTCTCTACAATCCCATTTATTCTTCATTCCGTTCTACTTATTCCCAATTGAAGGGGATGATGTTGTGTTGGGAATGGAATGGCTAAAAACTCTTGGCCCCCTTATGGCTGATTTCTCTATCCCCAAAATATCTTTCACCTATGATAATAAAAATATTACTATTTCAGGTGATAACAACCAAAACCCCACCCCTTCTACTTTCAGCCAAATACGCCATCTTTTACACACTGATTCGGTTGCCTCCATACACCTTCTCTTATGCCAATCCACCTCTGAACAAAACCCACATTTCTCCATTCCTAATTAAGAGGGTACTCCACCATCAACACCACCAGAAATTGCAAACCTCATAAACTCTTATCCAACAGTTTTTCAAACACTCTATAGACTTCCACCATCCAGACCACATGATCACCAGATTCCCCTACAACCAAACACTTCCCCAATCAACGTCAAACCTTACCACTACCCTCACTCACAAAAGGAAGCATTGACCAAGATAATTCATGAAATGCTTTCAGAGGGTATTATCAAACCAAGTACTAGCCCTTTCTCATCCCCGGTCCTGCTTGTCCGAAAAAAAGATGGGTCTTGGTGTTTTTGTGTGGACTATCGCGCCTTAAATGCAGTTACTATACGAGACCGTTTTCCTATACCTACCGTAGATGAACTATTTGATGAGTTAGGTTCTGCTTCTTTGTTTACAAAAATCGACCTCAGGTCGGGCTACCACCAAATTAGGGTCGTACCAGAAGACACTCATAAGACGACATTTAGAACCTTTGATGGGCACTACGAGTTTTTAGTGATGCATTTTGGCTTAACTAATGCTCATAGTGCTATTCAATCAGCGATGAATGACCTCTTACGTCCTTACTTGCGACAGTTTGTTCTTGTTTTCTTTGACAATATTCTTATTTACAGTAATTCTTATTCAGACCACTTACTTCACCTAACTTTGATTTTAGATTTACTTTCTTCAAATCATTTTGTTGCAAAACTTTCTAAGTGTGCTTTTGCAGTTCCTAAGATTGATTATTTAGGTCATGTAATTTCATCAAATGGAGTTACTCCTGATCCAGAGAAGATTCAAGCTATTATAGATTGGCCGAAGCCACACTCACTCACGATGCTCAGGGGATTTTTGGGCCTCACTGGTTTTTACAGACGTTTTGTCTATCACTACGCCACACCCGCCGCTCCACTCACCGATTTATTACGTTTCAATAAGTTTACATGAAGTACAAAGGCAGATATAGCTTTTACAACATTAAAGAAAAAAATGACAGAGACTTCGGTGCTTGTTCTTCCTGACTTCAGCAAAAATTTCATCATTGAAACAGATGCTTCTGCAGTTGCCATAGGTGTTGTTCTTTCTCAAGATGGACATCGACTGGCCTTCTTCAGCAAGAAAATGAGCCCTCGCATGCAGGCCTCATCAGTGTACGTGCGGGAGATGTACGCCATCACCGAAGCTGTCAAGAAATGGTGTCAGTACCTTCTGGGACAATATTTCCACATTTTTACAGATCAGAAAAGCTTGAAGAATTTATTGGTGCAAACTATTCAAACTCCTGAGCAACAAAAATGGACTGCTAAATTACAAGGATTTAGTTTTGATATTTTTTACAAACCTGGAAAAGCGAATCTCGTTGCAGATGCTTTGAACCGCCAACACACTGATGAAGTTTCTCTTATGCTTTCCATCTCCAACCCGATTACTGATTTCATAACAAGCCTCAAACAGTTCTACACAAACACAAGTGAAGGGCAAGATCTTGTCAGAAGAAGTCAAAGTGATAAAAAAATGCAATTGTTTTATCGTTTCATAAACGATTTGTTGTATTTCAAAGATCACATTTTCTTACCAGACACAAGTGACTTTTGCACAAGCATCCTCAATGACCACCACTGTGCAGCAACCTCTGGTCACTCTAGCCTCAAACCCACTTTATCCTGCATATCAGCAACCTTCCTCTAGCCTGGACTATACAAAGATGTCAAGCGGTTTGTACAGACCTGTCTCACATGCCAACAAAACAAATACATGCCAACAAGAAAACAAGGTTGTTACAACCTCTCGAAATACCACAACAAGTATGGGAAGACTTATCAATGGATTTTGTCACTCACCTTCCCAAATCTTTTGGCCATACAGTCATCTGGGTTATATGTGATAGACTCTCCAAATTTGTCCATTTCATTGCTTTACCCACTAACTTTGCAGCTTAAGACTTAGCATGGCGGTTTTCTGTCGAGATCTGTCGATTGCATGGAGTGCCTAGGTCTATCGTTTCAGACAGGGATCCTCTATTTTTAAGTGTCTTTTGGAAGGAACTTTTTTGTGTGTAAGGAACGTCCCTGAAATGCAGTACGGCTTATCATCAAGAAACTGATGGAAATACAAAGGTCGTGAATCGGAGCTTAGAAACATACCTTTGGTGTTTTACCAGTGATCAGCCGCGTCAGTGGTTCTAGTATCTTCATTTGGCAGAGTATTGGCACAACTCTACTCTTCATTTGTCTATAAAAATGACTCTGTTCGAGGCACTTTACGCACGAAAATCGCCGACCACAAGAGACTACATCAAAGGCCATGCAACCCTTCCTTCTCTTAATTCATCCCTGCACAACAGATAACTCATTATCAACACTTTGAAGCTAAATCTAGCTCGCAGCCAGAAAAGTATGCAAGACCAAGCTAATAAAAAACGTAGAGATTATACCTTTGCGGTCGGGGATCTTGTGTGGCTTCGTCTTCAACCATACCGTCAGACCTCTGTTCAACGATGCACATCTCTAAAACTTTCGAAACGGTATTTTGGCTCGTTTCCCGTTTTACGTCGTATCGGATCTTTGGCCTACGAACTCAGGCTTCCAAGCTCTTCTTGGATCCACCCCGTCTTCCATGTTTCCCAGTTGCGGCACTATTGATAAGTTCAAATTGTAGCTATTTTTGTATATAAGTTTTGTTGCACTTATCGATACTTTTTGCTAATATCGTTCGAATAAACCACGCTTTGTTTGTAAATACGTTTACTTTACATTATAGTGTATATATTGCGTATCGTGTAAATATCATTGAGTTTAATTAATTTTCTCTCATTTTTGTAGGTATTCAAGCCAAGATATGGGTTGTGTTAGAGATAAACATTGCAAACTTTGATTAGGGATGATTATCTGTTAGTTTCTGGATGCTAAAGATAGATTTAGAGCTAACAATCTTTATGAGTGTCAGAACTTAATGCCTCTGTATCTTGAGTCGAGTGCGAGAGTGTCGATCATGGTAACACAGTTGTTATCTCAGCTCAGTGTGTCAGAGATGAACACTGTTGTGAGCGATGCTGGATGATATTGAGGAGTATTGTAGGTTGAGTATAACTGGTCGGTAAGTTTAAGTTTATGAGGAGTTGATTTGTGCATGCCGGATAAATTTCTTCTCTCTGAAGAATGAATTATTTTTATGTTGATATTTACTTTTCTGTTTCTATGTTCAACCCATTTAAACCCAAACTCATTAACATTTAGATTCTCGAACGACATTCTTTCCCTCAAACTGATCTCTGTGGACACGACATAAATCCCGGAGGGAATTCTTCCGAAAATAATATTTTTGCTTGCCGCTTTACCGCTCCAACAAAATGGCGCCGTTGTTGGGGATTGGTTTTGATATTGAATCGCATTGCGATAGTTTCTTTATTTGAGTTTTGTAGATATCGTACATATTGTATATTCTCACTTGTTTATATTGATACTTATACTTGTGAATTTGTTATATCATTGTTTGTTTCTTTTCACGTTTGCTCGCGTGTTAGTTAGGAATAACCGGGTGGAAGCAACTTGGAGGAACGTTCTTAAATAACAGGCGTCGAGCTTACGACGTAAAACAAGCATGTTTTATTGTTTTTAGTTTCTAATGTTTTTGTTTGTTGTTTGGACAAAAATTTTGGTCGGCTTATTTGAGGAAATTTATGGTGATGTTCCAGGTTTGATCATTTCAACTTGCGGATGTATGGTAATGATATTTTTAAGTTTTGTACACGTCAAAGGCATGTGTTTATCACTTTCTAGACTTTAGCATATTCATGATACTTAGGCTTTTTACAAAATTCCATGCCATTCATTCTTTTGTATACTTGTTCTTGATGTGAATCACTTTAGTTTCCAACCTTTTTGTGAGGTAGCTTTCCATTGTTCATATATGCGCGGAGTACCAACATTCTTGTTCTAACTGGATTTTATTATGTTTAATCTTTTGTTTGTGTTGATTATATGAAAGCATGAAAAGGATCAATGCATTTTGTTTCATTTTTAGCACAACTACCTAGCCAAATAGCCAATTCACCTTGTGAGCGTGTGATTATTCGTAACCCCTTTGTGTTTTTCTATCATTATCCATGTTGTTTGAACTTAATGCTTGTCTATGAGTATTGAATTCACTTTTTGTTTGGATTTTGATTGATTATTTTTTCTTGAACCTTCAACTTTATGTTGTTGTATGAATTTGTACCTTGCCTTAGAATGTAGGGAGTATTCACATGATGATATGGTTGAATTCAAGTTGGGGAGAGAATGATTGTTTACTCATTAGTTGGTTTCTATGAGGTGAAAACGAAAAGAAAAAAGAGAAAAATATGAAAAAGAAAACAAAAGAAAAGAAAAATGTGAAAAAGAAAGAAAAAGAAAATCCTTGAGAAAGGAAACAAAAAGAGTTCAAATAATTGTGCTAAATAAGTATTGTGTGTTGTGTAACACTTGGGATTTTGGAAGAAGTTGATTGAAATTTTGTGTTTGAGTCTTTGTGAGTTGATGACTCCCTTAGGTTTAGGCAAGTTTTTGTTTCAATTACCTTTAGAAATTGCCCTTTGTTTGTTTACCCGACCGCAATACAACCTTGAAAGCCCTTGTGATTCTTGCTTTTATGTTTTCAATATGGTTGTTGGATGAGTGCATAATTTAGTCTTTTGTTTGCAAGATTGTTGTGTGAGTGAAAAGTACCTCATTTTGTGTTTTTCATCTACCGATGATTGTTTTTGCTAGGTGTGATTCACGTTTGAACTTGTGTTGTTTTAGGATGTTTGGGATGATTTTTGTATTTTGCATTTGTTTCGTGACTATGTTATCGTCGTAGTTTAGTGGTAAGTATTTATTTTGTGTGTACCGTTTTTCATTTGAACCATTCATTTCTCCGTTTTTGAAAACCTATTGATTCGTGATTCTTTGGATGTTATTTTTGTGTTTTTAAGTTGTTTGATTCTTGTTTGAGGACAAACAAGTTTAAGTTGGGGAGAGTTTGATAAGTGCAAATTGTAGCTATTTTTGTATATAAGTTTTGTTGCACTTATCGATACTTTTTGCTAATATCGTTCGAATAAACCCCGCTTTGTTTGTAAATACGTTTACTTTATATTATAGTGTATATATTGCGTATCGTGTAAATATCATTGAGTTTAATTGATTTTTTCTCATTTTTGTAGGTATTCAAGCCAAGATATTTTTCCATTGTTATATAGAGCATTGAATAATATTTCCGGCGCTTCCGACCGTGCGTCAATCCGAGTTACGGTTCAGAAGTTGTGGTCAAAATAAAGGTTGATTTGCTGTCAAGTTTGCTTTGAGAACTTTCCAGCGAATGTTCGCTTTGCGAACTTCCCAGCGAATGCTCCCAGACTTGAGGCAGTAGAAAAAGGGACCAAAGTTTGCTTTGCAAACTTTCCAGCGAATATTCGCATTGCGAATAAAAGTTCGCATTGCGAACTTCTGCAGAAAAGCAGAGGCGGTTTAACTATTCTGAGGCACTTAAGTGCCAATTTTTGGAGTTCGCTATACGAACTCTACTAATTTTGTAATTACTATAAGTTCATTTTTAGGTTATGGTTTTGGGGTTTTTTGCTCCCAACTCCATCAAACTCATTTTTCAGTAGATTAGCTTAGAAAACAACATTGAAGCTTGCACACGGATGATCCGAGGTGGATTGATCATCGATCGGCACCGACAAACCACAGATGTTTGGTTCATTTCTTTTCCTCTTTGTGTATTTCTTCTTTGTTGGGTTGTTGTATATGTATTTACTTTGATCTCATGTATATTTGTCGCCCATGGCGTTGTATAAAATTTGCTTTACAAATCTTTATCGGTGATTGTCCTTGATTTTTGCTTTATGCCCGGAGTTTGGGTTGTGTTAGAGATAAACATCGTAAACTTTGATTAGGGATGATTATCTGTTAGTTTCTGGATGCTAGAGATAGATTTAGAGCTAACAATCTTTATAAGTGTTGGAACTTAATGCCTCCATATCTTGAGTCGAGTGCGAAAGTGTCGACGATGGTAACACAGTTGTTATCTCAGCTCAGTGTGTCCGAGATGAACACTGTTGTGAGCGATGCTGGATGATATTGAGGAGTATTGTAGGTTGAGTATAACTGGTCGGTAAGATTAAGTTTGTGAGGAGTTGATTATGTGCATGTCGTATAACTTTCTTCTCTCTGAAGAATGAATGTTGATATTTACTTTTCTGTTTCTATGTTCAACCCATTTAAACCCAAACTCATTAACATTTAGATTGTCGAACGACATTCTTTCCCTCTAACCGATCTCTGTGGACACGACATAAATCTCGGAGGGAGTTCTTCCGAAAATAATAATTTTGCTTGCCGCTTTACCGCTCCAACAACTATCAAGGTGATGATCCTCACAAAGACACGGTACCCATCCTAGAAAATATCAGAGAAGAGAGTTTATTAGATGAAGATTCCGTAGATGTGAATCTTAATGGTTTTGAAGCTACTTGGGGGGAAGAAGGGTCGAATAAAAATTTGGTACTTGAAACTGAGGTTCTCAAACAGATGTTAAGAAGGAAGTTCTTGCGACAGAACAAAAAGAAATTTTTGAAACTGAAGGGTGTGCAACTGAAACACAGAAGTACACAAGTCCTTTTTATAAATCCAAGTTTCCCTTTGATGCTTTGACACAAGCTACACCATTGGATTCACATGCTACTCCAACTCTCCAATCTGAACCATTAAAGAGCATTGGATGCTCTTTTACTGCTAACCCACTGTTTGTCCCAATTGACCCACGTGCCACTTCTCGTTTTACTCCAGCATTTAATGGTGGAAACCAGCTGTACTCTACTCCATTGAAAACCACCGAGATTCCAGCTTGATAAGTGTCATTGTGTAGTGTTTTTGTGTATACAGTTTTGCAACACTTATCGAGTTTTAGTGTAATTTCGGTGAATAATTCTCCAACTTTGTGTATAAATACGTTGGTTAGTGTATACTTGTGTTTTTGATTCATTTATGTAACGAATAATAGTTTTCCATTCATTTTGTAGGTAATTAAGCATTGTTGGAGCAATGAGTAATAAAAGCTCCATGATGTGCCATTGGAAGCAATAAAAGGGAGCTGAAGGAATGCAGAACTTCAGCAAGTTCGCTTTGCGAGTTGCCAAAGAATGTTCGCTTTGCGAATATCTGGCGAGGTATCAGCGAATGCTCCCAAACCTGAGGCAGAAGAAAAAGGAATAAAAGTTCGCTTTGCGAACTATTCAGCGCGTATTCGCTTTGCGAATAAAACGTTTGCACTGTGAACTTCTGCAGAAAAACAGAGTCGATTTAACTGTTCTGAGGCACTTAAGTGCCATTTTTTGGCATTCTCTTTGCGAATGATCGTTCACTTTGCGAATGATCGTTCGCTTTGCGAACTGGACAGAATTTGTAATTACTATAAGTTCATTTTTAGTCATTTTTAGGTTATGGTTTTGGGGATTTTTGTTCCCAACTCCATCAAACTTCATTTTTCAGTAGATTAGCTTAGAAAACAACATGGAAGCTTGCATATGGATGATCCATAGTGGATTGATCGTCGACCGACGTTTGACAAACCGCGAGATGTTTGGTTCTTTTCTCTTCCTCTTTGTGTATTTCTTCTTTGTTGGGTTGTTGTATATGTATTGACTTTGAACTCATATATATTTGTCGCCCATGGCTTTGTATGAAATCTATTTTACAAATCTTTATTGGTGATTGTCTTTGATTTTTGCTTTATGCCGGGGTTTGGGTTGTGTTAGAGATAAACATCGCAAACTCCGATTAGGGATGATTATCTGTTAGTTTTTGGATGCTAGAGATAGATTTAGAGCTAACAATCTTTATAGGTGTCGGAACTTAATGCCATCTGTGTCTTGAGTCGAGTGCGAGAGTGTCGACGATGGTAGCACGGTTGTTCTCTCAGCTCAGTGTGTCAGAGATGAACAGTTTTGTGAGCGATGCTGGGTGATATTGAGGAGTATTGTAGGTTGAGTATAACTGGTCGGTAGGTTTAAGTTTGTGAGGAGTCGATTATGTGCAATGCCGGACAGGTGTCTCTCTCTGAGGAATGATTTCTTTTTGTATTGAAATTTACTTTTACTGTTTTTATGTTTAAAACCATTTAAACCCAAACTCTTTAACATTTAAACTGTCGAACGACATTCTTTCCCTCGAACCGATCTCTGTGGACACGACATAAATCCCGGAGGGAATTCTTTCGAAAATAAATATTTTTGTTGCTTGCCGCTTTACCGTACTCAACAAAATGGCGCCGTTACCGGGGATTGGTTTTGATATTGAGTCGCATTGCAATAGTTTCTTTGTTTTTGGGTTTTGTAGATATCGTACATATTGTATATTTTCACTTATTTATACTGATACTTGTTATTTTGTTCCAGTAATGTATGTTTAAGTGTTTGGTTAGGACACTTGCTTTTGGTTTACGCAGTGAGGCATCACCATGGCATATGAATGAAGGAAGTTACTAGCTAAGCACAGTAAAGGCGTCGAGCTTACGACGTAAAACAAGCATGTTTTATCGTTTTTTGTTTTGTTATTACTTTTTCATTTTAGCTTAGGTAGTGTGGTGAACTTTCATTAAACAAGTTGTACTCGGATTTTTCGTAAATTCTCAAATCTTCACTTTATAACTTGTTTAATCCATTTTCACCCGGTCTTTTAGTTTGTTTATACTAATAATTCTTGTGTTGTCAATGAGCTTGTTTTGATTAGCTTGTGGAAATTTAAGGTGATGTTCCAAGTTTGATCGTTTTAACTTGCGGATGTATGGTAATGATATTGTTAAGTTTTGTACACGTCCAAGGTATGTGTTTATCGCTTTCTTGACTCTAGCATATTCATGATACTTAGGCTTTTTACAAACTTTCATGCCATCCATTCTTTTGTATACTTGTTCTTGTTGTGAATCACTTTAGTTCCCACCATTTTTGTGAGGTAGCTTTCCATTGTTCATATATGCGCGGAGTACCAACATTCTTGTTCTAACTGGATTTTATTATGTTTAATCTGTTGTTTGTGTTGATTATATGGAAGCATGAAAAGGATCAAGGCAATTTTGTTTCATTTTGAGCACAACTACCTAGCCAAATAGTCATTCACCTTGTGAGCGTGTGATCATTTGTAACCCCTTTGAGCTTTTTTATTCATGTTTTATTTGAACTTAATGCTTGTCTATGAGTATTTAGTTCACTTATTTTTGAATGGATTCTGTTTTTTTCTTGAACCCTCAATTTTGTGTTGTTGTATGAATTTTTGCCTTGCCTTAGAAAGTAGGGAGTATTCACACGATGATGTGGTTGAATTCAAGTTGGGGAGAGAATGATTGTTTACTCATTGGTTGGTTTCTATGAGGATTGAAAAAGAAAAGAGAAAAGAGAAAAATATGACAAAGAAAAGAAAAGGAAAAAGTGAAAAAGAAAGAAAAAGATAATCCTTGAGAAAGGAAACAAAAAGAGTTCAAATAATTGTGCTAAATAAGTATTGTGTGTTGTGTAACACTTGGGATTTTGGAAGAAGTTGATTGAAATTTTGTGTTTGAGTCTTTGTGAGCTGATGACTCCCTTAGGTTTAGGCAAGTTTTTGTTTCAATTACCTTTAGAAATTGCTCATTGTTTGTTTACCCGACCACGCTACAACCTTGAAAAGTCCTTGTGATTCTTGCTTTTGTATGTTCAATGTGAATTTGTGGATGAATGCATAATTTAGTCTTTTGTTTGCAAGATTGTTGTGTGAGTGTAAAGTACCTTATTTTGTGTTTTTCATCTACCGATGATTGTTTTTGCTAGGTGTGATTCACATTTGAACTTATGTGTGTTTTAGGATGTTTGGCATGATTTTTGTATTTTGCATTTGTTTCGTGACTATGTTATCGTCGTAGTTTAGTGGTAAGTATTTACTTTGTGTGTACTGGTTTTCATTTGAGCCATTCATTTGTTCTATTTTTCAAAACCTGTTGATTCGTGATTCTTTGGTTTTTGCGTTTGTTTCTTGAGCTAGTTGATTCTTGTTTGAGGACAAACAAGTTTAAGGTTGGGAGAGTTTGATAAGTGTCATTTTGTAGTGTTTTTGTGTATACAGTTTTGCGACACTTATCGAGTTTTAGTGTAATTTCGGTGAATAATTCTCCAACTTTGTGTATAAATACGTTAGTTAGTGTATACTTGTGTTTTTTATTCATTTATGTAAGGATTAATAGTTTTCCATTCATTTTGTAGGTAATTAAGCATTGTTGGAGCAATGAGTAATAAAAGCTTCATGATGTGCCATTGGAAGCAATAAAAGGGAGCTGAAGGAATGCAGAACTTCAGTAAGTTCGCTTTGCGAGTTGCCAACGAATGTTCGCTTTGCAAATATCTAGCGAGGTCCCAGCGAATGCTCCCATACCTGAGGCAGAAGAAAAAGGAATAAAAGTTCACTTTGCGAACTGTTCAGCGAGTATTCGCTTTGCGAATAAAACGTTTGCACTGCGAACTTCTACAGAAAAACAGAGTCGGTTTAACTGTTCTGAGGCACTTAAGTGCCATTTTTTGGCATTCGCTTTGCAATGATCGTTCGCTTTGCGAACTGGACAGAATTTGTAATTACTATAAGAGTGTGTTTGGATGGGGAATTTGAAAATTTTAGGGAATTTAAAATTCTAAGTAATTCAAAAGATTCAATTGAAATTCATTCATTTTTAAATTCTTTTGTTTGGATGAAGTATTAAAATGATTCAACATAAAAAAATTTGGGGCCATTTTTATAATTTTTAAAGCTTTTGGGTCAAATTTAAAATATGAAAAATAGGGACCAATTTGTAATTTTTGAAAATTTGAAGGGACCAATTTGTAAATTTTGAAAATTATTAGGGACTAATTTGTAATTTTTTTAAAATTTTGGAGGTGAATTTGAAATTTTCAAAAAATATATGGACCATCTTGCAAAATTTGAAAAATTAATAATAAACAATTTAACATTCATATTATATAGAGTTAAGAAGTAATTTGAAATTATTTTCTTTTTAGTGTCATTTTAAATTCCTTAAATTTAACATGAATAAAATACTTCATAAATTTACATCATTTTAACAATTCTCCATATTTTTTATCCAAACAATAGATTTTGATCAAGTCATTTTAAATTCCCTCAAAAAATTACTTTCCCTCGTTAAAATTCTTCATCCAAACACACTCTAAGTACATTTTCAGTCATTTTTAGGTTATGGTTTTGGGGATTTTTGCTCCCAACTCCATCAAACTTCATTTTTCAGTAGATTAGCTTAGAATACAACATGGACGCTTGCATACGGATGATCCGGAGTGGATTGATCGTCGACCGGCGTTTGACAAACCGCGAGATGTTTGGTTCATTTCTCTTCCTCTTTGTGTATTTCTTCTTTGTTGGGTTTTTGTATATGTATTGACTTTGAACTCATGTATATTTGTCGCCCATGGCGTTGTATGAAATCTATTTTACAAATCTTTATTGGTGATTGTCTTTGATTTTTGCTTTATGTCGGGGTTTTGGTTGTGTTAGAGATAAACATCGCAAACTCCAATTAAGGATGATTATCTGTTAGTTTCTGGATGCTAGAGATAGATTTAAAGCTAACAATCTTTATAGGTGTCGGAACTTAATGTCATTCGTGTCTTGAGTCGAGTGCGAGAGTGTCGACGATGGTAGCACGGTTGTTCTCTTAGCTCAGTGTGTCAGAGATGAACATTGTTGTGAGCGATGCTGGGTGATATTGAGGAGTATTATGGTCGGTAGGTTTAAGTTTGTGAGGAGTCGATTATGTGCAATGCCGGACAGGTTTCTCTCTCTGAGGAATGATTTCTTTTTGTATTAATATTTACTTTTCTGTTTTTATGTTTAAAACCATTTAAACCCAAACTCTTTAACATTGAGCCTGTCGAACGACATTCTTTTCCTCGAACCAATCTTTGTGGACACGACATAAATTCCGGAGGTAATTCTTCCGAAAATAAATATTTTTGCTGCTTGCCACTATACCGCACTCAACACAACTAATGCATATCCTATACGACCTGCTTTACGGCCAACATTGGAACTCACAACTAAACCTTCACCGTTGGATGTGCAACGGTCATTTCCTCTCTCCTCCAAGCAGGACACAGTTACTTTGCCTTTACCCATATCCACTCCTTTGAATTCTGATGATATGACTACCCTGAACTGTCCCACTACCCACGCAAACCTTCCCATGTGACCCCTATTTTTTCTCAGGAAACTACATCACCTACTTTGCCTTCAAACTCCCAGCGTTTTTTCCCACCTCTCCATTTAGGCCGAACCAATATAAGGAAAACTCTGGACTTGTTAATTCAAACCTTGAGTACAAGATTTTGAGTGGGTCGGATAGTAATGTTAGGATGTTGGACATACCCATTAGAGTTACAAAAAGGCCCTCATGGCAGCAAGACTTTATTATGGACTAAGATTAATATTGTTTAGAAACTTTAGGTTTATTTCTTATATTTTCCTCCAAGTGGGCTTCTTGACCCAATGTTTAGGTTTATTATGCAGAAAATTAAATCATGTTTGTTTTATCTTTTCCTTTCTTGGCTCTCTAGTAAACCTTAATCTCTTGGTAGCAGCAAGAACATACCATCACTCTTAGTATAGAATATATATTTGGGAGGTCATCGATAGTTCAATAACTCTTAGAAATTGACGAGAGAGAAATATGCAAGAGAGAGTGTGATAAAAGAAAAAGATGTGAAAAATAAAGAAGAATTAAGATCTCTTTCTCAAACATACATAATTAAGTAGTTAATTTAGACTAATCAAACTAAATTGAGATCTCTTTCTCTTTCTCAAACAACATTTAAACATAGAGGATTAACCACAAACTACAGATGAAACAGAAAGTGGATAAGAAAATGTGGTAGCATACTTGAAAGAAATAACATCCCCATTAGGAATGGGGTTACCACCATTAACTAAACAATCATTGTCGCTTAGGCGCTTGAAGATGTTTGGATTGATAAGTGTTGCAGAACTGAACATGCCACATGCAACATGAACGTTAGAGATGGCACAACCACTGACACATGTGTTTGCAATCTCAACTGTATATGTTGGAATACCACTTGGAAGTGGATCAGTTGGTGCTTGATTTATTTGAATCATTGACTTGTCACACGTTTCATCAAGATGTGAAGATACACTAGTTGCTGCATATGGTAATAATAAAATCAATTAATTATTCATTTATAGTATTTAAATAAATTAATAACTCATTTATGCATAAAAATAAAAATAATTAACTTTTGTTATAAAAATTTGCGCAAAAGATTCAATTAAGAAAGATTTTAAGTTTCAAATTCGAATCCTATTATTAGTTGCAACTGCACGTGGATGATAAGATTGATCCTTATAAATTAGCAAGCAGATGCTAAGATCTAAAAAATACTAATAATCAAGAATTGAGTATTATTAATTCAAAAATAAAATAAAACATTTGTCAATGATTATAAAATTACATTTTAATAATTTGACTTGTGTTGCAGAAAAAATAATTTGACACTGTCTTACAGACTAATCCAAACATTAAACTAATAAAAATGATAATAAACGATTATAAAAGACAAGATATAATAACTATACATATATCTTTTTAGGGTATTTATTCAATAACCAAAATATTAGTCTATATAAATAATAACAACTAATTTAAAAACAACAAATGATGAGACAAGTGACACATATTAAAATGACAATATATACAATTTCATAATGCAAATATTATATTATGACATGAATATTTTTATGATATAATTTATTATAAATAATATAAATGCAAAAAATACTATTAAACTTTTTTATATCACTAAATTTATTGAATAATATAAATGTAATATGAAAAAATAAAACCAGAGCGACAATGTCCACAAATATCTTTCTTATTAATAAGATTTAAAAATATAATATAAATTATTCGATAATTCCCAGAGACATCCTGAATATAGAAATGCAGATTTAAACCTTTAAACATGATGCATCCCATTTTAAAGAAAAAAAAAAAAACTAACCTGTATTAGACATTGAAGATGTCTCATACAAATTCATTGCTAGCACATTAGTAGAGATCAAGCTAATCATGATCAAGAGGCTCAAGATCACAAACGTCATGTTAGAAACCATTATTCTCAACTAAACTCAAATTATAATCTCTTATAAGTTTTGTGACAAAAATATAAATTAACTATTGGCAGTGTACCTTATACGTATATATATAGGACATACATTAGAATCTCAATAAATGTTAATTTTGAATTTGGACCATGTAAAAGGAAATATTGTGAAATAATCTTTTTCTATTCTATTTTTATCAATTTTTTATTTTAAGAATAAATTTTGACCACAATTAATTATTATCATAAACCAAAATCACAATGGGCATATCAATGCAATGTGTAATTGTGGTATGCTACCATATACCATATATAATGATGTAAATCATGTTATCCAAAAATAAATAAATACATAATGACATAGATATGAGCATGTTATAAGTAGAGAATTGAGTGGTATTCCAGAAAAATAAAAGTTTGTTGAGTTTGAGTTATAGACATGCACATTCCACTCACTCAAAATTTATATTCCTTTATATATAAAAGAAAGCTATTAAGTAATGCGAGTTTACCATTAAATCATCATTTATAAAGGTTATTACATTTCTTTTTTATATTCTAATGTATAATAAATAAATAGTTTAATGATCAAATTTTTTAATTTAAATATTATTTAATTCCATTACTTCTAAATAAATAAATAAAAAGGAGTGTAGGTGATTATTTAAAATATTTTAATTTTGTGTTAAAGTTTGTTTAAAAGATAAAAACTTTATAATGAGAAGTTATTTTAAATTTCTTTATAATAATTATTTTAAGATATATTTTAGTTTTTTAAAAAACTCAAATTTTATTAGATTAAAATCTCTAGAAACGAATAAACAAATCATTGAATCAAAAATATTCTTTTGAATTTATAAAAATAAATAAATTTTAAATAATTTACACCTTTTTTAATAAGTTCTCTAATTTTCTTTTTAAAATATACCAAGTGGTGATTTTTTAGTTGTAATTAATTAAAAAATATAACAAAATAATCGCCCACATCATTCTATTTTTTTATTTTAAAATTTTCGATTGTTAAAAAGTGTAACACATATAGAAAGATGAGAGAATTTAAAAGATTAGAAATGATTATTTATATATATCTTTTAATTGAAATAAAAAAATGATATTAAGAAACCATAAATTAAGGATTCTATTATAATAAAACTGCTATTAAGGAAACTTAAACACGTCAATAATTCCTGAAAAAGAATCATCACATTATAATAAAAATTGAAATTTGAATATCACAGGCACATATCAGGGAACCATAAAATAAGAAATCTGTTATATCTAAAATTATTATAGTTTAAGGAATCTGTTATATCACAAGCACATATTAAATAATATTTCAAACTGTTTATATATATATATATATATATATATATATATATATGAAAAAAATGTCATCCAATGACGACCATTCATTCCGCCAAGTCAGACTGAAAATTTAAAACTAATTAAATGACATGGAAGAATGATATATTCCTATTCGATGACAGTGTAAAACTTTTTTACACTGTCAGTGCATCACTATTAAACCATATATATATATATATATATATATATATATATATATATACTGTTGATACAAATTTACTGTTGATATATACCAACAAATTTGTCGGTTTGTAAACCGACAAATATTTTTGCGGTATATAAACAGTAAATTTGATACAAGAGTAAAATTTTTTCGGTATATAAAAATTTGTCGTTTATAAAAATATATGTATCAACAATAATTATTTTCCGTTTATACAAATATTTGTATTAACAACTGATTTTTCTTGTTTATATAAATATTTGTATCAACAATACATTTTTTCTGTTTATAAAAATATTTGTATCAACAATAAATTTTTTTCCATTTACAAAAAATATTTAGATCTAGAATTAACTTTTCCCTATACAAAAATAACACCGTTATAAAAATATTCTGATCATCAATATATATATATATATATATATATATATATATATATATATATATATAAAAGAATTTAATTGATATACACTGACAGTATAAAATAAGTTTACAATGTCAACTAATCACTCTCATGTAAAACTATTTTACACGGTCAGTACATACCAATTAAATTCGATATAAAAATAAAATCAATTATAAAACTATTTGAAATTTTTGCCATATATAGATTTTTTTCTGTATATAAAAAATATTTATCTCATATAATTTATTATATTATTAATGACAAATAAATATTATTATGACAAATTAAAATAAATTCTTAAAAGAAATAAATTTTCTCCGGCTGGAATCAATCCTTTTATTCTTTAATACTTAAAAAATTTATTTTTAAGTATAAACTTTTAAGATTAAAAAATTGTAACAGATAAAACCATGTATTTCAATTATAATATTATTAAATTGAATTTTATTGATTATTTTTTGGAGTTTTTCAACCAATCAATTATGCAAAGCTAATAATTATATGGTTAATAATTTCAATTATACTAATCATGTTAAAATTTCAATTATTCATAAATTGAAGATTAATTTTCATTGATTAGAACATACGCTTATATAAGATATCACATGGTCTCCTTCAACAATCTTCTTTCCTCTTTTATTTTGTTTATCTTCATCATCCAACTCCCTTAGAATGCTTACAAAAGCTCCATCTTCGATGTCTCCCTCCACCCCTAACTGTTTCAAAGTGTTCAAAACTTTAAAGGGAACTTCTTCAAGAGCCTTCTTACATCTGTTATTCCCTCTACACACATCAGTATTTGTAGCTCGCTAAAAAGAAGGAGGATATCCCAAATTCTTAGTAAGGGCAAGGCAGATTTGTGTTTAATTCAAGAAACCAAATTGAAACATATAGATGATGGGATTGTGCAAAGCATTTGGAGGTCGTCGGGGCACGATTGGTCGGCGATAAACTCCGAAGGTCCATCCGGTGGGATTCTTACAATCTGGAATAAGGACATGGCCTTCGCATGCTCCACCTTCAGAGGGAAAGGTTTTTTAGGTATTCACTTTATTTGGAATAATACGAATCTGTATGTGGTAAACGTTTACTAGGCGTGTGCAATATCCGAGAAAAGGAAACTTTGGTCGGAGTTGATTGACATTAAGAATCGGTTTCCTAATGGGGATTGGATTATAGCCGGAGACTTTAATGCTATAAAAGCCAGAGAGGAAAGGAAAGGCAGGAGTAGTGTTATCTATGGTGAGATGCTGGAATTCAATTCTTTCATTGAAAACCTGAATTTAATTGATTTGCCAGTGGTAGGAAGTAAATATATCTGGTTCAATGCTAATGGAATGAGCTGCAGTAGATTGGACAGATATCTGGTTAGTCATACAGTTATTGCTAAATTGGATTTGAAGAGTCAATGGGTGGGAGATCGGGACATATCCGATCATCGTCCGCTGTGGTTAAACTCTAAGTCTGTAAACTGGGGACCGAAGTCGTTCCGGTTCTTTAATTGTTGGTTGGAGCATAAAGGTTTTAAAGATTTTGTGAAAAAGTCTTGGGATTCTGGGGTGATCTCGGGCTCTCCCAGTATGGTTCTTTGGAATAAATATAAAGTTCTTAAGAGTGATCTTAGGTGGTGGAATGTCCATGTATTTTGTTGGCTTGATTTGAAAATTGATGATAGCATCTCAATTCTAAACGAGATTGAGTTGAATTTGGTGGAGAATGATAACAGCCAAGATGAGGGGACTGTTAAGGAGAGGTTGGACATACAAGAAGATATTTGGAAAAATCTCAAGCTCAAAGAGTTGATGATTAAACAGAAGTCCAGAAGTAAGTGGGTGACGATGGTGATAACAATACAAGATATTTTCATGATTCTCTTAAAGCTAGGTATAGGGCCAATAATTTATTGGGCATAAAAGTGGGGAGTACCCTGTCTTAATAAAACATGAGGCTATGAAGTTTTTTTAGAAGAAATTTCAAGATCAGAGTAGGTTAAAGACTCACTGCAACTTTGACAATGTTGTTGTTCTTTGTATGGAAGATATGAAGTACTTAGAAACTGAGTTTATGCAGGAAGATGTTAAGGCTGCTGTTTTTGCTTGTGATGGCAACAAATGTCTTGGAAATGACGGTTTTAATTTTAAATTCCTCAAATCCTGTTGGGATATTGTGGGAACTGATATTATCAACTGCGTTTTGGATTTCTTCCACACCGGTAAGTTGGATAAAGCGTTTGTTTCGTCTTTCCTCTCACTTGTGCCTAAAGTGGATAGCCCGCAAAAGTTTGCAGACTATAGACCTATTTGCTTAATAGGTTGTGTCCTAAAAACCATCTCTGAAATGCTTGCTAGAAGATTAAGTTTTGTGATAGGGAAATTGATCTCGCCTACTCAAACGGCTTTTATTCCAAGTCGTCAACTCTTGGACGGTGTTCATGTGGCTAATGAAACCATCGAGTTTGCAAGAAGAAAAAAGAAGAAGTGCCTTTTATTCAAGGTGGACTTTGCTCAAGCTTACGATTGTGTGGACTGGAAATTTCTGGAATCGATGTTGATTAACATGGGGTTTGGTACAAATTGGTTGAAGTGGATCCGTGGTTCAGTGTTCAATAGTTATCTCTCGGTCTTAATTAACGGTAGCCCTTCAAAAGATTTCAAGACGACAAGAGGATTAAAGCAAGGAGATCCCCTATCTCCTTTCTTGTTTGCGATTGTTGGTGAGGGATTGGCCTGCTTAGTGAGAAGAGCATCTTCCCTGAAAATTCTGAACGACTTTAAATTCAGTAATGTAGCTTCAGTTAATATACTTCAGTTCGCGGATGATGCCCTTCTATTTGGGGATGGTTCCATTTCGAACAATTGGGCCTTCAAATCTATTTTACGTGGGTTCAAAGTTTCTTCTGGTCTAAAGATTAACTATTCTAAGAGCTGCCTGTATGGTGCCGGTATTGATCCAGAGCTGCTACATGCTGCCGAAAACTTTCTCCATTGTAAGTCGGGTTCTCTGCCTTTTAAATTTCTTGGCATTGGAGTGGGAGGTAATCAGAGGAGTATTTCCTTTTGGCGGCCAGTTGTGGATTGTATGAGGGCTAGATTATCCAATTGGATTGGGCGTAATTTATCGATTGGAGGGCGAGTTACCCTTATTAATACAGTGCTAGCGAATCTTCTGATTCATCACCTTTCCTTCTTTAAGGTTCCTAAAAAGGTTGTGAAAGACATCATAGCAATCCAAAGGAGGTTCTTATGGGCGGGTATCTCGAGCAGTCGTTATATTTCTTGGGCTAGTTGGAATTCCGTCTGTAAACCTAAAAGCTACGGTGGACTCGGAATAAAACATGTTGGTATCTTCAATAAAGCCCTTCTCGCTAAATGGTTGTGGAAGTTCTGTAACGAAGGAAATGAGATATGGCGTCCTATTCTTGTAAGTCAGTATGGTAACCTAAGCCGTAAAATTCAACTTTTTAGTGTTATTGGTAATATTCATTCTGATTCTGCTTGGTTGAAGGATATCCTTTCTGTTTCTAATTCTGGTCCTCAGTCTTCTTTTAATAACTACATTAAAGCTGTTGTGGCAATGGCCAGGGAGTGTTGTTCTAGAATTCGGTGTGGTGTGGAGTTACGCCCTTAAAAGATTCTTTTAATAATCTGTTTCAGATTTGCAACAGTAAATCCTTTACCGTCTCAGATTTGGGTGAGTGGGTGGATGAAAAATGGACCTGGAATGGCTCTGCGGCAGCTCCTAACAATCCCCAGTAGGTGAGCAGTGACATGGAGGAGCTGTTACAGGCTGTCGATCATATTCATTTCAGGCCAATGCTCATGACAGATGGATCTGGAATTTGGACAAGGTTAATGGGTTTTCAGTTAAGTCCTTCTATGATAGCATTTCCTCGCAGGGTACTTTGGTGTCGGTTGCGGATAATTCGATTCGTCTGTTGGATTTTGTTTGGAAGTCATTTATTCCAATGAAAATAAAAGTCTTCGCTTGGAGATTAATTATCGATAGGCTGCCAACTCGTTCGAATTTGGTTGCGAGAGGTATTTTAGAAAATCCACACGATACGGTTTGTACGTTTTGTTTCAGGACTAATGAAGATTCTTCTCATCTATTCTTTTTGTGTCATAAAACTGTTTTGGTTTGGAATTTGGTGTGTGACTGGATCGACATTGATCGGATTTCTGAATTGGATTGTTGTTCCCACGCATTCGTCTGGCTGCTTAGATTAAAAGGTAGATGTAAGGAGGAATTTATCTATTCTATTTGGTTTATTTCTTGTTGGAATATTTGGAGCTTTAGGAATAATATATTGTTTAGGGACAAAGTCTTTAATGTCGACTCCATTTTTAACGCAATTGTTGCGACTTCCTGGAATTGGTTGGTTTGTGGCAAGCGTAATAGGCAGTGTTGTAGCCTTTACGAATGGTCCAAATTTCCCTTAGATTTTTTGAAGTAGGGTAGGTTTGTTGGGCTTTTTTGGGGTTTCCCGTTTTTACGGTTGTATTTCCTGTACTACGGTTTGAGATTTCCTTAATCTCTTTTTAATGAAATTGTTGTTTGCCTATAAAAAAAAAAGATATCACATGGTCATGATCTTAGAAGATAATTATTTTTTGGTGTATACTATTTTCACTCTTTCGTATCAATCTTTTTATCTCGTTTTGAATTTACTTCCTTCATTCATTATTTAAAAAAGATCCGATCAAAATAATAAAGCGATAATTAGATTTAGAAAATATACAAATAGAAGGGACACAAGTAAGTGGTTATTAACCTTTTATAGAAATAATTCAATAATATCATTTGAAACTGTAACATCTAATTTATTAACCTTTTCTTTTTTTAAACGACAATTCAATAGAAGGGAGCATTAGGGGTGCTCAAACCCATTACAAAGTGAAAAGGATCAAGCAAAGTCTCCACCAACGACAACAATTAAGACAAACAAAGCAACAAATTCATATACAAATCAAGACAATTAACGTTGACTTGAGAAATTTCACCTTTCACCGTCCACTTCCAAACCAAAAACTTAAGTGCCATATTATATTATCCATTACGCACTTAGTATTATTAAAAATAGCATCGTTCCTTGATTTTCAAATACTCCAAACTACCGCCAACCAAATACTGTTGAAATTCCCTTTCTTAGACAGTCTATTAAAATAATAACTCCACCCATTAAAAAATCTCCAAGAAGGACACTGCACCCTAACATCGTAGCCAAGTCAGTTACCGATCTTATTCCATATCGTCTTCGAGACCTCACAATCAAAAACCAAATGGTCAATGTTTTCTTTCTCCTCAAGCCATAAAGCGTACACATCATTGTTATTAGACCATTGCATTTCTCTCATTTCCAATTGATCTTTAGTCGCAACTCTATTCAAGAATAACCGCCATCCAAAAGCTCTAATATTGGTTGGAACCTTCGACTTCCACAACCTAAGAAATGCTAACGCCATCCCGTCATCCAAAGCAGGCTGAACCTTGGCCTCCATCATAATTCTGTAACCGCTGCCAGCCGTGTATACAAACAGATACTTCTCAGAGCTGCCCAGGAAATCTGTCGTGTGCTTTGTATTCACGACCGTCGTGACACTACCAGCAGAAGGCAGATTACTCCACCTCACCCTATCTACCACTCCTGTAACTAGATTCACAGAATTCACCACTTGATTCAGCTCTGCCAACCTACTCTTAAAAACATAAACCCCAAACTTTCCCCACTTCCATCCAGAAGAAGACCAGGTCCCCATAACATTAATAAAAGCATCTTTCAAGCTGCTGGCACCATACAGATCCAAAAACTGAACCGCCAAAGAAGAATCTCCGATCCAAACATTTGTCAAAATCGAATTTGAGATCCATCTCCGACACAAAACTTAACACTACCTGCAAAATTGAAACCAAGGTTAGAGGAAATCGCTCCAATCTTAGTCAAGTCCTTCCACCAATTAGAAGACGGAACCGAAAAATTGCAACAATTATTAGACAGAATAATATTTTCGCAGTCAGCATATCTTGTTCCGATAATCCTCTTCCACAAAGCTTCCTTTTCCACTAAAATCCTCCACTTCCATTTAGATAAAAGTGCTACATTGAACTCCTCTAGACTTTTAATGCCAAGCCCTCCATGAGTTTTGTCTTTGCAAACATAATCCCAACTCACCCATTGAACTTAAATTTATTAACCTTTTCTACAAAGGATTCAATAATATCATTTGAAATTGTAACCTCTTATTCGATCAAAGTAGTCAACACCACTGCCTTTAATATGTCATTATGTACACACAAAAATGTCAAAATATGTTAAAAAATGTAGAATAAAAAATATATAAATCTGGCAATATATTTCAAAAGAGACAGATATAAAAAAGGAACAAGTTAGCCCAAAATCAAAAGAATCTAAAGAAAAGTAAATCTAACCTATTTTTTACAAAATCATTCTGAATCCCTAAAATATATAACCAAAACCCATAATCCTTAAATATATGACATATATCATATCCATGAATTCATAATCAAAATCAAATCGGCATCTTGTAACTTCCAAAAATTAGTGGTGGAGGTTTGGGTCATAACAATGTGCTCCTCTCAAGGTAATCCTTGTGTTGAGTCGGATTCCAAGATTTCAAAAAAAAAAAAAAAAAGCATCTTGTAAACATAATGATAAATTCAAATAATTTATGACATTTAAGTATATTCAATATTCTCAAATATTTTATTGTTAATATTTTTTTTGGAAAAAGGATATTTTATTAACCTAAAAACGATACACACCAAGCGATCACAAGGGGTCCAGCTAATTATTATTATTATTATTATTATTATTATTATTATTATTATTATTATTATTATTATTATTATTATCCTTTGTGAGTAAGGTTGTCAAACTCGCGAGTCTACTCAGACTAGTAAAGGGTCTGTAGACTCGACTCGCAGACTCGACTCATAAACTCGTACGAGTCTATGGAAAATTAAAAATAAGTTTCAAAAACCTATAAGTGACACATATATGGCACACTCCTATGTTTTTATATTTATAAATTCCTCGTTTATGACATAAATATATAATACAACACCAATTATCATGAAAATTTATTTTCATACTCCATAACAAATTTTTTAACAAAAAATAAACAAAATTGCAAAGTATATAGTTAAGACTTAAATTACTAATTTCTTCTTAATTGACTACTACATAAAGGAAAAAAACATAAAATAAATATGCTAATAGCTTCAAACATCTAAAGCTCCAGTGAAATCACAACCACCAATATAATCACCATCATCTTTATCGGTATCTTGAGTATCATCATCAAAATCTATCTCAGATGAAACACCTTACTCATCATTAATCAATGTTGGATTACTTGAAGTACCACTTCCAATTAATTTAACATTGTCACCGCTAGGGGTGGCAAAACAGGCCGCCCGCCCTGCCGCGCTCCTTCCATTCTTAAGCCCGCCAAAAAAAAGGGGGAGGGGGTGGGAGGTGGGGGCAAGCCCGCCAAGTGAAAATGGGCTTAAAAATCTAGCTCGCCCCGCCAAGGTGGCGGGCTTGCCCGCCTATTTATTTATTTATTTATTTATTTCATTTTTTAATAGATTAATAGGCTTATTTTTACATTTCAATTAGATTTTCACTTATTTTTTAGAACAACTTTTTATAAAGCATTTTTTTAATAAATTTTACTTTAAAAAATATTGCATATATTCACAAATAAATGTATAAAATAGAATCATCAACAAGTATTCCAAAATATAGTTCAAGTATTAACCTTCAACCAATAAAAATGATTTCAGTGCGTGAAAACTATGTTAGCTGGCTGGCGGGCAAACCCGCCCCGTTTTTTGGCGGGTTTAAGGCGGAGCGGTTTAGGAAGGCACAAAATTCCAACCCAACCCGCCATTTTTTGGCGCATGCGCGGGGCACGATCCGTTGTGCCACCCCTAGCCACCGCCACCACTTTACACAATATTAGTTACAACAACATTAGGTTACACAACATTATTAACAATAACATCATCTTACTCAACATTAACTTTAGTTTGCACATTTTCTTTATTATGTTCTTCAATTATTTATTCATCATCTAAATGACTATCTTCAAATGAAAAAACAACACTAATTGATTTTCCTTTTCAACTTTACATTGTACATGATATAAACCAAATTATTCACCTTTTTTAGGTGCAAGCTATTTCTTCTCTTTGTATGAACCTAAAAATTAAATAACAATTCAACTTAATGTTTCTAAGAAATTAAATTCAAGTATATAAACAAAAAAATAATAATTCATTACCATTTCAAAGGAACTTCAATTATGTTCACAACCATATGAGCTACAAGCTAAGCTTAGAACACGAATTGCAAACCTCTTTAATTATGGAGTCACATCTCCATAGAAATTTCACCCTTCAGTAGGTAACATATCCTTCCTAAACTATTTTCTGTCATAAATCATAAATTTTCTAAAGTATTTTGTCACATGCAAATTGGTACATGCGCATTGGGATTATTGGACCTGATTGGACAATAGTGCATCACTTTTATACAAGATATCATACATGAGAAGCATCCAAGTGAAACATATACTTACACACAAAGGATGGATTTATGACCACAAACATGAACAAAGCAAGAGACACAATAAACTCACGTTGTTGATGAATAGGGAAGAAACTTCGCTGAAACAAGAGACTAGGAGGGAGAGAGAGAGAGAGAGCGAGAGAGAAAGACTTTTTAATTCTCGTACAAGCAAAAAAAAAAAGGGTTTTTTATAAAAAAATAAAATAAAATCTTTTGTGGAATTTAGGCATGTTTTGGTTTTAAAAAAAATTCAAAAAAAAAAACGTATAAACTCGTTATAGACTCGCTGAGCTATACGAGTTTGTGCGAGTCTACCCGAATCTACTCGAGTCTATCAAAAAACGATTCTATGCATGAGTCTACTCGTTTATGATTCCTAGACTCGTTCTACCCGCGAGTTTGACAACCCTGTTTATGAGTTCAAAAGGTATAGCCATCCTGCAAGAATTTGTAAGCATAGTGATAAATTCAAATAATTTATGACATTTAAGTATATTCAATATCCCCAAATATTATTATTATTATTATTATTATTATTATTATTATTATCCTTTATGAGTTCAAAAGGCATAGCCATCCTGCAAGAATGGAATAAAAAAATTAATGCAGGAAATTTGTGTTAGTGATGAAAAAATTTATGGGATTGTCTGTTGCTAGATTTGTCGCTGTGTAGATTTTTTATTTTGGGGCTTGGGACCTCCCTTTTATAAAAAAAAGTAAACAATTTAGTTGGAAAAACAGAGAAAAGACAGCAAATTCCCCTTATTTGTTGCAAGTGACAACATTTGGTGTAATGATAATATTTCATTCGAGAACCATTTATTTTCTTATATCATAGATATTCTCTGATAAAAATGTCTTATTATCTCATACTAGAATATGTCTGACTAAGAATAGAGAAAAATATTTGTTCAAAGCGTTGCAACAAAATAGTATGGTTATCGGGCTGCCACACATCAACATTCCAGCTGAGTTGTGTGATGAATGTGTGAAAGTAAAGCAACACAAGGGTAGTTTTAGCAAGGATGTGGGTAATAGGACCAAGAATTGCCTTGAGGATGTATATTCTGATGTATGTGGGCCAATGCAAGTTGACATGTTGGGTGGCAATCGTTACTTTGTCACATTTATCGACGATTTTAGTAGAAAGCTATTGACTTATCTTATTATGAGGAAGGATGAGGTGCTTGATGTGTTCAAGAAATTTAAGTCCATGGTGGAGCGGCAATGCGGTCAAAAACTCAAAGTCCTCAAAACGGACGGTGGAGGTGAATACGTCTCGAATGACTTTGGGAAGTTTTTTGATCAAGAGGGGATAGTGTATGAGGTGGTGCCACCCTACACACCATAACAAAATGGTGCTTCCCAGAGAAAGAATAGATCAATTATGAACACGGTTCGTAGCATGTTAAGTGGAAAGAACTTACCGAAGGAACTATAGGGAGAAGCGGTCTCTACAGTCACTTATTTGTTGAATATGTGCCCTACTAGGAAGCTTGAGAAGCTAACACCGAAAAAGGTATGGTCTAGATTCAAATCGAATCTAATCCATTTTAGATTTTTCGGTTCGGTGGCGTATTGACGTGTGTCGGGTCAACTTGAAATAAGTTGGACGACAAGGATGAAGAGATGATATTGGTTATATATCACTCTACAGGTGGATACAAGTTGTTTGATGCGCAAAATCAAAGAATAGTGATCAACTGCGTTGTTATTTTTTAAGAAGTTAGACATGCAGACCCATGTGTAACCGGTTACACCTAGTCAGTTGATTCTGGTGTAACCGGTTACATGCAGGAAAAACAAAAATCCAGCAGCTTTATTTTTTCTAATCCAGCCAGTTCTGAAATTGTCGTGCATCCACCGAATGAGGTCCGAAATGAAGAGAATGTTAGACGATTAACAAGGCAGAGGGTGTTGCCTCAAAGACTCCAAGAGTGTGAGAGATTCGAGACAAAGAAATCAATGATGATGGTAGTTTCATCCACTTTGCGCTTATGGCCGAATTTGAACCGGTGAACACGAAAGTGGCTCTAAGAGATCTAAAGTGGATTTATGGAATGAAGAAGGAGCTAGAATCAATTGAAAAAATGGTACTTGGGAGTTGGTTGATTTACCGCTTGGAAAGAAGTCAATTGGTGTTCAATGGGTCTATAAAGTGAAGGCAAATCTCAAAGGCGAGGTGATCAAACATAAGGCTTGATTGGTGGCAAAGGGATTTTTGCAACGTGAAAGTATAGACTTTAAGGAGGTGTTTGCACCCGTGTCTAGGCTAGAAACCATCTAATTAGTTGTAGGAATTGTGAATAACAACGATTGGGTGATATATCAAATGGACGTCAAATCTACGTTTTTGAACGGTCCACTTGATGAGGAGGTTTATGTTAAGCAGCCACCCGGATTTGTAGTAAAGAATCAAGAGATGAAGTTATACAAATTGCATAAATAATTATAGGGTTTGAAGCAAGCTCCAAGAGCTTGGAACAAACACATTGATGGCTTTCTAATTGATATTGGCTTTAAGCGGTGTGTATCAGAACATGGAGTGTATGTGAAGGCGGATGCGAATGATGGCGTGATCATTATTTGCTTGTATGTTGATGATATATTGATTATCAGCAGCTGTGAGAAGAGTATCTCTAAGTTCAAGAGTGAACTTATGGATGAATTTGAGATGACAGACCACGGTATCATTACATATTTCCTTGGCATAGAGTTACACAAGTAAAAAATGAGACTGCTCATGCACCAAAAGAGATATGCTCTTGAGATCTTGAAGAGGTGTGAAATAAAGCATTGTAATGCAGCCATTAAACCATGTGAAGCAGGGTTGCAGCCGTCCAAGAGTGAGGATGAACAAGATGTGGATCCAATGCAATATAAGAGATTGATTGGATCATTACGGTATTTTTATAATACGCGACCAGACTTGGTATTTAGTGTCGGTATTGCTAGTAGATTCATGGAGAAACCGAAGGTGTCTCACTTGGCAGCGGTCAATAGGGTCCTTAGATGCGTTAAAGTAACCATTGGCTGCATAATTCTCTTTCCCGCATCGGATACGGGCCAAAAATGTAATTTACTTGGTTTCACCGATTCCAATTGGTGTGGTGATAAGGATGATAGAAATTCGAAGGCTGGATACATCTTTATGTTTGGTAGGACACCAATCTCTTGGTGTTCGAAGAAGGAACCGGTGCTAGCACTCTCGTCTTGTGAGGCAAAGTATATTGCGGCATCGTTATGTGCGTGTCAAGCTATGTGGCTCATGATCTATTGAAGGAGTTGGGTAGCAATAACGGTGAGGCTACTATACTTCTTGTTCATAATGTTTCAATCAGAAGAAGCAAGCACATAGAGATACGGTTTCATTATTTGAGGGAGGTAGTGAGTGAAGGCAAGCTAAGATTGGGATATTGTCAAAGCAAAGACCAAGTGGTGGATTTGTTGACTAAGGGAGTAACAAATGAGGTGTTCAAGAGGTTGAAGATAAGTTTGAGCATGCTGGACTTGGAACAACTGAAATAAGGTGGTATGTTGAAAATAAATTTTTGAACATTTCAGTTGTGGTAAACCGGTTACCGGATATGTGGTAACTGGTTACATGCTGAGACAAAAACGTGGGTTGTTTTCTGGAATGGGGTGTAAACAGTTACCCCAAATAAGGTAACTGGTTACACTGGGAGTTTTTTTCTTCAATTTTCAGCTTATTTTTTAAGTTGTATTGTATTTTCCCAATTTTTGTACATGTTGTATAAATATCCTTCAGTGCTCCCATTTGAGGTTAATGCCAATTTTAATTCTCTCTCTCTCTCTCTCTCTCTCTCTCTATATATATATATATATATATTATTTCCTCACTTTATCTTCTTCAAGTAACATAATTTCTCCATTGATTCACCATTTGAGCTTGTGATTGCTCCAACAAATCGAATGATGACAACTCAATTTTACAAGAATCTAGCAGACGAAACCAAAGCTCAACGGAAACATCAAACCCTAGAATGCAAAAAAATGAAGTTTGTGGTGGTTAATAGTGAGTTCGAATGGAGCTGGTGATAGAAGGAGATTGTGGTGTTGGATCGAGTTGAGAGTGGCTGTCACGGTGGTTGTTTGGGTGGTTGAAGCAGGGCACGGTGGCCGGAAGAGTGGGGTGGCGGTCAAGGTTTTGGAGGTGTGGTGTTTGGATGGTTACAGGCGGTAGGAGTATGAGGTTGGACGAAGTATCAAGGTTCGCCGAAAGTGTGATGTTGCAGTGGCAGAGTGTTGTTTGTTTTGAGAGTGCAAGTTAAATGGAGTTGGATTTTTCAGAAATGATAGGGAGCAGAGAGTTTATGAAGAAGAAAAAATCAAGATCTTCTTCTCTTCTTTCCTTTTTGCTTTTTTTTTTTTCCTTTTTTATCTTTTATTCTTTTTCATGAAAATGAGAGAAAAATGTGGGAGTGTGGTTATTGAGATAGAGTGTATGAGATGAAGAAGTGTTGTAGAAGATGAAGAAAAAAGATGTGGATAGAAGAGAATGAATGTGACTGGTGAAAAATGCTACCCGGTCTAAAAACCAGGAGAGAGTCACATACTCCCCTCCCTCACTTATTCTTTTATTCATTTTTTATATATAATTTTTTCTTTCTTGTTTTATTAGCTGAGAAGTCATATGTGCCGCCTTCTTGCTTTCATTAGCCAAAATGCTTAATTTTATATACTAGTTTTCTAGGGTTTTAATTTTTATCAAATACCAAGACTATCTTTAAATATTTTGAATGATCAAAATGAGTTCAAAACTAATGAGATAAAATCAAATTATTTTTAAATAAAAACAAATTAATTAATTCAATTAATTCACTTATCTCTATTTATTTATTTTTCAATTATTTTGATTAAAAAAACAAAAATAAAAGGAATGAAAGCAAATAAAAAATGAACGCACAAATGTACGAAAAAGTAAAATGAATACACTAAAATAATCTACGAGAAATAAAATTCAGTAAAACAGATAGTCGCGGATCAAATCTTCAGTTCAAAATGTCTGAATGAAAAGACTCAAACTGGTTAAAATGCGAAGACTCTCGGATGCGAAAATATTAAATGAGTGTGTCAAATTGACCCACGCGAAAAGTAGATCAATAAAAAGTCAGTTGCATCCCTGAACTTGGAATATTTTTCCTACTAATTTACATGCAATTGTAATTCGATTCAACCGGTTTGTCTGTAAAACTGAAAATTTATTATTGTTTACTTTTTAGGAAATAGACCAAAGAAAATGCATGTCATGATATGCAGATGATACAAATTTTCTATGAATGCATCAATTTATTGGTTTAGGGGCAAAATTAGGGTGTGACACTCATAATAAAAGTCCCTAAAGTAAAAAAAATGTCTCCTCATGTTGACCCCCCGTCGAATAGCCCAAATAGTGATATCAAAGTCTGGTTCGAGTAAATGACCGATTCACTTGTATTGAAAATAACCCCGCATGGCCGTGGGTAGTGTACCGTTGAAAAGTGTCAATGGTGGTACATGTGTATTGTAGATAGACACACACTTGAGAGAAGGCATTGAAAATAACAAGTTTTAGTTGTGTGTGGAAGTCCCACATTGGTTAGAAATATGGAGACTTGGACATTTATAAGTGGGAGAATCCACACACCTATCACCTTAAATTTTTAAATGAGTATGTGATATATCTCTCACAAAGATATGTTACTCATAATAAAAGTCCCTAAAATGAAAAAATATTCCCTCGTGTTAACTCTCCGAATAACACTATTGTTGCACCCCAAATTTTACCCTCATTTTCCTGCTATTTGTTATTTTATTATCCTTCTCCATATTCTAATTTAATAATTATCTTAGCTTTTATTTTTCTTATGAATAGGTTAATTTCAATTTGGCCCATTTTATTTATTTATATTAGAGTTGTTTTAGTTTTATTTAATTTAAATTAATCCTAATTTAAGTCAAATTTTAATTAACTAGGTTAATTATCCATTTAGTTTCTTTTAAGTTAATTCTTAATCTAAATATTAAATAGTTTGCTATTATTTTCAACAACCATATTGTTAATATTATTAAGAGAATGTGCCCAAAATAAGCTTACCATGACGAATTTCACGTTGCAATATTTTTTGTTGGTTTCTCATTTCATCATTATGGACCAATAAGAATTAAGCTTGTGGGAGTTTGACTTTTCAATCATTCCCTCAACCAATGAGAGCATGACACGTGACACCAAAGAGACCAAAGGGAACCAAGTTTGTTCTCCTCTTTCGTTCTTGCTGAAGAGTTATGGACGAGGAAGAGAAATTCAACGTATTTTGTATCCATTCAATTCATTGAATCCACTTCAACCACAATACCGTTGGCGTGAATTCCACATTTTGAAATCTCCAAATCCATTTCTCTTCAAGCTCAGCTGTGTGTTGCACAAAAATTGGTTCAGAAAAGATTACCAATTCCAGCATACGATTGCTCCATCTGCAAATCTGTCCACGCTATCTCCAACCTTTACTCCATTTGGTACCCCTCTCAATAACATCAATGGAAGCGCTCTGAATCCATTCACAAAGTGATGAGTGTGACCCTGCACATTTGAAATGCCACAGCGTGTTTATCTCCCAGAATCGGACCAAGTTTGAATTTCAAACGAAAACCCTAGTTGCTAACTTATGTCCACCAGATGTTTGAGGATTTGACACGGCCCATGATGCTTCTCATCAAGCCAATGCCTTGCCTATTTAAAGAGGTTCAATTTCAGTTCTTGACACCAACAATCTCTACAAAAAAACACCCTAAAGAGTTCTAGGTTTTCTTTTGGCGAGTGAAAGAGTGGTTGCAGCTGTGCTAGCTTGAGTAGAAGGGAGAAGAAACAAGAACCTGTTCAAGAATTTGCTGATAGCTTGGAAGAGAGGTATGTAGCTTCACCTCACCCTCATTCAGTATATCAACATCATATGTATCTTTACATTGTTTCTATGTTTTTTTTTGCTGTTCCGTAACACCAATCTGACGTATGAGGATTTGTTTTTTTGATTCACCATGTTTGAGTTGAGTTCTACTTGGTTGAAAACACAACATTGACTATCTTGCTCTATGCTTGGTTTTTGTTAACTTTTTTGACTTTGTTTGGTTACTATTGTTAAGCTCATTACAGATGGTAGATGTGTGTTTCTTATTGTCTCAAATATATGTGTATGTTGCTGATTGACATCTCTATCTTTTATTCATACTGATATTATATTTATGCATAAGCTTATGTGGTTTCTTCATGTCTAAGAAAACTGTTAAACCCTGAGGCTATGCAGGCAGTTGTTGTTACTCTGAGTTTATTGCAACATTAATGTCTTACCTATATTCATCTACCTTTTTTTAGTATGACTGCAGTGTTTGAAATGCCTAAAATATGTTTTTGAATTAAGCTTGTCATATGTGTTACAACTGGTATGCTGCTGAGTTATGCTTTATGAGCAAGATTCATAATATGCTTAACATGATAAGATTGCTAGAAATGAGTTTTTGCGCCCTTGTGGTTCATGATATTTGGTTATCTATGTGCTTGTTATGGATGTTGGTTTGAGAAACCAGTTAGTACAACCACAACCACCAATCTTTCCTTTGTGCAGTTTGATTGATATATTAACTCTGTTGTCACCAGCTATATGTTTTCATTTTGGAATGTTGAATCTGTCTGGATATGCCTTTTACTTCTAGCTTGAACCATGTTCACTAATTCTGCAATCTCTTATCTACCATGCCATACTTGTTTTACTTGTCATCTTGATTGATGTTTAGGTCTGAAATCTCAGTATATGATTTTTCTATGAGCCTTGTACCCTCTGCACTTGTTAAGATCACTATGCTGTTTGACTTGTTTTCAATATTTACACATGTATGATTACCTCATAGGCACACTAATTTATTTCACAATGTGAACTAGTGTGAGAATTCCTGCCTGCCATGTAAACTTTCTGTTTGATTAAGTTTGAACTTGTAATATGTTGAGCATGATGATCATGTTATCTGAAATGCGCTTGTCATCTTACCTCACCATGAACTGTACCTGAATGCATATAATCTGCTTATATCTATTTGCCATGACATGCTTTCTAAAATAGCTGACCTTTTTTGAAATTTTACATATCCTTTTGTGACTGACATGCCTTTGGTGAATATGTCAAGTCTTTCTAAATTGACAACCATGCTTTGTTGCCTCTTACTTGTTCTAAATCTTTACTGTCATCTCAGAACATGTGTGCTAACTCTTGCCAATATATTTGAGAATAAATCTTGTTCATGTTTGACCATTAGTGTGAGTCAATGAGCTTACATAACATGCTTGCCTGCCATCACTGCCTGATGAATCCATATTTTGTCTTCATTTATGTCAATATCCATCTGGTTTGCCCATATGTTGTGTTTATTAATCTTCACATCTGTACCTTGTTTGTTATCTCACAGCACACATGAGCTTTACAAATGCATATGCCTATTATTAATTTTGTGTAGATCTATGCCTCTAACTGGTTTCGAGAGTTTGTTATATCTATTGACGAGTCTTAGTTATGTCAATCAAGCTTTGTAGCCCTCTTATATAACCATGATGCTTGTCTTTCCCTATGCCTTGATCTGCCTTGATACATTTTGCTCATACTGTATATGAATTGTTTTATAGAGCTATGTGACTGATATGTTCTTAGCACACACCTCACATAGCATATCATTAGCTGAACCTGTCATTTGAATGAAAGATTTTGGATTATGTCCCTTTGTATTAAATTCTATTCTCACTGTCAATACATAGAATGTCTTTATCATGTATGTCATTGCTGCACCTGATTTTAGATGCGTGAATTGTTAAAGTTGGTAGTGTTGTGGTTCTGGCTTGTCTACAATTTGTTGGTGTGCTTTAATGTCTCTTTGTATGTCACCAATGTTAACTTAACATGATAACCTATTACTTGTATGTTTTTTTCATCACAAGTTGAGAACTTAGAATCACATTACCTTTGGTTGTGTCTTTTGTCTCTGCTTAAAAGTTGAATTTGCTTGATGTGTTTGAGAATGATCTGACAGTTTGGACTTGCTAATCTACTACTCCATAGCCTTTGTTTCTGTTCATATTAACACTGCTATTAAATATGCCATTGTTGCTTCTAATACTTGAGTGGTTAATATCTAATTGGAATTTGTGTCTGGCTGTTAAGCCATCTTGTTCATCATTTTGTCATTAAATGTTGTTTGTGTACCAATCTGCTTTGAATTTGGCCAGCACCAGTTCAGTTTGGTTTATACATGTTTAAGTGAAATGCTTGACTTCACATGCTTTGGTGTTATGCTACCTACTGCTACTGTTATCATTCAAATGCCATGGCTTGTTTCTTTTCTCATAAAATCATTTGCTAACCATAGTTGATAGCCTTATGTATGAAATCTCTAGGTCTTGTGTATTGGATTGTGGTTTCCCTTTTACTTGGTTTTGTTGGATTAATGCAGCACTGAGTTCAATATAGCTGTCGTGTTTGCTTCAATTGGTTTGTTTTCTATTTTGAATATATGCGCATGATATATGTTATATATTTATCAAGTCACACTTATCATTGGATGTATTCCCGCCCCAGCGGATGGACTTGTGTGTGTGTTACTATTCCTCTTTGTCGTGCCTATAAGGACTGGGGTTCGATCCCTACCCAATCCTTTTTTTTCTCTCCGTTGGTTTCGCTTCTTTAATATATATGTTCATTGGCATATTGTGTTTACCGCGCGCGCGTAGCTCAGATGGTTGGGGTTTTGGCCATTTGAATCCTAGGGCATAGGTTCAAACCACGCATGTGACATTTCCTTTTTGCTTAAAATATTTTCTTTTATTTTGGTAACAATGCAAAAAATTTTTTTAGAAAATCTGAATTTTATTTTAAAACTCCATGTTTATTTCACTTAGTAATTTATTTTCTTAATGTGCCATCTAAAAGGATTTATTCTTTAATGTGAATTTTCCACTATCATTATTTTGATTAAATGGTTGAATTTTCATTATGACTTTATTGATCTTTTAATGTTTAGCTCTTTTTTTTTTTTTTTAATTTATCTTATTAGTTGATTGTTGATTTAATTTGTGATTGGTATTGTCTAACTTGGAATATCATCTTAATTGATTTTTTTTTTCATGACTACATTTTGACTTGTGATGTGTGATATATGTTCTCAAGTTTAATATCTTTGGTTTGCTCTTGTCTAATTGATATCTTGATATTTATCTCATGTCTACTCATCATGAAATATATTGCCATCTTCATGCTTATTTTGCTTTCATTATATCATCTTACATTAATGTTTCATCTTCTATGACTTACTTTCTGTTATTCTTTTCTCTTTTTTTCTTCCCCTATTCCAAAGGAAGGTGAAATACATTGACTTTTAAAGTCATTAGCCCCCACCTTAACTTAGGTAACCTCTTAGGAGATAACTTCATTTCTTGGCCTCATCAGAGCCATAGAAATTACAACTAGCATTAGGAGAGAGTTCCTCAACTCTTAGTGATATTCATCATAATGAATTTATCACTTCCCCTGCTAACTAACCTTTAGCATAGAACCCTTTAGCAAACATAAGATAACATTTAACAAGAGGCTCCCGTAGAGTACTACGGACGTTTAGGGTGCTAATACCTTCCCTAGGCGTAACCAACCCCCGAACCTTAGATCTTCCCCTTAGGTTTTTCTAACGATCTTGAACCTTTCCTTTGGATAAATCAAAGTCAGTTGTAAAAGAAATATGATGCAAATTAATTAATAATTTGTTATCCGATTTTCACCGCAACAGAAATGGCGACTTCACTGGGGAGAGTCAGACCTATTGCTGGTCCTTTCCTAAGAGGGTTAAGCCTATCTTGTTTTTATGTTATTCATGTTTGCTTATATATGCTTGTGTATGTCATATTTGATTATATATTTGTATATCTGTTCTTGTTTTGATTACCCTGTTTGATTTGGGTTGATATGATATCTATGAGTGAGATAAATCCTATACCCGGATTTGAGCGTACACTTATTATAGGACGATGGTATTCAAGGAGGCTTTGAGGGAGTCGAATCCTGAAAGATTGAATTGATAAACACCATCACTCAGTTGAGGCCCTCTCGAGAGTCTAGTTATGTTGAACGAATTTGTTCGTGAAAACGTTCTACTCTCGACCTAGGAGCCTGGGATATTGAGAACCATAGTTACCAAACCCCACTTAAGCCTTTTAGATGTAGTGCGGAGACCATGATGGAGTCTATTTCTGAATTGGTTGTCATGTGATACTACACTCAGACGAGATCCTCTTGAGAATTTTATCGATTACCAAGTCATATGGGAAATCCTTAAAATCCGAAAGATGGATTGTAGACTCTGGGAACTTCTTAGAACCCGCTCAGCAGGTGAAAACCAATAGAACACACCAATGGGAAGGGCGAACCTTTGGCTCCATGCTTAACCTTTTCCCCCCTTTGTCTTTGTTTGTTTGTGCTCTATGTGTGTTTGTTGCATCCATATATCATAAGCATTCATGTTGCATCTGTTTCATGGAACTCAGACTTCTTTTCTTATATCAGAGAAATATCATGGATAGCTCAAGAAGAAACACCATCAAATACACTTTCAAGAGTCCCAAATTGGATGACCTAAGGAAATTGGGAGATTTGTTAACAGACCCTGAAGGATTCCTAAGCAGATATGGAAAATTGTGGGTCTTGTTAAGGAAGACTATTGATGAAGGACTTCTTTCAACTCTACTTCAGTTTTATGATCCAAGGTATCACTGCTTCACATTCCCTGACTATCAGCTCTTACCCACCCTTGAGGAGTACTCTCAGATAGTTGGTCTGCCTATCAAGGATGAATCCCTGTTTCCTATCTTTGAGGAGGATCAAAGAGAAGAAGAAATAGTTGAGAAGACTCATCTGGAGTTAGTTGATGTCAAAGGTAATTTAACCTCTAAGGGAGGAATTTTGGGATTAACTGCTAAGTTCTTGATTGGAAAGGCTCGTTACTTTGCTAAAAATTTCAACAGGGATGCCTTTGAAGCTGTATTTGCATTGCTTATCTATGGACTTTTATTGTTTCCAAACATAGACAACTTTGTGGATCTAAATGCAATCAAAATTTTCTTGAAACAAAATCCTGTACCTACCTTGCTTGCTGAAGCCTATCACTCAGTCCATACAAGAAACGCTCATAAAAATGGACAGATTATCTGCTGTGCCCCTATACTGTATAGATGGTTTATTTCGCATCTACCAAAGGCAAGAGCATTCTGGGATTCCAAGAAAGGGTGGTGGTCTCAGAAAGTCATGGCACTCTCCCATGCAGATATTGACTGGTATAATAGGGTGTATGATGGAATCCTGATTACAGATAACTGTGGGAACTATGGTAACGTACCTCTACTTGGCATCAAAGGTGGTATCAGTTACAACCCTGTGTTGGCACGACGCCAATTAGGGTATCCTCTAGAAGACAAACCTCTCAGCGCTCGTGTGGAAAGTATTTATTTCGAAACATATGACGAGAATGAAGAACAAAAAAAGTTGATCTTGAACGCTTGGGGTAGCAGACGTAAAAGAGGAAGAAGTTCTTTAGGAAGACCCAACTGTGTATCCTTGGAGCCCTATCTCCAATGGGTTAGAAGGAGAGCTATAGAGCTAAAGATGCCCTACAAAAGACAAGAGCCAATCATTTTGAAGAAAGAGCCTGTATTGTACTTCATGTCAAAAGAAGAAGAGCTGGAGATTTCTCTAAGACAAGCTCGAAGGTCAGAAGAAGCCTGGAAACTCAAGTATCAAGTGGTCGTTGAGGAGAATCTGGAACTCCAGAAGCAATTGCAGACCAAGGATGTGGAGCTACTCTCCTGTAAGAAGAGGAAGACCCAAGAAGATCCAAGTCCCTCAAGCACTCAACCTCCCGCTTGGAAATCCATTCTTGACAACCTCGTCGCAGAAAGAGATCAGATGGAGAAAGAAATCAAAAGACTCAACACAAGGCTTCTAGGAGAATTTCCTTAGGACTTTCTAGCTTTTATTTAGCTTCATGTTTTGAGCTTTTGAAAGTGTATCAACTATTGTAATTCACCTTTTATTCAATGAAAATGAGGTCTTTTGGTATCTCTCGATATTTTTGCGAATGTCTGAATTCCATGAAACTTTGCATTGCATCAACATTTTTCTTGCTAACTATCAAGAAACTAATGATATTTTGCAGACTTTGTCGATATGGAATCTAAAAAGCAAGTTTGGCCTTATTACTTCGAGCTCCCAGAACTTCAACAACTGATCTGGATGTGCGACATGATTGAGGATCCTTCAGGCTTTGCTGACAAATATGGAAATCTCTCACAACTACTAAGGGTTCCAGTGACTAAGGGACCATTGGAAGTGCTGGTGCAATTGTATCACCCCAATTACCGTTGCTTCTTATTCCCTGAGTTCCAATTGGTTCCGACCTTAGAGGAATTTTCTGCTATAATTGGGATCCCTGTCAACGATGCCCCAATTTTCTCCGATTTAGAATCAATGCCATCAGCTAGAGATATTGCAACGACTACCGGAATCAGATTTGCTGATATCCAGGAAAATTTAGTTGTTAAAAAAGGACGACTTAGACTACCGTCACTATTCTTGTTTGAGAAAGCAATGTACTTCAAGAATAGAGAAAAGGAGGAACTGTATGAGGCAACACTTGCCTTAATGATCTATGGGTTGGTGTTGTTTCCAGGCGCGAAGCAGTTTGTTGATACTCAGGCAATACAAATTTTCAGAATCCATAACCCAGTCCTTACCTTGTTGGCTAATATGTATCACGCGGTTCAAACAAAATACAACAAAGGATGTGGAGAAATTGTGTGCTGTGTACCTCTTTTATATAAGTGGTTCACAGCCTACTTGCCAAAAACCCTGCTTTCTAGGAGGTAGAACATTGTCAAGTATGGATTGAAAAACTGATGAGTTTGAAGCACACGGATGTCAAAAGGCACAACCCAACAGAAGAAGGGACTGTCATAATTACCAGTTGCGGGGATTGCCCTAATGTACCCCTGTTGGGAAGAAATGGCTGCATTAACTATAATCCCGTGCTCGCCCGTCGACAACTGGGTCATATGGGGAAGGGACCCATAATTAAGGAAGATTTACACATGATGTATTATGGGGAAAGGGACGGCTACGAAATGAAAATGTTTCTTGAGCAAGCATGGTGCAGTTGTGGAAGGCAGAGTGCTCTGTCAATGAGACGCATCTAGAATGGTCTCGTGAGATAGCCAGTGTGACGAGGAGACCCTATTCCCGTCACAAGCCGCTCAGAACTAGACAAGGACTGGAGGAAACATTGACAGGGTTGTTACTCAAGAAGAAAAGGATTAAGGGATGCATTGAAAAACTGATGAGGGAGATGGATGAGGAAGGGGAGACATCCACCAGCAGATCTAACTTCTAAAGATCTTGCTGCTGGTTCCCATGTTATTTATTTTCATTATTGTTGTTATCTTTTTAGTTATGGGAATAACCCACCTTTGTACTAAGAGCATGAAGATACTCTGCTCCGAATGTAATGAATGCCAAATTTGCTTAATGAAGAAGAATTTTTGAAATACCATCGTCAAAAGCCTTGCAATTTTCTGTGTTTCTTGATAGATTAGCTTTGCATCTGCATATCATTTTGCATCTTTTTGCATTTGTTTTGCTAAACTGTCAAGATACTAAATTTTGTTTTGCAGACTTTGTGGAAAATGGACGCTACTAAGAACATAAACTGGCCCGCCACTTTCCTGATCCCTAATGTTGAGCATTTGATAGAGATCGAAGGAAGAATTGAAGATCCGCCAAGCTTTATTGACAAGTATGGGGACCTGCTATCATTAATGAGATTGCGAGTAAAAGAATGACTGCTAGAAACCTTGGTACAACGGTATCATCCAGCATACCGATGTTTCATCTTTCCAAACTTCCAGTTAGTCCCAACTATAGAAGAATATTCACATATGCTAGGACTACCCGTTCAACATTATCCCCCTTTTTCCGGTGTAGAAGAGGAATTCATTAATCAAGAGATTGCCGTAGGATTGGGGATCCGAAAGAGAAACATTCGAGAAAACATGACCACCAGGGAGGGGTATCGAGGGCTACCTGCCCAATTTCTAATTGAGACAGCTCTCCACTTTCAAGAAGGCGGAAACTCTGTAATGTTTGAGTCAATGTTTGCTTTGTTAGTATACGGGTTATTTTTATTTCCCAATGTTAAAGATTTTGTCGACGTCCAAGCAATCAGAATCTTTATAGGTCAAAACCCTGTTCCCACTTTACTGGCTGACATGTACTTCTCGGTCACCACGCAGACTATGAGGAGTAAAGGTGTGATTGTTTGCTGTGCTCCATTACTATACAAGTGGTTCATTTCATACTTACCTACGACGCCAACGTTTTGGGAAGTGAATGACAACGCTCTTTGGGTCAAGAAATTAATGGAACTAAGGCATTCTGACATCAAGTGGTACAATACAAACCCTGAAGGAACCATAATAATTGTTAGTTGTGGAGACTATCCCAATGTGCCGCTCATGGGTCAACTTGGTTGTATAAACTATAACCCTGTGCTCGCGCGTTGCCAGTTGGGTCATCCAATTGAAGAGGAGCCTAGACCAGAAGAATTGGAGCTGATGTACTATGGATACGGAGAAGGATTTGAAGAAAAACTCAAGATGGGGGAAGCATGGCTTTTCATAAATTATCAAAAATGGATCACCAACAGTCCTGTCACTGAAGCTCATCTGAAGTGGGCACGAGGGATTTCACTCAGCATGAGAAAGCCCACTCCATATCATGAGGCGTCCACCAGTGACGAACAGAGAATGATGGAGCTATTAGGGGAGCTGACTTTGGAGAAAGCCAAAACCAAGCGAGTTATCAAAGAAATCATGGAAGGGGTCAGGGAAGGCGAAGGGCTGCCCTATTTTCCATAGTTGTAATCTGTTGTTGTAATCCTATTTTTAAAGAGTTGTATTTCTTTTTAATGTGATCCAGACAATGTATGTAACATTTCCTTTCTGTAAGCACTTATCTTATTTTCAATGGAAAGTATGTTATTAGTAATCCTGTTATTTACACTGTTTGCGAACTCTTTTAGTTCTTGATGGTTTAGCCTGCATGTGCATCTCATCTGCATTTTCGCATGTGCATGTGCATTTCTTCTGTGTCTCATTGTCCTTTTATCTTCTTCAGTTGTTGTCGTTGAACCATCACCCTGAATTCTCTACATCATTACAACATCCGGGCGCAGACTTGAAGAGGAAGAATGTCTGAAAATTGCGAGAATTTGGATCAGGTTAACGACGAGCTCAGTGAATTGAGAGTAGGAATGGGGCAGATCATTGAGGCCTTGAGTATTATACGAGCAAAGATGGATACCCAAGCCACTGTAGTCTCAGAAGTCATTGCTACAACTATTGAACCGCCAATTATACCTATCGTGAACCCTTCTCTAGGGATGCCATTTGAGTTTATACGAGCCACGACTCCTCAATCTACGCAACAAGCAGTGCCGTTGCTCAGTGAGAATTAACAAGCTATTCCAACTTATGCTCCGCCTGTGGTGCAGACCCAATTCCAACCTGTTTTCCAGAACCCGCATCATTTTGATAATGACAACATTTTCGTAGAAGAGGATGGCAGTAATGAGAAATTAAGAGCCAATATGGAAATTATGCAAAGAAACCTGAAAGCCATGGAGGGAGACAATGTCTTCAGTTCTGACCTTAAGGATATGTGTCTGGTCACCAATCTAGTAATTCCACCAAAATTCAAGTTACCAAGTTTTGAATTGTACTCTGGTGCTACGTGTCCTAAGGCACACTTGGTCATGTATCTCCGAAGAATGGAGGCATATATGGATAACGATAAGTTAATGATCCATTATTTCTAGGACATCCTGAAGGGCGCTGCCGCAAAGTGGTATTTAAGCTTAGACCAGTCTCAGATTAAATGTTTCCAAGATGTTATGGACGTTTTCATAAAGCACTATAAGTATAACTTGGATTTAGCTCCTGATCGTAGTTAGCTATTGACCATGACTCAGAAGAACACTGAGTCATTTAAAGAATATGCTCAAAGGTGGAGAGAGACTGTATCACAAGTTGAACCACCATTGACTGAGAAGGAACTAGCTGATTGGTTTGTAGACACTGTAAAACCTGAATTTTATGAGAAAATGATTAGCAATATTGGTGCCAATTTCTCTGATATCATTGCAATTGGTATGAAGGTGGAGGCAGGTCTGAAAAGTGGAAAGATGGCCAGTTCACCTAACAGTGCCACTAGCACCGGTGTCAAGAGGTCTCCAGGCAATTTTCATAAGAAAAAGGAAGGCGAGACTAATGCCGTTATGACAGGGAAGAGGCAGAGTTCTAAACGATCTCTATTCCAACCACAATCAAGTCCTAGTTTCCCTCAACAGCCAGTTTACCCTATGCAGTTCGCACAACAACCATACGTGGCGTCTGTTATGCCCACTTTTAATCATCAGATAATGCAACAAGTTCCTGTTTCCCAGCCACAAAATCAGCAGCAGTGGCCGAAAAGTTAACATCAGAATTACCAACAGTCGAGGCGGCCAGCTCCACAACAAAATACCCCTCCCAGAAGACAGGCGGTAACACCAAAATTTCCACCCATAGCAATGACGTATACAACATTGTATCCTTCGCTGGTGGAGCAAGGATTAATTGTTACTAGGCCATTGGGGCCACCATCTGAGAAATCTCTACAGTTCTTCAACCCTAATGCAACATGCGCTTTCCATCAAGGAGGAGTAGGCCATGATTTAGAAGGGTGTTTGGCACTAAAGAATCTGGTGAAAAGTTTGATAGAAAAGAACATTCTGTCTTTTGCTAATAACCAGCCAAATGTGAAGAGTAACCCCTTGCCAACTCATGGGTCAACTAATGCTTTTGAAGACGAGGATGAGGAAGTATTGATCTCAGAAGCAGCAAAGATTAAAACTCCCTTGAGAACGTTTCATGCCAACCAGTTCGGCGCCGGATTGGTCAAAGTTTGCCATGATGTTTGTGGAGAATGTGATGGTAGTATTAAAGGATGTCGGTTGATTCAAGATGATATTTAGCAACTGATTGATGAAGGTTTCTTACAAATTTTCAGAAAAGAAAGCAGAATAGCAGTGATTGAACCAGTGTTCAATCTGCCAAAGCAAGTGCCAGTGCCTGATGGAGAAGAAAGCACATTAGTAGTCCCCGTGTTCAACAATCCTGGGGCAAATACCGTGAGCCCAGTGTTTAAGCGATCAGTTCCAAGATTCAACAAATCTGAAGTTGTTTCCCCTGCTGATCATGCCAGGAAAAATAATTTCCCCAGGCCAATCCCGTTCAGGTTCAGAGGGACCAAAGCATTACCATTTATCTACGAAGACATTACAGGTAGTAAGAAGGGGGAGGAAATGATCCCAAGGAAAGAGGTGAGGGTCGTTATAGAAGAACTGGTCCCAAGGAAAGAGGTGGGGGTTGATGAGAAGAACGTGTCTAATATAGTAGGAACAGGAAGAATGACGAGGAGTGGGAGGATTTGTACCCCTATGAACAAAGAAGTGTCTGGTAAAGAAGGTGAGGTGCGTATACCTACCAGTGACAAGGGCAAAGAAGTGAGCTCCAAGGAGGATGATGAAGAGTTTCTCAGGATAATAAAAAGAAGTGACTACAGGGTCGTGGATCAGCTTCACCAGACTCCGTCTAAAATTTCTATTTTATCCTTGTTGATTAATTCACCAGTCCACCGGTCAGCACTACAGAAAGTATTGGCTCAGGCTCATGTGGCCCAGGATATTACCGTCGGACAATTTGATCATGTTATCGCTAACATTACTGCATGCAATACGCTCAGCTTCAGTGATGAAGAACTGACCTAATCAGGTCGGAAACACAATCTTGCTCTGCATATATCAATGAAGTGTTAGGAGGACACATTGGCTAGAGTTCTTGTAGACACATGATCCTCTCTGAATGTCTTACCAAAGAGGGCCCTCGACAAGCTGGCATACAAATGAGGGATCATGAGACCCACATCGTTAATCGTCAAAGCTTTTGATGGTTCACGAAGATCCGTGATGGGGGAAATTGAACTGCCGATTCTGATTGGACCCCAGGAATTCAATGTTCTATTTTAGGTTTTGGACATTAACCCTGCCTATAGCTGCCTACTTGGAAGACCCTGGATCCACAAGGCAGACGCTGTTACTTCAACCTTACATCAGAAGATGAAATTTGTGGTCGATGACAAGCTGGTCATTGTCCATGGGGAAGAAGACTTGATGGTTAGTAACTTGTCATCCTTCCGTTATATTGAGGCTGATGAAGATGCGTTGGAGACTTCTTTCCAAGCTTTGGAAATAGCTAACGCAGTTATGATTGACAATGAGAAGCTAGTAGTACCAGAATATCCATCTTTTGCTTCGTATAAGAGTATCCAGTATGCCCTTCAAGACGGCGTGCCCGCAGGTTAGGGCGAAGTGATTGAGGTTGAGAAAAGAATCTGACACCAAGGGTTGGGTTACAGACCAACTCTAGAGGAGGAGGCTGCTTCAGATACAAAAGAAAGAAGAATGAAGATAAAGACTGTGCAGGAGACATTTATCAGAGGTGGACACCAAGTCCATGCAATCATAGAAAGTATTGAAGAAGACGAAGACATTGATCGTTTGATTTTTTGCCAAGAAGGCGCATTAGGCAATTGGGAGTCTGTTGAGATCCCAATTCTGTACCCGAAACCAGAGTAACTTGTTTAGATTTGTTGTTTTCATCTCCCTAGTCTTGCCCAAAGCTAGTGGATTGTTTTATACGGGCCTCCGTTTTCAAACTTTAAATCAATGAAATGACTCTTTTGCTAAATTTTTGTTGTTTTGCTTTATTGCATTCTGTTTCTAAAAATGGCAATCTTTTCAAACAAAAGCATCTTCATCTCGCATGTTCTTGAATTGTTGTGCTTTTTAATAGTATAAGTCATTCTACCATGCAGAATGAATCATAAACCTATTGTATTCAATGACCTTGACCTTACCATTGACTTCGACTCCCCTGTCTATCAAGCTGAGGAGGAGGAAGATTATAAGGTACCCAAGGATCTAGCAGATATGTGTGACTACCAGTATACGGATCTCCAGGCTCATGAAGAGCAGGTGGATGTTTTCAATCTTGGCACTGAGGAAGAGAAGAAAAAAGTTAAGATTGGGGCATCACTAAAACCAGAAATTAGACAGCGATTGATTTCGCTCCTTAAAGAGTATGTGGACGTGTTTGCTTGGTCCTACCAAGACATGCCTGGATTAAATACAGATATTATGGTCCACAAATTACCCCTTAAGCCTGAGTGCCTGCCAGTAAAACAAAAGCTTCGCAGAAGTCATCCCGACATGGCTCTCAAGATTCGAGATGAAGTTAAGAGACATTTTGATGCCGAATTTCTGGCAGTTTCCAAGTATCCAGAGTGGGTAGCTAATATCGTCCCTGTTATGAAGAAGAATGTAAAGGTACGAATGTGTGTGGACTACAGGGATCTTAACAAAGCTAGTCCCAAGGATGATTTCCTTCTACCCCATATTGACACACTGGTAGGTAACACGGCTCATTTCGCCATGTTCTCATTTATGGATGGTTTTTCAGGCTACAACCAGATTAAAATGGATCCAACTGATATGGATAAAACCACTTTCATTACCCCGTGGGGCACTTATTGCTACAAGGTTATGCCTTTTGGATTAAAGAACGCCGGGGCACCATACCAAAGGGCTATGGTGACTTTGTTTCACGATATGATCCACAAAGAGATAGAGGTGTATGTGGACGATATGATAGCTAAATCTCGAAATGAAGAGGAACATGTAGATCACTTGTTGAAATTGTTCAAAAGACTTCGGAAGTATCAGTTGAGGTTGAACCCTGCAAAATGTACCTTTGGAGTCAGGTCAGGGAAGTTATTGGGTTTCATTGTTAGCCAGAAGGGCATTGAAGTGGATCCAGATAAAGTACGACCGATTCAAGAAATGCAAGCTCCTCAAACCGAGTCACAGGTCAGAGGATTTTTGGGCCATTTGAATTACATCTCCAGGTTCATCTCCAACATGACTCCAATATGTGCGCCAATTTTCAACCTACTCCGTAAAGATCAGCCAGTAGAATGGAATGCTGACTGTCAGCAAGCTTTCGAGAAACTCAAAAGTTATCTCCAAGAACCTCCTATTCTAATTCCTCCGGTTCCTGGAAGACCTCTCTTTATGTACTTGACTGTTTTGGAAGAGACTATGGGCTGTGTTTTGGGACAGCATGACGAGACTGGCCGGAAAGAGCATGCAATTTATTACCTGAGTAAGAAGTTTACAGACAGTGAAAGCCATTACTCATTACTTGAAAAGACTTGTTGCGCTCTGGCTTGGGCCGCCAAACGTCTAAGACAATACCTGATTTGTCATACCACCTTGTTGATTTCCAAGATGGATCCGATAAAGTACATTTTTGAGAAACCTGCTCAAACGGGTAGACTTGCCCGTTGGCACATGTTATTATCTGAATATGACATTCAGTATGTTACTCAAAAGGCCATTAAAGGAAGTGTCCTTTCAGAATATCTTGCCGACCAACCAGTCGAAGACTATGAACCACTCAAGTTTGATTTCCCTGACGAGGACATCATGGTAGTAAAAGATTGTGAAGAGTCCAGCTCTGAAGAAGATCACAGGGCTGAGTATAGGTGGTAGATGATGTTCGATGGTTCGTCCAATTATAAGGGACATGGAGTAGGTGTTGTTATAATTAATCCTGAAGGTGGCTACACCCCTTTTATAGCCAGGCTGGATTTTGGATGTACAAATAATATTCCTGAGTATGAAGCGTGCATTCTGGGTCTGGAAGCTGCAATCGATCTTGGAATCTGTTTTCTTGAAGTCATGGGTGACTCTGCCCTAGTCATTTATCAAATCAGGGGCGAGTGGGAAACAAAAGATGAGAAGCTTATCCCTTATCAGGCATATGCTTTGGAGTTGATTAAGTGTTTTGATGAGATAACATTTCGTCATGTACCACGTACTGAGAATCATGTGGCTGATGCTTTAGCAACGCTGGCTTCAATGTGGCAAGTTAGATTTATCAATGAAGATCCAGTAATTAGTATTGAAAGGAGGACTGGGCCTGCCTATTGTCAGTCCATTGAAGAAGAATCAGACAGCAAACCTTGGTTCCATGATATTTTGAACTTTCTAAAGAATCAAGAATATCCAGCCAACGCCTCCGTTCTTGATAAGAAGACTCTACGAAGACTATCAGCCAAGTTCTTCATCAGCAATCGTGTACTATACAAAAGTAATCATGATATGGTTTTGTTAAGATGTGTCGATAAGAGAGAAGCAGATTTGCTGATCCATGATATCCATGAAGGACCTTTTGGTACCCATGTCAATGGACATGCCATGGTTAGGAAGATTTTGAGGGCTGGATACTATTGGTTAACTATGGAAGCTGACTGCATTCGGTATGTTAGAAAATGTCATGAATGTCAGATTTATGCGGACAAAATGCACGTTCCTCCTACTCTGTTAAACGTGCTATCATCACCCTGGCCGTTCTCTATGTGGGGCATTGACATGATTGGGGCAATCGAGCCTAAAGCATCTAATGGACACCGTTTTATTTTGGTAGCTATTGATTACTTCACCAAGTGGGTGGAAGCCGCTTCGTACGCCAATGTGACTAAGCAGGTAGTTGCACGCTTCATCAAGAACAACATCATTTGTCGTTATAGGATCCCCAATAGGATCATAACTGACAACGGGACCAATCTGAACAATAAAACCATGAAGGAACTGTGCGACAACTTCAAAATTGAACACCATAACTCTTCACCGTATCGTCCGAAGATGAACGGAGCGGTCGAAGTTGCGAACAAGAACATCAAGAAAATTCTTTAGAAGATGGTCAAAACATACAAGGATTGGCACGAGATGTTTCCATATGCACTACATGGTATAGAACATCAGTTAGAACTTCAACAGGGGCAACCCCCTTTTCTCTGGTATATGGGATGGATGTTGTCCTCCCTATAGAGGTTGAAATACCCTCATTAAGGATATTGATGGAAACCAAGCTTGATGAAGCATAATGGGTTCAAGAAAGATTTGATCAGTTGAATCTAATTGACGAGAAGCGCCTGACAGCCATGTGTCATGGTCAACTATACCAGAAGAAGATGAAAAGGGCATTTGATAAAAAGGCCCGCACTCGGGAATTCCGAGTAGGCGAATTGGTACTTAAAAAGATTCTACCTTCCCAAAGAGACGCCTGCGGAAAATGGGCACCCAATTATGAAGGTCCATTTGTGGTCAAGACAGTCTTTTCAGGAGGATCTTTGTTTCTTACAACTATGGATGGTGAACAGCTTGCGCACCCTGTGAATGCAAATTCGGTACGAAAGTACTATGCTTGAAAGACGTCTCACTTATATTCGGGAGTCCCCAGAGAAGTCAATTGTTAGAGTCTTAGTCCATAGAGTTTGTTACTGGTCATTGAATACAATGTAACCTTTGCTAAAATTGCCATTTTGTCGTATTTGTAATGTTTCATGGGACTCTGCTATTTGACAAGCCGCCATTTTTCAATGAATATCGGCTATTGAGCCATTTTCTTGATTATTGTCATCTTTATTCTGCAAAACTTTGTCATTTTCATTTGATTTTGAAAACGGAAATGTTGCAGTTTCTAAGAAAACACAAAATAAACTAACTTTTACTCTGGAATTAAGACGTTTTGGGAATCAAGTTGGTACAGGAAGAGTTAGTAGTACTGTATCTTTGGCTTGGATCTACCATCTCCAGAGGAAAGAAGATTGCCCCGGTTATCCTTGATGTTTGGGTTTCAGGGTGTTGGCTTGTGTTATCCTTTCTTCTTTCTTGCTTTGCGTTGTTCGCGTCGTTTCTAGCATATAGCTAAGCATATGCATCATACCTTAGCATCTTTGCATCCTTGTGCTTTGTTTTGCTTGTGGTCTTTTGTTGGTGCCCGTCTTTATTTCCCCAGTGAAGTAAAGACATTCTCGGTTTGCCTAGTGTCGTGCTTGTTGTCGCTCCCAGGATTTTCATCCTAGTACAAACGCGAAAGTGGCACCAAACAGAGTCGTCAGCAATGTGTATTTATCCCAAGAAGGAAAGGAAACACCGTATAAACCTGAAGGGAAGGAAAAGCATGGTCTTGCGACCAAGAGAACTAGGTTCGGGAGTCGGTTACGGGCCAGGAAGGTATTAGCACCCCCACGCGTCCATCGTACCCGATGGGATCCACGCTTGCTTGTTTCGATCAAAGGGTGATAGAAAGGGATACTGGAAAAGTAACTGGAAGAAAGAAAGGAGAAAGAATGGAAAAGGAACGAGAAACAAATGTAGGGAAAATAAAAGAAGTGCTCGAATGGGCCCTACCCCACTGCCTACGTATCTCATCGAGAACATGAGAATCAGAGCGTCGTAGTTCCCCTCACCTATGGGAAAGTTGTTTGTGTTTTTTTAGTGGAATACGTCAACGTTCGCGTCCTAGAAGTTTAGGTGTTACAGCTCGCTGTAGGGAGACTTAGGCGTTACCTGTTTGCGGTAGAACGGAAATGACGCATCCTTAAGTAAAGGAGTGAATGAGAATTCCCGAAGGAAAGACGTTATTGTTTGTTTTTGTCTTTTAAGAGTTTTTTCATTTGTTTGCATATGATAGTGTATCTAAATCTTAATCATTGGAATATGTACATCTTCACATTCCAAGATGGAATGAGTAAGAAAGTACACTAAGGGTGAAGAAGACCCTCACACTTAGTTCCAATTATTATGGTTCAAACACACTAGCATACTTGTGTTTATTAAGTGTTTTTGTTGATTAAGAAATGAAGAAGTGTTTTTCTTTATTTATACCTTCAACAAGTATTGCATTTAAGTCCCTCATACAAGATCAAATGTTTAACACATTGACCCAAGATGGGCTATGTGCTACACATTCTAAGATTATAAGAGAAGACCCCTTATAATCTTTTCTTTATATGAAAGGCGTAAATGCAATAAGTGCCTACCTTTATTAGATATTTTGAATTTTCTTTGAGATGAGAATATGAAAGACTCAAGAGAGGAGAAAAGGTAAAATCTATGTGATCTAAGACTCAATCCTAATTGATTAGTTAAGGGAGTGATCCTAATGGTTTGTGAGGTTTCAAAGCCTAAAGTCTAAAGAAGAAATGAGCTAAACAATTCACTTCTAAAGTAGAAGATGAATTGTAACTCAAAAGGGAAAGTAATGAGTTAATCAAAGAAAGCACATAAGTGCTTAACAAAACAAAATAATGAATTGTAGAAGAAATGAAAGGAAAGAGAAAGGGAAGAGATTTGAATGTGGAGTCCTTATCCCCACTCAATTCCAACTTACCAAAGCCCCTACAAGGTTAGTAAACATGTAAACATGCATAAGAAGTAAAAGAACACTTAATGCACCATAAAACTCAAAAGAATGAGATGAAAAATCAAATCCTAATGTCACAATCAGAATGTACATCATATGAATAACAAGAGAATATCATCCTATCAATTCAAATGAATGAGCAACAATCACCATCCATTAACATTCAACATGTTATCATGAGAAAGAATAGATGAAAAGATGAAAAGAAAAGGAAGAACCATGCATAAATGGAACATGTAAACCTAAAGTCAGAATTGAAACCAAATGGAAAAGGGTTTATAAACATCTCAAAGTATTCATGAATCAATTATCAAGACATTCAAGAAGTAGTATAAGAAGAAGAATTAAAATGGAAGTTCAAAAGAAATGATGCATACCAATACATGTTAAAGATGCACAAAGTTCAAAGGTAAATGAACATGTAAAGATGACCTATAATGTGAGCCAATGACCTATAATCTCACATGAATAGCTCATACAATATGCAAATGATCATACAAATATGCACAAAAGAACTCATGTAAACATGCACAAAAACTAGAATGATATGGCATGTTATTATACTTCAAATGTAATGCATCAAACAAAAATAAAATGGATTTATGAAAATTATGCAAGCATAATATTGGAATGCCTAAATCAGAAGTGAATCATGCATCAAGATATCATGTGAAAATTCAAGGCAAAATGATGTCAAACAATGCAATTAGGTCAAATTGAAATATCATGTAAAGTAGTGCAAAAATGAGCATCAAAACATGCAATAAAATGTTCTAAAAAAATCAAACAAAAATCATCTAACATGCTTCAAAGTGTCAATGAATCAATGCAAAAAGAACTAAGTCCAAACCATTTATAATGAGCAAGAACAAAATTATACAAATTTGTGTATCACATTTAGAAAACACACAAGTGGAAATTCAAAGAAAATTGTACAACAGGGGAAAAAATGTCATAAAATCATGAAATAAAAATGCCAAAATTTTTCTAAATGTCTTAATGATGTTCTGAATTTTTATAGAATTTTATGATGCATTTTAGTATTTTTAGAAAATAAAAAGCAAACGTGCATAAAATGTAGAAAATAAAAATGAAATGAAAACAAGAGTGGGGTGCAAATATAGTAAACCATCAGTTCAACATATTTGGGCCTTGGAAACATAGGGTGCGAATATCAACTTGGTCTAGGTCCATTAAACACGCAGAACATACTAACAAGCATGGAATCTCAGTCAACATGAGTCAAACAAATGATCACCATTGGATCCAGTCAAGTCAACAACTAAGTCAAAGTAAACAAGATCAATGATCACGCGTGGAGGAACACAACAACTAACATCCACCGCACCACAAAACGTTTAAGTTAGATCAGAAATCACGCACGTGGGAGGTACACTCATTTTAATGCGTTGTCACGTTTTTAACCCTACGATGCACATAAATCAACGGTCATGATTAAAACTGGAACAAAACCCTAACATCAAAGCTACCGGCCGGAGAGGGACCTCCGGTCACCTTCTCCGGCGAACCACCACCGTCTGCAACTTCAACTTTCCAGAATTTCACAAACAATATGCCAAAATGAAGAGGAAGTAATACACATCATAAATCTACCAACGAAATCATCAAACCATTCACATACTGCAAGAAACAAGCATGAACACGTTGCCCTAAGTTTTTGGATCTAAGCTTCTAAGAAGCTCTATCAACTAGCCAGAGTTCAAATGCTTCTATTAAGCTCAAATCATCATGAAAACAACAAAATAATCAAGTAATCGTGAGAGAAAAGTTTGTGAGCTTTGGAACCTGATCTTGCAGTTCTTGTAGAGTTTGAGAAAACCAGAGGAAACACTTGCTCTTCAACCTTGGAGCTTCAAAACTAAGCAAAATAAATGCTATTTCTTGAGAGCAAAGAGATTCAAAGCTTGATGAGGTATACTTGGGGAAATCGTGTGGATTCAATCGTGCTCCATTGATGATGATAAAGATGAAGCAGATGAAAATCTCGTGCAAGAGAAGAAGTTTTGATGAAAAAAGAGTGAGAGAATCAGAAAGAAAAGTAGAGAGTGTTTTGGAGTGAAATGAGAAGAATGGAGTTGAAACTGAAATTTGAGAGTGAGGTTTTCATTTATAGTGTGAGCTTAACCATGGTTTAATGAGTGAGTCAAGTGAGTCATAGTTGAGTTAAGTGAGTCATCCCTAACTAACTGAGTCAAGTTAGTTAGGGAGAGCAAAGCTATGGTGATGACAACTCATGATAAACTATGGTGGGAGTGAAGAGAAGTGAAATGGCACGGCTTGCGTAAGTGAAACTTGCTCAGCAAGTTGTTCCTTCTATTTTCATGCAAGGCACGTGCTCATGTGCATGAACATGTGATGAGTGTGCTTGGTTAAAAGAGGAAAAGAAATGTTTGATGTATGTCTGAACCACATTGCACATCAAAGCCAACAATGCATCAGTGTAATATAAGGTAGTTTGATGATGTTTTTCTCTCTACCCAATGGATGATTTGGTGTGTTTTTGGGCTCATTTGAAAGAGGGGATATAGTGCTACAAGTTTGGTGTGAAAAATAAAATGAAATGATGCTTGGAAGAGATTGGAAAATGACTCATAACACACAAGTTTGAAAACTGGTTAGGGGCGAGGAAATGAGGCTGGCTGGCAATGCATCTTGGCATGGAATTTCAGCAAGATCATCACAACTTGAGACCATTATATCTTCCTCATAGCTTGATCAAATCAAATTTTGCCCAACATGAAACTTGAAGAGGACATTACAAGGAACATTTTTGATGTTGACAAGTTTTGCAAATGAAGCCTCTAACCATGAGAAAAATAGGTGAACATTTGGCCCACCAACTGTTTGTAAAAAGACATGCGCGTGACCTGAAAATCCTTGGTCATGACTTAGTTTTGAACCTACTTTGCCCAAACTTTGATCAATCATATCTCACTCAATTTTTATCCAATGGAGATGTTCTACACATGGATTTGAAGCTTGAAATAAGATCTTTTGTTGTGGCCGAGTGGAATTTTCATTTGATGCTCCAATTTTGAATGGCCTTGGTTCAAATTCTGATGCAAAATGGCTCAAAATTACTATTTTTGGAAACCCTACTTCTTCTAAAAATGGCAACTCTTCCAATTCTTGATTTTTCATGATTCTTTTGGAGTTTCTTGATCAAATTTTGTACATTGGTCACATATAACATGAATTTCAGGAATTTGGGCTCAAAAATTCAAGAGTTGACTTTTTCCTCTGATTATTTGACTTAGTCCCAAATTTCCTGATTTTTCATCTTTCTTCCAATTGAACCACTTCTAAAACCAATTGATAGGCAATTTTCCATACACATACACTTAAGGACATGTAGAATACCATGACATCAAGTTTTGTCCAAAAAATCAGAGATACCCTGATTTAATTGGAAACCCTAATTTTGGTACCCTCCTCCTAGGAGAAAAATGTGCAGTCTTCAATTTCAAATTCCTCAGAGTATGTTGTGTATCCTCTTAAAGGATGATGAGATATACCCTTTGAGGGTGATTTTGAACCCATGAACCATCTTTTCTGAGGGTTTTCCTTCATTTTTGGATCTTTTGCATAGTGAAAGATGTAGTGCCCCCATCTCCTATTGAATCTCACTCTCTTGAGATTTTGGATGACCAATTGAGGTAGTATGAGACATGAAATACCTCTTGGCTTGCCTTGAGTGAACTTGTCTGACCTTTTTGTGCCTTGCATGATTCCTTAATTGTCCACCTTTTACCTGACCACATGCCTTGATGGTAAGAAGGATGTTATGCTTCATTTTTCTATGTGAAAGATGTAATGCAATGCTAATGAGATGGATATGATATGATATATGATAATGCCATGCTATGATGCCAAAAAGGGAGAGCAAATTTTGGGGTATTACAGCTGCCCCTATTCAAACGCTGTAGACCTGAATGTCTGAAAGCGATTGCTTTCAGACTTTCAAGGTATATAGCGATTGAATACCAAAAATAACCAAAAATTTGCTCTGGATGACGAAGAACAAAAGGGATATAAACCCAACAAGACTACTGGATTGAAACTTCGATGAAACGCCGTCGGAGAGATCTGTCTTTTGAACAACGCCAGACGACTACTGGCTTGCCATACTGTCGATGGACTTTCAATAATGTTTTTTTAACGACGCCAGATGACTACTGGCTTGCCATATTGTGGATGGACTTTCAATAATGTCTTTTTGCACGACGCCAGATGACTACTGGCTTGCCATACTGTCGATGGACTTTAGCTGCTCTGCCAATCTGTCGTTGGACTTTTTGCCAAACTGTCGTTGGACTTTCACCAATTTATGCTGGATTTCTGCCAATCTGTCGTTGGACTTCTGCCAAACCGTCGATGGACTTTCACCAATTTGTGCTGGATTTCTGCCAATCTGTCATTGTACTTCTGCCAAACCGTCGATGGACTTTCACCAATTTGTGCTGGATTTCTGCCAATCTGTCGTTGGACTTCTGCCAAACCGTCGATGGACTTTCACCCATTTATGCTGGATTTCTGCCAATCTGTCGTTGGACTTCAAGGATTACCAAACCGACGTTTGGGATCTCAAACCTGCCATCTTCAGATGGACTTTTGCAGGTTTTACCAAACTGTCGTTGGATTTCAGTGCTTACCAAACCGTCGTTGGAAGCTTTGCCAAACTGTCGTTGGACTTCGGTGCTTACCGAACTGTCGTTGGAAGCTTTGCCAAACTGTCGTTGGACTTCGGTGCTTACCAAACTGTCGTGGGAAGCTTTGCCAAACTATCGTGGGAAGGTTTTCCAAACTGGCGTTGGACTTCGGGGCTTACCAAACTGTCGTTGGAAGCTTTGCCAAACTGTCGTTGGACTTCGGGGCTTACCAAACTGTAATTGGAAGCTTAAAATTGCTAAATGATCACTCCACCTGCTGGAATAACATGAACAAACTGTACTCCTGCCAAAAATAAATTGGACTTTGGATTGTAAATGAACACTGCTGAGAATTACACCACCCGCTGGGTAATATCATATGTTGACACCTTGCTGAAGGAGAGATTCTGTCAATCTCTTTAAACCTTGCTGGGGAAATTACTGTCAAAATGTCGAACTCTGTGGGGAGATAACACAATTCAGCTGGGAATTATTCTTTGACAAATTTCACATGCTGAAACCTGCGAGAATACAACTAGAGATGGGATCTTGCTGGGAAGCAGGGCTACTCTGTCGAGGATATGCAAATCCTAGTCATAGGACACCCTGTTGCAAACTTGATGGGAGAGAGTCCCTAGAGATCTGCTGGGGAAACCCAAAGCAATTCCACGATAGTCTGCTGAGGAATAAGACTGTCAATCTTAGGATAAGTGTCATAATGCCCCATGTTAGGCGAACTTTCCGTTTGACGATCCCGTTGGGGATAATGAGCTTGTCATCAACTCTGCTGGAGAAAGCTGCTTTAAAGCGTCTCGTGCTGGGGAACGTCTCTTGAGAGGATTTTACAGAAGACCCAATGTCCTCAAACTCTACTGGGGATAATAGATCTGGAACATTTTCTGCCGGGGAAATCCCAAATGCCCCATGTTTAGGAAGTTCAACGACTTGCTTCCTGCTCCATGATACAAGACTTACCTGAAGAAACGTCATAAGAGCATCTTCAAACTCCTGACGACTTTACTGGGGATTAACCATCAACTTCGGTGTCTGCGAAGCAACTCTGTTGGAGAATTTGCAACCGTTATCGACACAGAAAAGCTTGTGGCTGTTGGGAGTACTGAATGAGAGAATCGACTTAATAAGATACAGCGATACCGGTCGAACTCACTTTACCGATATCGAAACGTCGTGACCGACCGTCGACCAGATGATGGACTCAATCAGTAAACGTTGTGACAGAAGGGTGACGCGGGGACCCTTCTTGAACTTGACTGCCCCGACATTCTATATGGGAATAAGTGACTCCTCGTTTAGAAGAACTGGCTCATGATCTCGAAAAGGCTTCAATCTTGCCTTTGAGCCTAGTATGAGGCTACTACATGCAAACAAAAAATATGTACATATGCCCCGTGCTGGATATGACTTCTGCAAATGAGAAAATCCCACTCTGAACCACCACTTGTTGGGGAGAAAGGTTTGTATGCAATCTCTTGATGGGAACCACAAATGCCTTGGGTTGGAATGCCCTTTTGTTTCAAGAATTTTGGCTGATTGACTGCATATGCGTGAACAACAGTTTTTCTTCTTCACTTCGCCCCAGATCAACACGGTCGACCAGAAGAAATTGCCTTAAGAGGATTTTACAGAAGACTTGACATCCAAAATGCCTCAATGTCTTCAAACTCTTGGAGAGACTCGTCGGATCTCGAAGTAACTGCCTCAGACTGTATGGTCTACAGAGCATTTCTCCTCAAGAAGATTCATGAACAATCTCATATCCCCGTGAGATATTCTGCCCAATACTCTGAACCCTGGATAGGCTGATCAGTCTCCTGGATGGACTAACTTCTCGTGCTCCTGGGATGGCCTGCCCTAGTATGAACCTTGAAGTGGTTTTGCCCCTGACTACCGATCTTCGATGGAAGACCAAGAATGCCTGCATTTGGAGAGATTTGGATCTCGAAGTAATTGCCCCAGTTTGGCTGAACTCTGAAGAGATTTCTCGACGTGATTGACCCAAATTGGCTACACCTTAAAGAGATGGTTCGACGTGATTGCCCCGGATCGACTACGTCTTAGCACAACTTGTTGGGAAAGCTCCTGCTCAACAAAGTTTCCTGAGGAAGTACCATTGGACGTGACTGCCCTTCGGGAGTTTTAGGATTCTCAACTCGGCAAGATTAAGCTTCTGGACTGAATCTCCATAGGTAAACTTCTTTTGATGTCAAACAAATGTATGCAAGCAGAAAATGCTTTAATCTGAGAATGAAAATTCTAGTGCAACACACATTTTAATCTTGAATTCTTTTTTTTTTTGAACACGTCGTGTGACACTGGCTTGTCTTGACTTTGTTGAAAGGGTTGTGACTGCCTAACTCCTTTATTGTTGATGGATAACCATTGTGGTTTCACATCTCTTGACCTCTTGACGGTGGAATAGAAGGTAATGGATCCTCAGATGCACACTCCTTTTGAAATTTGAACGCTTGGTCAAATTAACTGACGCCTACCCTGCCCCTGGGTTAAATGTGAGGGTTTTTTCGTACGAAAAGAAACTCCTACTTCAAGGCTCAAAGGGGTTAACGAGGGTCTATCTCCCTTATATCTTCAGTGTTTGGGGAGTTGAAACAATGCCTGTACATCCTCAACAGGGTTTTATCCAAAAGCACACAATTAGAGATTTTTGCGTTTTTATATCATCATCCTCCCTCAAGAGTTTAAGTAAGACAGTTAGTGTTGCAATGCACATATGCAAACTTATGAGTGAATACGAATGGATTACTTCAAGAAAAACATGCTTATTGTATTATGATCGTCATTTAAGAGCAAACAAATTTTTACATGCAAACATTGTTTAAACAAACACATAAAGCTACATATGAAAATGCAGTAAAAAAGCTAAATGATTGTCCTTGTTGAGGAGGCTTGACTCCGTCTGGACTTGTTGCTTCTGAAGATGTCTTTGCAAACTGGGTGCTCAATCTGATGAAGAAAGTTCAATTTATGGGCCACCCGTCTGGTGTGATAACCTTTGAGTCAATCAAGTCTTGCACCTGGTGCTGGAATGCTCTACACCCCTTAATATCATGGTCTGGTGCCCCTGAGTGGAAATCACAATGCACATTAGCATCCCATCCTTTTGGAAGCTCAGCAGGAGGAGTCAACTTCCGGAGCTCAATCAATCTTAACTGAAGCAATTGCTGAAGTAATTTGGCATGACACATCGGTAGAGGATTAAAAACCCTTTCTTGCTTCCGTTAATGATGAAGGGATTCAACCGGGAGGATCCCATCTGCGATTTGCTGATGCGGTATTTTCGGAACCAAAGGCTTCTGGATTGAAGAAGGTCCCTGAGAGGAGGAAGGAATATCCACCTCTTTAGCAGCAGTCGGAGGAACATATCTTCGCTTGGCAGTGTTGATGGGCGCAAACTCGATTGCCCCTGAATCAATAAGCTCTTGGACCTTATACTTGAGCCTCTTACAATTTTCAACATTATGACCAGGTACCCCTGAATGGAATTCACACCTATCATGGACATTGGAACCCATACGAAACTTGGTGTGTGGAGGTCCCGCATCAACTAAATCAATTAGCTGAAGCTTGAGCAAGTGTTGAAGCAACTGAGCGTATGGCATCGGGATCAGATCAAACTTCTTCTCATTCTCTGGCTTAAGACTTTGAAGAAACAGCTGTTGGTGAAAAAGCTCTGACGGTGGAGAGGATTCACAAGTCAAACCATGGTCTAGAGAAGACCCCAAAGAGATAGGAGGAGTGAGAACCTCTGCTGTGGAAGCGGCCACCTGATTGTTTTCCTTTCTTAACACTTCATTTGGAACTTCCATAACCCGGCCAATCTGAATCTTTATCCGGTTGCCTTCTTTTCTCAGCAGTTCCTGACCTCGAGACAACGCCTAAATGTACACCATAAAATGCCCCAGTTGGGCCTTCATCCCAGTCACCTCCGCTCGGAGTTGTTCCACATCTGACCCTAATTGTGATGAATCGAGTAGTTGGAAGAAGTCATGTTGGCCGTTCCGAAGAGAATACCCAGTCAGAATGATAAATCCGCTCCGGGACACCTGTTATGCATATGAGTATGAGAATGCAATGCATAATGCCATGTTTGAATATTTCCAAGGAATCATTATGCTTTGATTCAAAAATTTTCCTTACACTAACCACAAGAAATAGATGGAAATGCTCAGTAGCAAGTCTCAAAGTTAATATCCCTTGGAAATACAAGAACATGTATGTGAAAATGATGATGCAGATGCAACAGACATGGGATCAAAGCTTCCATATAATCTGGATAATTGTTGTGCCGCTGAATGGATAAGTTCACAGGTCGGCTCTGAAGAGAACACCGGAATACCAGAATATCCGACTAATCAGAATACCTGGATGCCGGGATATCGGCATAATCAGAATATGGGGATGCCAGAATATCGGCATAATCAGGGTACCAGAATAATCAGAATATCATAATACCAGGATGATGAGTCCACACTGATAGGAAATCCAAAATACCGGGTATGTTGAAGGTCAAGGTTACCTGCAAACCTGTAAACAACCCGCCCTTCTCACATGTGGGTACTAGGATGTTCAGTATCCCAGGCTCTCAGGTCAAGAAATGATGATACGTTCACCATTTCTGGTTTGGCATCATCATCAATCGAGGAGGCCTCAACTGATTCTCCAAAACAAAAGGTCCTCAGCTTCTAGCACTGAGGTCGATAAGCAATAGTGCATTCATCCCTTGGGGTACAGTACTATCGCCAATCGAGGAGTGCCTCCACTGATTCTCTTCCAAAAAAGGATATCCTATAGCGAGTTCCCAGCATTGGGTCCTCAGATCGAGAATGTGCAATGGGTTTGCCACAGAATGTGGTCTGCCACTGTCACAACTCGGGAGGAGTGCCGCAACTGAGTCCTCGGGAATGGTCACCAGAGTCGACAGCTCTCTAGATCGACACCCTGGAATACGCAAGATGTGCACGCCATGATGGGTCCCAAGATAGCCTCGTCTAGCTGTGAATTTCGTGATTACCCAACGTACACAGATGGTACGTAGGTCCCACTACTCTCCACTCTAAGTCTAAGTGTATACTCGAGCCTGTGTACTGGGCTCATCTCTCAGAAATCCCATCCCGCCAAACAGACAGAACAGTGCAACACAGTATTCTATATGAAATGTAAATGCTAACATGCTGTAAATATGATACCAGTAATAAAATACAGTAAACAGCAAATACAAAATAACATTAAACACCCAATGAAAGAAAAGCAAACAAGCGCTAGGATTGACTCGCTTAGGATGGACCAGCAAAAGGTCAACCTGTCCCCAGCAGAGTCGCCAGCTGTCGCTCCCGGGATTTTCATCCTAGTACAAACGCGAAAGTGGCACCAAACAGAGTCGCCAGCAATGTGTATTTATCCCAAGAGGGAAAGGAAACACCGCATAAACCTGAAGGGAAGGAAAATCATGGTCTTACGACCAAGAGAACTGGGTTCGGGAGTCGGTTATGCGCGAGGAAGGTATTAGCACCCCCACGCATCCATCGTACCCGATGGGATCCACGCTTGCTTGTTTCGATCAAAGGGTGATAGAAAAGGATACTGTAAAAGTAACTGGAAGAAAGAAAGGAGAAAGAATGGAAAAGGAACGAGAAACAAATGTAGGGAAAATAAAAGAAGTGCTCGAATGGGCCCTACCCCACTGCCTACGTATCTCATCGGGAACATGAGAATCAGAGCGACGTAATTCCCCTCACATAAGGGAAAGTTGTTTGTGTTTTTTTAGTGGAATACGTCAACGTTCGCGTCCTAGTAGTTTAGGTGTTGCAGCTCGCTGTAGGGAGACTTAGGCGTTACCTGTTTGCGATAGAACGGAAATGACGCATCCTTAAGGAAAGGAGTGAATGAGAATTCCCGAAGGAAAGACGTTATTGTTTGTTTTTGTCTTTTAAGAGTTTTTTCATTTGTTTGCATATGATAGTGTATCTAAATCTTAATCATTGGAATATGTACATCTTCACATTCCAAGATGGAATGAGTAAGAAAGTACACTAAGGGTGAAGAAGACACTCACACTTAGTTCCAATTATTAAGGTTCAAACACACTAGCATACTTGTGTTTATTAAGTGTTTTTGTTGATTAAGAAATGAAGAAGTGTTTTTCTTTATTTATACCTTCAACAAGTATTGCATTTAAGTCCCTCATACAAGATCAAATGTTTAACACATTGACCCAAGATGAGCTATGTGCTACACATTCTAAGATTATAAGAGAAGACCCCTTATAATCTTTTCTTTATATGAAAGGCCTAAATGCAATAAGTGCCTACCTTTATTAGATATTTTGAATTTTCTTTGAGATGAGAATATGAAAGACTCAAGAGAGGAGAAAAGGTAAAATCTATGTGATCTAAGACTCAATCCTAATTGATTAGTTAAGGGAGTGATCCTAATGGTTTGTGAGGTTTCAAAGCCTAAAGTCTAAAGAAGAAATGAGCTAAACAATTCACTTCTAAAGTAGAAGATGAATTGTAACTCAAAAGGGAAAGTAATGAGTTAATCAAAGAAAGCACATAAGCGCTTAACAAAACAAAATAATGAATTGTAGAAGAAATGAAAGGAAAGAGAAAGGGAAGAGATTTTAATGTGGAGTCCTTATCCCCACTCAATTCCAACTTACCAAAGCCCCTACATGGTTAGTAAACATGTAAACATGCATAAGAAGTAAAAGAACACTTAATGCACCATAAAACTCAAAAGAATGAGATGAAAAATCAAATCCTAATGTCACAATAAGAATTTGCATCATATGAATAACAAGAGAATATCATCCTATCAATTCAAATGAATGAGCAACAATCACCATCCATTAACATTCAACATGCTATCATGAGAAAGGATAGATGAAAAGATGAAAAGAAAAGGAAGAACCATGCATAAATGGAACATGTAAACCTAAAGTCAGAATTGAAACCAAATGGAAAAGGGTTTATAAACATCTCAAAGTATTCATGAATCAATTATCAAGACATTCAAGAAGTAGTATAAGAAGAAGAATTAAAATGGAAGTTCAAAAGAAATGATGCATACCAATACATGTTAAAGATGCACAAAGTGCAAAGGTAAATGAACATGCAAAGATGACCTATAATGTGAGACAATGACCTATAATCTCACATGAATAGCTCATAAAATATGCAAATGATCATACAAATATGCACAAAAGAACTCATGTAAACATGCACAAAAACTAGAATGATATGACATGTTATTATACTTCAAATGTAATGCATCAAACAAAAATAAAATGGATTTATGAAAATTATGCAAGCATAATATTGGAATGCCTAAATCATAAGTGAATTATGCATCAAGATATCATGTGAAAATTCAAGGCAAAATGATGTCAAACAATGCAATTAGGTCAAATTGAAATATCATGCAAAGTAGTGCAAAAATGAGCATCAAAACATGCCATAAAATGATCTAAAAAAATAAAAAAAAATCATCTAACATGTTTCAAAGTGTCAATGAATCAATGCAAAAAGAAATAAGTCCAAACCATTTATAATGAGCAAGAACAAAATTATACAAATTTGTGTATCACATTTAGAAAACACACAAGTGGAAATTCAAATAAAATTGTACAACAGGGGCAAAAATGTCATAAAATCATGAAATAAAAATGCCAAAAATTTCCTAAATGTCTTACTGATGTTCATGAAGTTTTATAGAATTTTATGATACATTTTAGTATTTTTAGAAAATAAAAAGCAAACATGCATAAAATGTAGAAAATAAAAATGAAATGAAAACAAGAGTGGGGTGCAAATATAGTAAACCATCAGTTCAACATATTTGGGCCTTGGAAACATAGGGTGCGAATATCAACTTGGTCTAGGTCCATTAAACACGCAGAACATACTAACAAGCATGGAATCTCAGTCAACATGAGTCAAACAAATGATCACCATTGGATCCAGTCAAGTCAACAACTAAGTCAAAGTACACAAGATCAATGATCACGCGTGGAGGAACACAACTAACTAACATGCACCGCACCACAAAACGTTTAAGTGAGATCAGAAATCACGCACGTGGGAGGCACACTCATTTTAATGCGTTGTCACGTTTTTAACCCTACGATGCACATAAATCAACGGTCATGATTAAAACTAGAACAAATCCCTAACATCAAAGCTACCGGCCGGAGAGGGACCTCCGGTCACCTTCTCCGGCGAACCACCACCGTCTGCAACTTCAACTTTCCAGAATTTCACAAACAATATGCCAAAATGAAGAGGAAGTAACACACATCATGAATCTACCAACGAAATCATCAAACCATTCACATACTGCAAGAAACAAGCATGAACACGTTGCCCTAAGTTTTTGGATCTAAGCTTCTAAGAAGCTCTATCAACTAGCCAGAGTTCAAATGCTTCTATTAAGCTCAAATCATCATGAAAACAACAAAATAATCAAGTAATCGTGAGAGAAAAGTTTGTGAGCTTTGGAACCTGATCTTGCAGTTCTTGTAGAGTTTGAGAAAACCAGAGGAAACACTTGCTCTTCAACCTTGGAGCTTCAAAACTAAGCAAAATAAATGCTATTTCTTGAGAGCAAAGAGATTCAAAGCTTGATGAGGTATACTTGGGGAAATCGTGTGGATTCAATCGTGCTCCATTGATGATGATAAAGATGAAGCAGATGAAAATCTCGTGCAAGAGAAGAAGTTTTGATGAAAAAAGAGTGAGAGAATCAGAGAGAAAAGTAGAGAGTGTTTTGGAGTGAAATGAGAAGAATGGAGTTGAAACTGAAATTTGAGAGTGAGGTTTTCATTTATAGTTTGAGCTTAACCATGGTTTAATGAGTGAGTCAAGTGAGTCACAGTTGAGTTAAGTGAGTCGTCCCTAACTAACTGAGTCAAGTTAGTTAGGGAGAGCAAAGCTATGGTGATGAAAACTCATGATAAACTATGGTGGGAGTGAAGAGAAGTGAAATGGCACGGCTTGTGTAAGTGAAACTTGCTCAGCAAGTTGTTCCTTCTATTTTCATGCAAGGCACGTGCTCATGTGCATGAACATGTGATGAGTGTGCTTGGTTAAAAGAGGAAAAGAAACGTTTGATGTATGTCTGAACCACATTGCACATCAAAGCTAACAATGCATCAGTGTAATATAGGGTAGTTTGATGATGTTTTTCTCTCTACCCAATGGATGATTTGGTGTGTTTTTGGGCTCATTTGAAATAAGGGATATAGTGCTACAAGTTTGGTGTGAAAAATAAAATGAAATGATGCTTGGAAGAGATTGGAAAATGACTTATAACACACAAGTTTGAAAACTGGTTAGGGGCGAGGAAATGTGGTTGGCTGGCAATGCATCTTGGCATGGAATTTCAGCAAGATCATCACAACTTGAGACCATTATATCTGCCTCATAGCTTGATCAAATCAAATTTTGCCCAACATGAAACTTGAAGAGGACATTACAAGGAACATTTTTTATGTTGACAAGTTTTGCAAATGAAGCCTCTAACCATGAGAAAAATAGGTGAACATTTGGACCACCAACTGTTTGTAAAAAAGACATGCGCGTGACCTGAAAATCCTTGGTCATGACCTAGTTTTGAACCTACTTTGCCCAAACTTTGGTCAATCATATCTCACTCAATTTTTATCCAATGGAGATGTTCTACACATGGATTTGAAGCTTGAAACAAGATCTTTTGTTGTGGCCGAGTGGAATTTTCATTTGATGCTCCAATTTTGAATGGCTTTGGTTCAAATTCTGATGCAAAATGGCTCAAAATCACTATTTTTGGAAACCGTACTTCTTCCAAAAATGGCAACTCTTCCAATTCTTGATTTTTCATGATTCTTTTGGAGTTTCTTGATCAAATTTTGTACATTGGTCACATATAACATGAATTTCAGGAATTTGGGCTCAAAAAGTCAAGAGTTGACTTTTTCCTCTGATTATTTGACTTAGTCCCAAATTTTCTGATTTTTGATATTTCTTCCAATTGAACCACTTCTAAAACCAATTGATAGGCAATTTTCCATACACATACACTTAAGGACATGTAGAATACCATGACATCAAGTTTTGTCCAAAAAATTAGAGATACCCTGATTTAATTGGAAACCCTAATTTTGGTACCCTCCTCCTAGAAGAAAAATGTGCAGTCTTCAATTTCAAATTCCTCAGAGTATGTTGTGTATCCTCTTAAAGGATGATGAGATATACCCTTTGAGGGTGATTTTGAACCCATGAACCATCTTTTCTGAGGGTTTTCCTTCATTTTTGGATCTTTTGCATAGTGAAAGATGTAGTGCCCCCATCTCCTATTGAATCTCACTCTCTTGAGATTTCGGATGACCAATTGAGGTAGTATGAGACATGAAATACCTCTTGGCTTGCCTTGAGTGAACTTGTCTGACCTTTTTGTGCCTTGCATGATTCCTTAATTGTCCACCTTTTACCTGACCACATGCCTTGATGGTAAGAAGGATGCTATGCTTCATTTTTCTATGTGAAAGATGCAATGCAATGCTAATGAGATGGATATGATATGATATATGATAATGCCATGCTATGATGCCAAAAAGGGAGAGCAAATTTTGGGGTATTACACTTGTTCGGTTCTAACCTTTGCGTGCCAGATTGGAATCTTTAAACCTTTTACTGTTCCCCGAGAAGTTTAACGTTAAAGTTTTTTTTACAACCTGTTCTTGTTTGAAACGCGTCAGACTTGAACCTGGACTTTGTTTGAGTCGTGTCAAGCATCGTCTGTTCGTTTTAAAACCGTTCTCGTTTGAATCGTGTCAGACCTGAACTTAGACTTTGTTTGAATCGTGTCAAGCATCGTCTCGTGTTTTAAAACTTGTTCTTGTTTGAATCGTGTCAGACTTGAACCTGGACTTTGTTTGAATCGTGTTAAGCATCGTTTATTCGTTTTAAAACCGTTCTCGTTTGAATCGTGTCAGACTTGAACTTCGACTTTGTTTGAATCGTGTCAAGCATCGTCTCGTGTTTTAAAACTGTTCTCGTTTGAATCGTGTCAGACTTAAACTTAGACTTTGTTTGAATCGTGTCAAGCATCGTCTATTCGTTTTAAAACTGTTCTCATTTGAATCGTGTCAGACTTGAACCTGGACTTTGTTTGAATTGCGTCATGCATTGTCCTTCTATTTTAAAGTTGTTCTCGTTTGAATCGTGTCAAACTTGAACTTGGACTTTGTTTGAATCGTGTCAAGCATTGTCTTCTGGTCTTAAAACCGTTCTTGTTCGAATTGTGTCGGACATTGAACCCTTCACCTTGGATTCTTTTGAAAACTTGCTTTAAGCTAAGCTTTTCTTGGAACAATTTACCTTACCAAAACTCTTATCTGACGCGCAGAGTTCGTCTCTGTCTTTCTGGCTTTTCTTGAAGATCCCATTTTGAACTCTTCAGCATAAGAAATCCCCAGGAAGTCTTTGCTTGGTTGTCTATCCTTTCGCCTGATCCCTAGTGATCAGGTTCTTCTTTCTGGTTTCAGGCCCAGGAAGAATGTGAGCTTGTTTTATCCCCAGTAGTCTATCTCCCCGGATCTTTTCCCAGTGAGATTGTCTGTGGTCTTTTCTCTGGTGTTTCTTTGGAGTCTCCCTGGTGGGTCTCTTTTGTTGGTTAGCTTGTATCCCTAGTGAGGTGTTTCTCATGGATACTAGCTTTCATCCTTCCCCAGTGAAGCTCTGTGATCTTTTTGCTTCCTGTTTGCCCCTTGGTGTCTTGTTGTGTCTGCTTTTTCTTGCATCTTCTTGGCATCATGTTTGTTGCATTGCATGTGTGTACATCTGAGGGTAAAATTTTTGGTTATCTGTATTTAAATATCTTTCACTATTGATTACATGAGGATCTTAATCTCTCATGTCATCAGGTGAAGATATTTAAATAGGGGCAACTGTTGCACCCCAAATTTTACCCTCATTTTCCTGCTATTTGTTATTTTATTATCCTTCTCCATATTCTAATTTAATAATTGTCTTAGCTTTTATTTGTCTTATGAATAGGTTAATTTCAATTTGGCCCATTTTATTTATTTATATTAGAGTTGTTTTAGTTTTATTTAATTTAAATTAATCCTAATTTAAGTCAAATTTTAATTGACTAGGTTAATTATCCATTTAGTTTCTTTTAAGTTAATTCTTAATCTAAGTATTAAATAGTTTGCTATTATTTTCAACAACCATATTGTTAATATTATTAAGAGAATGTGCCCAAAATAAGCTTACCATGACCAATTTCACGTTGCAATATTTTTTGTTGGTTTCTCATTTCATCATTATGGACCAATAAGAATTAAGCTTGTGGGAGTTTGACTTTTCAACCATTCCCTCAACCAATGAGAGCATGACACGTGACACCAAAGAGACCAAAGGGAACCAAGTTTGTTCTCCTCTTTCGTTCTTGCTGAAGAGTTATGGATGAGGAAGAGAAATTCAACGTATTTTGTATCCATTCAATTCATTGAATCCACTTCAACCACAATACCTTGGCGCGAATTCCCCATTTTGAAATCTCCAAATCCATTCCTCTTCAAGCTCAGCTGTGTGTTGCACAAAAAGTGGTTCAGAAAAGATTACCAATTCCAGCATACGACTCCTCCATCTGCAAATCTGTCCACGCTATCTCCAACCTTTGCTCCATTTGGTATCCCTCTCAATAGCATCAATGGAAGCGCTCTGAATCCATTCACAAAGTGATGAGTGTGACCCTGCACATCTGAAATGCCACAGCGTGTTTATCTCCCAGAATCGGACCAAGTTTGAATTTCAAACGAAAACCCTAGTTGCTAACTTATGTCCACCAGATGTTTGAGGAATTGACCCGACCCATGATGCTTCTCATCAACCCAATGCCTTGCCTATTTAAAGAGGTTCAATTTCAGTTCTTGACACCAACAATCTCTACAAAAAAAACACCCTAAAGAGTTCTGAGTTTTCTTTTAGCGAGTGAAAGAGTGGTTGCAGCTGTGCTAGCTTGAGTAGAAGGGAGAAGAAACAAGAACCTGTTCAAGAATTTGCTGATAGCTTAGAAGAGAGGTATGCAGCTTCACCTCACCCTCATTCAGTATATCAACATCATATGTATCTTTACATTGTTTCTATGTTTTTTTTGTTGTTCCATAACACCAATCTGACGTATGAGGGTTTGTTTTTTTTATTCACCATGTTTGAGTTGAGTTCTACTTGGTTGAAAACACAACATTGACTGTCTTGCTCTATGCTTGGTTTTTGTTAACTTTTTTGACTTTGTTTGGTTACTATTGTAAAGCTCATTACAGATGGTAGATGTGTGTTTCTTATTGTCTCAAATATATGTGTATGTTGCTGATTGACATCTCTATCTTTTATTCATACTGATATTATGTTTATGCATAAGCTTATGTGGTTTCTTCATGTCTAAGAAAACTGTTAAACCCTGAGGCTATGCAGACAGTTGTTGTTACTCTGAGTTTATTGCAACATTAATGTCTTACCTATATTCATCTACCTTTTTTTAGTATGACTGCAGTGTTTGAAATGCCTAAAATATGTTTTTGAATTAAGCTTGTCATATGTGTTACAATTGGTATGCTGCTGAGTTATGCTTTATGAGCAAGATTCATAATATGCTTAACATGATAAGATTGCTAGAAATGAGTTTTTACGTCCTTGTGGTTCATGATATTTGGTTATCTATGTGCTTGTTATGGATGTTGGTTTGAGAAACCAGTTAGTACAACCACAGCCACCAATCTTTCCTTTGTGCAGTTTGATTGATATATTAACTCTGTTGTCACCAGCTATATGTTTTTATTTTGGAATGTTGAATCTGTCTGGATATGCCTTTTACTTCTAGCTTGAACCATGTTCACTAATTATGCAATCTCTTATCTACCATGCCATACTTGTTTTACTTGTCATCTTGATTGATGTTTAGGTCTGAAATCTCAGTATATGATTTTGCTATAAGCCTTGTACCCTCTGCACTTGTTAAGATCACTATGCTGTTTGACTTGTTTTCAATATTTACACATGTATGATTACCTCATAGGCACACTGATCTATTTGACAATGTGAACTAGTGTGAGAATTCCTGCCTGCCATGTAAACTTTCTGTTTGATTAAGTTTGAACTTGTAATATGTTGAGCATGATGATCATGTTATCTGAAATGCGCTTGTCATCTTACCTCACCATGAACTGTACCTGAATGCATATAATCTGCTTATATCTATTTGCCATGACATGCTTTCTAAAATAGCTGACCTTTTTTGAAATTTTACATATCCTTTTGTGACTGACATGCCTTTGGTGAATATGTCAAGTCTATCTAAATTGACAACCATGCTTTGTTGCCTTTTACTTGTTCTAAATATTTACTGTCATCTCAGAACATGTGTGCTAACTCTTGCCAATATATTTGAGAATAAATCTTGTTCATGTTTGACCATTAGTGTGAGTCAATGAGCTTACATAACATGCTTGCCTACCATCACTGCCTGATGAATCCATATTTTGTCTTCATTTATGTCAATATCCATCTGGTTTGCCCATATGTTGTGTTTATTAATCTTCACATCTGTACCTTGTTTGTTATCTCACAGCACACATGAGCTTTACAAATGCATATGCCTATTGTTGATTTTGTGTGGATCTATGCCTCTAACTGGTTTCGAGAGTTTGTTATATCTATTGATGAGTCTTAGTTATGTCAATCAAGCTTTGTAGCCCTCTTATATAACCATGATGCTTGTCTTTACCTATGCCTTGATCTGCCTTGATACATTTTGCTCATACTGTATATGAATTGTTTTATAGAGCTATGTGACTGATATGTTCTTAGCATACACCTCACATAGCATATCATTAGCTGAACCTGTCATTTGAATGAAAGATTTTGGATTATGTCCCTTTGTATTAAATTCTATTCTCACTGCCAATACATAGAATGTCTTTATCATGTATGTCATTGCTGCACCTGATTTTAGATGTGTGAATTGTTAAAGTTGGTAGTGTTGTGGTTCTGGCTTGTCTACAATTTGTTGGTGTGCTTTAATGTCTCTTTGTATGTCACCAATGTTAAATTAACATGATAACCTATTGCTTGTATGTTTTTTTCATCACAAGTTGAGAACTTAGAATCACATTACCTTTGGTTGTGTCTTTTGTCTCTGCTTAAAAGTTGAATTTGCTTGATGTGTTTGAGAATGATCTGACAATTTGGACTTGTTAATCTACTACTCCATAGCCTTTGTTTCTGTTCATATTAACACTGCTATTAAATATGCCATTGTTGCTTCTAATACGTGAGTGGTTAATATCTAATTGGCATTTGTGTCTGGCTGTTAAGCCATCTTGTTCATCATTTTGTCATTAAATGTTGTTTGTGTACTGTTATTTCTGTGCTTTTGTGGTTGGCATTTATTTTGCTAAAACTATTATAGCAGCAAGATGTTGAATCTTAATGTTCTAAGTGGCTGCTTTCAACATGTCGAATGAAGATGTCCCATACCAGCTCATAGGACATCGCGTTGTGGATTCAGTTTAATGCATATTCTGTTACTATGAATTGTTACTGAATATTCTGTGAATATTTGATTATCCTAGGTGGCATCCAAAGCATTTTTGGATTGTGGTTATTTGTTGGTTTTTCGGATTTGCTGGTGTTTCTAATTATGGAGACATAATAGGAAACTTTGGATTATAGACCTATTTTGTTGGAGTTAATTTTGCAGATTTGTGAGCAGTCTATTTGTTGCATTTTTGAAGCCCAATTCAGTCCAGATTAATTGCTATATATTGACTGATGTAAACCTAGTTTTAGGTGTGGAACTTACTTGTGTTTTGTTAGGGTTTTGGAGTGTATTTTGTGAGCCTAACTGGTATCATTCTGATAACAGTATAAGGACTGTTTTTTGTGTTGTAAGTTCTGTCAAGTTACTCATAAGCTTTTAAGCATTGAGTTTCTTGTGTGTCAATTATCATAAGCTGTGAAGTATTGAGAATTGTGTGTTTTGAAAGTGTGACTTTCGGTTTGTTCCTTGTGTGGAAAGGTGCCAATCACGGGCTGTGGTTGTAGAGGGATTTGAGGAGGGCCTCATACCTAGGTGAGTCTTAGGTAGAAGTCATAGGAAGGGTAGTGATTAAGTGAGCAGATTATTCGGTGTTTGTATGGTCTGTGAATTGATATTATTGTATATTGGTTTCGTCCCTGGCTTGGTAGCCCCCAGAGTAGGATTGTTGATCCGAACTGGGTAAACATATCACTGTGTTATTTACCTTCTGCACTGTTATTTTTATTGTTATCTTGTTCATTGTGTTGGATATCAGTGTCTCAACATCTGTGTAGGACATCTGATATCTGTGCCAGAATTTCAATTGGCATAAAGAGCTTGCACCCTTATTTGGTTCTGGGTGAGATTTAGGGAAGGTACTTTCTGGTACAATGGACAAGGATGGAGGATTTCTGAACAAACCACCTCTGCTTGACGGTTCCAACTATGACTATTGGAAACCAAGGATGATAGCATTTATCAAATCCATGGATGATCAAGCATGGAAAGCTGTTATAAAAGGATGGGAGCCCCCTAAGGTTAAAGAAGAAAAAGGTACCCCTACTGATGTGGTGAAGGAAGAGGAAGACTGGGATGATGCAGATTACAAAGGGTCCGTAGGGAATTCCAAAGACATGAATGCATTGTTTAATGGTGTTAACAAGAATATCTTCAGGTTGATTGAACACTGCACCATTGCTAAAGAGGCTTGGCAGGTCTTGAAGATTGCTCATGAAGGGACCTCTAAAGTAAAGATGTCAAAACTTCAGATTCTCACTACCAGGTTTGAAAATTTTAAGATGAAGGTGTCATACCCCAAATTTTGACCACTAGGATTTCCCATCATTGTGCAAATCATCATCATAATATGGATGTGCCATCATACTTCATCAGTCTCCCCAAAGGTGGGTGAGCATTCACTACAATCAAAATTAGGGTTTCAAGCCCACTCTGAGTGCTTAGACAAAGGATCAATCAAGGAATGACATGATCTTCAACTTGTCTAACCTCTCAAACATCCACAATGGATCAAAAGGACTCCCACTTCAAGGATCAATCACAAGGCTGCTCCCTTCTAGGTGGATCAAGTCTCAAGATCGACAGTGTCACCAAATTAGGGTTTTGGTCGACCAGGGCCTCCAGATGGAAAATTTTCATCTGGGCACAAGCCAATGATCCAAAATATAACCTAATATACTCCATGGAACCTCATGGACCCAATCATCAAGTCAATTTTGCCTCAGGGGATGCATTCATCAAAAATCAGGAATTAGGGTTTCTTGACCTAATTCACCCCTAAGTTGACTTTTAGGGCAAATCGTGAGCCAAGACCTCAAGAGAGGGTTTAAGGGTCTCTAATGAACTATATTGATCCATTTGCAACAATGGATTAATCCAAGAAGCTTGAGCAACAAGTCTCAATTTCATCTGCACCACAGTTAGGGTTTTAAGGAAAAAGTCAACTGTAACTTTGACTTTTGACCAGGACATGCTCCAAAGCCCTATGACATGCATCAATATACCCTATGACACCCATGGAACATGTCCATCAAGTTTGATTTAGGTCAAGGACATGATTTCCTGAAGAATTGCACAGTTTGGAATTCATCTGATAAAAAGTCAACTGTGCACAAAAGTCAACTTTGACTTTTTGAGATTTTTCACCAAAATGGATTTTTAGCCGTAAAATGATGTTAATGTATGATTTGAATCATCATTCATCAAGAAAAATCAAGAAAAGTTGGGTAACTTGTAAAAGGGGTAACCATAAAAAACTTAGAAAATTTTCTAAGTTAAAAATAAAGTGGCTAGGGTACCAACTTTGGAGGGTCATACCTCCTAAACCACAAAGCCATTTTCTCCCATCCAAGGCCTGATTTGTAGATCTTATTGCCCTCTACAAAAACTTCAACTAGACCTAATTCCAACTCCTCATGGATTTTGAGTTATGGAGTGATCAAAATCAAGAAAAGTCACTTGGTTCCAACACTTAGTGAAAATTTCACTAAGTCAGATTTTACCCTACATTTTGCCAAATGTAGGGGGATTTTTCACTTGGATTCAAAAGTGATCAAAACCAAATATGTTCAAACAGTTGTTGTATCATGTAAGGGCTTTCCAAAATGACCAAGAACATTACCAAATTCAATTTGAGCTATGAGATATGACATTGGCAAGATGCCTTGCTGAAATCTGCTAAGGCAAGGCAGATTTTTGCACTTTTGGTCGATTTTCCAAAATCAGCCAAATCCAAACACTCCTATCCACTTGGACACCTCTGAGGATTGAATCTAAAGGGGACAATCACTGAGCCAAGCCTCCAAAGTCTTTGGAACAAGAAATAGCATGTTGAACCTAGAATGGCCAAAATAGGAACAAGACTTCAATTTTGGATTGGAGCATTCAATGGAAGCATCAAGGTGGCATAGACTGAGCCATTTGCAACTAAATTCAGTCAAGACTTATCCAAGACCAAGGGAACCAAGCCCCTGTGCCCTAACCTCTAGTCAATGGCTAGAGGAGACTTGGATTTCCATTGGCCAACATTGAACAAACACCTGCTGCAGTTGCCATTCACTATTCCTTACAAAAAAAAACTTGCTCTACTATAAATAGAGCTCAATTGTGATCAGTTTGAGTACACCAAAGCCATCAAACAGATGCTTTCCTCAAAATCTCTTCTTTCACTCCAATTTTGCCTTCTAAGGCAAGTCACTATCGGGTTTTGAGTTTGAGAGCTTTTCCACTCAAACCAATCACACACACACCTCATATACATCATATGTGAGCTGATCAAACACTTAAACAACAACTGGAACACTGATTTCTCAGAATCACCAGTAAATTGCTCAAGGTTTTAACCAAAGTGCATTTGAGATGCCATGAAGTGATCCAGCCATTCTCAGTCAAGTCCAAGTATTCAAACACACTCCATAGGGTGTAGGGAAGCTGTTCAAATCATCACAATTCATCTGTAACACCTCCTACTCAGAAATCAATTTGTTGTGGCTGTCACGACCTAGAGGTAAGCTTAAACTTGGTCATCTCTCAATCTATGCATATTTCCTCGCACAATACTTTTGCCAAATGTTCATAATCATGCATGGAATGTTTCCCCTCAAGTAATTGCTTTATTTGAATCGTGTATCAAAAATCCTAGCCTTCATGCAGAAATTAGGGTTCTTGAGGATTTTTCATGATTTCTTGTTATATGTTTAATTTAAATGAAATTAAATACCATAGACATGATCGTGAGGTTGAAACGAGTTGATTGGTATGTGGATTACATGATATGATTAAGTATTCAGTGAGATTGGAGAGAAAATGCAAATATGGGCCAAGCTGAAACACGCGCGTGTTCTTCAGCTGTTCTTGGCGCCATTTTTCATAAATTCAAATATTTGAATTTTGTGATTTTATTTAATTGATTCAAAAATTAATTTCTCTCTGAGTTTTAATGATTTTGAGTTGATTCTTTTTTTAATAATTCACAAAAAAGTTAAAATATTTTATTTTCCCAGAAAATACCAAAAATATTATTTATTGTATATAATTGATATTTTTTCAAAGAATTAATGTTTTAATTGTTTTTGACATTTGAAATATTTTTTCCACCTTGATTTTGCAACTTTTAATGCTTTCTAATTATTTTGTAGGACAATACTTAATTTTTGAAGCATTAATCCAAGATCACAATTTGTTTTCCATATGTTAAACAATTTTAATCATTTTAATTAATTTTTTATTCAATTAAATACATTTTTGAAAATAAATTAGGGTTTTTGGATTAATTCAACCCTCATAAATCATTTTCAAAACACTTTTGGGCCTCTATTAGAGTGTAAGACCCAATCCTTTTTTTGACCAAATCATTTTTGGGCCTCAGTATATTGTATAAGTCCCGATACCGTCAAAAACAAACGGCGCGATCGTCGCTTTTTCAAAACAAACCTGGGCCTACCCTCGAGTAGTAAGACCCATTTCTTTTCTTAAAACTCTTTGGGCCTCTAATAGAGTGTAAGACCCAATCTTTTTTGACCAAATCATTTTTGGGCCTCAGTGTATTGTATAAGTTCCGATACCGTCAAAAAAACAAACGGCGCGATCGTCGCCTTTTGAAAAATAACCTTTTGGGCCTCTCCTCGAGCTATAAGACTCATTCAAAACTTTTGGGCCTCTAATAGAGTGTAAGACCCAACCCCCTTTTAACCAAAACCATTTTTGGGCCTCACTTATTGTATAAGCCCCTCTGCATTAAAAGAAAACCTCGGCGCGATCGCCATTTCAAACGGAAAAATCATCTGGGCCTACCCTCGTGTTATAAGCCCCACTTTTTTCTTTAAAACTTTTTGGGCCTCTTGAGAGAGTGTAAGACCCATTCCTTTGTACAGAAAACAATTTTTGGGCCACAGTCACTTGTATAAGTCCCTCTATACAAATTCAAACAATGCGCTCACTGATAAAACCCTAGGCCTCTCCTTGAGCTGTAAGCCCCAAATCTTTCTTTTTCAAAACACTTTCTCCTTTGATTTTGAATATATTGTTGTTTTCAATCTTTCTTTGTTGAACAACTAACCAAACAGCATGGAAGCTCTACAACCGAGTAAGTGTTTATCCGCTTTCATTTACCGCTTTCATATACATATAACTGTATTGTGGGGCTGTTTCGCTGTAAGTCTTCTTTCATAAACTCATATTGACTGTGTAATAATATTATAGATATTTAGAGTTTCCCCGGCAACTACGTCTAGCATTAAGCCCGTTGATCACTCTTAAATAGTCAAAACTAGATCCCCATAGGATTACCAGACACAGTCTTCCCTCCTCTTGGGGTTAAACAATATGGAGATATGAAAGGCAGCATTCTCGGTGAACCCTTTCATAGACTGTCACTCGTAGAAGTTGTCAAATAAACTCTATTCCCCAGAGATGATCTTTTCTCCGTGAATGGCATCTCTTGAGTTTCTTCCAAATTCTCAAACTTTCCTGGCTTGATCTATTCCTCGTGAATGGCTTGTCTTGAATTTATCGGGGTTTGGGGACCCACAGGCTTCTTAAAAGCACTTGTCAAGAAAGTCTATTCCACAGAGATGATCTTTTCTCCGCGAATGGCATCTCTTGAGTTTCTTCCAAATTCTCGAACTTTCCTGACTTGATCTATTCCTTGTGAATAGCTTGCCTTGAATTTCTCGGGGTTTGGGGACCCACGGGCTTCTTAAAAGCATCGGCCTCCTCTTGGCCATTGTTCAAGTACCCACAGGCTTCCTAAAAGCAACCCCGCCTCCTCTTGGGCTTAGTATAAGGACCCTACGGCTTCTTAGAAGTATTCACAACTTCCTCTTAGGCTTCGTATAATGATCTCTTCCTCCGGGAATGATAGCCTTCTCTTGGGCTTCGTACAAGGACCGATCGGCTTCTTAAAAGTTTCCAGCCTCCTCTTGGGCTTCGTACAAATTGTCCCGACGACCTCCTAGAGGTATAGGAACAGAAATTAGTCATCTACATAGAACAGTCCTTTCAAAGAGTCTACTACTGTTTCTCAAAGCATGGTACAAAAGATGAAACTCTAGACACAGACAGTCTAATATCCTTGAGTTTTCCAGAAATTCTCAAGTGACCTTTTCGTTAAATAGGAAGAAAACCCGTAGACTCGGACAGTCTCAATACCCTTCGGATTTCCCACTTCCTTAAAGAACAGGAATAACCCGGATCCTCGAATCAAATCCTTGAGTACAGTGTTGCTCATATAAGAACTGATTTTCTCTTTAAAAATCAGTCTACTGAACCTGTCACTCAACTGAAACAGCAACCATAGCCTCCTCTTAGGCTTTGTATAATGATCCTTCTCCAGTGAAGTTAGCCTCTCTCTTGGGCTTTATACAATGATTCTCCCCAGTGGAGTCAAACAACGTTTAGCCTCTCTCTCGGGCTTTGTACGAGACACATAAGAGACTCCCTCGTTGAGTCAATCACCCTTTAGCCTCCATCTCGGGCTTTATACGAGATACAAAAAGGTTCTTATTGAGCCAAACAAATTTTCGCCTCCATCTCGGGCTTCGTACGAGATACAAAAAACTCTCTTGTTAAGTCAAATAGCCTCCATCTCGGGCTTTATACGAGATACCAAAAGATTCCCTCGTTGAGTCAAAACCTTTTAGCCTCTCTCTCGGGCTTTGTACGAGACACGTAATAACCTTCTCTTAGGCTTTGTATAAGAAAACCACTGGTTGATCCAATTAACCTTTTAGCATCAAAGTTGTGCCTCGTTCACAGTACACAAACATCAACAACTCATTCCCCTCCATCTAACTGCTGTAAGCGGCAAGCCTCTGGATCATCCACATCCATGCAAATGTCCCTCTTTTAGTATGAGAAATTCCTAAGGAAAGATGGCATTACTCTACACTGAGTTAAAGTCTTCGCCTTTAGGTTAAAATCCCCTATAAAGGAAATTATGGCATTGCCCGATTCACACATCCCAGTTAAAGTAATTCTCCTTTATAAACAGTCGTAACAGACAAACCCCTCTTTAGAGATGACAAATTCTCTCTAAGGTCAACACTTTTAGCTTCACATCTTGGGCTTCGAACAAGATACAAATAGACCCTTCAGCTTCACATCTTGGGCTTTGAACAAGATACAAACCACCTTTAGCTTCACGTCTTGGGCTTTGAACAAGACACCAAAACAACTATTTCCTCCCATAGAATAGGAGGAACTACGAATGTTCTGATTTCCCTGTTTCGGTAAACGGGAATACGTAGGCATAAGATTGAAAGAAAAATCTTAACGAGCACACTAAACAAAAACCCAAAATCCCATACTTTCATATATATCCATCCTAACATCTCAACAGATAGCCTAAAGCACCCCTCGTCAACAAAATAAACTTAGGAGAAACCCCGAATCTTTGTAGCATCTGTAAACCAACAGTTTCAACTGTTTAATCTCAGTATGCTAGCAGGGTTAGTTGGAGACATCTATTTCCCTTCCTTCATCAGCTTTAATAGGATAAAAAATGAATCGAGCTGTAGTACCAGAGCGATCGTGCTTCGCAACCACATCCAAAAATCACTCGCTATAGAAAAATGGCGACTCTGCTAGGGAATTGTCATGAGGATCTGTTTTACCGTAGTCATCATCGTCCCCATTTTCCACAGAAAAATGGCGACTCTGCTGGGGACTGCGCAGGTCTCTTTAGGGATCTTGTTCTTTTTTGTGGAAACCTTGACGTCACTAGGATCTTAGGTCAAAACACCGTTAATTTGGAATGAAACCACAGATTGGTGACTCCGCCGGGAAACCATTTTCTGTCAGGAACTTAAGATTCTTAGCTTTTAAAAGTCTAGGATGATTAGGAGAAATATATATAATGCTTTTCCTAATTGCTATACGTGTTTATTTTTCTGCTAATGGGAATGCGTGTGATGCCGCATGTGGAAAGATTGAGTATACACTTAAGATAAATGATGGTGACGGGGTCGACCATCAACCTCAGTGGAGGCTGACCAATTTAACCCATTCTCTCACCTAGACAATGGGCCGATTGTGATGTCTGAGAAGCTGAGGAGCCAAACCCTTTTGTAGTGCGGAAACTATCGAAAATAGTTGTTACGCGATACTGCCCTCATTTGAGGCTGGTGATCTATTCTCGGTGAATGACACTTACTCTAAGATCGCTCTACAACTCGCTGGCGATCCGTTTGTTGTTTTGCTTTCCTGGGAGGAGCTGATGATAATGAGTACAGGTACAAAAATCACCCTAGTATAAACCTTTGGGGATGGGTAGAGCCTTGACTTCATGACAACGACCCTTTGACCCCATGTTTTTTCTATGTTTTTGTGTGCTGCATTCATGCATTCATTTAAAAAACATTAAAAACATTCAAAAAATTTCTCTTCTAGTCTCTCTGTTTTTCAAATTAAATTGAGACTGTGATTGCAAATATCAGAGAGAAGGATTGCACTAATGGATTTCGGTAGAAGGAGAACTCATAGTTACACCTTCAAGGTTCCAAAGCTAGAGGATTTGAGAAGGTTAGCGAGGATGATCACTAACCCAGAGGCTTTCGGAGCCAAGCACGGAAGTTTGCTACCACTGTTAAGAGTCCATGTGATTGAGGGAATCATGGATGCGCTCATTCAGTTTTATGATCCAGTTTATCACTGTTTCACATTCCCGGATTACCAGCTCGCACCAACGCTAGAGGAGTATTCTCATCTGATCGATTTACATATCACTGATCGAGCTACATTTTCTGAACTGGAAGAAATTCCAAAGAATCAGACCATTGCAAGGGCAATTCATTTGGACGAGTCTGAGGTCAGGACTCACCTAACTACCAAGGGTGGCACCCAAGGTTTACCAGCCCAGTTCTTGACAAAGAAAGCCCTGTATTTTTCCAGTATAGGAAACGTGACTGCTTTTGAAAGCGTCTTTGTCTTGCTCACCTATGGGTTATTTTTGTTTCCCAACATTAATAATTTCGTCGATATTAACTCCATTAAGGTTTTTCTCATTGGAAACCTTGTGCCGACTTTGCTCGCAGATGCGTATCATTCTGTACACTTGGGAAATTTGTACAGCAGAGGGGAGATCACATGCTGTGTACCTCTGCTTTATAAATGGTTTATCTCCCACTTGCCCAAGTCTGCTGCTTTTTGGGATTGCAAGAGTGCCTTACGTTGGTCGCAGAAGATCATGTCTCTTACCAACTCTGATATAGATTGGTGTAATAGGATTTATGATGGAATCAGAATCATTGACCGTTTTGGAAACTTCCCCAACGTACCCCGTATAGGAACTAAGGGAAGAATCAACTATCATCCGGTGTTGGTTCGCCGTCAATTTAGATACCCGATGAGACACGTCCCACGGGGTGTTCATCTGGAAGGTCTTTTCTTCATGGAAGGAGAAAATGACAGAGCACTAAAGATGGAAATAGTGCAAGCTTGGAAAAATGTTCATAAGAAAGGACGAGAGTCTCTGGGAAAACTAGACTGTGTCTCGGTGGAGCCTTATCTCCATTGGGTACAAACTAGAGCTCTCAAGCTAAAGATGCCTTATCCTCGTGACGAAATTCTCCCGCCGAGGGAATCTATCGTGTACTTCATGACAGAAACTGAAAAGCTTCAGGTTACTCTCAACAAAGTTCAAAAGGAGAGAAGGTCTTGGGAGAACAAGTACCGCACCCTCGACGTGGAGTGCATCAAAATACAGCAATTACTAAAAGAGAAAGATGCTCTGATTGAAATTTTAGAGCAACATGCTGTAGAGAATCAAGATGACCAAAGGAATTGGCTCGCTCCTTTCACCTGTCAAAGGAATGACAACCCGACAACGACCCAAGAGCCCCGGTCAAAGAAAAGGAAGATACCAGAATTAGCACCCGATTTCTCTTCAGAGAGGAATCGGGACCCATTAGTTTAGGTTTCTGTTTCTGTACCTTGTAATCTACTGTATTTCCATTTCTGTAATCCTTTGAATTCAATAAAAAGGGGTTTCCCCACCGTTTGATATTTGCAATCTAATTGTCGAAGTTTATTTTGATTAAACCTTAAACAATTAATATAATCATTGCATTCATCATTCTCACATCGCATATTATTCTTACCTACGAATCTCACGTTTGTGTCTCAGTTCTAGAGTCAAACTGTCTCATTCGTATAATACTCGGGCCAATCGTCAGAAAAAGATGGATGATCTTGAGGAAGAAAACAGAGAGTTGAAAGAAGAGATCGATGCTCTGAGAGAGGATATGAGAAAGCTTCGTAACGACATGCAAGCCATGGCAGAAGCTCAGCTACAATGAACTGTGATCTCAGAGATCACCTCGACGCCCATAGTGGAGAAGTATGATCCTAGGTATCAGATGCCGAAAGATCGTCCTTGGGGCATGCCTGTTAACTATATCCCGAAAGGATATGTTTCGCAAATCACTGATGATCAGGGAATCACAACAGAAGCCGCTGGGCCTGAAGGTTACAAACTTCGGGAAAGCGAAGATGCCAGAGGCATACTGAAGACTCCTGAAGGTTACAAACTTTGGGAGACGCCAAGACTCACTACCGTAGTCACGGTACCACCCCCTGTGGTGCACACTGTCCCGGAAGGACAGATTCCACAGACACCTTCTGGTAAAAAGGAAACTATGTTTGACAGAATGGAGGAATTCCAGGAGCAGTTCTTGGAAATGCAGAAGGAACTGCAAGCCATTCGCGGTCAGGATTTTTTTGGAAAGGACGCCGCAGATCTCTGCTTGGTCCCCAATGTAAAAGTTCCGCACAAATTTCAAGTGCCCGACTTTGAAAAGTACAAGGGTAACTCTTGCCCTCAAAGCCATCTGGTGATGTACGCCCGACGGATGTCAGCTCAGACAGAAAATCAGGACCTACTGATTCACTACTTTTAGGATAGTTTAACCGGTGCCGCACTCAAATGGTACATGGGTTTAAACCGTGCCACGATCAGCACATTCAGAGATCTTGGCACTGCCTTCGTCCAACAATACAAATACAATTTGGACATGGCACCCGACAGAGATCAACTCAGATCGATGTCGCAAAAGGACAAGGAAACCTTTAAGGAGTACGCTCAAAGGTGGCGTGAGATTGCCGTCAAATTTGTCCACCTCTGGAGGAAAAAGAGATGACAAAGATCTTCTTAAAGACCTTAAGCTCATTTTATTATGACCGAATGGTTGCCAGTGCGCCCAGTGATTTCACCGAAATGGTTGGCATGGGCGTACGTCTTGAGGAAGCTGTCCGAGAAGGACGTTTGGTAAATGACACTGGATCGACGAGCGGTACTAAAAAACACGGTAGTGCTTTCCCTCAGAAAAAAGAGCAGGATATTAGGAATATCTCTCTCGGAAAGCAAAGGCGACGTTATCAACCAGTAGCAGCTGTGACTCCTGCTATCAACCCTGCGTTTATTCCTACGTATCAACCTCAGGTTGCGCAGAGCCAACCTGATCAACAAAGGAAACAACAGCCTCTTCAGCAGGCTCGTCCTCCATACAACAACAACCGTACAACACGGCCACCAGGATTTGATCCTATACCCGTGTCGTACGCAGAGCTGTTTCCATTACTACTGGCCAAGGGGCACATTCAGACTAAATCTCCTCTTACAGTATCGGAAAATCTGCCTTTTTGGTTTAAGGTGGATCAAACTTGCCCTTATCATCAAGGAGGATCGGGGCATAACATAGAGACTTGTCTCAATTTCAAGTCCGACGTGCAAAAACTTGTTAGGAGCGGGGTCTTATCCTTCAAGGATACGAATCCGCTGCCTCAACACGAGAAGGCTGCAGTCAATTTGACAGAAGGAGAGACTAACGATTGTCACACCCCAAATTTTGACCACTAAGATTCCCATCATTGTGCAAATCATCATCACAATATGGAGGAACCATCATACTTCATCAGTCTCCCCAAAGATGGGTGAGCATCCACTACAATCAAAATTAGGGTTTCAAGCCCTCTCTGAGTGCTTAGACAAAGGATCAATCAAGGAATGACATGATCTTCAACTTGTATAACCTCTAAAACATCCACAATGGATTAAAAGGACTCCCACTTCAAGGTTCAAGCACAAGGCTGCTCCCTTCTAGGTGGATCAAGTCTCAAGATCGACAGTGTCACTAAATTAGGGTTTTGGTCGACCAGGGCCTCCAGATGGAAATTTTTCATCTGGGCACAAGCCAATGATCCAAAACATAACCTAATATACTCCATGGAACCTCATGGACCCAATCATCAAGTCAATTTTGCCTCAGGGGATGCATTCATCAAAAATTAGGAATTAGGGTTTCTTGACCTAATTCACCCCTAAGTTGACTTTTAGGGCAAATCATGAGCCAAGACCTCAAAGGAGGGTTTGAGGGTCTCTAATGAACTATATTGATCCATTTGGAACAATGGATTAATCCAAGAATCTTGAGCAACAAGTCTTAATTTCATCTGCACCACAATTAGGGTTTTAAGGAAAAAGTCAACTGTAACTTTGACTTTTGACCAGGACATGCTCCCAAGCCCTAGGACATGCCCCAATATACCCTATGACACCAATGGAACATGTCCATCAAGTTTGATTTAGGTCAAGGACATGATTTCCTGAAGAATTGCACGGTTTGGAATTCATCTGATAAAAAGTCAACTGTGCACAAAAGTCAACTTTGACTTTTTGAGATTTTTCACCAAAATGGATTTTTAACCCTAAAATAATGTTAATGTATGGTTTGAATCATCATTCATCAAGAAAAATCAAGAAAAGTTGGATAACTTGTAAAAGGGGTAACCATAAAAACTTAGAAAATTTTCTAAGTTAAAAATAAAGTGACAAGGGTACCAACTTTGGAGGATCATAACTCCTAAACCACAAAGCCATTTTCCCTCATCCAAAGATGGATTTGTAGCCCTCATTAACCTCTACAAAAACTTCAACTAGACCTAAGTCCAATTCATTAAGGATTTTGAGTTATGGAGTGATCAAAATGGCTGAAAAGTGAAAATGTCACTTTTTCCAACACTTAGTGAAAATTTCACTAAGTCAGAATCTGCCTTCACTTTTTGCCAAATGTAGAGGGATTTTTCACTTGGATTCAAAAGAGATCAAAACCAAATATGTTCAAACAGTTGTTATATCATGTAAGGGCTTTCCAAAATGGCCAAGAACATTGCCAAATTCCATTTGGGCTATGAGTTATGACATTGGAAAGTTGCCTTGCTGAAATCTGTCAAAGGCATGGCAGAATTTGTAACTTTGCTCGATTTGCCAAAATCAGCCAAATTCAAATGCTCCTATCCACTTGGACACATCTGAGGATTGAATCTAAAGGGGACAATCACTGAGCCAAGCCTCCAAAGTCCATGTAACAAGAAATAACATGTTGAACCTAGAATGGCCAAAATAGGGACAAGACTCCAAATTTGGATTGAAGCATTCAATCGAAGCATCAAGGTGGCATGGACTGAGCCATTCTCATCTGAAATCAGTCAAGACTTATCCAAGACCAAGGGAACCACATCCCTGTGCCCTAACCTCTAGTCAATGGCTAGAGGAGACTTGCATTTCCATTGGCCAACATTGAACAAACACCTGCTGCAGTTGCCATTCACTGTGGATCCCAAAACAAACTTGCTCTACTATAAATAGAGCTCAATTGTGTTCAGTTTGAGTACACCAAAGCCATCAAACAGATGTTTTCCTCAAAATCTCTTCTTTCACCTCAAACTTGCCTTCCAAAGCAAGTAATTCTGAGTTTTTGAGCTTGAGAGCTTTTTCATCACAATCAATCACACATACACCTCATATATATCATACGTAAGCTGTGCAAACCATAAAAAATGACCTGTAATCACAACATCACAAAGTCACCTCTCAAACCCTCAAAATAGCACTTTTTTATATTTTTCAAGCCATGTCTTGATTCAGTCACTTTCCAAACCAGATAAAACCTCAAACACACTCTAAATATCATCCTTGAACTGTCCCAAATGGTTCCCACCATCTGGAACACCATTTGAGAGAGTTGCTATTTTGGTCACTTTTAACCCCTTTTGCAAGAAAGGGACAGTTTGTGTTTTTGCAGATACCAGCTGATTCCAATCATCCTAAAAGCATCCAAGGGATCATTTGAGGTGGTTCAAAGTATAAAATCATATCTGGAGCAAGAGGGTTGGCAGATTGCAGAGAAACCTCCAAAATCCCAAAGAAGGGTAAGCCTCTCAACTTGCACTCACCAAAACATGTGTGCATTTGAAGTCCATTGATCATAAACATCTTATACATGTCATATATGTTGTGTTTGAGCTAATTCACCATGTAATCCATGCTTGTATCAAGTTGTAGCATAGAAAATGCATTTATAGGTCATTTTCAAAACCACTATCGGGTTTTGAGGAGGGAGTGTGATCTGAAAAAACCACCACCACCATTGGATTCCTTATGAAATTCTGGCCCAGATGCATATAAATTTTGTCTCAAACCATTAAGAATTGAGAAAGTTATGACCTTCACGTTTTTGAGCCAAAACTTGCCTTGGGCAAGCCAAAACCAAGGCATGACTTGTGTATTTGTTGGTTTGTTTCAAACAATGGCTGTATCACCACCCCAGTGGTAAGGCGCGTGCCTTGTATGCTTGAGGTCGTGGGTTCAAACCCCACCCATGCCATTTTGTGATTTTTCACATTTTTTGCTATTTTTCCAACTATTTTCATGTTTTGTTAATTAATTGGAAAATTAATAACTCTTTCAATTTTAATTATTTTTTATTGGTTCTTTTTGTAAAAAATCACAAAAATGTTGAAATATTTTATTCCACAAAAAAATTAAGTTTGTATTATTTATTTAATATAATTAGTATTTTTGTGAATAAATTCATTTTTATTTGTTTTTTAAGCATTTTAAAATGAATATTCATCTTGAAAAATCAAGACCAAATGAGTTTTAATATCTCTTGTGATTTATACCTCATTTTTCAAACCTTAAACAAAAATCACAAGTGGTTTATTCAAACCTATTTGGTATTTTTCATTGATTTTCTTTAAATATTTACTTTTAAAGAATAAAATTAGGGTTTCTTTGTTTTTCACTCAAAACAAATCATTGTCAAACTCATGGGCCTCTAATAGAGTGTAAGACCCAATCCTTTTTTTTTTACCAAATCATTTTTGGGCCTCAGTGTATTGTATAAGTCCCGATACCGTCAAAAACAAACGGCGCGATCGTCACCTTTTGAAAAATAACCTTGGGCCTCTCCTCGAGCTATAAGACCCATTCAAAACTTTTTGGGCCTCTAATAGAGTGTAAGACCCAACCCCCTTTTAACCAAAACATTTTGGGGCCTCACTTATTGTATAAGTCCCTCTGCGTTAAAAGGAAACCTCGGCGCGATCGCCATTTTAAACGAAAAAATCATTTGGGCCTACCCTCGTGTTATAAGCCCCACTCTTTTTCTTTAAACTTTTTGGGCCTCTTGAAAGAGTGTAAGACCCATCCCTTTGTACAGAAAAACATTTTGGGCCTCAGTCACTTGTATAAGTCCCTCTGTACAAATTCGAACAGTGCGCTCACTGATAAAACCCTGGGCCTCTCCTTGAGTTGTAAGCCCCAAATCTTTCTTTTTCAAAGCACTTTCTCCTTTGATTTTGAATATACTGTTATTTTCAATCTTTCTTTGTTGAACAACTAACCAAACAGCATGGAAGCTCTACAACCGAGTAAGTGGTTATTGCTTTCATTTACTGCATTCATATACATATAATTGTATTGTGGGGCTGTTTCACTGTAAGTCTTCTTTCATAAACTCATATCAACTGTGTAATAATAGTATAGATATTTCGAGTTTCCCCGACAACTACGTCTAGAACTAGGTGACGCCGTTTCGTTTATTCGTAGAAATAGACAACTAGATCCCCAATAGGATCACCAGATACAGTCTTCTCTTCGGTTGTCCTCATTAGGAATTGTCAAGAAACTCTACTCCCAGAGATGAATGTATTCTCCGTGAATGGCATCTTTGAGTTTCTTCCAAATCCTCGAACTTTCCTGACTTGATCTATTCCTCGTGAATAGCTTGCCTTGAATTTCTCGGGGTTTGGGGACCCACGGGCTTCTTAAAAGCATCGGCCTCCTCTTGGGCATCGTACAAGGACCCACAGGCTTCTTAAAAGTTTCTAGCCTCCTCTTGGGCTTAGTACAAGGACCCTACGGCTTCTTAGAAGTATTCACAGCCTCCTCTTAGGCTTCGTATAATGATATCTTCCTCTGGGAAAGATAGCCTTCTCTTGGGCTTAGTACAAGGACCTCTCGGCTTCTTAAAAGTTTCCAGCCTCCTCTTGGGCTTCGTACAAATTGTCCCGACGACCTCCTAGAGGTATAGGAACAGAACTTAGTCATCTACATAGAACAGTCCTTTCAAAGAGTCTACTACTGTTTCTCAAAGCATAGTACAAGAGATGACACTCTAGACTTGGACAGTCTAACTTCCTTGAGTCTCAAAGACATTCTCAAGTGACCCCTTCGTTAAATAGGAAGGAAACCTGTAGACTCGGACAGTCTCAATACCCTTCGGATTTCCCACTTCCTTAAAAAACAGGAATAACCCGGATCATTGAATCAAATCCTTGAGTACAGTATTGCTCATATAAGAACTGATTTTCTCTTTCAAAATCAGTATACCGGACCTGTCACTCAACTGAAACAGTAACCATAGCCTCCTCTTGGGCTTTGTACAATGATCCTCCCCAGTGGAGTCAAACAACGTTTAGCCTCTCTCTCGGGCTTTGTACGAGACACATAAGAGACTCCCTCGTTGAGTCAATCTCCCTTTTCGCCTCCATCTCGGGCTTTATACGAGATACAAAAAGGTTCTTGTTAAACCAAACAAACAATAGCCTCCATCTCGGGCTTTATACGAGATACCAAAAGACTCCATCGTCGGGTCAAAACCTTTTAGCCTCTCTCTCGGGCCTTGTACGAGACACATAATAGCCTCCTCTTAGGCTTTATATAAGAAAACCACTGGTTAATCCAATTAACCTTTTAGCATCAAAACTATGCCTCGTTCACAATACACAAACATCAACAACTCCTTCCCCTCCATCTAATCGCTGTAATCGGCAAGCCTCTGGATCATCTACATCCATGCTACTGTCCCTCTTTTAGCATGAGAAATTCCTGAGAAGTTGAGGAGCCAAACCCTTTCGTAGTGCGGAAACTATCAGGAATAGTTGTTACGCGATACTACCCTCATTTGAGGCTGGTGATCTATTCTCGGTGAATGGCACTTACTCTAAGATTGCTCTACAACTCGCTGGCGATCCGCTTGTTATTTTGCTTTCCTGGGAGGAGCTGATGATAATGAGTACAGGTACAAATATCACCCTAGTATAAACCTTTGGGGATGGGTAGAGCCTTGACTTCATGACAACGACCCTTTGACCCCATGTTTTTTCTATGTTTTTGTGTGCTGCATTCATGCATTCATTTAAAAAACATTAAAACATTCAAAAAATTCTTCTCTTCTAGTCTCTCTGTTTTTCAAATTAAACTAAGACTGTGATTGCAAATATCAGAGAAAAGGATTGCACTAATGGATTTAGGTAGAAGGAGAATTCACCAGTATACCTTCAAGATTCCAAAGCTAGAGGATTTGAGAAGGTTAGCGAGGATGATCACTAACCCAGAGGCTTTTAGAGCCAAGTACGGAGGTTTGCTACCATTGTTAAGAGTCCATATGATTGAGGGAATCATGGATGCGCTCATTCAGTTTTATGATCCGGTTTATCACTGTTTCACATTCCCGGATTACCAGCTCGCACCAACGCTGGAGGAGTATTCTCACCTAATCGATCTACACATTACAGATCGAGCTCCATTTTCTGGACTGGAAGAAATTCCAAAGAATCAGACCATTGCGAGAGCAATTCATTTGGACGAGTCTGAGGTCAAGACTCACCTAACCACTATGGGTGGCATCCAAGGTTTGCCAGCCCAGTTCTTGACAAAGAAAGCCCTGTATTTCGCCAGTATAGGAAACGTGACTGCTTTTGAAAGCATCTTTGTCTTGCTCACCTACGGGTTATTTTTGTTTCCCAACATCAATAACTTCGTAGATATTAACTCCATTAAGGTTTTTCTCATTGGAAACCCTGTGCCGACCTTGCTCGCAGATGCGTATCATTCTGTACACTTGGGAAATTTGTACAGCGGAGGGGAGATCACATGCTGTGTACCTCTGCTTTACAAATGGTTTATCTCCCACTTGCCCAAGTCTGCTGCTTTTTGGGATTGCAAGAGTGCCTTACGTTGGTCGCAGAAGATCATGTCCCTCACCAACTCTGACATAGATTGGTGTAATAGGATCTATGATGGAATCAGAATCATTGATCATTGTGGAAACTTCCCCAACATACTCGTTATAGGAACTAAAGGAGGAATCAACTACCATCCGGTATTGGTTCGCTATCAATTTGGATACCCGATGATACACATCCCACTGGGTGTTCATCTGGAAGGTCTTTTCTTCAAGGAAGGCGTAAACGACAGAGCACTAAAGATGGAAATAGTGCACGCTTGGAAACAGGTTCATAAGAAAGGACGGGAGTCTCTAGGAAAACCGGACTGTGTCTCGGTGGAGCCTTATCTCCATTGGGTACAAACTAGAGCTCTCAAGCTAAAAATTCCTTATCCTCGTTACGGAATTCTTCCGCCAAAGGAATCTGTCATGTACTTCATGACGGAAACTGAAAAGCTTCAGGTTACTCTCAACAAAGTTCAAAAGGAGAGGAGGTCTTGGAAGAACAAGTACCGCACCCTCGACATAGAGTGCATCAGAATACAACAATTACTGAAAGAGAAAGATGCTCTGATTGAAATTTTGGAGCAGCATGCTGTAGAGAATCAAGATGACCAAAGGAATTTGCTCGCTCCTTTCACCTGGCAAAGGAATGACAACCCGACAACGGCCCAAGAGCCCCGGTCAAAGAAGAGGAAAGTACCAGAATCAGCACCCGGGTTCTCCTCAGAGAGGACTCGGGACCCATTAGTTTAGGTTTCTGTTTCTGCACCTTGTAATCTACTGTATTTCCATTTCTGTAATCCTTCGAATTCAATAAAAAGGGGTTTCCCCACTGTTTGATATTTGCAATCTAATTGTCGAAGTTTATTTTGATTAAACCTTAAACAATTAATATAATCATTGCATTCATCATTCTCACATCGCGTATTCTTCTTACCTACGAATCTCACGTTTGTGTCTCGGTTCTAGAGTTAAACTGTCTCATTCGTATAATACTCGGGACAATCGTCAAAAAAAGATGGATGATCTTGAGAAAGAAAACAGAGAGTTGAAAGAAGAGATCGACGCTCTGAGAGAGGATATGAGAAAGCTTCGTAACGACATGCAAGCCATGGCAGAAGCTCAGCTACAAAGAACTGTGATCTCAGAGATCACCTCAACGCCCATAGTGGAAAAGTTTGGTCCTAGGTATCAGATACCGAAATATCGTCCTTGGGGCATGCCTGTTAACTATATCCCGGGAGGATATGTTCCGCCGATCACTGAGGATCAGGGAATCACAACAGAAGCCGCTGGGCCTGAAGGTTACAAACTTCGGGAAAGCGAAGATGCCCGGGGCATACTGTAGACTCCTGAAGGTTACAAACTTCGGGAAACGCCAAGACTCACTGCCGTAGTTACGGTACCACCCCCTGTGGTGCAAACTGTCCCGGAAGGACAGATTCCACAGATACCTTCTGGTAAAAAGGAAACTATGTTTGACAGAATGGAGGAATTCCAGGAGCAGTTCTTGGAAATGCAGAAGGAACTGCAAGCCATTCGCGGTCAGGATCTTTTTGGAAAGGACGCCGCAGATCTCTGCTTGGTCCCAAATGTGAAAGTCCCGCACAAATTTCAAGTGCCCGACTTTGAAAAGTACAAGGGTAACTCTTGCCCTCAAAGCCGTCTGGTGATGTACGCCCGGCGGATGTCAGCTCAGACGGAAAATCAGGACCTACTGATTCACTACTTTCAGGATAGTTTAACCGGTGTCGCACTCAAATGGTACATGGGTTTAAACCGTGCCACGATCATCACTTTCAGAGATCTTGGCACTGCCTTCGTCCAACAATACAAATACAATTTGGACATGGCACCCGACAGAGATCAACTCAGATCAATGTCACAAAAGGACAAGGAAACCTTTAAGGAGTATGCTCAAAGGTGGCGTGAAATTGCTGCTCAAATTTGTCCACCTCTTGAGAAAAAAGAGATGACAAAGATCTTCTTAAAAACCTTAAGCTCATTTTACTATGACCGAATGGTTGCCAGTGCGCCCAGTGATTTCACCGAAATGGTCGGCATGGGCGTACGTCTTGAGGAAGCCGTCCGAGAAGGACGTTTGGTAAAAGACACTGGATCGACGAGCGGTACTAAAAAATACGGTAGTGCTCTCCCTAAGAAAAAAGAGCAAGATATTGGGAATATCTCTCTCAGAAAGCAAAGGCGACGTTATCAACCGGTAGCAGCTGTGACTCCTGCTATCAACCCTGCGTCTATTCCTACGTATCAACCTCAGGTTGCGCAAAGCCAACCTGGCCAACAAAGGACACAACAGCCTCTTCTGCAGGCTTGTCCTCCATATAACAACAACCGTACAACACGGCCACCAGGATTTGATCCTATACCCGTAACGTACGCAGAGCTGTTTCCATTACTACTGGCTAAGGGGCACATTTAGACTAAATCTCCTCTTACAGTACCGGAAAATCCGCCTTTTTGGTTTAAGGTGGATCAAACATGCCCTTATCATCAAGGAGGTCCAGGGCATCACATTGAGAATTGTCTCAATTTCAAATCCGATGTGCAAAAACTTGTTAGGAGTTGGGTCTTATCCTTCAAGGATACGAATCCTAATGTTCTCACGAACCCGCTGCCTCAGCATGAGAAAGCTGCAGTCAATTTGATAGAAGGAAAGACTAACGATGCCTATCAAATTCACGATGTACTCTTGTTGAAAACCAATTTGGTCAAGATGCATTATAGACAGAGTAGATATGGCCATGTGCCACCTCATAAATATCATCAGTGTGATATCTGCTCTAAAGACAATCAAGGATGTTCTGTGGTGCAAGCAGCTCTACAGGAACAAATGGATATCGGATGGATCCAAGAGCACCGAGTTCGTGGAGTTAACATGGTCTACACAAACTCTAACATCATTCAGAACCACGACATCCATGCAATGAATGTCAACTTGGTGGCGATGCACTCAAGGCAAAGCCGGTATCATAATCTGCCGCGGCACGATTAAGGTTCTTGTCTGACTTGCTCGGTAAACAAACGGGGATGCTCTTTCATACAAGAGGCCCTCCAGGGTCAGATGGATCTTGGATGGATCCAAGACTACCATGATAGGAACTCCTATCAAATCAACATGGTTCAGATCTTTGATATTCGCGTGATGAATACCAACCTGGTAGAGTTACATGCTGAGCAGGTCCGGCTCGGATTCTTAATATCACATGACTATCAAAGCTGTAAAGCGGGTTGCGAAAAAGATCGAGGTTGTACCCTTGTCCAGGAGGCACTTCAGCACTTGTTAAATCACTAGTGGATGCCAATCTATATGGATGAAGATACTCAGCAAATTAGTATCAATAACAGAAACCCCACTCGGCGTCAGAGTCAGGATGTCCGATCTGTGGAAGCTAACCTAGTGAGGTTACATTGTATTCAAAGTGGGCGTGGCCAGGTGCCACCACACAATTATGACCGTTGCGGCGTCTGTTCGGAAAGTAACCAAGGGTGTTACCTTGTGAGAGCAGCTCTTTAGGGTCAGGTAGATCGTGGAGAGATTCGCCCATATTCGGGTTCCGGACCCATCAATTGGACGCCGAACTACCTTGCCGACCAAGTTGAGGATGTTGTTACGATCTCTAGTCATCACAGGACCAGGGATGTTTTTGCCATTATCCCTCTACTTGACGAATCTAAAGTTCCCAACCGGGAACGAATCGAGATTGCTTACGATGGTCAGAAAAACCAGAAGGTTCCCATAGTCATCTATCTACCGGGACCACTACCGTATGAATCAGCTAAGGCTATCCCTTACAAATACGGTGCAACGACAGTTGAAAATGGAAAGGAAATTCCATTACCCTTCGTAGTGAACATTACAGACATCAGTCGAGTAACACGGAGTGGTAGAATCTTCAACCAAGGGGTTGGGGAACTTAACAAAGGAAATGAACTTCAGACAGAAGCTCCCGATCCACCAGTCAGTCAATCCAGTAATCCCGACCTTTCGAAAAATGATGATGAGATGTTGAAGCTCATCCAAAGGAGTGAATATAACATTGTTGATCAACTGTTATAGACTCCTTCAAAGATCTCGGTATTATCACTGTTACTCAGTTCAGAAGCCCACAGGGAGGCTCTACAGAAAGTCTTGGAGCAAGCCTTTGTGGAACAAAATGTAACAATCAGACATTTCGATAGCATTGTCTCTAACATCACTTCCTGCAATAATTTGGGATTTAGTGATGAGGAATTACCTGAAGAGGGTCGCCGTCATAACATGGCGCTCAATATCACAGTTAACTTCCAGGACGATGCTTTAGCCAGCGTACTGGTAGACACAGGGGCAGCCCTGAATGTTATGCTGAAGTCCACTTTGATGCAATTATCATTCAAGGGCCCTCCGATGAGAATCAGCGAGGTCGTCGTCAAAGCGTTTGATGGATCCAGAAAAACAGTTATCGGTGAAGTTGATCTTCCCATAACTATTGGTCCTCACACTTTCCAAGTCACTTTCCAGGTCATGGACATCCGGGCAACGTACAGTTGTTTATTAGGAAGACCTTGGATACATCAGGCTGGAGCGGTTACTTCAACCCTCTACAAAAAGCTAAAGTTCGTCAAGAACGATCAACTTGTCACAGTCTGTGGAGAACAAGCCTTGCTTGTAAGCAACTTGTCATCGTCTACTGGTATAGAACCTGAGGAGGTTATTGGAACTCAGTTCCAAGCACTGTCTGTAAGCAAGAACAATCAGTTCAAAGAAGGAACTTCGATTTCCTCATACAAAGATGCTATCAAAGCGGTCGAGAGTACCGATACAACAGGATGGGGACAACTTGTCATTCCTATTGACAATAAAACAAAGAAGGGTCTTGGTTTTTCTGCAACCTGTACCCAGACAGTTGCCGAAGATAAAAGTCTTCATCCCCTTCAAAACTTCTTCCACAGTGGAGGTTTCCTTCACCCAGTGTCTCAGGCAGTACATGCTATCAATGAGGAAGATCCCTCTGACACGGACGAAGAATGGAAGTCCTATCTGAACGAGGATGGTTATATGTCTCAGGAATAGGTGCCTACACCATTTTGCTTTCCTACACAGAGTCCGAGATTTATACCAAGGTCAGACGTTGAAATGATCTATGGAGATTGTGATCCAGAAGGATGTCGTGCTCCGCCAAATTCATTAGAGGAGGACACTCTGATGAAAGACAACTTTGACCACAACTACTATGGCCCAATGGATGGTCTGCCAATGTGGCAACCTTACCCAGGAAACTTGGGGCAAGAGAGTCAGCCGAACAATGAAAATCAGCTGACCGTCGTTGAACATAATACCTGTGTCCCCACCATGTCATGGGATCAACACTCAGGTCATTCAGAAACTACTCAACATGAAGATGAATTTGCAACGTTTGCAGGACTTGAATTCATCAACTATGCTTTTCCCGAGGTCAACGTCATCGAGAGGGATGACTCCTCCAGTTCCAAAGAAGTTTGGGACAACTGAGTGGAAAATACGACTATATGGTCAGGTACACCGCTCCCGAAAGCTCTTGTATCAGGCTCGAAGATATCCAGCCTACTGGATGGGGAGATACAGCTAAGAGTACAGATACTCTACATAATGCAACAGAGGAATCCTCCTACGACAACTCTGCCTGGGAGACAGATTCCAATGATCCCGCTTCCCCAGAAATCAGCGTCATTTTTGAAGACAAATCAAGGAAGGTGCCAGACTTTGTGATTCACCGAGGAGTTCGCCGTCAATGGGATGCCGTCGAGGTTCCGAGAGTCGTTCATCAGTCAAAGTAATTGCCATCGTTAACCTTTCACCCTGCCCAGGTGAAACGGATGTTTTGATAGGGCTCGCTTTCTGTAAATTTCCCTCTTCGCTTCGCCCAAAGCGACAGAATTTTGTTTTATAGGGCTGTAGTTTCAAGAGTCAACTTGTTCATTAATAAAATAACGTCGTTATGTAATTTCCGCATTAATTGCTGTTTTCTCTTTTCGTTTTTCAGAAAATGGTAATCCTAAAAAATAATTCAATAATAAAAACAAGTAGTAATAAAATAAATACACTGCACACACTTGCATTTTCTCTATCTCTTCTAAACACGAATCATCACGTCATGCAGATTGCTTGTTTTAAACCCAGTTGAAACATACAATCCGATGCCTTCTCCCAACTTTGAGTTCCCGGTATTCGAGGCTGAAGAAGAAAATGACAACGAAATTCCAGAAGAGATCTCCCGACTACTCAGACAAGAGGAAAGGTCTATTGAACCTCACAAATAGCCGTTGGAAAAGGTAAACTTGGGTTCAGAGCAAGAGAGAAAAGAAATCAGGATTGGGGCACTGCTCAGTCCAACTGCCAAAGATAGTTTGATAAAGCTTCTCAAAGAATTTCCCGATGTATTCGCTTGGTCCTATCAGGATATGCCAGGGTTGGATACCAGCATCGTGGAACATCACTTACCATTGAGATCGGAATGTCTGCCAGTAAAGCAAAGGTTGAGGCGCACTCATCCGGACATGGCCATCAAAATCAAAGAGGAGGTACAGAAACAGATCGACGCGGGTTTCCTCGCTACATCTGAATATCCTCAATGGTTAGCCAACATCGTACCCGTTCCCAAAAAGGATGGAAAGGTCAGAATGTGTGTTGACTACAGAGATCTGAACAAGGCTAGTCCAAAGGACGACTTTCCTTTACCACACATTGACATGCTGGTGGACAGTACAGCAAAATTCAAAATTTTCTCCTTCATGGATGGATTCTCGGGCTATAACCAGATCAAAATGGCGCCGAAAGACATGGAAAAAACTTTGTTCATTACCCCATGGGACACCTTTTGTTACAAGGTAATGCCGTTCGGTTTGAAGAACGCCGGGGCAACCTATCAAAGGGCTATGACTACTCTGTTTCATGAATGATACACAAAGAAATCGAAGTGTATGTCGATGATATGATTGCAAAATCAGAAACAGAGAGTGAGCACGTTGAACATCTGTCAAAATTGTTCGAACGTCTAAGAAAATTCAAGCTCCGCCTGAATCCCAACAAATGCACCTTCGGTGTCCGTTCAGGGAAACTATTAGGGTTCATCGTCAGCCAAAAAGGAATTGAGGTTGATCCTGACAAGGTCAAGGCCATTCAAGAAATGCCTTCTCCGAAAACTGAAAAACAAGTCAGAGGATTCCTGGGACGTTTGAACTACATCTCCAGATTCATATTCCTTATGACCGCCACATGTGCGCCGATTTTTAAATTACTAAAAAAGAATCAGGATTGCGTTTGGTCAGAAGATTGCCAAACCGCCTTCGACAGTATCAAGGAGTATCTGTTGAATCCTCTGATTCTATCACCTCCAGTGGAAGGAAGACCACTGATCATTTACCTCACAGTCCTAGAGGACTCAATGGGATGTGTACTTGGCCAACAAGACGAAACCAAAAGGAAAGAGTCTGCCATTTACTATTTGAGCAAGAAATTCACCGACTACGAAACTCGGTACACGATGCTTGAGAAAAATTGCTGTGCTTTGGCTTGGGCAGCCAAACATCTTCGCCAATACATGATTTGTCATACTACTTGGTTAATCTCAGAAATGGATCCAATCAAGTACGTCTTCGAAAAGCCTGCTCTCACGGGAAGAATTGCCCGTTGGCAGATGTTGTTATCAGAATATGACATAGAGTACCACGCTCAGAAAGCCGTTAAAGGAAGTATTTTAGCCGATCATTTGGCTCATCAACCGATTGACGATTAGGAATCAATCGGGTTTGACTTCCCAGAAGAAGATGTCATGTATCTAAAAATGAAAGATTGCGATGAACCGTTACCCAGTGAAGGGCCAGAACCAGATTCCCAATGGAGACTTATCTTTGACGGAGCAGTTAATCATTATGGAAATGGAATTGGGGAAATCATTGTTACCCCTCAGGGTACCCACATTCCTTTCACTGCTAGACTTACGTTCAAGTGTACGAACAACGAGGCCGAATACGAAGCTTGTATCATAGGTCTCGAAGAAGCGATTGATTTAAGGATCAAAAACTTGGACGTATACGGCGACTCAGCTCTAGTTATCAATCAAATAAAAGGAGATTGGAACACATACCAATCAGGATTGATTCCTTATAAAGACTATGTAAGAAGTTTGTTACCCTTCTTCAACAGAGTCGAGTTTCATCACATCCCTCGTGAGGAGAATCACATGGCTGATGCATTAGCCACTCTCTCTTCCATGATCAGTGTAGGTCAATGGAACGACTTACCTAAGATCGACATAATGCGCCTTGAACGGCCCGCTTACGTCTTCACGATTGAAGCAGTCATAAACGACAGACCTTGGTATCACGATATCAAATGCTTCCTTCAGAAACAAGAGTGCCCACCTGGGGCATCCAGGAAAGACAGAAAGACCCTCAGAAGATTGGCTGGAAACTTCTTCCTGAGCGGTGACACTCTCTATAAGAGAAATTTTGACATGGCCTTGCTCCGATGCGTAGACAGGCCAGAAGCAGAAATGTTGATGAAATAAATTCATGGAGGATCCTTTGGCACTCATGCCAACGGACATACAATGGCGAGAAAAATTCTAAGAGCAGGGTACTATTGGTTGACAATGGAATCCGACTGCTACAAGTACATGAGGAGGTGTCACAAGTGTCAGATACACTCCGACAAAATTCATGTACCACCATCACATCTCAAAGTTCTTTCTTCCCCATGGCCTTTTTCCATATGGGGAATCGACATGATTGGCATGATTGAGCCTAAGGCTTCAAACGGGCATCAGTTCATTCTAGTAGCCATTGATTACTTCACCAAATGGGTCGAAGCAGCGTCATTCGCCAATGTAACCCGACAAGTGGTGGTCCGATTTATCAAAAACAATATCATATGCCGTTATGGTGTTCCAAGCGAGATCATTACTGATAATGGATCTAACTTGAACAACAAGATGATGAAAGAGTTATGTGCAGAGTTCAAGATTGAACACCATAACTCATCTCCCTACCGACCCAAGATGAACGGAGCGGTAGAAGCGGCTAACAAGAACATCAAGAAGATCGTTCAAAAGATGGTTGTAACCTACAAAGATTGGCACGAGATGTTATCCTTTGCTCTTCACGGTTATCGCACATCTGTCCACACTTCAACAGGGGCAACCCCTTTCTCTCTAGTATATGGCATGGAAGCAGTGCTCCCCATAGAAGTAGAGATCCCGTCAATCTGAGTATTGATGGAAGCTAAGCTCACCGAAGCTGAATGGTGTCAAAGTTGACACGACAAACTGAATCTGATTGAAGAAAAGAGAATCACGGCACTATGCCATGGTCAGTTGTATCAACAGAGAATGAAGAGGGCGTTTGACAAAAAGGTTCGACCTCGTGTCTTCAGAAAAGGAGACCTCGTGCTCAAGAAGATCCAGTCATTTCTCACTGATTCACGAGGTAAATGGACTCCGAATTATGATGGCCCCTATGTGGTCACGAAAGCTTTCTCAGGCGGCGCATTGAGACTTGCAACCATGGACGGAGAGGAATTTGCCTACCCCACGAATATTGATGTAGTCAAGAAATACTTCGCCTAAACTAAAAAAAATACGTCTCGGTGGATTGAAAACCCGAAAGGGCGGTCCAGGCAAAAGTTAGAGACATGAAAAAAAATCATCCCGGTGGATTAGAAACATCATAGTACAATCCAGGCAAAAATTAGGGATAATGGCAAGTAACTATGTTCAACAGAGGCAAATCCCTCAGCAGCAGCAGTTACATCACCTGTCAGAAAACTCCAGTCAAGGTCATCTTCGACAGAAGCTCAGGATGTCCCGAATTCAAAGTTGGTAGAAGGATAGTGGTCGTTATGCTTCAACGTAGCCCTTTTCCCTGTAAATTACCATTTTCTAACTTTGTATATACTCTTTGGAATCACGCGTTTGGCTGATCTCCATCTTATCAATAAAATTTGAGCCCTTGTGCTTTTGTTTGTAATTCTTATTTGTTTTAGCTTTACAGAACGACGTTGTTAACATGATTAACGATTCTTGAAATAAAACAAAAATGAATTTACTTGTTAAAACTTTTTCAGCTTTTTAATAAAGACGGCAATTTCTTTTGACTGTTAAACATCAGAAGAACATCGACCGCTTCTCAAGAAGTAAGCGAACTTCAAAGTGCAGAATCAAAGTACTCCTTCTAATCCAGTACGCCTGAATGAAGGGATCAACTGTGTCAGAGACCTTATTTCGTCTGACATGCCTCGGTCGAGTTCTCATCTCCTAAGCCCGATCAACGGTAGCTCCCGGCAGGGACTATCTCTCCTAAGCAAGGTGGAATTGCTATTCTGAACCAACGGTACTTCTTCGCCCCGTGATGGCCGAGTATCCAGTCGTGTTCACCTGTCAGTTTGTATGTCGCGTCAGTCTTGTCAGCATAAACATACATGCATCATGCATTATTGATTTGCATTCACATTTCATATTGCATCACTATCACTCTAGTTGGTCTTGTCCCCTAGTGATAAAAGTTCTCTCAATCGAGTTGTCAGTTCTTGCCTCGTCAGGAAACGCTACGTTTGAACGACCTCGCCTCCAGTTTATTTCTGGGAGGAAGTTGGCCTTTGACCACTTTGATAACTTGAACCTCTGAAAAGCCAGAGAACGTTCAACAAACATCACTCTTCGCCATTGAAGATGATATCCTTGCTTTCCCGGATTAAAAAAAAATACCCAGAGAAAGCCTCCTAAGCAAAGATTTGCCAGTACAGCTGCCATTCTCCGAAAAACCCACCGATAAAAAGGTCATCGACACCTCAAAATTGGATCCCATCATATGGCATTTCTCCGATAAGATCTCCGAGAAAAGTATGATGTAAGCCCCCAAACAAAAATAGTCTCTCAAGAGACTCGCTTTCCCTAGTAGAATCGACAAATGGCGTCTCCAACAGAGAAGTTTGTGCACCTCTACAACTCAGACGACTGGGTTCCCCAGCAAGTCTGACATCAAAACTTTTTCCACTCAAATGGCATCTCCCCAGGAAAATTCGGCGAGAAGTTTGAAGGAAATCCGCTACAAATAGCGTTCCTTGTCAATAAAGTTTATTGACAAGAGAAACTAAGACCAGTTCCTCGGTAGGAAACCAGGATCGAGGGGAAGTTTAAATCAAAAATTGAGACCAGTTCCTTGGTTGGAAACCAGGATCGAGGGGAAGTTTAAATCAGAAACTTAGACCAGTTCCTCGGTAGGAGACCGGGATCGAGGGGAAGTTAACAAGAGAAACTAAGACCAGTTCCTTGGTAGGAAACCAGGATCGAGGGGAGGTTTATCCCAAAAGGGAAACTGAGACTAGTTCCTTGGCTGAAGACCAGGATCGAGGGGAAGTTTACCTTTTCTAAGCATCATTGCTTAGCTAAAGAAGATGAATGTGTGAGCTACCATTCATAACCACCGTCAAAATTTCGGGTATTCCGCTATTTAATCCTCTTGCACCCCGAATGCCCGAATACCTTCGTCATTCACACCTTCGTGTCCAAGAAGATTAAATAGGGGCATCTGTCATACCCAAAATTTTGACCACTAGGATTTCCCATCATTGTGCAAATCATCATCACAATATGGATAGGCCATCATACTTCATCAGTCTCCCCAAAGGTGGGTGAGCATTCACTACAATCAAAATTAGGGTTTCAAGCCCACTCTGAGTGCTTAGACAAAGGATCAATCAAGGAATGACATGATCTTCAACTTGTCTAACCTCTCAAACATCCACAATGGATCAAAAGGACTCCCACTTCAAGGTTCAAGCACAAGGCTGCTCCCTTCTAGGTGGATCAAGTCTCAAGATCGACAGTGTCACCAAATTAGGGTTTTGGTCGACCAGGGCCTCCAGATGGAAATTTTTCATCTGGGCACAAGCCAATGATCCAAAACATAACCTAATATACTCCATGGAACCTCATGGACCCAATCATCAAGTCAATTTTGCCTCAGGAGATGCATTCATCAAAAATCAGGAATTAGGGTTTCTTGACCTAATTCACCCCTAAGTTGACTTTTAGGGCAAATCGTGAGCCAAGACCTCAAGAGAGGGTTTAAGGGTCTCTAATGAACTATATTGATCCATTTGCAACAATGGATTAATCCAAGAAGCTTGAGCAACAAGTCTCAATTTCATCTGCACCACAGTTAGGGTTTTAAGGAAAAAGTCAACTGTAACTTTGACTTTTGACCAAGACATGCTCCAAAGCCCTATGACATGCATCAATATACCCTATGACACCCATGGAACATGTCCATCAAGTTTGATTTAGGTCAAGGACATGATTTCCTGAAGAATTGCACAGTTTGGAATTCATCTGATAAAAAGTCAACTGTGCACAAAAGTCAACTTTGACTTTTTGAGATTTTTCACCAAAATGGATTTTTAGCCCTAAAATGATGTTAATGTATGGTTTGAATCATCATTCAACAAGAAAAATCAAGAAAAGTTGGGTAACTTGTAAAAGGGGTAACCATAAAAAACTTAGAAAATTTTCTAAGTTAAAAATAAAGTGGCTAGGGTACCAACTTTGGAGGGTCATAACTCCTAAACCACAAAGCCATTTTCTCCCATCCAAGGCTTGATTTGTAGATCTCATTGCCCTCTACAAAAACTTCAACTAGACCTAATTCCAACTCCTCATGGATTTTGAGTTATGGAGTGATCAAAATCAAGAAAAGTCACTTGGTTCCAACATTTAGTGAAAATTTCACTAAGTCAGATTTTACCCTACTTTTTGCCAAATGTAGGGGGATTTTTCACTTGGATTCAAAAGAGATCAAAACCAAATATGTTCAAAAAGTTGTTGTATCATGTAAGTACTTTCCAAAATGACCAAGAACATTACCAAATTCAATTTGAGCTATGAGATATGACATTGGCAAGATGCCTTGCTGAAATCTGCCAAGGCAAGGCAGATTTTTGCACTTTTGGTCGATTTGCCAAAATCAGCCCAATTCAAACACTCCTATCCACTTGGACACCTCTGAGGATTGAATCTTAAGGAGACAATCACTGAGCCAAGCCTCCAAAGTCTTTGGAACAAGAAATAGCATGTTGAACCTAGAATGGCCAAAATAGGGACAAGACTCCAATTTTGGATTGGAGCATTCAATGGAAGCATCAAGGTGGCATGGACTGAGCCATTTGCAACTAAATTCAGTCAAGACTTATCCAAGACCAAGGGAACCACAACCCTGTGCCCTAACCTCTAGTCAATGGCTAGAGGAGACTTGGATTTCCATTGGCCAACATTGAACAAACACCTGCTGTAGTTGCCATTCACTATTCCTTGCAAAACAAACTTGCTCTACTATAAATAGAGCTCAATTGTGATTAGTTTGAGTACACTAAAGCCATCAAACAGATGCTTTCCTCAAAATCTCTTCTTTCACTCCAATTTTGCCTTCTAAGGCAAGTCACTATCGGGTTTTGAGTTTGAGAGCTTTTCCACTCAAACCAATCACACATACACACCTCATATACATCATATGTGAGCTGATCAAACACTTAAACAACAACTGGAACACTGATTTCTCAGAATCACCATTCAATTGCTCAAGGTTTTAACCAAAGTGTAGTTGAGATGCCATGAAGTGATCCAGCCATTCTCAGTCAAGTCCAAGCATTCATACACACTCCATAGGGTGTAGGGAAGCTGTTCAGATCATCACAATTCATCTGTAACACCTCCTACTCAGAAATCAATTTGTTCTTGCTGTCACGACCTAGAGGTAAGCTTAAACTTGGCCATCTCTCAATCTATGCATATTTCCTCGCACAATACTTTTGCCAAATGTTCATAATCATGCATGGAATGTTTCCCCTCAAGTAATTGCTTTGTTTGAATCGTGTATCAAAAATCCTAGCCTTCATGCAGAAATTAGGGTTCTTGAGGTTTTTTCATGATTTCTTGTTATATGTTTAATTTAAATGAAATTAAATACCATAGACATGATCGTGAGGTTGAAACGAGTTGATTGGTATGTGGATTACATGATATGATTAAGTATTCAGTGCGATTGAAGAGAAAATGCAAATCTGGGCCAAGCTGAAACAAGCGCGTGTTCTTTAGCTGTTCTTGGCGCCATTTTTCATAAATTCAAATATTTGAATTTTGTGATTTTATTTAATTGATTCAAAAATTAATTTCTCTCTGAGTTTTAATGATTTTGAGTTGATTCTTTTTTTAATAATTCACAAAAATGTTAAAATATTTTATTTTCCCAGAAAATCCCAAAAATATTATTTATTGTATATAATTGATATTTTTGCAAAGAATTAATGTTTTAATTGTTTTTGACATTTGAAATATTTTTTCCACCTTGATTTTGCAACTTTTAATGCTTTCTAATTATTTTGTAGGACAATACTTAATTTTTGAAGCATTAATCCAAGATCACAATTTGTTTTCCATATGTTAAACAATTTTAATCATTTTAATTGAATTTTTATTCAATTAAATACATTTTTGAAAATAAATTAGGGTTTTTGGATTAATTCAACCCTCATAAATCATTTTCAAAACACTTTTGGGCCTCTATTAGAGTGTAAGACCCAATCCTTTTTTTGACCAAATCATTTTTGAGCCTCAGTATATTGTATAAGTCCCGATACCGTCAAAAACAAACGGCGCGATCGTCGCCTTTTCAAAACAAACCTGGGCCTACCCTCGAGTAGTAAGACCCATTTCTTTTCTTAAAACTCTTTGGGCCTCTAATAGAGTGTAAGACCCAATCTTTTTTGACCAAATCATTTTTGGGCCTCAGTGTATTGTATAAGTCCCGATACCGTAAAAAAAACAAACGGCGCGATCGTCGCCTTTTGAAAAATAACCTTTTGGGCCTCTCCTTGAGCTATAAGACCCATTCAAAACTTTTGGGCCTCTAATAGAGTGTAAGACCCAACCCCCTTTTAACCAAAACCATTTTTGGGCCTCACTTATTGTATAAGCCCCTCTGCGTTAAAAGAAAACCTCGGCGCGATCGCCATTTCAAACGGAAAAATCATCTGGGCATACCCTCATGTTATAAGCCCCACTCTTTTTCTTTAAAACTTTTTGGGCCTCTTGAGAGAGTGTAAGACCCATCCCTTTGTACAGAAAACAATTTTTGGGCCACAGTCACTTGTATAAGTCCCTCTATACAAATTCAAACAGTGCGCTCACTGATAAAACCTTGGGCCTCTCCTTGAGCTGTAAGCCCCAAATCTTTCTTTTTCAAAACACTTTCTCCTTTGATTTTGAATATACTGTTGTTTTCAATCTTTCTTTGTTGAACAACTAACCAAACAGCATGGAAGCTCTACAACCGAGTAAGTGTTTATCCGCTTTCATTTACTGCTTTCATATACATATAACTGTATTGTGGGGCTGTTTCGCTGTAAGTCTTCTTTCATAAACTCATATCGACTGTGTAATAATAGTATAGATATTTAGAGTTTCCCCGGTAACTACGTCTAGCATTAAGCCCGTTGATCACTCTTAAATAGTCAAAACTAGATCCCCATAGGATTACCAGACACAGTCTTCCCTCCTCTTGGGGTTAAACAATATGGAGATATGAAAGGCAGCATTCTCGGTGAACCCTTTCATAGACTGTCACTCGTAGAAGTTGTCAAAGAAACTCTATTCCCCAGAGATGATTTTTTCTCCGTGAATGGCATCTCTTGAGTTTCTTCCAAATTCTCGAACTTTCCTGGCTTGATCTATTCCTCGTGAATGGTCTGTCTTGAATTTCTCGGGGTTTGGGGACCCACAGGCTTCTTAAAAGCACTTGTCAAGAAACTCTATTCCCCAGAGATGATCTTTTCTCCGTGAATGGCATCTCTTGAGTTTCTTCTAAATTCTCGAACTTTCCTGACTTGATCTATTCCTTGTGAATAGCTTGCCTTGAATTTCTCAGGGTTTGGGGACCCACGGGCTTCTTAAAAGCATCGGCCTCCTGTTGGGCATTGTTCAAGGACCCACAGGCTTCCTAAAAGCAACCCCGCCTCCTCTTGGGCTTAGTACAAGGACCCTACGGCTTCTTAGAAGTATTCACAGCCTCCTCTTAGGCTTCGTATAATGATCTCTTCCTCTGGGAATGATAGCCTTCTCTTGGGCTTCGTACAAGGACTGATCGGCTTCTTAAAAGTTTCCAGCCTGCTCTTGGGCTTCGTACAAATTGTCCCGACGACCTCCTAGAGGTATAGGAACAAAAATTAGTCATCTGCATAGAACAGTCCTTTCAAAGAGTCTACTACTGTTTCTCAAAGCATGGTACAAAAGATGAAACTCTAGACACAGACAGTCTAATATCCTTGAGTTTTCCAGACATTCTCAAGTGACCTCTTCGTTAAATAGGAAGAAAACCTGTAGACTCAGACAGTCTCAATACCCTTCAGATTTCCCACTTCTTTAAAGAACAGGAATAACCCGGATCCTCGAATCAAATCCTTGAGTACAGTGTTGCTCATATAAGAACTGATTTTCTCTTTAAAAATCAGTCTACTGAACCTGTCACTCAACTGAAACAGCAACCATAGCCTCCTCTTAGGCTTTGTATAATGATCCTTCTCTAGTGAAGTTAGCCTCTCTCTTGGGCTTTATACAATGATTCTCCCCAGTGGAGTCAAACAATGTTTAGCCTCTCTCTCGGGCTTTGTACGAGACACATAAGAGACTCCCTCGTTGAGTCAATCACCCTTTAGCCTCCATCTCGGGCTTTATACGAGATACAAAAAGGTTCTTATTGAGCCAAACAAATTTTTGCCTCCATCTCGGGCTTCGTACGAGATACAAAAAAACTCTCTTGTTAAGTCAAATAGCCTCCATCTCAGGCTTTATACGAGATACCAAAAGATTCCCTCGTTGAGTCAAAACCTTTTAGCCTCTCTCTCGGGCTTTGTACGAGACACGTAATAGCCTTCTCTTAGGCTTTGTATAAGACAACCACTGGTTGATCCAATTAACCTTTTAGCATCAAAGTTGTGCCTCGTTCACAGTACACAAACATCAACAACTCCTTCCCCTCCATCTAACTGCTGTAAGCGGCAAGCCTCTGGATCATCTACATCCATGCCAATGTCCCTCTTTTAGTATGAGAAATTCCTAAGGAAAGATGACATTACTCTACACTGAGTTAAAGTCTTCTCCTTCAGGTTAAAATCCCCTATAAAGGAAATTATGGCATTGCCGGATTCACACATCCCGGTTAAAGTAATTCTCCTTTATAAACAGTCGTAACAGACAAACCCCTCTTTAGAGATGACAAATTCTCTCTAAGGTCAACACTTTTAGCTTCACATCTTGGGCTTCGAACAAGATACAAATAGACCCTTCAGCTTCACATCTTGGGCTTTGAACAAGATACAAACCACCTTTAGCTTCACGTCTTGGGCTTTGAACAAGACACCAAAACAACCATTTCCTCCCATAGAATAGGAGGAACTACGAATGCTCTGATTTCCCTGTTTCGGTAAACGGGAATACGTAGGCATAAGATTGAAAGAAAAATCTTAGCGAGCACACTAAACAAAAACCCAAAATCCCATACTTTCATATATATCCGTCCTAACATCTCAACCGATAGCCTAAAGCACCCCTCGTCAACAAAATAAACTTAGGAGAAACCCCGAATCTTTGTAGCATCTGTAAACCAACAGTTTCAACTGTTTAATCTCAGTATGCAAGCAGGGTTAGTTGGAGACATCTATTTACCTTCCTTCATCAGCTTTAATATAAAAAATGAATCGAGCTGTAGTACCAGAACGATCGTGCTTCGCAACCACATCCAAAAATCACTCGCTACAGAAGGAAGATGAGAGCATTCATGACTTTCACATGAACATTATTGAGATAGCTAATGCTTCAAGTGCTCTAGGTGAGAAGATGTCTGACAACAAACTGGTCAGAAAAATCCTCAGATCTCTACCTAAGAGGTTTGACATGAAAGTGAATGCTATTGAGGAAGCTCAGGACATAGATAAAATGAAAGTGGATGGACTTGTGGGATCACTTCAAACATTTGAATTGGGGATCAGTGAAAAGACTGAAAAGAAGAAGAGTATAGCTTTTGTGTCAAAGGCAAGTGATTCAGAAAGGGAAAGTAATCTGGACAGAGATGAAGGCCTCTCAGAAGATCTGGTGTTACTAGGCAAACAATTTAACAAAGTACTCAGAAAGGAGGATTGGAAGTCAAGATCAAATGTTAAGGACAAGCCATCTGACATCAGTAAAAATCAGAATGCTAGGAGAAATACCAGTACTGAAGGTAATTCTAACCAAGAGAGAGGAGCTCAGTGACATGAGTGTGATGGTTTTGGGCATATAAAGTCTAAGTGCCCCACATATCTCAAGAGGTAAAAGAAGGGGCTATCAGTCTCATGGTCAGAAGACGATTCTGAAATTGAAACTGATGAGAAGTCTGGAAAGAGGGTCACAACATTAACAGGTGTGTGTGAGTCTGATGAAGAATCAGTCAGTGATGATCTCACTTTTGAAGAGCTAGTTGCTTCCTATAAGAACTTATGCATTAAAAGTGAAGAAGTGTGTCAGCAGAAAGAAGAACAAAAGAAAATCATTGCTCATCTAAAAGCTGAAAAGGTAGAGCATTTGGCTACTATCTCTGATCTAAAAAGTGAAGTGGTTATTCTGAACTCTAAACTGGATAATGTCATCAAGATAGTCAGAATGCTTAATAGCAGCTCTGATGTGCTTGATGAGATTCTGAAGTCAGGGAGAGATGTTGGAGATGTTAGGGGTCTCGGGTTTGAAAGTTCCAGCGAGATGGACAAGGGAAAATGGCCTGAAGTGACACCTGCTCAACCTGAGAAAGAATCAAAGATGTCGTATAACATGTTGCAACATTCTCATAGACATCAGAAGAATGTCACAAGAAGAAAGAATCAAAGATGGAAATGCCACTATTGTGGAAGGCTTGGCCATATAAAACCCTTCTGCTACAGATTATATGGCTACCCCAAGACTGGCTTACAGTCTAGTAGGAAACAAGAGTGGGTTGGGGTAACAAAAGTGTGGACTCCTAAGAGCATTGCAGAGGAACACATAGCTCATAAGTCCTTCAGTGTCTTTGCAAGGGAAAAGTGGTATTTCGACAGTGGATGTTCCAGGCACATGACTGGTATCATGGGATGTCTGTCAGATGTTAAGTCTCATCCTGTTAACTACGTGACCTTTGGTAATGGATCAAAAGGGAGAGTAATAGGTGTTGGAAAACTGGACTGTGCAGGTCAACCCAATCTGGAGGAGGTATTACTTGTTGAAGGTTTAGATGCAAACTTGATCAGCATAAGTCAATTATGTGATCAAGGTCTCAAGGTCAACTTTACCAATTCTGAATGTCTGATAACAAACAAGAAGGGTAAGGTTATCATGAGAGGTAAGAGAGCGTCAGACAATTGTTATCTGTGGAGTTCTGAGAACACTAAAATAAGCTTGGAGACTAAGAAAGATATTGGAAAGACTATCAAGTTAGAACAGGTGCTGATAAATTGTAAAGCCACTCATGATGTTTGCTTGGTGAAATGTAATAATGAGCTTAAACTTAGTAAGTATGCCAGCAAGGTAAGTTTAGAAGAAGAATTTGATAAATGTGAACTTGAGGCGAGTCGGATAATCAAATTCTGTGAATACCGCTCTACTCTGGGCCTAGTCCTCAAAAGTATAAATAGGCGGGCAAACACACCATATTTTCAGCAAACTTACTCTACACAAATTCCTCTTGCCCTTTCTCTTCAAAGCTCACGCGTCTTAGGGTTTTCTCCTAACATTCTCAAGATTGTACCATGGGATCAATTAAACATGTCTCTACATCCTAACTCCGAATCCATGCACGGCTCCCCTGATAACACTGGTTCTCCACGAATCAATGCTGGAGATGCAGAATCACTGCGGATGATAAATCTCTCTGACCTAGTGCTCGATATTGCTCCTTTGAATGTTATGCCGGCTGACCGTAAAGGCAAACAACAAGCTTCTCACACAACGAATGTCAACATTCCAGGTAAGAAGTCTAAAACTTTCTCACCTAGGAAGAAAGTCCACTCCATGACTAGTTTGTATGCTGACCAAGTAAGCCCTAAGAAAAACGTGGCTGAAAAGGGGTCCAAATCTGGCTTAGTTGAGAAGAAGAAGGATTCTAAATCACGAGATGTAAACAAGAATTCCACTAATGATGATGCTGTTAAAAAGGATAAGGAACTTAGGAGGGTTGTTGCCACGATTCTGAGTGGAATTAAGACAGATGTCGGGTCTGATGTCCCAACATCTGTGACAGAAGATATCAATAGCAGTCCTCCTGATAGGACTGATGGTGGTATTCCTATGCATGTGGACCGTGAAAGAAGAAGTAAGAAGAAAGCGGATGTAAGAAGGACTGATGATGTTATTAATGTTGATGACCTTACATCTGATGAGGAACCTATTACTGGAATGCTGAGAAAGATTAAGAGAAGAAGAGAAAAAATGGTGATAAGTGAAGGCTCCAAGTCTTCGAAACTGCATGGAAAATCTGAAGGAGGGGAAAGAAAAGTTCGAGCAGGACCTCCTAAACATTGGAGCAAGGTTGTAGTGCCCACTAAGAAGAGAAAAATCACTGATCACAGTGAATCTGACTATGAAGTTGAAACAGATGTCCAGGACATCATTGGTTTAGGGTTACAGACAATACTGTTTGCAAGGAACCTCAACAACTATCTGGGCAGGAGTAAGGAACCTCAACCTGAGTTAGAGGTTACAGACAATACTGTTTGCAAGGAGATTACGGGTGGTTGTATGAGACATTGACCAAATGCAAAGAAGTTGTCGTCTGGAAAACTAAGTGTCAAATATGCCATCCTCCACAGGATTGCTGTGGTAAATTGGGTTCCTACAAATCACACATCTACTATTTCATCCACACTTGGCAGATTCATATATGCTATGGGGAAGAAGATTTCCTTTGATTTTGGATCATACATATTTGAGAAGATTTTGAAACAAGCTAGCTCAGCTGCTGTCAAGATGCCTATCTGTTTCCCTTCCTTGATATGTGGTATTATTCTAGAACAGTGTCCTAATCTTGTGTTGAGGGGTGACACTGTGCTCAAAAGAAAACCTCCTTTGTCCCTTCATTACAAGCTACTGGGTGGTGCACATGTCTCAGACATTGTTGGGACATCTACACAGACTTCCAGTCAGTCTAATCTTGATGATGAAGTCATTGCTCAGCTGCAAGAAACTTGCAAGGAACTGGAAGAATCCATTAGAAGAGACACTGATCGGAAGGCCAAACTAGAACAATTGATCAAAACCTTCATGGAGAAAAGGAATGCTTCTGCTGGGACAACTGGTAAGGACCAAGGAACTGCTGAAGATGATGCTTCTGTAGAATCTGATAGAGAATGTGAGAAGAGTTCAGATGACTCTGGATCTAGGAGTGGTGATACTGATACTGATGTTGTTGCTGATGGAGAGAGTGAAGACATTGCTGAATCTGACGATGATGCTGCTGCAGAATAATGGCTTAATTTCTGCAGAAGTTTTATTTTGCTTTTGTTGTTTTTGTATGAAACACCTGAATAGTTTGTCTTTGTATCTCCTATGAACTTTACTCTGGTTTAGTTTTACCTTAACTTGTTCTACTTGCCTTTGTCATATTTATGGCTAAAAAGGGGGAGTAGTATGGTTGTGTGGATGTTTGTGTGGGGAGTGTTGTGTGCTTGTGCTGCTGCAGTAGTTGAGGGGGAGAATGTGGAATGTTGCTGCTGTTGAGGGGGAGTTTTGCTATGTTGCTATGATGAGTTATTTGTTGTACTGAGTGTTTGTATGCAGCTGAAGGGGAGTGCTGCTATGCTATTTTTTTTGCAGCTGAAGGGGAGTGCTGCTATGCTGGATTTTTTTGCTATGTGCTGTTGTTTTTTTCCGCTGCCGTCTGATATGGATATTTCTTTTGTGCTTCTTTACAAGTTTTTGTGTGTGTGTAGTTTTAGCCAAAATAAGCCAAAGGGGGAGATTGTTATTTCTGTGCTTTTGTGGTTGGCATTTATTTTTCTAAAACTATTATAGCAGCAAGATGTTGAATCTTAATGTTCTAAGTGGCTGCTTTCAACATGTCGAATGAAGATGTCCCATACCAGCTCATAGGACATCGCGTTGTGGATTCAGTTTAATGCAGATTCTGTTACTATGAATTGTTACTGAATATTTTGTGAATATTTGATTATCCTAGGTGGCATCCAAAGCATTTTTGGATTGTGGTTATTTGTTGGTTTTTCGGATTTGCTGCTGTTTCTAATTATGGAGACATAATAGGAAACTTTGGACTGAAGACCTATTTTGTTGGAGTTAATTTTGCAGATTTGTGAGCAGTCTATTTGCTGCGTTTTTGAAGCCCAATTCAGTCCAGATTAATTGTTATATATTGACTGATGTAAACCTAGTTTTAGGTGTGGAACTTACTTGTGTTTTGTTAGGGCTTTGGAGTGTATTTTGTGAGCCTAACTGGTATCATTCTGATAACAGTATAAGGACTGTTTTTTGTGTTGTAAGTTCTGTCAAGTTACTCATAAGCTTTTAAGCATTGAGTTTCTTGTGTGTCAATTCTCATAAGCTGTGAAGTATTGAGAATTGTGTGTTTTGAAAGTGTGACTTTCGGTTTGTTCCTTGTGTGGAAAGGTACCAATCACGGGCTGTGGTTGTAGAAGGATTTGAGGAGGGCCTCATACCTAGGTGAGTCTTAGGTAGAAGTCATAGGAAGGGTAGTGATTAAGTGAGCAGATTATTCGGTGTTTGTATGATCTGTGAATTGATACTATCGTATATTGGTTTCGTCCCTGGCTTGGTAGCCCCCAGAGTAGGATTGTTGATCCGAACTGGGCATATCACTGTGTTATTTACCTTCTGCACTGTTATTTTTATTGTTATCTTATTCATTGTGTTGGATATCAGTGTCTCAACATCTATGTAGGACATCTGATATCTGTGCCAGAATTTCATGTACCAATCTGCTTTGAATTTGGCCAGCACCAGTTCAGTTTGGTTTATACATGTTTAAGTGAAATGCTTGACTTCACATAATTTGGTGTTATGCTACCTACTGCTACTGTTATCATTGAAATGCCATGGCTTGTTGTTTTTCTCATAAAATCATTTGCTAACCATAGTTGATAGCCTTACGTATGAAATCTATAGGTCTTGTGTATTGGATTGTGGTTTCCCTTTTACTTGGTTTTGTTGGATTAATGCAGCACTGAGTTCAATATAGCTGTCGTGTTTGCTTCAATTGGTTTGTTTTCTATTTTGAATATATGCGCACGATATATGTTATATATTTATCAAGTCACGCTTATCATTGGATGTATTCCCGCCCCAGCGGATGGACTTGTGTGTGTGTTACTATTCCTCTTTGCCGTGCCTATAAGGACTGGGGTTCGATCCCTACCCAGTCCTTTTGTTTTTTTTTTCTCCGTTGGTTTCGCTTCTTTAATATATATGTTCATTGGCATATTGTGTTTACCGCGCGCGCGTAGCTCAGATGGTTGGGGTTTTGGCCATTTGAATCCTAGGGCGTGGGTTCAAACCACGCGTGTGACATTTCCTTTTTGCTTAAAATCTTTTCTTTTATTTTGGTAAGAATGCAAAAACTTTTTTTAGAAAATCTGAATTTTATTTTAAAACTCCATGTTTATTTCACTTAGTAATTTATTTTCTTAATGTGCCATCTAAAAGGATTTATTCTTTAATGTGAATTTTCCACTATCATTATTTTGATTAAATGGTTGAATCTTCATTATGACTTTATTGATCTTTTAATGTTTAGCTCTTTTTTTTTTAAATTTATCTTATTAGTTGATTGTTGATTTAATTTGTGATTGGTATTGTCTAACTTGGAATATCATCTTAATTGATTTTTTTTTCATGACTACAATTTGACTTGTGATGTGTAATATATGTTCTCAAGTTTAATATCTTTGCTTTGCTCTTGTCTAATTGATATCTTGATATTTATCTCATGTCTACTCATCAAGAAACATATTGCCATCTTCATGCTTATTTTGCTTTCATTATATCATCTTACATTAATGTTTCATCTTCTATGACTTACTTTCTGTTATTCTTTTCTCTTTTTTTCCCCTATTCCAAAGGAAGGTGAAATACATTGACTTTTAAAGTCATTAGCCCCCACCTTAACTTAGGTAACCTCTTAGGAGATAACTTCATTTCTTGGCCTCATCAGAGCCATAGAAATTACAACTAGCATTAGGAGAGAGTTCCTCAACTCTTAGTGATATTCATCATAATGAATTTATCACTTCCCCTGCTAACTAACCTTTAGCATAGAACCCTTTAGCAAACATAAGATAACATTTAACAAGAGGCTCACGTAGAGTTCTACGGACGTTTAGGGTGCTAATACCTTCCCTAGGCGTAACCAACCCCCGAACCTTAGAACTTTCCCTTAGGTTTTTCTAACGATCTTGAACCTTTCCTTTGGATAAATCAAAGTCGGTTGTAAAAGAAATATGATGCAAATTAATTAATAATTTGTTATCCGATTTTCACCGCAACAACTATCACACTTGAGGCGTGGATTGTTAGAAAATATCAGTATTGAAATCTAGTTTCAATTTTCATGAAAATAATTTATGGGCTAAACATTTTGTTTTATTTTGAATGGAACAACCACATTAATACAAATTCTAATATGTTTGATGGATAAAAAATGTATAAAATTGAAGAGATTTACTAGAATCATGTGCCTTCCTCATTAATATCAATCCAAAAAATATTGCCTTGATTCCTAAAGGTGAAGTTGAAAATTAAAATGAAATATCGGATATTTGAGACCAATTTCTTTGCGTAATATTTTTTATATATATGGTGGTTGCAAAAGCTCTTGCTAATCGGTTGAAGAAAGTCACGAATAACATCATTTCTAATAATCTATTAGGAATATCCTAAAGTCCCACATTGGTTGGAGATAGACCAATGAAATAGTTTATATAGAGTGACACTCATCACCTTACCAACCGGTTTTGTAAGGTTGTGTTAGGCCAAACTCTAATATGATATCAGGGCCTATCGATCGGATCTTGGGCATCCCACCGTTTAAAATCCACACACCAAGCTCAAAAAAAAGAGTGCTGGGCGTGAGGGGGTGTGTTAGGAAGATCCTAAAGTCCCACATTGGTTGGAGATAGAGCAATGAAATAGTTTATATAAAGTGGCACCACTCACCTTACTAACCGATTTTGTAAGGTTATGTTAGGACAAACTCTAATATAATCAATCAACTTTAGTTTCTAAGAGGTTCATCATGGATAATGCTATTGGAGAAAATATAACTCGGGTACTATATCAAATATAGAACTAAATGAATCATTGGTGAATATTGGTGAAGATCCCCTTAAGCTCAATAATAGTAAAACTAAAATGTGCCTATTCTAGTATTGGATATATATATTGCGGAGGCAGGGCCAATCCAACACATCTCAAGGTTTGATGCAAAATTTAATATTTAATATTTTTAATATAATAAAAATATATATTTTTAATTAATATATTTTAGATGTTTTAGGATGCAAAACTATTAAAATATTATAATTCATTTTATTTAATATTTTATTTTAATTGATAATAAACTTAAGGTTTAATTCATCTTTTTGTCCTTTAACTTAATTTATTGTTTTGATTTAGTCCCTTAATTGAAAAATGTTACGCTCTAGTCCCTTAAAGCACTTCCGTTAGCCTAACAAGTCACTTCTGTTAAATTTTATAAGAAAAATGTTAAAAATCACCTACGTAGCAGTGGCAGTTGTACAGTATTTTAAAAATATAACATGACATATTATTTGGTTTTTCAATTATTAATAAAGTTAATTTAATTTAAATTATTTGATTTAACATGAAATTATTTTAATTTATTAAACATTATTTTAGACATATTTTATTTTTATAATATATGAAACAACCTCCTCCCTCTCTTTTCCAAACCCTAGCCGTCATCGTTTTCTCTTTCCCCTCTCTCTTTCACTCTTGCTCAAACTCCTTCTAGCATCTTCATCTTTTTGGTTTTCCTCTGCAAATTCTTCAACAACAACAACAAATTTCTCTGCTATTGGTGTTGCCATGCTGATTTCGAGTATGTTGATTTCACGAGCACTTATACGCTCTGTTGTTGATTTCAAAAGGGACCCATGGCCAAAAGTTTATGATAATGCAAAAGATCTTGGATGCTAAATCCTGACCCAAAGAGGCGACTTACTGCACTTGAAAAACTACCTACTTACAACTATTTGAGAAAAGGTCTCTTGACTGCTTCTCATGATGTTACTGATATTGGATTTCAAGAAAAGAAGAAGCCTTTTGAGAGGTTGGTTAAGGTTGTTGAACATAATAACGAAAGATTTTTCTTGAAGGTCAAGGAAAGAGTTTATAGGTAAATAAGTATAAAATCCAGTTTCCTTGAGTTGTTGTTTTCTATTACAGGTTAATTAAGTGCTTATTGTTTAACTTATTTCAATAAGTGTATGCTTGGATCATATGTTCATATGTTATTTTCAACTTATTTCAATAAATTGTCTATGATAGTTTTTGAAAACAAATTATGGTCATGGGTGTTTTTCTTAGTTCTTTTAAATAGTTTAACAAGTGTTTGAAGTAGTAGATAAGCTACAATAAGTTAATATGAACATGTCGTTATTAATCAGTTTCTTATCTCATAACTTATTGTGTTTTTTCTTCTGGACTTGATATTCAGACAGTTGAAGTTCCATATAAGAGTTTGAAGATTGATGTTGAAGATTTTGTGGGAAGTAGAGCTTTGCCTAGTTTCAATCGGTGATATGAAAAGATTTGATGTGGGCGTGAAGCTTTTTCGAATTTCAATTGGAAAGTTGTGATTGAGCCTGAAAAAATTGATGGAAGAGATTGTTTTACTGATGCAGAAGATGATGATATCTTGATTCCATTTTCTGTAAATTAATTAATAATTTTTATGTTTTTCTGAGTTAATTATGTAAATTAATTAATTTTTTATGTTTTTCTAAAGCTTTTTTTTATGATTTTTATGTTTTTCTGAGTTAATTATTGTTCATATAATCTTTTTATATAAATTAATTAATAATGTTTATGTTTTTTTTTTTTTTTGAGTTTAAAGTTATTTGTGTGTTTTTTCTTGCAAAAAATGTATATATAGATATGTAAATAAATATATGATCGACATGCCACGTTGGCAAATATTAACGTTTTTCAGCCAAACTAACGGAATGGACCAATAATGTTAACGAAATTTATATTAATGGACTAAAATGTAACCTTTTTTTATTAAAGGATTAAAGTGAAACTTATAATTAACTTAAGGGACCTGTGAACTAATTATGCCTAAAATTAACTCATTTAAACACTCTTTTCATTATTTAAAAAATCATAATTGAAAAGCAAAATAAAAAAATAGATATCAAATCTCCTACTATGTTTAAAAATCCAAAAATTTATTATCTATATATGTGATTTTTAATTTAATAAATCAAACAATTCATATTATTATATATATTTTAAATAGATGTTATTATTAACTGGTATATAATATAATTTAAAGATTTTTATCATAAATAAAAAAATGATAAGTAAAATTATATATAAATATAAATAAAAAAGTGAGACCCTAGGTAGTAGCATTGGTGACTTACCCCTAGGGCCGGCCAGTGTGGAGGTCGTGAATAGTTTAATGAATCTTAAAGTTTAATCGGCTGTGAAGAGAAAATAAAAAGAGATAAATATGTGAGAGAATGTGAGAAGAGAAAAAGATGTGAGAAATAAAGAAGATCTCTTTAACTCACAGCGGTAGAAAGAGGAAAACTATAGTTTTTGGCTTAAACTCCTAGCTTTAGGGCTAGGGGCCTGGGCTATAGTTCTTCTGGTTTTTCTCCGGGTTAGCTTTGGTTAGTAGCGATAGCATTTACTTAGTGATAGAAGATATGGAATGGAAAGGAGTGAAGAGAAGAAGGAGAGGATATAAGGAGCCGAGGGTTTCGATCTGGAAAGAGAGAAATGGAAAACAAACAGATGATAAGGAAGAGTTGACATCATTTTTCTTTACAGCTTTTCCGGAATACTATGGTACAAATGACATGGCGAAGGTGTTTATGGACCACAGGCTGGTGGTAGAAGTATTCATGCCTGCAAAGAGGGATATTAGAGGTAATAAATATGGATTCGTGAGGTTCAGGAAGGTTGGAGATGAAAGAATATTGGCGGTACAATTGGATAACATTCAGATAAATGGAAGAAAACTCTTTGTGAATATCCCTAGATTCAAAAGAGAAAGGAAGGTTCCTGGGAAAGTAGTAATCACGAATCAGAAGGAAGTTAAGGGCCATAAAGGGACAATACCTAAATCTCATTGGGAGAAGTTAAGAAGCAATAGAAGCTATGAAGAAGTGGCTGCTAATGAGAGAAGAAATTACAATTGGATTCAAGGTTACCAAGGTCAATACAAGGTCAAGATAACAAGCAATCTGAAAACTAATAATGCCGATTGGGTGGGATTACTATTCAAAATAGACGCAGGGGGTGCAAAAGATTTGAAAATGCATATGTGGGGGTTGTGAAAGAACCTGGAAATTCATATAACATTAAGGATATATTTAAGAGGGAAGGTTTTTTCCAGGTTAAAATCACACCAATGGGTGCAAACCTCTGCCTTCTTAAAGATAGAGAACCTAATGCGGTTAGAGAACTAATCAAGGAAGATGAAGATTGGCTTGCACTATGGTTTGATGATATAAGGCAATAGTCACCCACCGAAGTGGATAAGGAGAGATTAACATGGGTCAAGTGCTTTGGTATTCCATGCCATGCGTGGAGACCAGACTTCTTTAAATATATCTCAAGCAGAGTTGGAGATTACATCAGGAGCGATGAAGAAACAGAAAAGCATGCAACTTTTGACGTGGCTAGGATCTTGATAAAGACGAAATACACAAGTAATCTGAACCAGGTAATTACAATCAAGATAAACGAAGATATCTATTGTATCAAACTTATTGAAGACAATCATGGGCCAAAAAGAATCATGGCGAAGGAAGAGAATAATGAATATGAAGAGTCTGAAGAATCATTCGTTGAAAACACGGAGGAATATACTGAAGATTCTAAAGAAGACAGAAAAGAAGATGAAGCATCAATCAATGGAGATAAGGAAGAAGATGAGGATGAACACCAGATTCAGGACGATGAAGATGAAGAAGGAACGGAGAATGGACACGTGGGAAGTATGGGGAAGACAAAAGGTGTGAGAGAAACGATAAATCAGAGTTCAAGAAAGTTTGATGGAACAAGGTATGGATAACTGGGTCCAAGAGGCGGAGGAACCAACGAGACTAGATTTTTCAAATATTGGAGGACAAAAAGTTATGGAGGGAAGTAAGGATAGTACGGAGCATATAAGTTTGGAGGTGGACCTTAGAGTGGAACAAGACGGGAATAACAAAGCAATTGTTAGGCCCAACCCAATATTTAACTTTGATCAAAGAGATTGTGGGCCTATTATCCCCCCAAGAAGGAGAAAAAAGAAATCCTTGGAAGAAATCTATGAAAAAATACAGATTCCTTATGAACCTTCTTTCTACTCTGCACTAATACATTCAGCTGTTAACCCAAATAGAGCAGTCAATCCAAATAGAACTATTACACAAGGAGATAGAAATACCGAGGGGTCTAACTATTCAGAGCATTCAGATGGAAGTAATTCTAGATGCACAGGGGGGTCTATTCTTTGTTGTGAATCCATCTCTGATAGAGATATGGAAGCAGGCAATGAGAGGGTTAAGAAAAGAATGGAAGATGTACCTGGAAAAGTTTGGTCTCTCCTGAAGTTTGAAACAAAAATAGTTTTAATTCAGTTTATAGTTTCTCAGGGGCTAGTTATTTAGGGGTGTTTGGCTGGTGTAGAGGTAGAGCAATTTATATTGTGAACATTTATTCATCTTGTATACTGAGAGAAAAAAGGAAATTGTGGGAGGCCTTGATTAAAATAAAATCCAATTTTCCAAGAGCAGATTGGATAATTGGGGGAGATTTTAACTCTATAAAGTCTCAACACGAAAGGAAATGAAGGGGAAAATATAACAGTATAGAAATGGAGGAATTTGGTTTGTTTATTGGTGATATGGACCTGGTTGATCTTCCTGTAGTAGGAAATAGGTTCTCTTGGTTCAACTCTAACGGGAAGTGCAAAAGTAGATTGGACCGTTTTATCATATCCGAGGAAATCTGTAGAAGATGGAAGATTATTAATCAAAAGGTGGGAGATAGGGATATTTAAGACCATAGACCGGTCTCTCTTGTAATGAATGATAGAAATTGGGGGCCAAAACCATTTAGGACGATAAATGCGTGGATGGAACATCCGGAGTTCTTAAACATTGTGAAGGAAGTTTGGAATAGTTGTGAGACATCAGGCAGTGCTAGTTACATTCTTAGTATTAAAATGAAGAAACTCAAGGAAAGATTAAAGTGGTGGAATAAAATGGTTTTTGGAATTCTAGACCTAAAGATTGATGAGGGTGTGGAGGAAATAAACAAACTGGAAGGGCTTATGGCTGAATCTGATTCTGAGACATCAGAAGACACATTAGAAAAAAGGAGTGAGGTTATTGAAGAGGTATGGAATAAGCTGCATCTGAAAGAAAGCCTTATGCACCAGAAGGCAAGATCAAGATGGATGCTCGAAGGAGACAAAAATACCAAGTATTTTCACACGTGTATAAATGCAAGAAGGAGGGATAACTACATTTCTGCATTGAACATTGGACTGAATGAGGAAGATTCGGTGGAGAAGGTGAAACAATTCATACAAACACATTTTGCAGAGAATTATAAGAGGAAAGCAAGTGGAGGATTTAATATGGACTTAAGTGGCCTGAAGAAACTAAATCAGCAAGATAACGATCTACTGATTGAACCATTTTCATCTGAGGAGGTATTGGAAGTATTAAAGAACTGTGATAGGAATAGAAGTCCTGGACTCGACGGTTTTAACCTGAACTTTATAAAACACACGTGGGGGATAATTGGAGAAGACATCATGAACAGTATTGCTGAATTTCACAAGAAAGCTTTAGTTCATCCTTTTTTGTCCTGATTCCTAAGATTGATAACCCTCAATCTCTGGAAGAATTCAGACCTATAGCCTTGATAGGATGCATTCACAAAATAATATCTAAAGTTTTATCTGCTAGATTGAGGTTAGTGATCGGGAAATTGGTGTCTGTCACACAAACAACTTTTATATCAGGCAGGTTGTTACATGATGGAGTTTTAGTTGCAAATGAAATATATGATCATGTAATCAAGAAGAAGAAGTGTGGGTTCATGTTCAAAGTTGATTTTTCCCAAGCATACGACAGTGTCAATTGGAGTTTTCTTACTAAGATTCTTGAAGCTATGAAGTTTGACCTTCTCTGGATCAGTTGGATTAAAGGCCTTATATGTAACAACTTTGGCTCAGTTCTTGTAAATGGTAGTTCCTCAAAGGATTTCACATTGCATAGGGGTCTGTTACAGGGTGATCCTTTATCGCCCCTTTTCTTTGTCCTTGTTACTGAAACTCTTGCTTTGTTTGTGGATAAGGCTCTTAACAACAATTCGTTTCAAGGAATTAAGATAAATTGAGTAAAGTAAATATGTCTATTACAGTTCACAGATGATACTCTTTTCATTTGCGATGAGTCTTGGTCAAACTTATGGGCAATCTAAGCTATCTTAAGAGGTATGGAAATTCTCACAGGTCTGCAGGTCAACTTTAGCAAAAGTAGTTTGTTGGGCATGGGATTAGACAGGGATAGACTGAATACAGCATCTTCATTCCTATCTTGCAAAGTTGAGTCTTTCCCTTTTAGATTCTTGGGGCTTTCAGTGGGAGGCAGGCACAAAACAGTGGCATTTTGAAATCCAGTCATAACAACCATTAAGGCCAGGTTGGCAGCATGGAGGGGTCGATTTCTTTCAATTGGGGGGCGTGTTACATTGATTAATTTTGTTCTGACAAATTTACCTATACATTACTTATCACTCTATCTTGCTCCGCTTTTGGTTTTGAAGAAAATAAAAACCATACAAAGAAGATTCTTGTGGGGAGGTGATATGGACAAGAAATCCATAGCATGGGTGAAATGGGACAAAGTCTGCAAGGAAAAAAGCAATGGAGGGCTGGGAATTAAAGATATTTCTGTGTTTAATAGAGCTTTAGTTGCTAAGTGGATTTGGAGGTTATACAGCAGGCAGGAAGGATTCTGGTGTGACATTCTCAAGGCGAAATATGGTGGAGACATCTGCAACAACTTCTTTAAAAAGTCAAACAATTCCTCAAGATTATGGTCTAATTGGTGGAAGGATATAATCAAACTTTCAGATCTTTCGAACGAACTGGGGATAACTAAAGCCATTACATGGAAGGTGGGAAATGGAGGCAAGAAGGCATTCTGGCAGGCACGGTGGATTGGAGGAATCCCTCTCAATAGGATCTATCCTGAAATTTTCGAAAGTTCACCTTCACAATATATCCTAATAAAGGACTGTGGGAGTTGGAATGATAATAAATGGGAATGGGATTTATTAGGAAAACAGGTTATAGAAAGAAATGTAGATATCGAGACAAACATAGAATTGCAGGAGATTTTGCAGGAGGTTGAGATTCTAGCACAAAAAGAGGATGAGGTGAAGTGGCTGAGGAATTTGGAAAATATATTCAGTGTGAACTTAAGCTACAAGGCGATGTGTGTAGAGATCGAGGATGAACAGCTGGATAGTTCTTTTAGGGAAGCATTAGATTGCTTATGGAAATTGGAAATTCCTCTAAAGATCAAGTTTTTTGGGTGGAGACTTTTCTTAGACAGGTTACCAACAAGAGACAACCTTGCTCATAAGGGGATTATAATTGAAGCTCAGAATATGAAGTGTGTGTTTTGTGCTCAGAACCAGGAAGATATCTCTCATATCTTCTTAAACTGACATGAAACAAAGAAAGTGTCAGTGATATTGAGTTTTGGTTAGGTGCGAACTGTAACGCCCCGGACAGTTTTGTCAGTTTTGTCTTTTTAATTAATTGAGTCATTTTTAGTATTTTATTATTATACTACTTTATTTCTGACTTTTATGTGGAAATATGTTATTTTTCATCGTGAATATATTTCATTGCGTTTTGGGAACATTTGCGAGATATTTGAGTGTAGGGGTAATTTGGGCATTTTGATTTATTTTGTTAAGTTAAAATATAATAGAATAGAAAGAGAGAAAAATAGTAAGAGAAAGAAAAGAAGAAAAAGAAGAGAAGAAGAAAAGAAAAGGAGAAGAGAAGAAAAAGAGAGAATTTGGGAAAACTTGGAAATCAATCAACCGACTTTCTAGAACACGATTAAATCGGGTAAGGGTGCAAAACTCGATTATACTATGTTTGTGTATGATTATGTATATGTTTGCTTGGATGTTTCTTGTCTTTCCATGGCTTTTGAGTTCTAGGTCGAAAATGATAAAATGATTAGGAATCGATGTTTTCGTGGTTGGAAATCGATATAATTTGCGTCAGATGATTACCATGTGTTTATGAGTCATTGCTGATAATTGTTTTGGTGTTGGAATTGATTTGCAATGGAAAATGAGGTTTTTGGGGGTTTTGGATCGTGTAACCCGTAACAGAATTTTTCTGGTTCTGGTGTGATTCGCCAGGCAAATTTGGGATTCGCCAGGCGAATTGAGTCTCGCCACTAGTTCGCCAGGCGAAGTACTGGCGAAGGGAGTTCGCCAGGCGAATTCGTAAGTCGCCAGGCGAAATCAGAATTACAGAAAAGGGGTAGCTTCTGTAACTCTTGGGGTTTTTCTAAATTGGTGATTCGCCACTAGTTCGCCAGGCGAAGTACTGGCGAATGGGATTCGCTAGGCGAAATCCATGGCTTATGGATGGCGAATGGGGATCCGCCAGGCGAATTCTTAAGTCGCCAGGTGAATTTGGCTGTATCTCAATAAATTCTTTTCTTTGGAAATTCATAACTTTTGATCTGTGGTTCGGTTTGAGGCGTGGTTTGATGTGTTAGAAAGCTTATAAAATGTACTTTATTATGATGATGGTTTGGAGAATTGTTGGCCGATTAAATTATGTCAGGAATTAGAGAATGTGTTGTTTTGTTGTCGACTTTTGCCGTTTAATTGTGTGAACTTGATGTGTATGTGCAATGTGCTGTTGGTGTGGATATTGTATGACTTGTGTACTGTTGAGTGATGAAATTGCATGAAATACATATTGTGATGATGGTTGGTGGCCTTACGGCAAGAAAATGCGATGTATGGTAATTGTTGATATATGTATGATTATGGATGTGTATATGTGTGCATATTAAATGTCATGAGTCATTGTATGCCAAGCATCATGATATGCATTGTTGTGACGTCCTGAGTGACGGATTGATTCCAGAGGGAATCTGCTATAACATCGTGCGCCTTAAAAATAAGAGGACCTAAAGCGATTTGATATATCGTGCGCCTTAAAAATAAGAGGACCTAAAGCGATGGTTATAGACGATCGTGTGCCCATGTGGGGTGTGAGCGATCGAATTGTGTGCCTTATACCGAGAGGACCTAAAGCAATCCAAAAACGTCGTGCGCCTTATACCAAGAGGACCTACAGCGACGGGGAACATCGTAGGCCCGACGGGGTGTTACTTGAGTGATCCTCAGTAACGAGCGATGATTCCAGCAGAGTTCCTGAGTGAACTAGTGATGAGAAATATTGGAAGTCGGTACCGCATGGCATGTGCATAGAGTCGTTGTGTCGGTCTCTGTGCATTTGCATAAATCATGGATTAATTGTGTATGGAATTGTGAATGTGATTGATGAGATGGAATATGTGTAATTGTATTGATGATGAGTGTATTGTGTATGATTGATGTGTAGTGGTATTTGATACTTGAGAATTGTACTGTGTTGTGTTGTATTTGATTTTGGTGCATTTGCGGTGAGAATATTTTACTTGTGTATTTCTGTGTTAATATATAATTATATGCAACTGTATTATGATTGTTTTTCTCACCCTTCTGCTGTTTTATAATGCTCTATGAGGCATTACAGATTAGAGTTGCTGGAGGTCTTTTTGTGAAGCTTTGCGTCTTCATTCTTTTGTCGGTCGGCTCTGATATGTGACACCGGGTAGTTAGGGAGGCCGTTTGTGATTACTTTGTATTATGTATATGTATCTTTTGGATTGTACATGTATGATGTTGTATATGACAAACAAACTTTCATGATATATATATATATATATATATGTTGATATTCAGTTACGGATTTTCCGCTTATATTCTGTAATTGGATTGTGGGTGTATTACTACCTGAGATTGTTGCATATCTGTATGAGCAGGGGATGTATGTTTGTTTCAAATTGATGTGACCCATCGGTCTATGCCGTGCATGTTTTAAATATACTCTGATAAAATTTTGTGTTTTATTTATCGCTTTAATATAGCTTGGGGGTATAGATTGGGGGTGTCACATTAAGTGGTATCAGAGCTAGTCCGTGTCAGTTCGTGTCTGGTTGTATCAGTTTTGGTCTGTGTGGCGTGTGGAGTGAGCTGTTTATTTAACCATAGTTTCTGTTATTGGAAATGCACAGAATATGGCTGGTAGGAATGATGCTGCTTTGGCTGATGCGATGAAAGCTATGGCTCGTGCTGTGCAGGGTGCACCTAACGCTGCGGGTAATGATGAGTTCAAGAAGAACAGACCGCCTGTCTTCAAAGGGAGACATGATCCTGATGGTGCACAGATTTGGTTGAAAGAGATTGAAAGGATTTTTCGAGTTATGGATTGTGCGGAGGACAGTAAGGTGAGACTGGGAACTCACATGTTACAGGAAGAAGCGGATGACTGGTGGGTTAGTACTCGTCAGGTGTTGGAAGCTGGGGATGAAGATGTTACTTGGGAATTGTTTAGCCAAGAGGTTTTGAGGAAGTATTTTCCCGAGGATGTTAGAGGAAAGAAGGAAATTGAGTTCTTGGAACTGAAACAAGGTAGTATGTCTATTGTTGATTATACTGCTAAGTTTGTGGAGCTTGTGCGGTTTTATCCTCATTATGCTGAAGCGACTGCAGAGTTTTCTAAGTGTGTGAAGTATGAGAGTGGATTGCGTCCTGAGATTAAGCAGGCAATCGGTTATCAGAGGATAAGAATGTTTTCTGATTTGGTGGAATGTTGTAGGATTTATGAGGAGGATAGTAGGGCTCGTTCTACTCACTACAAGAGTGTGAGTGACAGAAAAAGGGAAGCAACAGTTTCGTAGTGGTCCGTATGTAACACCAGCTGATAAAGGTAAGAAAATGGGTACTTTTGATCGAAGGTCAGGTGGAGGAGGTATGTCTAATTCTCCGAGATGTTTTAAATGTGGTGAGTTGGGGCATCGTCAGTTTGAGTGCAGGAAAGATGTGAGAAAGTGTTCTAATTGAGGAGGTGTCGGACATGTTGTAGCTGATTGTAAATGGAAGAATGTGGTAAAGTGTTTTAACTGTGGTGAACCTGGTCATATTAGCACAAAGTGTCAGAAACCGAAGCAAGCTCCAACTAGTGGGAAGGTGTTTTCATTGGCAGGGACTCAGACTTGATCAGAGGTACTTGTTTTATTAATAGTACGCCTTTAGTTGCTATTATTGATACTGGAGCGACTCATTCGTTTATTTCGTCTGAGTGTACGAAGCGTTTGAATCTTGTGTTGTCTTTGATGGATGGTGAGATGGTTATTGATACTCCAGCAATGGGGTCAGTAACTACTTCTTTGGTTTGTTTGAGTTGTCCTTTGACCATTTATGGTAAAAACTTTGAGATGGATTTAGTGTGTTTACCGTTGGAAGGTTTAGATATGGTTCTGGGAATGAATTGGTTGCAATTCAATCGGGTTCATATTGATTGTTATCATAAGCTAGTAAGGTTTCCTTCTCTTGAGGAAGACGAAGACTCGAGTTTCTTATCTACCAAAGAGTTGAAGAGACTTTTGGCGGAGGAAGCTCAGTTGTTTGGGTTGTTTGCGTCATTGACTGTGGATAGTCAAGTTTCACTTGATGTGTTTCCGGTTGTGCGTGATTTTCCTGAAGTGTTTCCAGAGGATATTTCAGATGTGCCGCCAGAGAGAGAGGTGGAGTTTCCAATAGATCTAGTTCCTGGTACTAGACCTGTTTCTATGGCACCTTATCGTATGTCAGCATCTGAGTTGGTAGAGTTGAAGAAGCAATTGAATGAGTTGTTGGAGAAGAGGTTTGTGAGACCAAGTGTTTCTCCTTGTGGTGCTCCAGTTTTATTGGTGAAAAAGAAAGACGGAAGTATACGATTGTGTATTGATTATCGCCAGTTGAATAAGGTGACGATTAAGAATAAGTATCCTCTTCCGAGAGTTGATAATCTGATGGATCAGTTGGTTGGTGCTTGTGTGTTCAGTAAGATTAACCTGAGGTTGGGGTATCATCAGATTAGGGTGAAAGAGGAAGATATTCAGAAGATGGCTTTTAGGACACGTTACGGTCATTATGAATATTCTGTGATGCCATTCGAGATTTCTAATGCGCCAGGTGTGTTTATGGAGTACATGAATCGTATTTTCCACGAGCATTTGGATCGATTTGTTGTTGTGTTTATTGACGACATTTTGATTTATGCTAAGTCTCGGGAGGAGCACGCGGAGCATTTGCGTATTGTTTTGCAGGTTTTGAAGGAAAAGAAGTTTTTTGCCAAATTGTCTAAGTGTGAATTTTGGTTGTCGGAAGTAAGTTTTCTTGGACACGTAATTTCAGGTAATGGTATTGCTGTGGATCCATCTAAAGTAGAAGCAGTTCTACAATGGGAGGCTCCGAGATCTGTTACTGAAATTCGAAGCTTTTTGGGTTTGGCTGGTTATTATCGAAGGTTTATTGAAGGTTTTTCTAAGCTAGCACTTCCTTTGACCCAGTTGACTTGTAAAGGGCAAGCGTTCATTTGGGATATTCAGTGTGAGGAAAGTTTTAATGAGCTGAAGAGAAGATTGACGACAGCTCCGATTTTGATTTTGCCGAATCCTACTGAACCGTTTGTGGTGTATTGTGATGCGTCTTTGATTGGTCTAGGTGGTGTGCTAATGCAAGACGGTAAGGTCGTGGCGTATGCTTCGAGGCAGTTGAGAGTGCATGAGAAGAATTACCCTACGCATGACTTGGAGTTAGCGGCTGTGATTTTTGTGTTGAAAATTTGGAGGCATTATCTTTTTGGTGCGAGGTTTGAAGTCTTTAGTGATAACAAGAGTTTGAAATATCTGTTTGATCAGAAGGAATTGAATATGAGGCAAGGAAGATGGTTGGAATTTTTTGAGGACTACGACTTTGGCTTGAATTACCATCCTGGTAAAGCTAATGTGGTAGCCGATGCATTGAGCCGGAAATCTTTGCATATGTCCGCTTTAATGGTTAAGGAATTGGAGCTTTTGGAATTGTTTAGAGATTTGAGTTTGGTCTGTGAAGTGTCGTCGGATAGTGTGAGGCTGGGTATGTTGAAGGTTACTAATGATTTTCTGATGCGGTAAGCGAGAAACAGAAGTTGGACGTGAAATTGGTGGATTTGATGTTGGTTGACGGAAAAGATGCGAGTGGTGATTTTCAAGTGGATATTAATGGTGTGTTGAGGTTCCGTGGGCGAATTTGTATTCCGGACGATTCGGATTTGAAACGAATGATTTTGGAAGAAGGACACCGGAGTAATTTGAGTATACATCCGGGAGCGAACAAGATGTACCAAGATTTGAAAAAGATTTTCTAGTGGTCGGGATTGAAAAGAGATGTGGCTCAGTTTGTGTATGCTTGTTTGACGTGCCAGAAGTCGAAAGTGGAACATCAGAGGCCGAGTGGTTTGTTGCAACCGTTGGATATTCCGGAATGGAAATGGGATAGCATTTCTATGGATTTTGTAACGGGGTTGCCGAATACTCAGCGAGGGCATAATGCTATTTGGGTGGTTGTGGACAGATTGACTAAATCGGCTCATTTCATTCCGATTGACATCAGTTTTTCTTTGGAACACTTAGCTGAGATTTATATCAGTGTGATTGTGAAGTTGCATGGAGTTCCGTTAAGTATTGTTTCGGATCGAGATCCAAGGTTTACCTCGAGATTTTGGGAAAGTTTACAGAAGGCTTTGGGTTCTAAATTGAGGTTGAGTTCGGCTTATCATCCGCAGACGGATGGGCAGTCGGAGAGAACGATTCAGTCTTTGGAAGATTTGTTGAGAGCGTGTGTTTTGGAACAGGGTGGTGCGTGGGATAGTTATCTTGCGTTGATTGAATTCACGTATAATAATAGTTTCTATTCTAGTATTGGAATGGCACTGTTTGATGAATTATATGGACGAAGATGTCGGACACCGTTGTGTTGGCACGAATCTGGTGAGAGAACGGTGGTTGGACCGGAGTTGGTACAGCAGACTACGGAGAAAGTGAAGTTTATTTGTGAGAAAATGAAGGCTTCTCAGAGCAGACAAAAGAGTTGTCATGATCGGAGACGAAAGGATCTTGAGATTCAAGAGGGCGATCATGTATATCTGAGGGTTACGCCGGTGACGGGTGTTGGTCGTGCATTGAAATCGAAGAAGCTTACTTCTCGATTTATTGGTCCTTACCAGATATCTGCGAGAGTGGGTGTTGTGGCTTATAGGGTGGCGTTGCCGCCGAGTTTGTCGAATTTGCATGATGTGTTCCATGTTTCACAACTTCGGAAGTATATTCCGGATCCGTCGCATGTGATTCCGATGGATGAGGTTGAGGTAAAGGAGAACCTTACGGTTGAGGCTTTGCCGGTGAGTATTTTGGATCGCGAGTTGAAGAGGTTGCGGGGCAAGGATATTGCACTTGTGAAGGTAGCGTGGGGAGGCGCTGCTGAGGGCAATTTGACGTGGGAGTTGGAGAGTCGGATGCGGGAGTCGTATCCAGAGTTGTTCGTCTCAGGTAAGATTTTCGAGGACTAAAATTTCTAAGTGGGGGAGAGTTGTAACGCCCCGGTCAGTTTTGTCAGTTTTGTCTTTTTAATTAATTGAGTCGTTTTGAGTATTTTATTATTATACTACTTTATTTCTGACTTTTATGTGGAAATATGTTATTTTTCGTCGTGAATATATTTCATCGCGTTTTGGGAACATTTGCGAGATATTTGAGTGTAGGGTAATTTGAGCATTTTGATTTATTTTGTTAAGTTAAAATATAATAGAATAGAAAGAGAGAAAAATAGTAAGAGAAAGAAAAGAAGAAAAAGAAGAGAAGAAGAAAAGAAAAGGAGAAGAGAAGAAAAAGAGAGAATTTGGGAAAACTTGGAAATCAATCAACCGACTTTCTAGAACACGATTAAATCGGATAAGGGTGCGAAACTCGATTATACTATGTTTGTGTATGATTATGTATGTGTTTGCTTGGATGTTTCTTGTCTTTCCATGTCTTTTGAGTTCTAGGTCGGAAATGATAAAATGATTAGGAATCGATGTTTTCGCGGTCGGAAATCGATATAATTTGCGTCGTATGATTACCATGTGTTTATGAGTCATTGCTGATAATTGTTTTGGTGTTGGAATTGATTTGGAATGGAAAATGAGGTTTTTGGGGGTTTTGGATCGTGTAACCTGTAACCGAATTTTTCTGGTTCTGGTGTGATTCGCCAGGCGAATTTGGGATTCTCCAGGCGAATTGAGTCTCGCCACTAGTTCGCCAGGCGAAGTGCTGGCGAAGGGAGTTCGCCAGGCGAATTCGTAAGTCGCCAGGCGAAATCGGAATTACAGAAAGGGGGTAGCTTCTGTAACTCTTGGGGTTTTTCTAAATTGGTGATTCGCCACTAGTTCGCCAGGCGAAGTGCTGGCGAATGGGATTCGCTAGGCGAAATCCATGGCGAATGGCTGGCGAATGGGGATCCGCCAGGCGAATTCTTAAGTCGCCAGGCGAATTTGGTTGTATCTCAATAAATTCTTTTCTTTGGAAATTCATAACTTTTGATATGTGGTTCGGTTTGAGGCGTGGTTTGATGTGTTATAAAGCTTATAAAATGTACTTTATTATGGTGATGGTTTGGAGAATTGTTGGCCGATTAAATTATGTCGGGAATTAGAGAATGTGTTGTTTTTTTGTCGAGTTTTACCGTTTAATTATGTGAACTTGATGTGTATGTGCAATGTGCTGTTGGTGTGGATATTGTATGACTTGTGTACTGTTGAGTGATGAAATTGCATGAAATACATATTGTGATGATGGTTGGTGGCCTTACGGCAAGAAAATGCGATGTATGGTAATTGTTGATATATGCATGATTATGGATGTGTATATGTGTGCATATTAAATGTCATGAGTCATTGTATGCCAAGCATCATGATATGCATTATTGTGACGTCCTGAATGACGGATTGATTCCAGAGGGAATCTGCTATAACATCGTGCGCCTTAAAAATAAGAGGACCTAAAGCGATTTGATATATCGTGCGCCTTAAAAATAAGAGGACCTAAAGCGATGGTTATAGACGATCGTGTGCCCATGTGGGGGTGTGAGCGATCGGATTGTGCGCCTTATACCGAGAGGATCTAAAGCAATCCATAAACGTCGTGCGCCTTATACCAAGAGGACCTAAAGCGACGGGGAACATCGTAGGCCCGACGGGGTGTTACTTGAGTGATCCTCAGTAACGAGCGATGATTCCAGCAGAGTTCCTGAGTGAACTAGTGATGAGAAATATTGGAAGTCGGTACCGCATAGCATGTGCATAGAGTCGTTGTGTCGGTCTCTGTGCATTTGCATAAACCATGGATTAATTGTGTATGGAATTGTGAATGTGATTGATGAGATGGAATATGTGTAATTGTATTGATGATGAGTGTATTGTGTATGATTGATGTGTAGTGGTATTTGATACTTGAGAATTATACTGTGTTGTGTTGTATTTGATTTTGGTGCATTTGCGGTGAGAATATTTTACTTGTGTATTTTTGTGTTAATATATAATTATATGCAACTGTATTATGATTGTTTTTCTCACCCTTCTGCTGTTTTTTAATGCTCTATGAGGCATTGCAGATTAGAGTTGCTGGAGGTCTTTTTGTGAAGCTTTGCGTCTTCATTCTTTTGTCGGTCGGCTCTGATATGTGACACCGGGTAGTTAGGGAGGCCGTTTGTGATTATTTTGTATTATGTATATGTATCTTTTGGATTGTACATGTATGATGTTGTATATGACAAACAAACTTTCATGATATATATATATATATATATATATGTTGATATTCAGTTACGGATTTTCCGCTTATATTCTGTAATTGGATTGTGGGTGTATTACTACCTGAGATTGTTGCATATCTGTATGAGCAGGGGATGTATGTTTGTTTCAAATTGATGTGACCCCTCGGTCTATGCCGTGCATGTTTTAAATATACTCTGATGAAATTTTGTATTTTATTTATCGCTTTAATATAGCTTGGGGGTATAGATTGGGGGTGTCACACGAACTATCCCTTAGGCCAGAATTGTGTGGATTCTTTCATTAAAGGGTCAAAAGTTCCAGACATAGGAAAGCCATTGGCCTTCATATGGTTAACAACATGTTGGAGTTTATGGAATAAGAGGAATCAAATAATATTCAATGATGCAGTGATTAATATTCAAGATATTTATCACGAAATCGTCCAAAGGTCATGGAACTGGAAGGAGGTGAAAAGAAGAAAGAAAGCATATGGAATTCTGTATGAATGGTACAAGCAGCCCCTGCTTCAGTGTAATCAAAGTTGAGCTAAGGAAGGTGGATTTGGTTGCTGGGATTATGTCTGATGTAGGTGTTGTTTTGACTTTGTGAGTAGTAATTTTTATCCATGTAGTCCTGATATAGCAGTAGGTGGGGGGTGAAATTGTATGGGTGTTCAATTTTGTTGTGGGGTTATGTTTTCTGTTGAGTTATTAGAAGATGATTCTAATGACATTGTAGATCTAGTATAGAAGTTGGGTGGTATTGATGTAATATGGGGCCAATAGTTGCCTTGATTTTTCATCATAATGAAATGATTCGATTATCAAAAAAAAAAATCTCTTTCTCAAACTTACATAATAATACTATATGAATTTAGACTAATCAAAATCACTTTGTTCTATTCAATACCACTACAAGAAAAATGACATTTAAACATAGAGAATCAACCACAAACTACAGATGAAACAGATAGTGGATAAGAAAACGTGTTAGAATACTTGAAAGAAACAACACCTCCATTAGAAATGGGGTTTCCACCATTAACTAAACAATCATTGTAGCTTAGGCGTTTGAAGACGTTTGGATTGATAAGTGTTGCAGAGCTGAACATGCCACATGCAACATGAACGTTAGAGATGGCACAACCACTGACGCATGTGTTTGCAATCTCAACTGTATATGTTGGAATACCACTTGGAAGTGGATCTGTTGGTGCTTGATTTATTTGAATCATAGACTTGTCACAGTTTTCATCAAGATGTGAAGATACACTAGTTGCTGCATCTGGTAATAAAAAAAATCAATTAATATTCATTTATAGTATTTAAATAAATTAATAACTCATTTATGAATAAACATAAAAACAATTAACTTTTGTTATAAAAATTTATGAGAAAGATTCAATTAAGAAAGGTTTTAGGGTTTCAAATTTGAATCCTATTATTAGGTGCAATCGCATGTTAATTGTAAGATTTATCTTTATAAATTAGTAAGTCAGATATTAAGATCTAAAAAATAATAATCGAGAATTGAGTATTATTAATTCAAAAATAAAATAAAACATTTGTCAGTGATTATAAAATTACATTTTAATAATTTGACTTGCGTTGCAGAAAAAATAATTTGACATTGTCTTAGAGACTAATCCAAACATTAAACTAATAACAATGATAAGTATAAACGATTATATAAGACAAGATATAATAACTATATATACATATATGTTTTTAGGGTATTTATTCAAAAACCAAAATATTAGTCTCTATAAATAATAACAACTAAATTAAAAACAACAAATGATGAGACAAGTGACACATATTAAAATGACAAAATATATATATGCATTTTGTTCATAAACAATTTCTCTATCCTAGACTTAATCAATTCACATACAAATAAAATTAATAAAATTATTATATCAATCATATTAAAAAATAAAAAACTTTAACAAAGAATTTTACATTTTAAATAGATATTATACAGTTTCATAATGCAAATATTATATTATGACATGAATATTTTTATGATATAATTTATTATAAATAATATAAATGCAAAAAATATTATTAAACTTTCTTATATCACTAAATTTATTGAATAATATAAATGTAATATGAAAAAAAAAAAACTAGAGCGACAATGTCCACAAATTTCTTACTTACTAATAAGATTTAAAAATATAATATAAATTATTCGATAATTCGCGGAGACATCCAAGTATAAAAATGCAGATTTAAACCTTTAAACATGTTGCATCACACTTAAAAAAGAAAAAGAAAAAAAAAACTAACCTGTATTAGACATTGAAGATGTCTCATACAAATTCATTGCTAGCACATTAGTTGAGATCAAGCCAATCATGATCAAGAGGCTCAAGATCACAAACGTCATGTTAGAAACCATTATTCTCAACTAAACTCAAATTATAATCTCTTATAAGTTTTGTGACAAAAATATAAATTAACTATTGGCAGTGTACCTTATACGTGTATATATATATATAGGACATACATAAGAATCTCAATAAATGTTAATTTTGAATTTGGACCATGTAAAAGGAAATATTGTGAAATAATCTTTTTCTATTCTATTTTTATCAATTTTTGATTTTAAGAATAAATTTTGACCACAATTAATTATTATTATAAACTAAAATCACAATGGGCATATCAATGCAATGTGTAATTGTGGTATGCTACCATATACCATATATAATGATGTAAATCATGTTATCCAAAAATAAATAAATACATAATGACATAGATATGAGCATGTTATAAGTAGAGAATTGAGTGGTATTCCAGAAAAATAAAAGTTTGTTGAGTTTGAGTTATAGACATGCACATTCTACTCACTCAAAATTTATATTCCTTTATATATAAAAGAAAGCTATTAAGTAATGCGAGTTTACCATTAAATCATCATTTATAAAGGTTATTACATTTCCATTTTTATATTCTAATGTATAATAAATAAATAGTTTAATGATCAAATTTTTTAATTTAAATATTATTTAATTCCATTACTTCTAAATAAATAAATAAAAAGGAGTGTAGGTGATTATTTAAAATATTTTAATTTTGTGTTAAAGTTTGTTTAAAAGATAAAAACTTTACAATGAGAGGTTATTTTAAATATTTTTATAATAATTATTTTAAGATATATTTTAGTTTTTTAAAAAACTCAAATTTTATTAGATTAAAATCTCTAGAAATGAATAAACAAATCATTGAATCAAAAATATTCTTTTGAATTTATAAAAATAAATAAATTTTAAATAATTTACACCTTTTTTAATAAGTTCTCAAATTTTCTTTTTAAAATATACCAAGTGGTGATTTTTTAGTTGTAATTAATTAAAAAATATAACAAAATAATCGCCCACATCATTCTATTTATTTATTTTAAAATTTTCGATCGTTAAAAAGTGTAACACATATAGAAAGATGAGAGAATTTAAAAGATTACAAATGATTATTTATATATATTTTTTAATTGAAATAAAAAAATGATATTAAGAAACCATAAATTAAGGATTCTATTATAATAAACTGCTATTAAGGAAACTTAAACAAGTCAATAATTCCTGAAAAAGAATCATCACATTATAATAAAAATTGAAATTTGAATATCACAGGCACATATCAGGGAACCATAAATTAAGAAATCTGTTATATCTAAAATTATTATAGTTTAAGGAATCTGTTATATCACAAGCACATATTAAATAATATTTCAAACTGTTTATATATATATATATATATATATATATATATATATATATATATATATATATATATATATATATATATATGGAAAAAGGGTGATGCACTGACAGTGTAAAATTTTTTTACATTGTCAATCAATGGCGACCATTCATCCCGACAAGTCAGACTGAAAATTTAAAACTAATTAAATGACATGACAGAATGATATATTCCTATTCGATGATAATGTAAAACTTTTTTATACTGTCAGTGCATCACCATTAAAACATATATATATATATATATATATATATATATATATATATACACTGTTGATACAAATTTACCGTTTATATACCAACAAATTTGTCGGTTTGTAAACCGAAAATATTTTTGCGGTATATAAAAATTTGTCAGTATATAAACAGTAAATTTGATACAAGAGTAAATTTTTTTCGGTATATAAAAATTTGTCGTTTATAAAAATATTTGTATCAACAATAATTATTTTCCGTTTATACAAAAATTTGTATTAACAACTGATTTTTCTTGTTAATATAAATATTTGTATCAACAATACACTTACACTTTTTCTGTTTATAAAAATATTTGTATCAACAATAAATTTTTTTCAGTTTACAAAAAATATTTAGATCTAGAATAAACTTTTCCCTATGCAAAAATAACACCGTTATAAAAATATTCGGATCATCAATATATTTTTTTCTCATATATATATATATATATATATATATATATATATATATATATATATAAGAATTTAATTGGTATACACTGACAGTGTAAAATAATTTTACAATATCAACTAATCACTCTCATGTATTCTGTCACATCATACTGTAAATTTTAAATTACTGATATGACATACCAGATTGATGATTTCCTATTGGATGACAGTGTAAAACTATTTTACACTGTCAGTACATACCAATTAAATTCGATATAAAAATAAAATCAATTATAAAACTATTTGAAATTTTTCCCATATATAGATTTTTTTCTGTATATAAAAAATATTTATCTCATATAATTTATTATATTATTAAAGACAAATAAATATTATTATGACAAATTAAAATAAATTTTTAAAAGAAATAAATTTTCTCCCGCTGGAATCACTCCTTTTATTCTTTAATACTTAAAAAATTTATTTTTAAGTATAGACTTTTAAGATTAAAAGATTTTAACAGATAAAATCATGTATTTCAATTATAATATTATTAAATTGAATTTTATTGATTATTTTTTGGAGTTTTTCAACCAATCAATTATGCAAAGGTAATAATTATATGGTTAATAATTTCAATTATACTAATCATGTTAAAATTTCAATTATTCATAAATGGAAGATTAATTTTCATTGATTAGAACATACGCTTATATAAGATATCACATGGTCATGATCTTAGAAGATAATTATTTTTTGGTGTATACTATTTTCACTCTTTCGTATCAATCTTTTTATCTCGTTTTGAATTTACTTCCTTCATTCATTATTTAAAAAAATCCGATCAAAATAATAAAGCGATAATTAGATTTAGAAAATATACAAATAGAAGGGACACAAGTAAATGGTTATTAACCTTTTATAGAAATAATTCAATAATATCATTTAAAATTGTAACATCTAATTTATTAACCTTTTCTTTTTTTAAACGGCAATTCAATAGAAGGGAGCATTAGGGGTGCTTAAACCCATTACAAAGTGAAAAGGATCAAGCAAAGTCTCCACCAACGACAACAATTAAGACAAACAAAGCAACAAATTTATATACAAATCAAGACAATTAACGTTGACTTGAGAAATTTCACCTTTCACCGTCCACTTCTAAACCAAAAACTTAACGTGTCATATTATATTATCCATTACGCACTTAGTATTATTAAAAATAGCATCGTTCCTTGATTTCCAAATACACCAAACTACCGCCAACCAAATACTGTTGAAATTCCTTTTCTTAGACAGTCTATTAAAATAATAACTCCACCCATTAAAAAATCTCCAAGAAGGACATTGCACCCTAACATCGTAGCCAAGTCAGTTACTGATCTTATTCCATATCGTCTTCGAGACCTTACAATCAAAAACCAAATGGTCAATGTTTTCTTTCTCCTGAAGCCATAAAGCGTACACATCATTGTTAATAGACCATTGCATTCCTCTTATTTCCAATTGATCTTTTATCGCAACTCTATTCAAGAATAGCCGCCATCCAAAAGCTCTAATATTGGTTGGAGCCTTCGACTTCCACAGCCTAAGAAATGCTAACGCCATCCCGTCATCCAAAGCAGGCTGAACCTTGGCCTCCATCATAATTCTGTAACCGCTGACAGCCGTGTATACAAACAGATTCTTCTCAGAGCTGTCCAGGAAATCTGTCGCGTGCTTTGTATTCCCGACCGTCATGACACTACCAGCAGAAGGCAGATTACTCCACCTCACCCTATCTACCGCTCCTGTAACTAGATTCACAGAATTCACCACTTGATTCAGCTCTGCCAACCTCCTCTTAAAAACATAAACCCCAAACTTTCCCCACTTCCAGCCAGAAGAAGACCAGGTCCCCATAACATTAATAAAAGCATATTTCATGCTGCTGGCAGCATACAGATCTGAAAACTGAACCGCCAAAGAAGAATCTCCGATCCTAACATTTGTCCAAAATCGAATTTGAGATCTATCTCCGTCACAAAACTTAACACTACCTGCAAAATTGAAACCAAGGTTAGAGGAAATCGCTCCAATCTTAGTCAAGTCCTTCCACCAAGTAGAAGACGGAACCGAAGAATTGCAACAATTATTAGACAAAATAATATTTTCGCAGTCAGCATATCTAGTCCAATAATCCTCTTCCACAAAGCTTCCTTTTCCACTAAAATCCTCCACTTCCATTTAGATAAAAGTGCTACATTAAACTCCTCTAGACTTTTAATGCCAAGCCCTCCATGAGTTTTGTCTTTGCAAACATAATCCCAACTCACCCATTGAACTTAAATTTATTAACCTTTTCTACAAAGGATTCAATAATATCATTTGAAATTGTAACCTTTTATTCGATCAAAGTAGTCAACACCACTGCCTTTAATATGTCATTATGTACACACAAAAATGTCAAAATATGTTCAAAAATGTAGAATAAAATATATATATAAATCTGCCAATATATTTCAAAAGAGACAGATATAAAAAAGGAACAAGTTAGCCCAAAATCAAAAGAATCTAAAGAAAAGTAAATCTACCCTATTTTTTACAAAATCATTCTGAATCCCTAAAATATATAACCAAAACCCACAATCCTTAAATATATGACATATATCATATCCATGAATTCATAATCAAAATCAAATCGGCATCTTGTAACTTCCAAAAATTAGTGGTGGAGGTTTGGGTCATAACAATATGCTCCTCTCAAGGTAATCCTTGTGTTGAGTCGGATTCCAAGATTTCAAAAAAAAAATAAGCATCTTCTAAACATAATGATAAATTCAAACAATTTATGACATTTAAGTATATTCAATATTCTCAAATATTTTATTGTTAATATATTTTTTTGGAAAAAGGATATTTTATTAACCTAAAAACGATACACACCAAGCGATCACAAGGGGTCCAGCTAATTATTATTATTATTATTATTATTATTATTATTATTATCCTTTGTGAGTAAGGTTGTCAAACTCGCGAGTCTACTCAGACTAGTAAAGGGTCTGTAGACTCGACTCGCAGACTCGACTCATAAACTCGTACGAGTCTGCGAAAAATTAAAAATAAGTTTCAAAAACCTATAAGTGACACATATATGGCACACTCCTATGTTTTTATATTTATAAATTCCTCGTTTATGTCATAAATATATAATACAACACCAATTATCATGAAAATTTATTTTCATACTCCATAACAAATTATTTAACAAAAAATAAATAAAATTGCAAAGTATATAGTTAAGACTTAAATTACTAATTTCTTCTTAATTGACTACTACATAAAGGAAAAAAATATAAAATAAATATGCTAATAGCTTCAAACATCCAAAGCTCTAGTGAAATCACAACCACCAATATAATCACCATCATCTTTATCGGTATCTTGAGTATCATCATCAAAATCTATCTCAGATGAAACACCTTACTCATCATTAATCAATGTTGGATTACTTGAAGTACCACTTCCAATTAATTTAACATTGTCACCGCTAGGGTTGGCAAAACAGGCCGCCCGCCCCGCCGCGCTCCGTCCATCCTTAAGCCCGCCAAAAAAGGGGGGGGGGGGGGGGGGGGGGGGAAAGCCCGCCAAGTGAAAATGGGCTTAAAAATCTAGATCGCCCCGCCAAGGTGGCGGGCTTGCCCGCCTATTTCTTTATTTATTTATTTATTTATTTCATTTTTTAATAGATTAATAGGCTTATTTTTACATTTCAATTAGATTTTCACTTATTTTTTAGAACAACTTTTTATAAAGCATCTTTTTAATAAATTTTACTTTAAAAAATATTGCATATATTCACAAATAAATGTATAAAATAGAATCATCAACAAGTATTCCAAAATATAGTTCAAGTATTAACCTTCAACCAATAAAAATGATTTCAGTGCGTGAAAACTATGTTGGCTGGCTGGCGGGCAAACCCGCCCCGTTTTTTGGCGGGTTTAAGGCGGAGCGGTTTAGGAAGGCACAAAATCTCAACCCAACCCGCCATTTTTTGGCGCATGCGCGGGGCACGATCCGTTGTTCCACCCCTAGCCACCGCCACCACTTTACACAATATTAGTTACAACAACATTAGGTTACACAACATTATTAACAATAAGATCATCTTACTCAACATTAACTTTAGTTTGCACATTTTCTTTATTATGTTCTTCAATTATTTATTCATCATCTAAATGACTATCTTCAAATGAAAAAACAACACTAATTGATTTTCCTTTTCCACTTTACATTGTACATGATACAAACCAAATTATTCACCTTTTTTAGGTGCAAGCTATTTCTTCTCTTTGTATGAACCTAAAAATTAAATAACAATTCAACTTAATGTTTCTAAGAAATTAAATTCAAGTATATAAACAAAAAAATAATAATTCATTACCATTTCAAAGGAACTTCAATTATGTTCACAACCATATGAGCTACAAGCTAAGCTTAGAACACGAATTGCAAACCTCTTTAATTATGGAGTCATATCTCCATAGAAATTTCACCCTTCAGTAGGTAACATATCCTTCCTAAACTATTTTCTGTCATAAATCATAAATTTTCTAAAGTATTTTGGCACATGCAAATTGGTACATGCGCATTGGGATTATTGGACCTGATTGGACAAGAGTGCATCACTTTTATACAAGATATCATACATGAGAAGCATCCAAGTGAAACATATAAGAAAATACTTACACACAAAGGATGGATTTATGACCACAAACATGAACAAAGCAAGAGACACAATAAACTCACGTTGTTGATGAATGGGGAAGAAACTTCGCTGAAATAAGAGACTAGGAGAGAGAGAGAGAGAGAGAGAGAGAGAGAGAGAGAGAGAGAGAGAGAGAGAGAGAGAGAGAGAGAGAGACTTTTTAATTCTCGTACAAGCAAAAAACAAAAGTGTTTTTTTTATAAAAAAATAAAATAAAATATTTTGTGGAATTTAGGCATATGTTTTGGTTTTAAAAAAAAATTAAAAAAAAACGTATAAACTCGTTATAGACTCGCGGAGCTATACGAGTTTGTGCGAGTCTACCCGAATCTACTCGAGTCTATCAAAAAACAATTATATGCATGAGTCTACTCGTTTATGATTCCTAGACTCGTTCTACCTGCGAGTTTGACAACCCTATTTATGAGTTCAAAAGGTATAGCCATCCTGCAAGAATTTGTAAGCATAGTGATAAATTCAAATAATTTATGACATTTAAGTATATTCAATATCCCCAAATATTATTATTATTATTATTATTATTATTATTATTATTATTATTATTATTATTATTATCCTTTATGAGTTCAAAAGGCATAGCCATCCTGCAAGAATGGAATAAAAAAATTAATGCATGAAATTTGTGTTAGTGATGAAAATATTTATGGGATTGTCTGTTGCTAGATTTGTCGCTGTGTAGATTTTTTCTTTTGGGGCTTGGGACCTCCCTTTTATAAAAAAAAAAGTAAACAATTTAGTTGGAAAAACAGAGAAAAGACAGCAAATGCCCCTTATTTGTTGCAAGTGACAACATTTGGTGTAATGATAATATTTCATTCGAGAACCATTTATTTTCTTATATCATAGATATTCTCTGATAAAAATGTCTTATTATCTCATACTAGAATATGTCTGACTAAGAATAGAGAAAAATATTTGTTCAAAACCCATGTCAAGCATCTGATATGCTTCAACAAAGAGGAATGCACAAACAAAAAAACCAAGCAATACAAGTTTAAAAAATCAACTATTTATACCACCTAAAAAAAGAATGAAATATTAAAGACACAAATCATTCCCAACAAAATAGAGTTCATATAACATATAGCAAATCCCATAAAGGTAATAGGTTTTTTACTTCCCAAATCTTATAGCTTTCCTTTTGGGTTGCATTAAGCAAAAAAAAATTCTTTTAGGTATTTTTCCATAATATTTTCTCACTACTACAAAATACACCTTCAGTAACATTAATACTACTACAATTAGGTTTTCCATCGTTGTAATATCACAAACTGGATGCACCTGATATATTTTTTTATTTTTTTAAAAGTTATTTAATCACGGTTGAGGTAAACAACCGTGGTGATAAATTAAGTGTTACAAGCTTCGAATCCTAGCAACTACATTGTTTCTATTTTTCCTATTACAAAAAATGTGTGTCACTTAAGTTCATAAATAAATAAAAAATTGAAAACTATTTAACCATGGACTATACAACCGTTGTAATAAGATCTATATTTCACCGCGGTTGAATGTAACAACTGTGGTCAAGGGTTTTCCTGATAAATTTAAAACAAAACAAATTCATTATTTCCTTCATAACCCTAAGCGAACCAGCGAACCAGAGACGACAGCGATGGAGATAGAGAAATCTTCATCTTCACAATCTTCATTCATTTGAATCTTTCATTCGTGATAATCTTCACTATATTCATTCTTGGTCTCTTCCTCTTCGAAGTACAGTATATTTCGTGCAAACTTCACTTTCTTCCTCATCTTCTTAATTCTTGATAATCTTCACTATCTTCATTTTTGTTTGATTTTGTGGTCTGTTTCGTGCAAAGTTCATATGATTTATGTTTTGTTGTTGGATTTAACAGTGAACAAAAATATTATAACTTTGCTACAATGAATATACATATGCTTAAGATTTAGAGTTGTATTATTGTTATGAATATGCTTTATTTTTCCGATATGCTTTAGATTTAGATTTTGTTGTGCAGTTCACAATATTGTTTTGATATAAATTTCAGAATTTGTTATGGATCGTAGTTGGATGAAAGCTGGTAGATTAGATCCGGTATATGAAAAATGAGTTCTTGAATTCCTTGAATACGCTGATTAAAATGTTCTTGACAATAATGGTATATTTTATTTTCATTGTGTTAATTATGGGAATATAAATAAAGGTACAAAGGATGAGATATTACATCACCTATGCTGTGATGGTATATGTCAAAATTCTACAATATGGACGCGGCATGGTGAGGTGGGAAAAAAAGCGAAACAATGTGTCACGAAGTTGATGAAGATGAATATATGGATGACCATCTAGAAGATATGTTCTGTGATATTGGAGAATCTTCTTTTAAGAAAGCACATATTTATGATACTTTATGTAGGGAAAAGAATCATGGTATTCTACATGTCCTTAAGTGTATGTGTATGGAAAATTGCCTATCAATTGGTTTTAGAAGTGGTTCAATTGGAAGAAAGATAAAAAATCAGGAAATTTGGGACTAAGTCAAATAATCAGAGGAAAAAGTCAACTCTTGACTTTTTGAGCCCAAATTCCTGAAATTCATGTTATATGTGACCAATGTACAAAATTTGATCAAGAAACTCCAAAAGAATCATGAAAAATCAAGAATTGGAAGAGTTGCCATTTTTGGAAGAAGTAGGGTTTCCAAAAATAGTAATTTTGAGCCATTTTGCATCTGAATTTGAACCAAGGCCATTCAAAATTGGAGCATCAAATGAAAATTCCACTCGGCCACAACAAAAGATCTTGTTTCAAGCTTCAAATCCATGTGTAGAACATCTCCATTGGATAAAAATTGAGTGAGATATGATTGACCAAAGTTTGGGCAAAGCAGGTTCAAAACTAGGTCATGACCAAGGATTTTCAGGTCACGCGCATGTCTTTTTTACAAACAGTTGGTGGGCCAAATGTTCACCTATTTTTCTCATGGTTAGAGGCTTCGTTTGCAAAACTTGTCAACATCAAAAATGTTCCTTGTAATGTCCTCTTCAAGTTTCATGTTGGGAAAAATTTGATTTGATCAAGCTATGAGGCAGATATAATGGTCTCAAGTTGTGATGATCTTGCTGAAATTCCATGCCAAGATGCATTGCCAGCCAACCTCATTTCCTCGCCCCTAACCAGTTTTCAAACTTGTGTGTTATGAGTCATTTTCCAATCTCTTCCAAGCATCATTTCATTTTATTTTTCACACCAAACTTGTAGCACTATATCCCCTCTTTCAAATGAGCCCAAAAACACACCAAATCATCCATTGGGTAGAGAGAAAAACATCATCAAACTACCCTATATTACACTGATGCATTGTTGGCTTTAATGTGCAATGTGGTTCAGACATACATCAAACGTTTCTTTTCCTCTTTTAACCAAGCACACTCATCACATGTTCATGCACATGAGCACGTACCTTGCATGAAAATAGAAGGAACAACTTGCTGAGCAAGTTTCACTTACACAAGCCGTGCCATTTCACTTCTCTTCACCCCCACCATAGTTTATCATGAGTTGTCATCACCATAGCTTTGCTCTCCCTAACTAACTTGACTCAGTTAGTTAGGGATGACTCACTTAACTCAACTGTGACTCACTTGACTCACTCATTAAATCATGGTTAAGCTCACACTATAAATGAAAACCTCACTCTTAAATTTCAGTTTCAACTCCATTCTTCTCATTTCACTCCAAAACACTCTCTACTTTTCTCTCTGATTCTCTCACTCTTTTTTCATCAAAACTTCTTCTCTTGCACGAGATTTTCATCTGCTTCATCTTTATCATCATCAATGGAGCACGATTGAATCCACACGATTTCCCCAAGTATACCTCATCAAGCTTTGAATCTCTTTGCTCTCAAGAAATAGCATTTATTTTGCTTAGTTTTGAAGTTCCAAGGTTGAAGAGCAAGTGTTTCCTCTGGTTTTCTCAAACTCTACAAGAACTGCAAGATCAGGTTCCAAAGCTCACAAACTTTTCTCTCACGATTACTTGATTATTTTGTTGTTTTCATGATGATTTGAGCTTAATAGAAGCATTTGAACTCTGGCTAGTTGATAGAGCTTCTTAGAAGCTTAGATCCAAAAACTTAGGGCAACGTGTTCATGCTTGTTTCTTGCAGTATGTGAATGGTTTGATGATTTCGTTGGTAGATTCATGATGTGTGTTACTTCCTATTCATTTTGGCATATTGTTTGTGAAATTCTGGAAAGTTGAAGTTGCAGACGGTGGTGGTTCGCCGGAGAAGGTGACCGGAGGTCCCTCTCCGGCCGGTAGCTTTGATGTTAGGGTTTTGTTCCAGTTTTAATCATGACCGTTGATTTATGTGCATCGTAGGGTTAAAAACGTGACAACGCATTAAAATGAGTGTGCCTCCCACGTGCGTGATTTCTGATCTCACTTAAACGTTTTGTGGTGCGGTGCATGTTAGTTGTTGTGTTCCTCCACGCGTGATCATTGATCTTGTTTACTTTGACTTAGTTGTTGACTTGACTGGATCCAATGGTGATCATTTGTTTGACTCATGTTGACTGAGATTCCATGCTTGTTAGTATGTTCTGCGTGTTTAATGGACCTAGACCAAGTTGATATTCGCACCCTATGTTTCCAAGGCCCAAATATGTTTAACTGATGGTTTACTATATTTGCACCCCACTCTTGTTTTCATTTCATTTTTATTTTCTACATTTTATGCACGTTTGATTTTTATGCATTTTTATTTTCTACATTTCATTTTTATTTTCTACATTTTATGCATGTTTAACTGATGATTTTTATTTTTGGAATTTTTATTTCATGATTTTATGACATTTTTGCCCCTGTTGTACAATTTTCTTTGAATTTCCACTTGTGTGTTTTCTAAATGTGATACACAAATTTGTATAATTTTGTTCTTGCTCATTATAAATGGTTTGGACTTAGTTCTTTTTGCATTGATTCATTAACACTTTGAAGCATGTTAGATGATTTTTGTTTGATTTTTTTAGATCATTTTATGGCATGTTTTGATGCTTATCTTTGCACCATTTTGCATAATGTTTCAACTTGACCTAATTGCATTGTTTGAAGTCATTTTACTTTGAATTTTGACATGCTATCTTGATGTATGATTTACTTCTGATTTAGGCCATCCAATACCATGCTTGCATAATTTTCACAAGTCCATTTGATTTTTGTTTGATGCATTACATTTGAAGTATAGTAACATGTCATATCATTCTAATTTTTGTGCATGTTTACATGAGTTCTTTTGGGCATATTTGCATGATCATTTGCATATTGTATGAGATATTCTTGTGACATTATAGATCATTGGTACACATTATAGGTCATCTTTGCATGTTCATTTCCCTTTTGAACTTTGTGCATCCTTAACATGTTTTGGTTTGCATCTTTTATTTTGAACTTCCATTTCAATTCTTTTTCTTATATTACTTCTTGAATGTCTTGATGATTGATCCATGAATAATTTGAGATGTGTATAAGCCATTTTCCATCTAGTTTCAATTCTGATCCTTGGATTACATGTTCCATTTATGCATGTTTCTTCTCTTTCTTTCCATCTTTCATCTATCTTTTCTTATGGAAACATGTTGAATGTTAATGGATGGTGATGGTTGCTTATTCATTTGAATTGATAGGATGATATTCTCTTGTTTTCAATATGATGTGCATTCTAGTTGTGACATTAGGATTTGATCTTTCATCTCATTCTTTTGAGCTTTATGGTACATTAAGTGTTCTTTTGCTTCTTATACTTCTTATACATGTTCACTAACCATGTAGGGGCATTGGTAAGTTGAAATTGAGTGTGGATAAGGAATCCACATTCAAACTTCTTTCCTTTCATCTCTTTTATAATTCAATTATGTGTTTTGTTAAGCACTTGTGTACTTTCTTTGATTAACTCATTACTTTCCCTTTTGAGTTACAATTCATCTTCTACTTTAGAAGTGAATTGTTTAATTCATTTCTCCCTTAGACTTTAGGTTTTGAAACCTCACAAACCTTAGGATCACTCCCTTAACTAATCAATTAGGATTGAGTCTTAGTTCATATAGATTTTACCTTTTCTTCTCTCTTGAGTCTCTCTTCTCATCTCAAAGAAAATTCAAAATATCTAATAAAGGTAGGCATTTATTGCATTTAGGCCTTTCATATAAAGAAAAGATTACAAGGGGTCTTCTCTTATAATCTTAGAATGTGTAGCATATGGCCCATCTTGGGTCAATGTGTTAAACATTTGATCTTGTATGAGGGACTTAAATGCAATACTTGTTGAAGGTACAAATAAAAAACACTTCTTCATTTCTTAATCAACAAAAACACTTAATAAATACAAGTATGCTAGTGTGTTTAAACCTTAATAATTGGAACTAAGTGTGAGGGTCTTCTTCACACTTAGTGTATTTTCTTACTCATTCCATCTTGGAATGTGAGAATGTACACATTCCAATGACTAAGATTTAGATACACTATCATATGCAAACAAATCCAAAACACTTCCTTCTAAAAGACAAAAAACAAACAATAACGTCTTTCCTTCGGGAATTCTTTCCTCATCTCCTTCAATCCTTCCTTAAGGATGCGTCATTTCCGTTCTACCGCAAACAGGTAACGCCTAAGTCTCCCTACAGCGAGCTGCAACACCTAAACTGCTAGGACGCGAGCGTTGACGTATTCCACTAAAAAACACAAACAAGCAATCCCTAGTGAGGGGAACTACGTCGTTCTGATTCTCATACTCCCGATGAGATACGTAGGCAGTGGGGTAGGGCTCATTCGAGCACTTCTTTTATTTTCCCTACATTTGTTTCTCGTTCCTTTTCCATTCTTTCTCCTTTCTTTCTTTCAGTTCCTTTTCCAGTATCCTTTTTATCACCCTTTGATCGAGATAAGCAAGCGTGGATCCCATCGGGTACGATGGACGTGTAGGGGTGCTAATACCTTCCCTGCGCATAACCGACTCCCGAACCCAGTTCTCTTGGTCGCAAGACCATGCTTTTCCTTCCCTTCAGGTTTATGCGGTGTTTACTTTCCCTCTCTTGGGATAAATACACATTGCTGGCGACTCTGTTCGGTGCCACTTTCGTGTTTGTACTAGGATGAAAATCCCGGGAGCGACAGCTAGCGACTCCACTGGGGACCGAACCCAGAATCTCTGGTTTCCTTAGCGAGTCAATCCTAGCGCTTGTTTGCTTTTCTTTCATTGGGTGTTTACTGTTATATTGTATTTGCTGTTTACTGTATTTATTACTTGTACCATATTTACAGCATTGTAGCATTTACATTTCATATATTATACTATGTTGCACTGTTCTGTCTGTTTGGCAGGATGGGATTTCTGAGGGATGAGCTCAGTACACAGGCTCGAGTATACACTTAGATTTAGAGTAGAGAGTAGTGGGACCTACGTGCCATCTGTGTACGTTGGGTAATCACGAAATTCACAACTAGACGAGGCTATCTTGGGACCCATCATGGCGTGCGTATCTTGCGTATTCCATGATGTCGATCTAGAGAGTTGTCGACTCTAGTGACCGATCATAAGGACCTTAGTGGAAACATCTCTCTTTAGTGGTGACAGTGGCAGACCACATTCTGTGGCAAACCCACTTGCACCCGAGGGCCCACTTTGGTACTTTCATAGGATGACCTTTATTTTCTAAGGTGAGTCAGTGGACGACCTCTTTGATTGGTATAGCATTGTATCCTACGGGCTGAATGTGTTATCGCTTCTCAAACCTCTGAAGCTGACAAGCCTTGTTTTCTAGGAACCACATGTGAGTATGGGTGGGATATTTACAGGTTTGCAGGTAACCCAGCCTCCTACATACCTTACTTGTGATTCTATGATAGTTCAGACAGTGTATCCTATGACAGTGGTTTGAGTATTCATCTCAGATATATTGTCAGATTCAGTACAGAGACACCGTGCACACAGTTCAACATAGACACAGACACCTGGATACCTGATCACATGCCTTTTGCATTTGCATAATCATATCATAACAGGTTATGTTTGTCATTTTCAGGTACCTACCATATTGTCTGATTCCAATCATGAGTTCCCAAGAAGTTGAGGTTAAAAGAAAGAATAATGTGTCATATAAATTCCCTGATCCTAAGCTGGATTCCTTGAATAAGATGATAGGCATGGCTGGTTCTGGTGTTCTCAGCACTTTTCAGAAGGAGTATGGAGAGTTGATTAAAATGGTATGTGCATTCACGAAGTATGAGAAGGATGGGTTGCACACTTTCTTACAGTTCTATGAACCATCAATGAGATGTTTCCTGCTCCCTGACTACATTTTGATGCCTACTTTGGAGGAATTCTCATTTATTTTGGGAATTCCAATCACGTCTGCTATACCGTATTTTTCTGAAGGTGCTCTTGCCCCAGAAGTAATCGCTGCTGTTCTACATCTGGACCTGTTTGTTGTGAAAAGTGGCCTAAGCAGACTCAAAGAATATGAAGGATTTCATTTGGAGTTTCTTTTCCAACAAGCTCAGGAAGCTACCAAGGCTAAAAATTGGACTACTTACAACGCTGTGTTAGCTCTTTGTATCTATGGTTTGGTGCTTTTCCCCGGTCAACCTGACTTTGTTGATATGCAGGCGATGAAAGTGTTCGTTTCGAAGAATCCGATTCCTACCCTGCTAGGGGATTTTTATCACTCAGTACACTACAAAAATGAGAAGGGAAGAGGAAGTTTGGTTAGTTATTGTACCCAGTTGTTGTGTCATTGGCTCTTCAAACATTTACCTCGGACTGGTGCGTTTGTAGAAACTGCTGAGACAATGAAGTGGTCCAAGAGATTAATAGGTTTAACTGCCAATAACATCATTTGGTTTGATCCCAAATTACTGACGATAGAGCTTACTGTCAAATGTGGAAGTTTTCTGAATGTGCCACTACTTGGAAGGAGAGGTGGGATTAATTATAACCCGGTGTTGGCAGTTAGACAATTTGGTTATGCTTCGAGAAATCCTCCTGCTGATGAAGAGATTAGTGCTTCTCTGTTTTTTGTAGGAACCAAGAATGAAAGAGTGCCAGAGGTAGTAAATGCCTGGAAACTCAGGCAAAGAGAGGGAAAGTTGACTTTTGGCAAAGGAGACTGTAGATCGTACCCTGACTACGATGCTTGGATTGAGATGAAGGTCAAAAAGCTGTTGCTACCCTTTTCCAGAGAGGTTCTCTTATGTCCCGATCAACATTCCATGGTACCGGTTGAAGAGTGCGAGAAATGGAAGAAAATGGTTAGAGAGCTGCAGATAGAGAACTCTAGAATGAGCAGATGTCTTCAGAAAGCTCTAGCTGACAACAAAGAGTTGGAAAAAAGAGCATTGAAAGCGGAGAAAACCTTGGTAGACAAAGAAGAAGATTTTGATGACAGAGCTCGATACTTCCGGAAGCTTACCTTGGGATCAGATGATACTAGTCAGGCTCATAAGGCTACAAAGCAGGCGTTAGCCCGAAGCAAGGATTTGTTAGCTAAACTCCGTCAAGCTTGGGATGAAGTCAGAATTGAGAACTCTGAATTGCTAACCCAGTTAAAAGATAAAAATGAAGAGCTGAAGAAAGCACATGAAGCAAGAAGAAAGCGTCGAGAAGACCTTGACAAAAGCCAAGAACAGATAAGGAACGCTGAAGATAAGCTGAAAACTGCCAACAAAGAGCTTGAAGAGGTCACGGCAGATCTGAAGCTGGTTAAAATTCAAGCTGGAATTAAGAGGCGCAAAGGAGCCAATGAAGATGAAGCATTGCTGATGCACGTGGGGTCATTCGAGGATGCATTGGAAAAAAGGGACGTAGTAATCAAAGAGCTGATTGAGAAGCCGCATCATCAGCGTACCCACATCCTGTTTGAAGAGATTAAGTACTCCAGCCAGAAGCTGAAAGATGTAGAGCTATCAGATTAAGGATTTCGCCATTTCTTTGTCATTTGCAATGGTTACCATCAGAATTGTTGATGGATCCATTTGACTGCTTGTTTCTTATATTGTTACTGAAACTACGACAAACGTGCTTGAAATTTTTGGGAATTTGTATGAAATGAGCTATTTCTATTCATAATTTCTGGTCTTCAGATATTTATGATGTGATAAGATATCTGCACACTGGCACACTACAAAATCACTATTTCTGGTCATCAGATATTTGTGGTTGGCGTATATGAATATATCTTCATGGCAAAACTCAATAATCACGATTTCTGGTCGTCAAGAATTCGTGGTTACGATTGGAATCAGGATATGAAAAGTATCTTGAAATGACAAACATAACTTTGCATTTGCATTTGCATGTCATTTTTGCATTGCAGGTTTTCTTTCTTTTGCAGGCGCCTGCTAACCTTTATTTGGTTTTCAGGCACGATAGCTGATACCCCAGTTCACCAATATTCTACACGACGCAATCAAGCAAGAGTTATGGAACAAGTTCAGTCTGAATTAGCTAATTTGAAGGGAAGGATGGAACAGTTCATGAACCTTATGCAGGGGATTGCCCAAGGTCAGCAGGAGCTGAGAACCGGTCAAGAAAACATGAGGATTAGACAAGAAGCTATGAGAACCACTATCCAGAGGCTGGAAACTGAAATCCCAAATCGCACTGTGCGCACTCCTCCTGTTGGCACAATCCCTGCTGGTGGGGTACATCTGGGATTTGACAATAATGAGGATGGTCAAGATGACCAGTTCACTGCATTCAACAATGACATGGGTTTCTATAATGACGACCGGAAGTACGAAGGGTTAGATGAAAGACTCAAGGCTATTGAGAGCCAAAATCCTCTGGGAATTGATGTAGAAGACATGGGTCTCGTACAGGGTGTGCGAATCCCTCCCAAGTTCAAGCTTCCTGCTTTGGATAAGTACAATGGCAGTACCTGTCCCAAAACACATTTGCAAACTTACAATCGCAAGGTTGCCGCTTATACTGATGACCAGAAGCTCTGGATGTATTTTTTCCAGGATAGCCTGTCAGGCGCCTCCCTGGAATGGTACGTTAAGCTGGATAGGGTTCACATAAAGAGCTGGAAAGATTTGTGCGCTGCGTTTCTGAAGCAGTATCAATATAACTTGGATATGGCACCTAATCGTACTCAGCTGCAGAGTATGACTCAGGATCCTAAGGAGGGCTTTAAGCAGTACGCACAAAGATGGAGGGAGTTGGCTGCACGAGTTCAACCACTTTTGGGTGATCGTGAGATGGCTGATATGTTCATGAGCACACTCCAAGGGTCGTATTTGGATAGATTGGCTGCGTGTCCTTCCACAGGGTTTGCTGATATTGTTGTTGCTGGGGAACGAATAGAGAGTCTGCTGAAATTGGGTAAGATTCAAGACGTCGGTGGGACTGGTGCTTCGAGTTCAAGGAAACCCTTTGCCAACGAATCAAGGAAAAGAGAAGGGGAGTCCAGTGCTGTGCATAGAGGAGGGGGCAGAGGTAGGAATCAGTCATATCATCAGGTGGATGCTGCAACCATTCCGGTCCCAGCTAGACAGCAAGCTCCAGATCAGCAAGGTAGACCCCGATTCCAGAATAACAGACCAAGGGACTGTAAGTTTGATCCTTTGCCTATGTCATATGCTGCTTTGTTACCACAACTACTCAAAAAGAAGTTGGTTGAACTACGAACTATGAGGCCGCTAGACACTGGAAAATTGCCTCCAGGTTATGATGCCAACGCTAGATGTGAATTTCATTCTGGCGCGCAAGGTCACTCGATAGAGATGTGTTGGGCTTTTCACCATAAGGTTCAAGACCTGATTGACGCAAAAGCTATTAATTTCTCTAAGCCGCCGAATGTTCGTGATAATCTGATGCCCCATCATGGAGGTGCAAGCATGAATGCTATTTCTGATGGTGAGAAATTGAATCTGATTACTGATGTGAATTTGGTAAAGACTCCGTTGTTGATTGTAAAAGAGAGTTTGTTAAAAGGAAAGGTATTTCCTGGATGTGGTTCTGATTGTGAAGATTGTTCAAGACAGATTAATGTCTGCAGTAAGTTGAAAGTTGGATTGCAGGATCTTATGGATGAAGGAAGACTTCAGTTTGATAAGATAGAGAAGGAAAAAGATGTTTCTGCCGTTACTATTTACTATAATCCAGTTGAGATACAGGTGCCTGTTGAGGAGCCTGTTGCTATCATCGTGCCCGAGAGGCCGAGACCAGTTACGATTATGGTGCCTGAATCTGCTTCTTATGTGTCTAATCGGGCAGTTCCATGGCAATATGGAACTAATACTCATCAAGGAGGAAGTCAACAGAAAGCAGAGGCTGCTGTTGGTACCAGTGTTGAGAATGTCAGTGGACCAAGTGGTTTCACCAGAAGTCGTCGACTGTTTGCTCCTCATACTTTAAGGAATGATAAAGAAGCTGAAGCCGCTGCAAGAGCAAAAGGAAAACAGGTTGTTGATGACAAGGTGCCTGCTCAGGAAGAAGACCCTAAAATCAATTTTGATAGTGATGTTGAGGAATTTATGAGGATTATCAAAAAAAGTGATTACAAGATCATTGATCAGCTTAATCAGACACCCTCTAAAATCTCAATATTATCCCTGTTAATGAGCTCAGATGCGCATCGGGTTGCTTTGTTGAAGGTTCTGAATATGGCATACGTTCCCCAAGAAATTACTGTGAATCAGTTGAAGGGAGTAATTGCTAATGTGAATGTGAGCCATGGGCTGGGGTTTACAAATAGGGATTTGACTCCAGATGGACGTAATCACAACAAAGTGCTGCACATCACACTTGAATGCAAAGGGGTTGTTTTATCACATGTGCTAGTCGACACAGGTTCTTCATTGAATGTGTTACCCAAAAAGGCCCTGATGAAGATTGAAGTAGATGGATTGATTCTTAGACCCAGTGATCTGATTGTGAGAGATTTTGATGGATCCCAAAGATCGGTGTTTGGAGAGGTAGAACTACCAATACAGGTTAGTCCACAGATATTCAAGACGATCTTTCATGTTATGGACATTCAGTCTGCTTATAGCTGTTTGTTGGGCCGACCATGGATTCACGCAGCGGGCGCAGTTACCTCCACGCTTCATCAGAAGCTCAAATACGTGTTCGAGGGTCAAGTGGTTACTGTTTGCGGTGAGGAAGATATATTTGTGAGTCATCTATCCACTTTCAAATATGTGGAAATGGATGGAGAAATTCATGAAACCCTGTGCCAGTCTTTTGAAGCCCTGAATATCAATAACTTACCAGAATCTACTTCAGCAGCAGTGGTGTCGAATGTGCCAGGTGGGCCGAGTGCATCAATTGCGTCATACAAGCAGGCCAGAGAAGTGGTCGAAAGCAGAAATGCCCAAGGTTGGGGTAAGGCTATTGACGTGTTCGTGAAAGAAGATAAGTTTGCCATTGGATACCAGCCGGGCCGAACGCCAGTTCCCCGATTCCGTGGGCCAATCAGCTTCAACAGTGGAGGAATTATCAACCCCAATCAGTCCTGCTCAGCAATAGAAGATGGCGCTGAAAGCTCAGATTATCTGGACAGATGGGTATATGCACTGGCTCCGGGCGAGGCATTGGAAAACTGGTCTAGTGAAGAAATCGTTCATGTTGTGCACCATTCAGAGTAATAATTCTTGTCTTTCATAATGCATAAATTCCCACACTCTGCCCAAGGTGTGAGGATCCATTTGTAGGGCCACCATATTTTCTCATATAATGTTCAAATATCAATAAAAGGACGTTTTTGTTTACAAATTTGTGTTCCTTTATTCTTTCTTTATTTTTATTTTTGCACAAAGAAAATAAAAATGATAATGCATTTTCTCTTCTTTTGTTTTCAAGCAAAATAATCTAAAATAAAGCATAAATCCAATCATGCAGACTTGATTCTGTGAATTCCTCTGAAAATGATTCTATTATGCCCACGTATGATTTCGACAATCCGATCTATCAAGCCGAGGAAGAAAGTGATGAAGACTATGAACTCCCGGAAGAATTATCTAGACTGTTGAAACAGGAAGAGAAGACCATTCAGCCTCATCAGGAAGTTCTCGAGGTTATCAATATTGGGTCAGAAGAAAGCAAGAAAGAGATCAAGATTGGTGCGAGTCTGCGGGCTGATGTAAAGCAAGAGCTGATAGTCATGCTACGTGAATACGTTGACATCTTTGCTTGGTTATATCAAGATATGCCAGGTTTAGATACGGACATAGTTGTGCATAGACTACCATTGAAAGAGGACTGTCCACCGGTCAAGCAAAAGCTGCGCAGAACAAAACCAGAAATGGCTTTGAAGATCAAGGAAGAAGTACAGAAACAGTTGGATGCAGGTTTTCTGGCAGTGACCAACTATCCTCCTTGGGTGGCCAACATAGTACCGGTGCCGAAGAAAGATGGCAAGGTTAGAATGTGTGTGGATTACAGAGATCTCAACAGGGCGAGCCCTAAAGATGACTTTCCACTTCCTCATATTGATGTGCTGGTTGACAATACTGCTCAGTTTTCAGTGTTCACATTTATGGATGGATTCTCCGGGTACAATCAGAAAAAGATGGCGCCTGAAGACATGGAGAAGACTACATTCATTACCCCTTGGGGTACCTTCTGTTACAAAGTAATGCCTTTTGGGTTGAAGAACGCAGGGGCGACTTATCAAAGAGCAATGGTGACGTTATTCCACGATCTAATTCATAAAGAGATCGAGTGCTATGTGGATGACATGATTGCTAAATCAAAGACAGAAGAGGAACACCTGATTAACTTGAAGAAGTTGTTTGAGAGGCTGAGGAAATTCAGGTTGAGACTGAATCCTAACAAATGTACTTTTGGCATGCGGTCCGGAAAATTGATTGGTTTCATGGTCAGTGAAAAAGGAATAGAGGTTGACCCTGGTAAAGTGAAAGCTATACAAGATATGTCTGTACCGAGGACTGAGAAAGAAGTTCGCGGCTTTCTAGGGAGATTGAATTACATTTCAAGGTTCATATCTCACCTAACTGCCACTTGCGAACCAATATTCAAAATGCTAAGAAAAGATCAAACGGTCAGGTGGAATGATGATTGTCAAAATGCCTTCGATAAAATAAAAAGATATTTGCAGGAACCTCCGATTCTGATACCTCCAGTTCAAGGGAGACCACTGATTATGTACTTGACAGTGCTCGAAGGATCCATGGGTTGTGTTCTCGGTCAACACGACGAGACAAGTAGGAAAGAACATGTTATCTACTACCTGAGCAAGAAGTTTACAGATTGTGAATCACGTTATTCAATGCTTGAGAAGACATGTTGTGCACTCGCATGGGCCGCCAAGCGATTGAGACAATATATGCTCACACATACAACCCTGTTGATCTCAAAATTGGATCCGGTCAAGTATATTTTTGAGAAACCAGCACTTACAGGCAGAGTTGCAAGGTGGCAGATGGTACTGACAGAGTACGATATTCAATTTTCTTCGCAAAAAGCAATCAAAGGAAGTATACTGTCAGATTATCTGGCGCAACAGCCTCTTGATGATTACCAGCCCATGAGATTTGATTTCCCTGATGAAGACATCATGTTTCTCAAAGCGAAAGACTGCGAGGAACCACTTTTGGAGGAGGGGCCTGACCCTGAATCCAAATGGAGTTTGATGTTTGACGGGCAGTTAACATGAATGGGTGCGGAGTTGGTGCAGTCCTCATTACGCCAGAAGGTGTTCACATGCCTTTCACGGCCCGAGTAACTTTCGGGTGTACCAACAATGAGGCAGAATACGAAGCTTGCATACTAGGAATTGAGGAAGCTATTGATTTACGAATCAAGACCCTCGATATCTTTGGTGAGTCAGCACTGGTAATCAATCAAGTAAAGGGAACTTGGCACACACATCAGCAGAATTTGATTCCGTATAGAGATTATACGAGGAGATTGCTGACATTCTTTACAACTGTCAAGTTGTACCATGTTCCCCGAGATGAGAATAAGTTTGCAGACGCCTTGGCCACTATATCTTCGATGATCAAAGTGCATGGTTTGAACTTTGTACCCAGGATTGATGTATCTCGTCTTGATAGGCTTGCTTTTGTGTTTGAGGTTGATGCATTGTCTGATGATAAGCCTTGGTACCATGACATCAAATGCTTCTTGAAAAATCAAGAATACCCGCCTGGGGCATCTTCCAATGACAAGAAGACATTAAGAAGGCTAGCTGGTAGTTTCTTCTTGAACAAAGATGGCGTGCTGTATAAAAGGAATTTTGACACGGTCCTGCTCAGATGCGTGGATAAACACGAAGCAGACCTGTTGATGATCGAGGTGCACGAAGGCTCCTTCGGTACCCATGCCGGAGGACATGCGATGGCTAAGAAATTGCTGAGATTGGGGTATTATTGGTTGACAATGGAGTCAGATTGCTGCAAGTATGCTCGCAAGTGTCACAAATGCCAGATCTATGCAGACAAAGTGCACGTTCCTCCCAATCCGTTGAGTATCATGTCTTCTCCATGGCTATTTGCGATGTGGGGCATTGATATGATCGGAAAAATTGAGCCTACTGCTTCAAACGACCATCGTTTCATCTTGGTCGCCATTGATTACTTCACTAAATGGGTTGAAGCAGCGTCTTATGCCAATGTCACTAAGCAAGTGGTGGCTCGTTTCTTGAAGCGAGATATCATTTGTCGATATGGAGTTCCCGAAAGAATCATTACTGATAATGGTTCTAATTTGAATAATAAAATGATGGCTGAGTTATGCCGGGACTTCAAAATCGAGCATCACAATTCATCTCCGTACCGCCCAAAGATGAATGGCGCGGTCGAAGCGGCCAACAAAAATATCAAGAAGATTGTGCAGAAAATGGTTGTCACTTACAAAGATTGGCATGAGATGTTACCATTGGCTTTGCATGGGTACCGAACATCAGTCCGCACGTCCACTGGGACAACACCATACTCACTTGTATACGGTATGGAGGCGGTTCTACCGATCGAGGTTGAGATTCCTTCTCTCCGAGTATTGATGGACGTTAAACTAGATGAAGCTGAATGGGTACGAGCCAGATTTGATCAGCTGAGCCTTATTGAGGAGAAGCGACTAGCAGCAGTATGCCATGGCCAGCTATACCAGCGCAGAATGAAGAGGGCATTCAATCAAAAGGTTCGACCTCAAGTATACAAGGTCGGAGATGTGGTAATCAAGAGAATACTTCCTCCGAGTACAGATCACAGGGGCAAATGGACTCCTAACTATGAAGGTCCATTCGTGGTTAAAAAGGTTTTCTCAGGTGGAGCCTTGTTGCTGACAACCATGGATGGTGAAGACTTTTCATCCCCTGTTAATTCAGATGCAGTAAAAAAATACTTCGTATAAAGAGACCCGCTGGATAAAAGAAAAAAAATCCAGGCAAAAAAGGGCATCCCGGCGAACCAAAAACAGAATAAAGGTTCGGGAAAAAATTAGGGATATAATAAAAAAATTGTACACCCGGTAAGTTGAAACCCCGAAAGGGCAACTTAGGCAAAAAAGGGTATCCCGGTGGATTGAAAACCTGAAAAGGCGGTCCACGCAAAAGAGGGATTAAAGCGAATGACTGCAGTATGAATTAATCTGTACGTTCTCTGCTCTTCAGCAAACAAGCAAAATTCCAAAGGAGGAATTGGTCTGACCACGAGCTTCCAAAGGCGAAGATAATCAAGAGAGTTGGAATACATACTGGCTATAACAGAATCAGAAATCAGTTGGAATCCAATTTCCGCATTATCATTAGGATAGATTTCTTTTCTCAATTTTATGACAATCGCCTCTTTCAGGGGTTTGCTTCTGATTGTAAAGTCGCCGATTTTGGCATTTCATCAATAAAATTGAATATTCAGTCACAAGCTTTTATTTTCATTTTACTGTTTTGTTTGCAAAAACGTCCGATTTTTGATAATAAAACATTAATTTGAAAATATTTTGGCCTTGCAAAAACATGCACAAAAAGACAATTAAAATTACTTTGCTTGTTGGACAACCTTGGATGGTGGACTAAAAGACCACGCAATATCCTGGGGCATGTGCATATATTTCTCTGTTGCAGGTAATGAGCACGATCGATCCAAGCAGCATGATCGTAACCACGAGCAGATATTTGCTATGACTTGATACTGTTGCATCTTATTAAGTCGATTTTCTCATTCAAGATTTCCCACCGAGTTTCGTGACGGCAACGGCGGTCGAAGATGGAATTTTTCTGTGTTGATAACGGTTATTAATGCAGTGAATACTCCAGGTCAATAACAAGTGCCAATCCTCCGATACCTCGTAGACAATGCAAAGGGAGGTTTAAGAGCGAATATTCGGAAGTTGAAGACAGAGTGTTCGTCTAAGAGTTTAAAAAATGCTTGGTTTTCTACAAAATCCTCTTAAGGGACGAAGCTTCTAGCAGTAACATCTCTTACAGTTTATTCTCGGCAGGACGTACCAGCAAGTGGTGGTGTCATATCTCCCGCAGGTTTCAGCATGTGAAATTTGTCAAAGAATAATCCCCAGCGGAGTTATTAACCATCCTATGCATGGGGCATATTGAATCTCCCCAGCAAAAGATATTCCCGATCTGTTATCCCCAGTAGAGTTTGAGGACGTTTGGTTTTCTGTAAAATCCTCTTAAAAGGGCATTCCCCAGCACGAGACGCTTTAAAGTAGTTTTCTCTAGCAGAGTGTGTTGTAAACTCATTATCCCTAGCGGAGTTGTCAAAGGGAAAGTTCGCCCAACATGTGGCATTGTGACATTTATCCTAAGCTCGACAGTTTTCTTCCTCAGCGGATTACCGTGGAATTGCTTTGGGTTTCCCTAACAGATCTCTAGGGACTCTTTCTCAGCATGTTGCAACGGATTATCTTTCAACCAAGATTTGCATATCCCCGGCAGAGCAGCCCTGATCCCTAGCAAGATCGTATCTCTGGTAATGGTACCCCCACAGAGTTCAGCATTGAATCTTGTCTGCTATACTCCCCAGCCGAGTCGCGGTAATTTCCCCAACAAGGTTTAAAGAGATTGACAGAATCTCTCCTTCAGCAAGGTGTCAACATATGATATTACCCAGCGGGTGGTGTAATTCTCAGCAGTGTTCATTTACAATCCAAAGTCCAATTTATTTTTGGCAGGCGTACAGTTTGTTCATGTTATTCCAGTAGGTGGAGTGATCATTTGGCAATTTTAAGCTTCCAATTACAGTTTGGTAAGCCCCGAAGTCCAACGACAGTTTGGTAAGCCCCGAAGTCCAACGACAGTTTGGCAAACCTTCCCACGACAGTTTGACAAAGCTTCCCACGACAGTTTGGTAAGCACCGAAGTCCAACGACAGTTTGGCAAAGCTTCCAACGACAGTTCGGTAAGCACCGAAGTCCAACGACAGTTTGGCAAAGCTTTCAACGACGGTTTGGTAAGCACTGAAATCCAACGACAGTTTGGTAAAAGCTGCAAAAGTCCATCTGAAGATGGCAGGTTTGAGATCCCAAACGCCGGTTTGGTAATCCTTGAAGTCCAACGATAGATTGGCAGAAATCCAGCATAAATTGGTGAAAGTCCATCGACGGTTTGGCAGAAGTCCAACGACAGATTGGCAGAAATCCAGCACAAATTGGTGAAAGTCCATCGACGGTTTGGCAGAAGTCCAACGACAGATTGGCAGAAATCCAGCACAAATTGGTGAAAGTCCAACGACAGTTTGGCAGAAAGTCTAATGACAGATTGGCAGAGCAGCTAAAGTCCATCGACAGTATGGCAAGCCAGTAGTCGTCTGGCATCGTGCAAAAAGACATTGTTGAAAGTCCATCCACAGTATGGCTAGCCAGTAGTCATCTGGCGTCGTTCAAAAAGACATTGTTGAAAGTTCATCGACAGTATGGCAAGCCAGTAGTCGTCTGGCGTTGTTCAAAAGACAGATCTCTCCGACGGTGTTTCATTGAAGTTTCAATCCAGTAGTCTTGTTGGGTTTATATCCCTTTTGTTCTTCATCATCCAGAGCAAATTTTTGGTTATATTTGGTATTCAATTGCTATATACCTTGAAAGTCTGAAAGCAATCGCTTTCAGACATTCAAGTCTAGAATGTTTGAATAGGGGCAGCTGTAATACCCCAAAATTTGCTCTCTCTTTTTGGCATCATAGCATGGCATTATCATATATCATATCATATCCATCTCATTAGCATTGCATTGCATCTTTCACATAGAAAAATGAAGCATAACATCCTTCTTACCATCAAGGCATGTGGTCAGGTAAAAGGTGGACAATTAAGGAATCATGCAAGGCACAAAAAGGTCAGACAAGTTCACTCAAGGCAAGCCAAGAGGTATTTCATGTCTCATACTACCTCAATTGGTCATCCAAAATCTCAAGAGAGTGAGATTCAATAGGAGATGGGGGCACTACATCTTTCACTATGCAAAAGATCCAAAAATGAAGGAAAACCCTCAGAAAAGATGGTTCATGGGTTCAAAATCACCCTCAAAGGGTATATCTCATCATCCTTTAAGAGGATACACAACATACTCTGAGGAATTTGAAATTGAAGACTGCACATTTTTCTCCTAGGAGGAGGGCCTTAAGTGTATGTGTATGGAAAATTGCCTATCAATTGGTTTTAGAAGTGGTTCAATTGGAAGAAAGATAAAAAATCAGGAAATTTGGGACTAAGTCAAATAATCAGAGGAAAAAGTCAACTCTTGACTTTTTGAGCCCAAATTCCTGAAATTCATGTTATATGTGACCAATGTACAAAATTTGATCAAGAAACTCCAAAAGAATCATGAAAAATCAAGAATTGGAAGAGTTGCCATTTTTGAAATAAGTAGGGTTTCCAAAAATAGTAATTTTGAGCCATTTTGCATCAGAATTTGAACCAAGGCCATTCAAAATTGGAGCATCAAATGAAAATTCCACTCGGCCACAACAAAAGATTTTGTTTCAAGCTTCAAATCCATGTGTAGAACATCTCCATTGGATAAAAATTGAGTGAGATATGATTGACCAAAGTTTGGGCAAAGTACGTTCAAAACTAGGTCATGACCAAGGATTTTCAGGTCACGCGCATGTCTTTTTTACAAACAGTTGGTGGGCCAAATGTTCACCTATTTTTCTCATGGTTAGAGGCTTCATTTGCAAAACTTGTCAACATCAAAAATGTTCCTTGTGATGTCCTCTTCAAGTTTCATGTTGGGCAAAATTTGATTTGATCAAGCTATGAGGCAGATATAATGGCCTCAAGTTGTGATGATCTTGCTGAAATTCCATGCCAAGATGCATTGCCAGCCAACCTCATTTCCTCGCCCCTAACCAGTTTTCAAACTTGTGTGTTATGAGTCATTTTCCAATCTCTTCCAAGCATAATTTCATTTTATTTTTCACACCAAACTTTTAGCACTATATCCCCTCTTTCAAATGAGCCCAAAAACACACCAAATCATCCATTGGGTAGAGAGAAAAACATAATCAAACTACCCTATATTACACTGATGCATTGTTGGCTTTGATGTGCAATGTGGTTCATACATACATCAAACGTTTCTTTTCCTCTTTTAACCAAGCACACTCATCACATGTTCATGCACATGAGCACGTGCCTTGCATGAAAATAGAAGGAACAACTTGCTGAGCAAGTTTCACTTACACAAGCCGTGCCATTTCACTTCTCTTCACCCCCACCATAGTTTATCATGAGTTGTCATCACCATAACTTTGCTCTCCCTAACTAACTTGACTCAGCTAGTTAGGGATGACTCACTTAACTCAACTGTGACTCACTTGACTCACTCATTAAACCATGGTTAAGCTCACACTATAAATGAAAACCTCACTCTCAAATTTCAGTTTCAACTCCATTCTTCTCATTTCACTCCAAAACACTCTCTACTTTTCTCTCTGATTCTCTCACTCTTTTTTCATCAAAACTTCTTCTCTTGCACGAGATTTTCATCTGCTTCATCTTTATCATCATCAATGGAGCATGATTGAATCCACACGATTTCCCCAAGTATACCTTATCAAGCTTTGAATCTCTTTGCTCTCAAGAAATAGCATTTATTTTGCTTAGTTTTGAAGCTCCAAGGTTGAAGAGCAAGTGTTTCCTCTGGTTTTCTCAAACTCTACAAGAACTGCAAGATCAGGTTCCAAAGCTCACAAACTTTTCTCTCACGATTACTTGATTATTTTGTTGTTTTCATGATGATTTAAGCTTAATAGAAGCATTTGAACTCTGGCTAGTTGATAGAGCTTCTTAGAAGCTTAGATCCAAAAACTTAGGGCAACGTGTTCATGCTTGTTTCTTGCAGTATGTGAATGGTTTGATGATTTCGTTGGTAGATTCATGATGTGTGTTACTTCCTCTTCATTTTGGCATATTGTTTGTGAAATTCTGGAAAGTTGAAGTTGCAGCCGGTGGTGGTTCGCCGGAAAAGGTGACCGGAGGTCCCTCTCCGGCCGGTAGCTTTGATGTTAGGGTTTTGTTCCAGTTTTAATCATGACCGTTGATTTATGTGCATCGTAGGGTTAAAAACGTGACAACGCATTAAAATGAGTGTGCCTCCCACGTGCGTGATTTCTGATCTCACTTAAATGTTTTGTGGTGCGGTGCATGTTAGATGTTGTGTTCCTCCACGCGTGATCATTGATCTTGTTTACTTTGACTTAGTTGTTGACTTGACTGGATCCAATGGTGATCATTTGTTTGACTCATGTTGACTGAGATTCCATGCTTGTTAGTATGTTCTGCGTGTTTAATGGACCTAGACCAAGTTGATATTCGCACCCTATGTTTCCAAGGCCCAAATATGTTGAACTGATGGTTTACTATATTTGCACCCCACTCTTGTTTTCATTTCATTTTTATTTTCTACATTTTATGCACGTTTGCTTTTTATTTTCTAAAAATACTAAAATGCATCATAAAATTTTATAAAAATTCATGAACATCAGTAAGACATTAAGGAAATTTTTGGCATTTTTATTTCATGATTTTATGACATTTTTGCCCCTGTTGTATAATTTTCTTTGAATTTCCACTTGTGTGTTTTCTAAATGTGATACACAAATTTGTATAATTTTGTTCTTGCTCATTATAAATGGTTTAGACTTAGTTCTTTTTGCATTGATTCATTGACACTTTGAAGTATGTTAGATGATTTTTTTTTTATTTTTTTAGATCATTTTATGGCATGTTTTGATGCTTATCTTTGCACCATTTTGCATAATGTTTCAACTTGACCTAATTGCATTGTTTGAAGTCATTTTGCTTTGAATTTTGACATGCTATCTTGATGTATGATTTACTTCTGATTTAGGCCATCCAATACCATGCTTGCATAATTTTCACAAGTCCATTTGATTTTTGTTTGATGCATTACATTTGAAGTATAGTAACATGTCATATCATTCTAATTTTTGTGCATGTTTACATGAGTTCTTTTGGGAATATTTGCATGATCATTTGCATATTGTATGAGCTATTCTTGTGAAATTATAGATCATTGGTACACATTATAGGTCATCTTTGCATGTTCATTTCCCTTTTGAACTTTGTGCATCCTTAACATGTTTTGGTTTGCATATTTTATTTTGAACTTCCATTTCAATTCTTTTTCTTATATTACTTCTTGAATGTCTTGATGATTGATCCATGAATAATTTGAGATGTGTATAAGCCATTTTCCATTTAGTTTCGATTCTGATCCTTGGATTACATGTTCCATTTATGCATGTTTCTTCTCTTTCTTTCCATCTTTCATCTATCTTTTCTTATGGAAACATGTTGAATGTTAATGGATGGTGATGGTTGCTTATTCATTTGAATTGATAGGATGATATTCTCTTATTTTCAATATGATGTGCATTCTGGTTGTGACATTAGGATTTAATCTTTCATCTCATTCTTTTGAGCTTTATGGTACATTAAGTGTTCTTTTGCTTCTTATACTTCTTATACATGTTCACTAACCATGTAGGGGCATTGGTAAGTTGAAATTGAGTGTGGATAAGGAATCCTCATTCAAACTTCTTTCCTTTCATCTCTTTTATAATTCAATTATGTGTTTTGTTAAGCACTTGTGTGCTTTCTTTGATTAACTCATTACTTTCCCTTTTGAGTTACAATTCATCTTCTACTTTAGAAGTGAATTGTTTAATTCATTTCTCCCTTAGACTTTAGGTTTTGAAACCTCACAAACCTTAGGATCACTCCCTTAAATAATCAATTAGGATTGAGTCTTAGTTCATATAGATTTTACCTTTTCTTCTCTCTTGAGTCTCTCTTCTCATCTCAAAGAAAATTCAAAATATCTAATAAAGGTAGGCATTTATTGCATTTAGGCCTTTCATATAAAGAAAAGATTACAAGGGGTCTTCTCTTATAATCTTAGAATGTGTAGCATATGGCCCATCTTGGGTCAATGTGTTAAACATTTGATCTTGTATGAGGGACTTAAATGCAATACTTGTTGAAGGTACAAATAAAAAACACTTCTTCATTTCTTAATCAACAAAAACACTTAATAAATACAAGTATGCTAGTGTGTTTAAACCTTAATAATTGGAACTAAGTGTGAGGGTCTTCTTCACACTTAGTGTATTTTCTTACTCATTCCATCTTGGAATGTGAGAATGTACACATTCCAATGACTAAGATTTAGATACACTATCATATGCAAACAAATCCAAAACAATTCCTTTTAAAAGACAAAAAACAAACAATAACATCTTTCCTTCGGGAATTCTTTCCTCATCTCCTTCAATCCTTCCTTAAGGATGCGTCATTTCCATTCTACCGCAAACAGGTAACGCCTAAGTCTCCCTACAGCGAGCTGCAACACCTAAACTGCTAGGACGCGAGCATTGACGTATTCCACTAAAAAACACAAACAAGCAATCCCTAGTGAGGGGAACTACGTCGCTTTGATTCTCATACTCCCGATGAGATACGTAGGCAGTGGGGTAGGGCCCATTCGAGCACTTCTTTTATTTTCCCTACATTTGTTTCTCGTTCCTTTTCCATTCTTTCTCCTTTCTTTCTTTCAGTTCCTTTTCCAGTATCCTTTTTATCACCCTTTGATCGAGACAAGCAAGCGTGGATCCCATCGGGTACGATGGACGTGTAGGGGTGCTAATACCTTCCCTGCGCGTAACCGACTCCCGAACCCAGTTCTCTTGGTCGCAAGACCATGCTTTTCCTTCCCTTCAGGTTTATGCGGTGTTTCCTTTCCCTCTCTTGGGATGAATACACATTGCTGGCGACTCTGTTCGGTGCCACTTTCGCATTTGTACTAGGATGAAAATCCCGGGAGCGACATCCTTGGTTGTGCATGAAGCGTAAGTATATGTTATTAAGTATGATGACTTGTGGACCACGATAACTTGGAAACGACATAGATATTTATCTAAGTCCATTAATTGAAGACTTAAGACTTTTGTGGGAGGAAGGCATTGAAGTTTATGATGCATATTCTGGTGAAAACTTTAAGATGCGTGCCATGTTATTTTGCACAATCAACGACTTTCCTGCATATGGTAATTTTGTCGGATATAGTTTCAAAGAACATAAAGCGTGTCCTATTTGTGAATCTGATACTTGTTATCACCAACTTGAGTTTTGAAAAAATACTGTTTACCTTGGGCATCAAAAATTTCTAAAACCTGATCATTCTTATAGTAGATTGCGGAAGGCATTTAATGGAGAGCATGAGTTTGATATCGCTCTTAAACCTTTAACCGGGGATGAAGTTTATTGAAGGCTCTGCAAATTTGAGCAAATTTTTGGTAAAACAAGGCGCTAAATGAAGTGTTCCAACATGTAGAAGACATGATGTCCTAACGAATGTCCTGACATCTTAAACTGATACAGCAGACTATTTTGTCTGGTCCAAGAATTAAGGAAGCAATCAGAGCATGCATCAAGGACAGAAGATTGAAGCCCAAGGAAGCAGAAGCCTATAAATAGAAGACTTAGACCTGTGTGTTGAGAACGCCTTTGTACGCCTTGTGTAACCTTGTTTTCTTGCGTAAGAAACAAGGGTTTAGGGTTTTGAGAGTCGTTGGCTCTCTAGGTTGTAAGTCTCCCTTTGTATCAGTTGATGCATTATGGCAGATATAGGTGTCGCACAGATCCATAAGCCGTGAGGTATTAGATTGTGTATTGTTCTTGGATAAAGCTTTTAAGCAAATCTGAGTTAGGTTGTTTGTCAAGAAAGCTTGACAGATTTCTGTATTTATAGGGATGATGTAGATATCACAGTTGGTGATTAAGGGAAGTGAGTGGGGTATCTCATATCAGGGTTGTAAACGTTTGAGTTTAGCCTTGGTAAAGATGTTCATTGGGTAGATGTTAGGTATGAAGTTGTAAACTGGGGAGTTTAGCTTTGTAACAGTTTTACAGATAGTGAAGTCTTCTTCCTGGATTGGTATCCCCCAGATGTAGGTGAGTTGCACCGAACTGGGTTAACAATTACTATGTTCTTTATCATTCTGCAGATTTATGTTTTCTGTTAGGGTTCATGATAAACATGTTGGATCAGATGTCGTGACATCTGTGATTGTGCAGTTCTGATATTCAAGGTATCAGTCTGCTGTTGCACCTCTGAGTTTAAATGATTATGTAGCACAATGTCTTGACATGTGTTAGGACATCTGTTATCTGTATAGGCCATAATTTCAATTGGTATCAGAGCAGGCATCCTGTCTAGTTCTGGATGAGATCTTTGGGAGATACTTTCTGGCGTTTAAACAAGGAGGAGTTTTGAAGATCAGATCAATCAACTCAGACATACTCAAGGGTATTAATGGATGAGATGGATGTTCTGGATTGAAGGGAGCAACCCAGAGGTTGTTCATGTTGCTGAGGAGATTCTACAACAACTACAGGAGAAGTGGCTAGTTCTTTTGTTGGTGTGTCTTATAAGATGTTGTGACATCTTATTAGGGCAAGTAGGATTTGTTCCTTGATGGTTCCGCTGCATGTGTTTCTGATGGAAGAGCTCTAGAATTATGGGATTCTGGAGTTATTACTGAAGACAGTTGGTGGAAGGTCTCAATCGTCGGCCTCTATATTTGAAGATATCTGCATTCTTTTATTCCAAAGTCAGGAGCGATGGAGTGAAGGGAGTTGTGGTTAGATATCTGGTATGGTGACTTGGTACTTGGAAGCTTGGTTTCTTGGTGTAGTTGAAGTCAGTTGAAGAGGAGAGGAGTTGAGTTTAAGTTTATTAGGTTCTTGCTCTAGGAGTTTGATAAACTATTGATCGGCTAGGTTGTCAAAGATACTTGAGAATTCTCTCAAGTCCACTCATAAAGGCATCTCAGTCATGTATCTGGAGTCTTCTAGTTACTCTTCTGACTAGAAGGTGTTTCTTTGAAACACAATCTGAAGAAAGTGGAGGTGATTTATTTTCACCATCCAAAAACAGCAAGGAAGGATTCATCTCTCTTGACCCTAAGAGTGGATCCAATCTGATTGACGAATTGTTGAGGTAAATAAGATTCGTTCAGAGAGAATCTTAGTTACTTGAGTCAAGGGTGGCAGCCTTGGTATCTCAACATTGTTAGTCAAAGAAGATACTTGCAAAAAGATTGAATACTTGATAAGTGTTCATGAAGTGATCTGGTGGAGCTCAGCTACAACAGTGAAGAAGGGTTATTGAACAAGGATTTAAGATCAATTGCTATTTGTGGAATCCACAAGTATTTAATTGATTATCCTTGAAAGTCAAGATTGCTGATGTTCAACAAGATGTTGGAAAATCTCATCATCAGAGTTTGTGCAGAATCATGGGAGGGGTACTGCATACGCTTTAGCATCTGTTTTAGTCTTAGGTGGTGACCTAAGAAGTGGCTTCAGTCGGGTGTGACAGAAGCGTGTGTTCTTTGGAGAGTTTCTTGGTAAGAAACTAGTCTGGACTTTGATGCTATTGAAGATGAAGATGAAGACATCATAATCTTGATGGTTACAGCTTGGATCGGTTTATTTCTGATCAAGGTGCTTTGGAGCATGGATCTTACTCTTCTTGGAAGTCAAAGTTAAGTAGTAGTTATCTCTGACTTTCTACAGTCTGCTCTACTAAGGAAAGTGGCATTCTTTGGTATGGCTATGGTGTAGTCTTGGACTACTTATTTTCTGAAGATTCAGACGTGGAAGGTGTGAAGTCTTTGGAGTTTCAAAGCAGGATGGAGGTTGTCTACTTAAACTTGGTTGTTGAATAAAGTCTATGAGAGCATGGAACTCTTGTTTTGCGAAGGAAGGAGGTTCTTCTATGTGGCAGAAGGAGGAGCTGAATTCAACAATTGGATGTCATATCAAAATGTTCTGACATCTAGCTTAACATCAGAAGTCTCAGCTGGTGATGTGGCACATCAGCTTAAGATAAGGTGGTCTACAGGAGAATGGAAGTTATGGATGCTTCAAAAAGGTCTATCTCATGCAGTTTGCGGGAGCTGTGGATGGGAAAATGTTACATGACTAAGAGGCTTGGTGGATCCAAGATGTCTTGCTATGGAGCAAGTAGTTCATATGACTTGAAGATCTGAATTCATTGGTGGATCAGTGTATCTTGTGGGAATTCTGGAAAAGAGTGATATCAATCAAAAAGTGGCATTTGGTTGGTCTCATAATGTGCATTCAAGCAGGATGCTTGAAACTGATTGCTCTTGTGCAGAAGGGTGGTTAGTTGAAAACGTAAGGAGGTTCTGGTTCTCTTGGAGCTTGTGGCAGAAGTTCTGGGTTGAGGATGGAAGTATACCTTCTTTTGGTGGATGAGAGTTTATTTCTCTCTGGGTTTCTGAAGTTCTCTTTGTTCAAACGGGTGGCGCAGTGTTGTGTGAAGATCTTCAGTTTAGATTACTATGCTGATAGTAAGTCTAGTGGTGAAGCATATCAAGAACCATGGTGTATGGTGTCTATGATGTGTGGAAGTTGTCCTAACTGATGTTAGAACATCTTTGGGTTGGTTATCCTTAGTGGAGGATTTCAGGTTCTGTGAAGAACTGGTTACTTGCATCGTGTCTAAGAAGTATCTACATTGTCATATGGGAGAATGATGGAGTAGAAGACCTGTCTTGGAAGTCTGATGTAAGTGTTTTAGAAGACTGGAGTGGATCACGGATTGATTGCATGAAGGTCTGGTTTTTGATGCTTTCAGAAATGGATATTCACCAGAAAATCAGAAGTATTCCAGGTTATCATACGGGAGCATGATGAAGGAATGACTGTTTTGGATTGTGGGGTGTCTGTCTCTATTGCTGGCTTGGTAAAGTCAGTGGAAAATCTTGCGAAGAGGATATTGCCCATAGCTGCAAGTCATGCTAGTAGTGGATCAGTTTGGAAGCTGTGAAGTTCTGGAGCATGCATACGATATCTGACATCGTTATAACAAACTAAGGGGCCCTGTGCATCTCTTTGAGGAATGTGAAGCATTCTGATTCAATTGGTTTGTGCCTCAAGTAGTTGGAGGTCTATACATGAGAATTCAAGAGGAGTTCGTGTGGTGTGTGGATGGTTGCAGGATGGGGGGATCAATGGGACTTTGATCTTAAGCCAAGATTTTGTTATGGAAGAACTGTGATCCTTATATTCATTTCCTCACGGGTAGCCTGATGGTTATCATGTGTGAGTGATTATTGGTTCTTGTCAGAAGAAGCAATAAGAGAGTTGATGATTATGTTCAGCAGGTGGCTTGAACTGAGGGTGCGCTCTTGAAGACATGAAGATGCGTCTTATGTTTTCCATTCATTAGCTAGATGTTTTGTGGAGGAGCACTGGTTACCTCAGATAGGGGGAGTAGCTCCTTGATCTAAGATGTTTTACTGCGAGGATGCAGTTGGAGTTCTGGTTTGCATTTGTACGTCAAGCAAGCTGTGATTATGTGTCCTTCTGGGAGGATGAGATGTCAAGAAGGATGTCTTGACATTTTGTATTGTTGCAAGTTGTGGGAGACTTGGCAGTGCAAGTTAAATGGTTCTTATTGGATGCTTAAGAATCATTGATTGAGTCTGAGGCAATTTATTTTTCTCTGCAGACTGTAATCATAAAATTGTGAAGTTATTGATCAATACAGAAATCTCTGGATGCTAATTGGGAGATGTTTGAAGAAATGTCTTAACATCTTGGCCGGCTCTATTTGTCTTCTGGTTTAAAGGATTATTCTTGGGACTTATCAAAAGGATGGAGATTGTGATTCAGATGGACTAAACAAGACTGACAAATGCCAGGATATTATTTAAGACCTGAATGTGAGTCCTATCTGACTATGTTGGACGGTGGGGGGTGCTTCCTAAGAGAAGGCATGAGTAACATGTGTTTTGTTACAAGTGATCCTTTTTGGACGTTTACTCTTAAAAGTTTGAACAGTCTTATCCTAGTTGGGCGGTGCACAGTTATTAATGTTGAATTCACCTACCTAAATTTATTTCTCTTTGAATTGTTCAGCGGTCACTTCTTTGGACCGTGATTATCTAGAGAAAGTGTTTAGGTATTTAAAGAGTGCATCTGTTTGAGGTAGTCCAGAGTGTGGGTTGTTTCATCATGTCATTCATTCGTGTTTGGATAAGTAACATATGGATATGGAACTGCATTGGCTTCTTTTGCCAATTTTTGGCTAAAAAGGGGGAGAAAGGATGTGTGGGTGAGTCTTTCATCATACATCTCTGGTGGTTGTCTCGCAAGGATGATGGAGAGGATGTTCTAACATTCTATTTTATGCCTTGTGATCTGAGTTATGAAACAGGTTGTGTCTTGTGATATGAGTTACATTCCCTGTGAACTCTGTGTTACAAATGATACAACTGTTTCTTCTTAAGCTCTTTATGGATATTCTTGTGGGTTCTCTTATGCCCCTCAAGAGGAAGATTCATCCTTTCATGGCAAGTACTGGTTTGAAGGGGAGAGAGTCATATACTCTTCCTCATGTACACCAACATACAACTAGGAATTTCAGGGGTAAGAAAGAGTCTCAGATGGGTTCCAATCATATCTACCAAGTGCCCGGTCTTTCTTTTTCTACCAAAGGATTTTTAATCAAAAATATGTCAAAAGGGGGAGATTGAAGGCTCTGCAGATTTGAGAAAAATTTTGGTAAAACAAGGCGCTAAATGAAGTGTTCCAACATGTAGATGACATGATGTCCTAACGAATGTCCTGACATCTTAAACTGATACAGCAGACTATTTTGTCTGGTCCAAGAATTAAGGAAGCATTCAGAGCATGGATCTAGGACAGAAGATTGAAGCCCAAGGAAGTAGAAGCCTATAAATTGAAGACTTAGACCTAGGTGTTGAGAACGCCTTTGTACGCCTTGTGTAACCTTGTTTTCTTGCGTAAGAAACAAGGGTTTAGGGTTTTGAGAGTCGTTGGCTCTCTAGGTTGTAAGTCTCCTTTTGTATCAGTTGATGCATTGTGGCAGATATAGGTGTCACACAGATCGATAAGTCATGAGGTATTGGATTGTGTATTGTTCTTGGATGAAGCTTTTAAACAAATTCGAGTTAGCTTGTTTGTCAAGAAAGCTTGACAGATTTCTGTATTGACAGGGATGATGTAGATATCACAATTGGTGATTAAGGGAAGTGAGTGAGGTATCTCATATCAGGGTTATAAACGTTTGAGTTTAGCCTTGGTAAAGATGTTCATTGGGTAGATGTTAGGTATGAAGTTGTAAACGAGGGAGTTTAGCTTTGTAACAGTTCTACAGATAGTGAACTCTTCTTCCTGGATTGGTATCCCCCAGATGTAGGTGAGTTACACCAAACTGGGTTAACAATTATTGTGTTCTTTTTCATTCTGCAGATTTATGTTTTCTGTTAGGGTTCATGATAAACATGTTGGATTAGATGCCGTGACATATGTGATTGTGCAGTTCTGATATTCAAGGTATCAGTCTACTATTGCGCCTCTGAGTTTAAATGCTTATGTAGCACAATGTCTTGACATGTGTTAGGACATTTGCTGCCTGCATAGGCCAGAATTTCATTTATCAATGATAAAAACACATTAATGTTGTCTTTGGAAAGAGAGAAAAAGAAAAAGGGCCACTTGAGAAAAAATATATGTAAAAAAGGTAAGTGTTCTTTGATCTTTCATATTGGCCAAGTCTCGATGTAAGGCATTGTCTTAATGTGATGCAAGTGGATAAAAATGTGTGTGATAGTTTGATCGAAACACTTCTAAACATTCCAGACAAGACTAAAGATAGTAAGCAATGTTGTCTCGATATGGATGCGATGGGTATACGAAAACAATTGGCCCCAATAGAAAAAGGGGGAAAAAACTTATCTGCCTCCGGCTTGTTACACTCTATGTAAAAAGGAAAAATAAGTTTTTGCGAGTGTTTGCATGGTATCAAAGTTCCCCAAGGTTACTCATAAAACATCAAGAAACTTGTATCAATGAAAGATCTCAAGTTAATTGGTTTGAAATCTCATAATTGTCATGTCTTGATGCAACAACTTCTACCAGTGGCTATCTGTGGCATCCTACCAAAAAATGTGAGAGTAACTATAACCAGATTGTGTTTGTTCTTTAATGCCATATGTAGTAAAGTTCTTGATTTCAAAACAAGTTTGATAAATTGGAAGATGAAGCTGCCATAATGTTGTGTCAATTGGAGATGTATTTTCCTCCATCATTTTTTGACATTATGGTTCACTTACTTGTTTATCTAGTCAGAGAAATCAGAATTGGTGGTCCAGTTTATTTAAGGTGGATGTATCCAATAAAGTGATACATGAAGATCTTTAAAGGATATACGAAGAATCATCATCACCGGAAGCTTCGATTGTTGAAAAGTACATCACAAAAGAAGCTGTTGACTTTTGTACACACTATTTTTCGGAAGCAAAGTTTATAGGAATTCCAAAGTCTCGTCATGCTGACACTGAAGGTAGAGGTATTCAAGATTTAAATGTTAAGTCAAAGGCTTATGGTGTAGTTATTCATGCACTTTTTTTATATATTGAATAATCTTGAAGAAGTTCAACCTTACATAGCTAATCACAAAAGACTTTTGAAGAAAAGATATCCACGGATGAGTGACAAGTTATTATTGATCAAGCATAACAAGAAATTCCTAGATTGGTTTAATAAAATGATATCAAAAGATTATAGTGCATCCGAGACAATTAAATGGTTGTCGTTCATGAGAAAATTTAATGTGATAACTTGGAGTGCATATGACATTGGTCATTATACCTTTTATACAAAATCCAAAGATGATCGTAGTACAATGCAAAATAGTGGAGTTATGGTTTAGGCCGAATCCATGTATTTTTCTAGTTCGAAAGATAAGAATCCAATATTTTCATCTAGTGTGTTCTATGGTATCATTAAGGAGATTTGGGAGATTGATTATGTTATCTTCAAAGTTCCTTTATTTAAATGCAAGTGGTTTACCAATGATATTAATGGTGTACAAACTGATAACTTAGGATTCACCTCGGTTGACCTTGGCAAGACAACTTATATGAGCGAACCATTCATCATGGCTTCACAAGTAAAACAAGTTTCCTATGTGACCGACCCTTCTGACACATTAGGGAAATAGTCAATCGTTCTCCTAGGAAAAGACATTCCTAGTAGTGATGATTGTTTTGATATTCCTTCTACTCCTTCTTACACAACAAAAGTGCCTACCACATATGATGAAGTTGATAGAGATGATGTGCATGTTATTCGTATCGATCATAATGAAAGCATATGGAAAAATTAACAGGTAAGTATTTTATTCTTTATTCATAATTTAATGTAAGTTATTATTTCTAACTATATTTAGTACTAACAAGTATGATTATTTGATATTGTAGGTGTTTAAAATCAAGACACCAAGAGACAAAGAAACCAAAACACTATATAAGATAGAATTATGTGATGTTATATAATGTTTGTAGGTTGTTTTGTGTCATTTTTCTTTTGATGTAATATATATATATATATATATATATATATATATATATATATATATATATATATATATATATATATATAATGTTTGGTTCTTAATTCAATGTATGGATTCGATGTAATACAATACAATTATTTGTTATGATACAATTGATGTTTCTGTTATGATACGGTTCACAAAAATACAGGTAAAAAAATGGAAAATTTTCAAAAAGCATAAAAATATATTTTATAAAAGCAAATAATTTAACAAAGTTTGTTAAATATGATCGTGGTTATATAGTGAACGCTGTCCAAAATAATATATATACCAAAAAGGCGCTGCTGACAATTGAACTTGGGATCTTTAATATATTACAACGGTTATTTAAAGAAACTGTGATAAACCAAAATAAAATTAATATGGTACCCCCCGGACAACAATGCTTTATTATGTTTAACCGAAAACAAAAACCTCTATTCGCAAACTCAGTAAGGTGGTTTGCATAGCTATGAAACTCTGGAGTAAACCCAATTTTTTTTAATGTTTGACCTAGGGTTTTTGTCACCTACTGGATGTAGGAAATAAATTAGGATATAAACCAAATCGATGTCATGCATTCACCAACGTCGAAAAAAATCAATACCTGTTGAAGAAGAGCCAGAGAAGAAGAATTGGATTTAGGGGAAGTTGCAAAGCTTGAAATGCTTGGCCTAGGGTTTTGGTAAGATGATGTATGAAAAATTAATTTAAAAAGGGAACAGTAGCATTGATGATGTTGTTATACTTGTTTGATTTGAAAGGGGAGAGAATTTGAATTTGAAATCAAAATATGTAATGGATTCAGATAGTTTTAGTTGCGTTTCTATCTAAAAAGGGGAAATAATTTGAAAAAAACACTTAGGCTGTAATTATATTACTAAAAAAATAATTAGAAATGAACAAAGTTGCACTGGTTAATAATTAACCATTATTGACATATTTTACCCATAAAATGGAGATGTGGCAACACATTAATAGGGGACAAAAATGTGATTTCCAAAACCATTACTTTTCTTATATTATAGATTGGATCAAACGACTATTAGGGGTGCTCAACCCAAAGGTACAAAAGATCAATTCAAATTAAAATACAACAAAGGAGCATTACTCCATTCGTAAAAATTAGAACACCCCATAAACTTTAAACCAATGATGTGCCATGGCCACGCTAAGACTTTAGTGTTAACAATACAATCTCTCATATATGTGATATCTCCTCTAAAAAGTATATTGTTTCTCATGGACCAAATGCTCTAACAAATGGTCAACCAAATGACCAAGATCTTATTATTGGGCACCCTTCCCTTTAAGGTAAGGTTGACCTTGCAATCAACCCACCTCATAATGCTAACCCAAATTTTGACAGACACAGAACATAGAAGAATAAGTGATTTAGATCTTCATCCTTAGAAAAACATGACACATAATTCCTATTATGCCCATCCTGCAAAATACCTCTCCGAGACAATTAATCATTCATTAGCAACCTATTAATAATGAGACGTCATCCGAAAAAGAGAATTCTTGAAGGAAGACTTGTCAACCACAAATAATCCAAACACCACAACCGGTTCTGATCAACATTCGGTTCCGAATTCTTACATGTCAACACATGAAAACCAGATTGCACAGTATATCAACCATTGTTGCTTAATTTAAAAATAAACTTGTCATCACCATCTTTCTGCAGAGAAACAGACCACAAGAAATTATGCAGATCTGAGAGCACCCGCCTTGCATCATCCGCCAAATGCTTCTACTTGATTTGTAAATTCCAGTTCCAATAGTCTTCTTTAAAAAATATCATCCTTTCGACCTCGCACCATTTTTTTATAGACAGACCAAACACAACCGAAAAAATGCAGTAAAAGGGCTCCTCTCCAGCCATTTATGTAACCAAAATAGTATATTGTTCCCCAATCTTACCCTACAAGAAATGCTATTATCGAACCAATCCTTCCTCCTCGTGCTGCTTCCACATTGCTACGTGTCACAGCGCGAAAAATACTCGAGCGTAGAAACACTCTAAATCAACAGAGTTGACATTGAAATTTATTTTAAAAGGGACACATCGATAAAATCATAAGGGCCCGTTTGATGCGCAAGATATATATGAATGAGACATGATAGGATATAAAATAGGATAAAGATAAAATATGTTATAGACATGATAAGACTTATCCTATCATGTTTTTGTTTCACACGGATACCAAATATAATATATATATATATATATATATATATATATATATATATATATATATATATATATATATATATATATATAAATAAAAGAGACAAATTTACCTATATAAAACAACTACATTTTTTCTAAATTATTTTTTAAAATGTTTTAAAATTTATAAATTGATAAAAAATATTGTAATTTTATGTAATTTAAAAGATAAAAAAAACATATTGGCACTACTGAGTAAACAATTTCAGTTTTTTTTAAAAGATCATGGATTCTATTATACATATTAGATAAGCAAAATAAATAAATATATATATATATATATATATATATATATATATATATATATATATATATATATATATATATATATTTGCAAAAAAATATATATTTAATTTGATAAAAACATAAAATTAGTATTCATATTTTTGAAATTATACTAACTATTTTATTTTTAATACTTCGATTTATTAGGTTTTAATTTTTTATATTATATAAAGTTAAAAAATTACCCTTATGACAAAATCATACATATTTTTTAAAAATTATTTATTGATATTTTTTAATTGAATATCAAATTAATCTTTATTTATATTTTATCATATTTAATTTTATATTTTAAATTATATTTTATATAGGTACATTTGTAAATTATTTTCTTATCATATCCTACCGCATTCTTACCTAACTCATATTCATGATAAAATTTGAACTAGTGAGACAGAATAGGATAAGTTTCAGGATTAACTTATCATATTCTGTTGTGTCATCAAACACTGGATTGAGATAGGATATGATACAGATATCTTATCCTATCTCTTATCCTGCACATCAAACGGACCCTAAATAAACAAAAATATGGTTATCGTAACCAAATTCAGCTTTGATAGTCAATTATGCGCAGGGAATGTATTAGCACCCCAAACATTCGTTGTATCTAATTGGAACCGTTTAGTTAGTTTTGCAAATATAAGTGTTAGCCTAAGATATTTTTTATTTCTTCTAAAATTTTCGATGTATTTACAAAAATAAAGAAAGGGGAAAATTTAGTTTTTATTAGGGTGCTTGATGAGACGATTAATCTCGCTCCTATGTATCCCCAAGTGCTATGGGGAACTTAAAGATACGTAATCCTGAGTAGCAAGTGTTGGTTGGTTTATTGGTTTTATTGAAAGATTTTTAGGTCGCATTCGAGCAGTTAAATATTGTTTGTTGCTCACGCATGGGATACTAAAGAGTTTGTTTGTATATCGTGTCAGAATGGATCCTGTTTTAATTACATTCGAGAGGTTAAACACTGCTTGTTTATGAAAAAGGGTTTGTTCATCGTGCAAAGGTAGGAAATGGGTTTAATGAGTTAAAAGTTTTTTCAGATGGAATGACGAGCATTCGAAAGGCAAGCTATAAAGCATGTATCCAAATACTCAGGGATCACATGGATATACACCCAATAGATCCTTTTTCATCCAATTTTTTATTGTAAAAGGTTTGATATGAATCGAATCAAAGTCCTTTGAAGATGACAAGTACTTCAAAAGCAAGTTATACAGTAGGTATCCAAGTACTCAGGATAAAAAATAAGCATAAGACTAACTAATTCTTTTTCATCCGATTTATTTGAGAAAAAGCTTTTGGTTTAAGTGTGAAAATTTTGATTTACTTGTGAAAAATATTAATTTTTTTTATCAAAAGAAAGTAGAGTCTTTTAAATTCATGTCATTAATAAAAAGTTAATCAATTAATTTAATTAATTAATTAGTTTTAAAAAAAAGTAAAATTGAGAATAAAAGAGGGACGTAGAAATTAAAAAAGGAGTGTGTGGTGATGTTATGGTGGGATGTTGGTTTTGTATGGAGATTTGAAATTAGGGATGAATGATGGTTTATGGTGGTATGGTGGTGTTTTGATGGAGGAGAAGGGTTGATTATGGAGGAGTGGAAGTTTGCATTTTTCTTGAAAATGAAAAATCAACATGCAAGAGAGTGTTGTTTTGATTTTTGGTCAAAACAACATGGGAGATAGAAAGGTCTTTTTTGTGGCTCTTTTTTGGCTTAATACAATTTTTAGTCCCTTACCTATGCCTCCGGATCCATTTTGGTCCTCTTTCTTTTAAAACATCCAATTTGGTCCCTTACGTTGTCAAACAGAATCAAAGAAGTCATTTCTATCAAATATTGATAAACGGTATTAGAAGAAGAGGATGTGGCAGCTGAGGTGAATTTTCCTATTCATCGCCTTCTTCTTCTTCGTTGTTGAAACAATTCACCAGTTACCCCCAAGCTGAACCTAATGCAAATTGTTCATAAATCCCCAAATTAAAACCTAATCCGTCTACATTAGTGCAATAAGCATGAGTTCTAGCCGCGGTTCATCATCATCATCGAAAAACAGAAATGATTCACATGTATTTAGCATCTCCAATCTTCCATGGAATCGTTTTTATCGTTGTGGAGACAATGGTGTACTTCGAAGGGCGAGAACTGTCAACAATTATGGAAAGCTTTTTTGGGGTTGTTAACATTTTAAGGTAAGCTTTAGTCTGAATAATCTAGGTTGAAATTTTGTTGAAATGTCTATGTATTACATTGTAATTTTCTGTACTTAATCTCTACAGGGATATAGTAATGTTGGTTGTGAATTTTTTGAATGGTTCTACGAAGAAGTTAGAGATGAAAAGGAACAAATCATGATGAAGCAACAAAGTAAGATATATGTGCTAACTCAAGAGATGGAGGAAGCCAAAAAAGAGGTTAAAGTATTGAAGCTCAGTAATATGGAATTAGAAGATGGTTTGAAGAACATCATTAAGTGGAAAAAAATTTGGAAGTTTATGTTCTATGTTGTGTTGCTTGTTTTAGTAATCAAGTTGTTGCAAAACTTTGAAGTTTACGTTGAATGTTGTGTTCTATGTTTTAGTATTCAAAGTTGTTGTAAAAGTTAGAAGTTTATGCAGTGTTCAAACTTGATTAAACCTTGTTCAAGTTGTGTTATATGCAGAGTTATATGTTGAATGTTGTGTTATATGTAGTGTTCAAACTTGCATGATTTTGACAATATTTAGTTACATGAATGTTTTATGCAGTCATCAATCTTGCATATACTTGTATAAATTGAATGAGTAATGAAGTAGAACGGAATTATAATTTAATAATTGAATGATAAACTTCCACTTGATTAAACCTTAATCCTTGTTCAAAATGACATAATTTATTATAGACATAAATTTGTTCAAACCTTGTTCAAAATGACATAATTTGTTACAGACATAACTTAAACCTTGTTCAAACCAGACATGACATAAACCATGTTCTCAAAATAGAAGTTACATAAGATTGTTACAATACAGACATGACTAAATGCTTTTATTTGGATTGTTTCTTTTTGTTGGAGTGGTCCTCCTAGTGGTAGGTCCAACTGCATTTTATGATGCACTTATCCTGGTAGTTGCATCCTTTGTAACAGATGAGTGAATTGGTTTCCTAATAGGTTACTTCTTTCCCCTCCCTCCTTGCTGAGATGAATGTGTAACGAATGACTGAGTTGTTTAAGTAACTTGAGTTGCTTGAGTTGGTGGCTGAGTTGAGTTTGAAGCCCTTGCTAGAGTTTCTTGAGTTGGTGGCTGAGTTGAGTTTGAAGCCCTTGCTTAAGTTGCTTTTGTTGGTGGCTGAGATAAGTTTGAATCCATTGCTTGAGATGGTGGCTGAGATAAGTTTGAAGCCCTTGCTTGAGTTGCTTGAGTTGAAGGAGTTCTCTTACAGATTAACTTGTTATGTCCAGTTTGTCTGCACTTGGTACACCTCAGCACCATTCCAGTTTTTCTCATTTTCCTATCTATCCCATCAATTTCACCCTGATAATGGTTCCTCCTCTTCTTGGGTCTTCCTGGCATTTTTTTAAATCTTGGTGGGTACATATCTGGGTACTCTGTTCTGACCCATCAATTTCACCCTAATCACGGTTCCTCCTCTTCTTGGGTCTTTCTGGAATTTTTTTGAATCTTGGTGGCTACACATCTGAGTACTCTGTTCTGAGCCATAAATTGGTTCCATTAATAGGATAAATGATAGGTTCATAAACAGCTTGATACCTTGACTTCTTATAAAACTCTGGGATGTAATCATTAATACATATACTTATACTCTTCAATGCATAAATTGCATGAACACAAGGGGGAGTTGTTAGTTGCCACTTTCTGCATGAACATTCATGGCCCTTTAAGTTGACAGAAAACATATCAACTTGATTCTCAATGTGTCTAACCTCAAAGATGAACTCATATGACATCCTACAAAAAATCATAAAAATTGCATGAACACATAAAATTCAGAGATGAACTCATAAAATGCACGAACACAAAAATTCAGAGATGACATCCTTGTTTGTAAATGTAAAATGTACCTTACTATCCAATAGCTTGTGTAAGTGCTTGTTTTCTCCACTTTCTTCTTAATGTTTGGCAAAACATCTCCACCACTTGATTTTGGGAATCTTACCTTATTAGTTTCCCATTTTTGCATGATGTAGAACCTGATTTCTTCAAACATGGTCACCAATGGCTTTGCTCTTGACTCTACAATCACATTATTGAAAGCCTCACTCATGTTATTCAAAACGGAATCACACTTTGAAGTTGTCCTGAAATAGGATTTGCTCCAAAATCTAAGTGGAGTTTGTATCATGTGCTTATAAGCCTCTTCATGTAATCGTCTCATTCCTCTCATCTCCCTTTCCCATGCTTGTGGATAAGTAGCCCTGGCGGCCTTCTAAATGACCTCCTTCAACATTTTTCCAGGATACTTCTTCCTAAAATTGTTATATAAATGTCTTACACAAAATCTCTGTTCAACATTGGGTAGTAATTCATCCATTGCAAGAAGAAGACACTGCAAATTAAACCAAACAATAGTTACTAAATACATTAACTAGGGACAACATACTTTAACTGAATGTGAAAAAAATAGGTTGGTACCTTTTGCTAATCAGAAATGAATGTATAGGTTCGACATTCATCCCTACCTCCTAGATCATTAATAAGGAGATCCAAAAATGATGACCAACTATCTTTAGTTTCCCCTTCAACAATAGCAAAAGCTATAGGTAACATCTGGTCATTGGGATCTGTACCAATAGCTGCCAAAATCTGAACTCCACAAAGACCTTTTAAGAAGCATCCATCAAGACCAATAATAGGCCTACACAACTTGAATCTCTTTTTACTAGCAGCATTGCAAATATATAACCCCTACAATTAGGCAAATTACTGAAAAATTCACTGAAAAATAATCCTAAGATGAAGATAAAAGATATGAAGGAAAAGCCTCTAAAGAAATGGAATGTAGGGGTTATATATTGGCTATGTTGCTTGCAAAAAGAGTTTCAAGTTGTGTAGGCCTAATCCTCATTAGGTAAATTTCCACAATATGCAGACCACTGGCAGCCTTCCTTACACCCCACCCTCACTCTTTGTCATTTTTTAAAAACTTTAGATCTCTCCCAGATTGGACAGCATAGGTTTGAATTGCTTCCTTAAAGTCACTTTTTGAACTAAAACAAGTTCCCAGCCCCCATTTATAATTATACATATCTTTCATTAACTTGAAAATTGGATACTTCTTCTTTCTTGGTGCATCACTCCCCTCACTTTCACAACCACTTTCTAACTCCTCATTATCATATGCACTTTTATTCTCATCTTCAATGTCTCCTTCACATTTCTTTTTCTTATTTTTACTTGTTCCTTCATGGTTTCCATCATATTCAACTAGGTTGTCTAAGTGTTATTCAGCATAATCCTCACTTATATAAGAATCGCTAAATGCAACTTCTAAAGCACTATCATAATTGTAAGTCTCATCCTCACTATCATCAGAGCTTGTAACAACATTCGGCAAACCCACATTAGTATTTACCCATCACGCACCTCACCATCATTGTTCAAATCCTCGGGACCTACATTCACACCCTCAATACCATCTTTGCTCAAACCATCGGGACCTACATTCATACCATCAGTACCTACATTCACACCCTCTACAACATCATTGCTCACACCCTCACTACCTTGATTATCATCCTTAGTGACTTCTTCATAAAGATCTTCAAGTATGACTTCTACCTCCGGGTTAAACACACTTATAGGTTCTTCCTACATATTTATATGTTCTTCCTCCATGTTTATAGGTTCTTCTATAGGACTATCAACATATTCTAGTTAGGACAGGGGATGTTCTATGTAAATATCAACTGTCAAGTGTACCCTACAGAGGTCAGCAACCTCTAACACACCCTTGTCATCATTAAGAATATTTATCCCAAAAGTGGGGTCATTATAATAGATGGTGTCTACCTCAGTATAACTTAAATCTTTCAGTATCAACCAATTCAAAGTAACTCCACCTATCCACATCTACTTTTAAATCATTGCATTTCCCCCCACATACACAGTTTTTTCAGAGTCCAGAAACTCACCACTATGATGAACTTTCAAACACAACATTTCATCAATTTCTACCTAAGACAAGAAAAAACAAAATTATATAACAGATTTCAAAAAGGGGCGAAAAACCTAGATATCTAAACCAGCTAACAAAACTATGAACATACAGTGATAGTACGAAAATGCAATGAAACTATGAACATATATTAATAATAGATAAAGACATTGTTAGAACTAACCTTGATTGAGACCTTCGTCGTCTACAATGCGCCTTCATCGTTCATACAATGCCTTCTTTGCTCTTTCTGCTAGGGTTCCTATTTCAGCTTTTATGAGAATGAAAAATGAAATGTGAATACAATCTTACTTACTATGCCACCTAAGCACTAATCTTACTTGCCATGCCACCTAAACAATCCTTGCCATGCCACCTAAGCAATAACTTACCACATCAGCCAAGTTTATGAGGATAGTCTAACGTTTCTAACAGAAAGGACAAACGTGGTACACTTTTGATAACGTAAGGGACCAAATTGGACGTTTTAAAAGAAAGAGGACCAAAATAGACCCAGAGGTATATGTAAGGGACTAAAAAGGGTATTAAGCACTCTTTTTTTTTTTGTGGAATTTGTTGTGTGCCTTTGTGTGAAAATTTTACACCTATTTATATTAGAAAATTAGGTTTAAACTAAAAGGGAAACAAATGAAATTGATTAATGATGACCAAAATAAAATTGTATATTACTTGCGTGAAAACAATCAAACAAAATAACACCGATCATTTTCTTGATCGCTAAGTTAATAATAATAAATGAATAATAATAAAAAATAATAGAAAACAAAACTTTTTTGGTATTTTTTATGATTAATTTAAAATCAAAATAAATGACTCAAACTAAAATATTTTTTTATAATGTTTTGTGATTAAAATAGAAATCAAAATAAAGCATTTTTTTTAATATTTTTTGTGATTAAAATTAAAATAAATGACTAAAACAAATACTTATTTTATAAAAAAAAAGAATAAAATGAAATATAATGTTCACAAAAAAGATTTAAATATCTGAGCAAAATTAGGGTACGGCAACTGCCCATATTTAATTACCTTTAATCTGAAAGAATGAATGACGACAATTGTAACGCCTCGATTTTGATTATTTCCCATTTTGTTGAGTCTTTTATTTAATTGAGTGATAAATTATTTCATTTGTGAAATTGGTGTGTTAATATGCTATGTTGAACATGTTGTGATATTTTATCGTTTTTGAGAGTTTCGGGGAAATTAAAATGGAGGGTATTTTAGGCATTTCTCAATTAATGATAAGTTAGAAATTTAGTGGAAATAGAATTTTGGTGAGAAAATGAATTAATTTAATTTGGGTAGAAAATAAGAAATAGAAAAGAAAAAGAGATAAGGAGAGGAAATAGGAGAGAAAGAGAAAGAAAAGAAAGATAGAGAGAAAAAGGAGAGAAAGAAAGAGGAAGAAGAGAAAAGAGAAGAAAACTTGGATAAAACTAGAAAATCATCAAGAACAATCATCTAGCAAGCTTGGAATCCAGGTAAGGGTGTGAAATCTTATTATCTTATCAATGTATATCATTATGTATGATTGTGTTGTTGTTGTTGTTGATTTTTATGAGTTTTGGTATAAACCCATTTGTGTAGAAAGTGTTAGAATTCGATTTAATCATGTTGGAAATGATGTTTTCGTGTCCCTTGTTGTTGGTACATGATAGATATATGTTATTGTACATCAAATTGGTGTTTTTCTGGATTTAGATGATGAATTTAGGCGTAGTTTGGGTGAAAAACGCAGAACCAAGTTCTGCAGAATTTTTCTGCATTTGCCCTGGCCGTACGCGTATGGGGCATGTTCATACGCGTATGAGCCCAGGCGTTACGCGTATTATTGGCCTGTGTTTATGCCATTACGCGTATGAATTGTGTCTTTTCCCGGCCATCTTGTGATACACGTATGGTGTGGTGCATACACGTATGGGCTTTTAAACGTGAAAATTGTGAAGGAAAACGATTATTTCCATACGCGTATGGGCATTGGTGATACATGTATGGGAATGGCGAGGAATCAGGGCCGTACGCGTATGAAAATGGTGATACGCGTATGGTCAGGCCAATTGTAAAAATGGGATTTTTCAAAATGTGTTTTTTTCGTTTTCGTCCGTAACTTTCTTTTCGTTTACCCGATTTTTACATTCTTGGTATCGTTGTGAAGCTATTGAGCTGTACTTTCTTATTATGATGATTTGGAAATTGTTAGCCGATTTAATTATGTCGAAAAGTCAGGAATAGTGTTATTTAGCGACTTTTCCCGTTTGAATGTGTGTTTTGGTGATGAATCATACAATAGTGCATTGATGTGAATGTATATAGATTGTATGTGATGGTATGAGATGAATGCATGAATATATTATGAATATGTATGCATTTCAAGAATGTCTTGAGTCATTTTATATGTGAAGCATAATGATGTACATTCTTGCATGTGTGATTCTAATGAGAATCTACTATAATGTCGTGTGCCCATGTGGGGTGTGAGCGACGGATTGGTTCCAGAGGGAATCCGCTATAACGTCGTGTGCCCATGTGGGGTGTGAGCGATGATTATAGACGATCGTGTGCCCGGGTGGGGTGTGAGCGATCCATAAACGTCGTGTGCCCATGTGGGGTGTGAGCGACGGGGAACATCGTATGCCGGAAGGGGAGTTACATTGGTAACGAGCGATGGTTCCAATAAGTTCCTGAGTGAACTTGAGATGATTGAGTCGGTACCGCATTGCATTTGCATAGAGTCGTGAGTCGGTCTCTATGATTTGCATTTATCATCTTTACAATGGTGCATTGATGAATAAACATGAATATGTATGTTTATGTGGAATGATAAGAATTGTGAAAGTGTGCATGATGAATATGCTTGGTTTTGTATATATATATATACATTGTAATGTATATGAGTGAATCGTGATGGATTGTGGTGAGAATGTGGAATATGTGTATTTTTATGCTAAGATATATAATTATATCCATTGTTATTATGATAATATTTCTCACCCTTCTGTTGTTTTATGATGCTCTATGAGGCATTGCAGAGTAGGTATGCTGGTGGTCTTTTGTGAAGCGTGTCTTCATTCTTTTGGTCGGTTGGCTCTGATATGTAGCACCGGGTAGCTAGGAAGTATATGATTCTTTTGTGATACATTTGTACATGTATCTTGTTGATGAATGTTATGTAAACATGAATTATGTTGGTGGATAATACTTGATGATATTTATATATATATATATATATATATATATATATATATATATATATATATGTATATGTATATATGTTTGATGTTATTCAATGTTTAGATTTTCCGCTTTTATTCTAAATATTGAGATGTGGGTGTAAGGACTAAGTTCCCCTGTTGCAAAGTTACCCCACTGTTGCATATCAATTGTTGAGCAGGTGTTGAATGTTTTAATTTCATGTATAATGTGACAAACCTTTTCTATACTATGTTTTATAATTACACTCTGAAGAAATTTTTAATATGTACCTAAATGATTATGTGATTATTTGGGGGTATAGAAAGGGGGTGTTACATTAAGTGGTATCAGAGCCAGTGTTGAGTCAGTTGTGTCTGTCTTGTTGTTGTGATGGTTGAACTGTTGTTTAACCTTGTTGTCATTTTTGGGAATAATCAGAATATGGCTGGTAGAAACGACAATGCGATGGCTGCTGCTTTGGAAGCAATGGCTAGGGCGGTGCAAGGTGCGCCGAACGTGAATGCTAATGACGAGTTCAGGAAGAATCAACCACCGGTTTTCAAAGGAAGATTTGATCCCGATGGAGCTCAGATTTGGTTGAAGGAGATTGAAAGGATCTTCAGAGTCATGGGCTGTGCGGAGGAGAATAAGGTGAGGCTTGGGTCTCACATGCTGAAGGAATAAGTCGACGATTGGTGGGTCGGTATGCGTCAAGTTCTTGAGGTGGATGATGAAGAGATAACTTGGAATTTATTTTGTACCGAGTTCTTGAGGAAGTATTACCCTGAAAGTGTGAAAGGGAAGAAGGAGATGGAGTTCCTTGAACTGAAACAAGGAAGTATGTCTGTGGTGGACTATACTGCTAAGTTTGTGGAGTTGGTTCAATTCCATCCTCTCTATGCTGCGATTACTGCTGAGTTCTCAAAGTGTATTAAGTATGAGAATGGTTTGCGTCCCGAGATCAAACAAGCTGTGGGATATCAAAGGATAAGAAGGTTTACGGATTTGACGGAATGTTGTAGAATCTTCGAGGAAGATAGCAAGGCTCGTTCTACACATTACAAAAGTTTGAATGAGAGGAAGGGAAAGCAACAAGCTAGAAGTGGACCTTATGTGACACCCACTGATAAGGGCAAGCATAGGGGAAACTTTGATAAAAGATCTGGAGGAGGAGGTTCCGGTTCCGTTAAGTGTTACAAGTGTGGTGAAATGGGTCATAAATCATTTGAGTGTGGGAAGACTGTGGTGAAATGTTCTAACTGTGGAGACCTTGGGCATGCTACTACTGATTGTAGAAGGAATGTAGTGAAGTGCTATAATTGTGGAGAAGTGGGTCACATTAGTACTAAGTGTACTAAGCCGAAACAAGCTCAAGTGGGCGGAAAAGTGTTTACATTAGCGGGGACGGACACTACTAGTGCAGACCGTTTGATTAAAGGTACATGCTTTATTAATAGTACGCCCTTAGTTGCTATTATTGATACGGGGGCGACTCACTCATTCATTTCTCGTGAGTACGCTAAGCGTTTGAATTTGTTTATGACTTCTTGGGTGGTGAGATGTTTATTGAGACTCCTGCTGCAGGGTCGGTAACTACGTCTTTGGTGTGTGTAAGTTATCCTTTGACCATGTATGGTAAAGACTTCCTTATGGATTTAGTGTGTTTGCCGTTGGAGGGATTTGACGTAATCTTGGGTATGAACTGGTTGAAATTTAATCGAGTTCATATAGATTGCTATCACAAGTTAGTAAGGTTTCCTTCTTTGGAATATGTTGAAGACGAGAGTTTCCTATCCACTAAAGAGTTGAAGAGACTTTTAGCGGAAGAAGCTCAATTGTTCGGTTTGTTTGCATCATTGTCGGTGGAGAGCAAAGTTGAGCTCGATGTGTTCCCAGTGGTGTGTGATTTTCTAGAAGTGTTTCCAGAGGATATTACGGATGTACCGCCGGAAAGAGAAGTTGAGTTTTCTATTGATCTAGTTTCGGGTACTAGACCGGTTTCGATGGCACCGTATCGTATGTCGGCATCGGAGTTGGTAGAATTGAAGAAGCAATTGAATGACATGTTGGACAAGAGATTTGTAAGACCAAGTGTTTCTCTTTGGGGTGCTCCGGTATTGTTGGTAAAGAAGAAGGATGGGAGTATGCGGTTATGCATTGATTATCGACAATTGAACAAGGTGACAATTAAGAACAAGTATCAGCTTCCAAGGATCGATGATTTGATGGACCAATTGGTTGGTGCGCGTTTTTTTAGAAAGATTGATTTGAGATCGGGATATCACCAGATTCGTGTGAAAGAAGAGGATATTCAAAAGACGGCCTTTAGGACACGGTATGGCCATTACGAATATTTCGTGATGCCATTCGGAGTTTCTAATGCGCAGGGTGTGTTTATGGAATACATGAATCGTATTTTTCATGAACAATTAGATTGTTTTGGGGTTGTGTTCATCGACGATATTTTGATTTACTCTAAGTCTCAAGAGGAGCATGAAGAGCATTTGAGGATTGTGTTACAAATTTTGAAAGAGAAACAATTGTATGCTAAGTTGTCGAAATGTGAATTTTGGTTGTCGGAAGTAAGTTTTCTTGGACATGTTATTTCCGGTAGTGGTATTAGTGTTGATCCATCCAAGATTGATGCAGTGATGCAATGGGAGGCTCCTAGATCGGTTACGGAGATTCGAAGCTTTTTAGGCTTGGCGGGTTATTATCGGAGGTTTATTGAGGGATTTTCGAAGTTGGCACTTCCGTTAACGCAATTGACTTGTAAAGGAAAGGCTTTCATTTGGGATATTCATTGTGAAGAGAGTTTCAATGAGCTAAAAAGAAGGTTGACAACGGCTCCGATCTTGATTTTGCCAAATCCGACGGAACCATTTGTTGTGTATTGTGATGCTTCATTGGTTGGTTTAGGTGGTGTTTTGATGCAAGATGGAAAAGTTGTGGCTTATGCTTCAAGACAATTGAGAGTGCATGAAAAGAATTATCCTACACATGACTTGGAGTTAGCGGTCGTGGTGTTTGTTTTGAAAATTTGGAGGCACTATCTTTATGGTGCAAGATTTGAAGTTTTTAGTGATCACAAGAGCTTGAAATATTTATTTGATAAAAAAGAATTGAACATGAGACAAAGAAGGTGGTTAGAGCTTTTGAAGGATTATGATTTTGGTTTGAATTACCATCCGGGTAAGGCAAACGTGGTGGCCGATTCTTTGAGTTGGAAGTCGTTACATATGTCCGCATTGATGATGAGAGAATGGGAACTTTTGGAGAATTTTAGAGACTTGAGTTTGGTTTGGGAAATGACGCCGAGAAGTGTGAGACTTGGTATGCTACATGTTACGAGTGATTTTATTACAACCGTATGTGAAAAGCAAAAGTTGGATTTGAAGCTCGTTGATTTGATGATGAATGAGAATGAGGATTTCAAGGTTGATAATTTTGGAGTTTTGAGATTCCGTGGTCGTATTTGTATTCCCGATGATGCGGAGTTGAAAAAGATGATATTGGAAGAAGGACACCGAAGTAACTTAAGTATTCATCCGGGAGCGAATAAAATGTATCAAGATTTGAAGAAAATCTTTTGGTGGTCCGGATTAAAGAGGGATGTGGCTCAATTTGTGTATGCATGCTTAACTTGTCAAAAGTCTAAGGTGGAACATCAAAAGCCTTGTGGATTGATGCAACCGTTGGACATTCCGGAGTGGAAATGGGATAGTATATCGATGGATTTTGTTACGGGATTGCCGAATACACAAAGAGGTCGTAATGCTATTTGGGTAATCGTTGATAGGCTTACTAAATCTGCTCACTTCATTCCAATTGATATTAGTTATCCTTTGGAGAAGTTAGCCGAGATTTATGTTCTTGTGGTTGTGAAGTTACATGGAGTTCCTAAGAGTATTGTATCGGATAGAGATCCTAGATTCACATCGAGGTTTTGGGAGAGTTTACAAAAGGCTTTGGGTTCTAAGCTAAGATTGAGTTCGGTGTATCATCCGCAAACGGATGGTCAAACCGAGAAGAAAATTCAATCGTTGGAGGATTTATTGCGTGCTTGTGTGCTCGAGCAAGGTGGTGCTTGGGATAATTATTTGGCATTGATTGAGTTCACCTACAATAACAGTTTTCATTCAAGTATAAGTATGGCACCATTTGAGGCTTTGTATGGTCGGAGATGTCGCACACCTTTATGTTGGCATGAAACCGGTGAGAGGACGATAGTTGGACCGGAGATGGTACAACAAACGACGGAGAAAGTGAAGTTTATTCGTGAGAAGATGAAAGCTTCTCAAAGTAGACAAAAGAGTTATCATGACAAGAGAAGGAAAGATCTTGAGTTTAAAGAAGACGACCATGTGTTTTTTAGAGTTACGCCGGTTACGGGTGTGGGTCGTGCCTTGAAGTCGAAGAAGTTGACTTCTCATTTTATTGGTCCGTATCAGATTTCTGCGCGAGTTGGTGATGTGGCTTACCGTGTGGCGTTGCCTCCGAATCTTTCGAATTTGCATGATGTATTCCATGTTTCGCAACTTCGGAAGTATGTTCCGGACCCGTCACATGTTATTCCTATGGACGAGGTTGAAGTGAGAGATAACCTTACGATTGAAGCTTTACCGATTAGGATTTTGGACCGTGAAGTTAAGAAGCTAAGAGGCAAGGATATTGCGCTTGTGAATGTAGCGTGGGGAGGCGCTGCGGAAGGCAATATGACTTGGGAGCTAGAGACTAGGATGCGAGAGTCGTATCCGGAGTTGTTTGAATCAGGTAATATTTTTGAGGACGAAAATTTCTAAAGTGGGGGAGAGTTGTAACGCCCCGATTTCGATTATTTCCCATTTTGTTGAGTCTTTTAATTAATTGAGTGATAAATTATTTCATTTGTGAAATTGGTGTGTTAATATGCTATGTTGAACATGTTGTGATATTTTATCGTTTTTGAGAGTTTCGGGGAAATTAGAATGGAGGGTATTTTAGGCATTTCTCAATTAATGATAAGTTAGAAATTTAGTGGAAATAGAATTTTGGTGAGAAAATGAATTAATTTAATTTGGGTAGAAAATAAGAAATAGAAAAGAAAAAGAGATAAGGAGAGGAAATAGGAGAGAAAGAGAAAGAAAAGAAAGATAGAGAGAAAAAGGAGAGAAAGAAAGAGGAAGAAGAGAAAAGAGAAGAAAACTTGGATAAAACTAGAAAATCATCAAGAACAATCATCTAGCAAGCTTGGAATCCGGGTAAGGGTGTGAAATCTTATTATCTTATCAATGTATATCATTATGTATGATTGTGTTGTTGTTGTTGTTGTTGATTTTTATGAGTTTTGGTATAAACCCATTTGTGTAGAAAGTGTTAGAATTCGATTTAATCATGTTGGAAATGATGTTTTCGTGTCCCTTGTTGTTGGTACATGATAGATATATGTTATTGTACATCAAATTGGTGTTTTTCTGGATTTAGATGATGAATTTAGGTGTGGTTTGGGTGAAAAACACAGAACCAAGTTCTGCAGAATTTTTCTGCATTTGCCCGGGCCGTACGCGTATGGGGCATGTTCATACGCGTATGAGCCCAGGCGTTACGCATATTATTGGCCTGTGTTTGTGCCATTACGCGTATGAATTGTGTCTTTTCCCGGCCATCTGGTGATACGCGTATGGTGTGGTGCATACGCGTATGGGCTTTTAAACGTGAAAATTGTGGAGGAAAACGATTATGTCCATACGCGTATGGGCATTGGTGATACGCGTATGGGAATGGCGAGGAATCAGGGCCGTACGCGTATGAAAATGGTGATACGCGTATGGTCAGGCCAATTGTAAAAATGGGATTTTTCAAAATGTGTTTTTTCGTTTTCGTCCATAACTTTCTTTCCGTTTACCCGATTTTTACATTCTTGGTATCGTTGTGAAGATATTGAGCTGTACTTTCTTATTATGATGATTTGGAAATTGTTAGCCGATTTAATTATGTTGGAAAGTCGGGAATAGTGTTATTTAGCGACTTTTCCCATTTGAATGTGTGTTTTGGATGTGAATCATACAATAGTGCATTGATGTGAATGTATATAGATTGTATGTGATGGTATGAGATGAATGCATGAATATATTGTGAATATGTATGCATTTCAAGAATGTCTTGAGTCACTTTATATGTGAAGCATAATGATGTACATTCTTGCATGTGTGATTCTAATGAGAATCCGTTATAATGTCGTGTGCCCATGTGGGGTGTGAGCGACGGATTGGTTCCAGAGGGAATCCGCTATAACGTCGTGTGCCCATGTGGGGTGTGAGCGATGATTATACACGATCGTGTGCCCGTGTGGGGTGTGAGCGATCCATAAACATCGTGTGCCCATGTGGGGTGTGAGCGACGGGGAACATCGTATGCCCGACGGGGAGTTACATTTTTAACGAGCGATGATTCCAATAAGTTCCTGAGTGAAATTGAGATGATTGAGTCGGTACCGTATTACATTTGCATAGAGTCGTGAGTCGGTCTCTATGATTTGCATTTATCATCTTTACAATGGTGCATTGATGAATAAACATGAATATGTATGTTTATGTGGAATGATAAGAATTGTGAAAGTGTGCATGATGAATATGCTTGGTTTTGTATATATATATATACATTGTAATGTATATGAGTGAATCGTGATGGATTGTGGTGAGAATGTGGAATATGTGTATTTTTATGCTAAGATATATAATTATATCCATTGTTATTATGATAATATTTCTCACCCTTCTGCTGTTTTATGATGCTCTATGAGGCATTGCAGAGTAGGTATGCTGGTGGTCTTTTGTGAAGCGTGTCTTCATTCTTTTGGTCGGTCGGCTCTGATATGTAGCACCGGGTTGCTAGGAAGTATATGATTCTTTTGTGATACATTTGTACATGTATCTTGTTGATGAATGTTATGTAAACATGAATTATGTTGGTGGATAATACTTGATGATATATATATATATATATATATATATATATATATATATATATATATATATATATATATGTTTGATGTTATTCAATGTTTAGATTTTCCGCTTTTATTCTAAATATTGAGATGTGGGTGTAAGGACTAAGTTCCCCTGTTGCAAAGTTACCCCACTGTTGCATATCAATTGTTGGGCAGGTGTTGAATGTTTTAATTTCATGTATAATGTGACAAACATTTTCTATACTATGTTTATAATTACACTATGACGAAATTTTTAATATGTACCTAAATGATTATGTGATTATTTGGGGGTATAGAAAGGGGGTGTTACAACAATCTTCATGTAGTCTTGGTGAAAGGTAATTACATACAAAAGGCTTGAATTTTATCCTTTAAATGGGAATGAAGTAGAACGAAATGAGTCTTGGCAATTTGCCTTTACTAGCAAAGTGGACTCATTGGGGATTAACTGGGGAAAATTCCAAGAGGAACTTACTAGGGTTAAACTCTTTAGGGATACTTTAGAGAAAGGTGAGTTCTGTAAATCCTTAGAACAAAGTAATGATATCCGGTAATCCTCAGATTCTAAGAAGGTGAGTTTCAGAAATCTTCATAACAAAAAGTGGGTTACAAAAATCCTCATAACAACATGGCGGGTTCTGGATTCTCTCAGAACAAATCAAGTGGCATGTATAAATGCCTGTAATGAAACAGTGAGCTATGGATTCTCCGAGAACGAAACAAATGGGTTATGGATTCTCTCAAAACAAAATTGTGGGTTCTAAATTCTCTAAGAATATAATAGTGGTTTATGGATTCTCTCATTATAAAATGGTGGATTTTGTATTCTCTCAAAACAAAAACGTGGGTTCTGGATTCTCTCTGAACAAAATGGTGGGTTATGTATTCTTTCTGATTAAAATGGTTGATTCTGGGTTCTCTCAGAACAAAATGGTGGGTTTTGGATTCTCTCAAACAAAATGGTGGGTTCTAGATTCTCTCAAAACAAAATGGTGAGTTTTGGATTCTCTAAGAACAAAAAGGTTGGTCCTGGTTTCTCTCAGAAAAAAAATAGTGGTTTCTGGATTCTCTCAGAACAAAATAGTGGATTATGGATTCTCTTATAACAAAATGGTGGGTTCTGGGTTCTCTTGGAATAAAATTATGAGTTCTGGATTCTCTCAGAACAAAATGGTGGGTTCTGGATTCTCTTAGAACAAAATGGTGGGTTCTGGATTCTCTCGGAGCAAAATGGGCGGTTTTGGATTCTCTCAAAACAAAATAGTTGGTTCTAGATTCTCTCAGAACAAAATGGTGGGTTATGGATTCTCTCAGAATAAAATAGTGGGTTCTGGATTCTCTCCGAACAAAATACTGGGTTCTGGATTCTCTCGGAACAAAATGGTGTGGACGAGTTACGCTAATCCTCATAATGAAATGACAAGTTCTAACAATCCTCAGAATGAAATAGATGAGATTTGAGATTAAAAACGGCATCTGAAATCCTCGGATTCAAAAGATAAGGTACAAAAATCCTCGTAATGAAATAAACGAGATTTGGAAATCCTCGGATACAAAAGGGGGAAGTTCTAGAAGACCATCAGAACAAAATAAACGAGATATCTGGAAGACCATCGGATTCTAAAAAAGGGGAAGTTCTTGAAGACCTTTAGAACAAAGGGTGAATTCTGGAAGACCATTAGAACGAGATAGAAGAGATCTGGAATACCATTAGACAAAGTGAAAGGTTCTAGAAATATACCAAAACAAAACAAAATGATAAGAGATTGTCGTCAATCGTCAGTGCTGACTCGGAAAACTGGGAAAAAATAAAGTAAATGGCCAGTGAGTTTCACCAAGGAGCTTCACTAGGACACAAAGTTCTAATGATTAATTCCAATGACCATGGGGCTTTGAAGTGCCAAGCGAGTTGGAATTTGATAGCGTCGATGATAATCGGTCTTTGGTGAGCACCATAAATGAATAATGCTATGTATGATAATTGAGTGAGATTTGTATGAAATGCAATGAATAATGCATGAGGTATGATTAACCAATAAATGTGATCCCTCCCCCACACTTAAACACACATTATCCTCAATGAAATAAACCAGCATAAAATAAGAGAGATGAAAGAACACACCCGAGAAGTCAAGGCGGACAAATGACTAAATGAGTAATCTTTCCCAATGATAGCTCTTCTATAGTTTCTTCTTCCAGTGTGGGGCTCTCATGGAATAACTTAAGGTGGTGTCGATTAGCTTTAAATTTTTTATCAGTGCCTTCGCTTTTTATTCAAGGATCAAAGAACATTCTTCTATAGGTAAAAGTTTCTAATAGGCAAGTGAAAATGGTCTTCTCTTTGTCTTATGGTGCAATATAGATCTCATTATTTACAACATCCAAAATTAAGGGGTAAAGCCGCATTTGGGACTGCCTAACTAGTTTTTTCCCATCCTTAATTAGTATCTGATGCATACACATTGATGAGTTAATACCAGGAATGTCAGCCAAGGTCCATCCAATTGCCTTCTTATGTTTTTTCAATACTTGTAACAACTTTTGTTCTTGTTCAGATTCAAATATAGATGAAATAACTACAGACAATTTTTCATTAAATTCTAAAAATGCAGAGAGTGGTTTTAGCTCTAAAACAGGTGGTTTCTCAATGGATGGAAATTTTTTGTCAACAAGAGCTACATTTGCATATGCAACATCAATTTCAAACTGAACATAAGTGAGTATCAGTACAAACATAAGTGTCATCAAAATCGGAAAAAGAAGAAAAATGAGCAAAAAGTGAATTAGGTGCGGAAAATTCTCTTAGAGTTCATTGAGCTTCAGCCATATTAGGTTCTGGTTATGCAACAAACAAACCTAACAATGCTTATAATTCCAATAAAAAAATTATGAAAATAAAATATAATAAAATATGATTGAAAATATGATCGAAATATCTAATAAAACGGTTAAAATGTAATAAAATATAATGAAAAAATGAAAAAAAAAAATCTAAAAATTATGAAAATATGACAAAAAATCTAATAAAGTAAAATAACGAATCTATTTTTTTTAAAAATATGAAAATAGAAAATAACTCAAATAAAATAGAAAAAAGAGGAGCTTCCGATTTTGAGTATCAAAATCCCTAAGAAATCTCTTCTAAGAGAGTACTGTTAGTTAATTTATTCTGATCTAAAGAAAAATGTTTGGAGCAATTCGAAAAAGTAGCTTATAGAGTCAACTGATAGGCTGAAATACTTACCACTATACTCTAATCCTGAAAATCAACAAATAAAAACAAAAACAAAAATATTGCTAACAAAACTCTAAACTATGATTTTAAAACTGGCTAAATAAACAGAGAGTCCCGTCAACGACGCCAATTTGATTCGTTGTCACACACATGTCAAAAACTAGTTACTAAAGGATAGTATACGGAAGCGACACTCGAGTCCTATCGCAAGGTTTCTTGATTATTTTAACTGGCCGATTGAAACAAGGGGGTTTTAGGTTTTCAATTATGATTATTATTAAGAGAATTTGATTAGGAATAATATTAACTACCTAATCTACTATTTCGGTTTTTTACTTATCTTTGGTTACTACCTTACCAATTCCCTAAGCGGATTCGATCCATATTCGATTACAATATCGATTGAACAAGCGCAATTGATACTATATGATTTTCTCTCATATTTTCCAAATTAAGCAAACGGCTAAAGATTATGCGAATTAACGAAAAAGCTACGTTTAAATGCGATTATGGTTAAAGAACGTGAATCAATCAAATTTAATCAAAACTACTCTATGATGTATCAAATTAAGCATCTGAAATTCATAGAAGAGAATTCAAAAGGAAAATAAATTGAATTGACAAAGGTAAAAAACCTCAAAGTCTTAATGGAAACACAATTCAGTAGATCAACCGTATGGAATTTAACTTTCCGTAGAATTCTCAACGAACGTCTAATTTGATTTTGTGAAAATTGAATAGCTAGTAGTAACACTGTGTTTTAGTTTAAATAGTACAAGATGTCGGGCTCTAAGAATACCCAACTCGAAAAATAAAATTTTGGCCTAACAAACTAATTATTTTATTAAGTTTGGAACGGAAATCAATAAATTGACACTTCTACACTCCGTATTGACTTATGGCATTAACATAAAACTTGTAGCTTTTCCTCTTATATTTCCAACTCATATTAGAACGCATTAAAAAACATCTTGTAGTTCAAGTTATGATCTACGCACTGAGAAAGTGTCAAATTAGTGTATATTCAGAAAAAAAATGTAAAGGAAATAAAATAAAAGCCATATTAAATTAAACTTAATAAAACATATTAAAAAAATAAAAATACAAATAGAAACTATAAAATTGTCGCAGCAGATAATAAAAGAGTGTTCATCGAAATGCACTGATCAAAAGGTCAACCATGGAAAAAGTTGTGGCAAACAAACATAAGATCAAGAGAAAAATCGATATGGTGAAATCGACGTCATTCAAGTTGGACAAATATAGAGACGATGTTGGTTTACAGGTAACTGATGGGATGTGCAAACCAAGATAAAAAAGTCTTAATTATGTGAATTATGCCTTCACACTCCTATAAATGGGCTGGAAAATAATGTGGCTTTAAACCAATCTTCAGTTATAGTTATGGCCCAAAAAATAAGAACCAAACATTTTAACATCAGGAAGTAAATTTGAATCTATAAGTCTTTAAGCCATCTTATTTTTCGTCACTTAGTCCTTCCTAGCATTTGAAACAAATAACTCAGTCAACTCCTTCATCATCACACCAATCTGACTCAACGATGGATAGATTCTTTGGGGGTTCAACGTTATATAGTGATTCGACATTTAATTCATTTGTGATTCAAAGAAACTTAAGGTTTTGGGCAAATAAGAATGTGTATGTGGACACTAAATTCTAGGAAAAGGCTTCAGAGCTTAGGGTAAAAGGTATGGATGATGACAATGTGCATGTGGAGGCAATTAAAAGTTTGGAGGCAAGAGACCAAGAAGGTAGAATACAAAATGAAGAAAAATTTATTGGTGCATCATGAATATTTTATAATACAATATTCGAGGAAATAGAAATCCTATCAAAAGGAAGCACTTTATCCAATCAATTACAAATAGTCTGTTTGAAGTTTGTTTATTGCAGGAGATTAAATTATAAAGGGTTAATTATATGAAACCCCCGGCCATTAGGGTGAGATTTGATATTGCCTCCCTGAAGTTTTGTTTTTTGAACCACCCCTTATAAAACCAAAAACCTGCTTTTACCACACCCTTTTACTGGTGTTGCTGACTAGGCAGTAATTAATTGGTAATTAATTGGCTGGGCCTGCTGATTGGTGGTGCTGACTGTATAATAATGTACCAAGTCAAAAGCATTTGTTCAACAGAAATAAAATGCCACACCAAGTCAAAAGCCATATCAACGAGAGGAAGAAAAAGTGGAAGAACAAGGCAACCTTCATTCTCGTCAATTCGATTCCAGATCTCAAACTCCACTCAGGGTTCGCTTCGACCCATTCTCACGACCTCTCTCGTACTTATTTCGATTCACTTACTTCATCATTTCTTCTCTTGTTTCTCTGTTTCATCTCGTCTCACCCTTATTCGGTTATGATTTGGGAATGGTTTGAAAATTGTTTGTGTGTTTTTGTGGGTTAAGAGGTATGAAGGCTGGGTTGTGATTGAGATTGTTTTGTTATTTCGAATTAGAGCTAACAGGTTTGGTTGTTGCGAATCGTTGATTCATTTGAAATGGAGACAAACGAGTTGTTGCTGTTGTCGATGTGTTGTGATTTGTGTGTAAGGGTTGTTGAATGAAGGTTTAACGGGGAGGACAAGGAAGAAAGACGAAGCGGGTTTGGTGATGGTGATTGACGTTGAGTCGTTCACGGTGAAGCAAGAAATACTGAAGGTTTGAAGTTGTTTAGCTATTATTGATGGATGAAGATGAATGGGAACGTTATGCGTGATTGTGCAGGAAATTAGGGGAGATTATGAGGTCAAATTTGTACATACCCTAATTGCACAGTCAGCAGGCCCAGTCAGCAACACAGTAAAAGGGTGTGGTAAAAAGATGGTTTTTGATTTTATAAGGGGTGGTTCAAAAAAAAACTTCAGGGGGGCAATATCAAATATCGCCCTAATGGCAGGGGGATTTCATATAATTAACCCAGTTATATATGGTAAATGATGATGTGTTTTTCTATCTTAGGTGTAAAAAAGATGTGGAATGGAAATCTAAAGCGGCTCAAGTAAGATAACTCAGATTGTTAATTATGTAAAAAACATGTATTTTTAAATTCATTTTCATTTTTGTTTGTGAGAGGTTTGAGGGGATTCAATAGTATCAACAAATTTTGGCATTAAATCCTATGATAGAAATGCAAAAACAATACATAAACAACATTGTTCTAAGTAACAGCTATAAACTATTTGTGGTCCAATGTAAATAGAGTTTTTTAAAATTATAATACACATCAACTTGAGAAACTGCAACTTAATCATTGTTATTCATTTTCTCTTTTCTTTACAATAAACTCTAGTCATACATAATTTTTCATATAATATATATATATATATATATATATATATATATATATATATATATATATATATATATATATATCATGAACATACAATTATTTTCACTAGCAATGTAATATTTGTGACATAATAATGTTAGAACTCATTTTATCATGGTCATATGCCATTATAATACTAAGAGACCGATTTTTTCTGTTGGGTTTAGACTCCCTTTCTATATAGAGAGAGACTCAAGTATGATTAGTCCATTTGTCTCACTTATTTAAAAACAATTTCTTATGGCAACCCTGAGTTTTTATACCGCACCCTGTAAATTTTCAAAAATCCCCCCCCCCCCCCCCCCCCCCCGTTTCCGGAGATGCATCTCCGGACACACCATAACACTCACTCAATGAAGGCCATTCTGAGTTACGCCGTTTTTTTGTTTAGTTTATTCTGGAGATGCATCTCCAGAATAATTCAGTAGTTTCATTTCCGAAGACACACCAGTATCAGATTCAACAGAAAATAAATTTTTCAAAATGAAATTGACATTTGATAACTCACTTTATGTGAGATATTTAATCCTTTTATACTTTAATTTTAGAGTAATTTATATCTTGAGTAACGTCATTTATTTATGTTTTATGATGCTTTAGTTAATTTAGGATAGAGCACACTAGGTGCTCTCTTTTGTCATTTTTATGTGTTTTGTGCTTGTGCAGAATTAGCTCAGGTGTTGAGTATTGTCACGCCAGGAATCGGTGAACACCATCCAGCAGGCCTTGAGTTAGAAGATGCTGGCATGAGTTCTCAACTGCAATGCTAATGCTGACGTGGAAGAAATTCGAGAAGAAAATAGGGATGAGTTGGAAAAAATGAATGGATAAGCATTAAATGCTACAAAGACAAATGAGAAAATTAATGGATAAGATGAAACACTACAATACAAAACTCTGAAAAGATATTTTTGGTCTGCTGCTGCTTATGCAATTCTGTCACAGTGTCATGTTGTCTCCCATGTGCACTGTACTGTCATAGTACAACATAAAGAAATATGCTTTATTCTTTGGGCTTAAGTTAATGGATTATTGTAAAGGCCCAAAACCCAAAGAGAGACAATATGCAGCTGGAAATCCTCTATAAATAGACCTGCAATGCAATGAAGAAAGTAGTTCTGAAACTTGGAAAATTCTGCAGAAGTGAAATCAAGAAAGACAAAGACAAAAAGGCGAGGGGAGGTGTGACAAAAGTCATCACCTGTTGTTTAGAAAATTGCAAGTGATTAAAGTGTCATCCTTAGGTTTATCATTTTTATCTTCTTGCTTAGGAATATGTAGCTTAAGATCTCTCTGTGTTGTTCTTACTTTACTTATTATGAGCTAAAGTTGCTTTGTTGGATAATGTGAAGTTTAATGAATTAGTAATCTTTTGAATGTTATGAATGTGTTGTCATGATATATTTTGCTCATGTGAATTTATGTTATATATTTATTCCTTTGTCTGGCCACCTTGTGAGTAGATAACAGCTTGTTAATGTTGAGAGATCCTTTGACAAGTGGAACTCATAAGTAAACATGGTTGAAATAGTAGGATAGAGATATTTACTAGATTAACTACTTTATAGATAAAGAGCTACACTAATAGGTGAACATCAGAATGAACCCAGACATGCACCAAGGTTACAAGTTAGACTTAGAGATTTTTCCCCTTGCTTTGATGTATATGTTTACGATGTTGTAGAGATACACATTGAGATCATATTTTGACCTTATATGTCATGACATAACACATCAGAAGCATGCATTAGATGAATTCATTAAATGGAACATTGTCCAACATATTATTTCACTCTTTGTTAACCTTAATTATCTTCTCTGTTTTTTCACTTTCTTAACCACGTGACACACACCATTATTTTATTGCCTTTGCTCATGTTTACTTTACAACTTCTTGTATGAAAATCATTATGCTTAATATAATCTCTGTGAGATCGATACTTTTTCTTATAACTTGCTACTAATTTGACTGTGTATACTTGCACGTACAAAAATTAGCCATCAAGTTTTTGCAAAAATTTGTTCGCAAAAAAATAAGACTATTATGGTGTCACATACAAGTATACATGTATGTTTTATTGCAGCAAGTGATATTAGTAATGATATCATATCCATAGGGAGTGAAGAGGTTTAGATTGAACACTTGTAAGTAATCTTTGTTTAAAGTAAGTATGAGCAAGGTAACGAAATAATAATTGGTAACAAATTACAGGTGTCTACAACACTGAACTAAATGAGATAAATATAGGGTTGATAAAATCAAGAGAGTGAATCATGAGCTAAGTTCCATTAATATGTTAGTAGCCAAAATGTGTATATGATGAGATGTGTCATGCCTTAAAAGGTTAGAACATGATCTTTATGTGTATCTCTATAACGTCAAATCATGCATTAATAGGACAATGGAACAAATCTCTAAGTCTCACTTATAACCCTAAAATATGTCTAGTTTATATTCTAAAAGTTCTTTATGGCCTTAACTTCTTATCTCTAAGCAAGCTAATTAAGTGAATATCTTTATCCTACTTATTTAACCACTTTTGTTGTGAAATCCACTTGTTGTTGAATCTCTCACAACAACAAGCTTTTACCCTTTTCTAAGTTGATCATTCAAAGAGTCGGGTTTATAGCATGAAAACACATAGCAAAATAAGGCAATTAACATCACATCTTTTTAACATAAAGGCAACATTATATTAACTTCACATTGCTCATCAAACAAGTGTTTAGCTCATGATGAGCTGAGTATAAACTACTGAACTGAAACTATTAGGAAACATGCTTAAACAAAATATGTAAAAGGAATGACAACCTAAAAGTAACTCAGAGATCTCTTGTGTTGGATAAACAACAAGTGAAGTCTCCAGTCGCGCCAGCTCTCAGCGGTGAGTACATGATTGAATGAGAAGAAGAACTATCTATTTTCACACTAACCCTCAGGCTGAAATAAACTAATACTAAACTATAATGCTTGTGTGTGGAACTCCTCATTACTACAAAACACGCAAACAACAACGCCACATGTACAACGGATTCGTATAAACCGTTGTAATAGGTTAAAATTTTCGCGCCCAGTCAGTAGCTGGATTTATTAACAAAAATTTAATGAAGATTGCCTCAAAAAACTGTAGTAATAAATGATGTGTAGCAAGCTTCGATTCCCAGCAACTACATTTTTTCCATTTTTTAGAGCACATTAAGCGTGTGTCACTTAAGTCCATTATTTAAAAAATAAATTGTAAATGATTTTACAATGGTTAAGTCAACCAACCATTGTAAAATATGTAAATTGCATCACGGTTTTTCTTTCTAAGCATGATGAAAAGTGATATTTTTTAGTATATAAGCGAAAGTATCTATCGTTCAGTACGTAACAACCGTTTCTCTCAAAAGAAAACCCTAACATATTTCACTCTTCTCTATCATAACATAACCCTAACATCCTTCAATCTTCAGATACGTCTTCAGATTCTTCTTCACCAATCGCTAACTTGAGATTCGTTCATTTAACTTATGCTTCGATTTCGTTTACGTTTTTTGTTAAAAATGGGTTCTCATTTTTTCATTTGGTGAATGTTCTCTATTTTTTTCAAATTCGTCTTCACCACCTTAACAAAGGGCATACTTTGGCTATGATACATATGGTTTGTGTAGCTATGAAGATAAATACAAGAAGTATGAAGCTATTGTGTAAACTTTATTCACCTTGTACTTTTTCTTCATAGCTTCATAAACTAGATGAAAGTCATAATTTCCATCAAATCCTTTTGATTTGTTTTTCGTCTTCTTTTCCCCCAGTCACTGTTCGTCTTCTTCTCACCCAGTTTCTTCAAGTTTCCATCAAATCCTTCCATTAAAATGTCTCAGCACTCCGGTTGTATCCATGTAAGCAGATCCTCAAGTCGTTCAAGGTACGTATGCAAGTGTGGTCTCAACGCTCCATTGATGACTGCATGGACCAATTCGAACCCAGGCCTTCGTTTCTATGGTTGTGGGATGTATAATATTCAAGGATACAAAAAATGCTCTCACTTTGCTTGGTTGGATGAGGAGATGGATCCTAGAGCAAAACAAATAATTTCTTCACTGGTAAAGAACTTGAATGAGGAGAAGGAGATGGTTAACACCTTCAAAGCCAAGGAGGACGAATTGAAGTTGAAGGTGAAGATCCTGAAGAAGCAGTTGAAGATTACTTAGATTTTTTTATTTGTAGTGTTCATTACGTTTGTTGTAACAACAATGACGAAATAGGTTATAGTCGATTAGGTTTGTATATTGACTGATTGTGTATTGAATATGATACAATTAATATTATTATGATAACTTTATCACAAATGTGAGTTATATTTTCTGTTGTGATATGGTGAACAATAATACTGGTTAAAATATGGGATTGATTATAAAAGAACTACAATTCTGTAGAAAATGTAACAATAGTTATATAGCATAACCGTTATAATATCTCGCGCGCTAAGTTTATCACAACGGTCGTTTGGAAAACCATTGTGATAGGGTGCACGCTTTCCAGTATATTACAACTGTTACCAGACCGTGATTGTAAGTATCATATATACAGCCACACTCTACATAACAACGCGTGCGCCCTCGTGATTATATATCTTTCCCAACCGTTGTTAAATGGGTTTGCCGTAGTAGTGCCTATTTCAAATCCTAAGGCCAGCTTTTATAGACTTGAGTGTGGATGTGAGAGCTAGTAGGCCTTGGATCATGGGCTTTTGATACAAACAAGGTTTAGCTCAAATCAAATCATCATATTCTCTTTCTATCCTCAATTTTTAGTGAACATGCTTCCTGGTACAGACAATGGTGGGGGACAAGGTGTCCGTTGCAGGCTGCCGCAATAGGTAGTGGCGCAAAGGTGCAGGCGGCATAATGTTGGTGTGCAAGGCGCATTTTTGTAGAGGTGGTCCCACCGTACTGCATCTTTATCTCTTTGTGCAATTGATCTTATCCTTTTGATTTTTATTTTCTCCCAAGCATAATTCTGCCACGCAAGCCCTTGAAAAGAACTTCCTCCATGTTCTTTGTCATTTTCTGCTTGTGATCCTTAGCAACTGTTAATTCTCCGTTCCACTTTCACTTACAAACGCTGCCTACACCAGGCATGCCTCAGCTTGCCTTAAAAACCACCTTGCAAAATAATAACACACATGAAAATACAAAAGGAGCACCTATTATGCTCAAAGCAAAACAAGCTAAAAACATTAAAATTAAATAAATAAACTCTTAATTTAAAAACAAAAACATAATTAAAAAGGGATGATAATAACACACTAAAAGTGGATTATCAACATTCATAACATAAAATAAGCATTACAATGATGATTTCAACATAAAATGAAATATTACACTTCAATATCCCGGTGGACGCTTGTACATCTTTAGAATATCTTCGACCGATCTTTGTAGCGTCGCTTCCAACTCGAGCGGAAAGTTTTGTTTCAAAACAGAAATATATATTCAACATAGCCCTAACACCCACTTGCGTCTTAAGCTCAAATTTGCTGAACTCAATCTTCCCTCCGTTGTCAATTGACGGTGAATAGTACCTGAGCTTCTAAATCTTTCGATTGTCTCTTTAAGGTTGGAGATGATAGATTTTGTCTTTGATATCTTCAGGGGAGTTGAATTCGGTGAGCTTGAACGTTCGCCCGAGTGTAGAGTCAGAAAAGGAGACATTTACGACATACCAATAGATGTTTATTTTTGACATTTGAGACATTTTTAGTTTGTGTGAAATTTAACATAAGAAACCTAAATTTATAGAAGCCATAGATCAATGTAGACCACTCATTAACTGGCATATTAATTCCGGAGATATATCTCCGCAATCTTGTTTTGGAGATGCATCTTCGAAACTTCTCCTGAACCAGTATCATGCCAGAACCCTATAACAGAACTTTTTTTTCATTTACAAAATCACAAATGTTGATATGGGAAAGATAAAAAATACATAAAGACAAAATATGAACAAAAGGTAAATATATAACACTTCATTTATATTGAGACACAATTGCACATAATTATTTTTCCAGTTAAACAATAAACTAAAACGAATCGAAACATATGTCGCCGACTAAATCTATAGGTGGTACCCCCTTGGACTTTTGTGCATTTGATTCTTTTTCAACATTGTTCATTTTCTCGAGTTCTTACATCCTTTCCATAAAATGATTCAGCCAAGTCTCGATTTTTGTGGTTGAATGAGCCGTCCACTCTAGTGATATAAGTGGTATAGGGCATCCCGATTTCAATTAAACTTGAACAAAATGAGTTGATTTTGAAAGCCACCCAAATCACATGATACAATCATTTGGATTTTGGGGTGGGGCAGTGTGCAGTGGGAAAAAGGTTTCCAAAAAACCGTAGAGCGTCAGGTCAATACACACTCTATCACTTGCTATTAGGTGGCCCATTTCAGTGAAGCACATCCATTTTTCCTCCGGTGCCGGACTGCTCAAGTAAGGAACAAAAGACTCATAAACTGCATAGAATTTTTCTTTCTTTCCGTAAAACCATGTGTATGATTCTTTATGCGTTTTTAACTCTTGGATAAGTTGATGGAAGACAAGTGTATGACTATCTTCTCCTTTACCGAGTAAAGCCGAAACGACTCAGTAACCGCAATTACTATCCCTCACAACATTGACAATTCGCTCGATATGTTTGTGCATAAAACTAGCATCTCGTCGATGAATGGAATCTTTGGTATAGGTTGCGTTAGAGGGTGTAATGCCCTGTATAATATATACCTAGAATAATACAATACAAGCATTTTATTTGGTACTGACACCATCATAAGTGCCTAATGGCGTAATTCACATACTTGACCATTCTAAAACATAAATACAATCTATGGTACAAGATATGGAAATTAGCCAAAACAATAAAAATCTAAGATTAATATACAATATCCTCAATTGTATACAACAAATACACAGCGGAAATAAGCTCAACTAAGCTTCTCTTGAAACATCCAAGCATAGCTCCATTTGTAAATCAAACCTGTACTCAATACCTGAAAATAATCAACGATAGTGGGGTGAGATACATCAAATCTTAGTGAGTTCCCTATCTTATAGATTCTCTCGGCTTTACAAGGTTCTAACCAATCCTAACTCAAGTCAAAGGGAAGGGAAATGAACTTGAGTTCACAATCTCACAATCTCACACTATATGGAAACACACTATTGAGCCCGTTACTCAAAAGTATCACTAATCAATAACCTGTCAAGGAATCCCCTTTCTCCCGATCTCTTCTACATCTAGAAGTAGGAACGAGTCATGGACCCTCGTGGATTACTTGGCATATGAGATGGATTTGGAACTAAGGGACATGCTATCACCTTAATTCGTCACTTCACACGGCCCGTACAACTTCACAAGTCTCTTTACCATATAGGTTTCATTCGTACTATAACATTGGGAATCAAACCTACCAAGTAATCGTGTATTCATTCCGGATGAGCTCGTTAATCATGAACTGCACATAATAGGATAATGGTTATGATTTCGTGATTTCACATACAACCATAATTGTATTCAACATTTCTAGGCCACATTAGCCTTTAGGCCTCTTTTGCCTTTATCAATTTAACATAATAAATACACGTGTTCCATACTAGTGTTCACTCTCTCCTAGACCAATACTCGTCATGGATGCACCGTTATACATCAAGTGCCCGAGCATCGCCATCTAGGTTATATACTCTAGGCCAGAACTCTTCAAGGATGCACCTTTCTACAACACGAGCGTCGCCATACAGAGTTTCTATCAATTTTCCTAGCCATTACTAGGTTCCATTATCTTAAACTATGCCATTTGTTTTTGGGGTAAAGTTTCCTCACTCTACCTAATTCATATTTTAAGCATGCATATTCTCTTGATAATGTTTAACAACAATATTAGGCAAATCATATTACAATTGCACATTTGAATTACATATAATAATTTCATCATAAGTTATACAAAACATATTACAATTGTATACTATAATCACATATAATGATTCATCACATAAAACATCACTTTCGGGTTCCCTCCGATTCATTTAATCGGGTATCGAAATCAATATTCTCACTCTCATCCCGTAGGATATTTTCACAGCTTTCTAACGGCTATAATTATGCCTCAACCGGATTCACGATCCAAAAGATATGGATTTCAACATATCACATAACTATTATTTCATTCATTTCCCACTAAAATGATTAATCCCAAGAACGTCTCAATCCGAGTTACAGATCAAAAGTTATGGATTAAAAAAAATAGAATTATTGAAAATTCCCAGGAGCGCTCGGCGGTACACATTTTCGCCCGGCGGTGCCCCCTTCTCCTGTGCTTCGCCCGGCGAAGCAGCGGCGTAAGACCCAAATACCAAAACTCAGAACTTCCAGCAACGTTACATGCTACGCCTCTTAGCTTTCGCCCGGCGCAAGAACGAATCGCCCGACGCCCAAAGCGTCGCCCGACGCTCTGCACCAGAAGCAGAATTTTCTGCTCCATTTTTACGGTTCCAACCACCCCAAAATCCATCCTTTCCCCACCCAATCGTTTCCAAACACCAAAACAAATATTAATAACTAATCACATGCATAACACGACTACTCTACACAATTTATATCGAATTTCATCCGTTAGATTTCATTTTCTCTCAAATCTAACCTAAGTCCAAAACTTATATTTCTAGACGTAGAGTGTCTAACTAGAACCCACTTGATAATCGAAGAGGAGTTTGAAGAAGATGGTGATGATCCCTGAGTTCCTCTTCTTCATCTTTCTCCACTTTCTCTCTTTCTCTTCTTCCTTTCTTCTTCTCCTTACTAACTTCTTCTTCTTTCTTTCTTTTCTCTTTCCAAATATATATATATATATATATATATATATATATAAACCAATATTATATAATATAATCCAACAGGGTAAAATATCTCCAATTGATATTTTGTCATCTCAACCCAATTGATCAATTATTAGAGTTACCTTAAAATACTCCCTTAAACTAATAAATATCACTCTGTCTTTTTAGTAAAATAATTGATCTCTTCTGATATCCAATTGAGCACTTAATTAATACGGGGTATTACAGAGGGGGTTTTCTAATGCGAGCTCCTTTGACAGTACTCTTTTGAGATTTTAGAGTCGGTGAGTCGAGAAAAACTTTGTCAACATGTTCAAAATATGAAGGAAACCGTCGAATTGCCATTCGGTGTAGGCTTCATTTTCTTTGGATCACCTTTTGTTTTTACGGGTTGAGAGGACGGTTTCATGTCGGTGGTTTCTAGATAGGCAACATTCCTCAGTTGTTCTTTGATGTGGAGTTTCATGTTGTCATTGGCTTTCAAAAATCTCTCATGTATTATTTTCCATTCGCTCAAAATAGAGATATTTGAGTTACCGTCATCCATGCATCCATCATCATCAAACCAAAGCCTCTTTCAATGAGTACAGACCTCGTCCATTCTTATTGGGTCACCAAGTTCCACCTTTTTAGAAATAACACAAGCACATGGGAGACCATATGTGTTAACAATTGTGCATCCACACTTTGCACTATCGGAGCCTACATTTTGAGTTTGTTTAGCCTCGTGAAAAATATAGTTCAAACCCGTCCGAGAAATGTTACCAACCAACTGAGAATATAGAGTGTTGTCTTTAAATACGTGTTCCAAAACTGTGATGCTCTGGCTAAAGGATGTTTGTATTTCATTATGGTGGTTTTGAATCATATGGTTCATGGAGTCCCAGTTTCTTCATAAATCCCGCTTACTATTTCCTAACCATTTTTTCAAAGTAGCATGGGCAGACTCAACTCCATTAGTTTTTGTATTTCCAAGATGTCTAACATTATCAGTCCATGCACAAACAATTTTCTCCTTCAACTGGTCAAGAATTATGGTTTCAAAATATTTTAACAAATCTGGATACTTTTCACACACTTTCCTGAAATGCATAACAAAATCGGCATATAGTTCTTTTGTGGAAGAATTTATTATACGATTCCATGCATCCATTATTTTTTCCACAACGACGCATTCCTTCACCATTTTTGCATCTTCGGACTCTATTTTTTTTGTCCCTACCACAGGTTTAACCCGACTTCTCACATTCTTTGTTATGTGATACCTACAAAGTAACAATCGCTTTAGGCATCTCACCTGGGACCTTCAACAATATTTGTCACACCCCTAAGGCCCAAGTAAAATTGTCCTCTTTTTTACACTCAAGAAATGCAAAACCAACAGAATATGTCTTCTTAGTTGAGGTAAAACCAACCATGTCATAATAGAAGTCTATACTTGTTGGTCTTGTAGGTTGAATCAAGTATGAACACCATAGGAAACGTGTTGAACAACTTTATGGAATCAGGATGAGTCTAAAAAATATCTCTAACAGTAACTCCATCATTGCACGTTCGGTACCTAGACACGTAACCGTTATCATCCAACAATTTCAAGAGTTATTGCATCTCAGTTCTATCCCCCCTAAGTGCCTTGTTAGTGAGGTACCGAATATTATACATTTGCTTGATATTTGATATATTTTCGGGTCATTTTGGTTTCAATGTCACAAGTATATTTTTCGGTTGAACAAAAGTCAAGGTCATGTCAGTAACACATTCCATCTCTTCCGGCTTGAGCCGAAAGACACTAGAATGACCGACTAATTTTAAGCACAAATCATGGTTATGCAAACCACATATCACATTAAATCTCCAATTTTTGTCTGCCAACATGTAACCACAAACCTTAAACAGACAATCACATTTTCTTGTATCGTTGTCGTCTCTTTTAAAATTCCGGAGAAGAGTTCTATATTTCCCTCTTGTCATAGCCCAAATTTTGACCACTAAGATTTCCCATCATTGTGCAAATCATCATCACAATATGGATGAACCATTAGTCTCCCCAAAGATGGGTGAGCATCCACTACAATCAGACTTAGGGTTTCAAGCCCTCTCAGAGCTCTTAGACAAAGGATCAATCAAGAAATGACATGATATTCAACTTGTCTAGCCTCTCAAACATCCACAAAGGATCAAGAGGACTCCCACTTCAAGGATTAAGCACAAGGCTTCTCCCTTCTAGGTGGATCAAACCTTAAGATCGCTAGTGTCACCAAATTAGGGTTTGGTCGACCAGGGCCTCCAGATGGAAATTTTCCTTTGGGCATGAGCCAATGCTTCAAAGCATAAACTATGATGCTCCAAGGGATCTCATTAACCCAATCATCAAGTCAATTTAGCCTCAGGGGATGCATTCATAAAAAAATCAAGAATTAGGGTTTCTTGACCTAATTCATCGCTAAGTCGACTTTTGGGACAAAACATGAGCCAAGACCTCAAGAGGGGATTTTAGAGTCCCTAACACACTACATTGATCCATTTGCAACAATGGATTGATCCAAGAAGCTTGATTCCCAAGTTTCAATTTCATCTGAACCACAGTTAGGGTTTCGCGGAAAAAGTCAATTGTGCCTTTGACTTTTGACCAGGACATGCTCCCAAACCCTAAGACATGATTCAATACACCCTATAACACCTATGAAATCAATCCATTAAGTTTGATTTAGGTCAAGGACTTGATTTCATAGAGGATCGCACAGTTTGGAATTCATCTGACAAAAAGTCAACTGTGCACAAAAGTCAAACTTACACTTTTTGAGATTTTTCTCAATTATGGTTCCTTAACCTTAAAATGAAGTTAATGTGTGATTGGAATCATCATTCATCAAGAAAAATCAAGAAAAGCTGGATAACTTGTAAAAGGGGTAACCATAAAAAACTTAGAAATTTTTCTAAGTTATGGAACAAAGTGGCTAGGGTACCAACTTTAGAGGATCATAACTCCTAAACCACAAGGCCATTTTTCCCCATCCAAAGCTGGATTTGTAGCTCTCATTACCCTCTACAAAAGCTTCAACTACACCTCATTCCAATTCATCATGGATTTTGAGTTATGGAATGATCAAAATCACAAAAAGTGAAAATGTCACTTTTTTCCAACACTTAGTGAAATTTTCACTAAGTCAGAATCTGCCTTCACTTTTTTCCAAATGTAGGGGCATTTTTCACTTGGATCCAAAAAGTATCAAAACCAATTATGATCAAACAGTTGTTGTATCATATGAGGGCTTTCCAAAATGGTCAAGAACTCCATCAAATTCCACTTGAGCAATGAGATATGACAATGGCAATATGCCTTGCTGAAAACTGCCAAGGCTAGGCAGAATTTTGCACTTTTGCTCGATTTCGCAAAATAAGATAATTCCAAGCCTTGTCATCACTTTGGACACATCTGAGGATCAAATCTAAAGGGGGCAAACACTGATCCAAGCCTCCAAAGTCCTTGGAACAAGAAGTAGCATGTCAAACCTAGAATTGCGTAGAAGAGGAACAAGACTCAAATTTTGGATTGGAGCATTCAATGGATACACCAAGGTGGCATGGACTGAGCCATTTCCAACTGAATTCAGTCAAGACTTATCCAAGACCAAGGGGACCAGCAGCCTGTGCCCTAACCTCTAGTCAATGGCTAGAGGAGACTTGGATTCTCATTGCTCAACATTGGCCAAACCTCTGCTGCAGTTGCCATTCACTATTCCTTGTAAAACAAACTTGCTCTACTATAAATAGAGCTTATTTGTGATCAGTTTGAGTACACCAAAGCCATCAAACAGATGCTTTCCTCAAAATCTCCTTCTTCACTCCAATTTTGCCTTCCAAAGCAAGTCACTATCGGGTTTTGAGTTTGAGAGCAATTCCAATCAAACTAATCACACACACACACACCTCATAAACATCATATAGAAGTGATCCAAACACTCACATAACATCTGGAACACCAAAATCACAAAATCACCAGCCAACTGCTCAAGCCTTTGACAGATTTGCAGTTGAGGTGCCAAATCAAGTTCCAGCTCAAATCTATCCACTCCAAGCATCCAGACACACTCCATAGCACCTAGGGAAGCTGTCCATAACCTTGGAACCAAGCTGTAACACCTCTAACACAAAACACGATCACCAGCTGCAAGTGGTAAGCATGAGCTCTTCTAACTCTATGATCCATGCAATTTTTGCTACACAATAATTTGGCCATATGTTCATAATCATGCATGGAGTGTTTTCCCTCAATCAATTGCATTGTTTTAATCATGTATGGAATTTCTGAACCTTCATGCAAATTTTAGGGTTCTTGAGGTTTCTCTTTGATTCCTTATTCCATGTTTAAAATAAATAAAATTAAAGACCATAGACATGATCGTGAGGTTGAAACGAGTAGATTGATATGTAGATTGCATGATATAATCAAGTATTCAGTGAGATTGGATAGAAAACGCAAATTTGCAGAAACAGAGGAAGGGCGCGTGTTCTTGCCATGTTCTTGGCGCCCTTTTTCAAATATTTGAATATTTGAATTTTGTGATTTTATTTAATTGATTCAAAAATTAATTTCTCTCTGAGTTTTAATGATTTTGAGTTGATTCTTTTTTTAATAATTCACAAAAATGTTAAAATATTTTATTTTACCGAAAAATCCCAAAAATATTATTTATTTCATATAATTAATATTTTTGCAAAGAATTAATATTTTAATTGTTTTTTATATTTAAAATATTTTTTCCTTCTTGATTTTGCAAATTTTAATGACTTCTAATCATTTTGTAGGTCAAAACTTGTTTTTGAAATATTAATCCAAGATCACAATTTGTTTTCCACATGTTTAACAATTTTGATCATTTTAATTGAATTTTTATTCAATTAAAATACATTTTGGAAACAAATTAGGGTTTTTGATTAATTCAACCCTCATCAAACTTTTTCAAACTCTTTGGGCCTCTAGTAGAGTGTAAGACCCAACCCTTTTTAAAAAACAAAATAATTTGGGCCTCAAAGTATTGTCTAAGTCCCGATACCGTCAAAAAAATTCGGCGCGGTCGTCGCCTTTCTAACAAATCAAACCTTTGGGCCTACCCTCGTGTTATAAGCCCCATTCTTTTTCTTTAAACTATTTTGGGCCTCTAATAGAGTGTAAGACCCAACCCCCTTTTAACCAAAACTATTTTGGGCCTCAGATATTGTACAAGTCCCTCTGCGTTAAAAGAAAATATTGGCGCGATCGCCAGTTCAAAAACCATTTTTTGGGCCTCTCCTTGAGCTGTAAGCCCCACCACTTCTACAAAAATAAACCTTTGGGCCTCTTGAGAGAGTGTAAGACCCATCCCTTTGTACAGAAAACTTTTTGGGCCTCAGTCACTTGTATAAGTCCCTGTACAAATTCCACAGTGCAATCACTGATAAAACTTTGGGCCTCTCCTTGAGCTGTAAGCCCCAAAAATCTTTTCAAAGAACTTTCTCCTTTGATTTTGAATATAATATTGTTATCAAAGCTTTCTTTGTTGAACAACTAACAAAACAGCATGGAAGCTCTACAACGGAGTAAGTGTTTAACCGCTTTCTTTATCCGTTTTCATATATATATATATATATATATATATAACTGTGTTGTGGGGCTGCTCACTGTAAGTCTTCTTTCACAAACTTTTATATACTTGTCAAATATCAACTGTATAATACTAGTATAGTTATTTAGAGTTTTTCCCAGAAACTACGTCTAGCACTAGGTAAAGCCTCGTTGATCGCTCTTAGATACAGTCAAAACTAGATCCCCATAGGATTACCAGACACAGTCTTCCCTCCTCTTGGGGTTAAACAATATGGAGACGTGAAAGGCAGCATTCTCGGTGAACCCTTTCTCAGACTGTCACCCTTAGAAGTTGTCAAAGAAACTCTACTCCCCAGAGATGATCTTTTCTCCGTGAATGGCATCTCTTGAGTTTCTTCCAAATTCTCGGACTTTCCTGGCTTGATCTATTCTCTGTGAATGGCATGTCTTGAACTTCTCGGGGTTTGGGGACCCACAGACTTCTTAAAAGCACCCTTAAAAATTATCAAAGAAACTCTAACTCCCCAGAGATGATCTTTTCTCCGTGAATGGCATCTCTTGAGTTTCTTCCAAATTCTCGGACTTTCCTGGCTTGATCTATTCTCTGTGAATGGCATGTCTTGAACTTCTCGGGGTTTGGGGACCCACAGGGTTCTTAAAATTATTTGCGCCTCCTCTTGGGCATTGTACAAGGACCCTTCAGCTTCTTAGAAGTTCTCATACCTTCTCTTGGGCTTAGTACAAGGACCCAGAGACCTCTACAGGTATAGGAACAGAACCTAGTCATCAATATGCTAGAGCTGTCTTTTTGAGTCAAGTGTCAGAACAGTTAATGGGTTGACCTTCATCCCTTAACAGAACAGCCTTCTCTTGGGCATCTACAAAGATCGTTCACTATCTGAGAATCGATTTCTCAAGACACCAGTAGACTTGGATAGTCTCAATACCCTTTGGATTTCCCGCTTCCTTAAAGAACAGGAAGTAACCCTGATCCTCTTATCAATCCCAAAACACAGCCTTATTATTAATCAGTCTCTTTATAAGAACTGATTTTCTCTGTTATCCAACATACTGGACCTGTCACTCAACTGAAACAGTTACCAGCATAAGCAGCCTCCTCTTGGGCTTTGTACAATGTTTCTCCCAACACTCTCTTGTTGAGTATAAAAGACTCTCTTGTTGAGTCAATCCTTTAGCCTCCATCTCGGGCTTCGTACGAGATAGAAAACACTCTCTAGTTGAGTATAAAAGATCCTCTTGTTAGGTTAAAACCTCTTTCAGCCTCCATCTCGGGCTTCGTACGAGATACTAAATCACTCTCTTGTTGAGTATAAAAGACTCTCTTGTTGAGTCACTTCCCTTTTAGCCTCTAACTCAGGCTTTGTACGAGGCATCAAATTACTCTCTTGTTGAGTATAAAAGATTCTCTTGTTGAGTCAACCTCTTTTCAGCCTCCTCTTGGGCTTTGTACAATGATTCTCCCCAGTGGAGCTAACCTTTTCAGACTCTCTTCTTGAGTCAAACCACTTTTATCCTCCATCTCGGGCTTCGTACGAGATACAAAAACACTCTCTTGTTGAGTATAAAAGACTCTCTTATTGAGTCGATCTCTCTTTTAGCCTCTCTCTCGGGCTTCGTACGAGACACATGAAAACACCCTCTTGTTGGGTCAATAGCCTCTTCTTAGGCTTTGTATAAGGAAACCCCGGTTGAGTCAATCAACCTTTTAGCATCAAAACACGCTTTGCTCACAGCATACAAACGTCAACAACTCCTCTTTAGAGATGACAAATTCTCTCTAAAGTCAAAACCTTTTAGCTTCACATCTTGGGCTTCGAACAATATACAAATAGACCCTTCAGCTTCACATCTTGGGCTTTGAACAAGATACAAACCACCTTTAGCTTCACGTCTTGGGATTTGAACAAGACACCAAAACAACCTTTTTCCTCCCATAGAATAGGAGGAACTACGATCGCTCTGATTTCCCTGTTTCATTAAATGGGAATACGTAAGCATAAGATTGAAAAATCTTAGCGAGCGTACTAATCAAAAACCCCAAATCCCATACCTTCATACATCAATCCAAAAGCATCAGTCCTAACATCCTACCAATAGTTTAAACCCTGTGTTCTCAACAAAATAACCTAAGAGAGACCCACAATCTTTGTAGCATCTGTAAACCAACAGTCATCTGTTTAAACTCAGTTTGCAAGCAGGGTTAATTGGAGACATCTATTTCCCTTCCTTCATCAGCTTCAATAGGATAAAAAATGAATCGACCTGTAGTACCCCAGAGCGACAGTGCTTAAGAACCACGTCCAAAATCGCTCACTACACCTCTTGTTTCGCACGTTATTGTCAGCAAAGCGCATCTTCTATCCGAACCATTATCGGACCTTCCGATAAACACGCCAAATCTAAGTTTAGAGGCCTACATAAGAATCCATTAAAGTATTTGATCACGAGATTAAAACTCTGGCTTGTTTTTAAATTGGTTGCCAACATCTATCGTGCGTCACAACAGCGTCACAACAACACCTTGAACATTTGGAGAAATAACAACACCTTGGACATTGGGAGAAACAACTTATTTTGGGAAAACATCGGGGTGCGCCTAGGGGTGGAAAAACGGGTGGGCCCGTCGGGTCGGCTCGTTTGACCCGCCATTTTTGACGGACTGTGATGAGGTTTTCGGCTCGGTACTTTAAGTTTGCCCGCCCCGCCTAACCTGTTTGAAAAAGCGGGCCGAGGCTGGTTTTGTCCGCGGGCTTTTTGTTAAAACTTTTTATTTATTTTACTTAGAATTAAAACAACTTTAACTATAAAAACAACACTCTTCTCTTAAGATTATATTGATTGAATTGTATTATAAATTATTATACAAACAAATTGAATTATAATTGAAACGTTCTTTCTATAACTTTCTAATACACATGTTGATTGGAAAAACTTGAAATAAAAGAACAATTGTATGACATGCTGAATTATTAAGTTGTCAAACATTAGCTCACATGTTTTCTTTAGAAATAGATGTTGATTTTAACAAAAGGAAAGATTTGATTAGTGTATACGTGTGACAAATTTAGGATTTAACTATTAAGGAATTAGTCAATATAAGAGTCTATATGATGTAAACAATGAGAAAGTCAGGTGTTGATATTTTATGCACTACTATTTTATCCACTGTGATGTTTTATGCAGTGTAATTGTTATCATTGTTTGTCTTTTGTAAATTCTTAATTGAGTTCTTTTAGTAGTTAGTTTTTAAATAGGAATAGGATGATATGTATTGTTTATTTATTTATTTATTTTGATACATTTTTTATTGTGCTTGAGTTTATTTCATTATTTTTTTTGTTGTAATTTGTCTTTATTTATTTTATTTTTTGAACTGTTTGGACTTAAGACATGTTGAAGTTCTATTATGCGTTGTTAAAAAGATCTTTTGTTGACCTCTTTGGTAATAAATAATTTTTTATGTAAATTATGTAGTAAATCAAATTGTAAAATAAAAAATAAAAAATTAGCGGGTCGGCCCTCCAACCCGCAAACTCGTTAGTAAACGGGGCGGACTTCGTTTTTGAGCTCGGACGCCTAAGTTGGCCCGCCCCGCCCCACCCGCTTTTGGACGGGCTTAAATGTAGCACCCTCGATCTATACCCCCAAGCTATTAAAGCGGTAAATAAAATTCAAAATTTCATCAGAGTATATTTAAACATGCACGGCATAGACCGAGGGGTCACATCAATTTGAAACAAACATACAACACCTGCTCATAAAGATATGCAACAATTCAGGTAGTATTACACCCACAATCCAATTACAGAATAAAAGCGGAAAATCCATAACTGAATCTCATATACATATATATATATATCATAGAAGTGTATGCGTCATATACAACCATACATGTACAATCCAAAAGATACATATGCATAATACAAAATAATCACAAACGGTCTCCCTAACTACCCGGTGTAACATATCAGAGCCGACCGACAAAAGAATGAAGACCCTAACTTCACAAAAAGACCTCTAGTAACTCTAATCTGCAATGCCTCATAGAGCATTATAAAACAGCAGAAGGGTGAGAAACACAATCATAATACAGTTGTATATAATTATATATTAATACAGAAAAGCACAAGTAAGATATTCTCACCATAAATGCACTACAATACACAAGTCTCAGATATCCAATACCAACACACACCAGTCATACACAATACAATCATCATCAATACAATTATACATATTCCATCTCATTAATCACATTCACAATTCCACACACTTACTCCATGATTTATGCAAATGCACAGAGACCGACACAACGACTCTATGCAATGCACATGTGGTACCGTCTTCCAATGTTTCTCATCACTAGTTCACTCAGGAACTCTGCTGGAACCATCGCTCGTTACTTAGTGTAACTCCCCGTCGGGCATACGATGTTCCCCGTCGCTCACACCCCACACGGGCACACGATTGTTTATAATCATCGCTCACACCCCACACGGGTACACGACGTTATAGCGGATTCCCTCTGGAACCAAACCGTCGCTCACACCCCACATGGGCACACGACATTACAAGAATGCATATCATGATGCTTGGCATACAATGACTCATGACATTTAAAATGCACACATATATGCACTCATCTCAATCAACAAAATCATGCTTTACGCTCAAGCCCAAAACAATGCATTTAATTGCCATACGGCCACAAACCATCATCACGACATTTAAACACATGCATCCAACATATATCACAAGCAAATCGTATGATAACCCATCAATTACACCCAATCAACCGGCAAAAGTCGACAAAAATACCACACATTTTCTGATTCCCGATATAATTTAATCGGCCAACAATCTCTAAATCATCCTCATAAAGAAGAACATTTTATGAGCTTTCTAACGCATTAAACCACGCCTCAAACCTAACCACAGATCAAAAGTTATGCAGAAAACAAAATTGCACACACAGCCCTATTCGCTAGGTGAACCCACTAGCGAGCATTCGCTACCACCTTCGCTAGGCGAATGTCCAGTGAACCCCTACCAGCTAGAAAACAGACACAAAGTTTGCTAGGCGAACCAAGGCAGCAACCACCTGACCCAAAAACATACAAAGTTCACTAGGCGAACAACTCAGCGAACCTTCGCTGACTTTCGCTTACTGGTTCGCTAGGTGAACCCGCGAAAATTCATTCGTTCCCCCCTTCGCCCCAGGTTCGCTAGGCGAACCTGTGAAAACTCGGAATTTTTCAGCGCTTCTTGAAAACCCAAAATGATATTTTCTACCACCAAAACATTTCCAACACATCATATATCAATCAGAACCTAATCTAATCATGGCAACAAACATTCTACCACATTTACGTCGATTTCCAACCGCGAAAGTATCGATTTCTCACAAAAATTCTCATTCCAACCTAGAATTCCAAAGCTATGTAAAACAAGAAACCTACAAGCAAACACATACATAATCACACACACACATAGTATAATCGAGTTTCGCACCCTTACCCGATTTAATCGTGTTTAATAAAGTCGGGAGATTGGTTACTTCTTTTCTCTCTTTTTCTTCTCTTCTTCTTTCTCTCTACTTTTCTTCTTCCCTTTTTCTTTCTCCTTACTATTTTTCTCTCTTTCTATTCTATCATATTCCAAACTTAACAAAATAAACCAAAATGCCCAAAATACCCCCCACACTCAATTATCTCGCAAACGCTCCCAAAACGCGATAAAATATAATCACGATGAAAAATAACATATTTTCACATAAAAGTCAGAAATAAAATAATATAATAATAAAATAATCAAAACGACTCAATTAATTAAAAAGACAAAACTGACTGGGGCGTTACAACTCTCCCCCACTTAGAAATTTTCGTCCTCGAAAATATACCTGAGATGAACAACTCTGGATACGACTCCCGCATCCGACTCTCCAACTCCCACGTCAAATTGCCCTCAGCAGCGCCTCCCCACGCTACCTTCACAAGTGCAATATCCTTGCCCCGCAACCGCTTCAACTCGCGATCTAAAATACTCACCGGTAAAGCCTCGACCGTAAGGTTCTCCCTTACCTCAACCTCATCCATCGGAATCACATGCGAAGGATCTGGAATATACTTCCGAAGCTGTGAAACATGGAACACATCATTCAAATTCGACAGATTCGGCGGCAACGCCACCCTATAAGCCACAACACCCACTCTCGCAGATATCTGGTAAGGATTAATAAACCGAGAAGTAAGTTTCTTCGATTTCAATGCTCTACCAACCCCCGTTACCGGCGTAACCCTAAAAAATACATGATCGCCCTCTTGAAACTCAAGATCCTTCCGTCTCCGATCATGATAACTCTTTTGTCTATTCTGAGAAACCTTCATTTTCTCACGAATGAACTTCACCTTGTCTGTAGTCTGTTGAACCAACTCCGGTCCAACCACCGCTCTCTCGCCCGATTCATACCAACACAACGGTGTCCGACATCTTCGTCCATATAATGCTTCAAACGGTGCCATTCCAATACTAGAATGGAAACTGTTATTATACGTGAATTCAATCAACACAAGATAACTATCCCACGCACCACCTTGTTCCAAAACACACGCTCTCAACAAATCTTCCAAAGACTGAATCGTTCTCTCCGTCTGCCCATCCGTCTGTGGATGATAAGCCGAGCTCAATCTCAATTTAGAACCCAACGCCTTCTGTAAACTTTCCCAAAATCTCGAGGTAAACCTTGGATCTCGATCCAAAATAATACTTAACGGAACCTCATGCAACTTCACAATCACACTGATATAAATCTCAGCTAACCGCTCCAAAGAAAAACTGATGTCAATCGGAATGAAATGAGCCGATTTAGTCAGCCTATCCACAACCACCCAAATAGCATTATGCCCTCGCTGTGTATTCGGCAATCCCCTTACAAAATCCATAGAAATGCTATCCCATTTCCATTCCAGAATATCCAACGGTTGCAACAAACCACTAGGCCTCTGATGTTCCACTTTCGACTTCTGGCACGTCAAACAAGCATACACAAACTGAGCCACATCTCTTTTCAATCCAGACCACCAGAAAATCTTCTTCAAATCTTGATACATCTTATTCGCTCCCGGATGTATACTCAAATTACTCCGGTGTCCTTCTTCCAAAATCATCCGTTTCAAATCCGAATCGTCCGGAATACAAATTCGCCCACGGAACCTCAACACACCATTAACATCCACTTGAAAATCGCCACTCGCATCTTTTCCGCCAACCAACATCAAATCCACCAATTTCACATCCAACTTCTGTTTCTCACTCACCGTCATCAGAAAATCATTAGTAACTTTCAACATACTCAGCCTCACACTATCCGACGTCACTTCACATACCAAACTCAAATCTCTAAACGATTCCAAAAGCTCCCACTCCTTAGCCATTAAAGCAAACATATGCAACGATTTCCGACTCAACGTATCGGCTACCACATTAGCTTTACCAGGATGGTAATTCAAGCCAAAGTCGTAGTCTTTAAAAAATTCCAACCATCTTCGTTGCCTCATATTCAACTCCTTCTGATCAAACAAATATTTCAAACTCATGTGATCACTAAAGACTTCAAACCTCGCACCAAAAAGATAATGCCTCCAAATTTTCAACACAAACACCACAGCCGCTAATTCCAAGTCATGCGTAGGCTAATTCTTCTCATGCACTCTTAATTGCCTTGAAGCATACGCCACAACCTTACCGTCTTGCATTAGCACACCACCTAGACCAATCAAAGACGCATCACAATACACCAAAAACGGTTCAGTAGGATTCGGCAAAATCAAAATCGGAGTTGTCGTCAATCTTCTCTTCAGCTCATTAAAAATTTTCTCACACCGAATATCCCAAATGAACGCTTGCCCTTTACAAGTCAACTGGGTCAAAGGAAGTGCTAGTTTAGAAAAACCTTCAATAAACCTTCGATAATAACCGGCCAAACCCAAAAATCTTCAAATTTCAGTAACAGATCTCGGAGCCTCCCATTGTAGAACTGCTTCTACTTTAGATGGATCCACAACAATACCATTACCTGAAATCACGTGCCCAAGAAAACTCACTTCCGACAACCAGAATTCACACTTGGACAATTTGGCAAAAAGCTTCTTTTCCTTTAAAACCTGCAAAACAATACGCAAATGTTCCGCGTGCTCCTCCCGAGACTTAAAATAAATCAATATGTCGTCAATAAACACAACAACAAATTGATCCAAATGCTCGTGGAAAATACAATTCATGTATTCCATAAACACACCTGGCGCATTAGAAACCCCGAACGGCATCACAGAATATTCATAATGACTGTAACGTTTCCTAAAAGCCGTCTTCTGAATATCTTCCTCTTTCACCCAAATCTGATGATACTCCGACCTCAAGTCAATCTTACTGAACACACAAGCACCAACTAACTGATCCATCAAATCATCAATTCTTGGAAGAGGATACTTATTCTTAATCGTCACCTTATTCAACTGGCGATAATCAATACACAACCACATACTTCCATCTTTCTTTTTCACCAATAAAACTGGAGCACCCTAAGGAGAAACACTTGGCCTCACAAACCTCTTCTCCAACAATTCATTCAACTGCTTCTTTAACTCAACCAACTCAGATGCCGACATACGATAAGGTTCCATAGAAACAGGTCTAGTACTAGGAACTAGATCTATAGAAAACTCCACCTCTCTCTCTGGCTGCAAGTCTGAAATATCCTCAGGAAACACTTCAGGAAAATCACACACAACAGGGAATACCTCGAGTGAAACTTGACTATCCACAGTCAACGACGCAAACAACCCAAACAACTGAGCTTTATCCGCCAAAAGTTTCTTCAACTCTTTGGTAGATAAGAAACTCGAATCTTCATCTTCCTCAAGAGAAGGAAACCTTACTAACTTATGATAACAATCAATATGTACCCGATTGAATTGCAACCAATTCATTCCCAGAACCACATCTAATCCCTCCAACGGCAAACACACTAAATCCATCTCAAAGTATTTAAAATTAATGGTCAAAGGATAACTCAAACAAACCAAAGAAGTAGTTACTGACCCCATTGCTGGAGTATCAATAACCATCTCACCGTCCATCAAAGACAACACAAGATTTAAACGCTTAGCGCACTCAGACGAAATAAACGAATGAGTCACTCCAGTATCAATAATAGCAACTAAAGGCGTATTATTAATAAAACAAGTACCTATTATCAGAAGATCTGCATTTGAAGTCCGAGTCCCCGCCAATGCAAACACCTTCCCACTAGCTGGAGCTTGCTTCGTGAAATTCTGGTATATCAGACTACAGATGTCCTATAGAATGTCTGGACATCTGATCTGAACAAAACAGCATGGCAAGGTATAAACAAATAAAACAGTACTGAAAAGCATAAACAACACACAGAATTTGTTCACCCAGTTCGGTCTAACAACCTACATCTGGGGGCATACCAAGCCAGGAAGGAAGTTCACTATCAGCAGTATCAATTCATAGACCCTACAATCAACACATCCGTTGATGATCTACTCACTTAATCACTACCCAATGACCCTTCTACCTAAGTCCTCCCTAGGTAAGAGACTCCATCTCACTTCCAATCATCGCAATGATGTCTAGCAGTCAACACCTTAACCACTACATCAACAGCTTGATTTCCAACAACTCTTCAGTCACAAAAAAGTAACAGACACACTTCCATGACAATACCTAGACATGACACACATGACTAAGAACAATACTTAGAGTTGCTTAACAGCTTCCTCCAAGAACAATACTCACTCTTGCTTAAAAGCTTCGAGGAGAACAGTGACCATCTCACAATCCGAGTGGTTCACACATACCAACTCTCCTAGAGAGTGGTTCACAAGAATGAAACCCTAATAATTTTACATCTTGGAATCGTTACCGAATCAGGTTACAAACACTCCTATTTATAACCTACATCCCAACTGGATTTGGGCTTCAAAACGCAGCAGAGAGACTGCACACAATTCTGCAAAATAAACTCCAAGAAAATAGGTCTTCAATCTAAAGTTTCCTAATATGTCTCCATATATAGAAAGTAGTGAAAATCCGAAAACCAACACAAAATCTCAACCCAATTACTTTGGACGCCACATAGGGTAACTAAAAATTCACAGAATATTCTGCATCTGTTAAATCATAACAGAATTTAACTGTCCAGCTGAGCACAGGCGCGATGTCGAATGATTCAGCATAGGACATCTTATCCGACATGTTGCTCCAGATGATGAGAACTTCTCATCTCAACATGTCTCAGCATACAATAGGACTTCTTGCTTAACCTGTTCTTCTTAGCAAGTTACCACGTCCCTATTAAACATATTGCTGCTACAAAAATGACATACCATGATTTTCGCCAATAACAAAATGACAGCACGCGACAGATTCACATAAAACGCAGCACAAACACCAAACCAACTTAATAGGATGTTCTGTCAACAGATGTTAGGACATCGTGTTTGACATCAGTACACAGTCCTGCTAACTTTAAGAAACACAAACTGCAGAATGTTAGAGACAACATGTCACGACATCAAGTAAGACATCTTGATGTAACAGGGTGTTTTAGCACAGATGCTGCCAATTCAGAACTAACACTTCGGTTTCTGACACTTTGTACTAATATGACCAGGTCCGCCACAGTTGTAACATTTCACCACATTCTTCCTGGCACAATCAACAACAACATGCCCTAGACCTCCATAATTAGTACACTTCCTCAAATCTTTCTTACATTCGGACTGACGATGTCCCATATCACCACATCTATAACACCTCAGAGGACTAGACATACCTCCACCACTTGATATTCTTTCAAAAGTACACCTTTGTTTACCCTTATCAGCTGGTGTTACATACGGACCACTACGGAACTATTGCTTCCCTTTTCTGTCACTCACACTCTTGTAGTGAGTAGAACGAGCCTTACTATCCTTTTCATAAATCCTACAACATTCCACCAAATCAGAAAACCTTCGAATCCTTTGATAACCGATGGCCTGCTTAATCTCAGGACGCAATCCGCTCTCATACTTCACACACTTAGAAAACTCTGCAGTCGCTTCAGTATAATGAGGATAAAACTGCACAAGCGCCACAAACTTAGCAGTATAATCAACAACAGACATATTACCTTGTTTCAATTCCAAGAACTCAATTTCCTTCTTTCCTCTTACATCATCGGGAAAATACTTCCTCAGAAACTCCCGGCTAAACAATTCCCAAGTAACTTCTTCATCCCCAGTTTCCAGCACCTGACGAGTACTAACCCACCAATCATCTGCTTCTTCCTGTAACATGTGAGTTCCCAGTCTCACCTTACTGTCCTCAGCACAATCCATAACTCGGAAAATCATTTCAATCTCTTTCAACCAAATCTGTGCACCCTCAGGATTATGTCTCCCTTTAAAGACAGGCGGTCTGTTCTTCCTAAACTTATCATTACCCGCAGCATTAGGTGCACCCTGCACAGCCCGAGCCATTGCTTGCATAGCAGCAGCCAAAGCAGCATAATTCCTACCAACTATATTCTGTTCATTTCCAATAACAGAAACTATGGTTAAACAAACAGCTCACTCCAAACGCCACACCGACAAGGACTGACACAAACAGACACGAACTGACACGGACTAGCTCTGATACCACTTAATGTAACACCCTCGATCTATACCCCCAAGCTATTAAAGCGGTAAATAAAATTCAAAATTTCATCAGAGTATATTTAAACATGCACGGCATAGACCTGTCATACCCCAAATTTTGACCACTAAGATTTCCCATCATTGTGGAAATCATCATCACAATATGGAGGAACCATCATACTTCATCAGTCTCCCCAAAGATGGGTGAGCATTCACTACAATCAAAATTAGGGTTTCAAGCCCTCTCTGAGTGCTTAGGCAAAGGATCAATCAAGGAATGACATGATCTTCAACTTGTCTAACCTCTAAAATATCCACAATGGATCAAAAGGACTCCCACTTCAAGGATTAAGCACAAGGCTGCTCCCTTCTAGGTGGATCAAGTCTCATGATCGACTGTGTCACCAAATTAGGGTTTTGGTCGACCAGGGCCTCCAGATGGAAAATTTTCATCTGGGCACAAGCCAAGGATCCAAAACATAACCTAATATTCTCCATGGAACCTCATGGACCCAATCATTAAGTCAATTTTGCCTTAGGGGATGCATTCATCGAAAATCAGGAATTAGGGTTTCTTGACCTAATTCACCCCTAAGTTGACTTTTAGGGAAAATCATGAGCCAAGACCTCAAGAGAGGATTTGAGGGTATCTAATGCACCACATTGATCCATTTACAACAATGTATTAATCCAAGAAGCTTGAGCAACAAGTCTCAATTTCATCTGCACCACAGTTAGGGTTTTAAGGAAAAAGTCAACTGTAACTTTGACTTTTGACCAGGACATGCTCCCAAGCCCTATGATATGCATCAATATACCCTATGACACCCATAGAACATGTCCATCAAGTTTTATTTAGGTCAAGGACATGATTTCATGAAGAATTGCACAGTTTGGAATTCATCTGATAAAAAGTCAACTGTGCACAAAAGTCAACTTTAACTTTTTGAGATTTTTCACCAAAATGGATTTTTAACCCTAAAATGATGTTAATGTATGATTTTAATCATCATTCATCAAGAAAAATCAAGAAAAGTTGGGTAACTTGTAAAAGGGGTAACCATAAAAAACTTAGAAAATTTTCTAAGTTAAAAATAAAGTGGCTAGGGTACCAACTTTGGAGGGTCATAACTCCTAAACCACAAAGCCATTTTCTCCCATCCAAGGCTTGATTTATAGATCTCATTGCCCTCTACAAAAACTTCAACTATACCTAATTCCAACTCCTTATGGATTTTGAGTTATGGAGTGATCAAAATCAAGAAAAGTCACTTTGTTCCAACACTTAGTGAAAATTTCACTAAGTCAGATTTTACCCTACTTTTTGCCAAATGTAGGGGGATTTTTCACTTGGATTCAAAAGAGATCAAAACCAAATATGTTCAAACAGTTGTTGTATCATGTAAGGGCTTTCCAAAATGGCCAAGAACATTACCAAATTCCATTTGAGTCATGAGATATGACATTGGAAAGTTGCCTTGCTGAAATCTGCCAAGGCAAGGCAGAATTTGCATTTTTGCTCGATTTGCCAAAATCAGCCAAATCCAATTGCTCCTATCCACTTGGACACCTCTGGGGATTGAATCTAAAGGGGACCATCACTGAGCCAAGCCTCCAAAGTCTTTGGAACAAGAAATAACATGTTGAACCTAGAATGGCCAAAATAGGGACAAGACTCCAATTTTGGATTGGAGCATTCAATGGAAGCATCAAGGTGGCATGGACTGAGCCATTCTCAACTTAATTCAGTCAAGACTTATCCAAGACCAAGGGAACCACAACCCTGTGCCCTAACCTCTAGTCAATGGCTAGAGGAGACTTGGATTTCCATTGGCCAACATTGAACAAACACCTGCTGCAGTTGCCATTCACTGTGGACCCCAAAACAAACTTGTTCTACTATAAATAGAGCTCAATTGTGATCAGTTTAAGTACACCAAAGGCCTACAACACTTGCCTTTCTCAAAAACCACTTCTCACTCTCAAAACTGCCTTTCTTAGCAAGTCACTATCGGGTTTTTCATTAGAGAGCAATTCCACTCAAACCAATCACACACACACACCTCATATACATCATATGTGAGTTGATCAAACACTTAAACAACAACTGGAACACTGATTTCTCAGAATCACCAGTCAATTGCTCAAGGTTTTAACCAAAGTGCAGTTGAGATGCCATGAAGTGATCCAGCCATTCTCAGTGAAGTCCAAGCATTCAAACACACTCCATAAGGTGTAGGGAAGCTGTTCAGATCATCACAATTCATCTGTAACACCTCCTACTCAGAAATTAATTTGCTCTTGCTGTCACGACCTAGAGGTAAGCTTAAACTTGGTCATCTCTCAATCTATGCATATTTCCTCGCACAATACTTTTGCCAAATGTTCATAATCATGCATGGAATGTTCCCCTCAAGTAATTGCTTTGTTTGAATCGTGTATTAAAAATCCCAGCCTTCATGCAGAAATTAGGGTTCATAAGGATTTATCGTGATTTCTTGTTTTATGCTTAATTTAAATGAAATTAATTGTCATAAACATGACCGTGAGGTTGAGACGAACATATTGATATGTGGATTGCATGATATAATCAAGTATTCAGTGAGATTGGATAGAAAATGCAAATCTGGGCAAGGCAGAAAAAGCGCATGTTCTTGGTCCATGTTCTTGGCGCCATTTTCATAAATTCAAATATTTGAATTTTGTGATTTTATTTAATTGATTCAAAAATTAATTTCTCTCTGAGTTTTAATGATTTTGAGTTGATTCTTTTTTTAATAATTCACAAAAATGTTAAAATATTTTATTTTCCCAAAAAATCCCAAAAATATTATTTATTTTGTATAATTGATATTTTTGCAAAGAATTAATGTTTTAATTGTTTTTAACATTTAAAATATTTTTTCCACCTTGATTTTGCAACTTTTAATGCTTTCTAATTATTTTGTAGGTCAATACTTAATTTTTGAAGCATTAATCCAATATTACAATTTGTTTTTCCTATGTTAAACAATTTTGATCATTTTAATTGAATTTTTATTCAATTAAAACACATTTTGAAAACAAATTAGGGTTTTTGGATTAATTCAACCCTCATAAATCATTTTCAAAACACTTTGGGCCTCTAATAGAGTGTAAGACCCAATCCTTTTTTTTACCAAACCATTTTTGGGCCTCAGTGTATTGTATAAGTCCCGATACCGTAAAAAATAAATGGCGCGATCGTCGCATTTTGAAAAATAACCTTTTGGGCCTCTCCTCGAGCTATAAGACCCATTTAAAACTTTTGGGCCTCTAATAGAGTGTAAGACCCAACCCCCTTTTAACCAAAATCACTTTGGGCCTCAGATATTGTATAAGCCCCTCTGCGTTAAAAGAAAACCTCAGTGCGATCGCCATTTCAAACGAAAAATCATCTGGGCCTACCCTCGTGTTATAAGCCCCACTCTTTTTCTTTAAACTTCTTGGGCCTCTTGAGAGAGTGTAAGACCCATCCCTTTGTACAGTAAACAATTTCTGGGCCACAGTCACTTGTATAAGTCCCTCTGTACAAATTCAAACAGTGCACTCACTGATAAAACCCTGGGCCTCTCCTTGAGCTGTAAGCCCCAAATCTTTCTTTTTCAAAACACTTTCTCCTTTGATTTTGAATATACTGTTGTTTTCAATCTTTCTATGTTGAACAACTAACCAAACAGCATGGAAGCTCTACAACCGAGTAAGTGATTATTGCTTTCATTTACCGCTTTCATATACATATAACTGTATTGTGGGGTTGTTTCACTGTAAATCTTCTTTCATAAACTCATATCAACTGTGTAATGATAGTATAGATATTTAGAGTTTCCCCGGCAACTACGTCTAGAACTAGGTGACGCCGTTTCGTTTATTCGTAGAAATAGACAACTAGATTCCCAATAGGATCACCAGATACAGTCTTCTCTTCGGTTGTCCTCATTAGGAATTGTCAAGAAACTCTATTCCCAGAGATGAATGTATTCTTCGTGAATGGCATCTTTGAGTTTCTTCCAAATTCTCGAACTTTCCTGACTTGATCTATTCCTTGTGAATAGCTTGCCTTGAATTTCTCAGGGTTTGGGGACCCACGGGCTTCTTAAAAGCATCGGCCTCCTCTTGGGCATCGTACAAGGACCCACAGGCTTCCTAAAAGCAACCCCGCCTCCTCTTGGGCTTAGTACAAGGACCCTACGGCCTCTTAGAAGTATTCACAGCCTTCTCTTAGGCTTCGTATAATGATCTCTTCCTCCGGGAATGATAGCCTCCTCTTGGGCTTCGTACAAGGACCTCTCGGCTTCTTAGAAGTTTCCAGCCTCCTCTTGGGCTTCGTACAAATTGTCCCGACGACCTCCTAGAGGTATAGGAACAGAAATTAGTCATCTGCATAGAACAGTCCTTTCATAGAGTCTACTACTGTTTCTCAAAGCATGGTACAAAAGATGACACTCTAGACTTGGACAGTCTAATCTCCTTGAGTCTCAAAGACATTCTCAAGTGACCCCTTCGAAGAAAACCCGTAGACTCGGACAGTCTTAATACCCTTCAGATTTCCCACTTCCTTAAAGAACAGGAATAACCCGAATCCTCGAACCAAATCCTCGAGTACAATATTGCTCATATAAGAACTGATTTTCTCTTTAAATCAGCATACTGGACCTGTCACTCAACTAAAACAGTAACCATAGCCTCCTCTTAGGCTTTGTATAATGATCCTTCCCCAGTGAAGTTAGCCACCTCTTGGGCTTTATACAATGATTCTCCACAGCGGAGTCAAGCAAACGTTTAGCCTCTCTCTCGGGCTTTGTACGAGACACCTAAGAGACTCCCTCGTTGAGTCAATCACCTCTTTCGCCTCCATCTCGGGCATTATACGAGATACAAAAAGGTTCTTATTGAGCCAAACAAATAGCCTCCATCTCGGGCTTTGTACGAGATACAAAAACTCTCTTGTTGAGTCAAATAGCCTCCATCTCGGGCTTTATACGAGATACCAAAAGATTCCCTAGTTGAGTCAAAACCTTTTAGCCTCTCTTTCGGGCTTTGTACGAGACACATATTAGCCTCCTCTTAGGCTTTGTATAAGAAAACCACTGGTTGATCCAATTAACCTTTTAGCATCAAAATTGTGCCTCGTTCACAGTACACAAACATCAACAACTCCTTCCCCTCCATCTAACTGCTGTAAGCGGCAAGCCTCTGGATCATCTACATCCATGCCACTGTCCCTCGTTTAGCATGAGAAATTCCTAAGGAAATATGGCATTTCTCTACACTGAGTTAAAGTCTTCTCCTTCAGGTTAAAACCCCCTATAAAGGAAATTATGGCATTGCTAGGATCAACGTATCCCGGTTAAAGTAATTCTCCTTTATAAATAGTCGTAACAGACAAACCCCTCTTTAGAGATGACTGTAACACCCCAAAATTTGCCTTGTTGTTTTTAGATAACTGGCTTATGTTTCTTTTCATTTCTTGCATTTGCATTGTGCATAGCATTTGGTTTTTAGCATGGGATCAAGGTACTTGGTCCATATTTGATTTTTGGGACAAGACTCGATTTCATGGTATTCCTTATAGCCTCAAGTGTCTACGGATAGAAGATTGCCCATCAATTTTCTTCAGAAGGTTTTCAATTGATCAGAAATTTCAAAATCAGGAGAATTGGAAATAAAGTCAATTGGGCAGTGAAAAAGTCAACTCCTGACTTTTTGAGGTCAACATCATGATTCTCAGGTCAAGTATGGTCCATGGACAAGATTTGATCAAGAAATGTTCAAGGATTCATGAAAAATAAAAAATGTGGAAAACTTGCTATTTTTGGAAATCTAGGTTTTTAAGAAGTTGCTATTTTGGGAAAGTTCTAACATGAATTCAGCCATCTTCCAAGCCAATTTACATCATGATACAAGCCTAATTTCAATTTCCTTTAAACATGAAAGTTGTAGAGCTTGTTCCAAGCTTTCTAACAATGTAAAGTTTATCTCATTTGGATTATTTTTGAGAGAGTTATGATGTTTCAAAGATGGAAGTTTTAAGTTGTAAAAACTTGAAAACTTAGAATTATTTCTAAGTTATCCTTGGACAGTTTGGTGTACTCAAGTTCATGCTCACTTTTGGATGACTTCCAGGCCTTGGATTGAGAAACTTCCAACATGAAAAGTGTAGAGGGCAATCCCCTCTTTTCAAAGAACCCAAGTTTGTGTCATTTGAACCATTGTGGTGAAAGTTATATTCCTTCAAAGATGGTGTCATCATGTGGTCAATTTGTGTTCATGACTTGAAGTTTTTATTCAATTTTGGTAACCGTGAGAACCCATATTCATGGTTTATTTTCACAAAGATCCAAGCATCATTTCAATTTCATTTTAACACCAAACCTGCTCACTTAACTTCCTACTTTCTTGTGATTACAAGAGTGCTTTGTTTGGCTCATTTTTCACTAAGTTAAGATGGGTTAAAGGAAGCCATATGGATGTGTTTTCAAGTATGTCATGTCCTTATCTTAATGCTACACGCCATGCAATCAATCTGAACCACATTTCATGCGTGAAGCCTTGGTTATTTGCACCAAATTCATCACCAATTTTAGCTAAACCTACCATGCACATGCCATGCACATGTGTACTCTTTTTGGAAAAATTTGGAATGGATAAAGATTGGACAAACTCTGATCCCTTTCTCTTTCTCACGTACCACTTCATTCACACCCACTCACATCCTTTTCATACCCCAAAAAACCACTACTTGTACCGTTCTCTCTCTCTCTCTTTCAATCTTTGCAAAAGTTTCCAAACACCACTTTGTCATTTTTTCAGGCCCAAAATCACTCTCAACCCACCATATAAAGTCATCACAAACCCTAGAATGAGAGGGGATTCCATTTTCACACGAAAACCATATCAGAAAAGCTCACACTCTTTTATTTTTCCTCTGATTCGAATCACTCATTTGCACATCCACTTCCTTCTTTTTTTGATTGATTCTGCATCCCTGGAGGGTGATCTTGCTTCTGTACGCATTTTTTGGCAACTGGAACCCTTGTTCTAGTTGGTTCAGCATCTCCATCTTCATCATCTAACCAAGTTTTTGTTGTGAGAAATTGAAGACGATTCCAAGCAAGCAAGGCCTCGATCTACTCTTCCCAAGCTCAGAGGAGTTGATCTGCATCTTTTACCAACCTCATCGCAAGGTTTGAAGGACCAACAGAGTCGCTCCGTTAGGTAACTTTTCTTGATTCACACCTGTTATAATACACGCTCATTTCGCTTGTTGTGAGCTCCTCTGAAGTCCTACCAAGTTGTAGGCAATTTTTGTGATGTGTATGAACTTGTTTGTTAAGGTTTCAGTTTGAGTATGTTTACTTGTGAGCTTCGATTTGCCATGTTTTATTTGTTTTAAATGATTTTGGATGGTGGATTTGGCATCCACATGAAAAATACTTCAAAATGGTGTAAGGTTGTGGCTGTTTTGGTACCGTTTACAGTCGTCGCCGGTGAGCCTTGCCGGGGAAGACGACCGGAGCTAGGGCTCCGGCGTCTGAGGTGTTTGGTGAGGTGGCATTTTGACCCTGGTCCTTGCACGCGTGGACGGGTTTGACTTTGATATGGATTAATGAAACGCAGCGTTTCACTTGTGCTGAGTTTTTGTGTTTTTTGTTTCTCAATGATATTGGGCCTAGTTTTCTTTTGATTTTCGCACCTCCTTAATTCTTGGCCCAAGCGCATTTTGGCTGGCTCCGTGTGTTGTTAAAAATTGCTGATACACCCCTGGCTTCATTTCATTTCATTTTTATTTTCTATTTTTGCATACCATTTCATAATTAATTTTTAAAAATACTTGCATATACTAAAAAATTCCAAAAAAATTCATCACGCATACTCATTATTAAAATTAATTTTTCACATTTTTATTTCATTATTTTGCATTAAAATTGCATTAAATATTAATTTTCCAAATTATTTTTTCTCATTTGCATTTCATGTTGCATACTTCATATTGCATCATTTATTTCTCTCATTTGAAAAGTGGTTTGATCCTGATTCTTTTTGGGTTGTGTTCATAGCATGTTGAGGTATGTTTGAGATTTTTGGGATGATTTTTAGGTCCTTTTTGGATGACTTTTGATGTGTTTCTTTGAGCATGAATGTATGAAATCCTATTGATGCTTTGACCTAATTGTTGATTGACTTTGGTTCTGATTCATTGCTTGTGGTTTTGATATGTCAATTATACATGTTTGAGATGCTTGAATACTGAATGACATAATTTTTTAGGCATGTTTGTTATTTCTTTGAAGCATGAACTTTAACTTGTCCAATTTGTGAATGTATGCTTCATGTTTGGTTTGCTTGATCATGAAGGCACTTGTGCCATAATTTTAGGTCTTGTTTGAGGATTGATAGCATGTTAATTGAATTCTGGTTGTGATATTTGAATCTCATCTTTGCATGTTTGATGTTTTCCTTTCACTTTAAGTCACTTGTTTCACAAGTATGAATCATGTTTCACTTCACTTCACTTCACTTCACTTCTTCTTCTTTGCTTCTTAATTGATTGTGAAAGTGTTTGTATGACTTGAATGATGTTTGAATATCATGTTTAGGCACATGTTTAGGATTGTGTCACTTCTGGACTTGGTTTACTTTGTGGAATTTTGACTTGGTTGCTTCACATGATCACTTCTTTTCATCTCACTCCTTCTTTAATGACTTGAATGATACTTGATTGACTTCTCCTTTTCCTTTTTGACTAATTGTGCATGACTAATATTAGAGGTCAGTAGGATCATTAGGTTCTGAACTTGATGTTTGATTTACCTTAGAACTTGTTTCTTTATTGCCTTATGCTTGTTTGAGTTTCATTTTGTCATATGTGAATACTTCTAACACTTTCAGGGGCAAATGGTAAGTTGTTTGAGTGTGGATATGCTTCCACATTTTACTTTCTTCCTTTATCCTTCAACTTTCATACTTGTGTTTGAAGTGAGCTTAGGCCACTTGTGTTTCACTTCTCTTTCTCCTCCTTCTCTTTCACTCTTCTCACCACTCGAGTCTCAAGACTTGTTTAAGTCTTGGATTCTCTCCCTTTAGAGCTACCTAGTCCAACTTAATTTTCGATTAAGCTTGGAGTAGGATTAGCATTAGGTTAGGTAGTCATTTCTCCTAAACCTCACTAACCATAGGACATCCATGCATGATAACATTAGGACTCTTAGTTTCCCTTTAGAGTTTCCTTTTGTGTCGCTTCTCTTCTCATCTCAAACTTCTTGAAAACACTTAATAAAATATAACGTATATTGCACTCGAGCCTTAAGTGTATGAAGTGAAGAACGAGGGGTCTCCTCTCTTCTTCTAGGGTGTTTAGCATACGTCTCATTCGAGGGCGACCATGCGACTCACTCGTTCCCGCATGGTAGACTTTGGTGCAATGTAAGTTACGAACTAACTCAAAACACTTCTGTCTAAAAAAACACAAAACCAATTCAAATCTTTTTATCCTTCGGGATTGTTGGGTTTCAAACTTCTTTTTTCAGAAAAGAGCTCATCGCTCACGTAAAAAACACTTACCCATCCGTGGTCGTACCCACGAACTACGTCAGCTCTGATTCCTCTCTCTCGTCCGATTGAGGATACGTAGGCACAAGACAGCGATTGTCTTGGCGAGCAACCTTCCCCCATAGTTCCCATCCGAACTACATTGACTCTGACTTTCCCATTGCACTGAGGGAGTACGTAGGCCTAGGACAACGATACCGTCTTATCGAGTCACTTCCTTTTCTTTTCTTCTTCGTTTCTCCGTTCTTTCCCGTTCTCGTTCCTTCTTCGGTCCAGTAGCAGTGGAGCTCCAGATGACGATACCCTTTGATGCAGACAGCAAGCGTGGATCCCATCGAGTACGATGGACGTGTTGGGTGCTAACACCTTCCCTTCGCGTAACCGACTCCCGTACCCATTCTCTTGGTCGCGTGACCATGCTCTTTCCCTTCTTTCAAGTTTATGCAGTGTTCCCTTTCCCTCTCTTGGGATAAATACACTTTGCTGGCGACTCTGTGTTCTTTTGCGCCACTCTCGCGTTTGTACCGTTGGATGCGAATCTTTCGGGAGCGACAACTGGCGACTCTGCTGGGGACTCTGGTTGACCTCTTGCTGGTCCATCCCCTTTAGCGAGTCAATCCTAGCGCTTGTCTATTTTTTTTGGGTGTTTGTTTTTGTGGTGCTTTGCTTTGTTGTATATTACTGTATTTACTGTCTTATTTACTTTACTGTATTTACAGTTCTTTATTGCATTGCATTGCATTTCATTACTGTCATACTGGATATTGCTGTGCTGTTCTGCTGCTGGATTTTCTGTTTGCAGAGTGGGTTGGATTCATGAGAGAAAAGCCCAATACCAAGGCATGAGCATACACCTATGATTAGCATGGAAAGTAGTGTGACTTGTTTGGCATTTGGCCAGACGAAGTATACATGAAAACTCCACATCCAGACGAGGTTTTCTTGGTAATATTACATCCTGTCCATTTGGGGCAGACGATGGAATATAACCTGGAAAGCTGTCGACTCTGGCGACCGTTTCCCGAGAACTCAGTAACGGCACTCCTCCCGAGACGTGATAATGGCAGACCACGCTCTGTGGCAAATCCATTACGCTTATCGATCCGAGGACCCAATACTGGGAACTTGCTATAGGGTTTCCTTTTGGAAAGGAATCAGTGGAAGAACTCCTCGATTGGCGATAGTACTGTACCCCAAGGGATGAATGTACTATTGCTTCTCGACCTCAGTGCCGAAGCTGAAGACTTGCCATAGGATCTTTTCTTTTGAGGGGAATCAGTTGAGGCCTCCTCGATTGATGATGATGCCAAACCAGAAATGGTGAATGTATCATCATTTCTCGACCTGAGAGCCCGGGATATTGATGATCCTCGCCTTTTCAGAACCCACATGTGAGAGGGGAGGGGTGTTTGCAGGTGTGCAGGTAACCGAGACCTCCAACCTACCTGGTTTCTGGGTTTCTCATCTGTGTACTATTATTATCCTGATATTCTGACGGTTTGATTGGGTTGTTATTCTGGATTTCTGGGTTTCTGGTATTCCGGGTCTTATTCAGTCAGCAGAACAGCAGCAGTTTGAGCATTTTGGATACCTTGATCCCATGCCTGCATTTTGCATCATCTTTTTGCATTCTGACATGTTTGTTCATTTGTAGGGTTGCATCCTAACCTTGATTCCGGTTGTCTGAAGACTGTCCATGATGAGTATTAGCACTGAAGAAAGAAAGAACATCATCCCGTACAAGTTCCCAGAGCGTCACCTAGATGTTGTGCACAAGATCTCGGCTATGGCAAAACCTGAGGTATTGGCAGATTTCAGAGGAGAATATGGGAGGATTCTGAGCTTCGCCCGGAATGTTACCAACTATGAGTTCAGGGCCTTGCACACTCTGGCACAGTTCTATGACCCTCAACTCCGGTGTTTTTTATTTGCTGATTATCTTTTGGCTCCAACGTTGGAAGAATTTGCTCTTATTTTGGAGGTTTCGGTCAAAGAGGGAGCTCCCTTCTATCCTTCTAAGGAGTTTCCTGATCTGGAAAGGGTTGCTGCTACTTTACGTTTGGATCAGTCACTGTTGAAGAAAAATATTGCTAGTAAAGGGGGTTATCAAGGTTTTCACACGAAGTTTTTGATCGAACAGGCTGCTACTTGTGCTAAGGCTAAGTGTTGGTCAGTGTTCAATGCAATTCTGGCTATGTGTGTTTATGGAACGGCGTTATTCCCTAATGTGAAGGATTTTGTAGATGCACATGTTGTCCGGATATTCACCACGAAGAATCCGGTACCTACCTTGCTTGGGGATCTGTATTATTCGATGCACTATAAGAATGAGAAAAGGAGAGGCGGACCTCTTTATTGTTGTGCTTCAATTTTCTATAAGTGGTTTGCTGATCGTCTTCCCAAATCTGGGGCATTCGAAGACACTAAAGGAACTTTAGATTGGGCAAAGAGATTAATGGGGTTAAGGGCTGACAACTTGGTTTGGATCAATCGTGATTTGTTGGGCCGCGAGATCCTGGTTAGTTGTGGAGGTTACCCAAATGTACCCTTAATAGGAAGGAAGGGGGAATTAACTACAACCCCATTCTTGCTATTAGGCAATTTGGGTATGCTTTAAAAGAGCCGCCAAAAGGCCAAGATGTGCAAGAGTCTCTATTTTTGGGTGAGGAAGCCAATCTGGAGGTGTTGAAAGAAGCTGCAAACGCTTGGAGAGATCGCCATAAGAAAGGAAATACTTCTTTTGGAAAGTGTAACAACAAAGCTTTTCTTGCGTATGAAGACTGGGTTCAGAGCAGAGTAGAGAGTGTACTTTTGCTATTCTGCAGGGAACCTCCCTCTTACCCTTTGCTGATTGAACCCCCAACCATGATTGAGATGGAGAAGTATAACCAATTATGGGCTGAAAAGGAGAAGATTCGAGAGGAGAACCGTGAGTTGCAAAAGGAAATCTACCAGTTGAAACACGAGCGAGGTGAGGCTGTTCATATTGCCAAGCTGAAGACAGAACGTCTCGCTGAGAAGGAAAAGGAGCTGGTTGAAGAGATAGCAGCTAGGAAAAGGGTAGGACAAGCTCTAAAAGGCGTTTGCAAGACTCTCAAATCCAAGAAGGATGACTTAGCCAAGGCTTGGGCGAAGATTCACAGGTTCAATGCTTACCGAGATACTGCAATCACAACCAACAAGCAGAAAGAGGATAAGCATTTGGAGCAGATTGAAAGTCTGAAGTTGAAGCTCAGGAAGAAGGACAAGGAGATCTTGTCAGGGACGTTCCGAAGACACGCAGTCGAGGAACGGCTCAAAGAAGCCATAACAACCATGGAAGAGCTGAAAATACAAGCAGGAGTGAAGAGGTCTAAGTGGGAGTGCTCTAGCTCAGGCAGTGGCCCTCATACGGTGCAAGATCCTTGAAGGGAACTCTACTCAGTAGTTTGTATTTTGTTCTTTCTTTGTATTTTGGGTCACCACCAGAATTGTTGGTTGGGACCTCTGCTTATTTTTTTTGTTTCAGGCTATTTTTTTGGTACCTTGGGTTGTAATTTCTGACAGTGATTCACTCTGATTTATATGAGCAGCAGTTTCATCCTATTTCACCTTTAAACTGGAATCAAGGGGTGGATCACCCTGCGAATATACAAACATGTTTGCATTTGCATTTGCATAATCATAATCATTTTTGCATTGCAGGTTATCTTGGTTTCTCTGGTTTTCTTATGCTCTCTCTTTCTTTTAGTCAGGATTGATCAACCAACTCATCGTTATTCTACCAGGCTCAATCAAAACAGAGTGATGGACAAAGTTCAAGCAGATATGGCCGCTATGCAAGCTCGCATCGACTAGTTTATGGAAATGATGCAGGGTGTGGTGCAAAGTCAGAATGAATTCAGAACTCTGGTTCAGCCACTGGTGGCGCAGGTAGACGAAAATGGTATCCTACACGGTGGTCTTATTAACCGTAATATCCCTCCGGGCGGAGTTGGTGCTGGTGGACAGGGCAGAATTCGTTCAGTGGTTGGAGAAGGAAGTACTATCCGAGCTATCCATGGCCCTCGTTTTGATGATCAACGGGACGATGTATTTTCAGTCAGAAGTTTAGATGTTGCCCTTCCTGTGGTCAGTGATGAAAGAATTCGTTTAATTGAGGCTCAATTGAAAGGGGTTGTGAAACAGGATGATTTGGGGATAGATTTGGACGACCTAGGGTTGGTTCCTGATGTTGTCATTCCACACAAGATTCAGATTCCTACACTAGAAAAGTACAATGGTTCTACCTGCCCGAGGACTCATGTGAAGGCCTATACCAGGAAGATGGCTGCTCACGCTAAGGATGAAAAGTTAATGATGCACTTCTTTCAAGACAGCCTGTCTGGCGCGTCTTTGGAATGGTACATGGGGCTAGAAAGTAGAGATGTTCGTACCTGGAGAGAGCTAGCTGCAGCTTTCATCAAGCATTATCAGTACAACACAGACATGGCTCCCAACAGAACTCAGCTGTTGAGCATGTCCCAGAAGAATGATGAGAGTTTCAAAGAATACGCGCAAAGGTGGCGTGAGTTGGCGGCTAGGGTGCAGCCACCAATGCTAGAGAAAGAGATGCTAGATATGTTCATGGACACACTGCCTAAGCACTACTATGAGAAGCTTTTGCCTTGTTCTCTAGGCAAGTTTGCAGATGTGATTGCTATTGGACAGAAGATAGAGGTGGGAATTAAGGCTGGGAAGGTTTCTAGCGGTGATGGATCGTCTTCCGGACAGGGAAAAAAGTCGTTTGATAATTATAAGAAGAAAGGAGAGACCAACGCTGTATCATCCCACAGGGGAAAAGGGAAACAACGCCAGTTTAACAATCAACAGGTAGCATCAGTAACCATTCCAGCAACGTTACCTCCACCACAGCAACAAAGGGGTAATGCTAATCAGAATAGGCAGCAGGGTCAGTATCAGAACAGACAGAGGAATGCAGAGAGGCATTTTGATCAACCCCCAATGTCGTATGCACAGTTGTTGCAACATTTGCTGCAGTTGCGTCTAGTTGAGCTTCGTACCCTGGCTCCACCCACAGGGGAACTCCCACGAGGCTACGATGCTAACGCACACTGCGATTTTCATTCTGGTGCCCCTGGGCACACGGTGGAGAAGTGCAGGGCGTTTCGGCACAAGGTGCAGGACCTTGTGGACTCTAAAGCCATCAATTTCTCGAATGACGGACCCAATGTTATTCAAAACCCGATGCCTAATCACAATGGGCCAAGGGTGAATGCTATAATTGAGGACTCTAAAACTTTGAATTTGATCATGGATGTGGAGGAACTGAAGACTCCGTTGGTGGTGGTTAAGAACAGGTTATTGAAAGGTGATGTCTATCCGGGTTGTGGTGAGAACTGCTCAGATTGTTTGACAAAGGTTAATGGTTATGATTCGTTGAAGAGGGGTATTCAGAATCTGATTGATGAGGGCTGTTTACAGTTTGACAGAGGTAATCAGCTAGAAGAGGTTGTTAGTGAGAAGGTTGCCACTATCACTATTCCGTTCAAAACAATTACTATTTCTGGTCCAGCAAGGCCACCTCCAGTCATTATCACAAGGGCTGGACCCATTCCGTATGAGAGTTCTAAGGCCATTCCGTGGAATTACGGTGCAGAGGTGTTTGTCAATGGGCAAAAGCAAGAGCTAATGAATACTTCACCAGTGGGTTCTAGTTCAGGGGTTAAAGTTGAGACTGATGCTATAACCAGAAGTGGTAGAGTGCTCCCTCCTGTTAATGATCAACCCAGTACCTCTAGGAAAGATAGAGGAAAACAGGCGATGGATGGTTCTGTTCAGACTCCAGTGATTGTGGAATCTACAATGAAGCCGGTTGATGATGCTTTTTCGGAAAATGTAGAGGAATTTATGAGGCTCATCCGAAAAAGTGATTATAAGATCGTGGACCAATTACATCAGACCCCGTCCAAGATCTCTATTCTGTCTCTGCTCTTGTGTTTTGAGGCTCACAGGAATGCTCTTTTGAAGGTTTTGAATGCATCCTACGTTCCTCAAGAGATTTCTGTTAATCAGTTGGAAGGGGTTGTAGCGCACGTGAATGCGGGTAACGCCTGGGTTTTACAGATCTTGACTTGACTTCTGCTGGCAGGAATCATAACAATGCCCTGCATATTTCGATCGAATGCCATGTCTCGCTGATGTCACATGTCTTGGTTGATACTGGTTCATCGTTGAATGTATTGCCCAAGAAAGCGATAATGAAGTTGGATACTCGAGGACTTATTTGTACACCAAGCGACTTGGTGGTGCGAGCTTTTGATGGCTCGAAGAGATCTGTTTTTGGCGAGATTGTGCTTCCAATCAAGGTTGGACCGGAAATCTTTAATGCAACGTTTTACATTATGGATATTTAGCCAGCGTACAGCTGTTTATTGGGTCGTCCTTGGATCCATGGGGCAGGTGTTGTAACTTCCACTTTGCATCAAAAGCTGAAGTATATGGTTGATGGTCACGTAGTGACAGTGTGCGGAGAAGAAGACATAATGATCAGTCAGCTGTCAACCTTCAAATACGTGGAAGTGGATGGTGAAATCCACGAGACGTTGTGCCAGGGATTTGAGAAGGTGAAAGTTTCTGAAGAAGTTGTTCAGTCTGAAGCTATAATACAGCCCATAGTGGCAAATCAACCTGAGGGTTCCATGTCTTCGTTGAGAGACGCCAAAGCTGTGGTTGAAGCTGGTAGCTCACAGAGGTGGGGCCAGGTGGTTGAAGTCCAGAAAAAGAAGGATACTTATGGATTGGGATATAAGCCATCCAAAAGAGATGAGGATCCCCCAAAATTCTATGGCCCAGTCCGTTTCACTAGCGCTGGAGTTTTCTTCGATAGAGTTAATGCTATTGAAGAAGAAGGAGACACTGATTGTGACATGGATAGTTGGATCCGTCCTTGCGTCCCAGGGAAAAGTCTGTGCAACTGGTCTTCTGAGAAAGTCATTCAAGTGACAGGCTTCGAGTAATTGCTTTGTTTTCCTATTTTGTTAATCCTACGTTCTGCCCAAGACGTAGTGATTCTGTTTGTAGGGCTTTTAACCGTCGCATGTTTTGCTTTATCATCAATAAAGGACTTTTCACACTCAAATATTTTGATCTCTGTCTTTCTATTTTTATTTTTATGCATTAAAAACCCACATCAAAATGGCAGTGTTTTTCTTTTGTTGCATCATAATAAAACATACCTCATAAATCATTGCAGGTCTTTTTGTTCAGATGACACCGATCATGACTCAGCTATAGCTCGGTATGACTTTGACAATCCAATCTATCAGGCTGAAGAAGAGGCTAACGAAGATTGTGAACTGCCCGAAGAATTGGCCAGATTGTTGAAGCAAGAGGAGAGAGTCATCCTACCTCATCAGGAGGAAATTGAGATTGTGAATCTGGGAACCGAGGACGCCAGAAAGGAAGTAAGAGTAGGGGCTGCATTGGAAGACAGTGTCAAGGGAAGATTGATTGAAATGCTCCGTGAGTATGTGGACATCTTCGCCTGGTCTTACCAAGACATGCCCGGGCTCGATATTGATATTGTCGTACACCGGCTACCACTCAAAGAAGGTTATGCTCCGGTCAAGCAAAAGTTGAGAAGAACTAAACCGGAGATGTCTGTCAAGATCAAGGAAGAGGTTTAGAAGCAGTTGGACGCCGAATTTCTTACCGTGACAAATTACCCTCCATGGGTTGCTAACATCGTGCCTGTACCTAAGAAGGATGGGAAGGTCAGGATGTGTGTTGATTACAGGGATTTGAATAGAGCCATCCCAAAGGATGATTTCCCGCTCCCTCACATTGACGTGTTAGTTGACAATACTGCTAAGTATTTTGTGTTTTCCTTCATGGATGGCTTCTCTGGGTATAACCAAATCAAGATGGCCCCAGAGGACATGGAGAAGACAACATTCATAACACCGTGGGGAACTTTCTGCTACAAAGTGATGCCCTTTGGATTGAAAAATGCAAGGGCAACTTACCAGCGGGCGATGGTGACTCTCTTTCACGATATGATTCACAAAGAGATTGAAGTCTATGTTGATGACATGATTGCGAAGTCACAGACGGAAGAAGAACATCTGGTGAATCTTCAGAAGTTATTTGAAAGGTTAAGGAAATTCAGACTGAGGTTGAATCCGAACAAGTGCACCTTCGGGGTGAGATCAGGAAAATTGCTGGGGTTTATTGTTAGTGAAAAAGGTATTGAGGTTGATCCTGCAAAGGTAAAAGCCATACAAGAAATGCCTGTGCCGAAAACAGAAAAAGAGGTTCGTGGTTTCTTGGGGAGATTGAATTACATTGCTAGGTTCATCTCGCATATCACAGCCACGTGTGAACCAATCTTCAAGTTGCTAAGAAAAGATCAAGCGGTCAGGTGGAATGAAAATTGTCAAAAGGTGTTTGAAAAGATTAAAGAATACTTGTAGGAACCTCCGGTCCTTATGCCGCCAGTGCCAGGAAGGCCTTTGATTATGTATCTCACGGTTCTTGAGAATTCAATGGGTTGTGTGCTCGGTCAACAAGACAAGTCAGGTAAAAAAGAACACGTCATCTATTACCTGAGTAAGAAGTTTACTGATTACCAGTCAAGATACTCGATGCTGGAGAAAACATGTTGTGCACTCGCTTGGGCCGCTAAGCGTTTGAGGCAGTATATGTTAAACCATACAACCTTGTTGATTTCGAAGATGGATCCGATCAAGTATGTGTTTGAGAAGCAAGCACTTTCTGGTAGAATAGCCCGTTGGCAGATGGTTCTGACAGAATATGATATTCAGTATGTTTCCCAAAAGGCCATTAAGGGAAGTGTGTTGTCAGAGTATCTTGCCGAACAGCCAATTGAGGATTATCAACCGATGAAGTTTGAGTTTCTGGATGAGCACATCATGTATCTGAAGATGAAGGATTGTGAAGAGCCTTTGCCTGATGAAGGACCTGAGATTGGATCTCAATGGAAGATGGTTTTTGATGGAGCTGTTAATTCATATGGTAACGGAATCGGGGCAATCATTACGACTCCACAGGGTTCTCATATACCCTTTACCGCCCGATTAGCGTTCATATGCACCAACAATGAGGCGGAGTATGAAGCATGCATCATGGGGTTAGAAGAAGCAATCGATTTGAGAATCAAGAACCTCGATGTTTATGGTGATTCTGCGTTGGTGGTGAATCAGATTACAGGAGAATGGGAGACTCGTCAAGTAAATCTCGTTCCATATAACAATTATGCCAGAAGATTGTTACCTTTCTTTGACAGAGTAGACTTCCATCACATTCCCCGGATAGAGAATCAGATGGCTGATGCGTTGGCAACGTTGTCATCAATGTATAAAGTGAATCTTTGGAATGAAGCTCCCTCAATCAGAATCATGCGCTTGGATAGACCTGCTTTTGTATTTGTAGTTGAAGGGGTATCAGATGGCCAGCCTTGGTATCATGACATCAAAGTCTTCTTGAAGAGTCAGGAATACCCAGCTGGGGCATCTTCCAAGGATAAGAAGACATTGAGGAGGTTATCAGGAAACTTCTTTTTGAACAAAGATGATGTGTTGTACAAGAGAAACTTTGACATGGTCTTGCTACGTTGTGTTGATGAACACGGGGCAGGCCTGTTAATGGAAGAAGTTCACGAAGGTTCCTTCGGTACTCATGCCAATGGGCATGCTATGGCAAGAAAATTGTTGAGAGCAGGGTATTATTGGATGACTATGGAGTCTGACTGTTTTAAATACGCCCAGAAATGTCATAAATGCCAGATTTATGCTGACAAGGTGCACGTACCGCCTACTCCTCTGAATGTTTTATCGTCACCTTGGCCTTTTGCCATGTGGGGCATCGACATGATTGGAAAGATTGAGTCGACTGCTTCGAATGGACATCGTTTTATCTTGGTGGCTATTGATTATTTCACGAAGTGGGTGGAAGCAGCATCGTATGCCAACGTCACCAAACAAGTGGTAGCCCGATTTATTAAGAAGGACATCATCTTCCGGTATGGAGTCCCGGAGAGAATCATTACTGATAATGGTTCAAATCTGAATAACAAGATGATGAAGGAGCTATGCCAGAGCTTTAAAATCGAACTCACAATTCTTCTCCCTATCGTCCGAAGATGAATGGGGCTATTGAAGCGGCAAATAAGAACATAAAGAAGATTGTGCAGAAGATGGTAGTGACATATAAAGACTGGCATGAGATGTTGCCTTACGCTTTGCATGGTTATCGTACTTCGGTACGCACCTCGACTGGGGCAACTCCTTTCTCACTGGTGTATGGCATGGAAGTAGTCTTGCCATTAGAAGTTGAGATTCCTTCTTTGAGAATTCTGACAGATTTGAAGCTGGATGAAGCTGAGTGGGTACGTTCCCGGCTGAATGAACTGAACCTTATTGAAGAGAAGAGACTGAAAGCCATTGCGCATGGCCGGTTGTATCAGAGCAGGATGAAGAAAGCCTTTGATCAGAAGGTGAGTCCTCGGTGTTTTCAAGCTGGTGAATTAGTTCTGAAAAGGATCACTCCTCCTCAAACAGATCACAGGGGCAAGTGGACTCCGAATTACGAAGGGCCATATGTAGTAAGACAGGTTTTCTCTGGTGGAGCCTTATTACTCTCAACTATGGATGGTGAAGATTTTATGTCCCCTGTGAACGCGGATGTAGTCAAAAAATACTTTGCATAAAAGAGACCCGCTGAACATAAAAAGAAGGTTCAGGCAAAAATGGGGCATCCTGGCGAACCATAAAAAGAAAAGGTTCGGGCAAAAATTAGGGATAAAAAGAAAAAGAATAAACCCGCAAGGTTGAAAACCTGAAAAGGCAACCTTGGCAAAAAAGGGTATCCCGGTGGATTGAAAACCCGACAAGGGCGATCCAGGCAAAAGTTAGGGGTTTAAAAGCAAAGACTACGATCCGCGTTCGATCTGTGATCACCGTTCGCACTTGGAAAATTCGGAGGAAAGGAATCAGTCCAGTTAGTCGTCTTCGAAGGCCAAAGTATCTGCGGATGAACAAGTCATATGGGTTATAACTGAGTCGAGTCATGGTGGATGTTTGTTCCCCACATTGCCGACATTTGTATTTTCTTTTGCTTTTTGTGCAATTACCTCTTTTCAGGAATTGCTTCCAGATGTAAATGCCTATTTACAGGCCAATTCATTCAATAAAGTTTGCATTTCAGTTAAAGAGCTTTTGTTTTCTGTTTTACCTATTTTGTTTGTGAAAATGTCCGATATTTTTGATAAAAAACATTACATGCTAAAACGTTGAGCTTTATGACACAAGTTGGAAAACAGTGGCAATTGCTTAGTCGACAGTCACTATGATGATAATCAATGTATTCATTCTTGCACGTAGACTTTTTGTTGGTTTTGCAGGATGACAGATGTACTCCCCCAGTAGAGTTGCTCTCTCCATCTTTGAAGTCTGATCGTCCTCAGCGGTTGGATGTTTTCCCCAGTAGAGTAGAGCTCTCCTCAACTTTGAAGTCTGATCGTCTTCAGCAGGTTATTACTCTTCCCCATCAGAGTATCGAGGGTCGTCTTCCTCAACCAGAGTATAAAGAAGTAATTCCCTAAGCGGAGTCGTTAAGGATCGTCCTCCCTAGCAGGATATAAAAGGTTTTTTTCCCGGCCAGAGTTGTGATTTGGCTCATCTTTCTTCAGCAAGTGATGTCTCCCCACGGAGCATGGGGCAGCTATTTGTTCCCCAGCTAGTCAGGAAGCATGTGTTATCCCCTAGCAGGGTGGATGTTGACAATTACTTTCTCTCCCAAGCGGAGTCGTTGAGGAGCGTCTTCCTCAGCAAAGTACAGAGGATTATATACCCAGCCGAAGTCGTGTTTGGAATGCTATTCCCCATCAAGTACTCAGAAGATGTTTGCTTTAAGGTGAGTGTTGTCGTACCTCCCGCAGGAAGTTTATGGACGAAGATGTTATTATCCCCACAGGGTCCTGATGTCTACTCTCCTCAGTTGGTCAGAAAGTATAGTTTGGGCGACAATGGTTTGATCTAATACCCAATAGGATGAAGGTAAAGTTATTTCCCTAGCAGCAGATTAAGCTCATTTCCCCAAGCAGAGTCTGGTGGTGAGTTGTATCCCCAGCAGGTCTTAAGGCCAATCGTTTTTGGCAGGCACCGAAGCCAAGTTCTGAAATAGTTGGTCGTCCCCAGCGGTGGAATTTCCATCTTCAGTATTCATATCCCTCCCCAACAGAGTGGGTATTCTCTCGGAGCTTCGTCCATCTCCAGCAGAGTTGTTGATCTTGATATTCCCCAACAGAGTGGATATTCTCTCGGAGTTTCGTCCATCTCCGACAGAATTGGTGATTGTGATCTTCCTTAGCAGGGAGAAGTTTTCCTCAACAAGTTTTCCTTTGTTTCAGTGGCAATTTAGTTTGCCATCCCCAGCGGAGTTGCTTCTGGTCTTCAGCATTTATTTTGCTGGGACGTCTCTTTTGCATTGCATAAGCATTTGTTTTACATGGCATCCTCCCAAATGCGTAGCATTTCCACTTCGTGTGGAGCATTACGGCAAAATTCAAACATATGCATCTGAAGCATAAGCCAGGTTTGAGTTTTCCTTCGTCAGGAAAGCCGGACTTCAGGAAGATATCTTTACTCCACAGGTGTTGGGTTAGGCAATATTTGACAGTTCCCCGGCAGAGTGTCTTGCCAGGATTGTTTATCCTTGATTTTATTTGTACCCCTTCGTCCAGGTGGTCCTTAGGTTTTTTCCCTCGAAATTTTTACCGTCAGACACTCGTCTGTGTTTCTTTCAGCACCCGTCCGTGTTTGACCCTTTTGTTTCAATGCCCGTCCGCATTGACATTTGGCACTCGTCTGTGTTTCCTACAGCACCCGCCCGTGTTTGAACCTTTGATTTCAATACCCGTCCGTATTGACCTTCTGATGACACTCGTCTGTGTTGCCTTCCGTTCCCCCAGCAAATTTAATTCCCGTTATATTTATTTCACCCTTTTCAATACCCGTCCATATTGGATCCTTTTACACCCGTCTGTGTACCTTTTCGATACCCGTCCGTATTAGATCCTTTTACACCCGTCCGTGTACCTTTTCGATACCCGTCCGTATTAGATCCTTTTACACCCGTCCGTGTACCTTTTCGATACCCTTCCGTATTGGATCCTTTTACACCCGTCCGTGTACCTTTTCAATCCCCAGAGAGGTCGCCTTGAACCTTCTTTACACCCGCCCGTGTACCTTTTTCAATGCTCGTCTGTATTGAAATCTTTTACACCCGTCCGTGTACCTTTTTCAATACCCGTCCGTATTGAAATCTTTTACACCCGTCAGTGTACATTTTTTCAATGCTCGTCTGTATTGAATCCCTTTGGCACCCGTCCGTGTTCTTTCGGCACCCGTCCGTGTTTGAACTTTTATTTCAATGCTCGTCCGCATTGACATTCGGCACCCGTCCGTGTTTGAACTTTTATATCAATGCCCGTCCGCATTGACATTTGGCACCCGTCCGTGTACCTTTTCAGTACCCGTCCGTATTGAACCTTTTTGCACCCGTCCGTGTATCTTCTCAATACCCGTCCGTATTTGATATCCGGGATTCCTTGACACCCGTCCGTGTTCATCCTCAGCATAGCTAACACTCATTTGTGTTTATTTCAGGATTTTTCAATACAGTTTTGGTTTCCAACACTCGTACATGTTGTGACAGTGCAGCATTTTTTGCTTGTTCCCCAGTGGAGTCGTCCCTCCTTTGAGGATTGCAAATTTCAGGTTTCTTATGGTATTCAATCTCCGTGAATCCTTGGAACGCATGATAACCGTCACTATCATACCTTCAGGATCAAGTTGATTGAATAAGGGCAGCTGTAACACCCCAAAATTTGCCTTGTTGTTTTTAGATAACTGGCTTATGTTTCTTTTCATTTCTTGCATTTGCATTTGCATTGTGCATGGCATTTGGTTTTTAGCATGGGATCAAGGTACTTGGTCCATATTCTCAAGTCTCAAGCTTCAAGGTGGTTCATGGAGTTCATTATATCTTCATAAGATCAAAATTGGCAAGAGATTTCAGAGGGATCACACTCTTCTAACTTGGTTTTTAAATTAGGATTTTGGAGATTCTGAGATTTAACCCTCAAATGAGCAAGCTCTTTGATTGTTTATCATCTCCAAATGGTACTTATCATCATTGGTGGACATGACACACATCATACTCAGAAGGTTTTCAATTGATCAGAAATTTCAAAATCAGGAGAATTGGGAATAAAGTCAATTGGGCAGTGAAAAAGTCAACTCCTGACTTTTTGAGGTCAACATCATGATTCTCAGGTCAAGTATGGTCCATGGACAAGATTTGATCAAGAAATTTTCAAGGATTCATGAAAAATCAAAAATGTGGAAAACTTGCTATTTTTGGAAATCTAGTTTTTAAGAAGTTGCTATTTTGGGAAAGTTCTAACATGAATTCAGCCATCTTCCAAGCCAATTTCCATCATGATACAAGCCTAATTTCAATTTCCTTTAAGCATGAAAGTTGTAGAGCTTGTTCCAAGCTTTCTAACAATGTAAAGTTTATCTCATTTGGATTATTTTTGAGAGAGTTATGATGTTTCAAAGATGGAGGTTTTAAGTTGTAAAAACATGAAAACTTAGAATTTTTTCTAAGTTATCCTTGGACAATTTGGTGTACTCAAGTTCATGCTCACTTTTGGATGACTTCCAGGCCTTGGATTGAGAAACTTCCAACATGAAAAGTGTAGAGGGCAATCCCCTCTTTTCAAAGAACCCAAGTTTGTGTCATTTGAACCATTGTGGTGAAAGTTATATTCCTTCAAAGATGGTGTCATCATGTGGTCAATTTGTGTTCATGACTTGAAGTTTTTATTCAATTTTGGTAACCGTGAGAACCCATATTCATGGTTTATTTTCACAAAGATCCAAGCATCATTTCAATTTCATTTTAACACCAAACCTGCTCACTTAACTTCCTACTTTCTTGTGATTACAAGAGTGCTTTGTTTGGCTCATTTTTCACTAAGTTAAGATGGGTTAAAGGAAGCCATATGGATGTGTTTTCAAGTATGTCATGTCCTTATCTTAATGCTACACGCCATGCAATCAATCTGAACCACATTTCATGCGTGAAGCCTTGGTTATTTGCACCAAATTCATCACCAATTTTAGCTAAACCTACCATGCACATGCCATGCACATGTGTACTCTTTTTGGAAAAATTTGGAATGGATAAAGATTGGACAAACTCTAATCCCTTTCTCTTTCTCACATACCACTTCATTCACACCCACTCACATCCTTTTCATACCCCAAAAAACCACTACTTGTACCGTTCTCTCTCTCTCTCTTTCAATCTTTGCAAAAGTTTCCAAACACCACTTTGTCATTTTTTCAGGCCCAAAATCACTCTCAACCCACCATATAAAGTTATCATAAACCCTAGAATGAGAGGGGATTCCATTTTCACACGAAAACCATATCAGAAAAGCTCACACTCTTTTATTTTTCCTCTGATTCGAATCACTCATTTGCACAGCCACTTCCTTCTTTTTTTGATTGAGTCTGCATCCCTGGAGGGTGATCTTGCTTCTGTACGCATTTTTTCGCAACTGGAACCCTTGTTCTAGTTGGTTCAGCATCTCCATCTTCATCATCTAACCAAGTTTTTGTTGTGAGAAATTGAAGACGATTCCAAGCAAGCAAGGCCTCGATCTACTCTTCCCAAGCTCAGAGGAGTTGATCTGCATCTTTTACCAACCTCATCGCAAGGTTTGAAGGACCAACAGAGTCGCTCCGTTAGGTAACTTTTCTTGATTCACACCTGTTATAATACACGTTCATTTCGCTTGTTGTGAGCTCCTCTGAAGTCCTACCAAGTTGTAGGCAATTTTTGTGATGTGTATGAACTTGTTTGTTAAGGTTTCAGTTTGAGTATGTTTACTTGTGAGCTTCGATTTGCCATGTTTTATTTGTTTTAAATGATTTTGGATGGTGGATTTGGCATCCACATGAAAAATACTTCAAAATGGTGTAAGGTTGTGGTTGTTTTGGTACCGTTTACAGTCGTCGCCGGTGAGCCTTGCCGGGGAAGACGACCGGAGCTAGGGCTCCGGCGTCTGAGGTGTTTGGTGAGGTGGCATTTTGACCCCGGTCCTTGCACGCGTGGACGGGTTTGACTTTGATATGGATTAATGAAACGCAGCGTTTCACTTGTGCTGAGTTTTTGTGTTTTTTGTTTCTCAGTGATATTGGGCCTAGTTTCCTTTTGATTTTCGCACCTCCTTAATTCTTGGCCCAAGCGCATTTTGGCTGGCTCCGTGTGTTGTTAAGAATTGCTGATACACCCCTGGCTTCATTTCATTTCATTTTTATTTTCTATTTTTGCATACCATTTCATAATTAATTTTTAAAAATACTTGCATATAATAAAATATTCCAAAAAAATTCATCACGCATACTCATTATTAAAATTAATTTTTCACATTTTTATTTCATTATTTTGCATTAAAATTGCATTAAATATTAATTTTCCAAATTATTTTTTCTCATTTGCATTTCATGTTGCATACTTCATATTGCATCATTTATTTCTCTCATTTGAAAAGTGGTTTGATCCTGATTCTTTTTGGGTTGTGTTCATAACATGTTGAGGTATGTTTGAGATTTTTGGGATGATTTTTAGGTCCTTTTTGGATGACTTTTGATGTGTTGCTTTGAGCATGAATGTATGAAATCCTATTGATGCTTTGACCTAATTGTTGATTGACTTTGGTTCTGATTCATTGCTTGTGGTTTTGATATGTCAATTATACATGTTTGAGATGCTTGAATACTGAATGACATAATTTTTGAGGCATGTTTGTCATTTCTTTGAAGCATGAACTTTAACTTGTCCAATTTGTGAATGTATGCTTCATGTTTGGTTTGCTTGATCATGAAGGCACTTGTGCCATAATTTTAGGTCTTGTTTGAGGATTGATAGCATGTTAATTGACTTCTGGTTGTGATATTTGAATCTCATCTTTGCATGTTTGATGTTTGCCTTTCACTTTAAGTCACTTGTTTCACAAGTATGAATCATGTTTCACTTCACTTCACTTCACTTCTTCTTCTTTGCTTCTTAATTGATTGTGAAAGTGTTTGTATGACTTGAATGATGTTTGAAGATCATGTTTAGGCACATGTTTAGGATTGTGTCACTTCTGGACTTGGTTTACTTTGTGGAATTTTGACTTGGTTGCTTCACATGATCACTTCTTTTCATCTCACTCATTCTTTAATGACTTGAATGATACTTGATTGACTTCTCCTTTTCCTTTTTGACTAATTGTGCATGACTAATATTAGAGGTCAGTAGGATCATTAGGTTCTGAACTTGATGTTTGATTTACCTTAGAACTTGTTTCTTTATTGCCTTATGCTTGTTTAAGTTTCATTTTGTCATATGTGAATACTTCTAACACTTTCAGGGGCAAATGGTAAGTTGTTTGAGTGTGGATATGCTTCCACATTTTACTTTCTTCCTTTATCCTTCAACTTTCATACTTGTGTTTGAAGTGAGCTTAGGCCACTTGTGTTTCACTTCTCTTTCTCCTCCTTCTCTTTCACTCTTTTCACCTCTCGAGTCTCAAGACTTGTTTAAGTCTTGGATTCTCTCCCTTTAGAGCTACCTAGTCCAACTTAATTTTTTATTAAGCTTGGAGTAGGATTAGCATTAGGTTAGGTAGTCGTTTCTCCTAAACCTCACTAACCATAGGACATCCATGCATGATAACATTAGGACTCTTAGTTTCCCTTTAGAGTTTCCTTTTGTGTCGCTTCTCTTCTCATCTCAAACTTCTTGAAAACACTTAATAAAATATAACGTATATTGGGCTCGAGCCTTAAGTGTATGAAGTGAAGAACGAGGGGTCTCCTCTCTTCTTCTAGGGTGTTTAGCATACGTCTCATTCGGGGGCGACCATGCGACTCACTCGTTCCCGCATGGTAGACTTTGGTGCAATGTAAGTTACGAACTAACTCAAAACACTTCTATCTAAAAAAACACAAAACCAATTCAAATCTTTTTATCCTTCGGGATTGTTGGGTTTCAAACTTCTTTTTTCAGAAAAGAGCTCATCGCTCACGTAAAAAACACTTACCCATCCGTGGTCGTACCCACGAACTACGTCAGCTCTGATTCCTCTCTCTCGTCCGATTGAGGATACGTAGGCACAAGACAGCGATTGTCTTGGCAAGCAACCTTCCCCCATAGTTCCCATCCAAACTACATTGACTCTGACTTCCCATTGCACTGAGGGAGTACGTAGGCCTAGGACAACGATACCGTCCTATCGAGTCACTTCCTTTTCTTTTCTTCTTCGTTTCTCCGTTCTTTCCCGTTCTCGTTCCTTCTTCGGTCCAGTAGCAGTGGAGCTCCAGATGACGATACCCTTTGATGCAGACAGCAAGCGTGGATCCCATCGAGTACGATGGACGTGTTGGGTGCTAACACCTTCCCTTCGCGTAACCGACTCCCGTACCCGTTCTCTTGGTCGCGTGACTGTGCTCTTTCCCTTCTTTCAAGTTTACGCAGTGTTCCCTTTCCCTCTCTTGGGATAAATACACTTTGCTGGCGACTCTGTGTTCTTTTGCGCCACTCTCGCGTTTGTACCGTTGGATGCGAATCTTTCGGGAGCGACAACTGGCGACTCTGCTGGGGACTCTGGTTGACCTCTTGCTGGTCCATCCCCTTTAGCGAGTCAATCCTAGCGCTTGTCTATTTTTTTTGGGTGTTTGTTTTTGTGGTGCTTTGCTTTGTTGTATATTACTGTATTTACTGTCTTATTTACTTTACTGTATTTACAGCTCTTTATTGCATTGCATTGCATTTCATTACTGTCATACTGGATATTGCTGTGCTGTTCTGCTGCTGGATTTTCTGTTTGCATGGTGGGTTGGATTCATGAGAGAAAAGCCCAATACCAAGGCTTGAGCATACACCTATGATTAGCGTGGAAAGTAGTGTGACTTGTTTGGCATTTGGCCAGACGAAGTATACATGAAAACTCCACATCCAGACGAGGTTTTCTTGGTAATATTACATCCTGTCCATTGGGGGCAGACGATGGAATATAACCTGGAAAGCTGTCGACTCTGGCGACCGTTTCCCGAGAACTCAGTAACGACACTCCTCCCGAGACGTGATAATGGCAGACCACGCTCTGTGGCAAATCCATTACGCTTATCGATCCGAGGACCCAATACTGGGAACTTGCTATAGGGTTTCCTTTTGGAAAGGAATCAGTGGAAGCACTCCTCGATTGGCGATAGTACTGTACCCCAAGGGATGAATGTACTATTGCTTCTCGACCTCAGTGCCGAAGCTGAAGACTTGCCATAGGATCTTTTCTTTTGAGGGGAATCAGTTGAGGCCTCCTCGATTGATGATGATGCCAAACCAGAAATGGTGAATGTATCATCATTTCTCGACCTGAGAGCCCGGGATATTGATGATCCTCGCCTTTTCAGAACCCACATGTGAGAGGGGAGGGGTGTTTGCAGGTTTGCAGGTAACCGAGACCTCCAACCTACCTGGTTTCTGGGTTTCTCATCTGTGTACTATTATTATCCTGATATTCTGACGGTTTGATTGGGTTGTTATTCTGGATTTCTGGGTTTCTGGTATTCTGGGTCTTATTCAGTCAGCAGAACAGCAGCAGTTTGAGCATTTTGGATACCTTGATCCCATGCCTGCATTTTGCATCATCTTTTTGCATTCTGACATGTTTGTTCATTTGTAGGGTTGCATCCTAACCTTGATTCCGGTTGTCTGAAGACTGTCCATGATGAGTATTAGCACTGAAGAAAGAAAGAACATCATCCCGTACAAGTTCCCAGAGCGTCACCTAGATGCTGTGCACAAGATCTTGGCTATGGTAAAACCTGAGGTATTGGCAGATTTCAGAGGAGAATATGGGAGGATTCTGAGCTTCGCCCGGAATGTTACCAACTATGAGTTCAGGGCCTTGCATACTCTGGCACAGTTCTATGACCCTCAACTCCGGTGTTTTTTATTTGCTGATTATCTTTTGGCTCCAACGTTGGAAGAATTTGCTCTTATTTTGGAGGTTTCGGTCAAAGAGGGAGCTCCCTTCTATCCTTCTAAGGAGTTTCCTGATCTGGAAAGGGTTGCTGCTACTTTACGTTTGGATCAGTCACTGTTGAAGAAAAATATTGCTAGTAAAGGGGGTTATCAAGGTTTTCACACGAAGTTTTTGATCGAACAGGCTGCTACTTGTGCTAAGGCTAAGTGTTGGTCAGTGTTCAATGCAATTCTGGCTATGTGTGTTTATGGAACGGCGTTATTCCCTAATGTGAAGGATTTTGTAGATGCACATGTTGTCCGGATATTCACCACGAAGAATCCGGTACCTACCTTGCTTGGGGATCTGTATTATTCGATGCACTATAAGAATGAGAAAAGGAGAGGCGGACCTCTTTATTGTTGTGCTTCAATTTTCTATAAGTGGTTTGCTGATCGTCTTCCCAAATCTGGGGCATTCGAAGACACTAAAGGAACTTTAGATTGGGCAAAGAGATTAATGGGGTTAAGGGCTGACAACTTGGTTTGGATCAATCGTGATTTGTTGGGCCGCGAGATCCTAGTTAGTTGTGGAGGTTACCCAAATGTACCCTTAATAGGAAGGAAGGGGGGAATTAACTACAACCCCATTCTTGCTATTAGGCAATTTGGGTATGCTTTAAAAGAGCCGCCAAAAGGCCAAGATGTGCAAGAGTCTCTATTTTTGGGTGAGGAAGCCAATCTGGAGGTGTTGAAAGAAGCTGCAAACGCTTGGAGAGATCGCCATAAGAAAGGAAAGACTTCTTTTGGAAAGTGTAACAACAAAGCTTTTCTTGCGTATGAAGACTGGGTTCAGAGCAGAGTAGAGAGTGTACTTTTGCTATTCTGCAGGGAACCTCCCTCTTACCCTTTGCTGATTGAACCCCCAACCATGATTGAGATGGAGAAGTATAACCAATTATGGGCTGAAAAGGAGAAGATTTGAGAGGAGAACCGTGAGTTGCAAAAGGAAATCTACCAGTTGAAACACGAGCGAGGTGAGGCTGTTCATATTGCCAAGCTGAAGACAGAACGTCTCGCTGAGAAAGAAAAGGAGCTGGTTGAAGAGATAGCAGCTAGGAAAAGGGTAGGACAAGCTCTAAAAGGCGTTTGCAAGACTCTCAAATCCAAGAAGGATGACTTAGCCAAGGCTTGGGCGAAGATTCACAGGTTCAATGCTTACCGAGATACTGCAATCACAACCAACAAGCAGAAAGAGGATAAGCATTTGGAGCAGATTGAAAGTCTGAAGTTGAAGCTCAGGAAGAAGGACAAGGAGATCTTGTCAGGGACGTTCCGAAGACACGCAGTCGAGGAACGGCTCAAAGAAGCCATAACAACCATGGAAGAGCTGAAAATACAAGCAGGAGTGAAGAGGTCTAAGTGGGAGTGCTCTAGCTCAGGCAGTGGCCCTCATACGGTGCAAGATCCTTGAAGGGAACTCTACTCAGTAGTTTGTATTTTGTTCTTTCTTTGTATTTTGGGTCACCACCAGAATTGTTGGCTGGGACCTCTGCTTATTTTTTTTGTTTCAGGCTATTTTTTTGGTACCTTGGGTTGTAATTTCTGACAGTGATTCACTCTGATTAATATGAGCAGCAGTTTCATCCTATTTCACCTTTAAACTGGAATCAAGGGGTGGATCACCCTGCGAATATACAAACATGTTTGCATTTGCATTTGCATAATCATAATCATTTTTGCATTGCAGGTTATCTTGGTTTCTCTGGTTTTCTTATGCTCTCTCTTTCTTTTAGTCAGGATTGATCAACCAACTCATCGTTATTCTACCAGGCTCAATCAAAACAGAGTGATGGACAAAGTTCAAGCAGATATGGCCGCTATGCAAGCTCGCATCGACCAGTTCATGTAAATGATGCAGGGTGTGGTGCAAAGTCAGAATGAATTCAGAACTCTGGTTCAGCCACTGGTGGCGCAGGTAGACGAAAATGGTATCCTACACGGTGGTCTTATTAACCGTAATATCCCTCCGGGCGGAGTTGGTGCTGGTGGACAGGGCAGAATTCCTTCAGTGGTTGGAGAAGGAAGTATTATCCGAGCTATCCATGGCCCTCGTTTTGATGATCAACAGGACGATGTATTTTCAGTCAGAAGTTTAGATGTTGCCCTTCCTGTGGTCAGTGATGAAAGAATTCGTTTAATTGAGGCTCAATTGAAAAGGGTTGTGAAACAGGATGATTTGGGGATAGATTTGGACGACCTAGGGTTGGTTCCTGATGTTGTCATTCCACACAAGATTCAGATTCCTACACTAGAAAAGTACAATGGTTTTACCTGCCCGAGGACTCATGTGAAGGCCTATACCAGGAAGATGGCTGCTCACGCTAAGGATGAAAAGTTAATGATGCACTTCTTTCAATACAGCCTGTCTGGCACGTCTTTGGAATGGTACATGGGGCTAGAAAGTAGAGATGTTCGTACCTGGAGAGAGCTAGCTGCAGCTTTCATCAAGCATTATCAGTACAACACAGACATGGCTCCCAACAGAACTCAGCTATTGAGCATGTCCCAGAAGAATGATGAGAGTTTCAAAGAATACGCGCAAAGGTGGCGTGAGTTGGCGGCTAGGGTGCAGCCACCAATGCTAGAGAAAGAGATGCTAGATATGTTCATGGACACACTGCCTAAGCACTACTATGAGAAGCTTTTGCCTTGTTCTCTAGGCAAGTTTGCAGATGTGATTGCTATTGGACAGAAGATAGAGGTGGGAATTAAGGCTGGGAAGGTTTCTAGCGGTGATGGATCGTCTTCCGGACAGGGAAAAAAGTCGTTTGATAATTATAAGAAGAAAGGAGAGACCAACGATGTATCATCCCACAGGGGAAAAGGGAAACAACGCCAGTTTAACAATCAACAGGTAGCATCAGTAACCATTCCAGCAACGTTACCTCCACCACAGCAACAAAGGGGTAATGCTAATCAGAATAGGCAGCAGGGTCAGTATCAGAACAGACAGAGGAATGCAGAGAGGCATTTTGATCAACCCCCAATGTCGTATGCACAGTTGTTGCAACATTTGCTGCAGATGCGTCTAGTTGAGCTTCGTACCCTGGCTCCACCCACAGGGGAACTCCCACGAGGCTACGATGCTAACGCACACTGCGATTTTCATTCTGGTGCCCCTGGGCACACGGTGGAGAAGTGCAGGGCGTTTCGGCACAAGGTGCAGGACCTTGTGGACTCTAAAGCCATCAATTTCTCGAATGACGGACCCAATGTTATTCAAAACCTGATGCCTAATCACAATGGGCCAAGGGTGAATGCTATAATTGAGGACTCTAAAACTTTGAATTTGATCATGGATGTGGAGGAACTGAAGACTCCGTTGGTGGTGGTTAAGAACAGGTTATTGAAAGGTGATGTCTATCCGGGTTGTGGTGAGAACTGCTCAGATTGTTTGACAAAGGTTAATGGTTATGATTCGTTGAAGAGGGGTATTCAGAATCTGATTGATGAGGGCTGTTTACAGTTTGACAGAGGTAATCAGCTTGAAGAGGTTGTTAGTGAGAAGGTTGCCACTATCACTATTCCGTTCAAAACAATTACTATTTCTGGTCCAGCAAGGCCACCTCCAGTCATTATCACAAGGGCTGGACCCATTCCGTATGAGAGTTCTAAGGCCATTCCGTGGAATTACGGTGCAGAGGTGTTTGTCAATGGGCAAAAGCAAGAGCTAATGAATACTTCACCAGTGGGTTCTAGTTCAGGGGTTAAAGTTGAGACTGATGCTATAACCAGAAGTGGTAGAGTGCTCCCTCCTGTTAATGATCAACCCAGTACCTCTAGGAAAGATAGAGGAAAACAGGCGATGGATGGTTCTGTTCAGACTCCAGTGATTGTGGAATCTACAGTGAAGCCGGTTGATGATGCTTTTTCGGAAAATGTAGAGGAATTTATGAGGCTCATCCGAAAAAGTGATTATAAGATCGTGGACCAATTACATCAGACCCCGTCCAAGATCTCTATTCTGTCTCTGCTCTTGTGTTCTGAGGCTCACAGGAATGCTCTTTTGAAGGTTTTGAATGCATCCTATGTTCCTCAAGAGATTTCTGTTAATCAGCTGGAAGGGGTTGTAGCGCACGTGAATGCGGGTAACGCCTGGGTTTTACAGATCTTGACTTGACTTCTGCTGGCAGGAATCATAACAATGCCCTGCATATTTCGATCGAATGCCGTGTCTCACTGATGTCACATGTCTTGGTTGATACTGGTTCATCGTTGAATGTATTGCCAAGAAAGCGTTAATGAAGTTGGATACTCGAGGACTTATTTGTACACCAAGCGACTTGGTGGTGCGAGCTTTTGATGGCTCGAAGAGATCTGTTTTTGGCGAGATTGTGCTTCCAATCAAGGTTGGACCGGAAATCTTTAATGCAACGTTTTACATTATGGATATTCAGCCAGCGTACAGCTGTTTATTGGGTCGTCCTTGGATCCATGGGGCAGGTGCTGTAACTTCCACTTTGCATCAAAAGCTGAAGTATATGGTTGATGGTCACGTAGTGACAGTGTGCGGAGAAGAAGACATAATGATCAGTCAGCTGTCAACCTTCAAATACGTGGAAGGTGGATGGTGAAATCCACGAGACGTTGTGCCAGGGATTTGAGAAGGTGAAAGTTTCTGAAGAAGTTGTTTAGTCTGAAGCTATAATACAGCCCGTAGTGGCAAATCAACCTGAGGGTTCCATGTCTTCGTTGAGAGACGCCAAAGCTGTGGTTGAAGCTGGTAGCTCACAGAGGTGGGGCCAGGTGGTTGAAGTCCAGAAAAAGAAGGATACTTATGGATTGGGATATAAGCCATCCAAAAGAGATGAGGATCCCCCAAAATTCTATGGCCCAGTCCGTTTCACTAGCGCTGGAGTTTTCTTCGATAGAGTTAATGCTATTGAAGAAGAAGAAGACACTGATTGTGACATGGATAGCTGGATCCGTCCTTGCGTCCCAGGGAAAAGTCTGTGCAACTGGTCTTCTGAGAAAGTCATTCAAGTGACAGGCTTCGAGTAATTGCTTTGTTTTCCTATTTTGTTAATCCTACGTTCTGCCCAAGACGTAGTGATTCTGTTTGTAGGGCTTTTAACCGTCGCATGTTTTGCTTTATCATCAATAAAGGACTTTTCACACTCAAATATTTTGATCTTTGTCTTTCTATTTTTATTTTTATGCATTAAAAACCCACATCAAAATGGCAGTGTTTTTCTTTTGTTGCATCATAATAAAACATACCTCATAAATCATTGCAGGTCTTTTTGTTCAGATGACACCGATCATGACTCAGCTATAGCTCGGTATGACTTTGACAATCCAATCTATCAGGCTGAAGAAGAGGCTAACGAAGATTGTGAACTGCCCGAAGAATTGGCCAGATTGTTGAAGCAAGAGGAGAGAGTCATCCTACCTCATCAGGAGGAAATTGAGATTGTGAATCTGGGAACCGAGGACGCCAGAAAGGAAGTAAGAGTAGGGGCTGCATTGGAAGACAGTGTCAAGGGAAGATTGATTGAAATGCTCCGTGAGTATGTGGACATCTTCGCCTGGTCTTACCAAGACATGCCCGGGCTCGATACTGATATTGTCGTACACCGGCTACCACTCAAAGAAGGTTGTGCTCCGGTCAAGCAAAAGTTGAGAAGAACTAAACCGGAGATGTCTGTCAAGATCAAGGAAGAGGTTCAGAAGCAGTTGGACGCCGAATTTCTTACCGTGACAAATTACCCTCCATGGGTTGCTAACATCGTGCCTGTACCTAAGAAGGATGGGAAGGTCAGGATGTGTGTTGATTACAGGGATTTGAATAGAGCCAGCCCAAAGGATGATTTCCCGCTCCCTCACATTGACGTGTTAGTTGACAATACTGCTCAGTATTCTGTGTTTTCCTTCATGGATGGCTTCTCTGGGTATAACCAAATCAAGATGGCCCCAGAGGACATGGAGAAGACAACATTCATAACACCGTGGGGAACACTCTGCTACAAAGTGATGCCCTTTGGATTGAAAAATGCAGGGGCAACTTACCAGCGGGCGATGGTGACTCTCTTTCACGATATGATTCACAAAGAGATTGAAGTCTATGTTGATGACATGATTGCGAAGTCACAGACGGAAGAAGAACATCTGGTGAATCTTCAGAAGTTATTTGAAAGGTTAAGGAAATTCAGACTGAGGTTGAATCCGAACAAGTGCACCTTCGGGGTGAGATCAGGAAAATTGCTGGGGTTTATTGTTAGTGAAAAAGGTATTGAGGTTGATCCTGCAAAGGTAAAAGCCATACAAGAAATGCCTGTGCCGAAAACAGAAAAAGAGGTTCGTGGTTTCTTGGGGAGATTGAATTACATTGCTAGGTTCATCTCGCATCTCACAGCCACGTGTGAACCAATCTTCAAGTTGCTAAGAAAAGATCAAGCGGTCAGGTGGAATGAAAATTGTCAAAAGGTGTTTGAAAAGATTAAAGAATACTTGTAGGAACCTCCGGTCCTTATGCCGCCAGTGCCAGGAAGGCCTTTGATTATGTATCTCACGGTTCTTGAGAATTCAATGGGTTGTGTGCTCGGTCAACAAGACAAGTCAGGTAAAAAAGAACACGCCATCTATTACCTGAGTAAGAAGTTTACTGATTACGAGTCAAGATACTCGATGCTGGAGAAAACATGTTGTGCACTCGCTTGGGCCGCTAAGCGTTTGAGGCAGTATATGTTAAACCATACAACCTTGTTGATTTCGAAGATGGATCCGATCAAGTATGTGTTTGAGAAGCAAGCACTTTCTGGTAGAATAGCCCGTTGGCAGATGGTTCTGACAGAATATGATATTCAGTATGTTTCCCAAAAGGCCATTAAGGGAAGTGTGTTGTCAGAGTATCTTGCCGAACAGCCAATTGAGGATTATCAACCGATGAAGTTTGAGTTTCTGGATGAGCACATCATGTATCTGAAGATGAAGGATTGTGAAGAGCCTTTGCCTGATGAAGGACCTGAGATTGGATCTCAATGGAAGATGGTTTTTGATGGAGCTGTTAATTCATATGGTAACGGAATCGGGGCAATCATTACGACTCCACAGGGTTCTCATATACCCTTTACCGCCCGATTAGCGTTCATATGCACCAACAATGAGGCGGAGTATGAAGCATGCATCATGGGGTTAGAAGAAGCAATCGATTTGAGAATCAAGAACCTCGATGTTTATGGTGATTCTGCGTTGGTGGTGAATCAGATTACAGGAGAATGGGAGACTCGTCAAGTAAATCTCGTTCCATATAACAATTATGCCAGAAGATTGTTACCTTTCTTTGACAGAGTAGACTTCCATCACATTCCCCGGATAGAGAATCAGATGGCTGATGCGTTGGCAACGTTGTCATCAATGTATAAAGTGAATCTTTGGAATGAAGCTCCCTCAATCAGAATCATGCGCTTGGATAGACCTGCTTTTGTATTTGTAGTTGAAGGGGTATCAGATGGCCAGCCTTGGTATCATGACATCAAAGTCTTCTTGAAGAGTCAGGAATACCCAGCTGGGGCATCTTCCAAGGATAAGAAGACATTGAGGAGGTTATCAGGAAACTTCTTTTTGAACAAAGATGATGTGTTGTACAAGAGAAACTTTGACATGGTCTTGCTACGTTGTGTTGATGAACACGGGGCAGGCCTGTTAATGGAAGAAGTTCACGAAGGTTCCTTCGGTACTCATGCCAATGGGCATGCTATGGCAAGAAAATTGTTGAGAGCAGGGTATTATTGGATGACTATGGAGTCTGACTGTTTTAAATACGCCCAGAAATGTCATAAATGCCAGATTTATGCTGACAAGGTGCACGTACCGCCTACTCCTCTGAATGTTTTATCGTCACCTTGGCCTTTTGCCATGTGGGGCATCGACATGATTGGAAAGATTGAGTCGACTGCTTCGAATGGACATCGTTTTATCTTGGTGGCTATTGATTATTTCACGAAGTGGGTGGAAGCAGCATCGTATGCCAACGTCACCAAACAAGTGGTAGCCCGATTTATTAAGAAGGACATCATCTTCCGGTATGGAGTCCCGGAGAGAATCATTACTGATAATGGTTCAAATCTGAATAACAAGATGATGAAGGAGCTATGCCAGAGCTTTAAAATCGAACTCACAATTCTTCTCCCTATCGTCCGAAGATGAATGGGGCTATTGAAGCGGCAAATAAGAACATAAAGAAGATTGTGCAGAAGATGGTAGTGACATATAAAGACTGGCATGAGATGTTGCCTTACGCTTTGCATGGTTATCGTACTTCGGTACGCACCTCGACTGGGGCAACTCCTTTCTCACTGGTGTATGGCATGGAAGTAGTCTTGCCATTAGAAGTTGAGATTCCTTCTTTGAGAATTCTGACAGATTTGAAGCTGGATGAAGCTGAGTGGGTACGTTCCCGGCTGAATGAACTGAACCTTATTGAAGAGAAGAGACTGAAAGCCATTGCGCATGGCCGGTTGTATCAGAGCAGGATGAAGAAAGCCTTTGATCAGAAGGTGAGTCCTCGGTGTTTTCAAGCTGGTGAATTAGTTCTGAAAAGGATCACTCCTCCTCAAACAGATCACAGGGGCAAGTGGACTCCGAATTACGAAGGGCCATATGTAGTAAGACAGGTTTTCTCTGGTGGAGCCTTATTACTCTCAACTATGGATGGTGAAGATTTTATGTCCCCTGTGAACGCGGATGTAGTCAAAAAATACTTTGCATAAAAGAGACCCGCTGAACATAAAAAGAAGGTTCAGGCAAAAATGGGGCATCCTGGCGAACCATAAAAAGAAAAGGTTCGGGCAAAAATTAGGGATAAAAAGAAAAAGAATAAACCCGCAAGGTTGAAAACCTGAAAAGGCAACCTTGGCAAAAAAGGGTATCCCGGTGGATTGAAAACCCGACAAGGGCGATCCAGGCAAAAGTTAGGGGTTTAAAAGCAAAGACTACGATCCGCGTTCGATCTGTGATCACCGTTCGCACTTGGAAAATTCGGAGGAAAGGAATCAGTCCAGTTAGTCGTCTTCGAAGGCCAAAGTATCTGCGGATGAACAAGTCATATGGGTTATAACTGAGTCGAGTCATGGTGGATGTTTGTTCCCCACATTGCCGACATTTGTATTTTCTTTTGCTTTTTGTGCAATTACCTCTTTTCAGGAATTGCTTCCAGATGTAAATGCCTATTTACAGGCCAATTCATTCAATAAAGTTTGCATTTCAGTTAAAGAGCTTTTGTTTTCTGTTTTACCTATTTTGTTTGTGAAAATGTCCGATATTTTTGATAAAAAACATTACATGCTAAAACGTTGAGCTTTATGACACAAGTTGGAAAACAGTGGCAATTGCTTAGTCGACAGTCACTATGATGATAATCAATGTATTCATTCTTGCACGTAGACTTTTTGTTGGTTTTGCAGGATGACAGATGTACTCCCCCAGTAGAGTTGCTCTCTCCATCTTTGAAGTCTGATCGTCCTCAGCGGTTGGATGTTTTCCCCAGTAGAGTAGAGCTCTCCTCAACTTTGAAGTCTGATCGTCTTCAGCAGGTTATTACTCTTCCCCATCAGAGTATCGAGGGTCGTCTTCCTCAACCAGAGTATAAAGAAGTAATTCCCTAAGCGGAGTCGTTAAGGATCGTCCTCCCTAGCAGGATATAAAAGGTTTTTTTCCCGGCCAGAGTTGTGATTTGGCTCATCTTTCTTCAGCAAGTGATGTCTCCCCACGGAGCATGGGGCAGCTATTTGTTCCCCAGCTAGTCAGGAAGCATGTGTTATCCCCTAGCAGGGTGGATGTTGACAATTACTTTCTCTCCCAAGCGGAGTCGTTGAGGAGCGTCTTCCTCAGCAAAGTACAGAGGATTATATACCCAGCCGAAGTCGTGTTTGGAATGCTATTCCCCATCAAGTACTCAGAAGATGTTTGCTTTAAGGTGAGTGTTGTCGTACCTCCCGCAGGAAGTTTATGGACGAAGATGTTATTATCCCCACAGGGTCCTGATGTCTACTCTCCTCAGTTGGTCAGAAAGTATAGTTTGGGCGACAATGGTTTGATCTAATACCCAATAGGATGAAGGTAAAGTTATTTCCCTAGCAGCAGATTAAGCTCATTTCCCCAAGCAGAGTCTGGTGGTGAGTTGTATCCCCAGCAGGTCTTAAGGCCAATCGTTTTTGGCAGGCACCGAAGCCAAGTTCTGAAATAGTTGGTCGTCCCCAGCGGTGGAATTTCCATCTTCAGTATTCATATCCCTCCCCAACAGAGTGGGTATTCTCTCGGAGCTTCGTCCATCTCCAGCAGAGTTGTTGATCTTGATATTCCCCAACAGAGTGGATATTCTCTCGGAGTTTCGTCCATCTCCGACAGAATTGGTGATTGTGATCTTCCTTAGCAGGGAGAAGTTTTCCTCAACAAGTTTTCCTTTGTTTCAGTGGCAATTTAGTTTGCCATCCCCAGCGGAGTTGCTTCTGGTCTTCAGCATTTATTTTGCTGGGACGTCACTTTTGCATTGCATAAGCATTTGTTTTACATGGCATCCTCCCAAATGCGTAGCATTTCCACTTCGTGTGGAGCATTACGGCAAAATTCAAACATATGCATCTGAAGCATAAGCCAGGTTTGAGTTTTCCTTCGTCAGGAAAGCCGGACTTCAGGAAGATATCTTTACTCCACAGGTGTTGGGTTAGGCAATATTTGACAGTTCCCCGGCAGAGTGTCTTGCCAGGATTGTTTATCCTTGATTTTATTTGTACCCCTTCGTCCAGGTGGTCCTTAGGTTTTTTCCCTCGAAATTTTTACCGTCAGACACTCGTCCGTGTTTCTTTCAGCACCCTTCCGTGTTTGACCCTTTTGTTTCAATGCCCGTCCGCATTGACATTTGGCACTCGTCTGTGTTTCCTACAACACCCGCCCGTGTTTGAACCTTTGATTTCAATACCCGTCCGTATTGACCTTCTGATGACACTCGTCTGTGTTGCCTTCCGTTCCCCCAGCAAATTTAATTCCCGTTATAGTTATTTTACCCTTTTCAATACCCGTCCATATTGGATCCTTTTACACCCGTCCGTGTACCTTTTCGATACCCGTCCGTATTAGATCCTTTTACACCCGTCCGTGTACCTTTTCGATACCCGTCCGTATTAGATCCTTTTACACCCGTCCGTGTACCTTTTCGACACCCTTCCGTATTGGATCCTTTTACACCCGTCCGTGTACCTTTTCAATCCCCAGAGAGGTCGCCTTGAACCTTCTTTACACCCGCCCGTGTACCTTTTTCAATGCTCGTCTGTATTGAAATCTTTTACACCCGTCCGTGTACCTTTTTCAATACCCGTCCGTATTGAAATCTTTTACACCCGTCAGTGTACCTTTTTTCAATGCTCGTCTATATTGAATCCCTTTGGCACCCGTCCGTGTTCTTTCGGCACCCGTCCGTGTTTGAACTTTTATTTCAATGCCCGTCCGCATTGACATTCGGCACCCGTCCGTGTTTGAACTTTTATATCAATGCCCGTCCGCATTGACATTTGGCACCCGTCCGTGTACCTTTTCAGTACCCGTCCGTATTGAACCTTTTTGCACCCGTCCGTGTATCTTCTTAATACCCGTCCGTATTTGATATCCGGGATTCCTTGACACCCGTCCGTGTTCATCCTCAGCATAGCTAACACTCATTTGTGTTTATTTCAGGATTTTTCAATACAGTTTTGGTTTCCAACACTCGTACATGTTGTGACAGTGCAGCATTTTTTGCTTGTTCCCCAGTGGAGTCGTCCCTCCTTTGAGGATTGCAAATTTCAGGTTTCTTATGGTATTCAATCTCCGTGAATCCTTGGAACGGATGATAATCGTCACTATCATACCTTCAGGATCAAGTTGATTGAATAGGGGCAGCTGTAACACCCCAAAATTTGCCTTGTTGTTTTTAGATAACTGGCTTATGTTTCTTTTCATTTCTTGCATTTGCATTTGCATTGTGCATGGCATTTGGTTTTTAGCATGGGATCAAGGTACTTGGTCCATATTCTCAAGTCTCAAGCTTCAAGGTGGTTCATGGAGTTCATTATATCTTCATAAGATCAAAATTGGCAAGAGATTTCAGAGGGATCACACTCTCCTAACTTGGTTTTTAAATTAGGATTTTGGAGATTCTGAGATTTAACCCTCAAATGAGCAAGCTCTTTGATTGTTTATCATCTCCAAATGGTACTTATCATCATTGGTGGACATGACACACATCATACTCAGAGGAATTTGAATTTGGAGGATGTGCTGATTTCTCCTAACCAGAGGAGCCAAAACTAGGGTTTCCTATAGAATCAGTTTATTTCTGATTTTTGGGACAAGACTCGATTTCATGGTATTCCTTATAGCCTCAAGTGTCTAGGGATAGAAGATTGCCCATCAATTTGCTTCAGAAGGTTTTCAATTGATCAGAAATTTCAAAATCAGGAGAATTGGGAATAAAGTCAATTGGGCAGTGAAAAAGTCAACTCCTGACTTTTTGAGGTCAACATCATGATTCTCAGGTCAAGTATGGTCCATGGACAAGATTTGATCAAGAAATTTTCAAGGATTCATGAAAAATCAAAAATGTGGAAAACTTGCTATTTTTGGAAATCTAGGTTTTTAAGAAGTTGCTATTTTGGGAAAGTTCTAACATGAATTCAGCCATCTTCCAAGCCAATTTCCATCATGATACAAGCCTAATTTCAATTTCCTTTAAACATGAAAGTTGTAGAGCTTGTTCCAAGCTTTCTAACAATGTAAAGTTTTTCTCATTTGGATTATTTTTGAGAGAGTTATGATGTTTCAAAGATGGAGGTTTTAAGTTGTAAAAACTTGAAAACTTAGAATTTTTTCTAAGTTATCCTTGGACAGTTTGGTGTACTCAAGTTCATGCTCACTTTTGGCTGACTTCCAGACCTTGGATTGAGAAACTTCCAACATGAAAAGTGTAGAGGGCAATCCCCTCTTTTCAAAGAACCCAAGTTTGTGTCATTTGAACCATTGTGGTGAAAGTTATATTCCTTCAAAGATGGTGTCATCATGTGGTCAATTTGTGTTCATGACTTGAAGTTTTTATTCAATTTTGGTAACCGTGAGAACCCATATTCATGGTTTATTTTCACAAAGATCCAAGCATCATTTCAATTTCATTTTAACACCAAACCTGCTCACTTAACTTCCTACTTTCTTGTGATTACAAGAGTGCTTTGTTTGGCTCATTTTTCACTAAGTTAAGATGGGTTAAAGGAAGCCATATGGATGTTTTTTCAAGTATGTCATGTCCTTATCTTAATGCTACACACCATGCAATCAATCTGAACCACATTTCATGCGTGAAGCCTTGGTTATTTGCACCAAATTCATCACCAATTTTAGCTAAACCTACCATGCACATGCCATGCACATGTGTACTCTTTTTGGAAAAATTTGGAATGGATAAATATTGGACAAACTCTAATCCCTTTCTCTTTCTCACATACCACTTCATTCACACCCACTCACATCCTTTTCATACCCCAAAAAACCACTACTTGTACCGTTCTCTCTCTCTCTCTTTCAATCTTTGCAAAAGTTTCCAAACACCACTTTGTCATTTTTTCAGGCCCAAAATCACTCTCAACCCACCATATAAAGTTATCACAAACCCTAGAATGAGAGGGGATTCCATTTTCACACGAAAACCATATCAGAAAAGCTCACACTCTTTTATTTTTCCTCGGATTCGAATCACTCATTTGCACAGCCACTTCCTTCTTTTTTTGATTGATTCTGCATCCCTGGAGGGTGATCTTGCTTCTGTACGCATTTTTTCGCAACTGGAACCCTTGTTCTAGTTGGTTCAGCATCTCCATCTTCATCATCTAACCAAGTTTTTGTTGTGAGAAATTGAAGACGATTCCAAGCAAGCAAGGCCTCGATCTACTCTTCCCAAGCTCAGAGGAGTTGATCTGCATCTTTTACCAACCTCATCGCAAGGTTTGAAGGACCAACAGAGTCGCTCCGTTAGGTAACTTTTCTTGATTCACACCTGTTATAATACACGTTCATTTCGCTTGTTGTGAGCTCCTCTGAAGTCCTACCAAGTTGTAGGCAATTTTTGTGATGTGTATGAACTTGTTTGTTAAGGTTTCAGTTTGAGTATGTTTACTTGTGAGCTTCGATTTGCCATGTTTTATTTGTTTTAAATGATTTTGGATGGTGGATTTGGCATCCACATGAAAAATACTTCAAAATGGTGTAAGGTTGTGGTTGTTTTGGTACCGTTTACAGTCGTCGCCGGTGAGCCTTGCCGGGGAAGACGACCGGAGCTAGGGCTCCGGCGTCTGAGGTGTTTGGTGAGGTGGCATTTTGACCCCGGTCCTTGCACGCGTGGACGGGTTTGACTTTGATATGGATTAATGAAACGCATCGTTTCACTTGTGCTGAGTTTTTGTGTTTTTTGTTTCTCAGTGATATTGGGCCTAGTTTTCTTTTGATTTTCGCACCTCCTTAATTCTTGGCCCAAGCGCATTTTGGCTGGCTCCGTGTGTTGTTAAGAATTGCTGATACACCCCTGGCTTCATTTCATTTCATTTTTATTTTCTATTTTTGCATACCATTTCATAATTAATTTTTAAAAATACTTGCATATACTAAAATATTCCAAAAAAATTCATCACGCATACTCATTATTAAAATTAATTTTTCACATTTTTATTTCATTATTTTGCATTAAAATTGCATTAAATATTAATTTTCCAAATTATTTTTTCTCATTTGCATTTCATGTTGCATACTTCATATTGCATCATTTATTTCTCTCATTTGAAAAGTGGTTTGATCCTGATTCTTTTTGGGTTGTGTTCATAACATGTTGAGGTATGTTTGAGATTTTTGGGATGATTTTTAGGTCCTTTTTGGATGACTTTTGATGTGTTGCTTTGAGCATGAATGTATGAAATCCTATTGATGCTTTGACCTAATTGTTGATTGACTTTGGTTCTGATTCATTGCTTGTGGTTTTGATATGTCAATTATACATGTTTGAGATGCTTGAATACTGAATGACATAATTTTTTAGGCATGTTTGTCATTTCTTTGAAGCATGAACTTTAACTTGTCCAATTTGTGAATGTATGCTTCATGTTTGGTTTGCTTGATCATGAAGGCACTTGTGCCATAATTTTAGGTCTTGTTTGAGGATTGATAGCATGTTAATTGACTTCTGGTTGTGATATTTGAATCTCATCTTTGCATGTTTGATGTTTGCCTTTCACTTTAAGTCACTTGTTTCACTTCACTTCACTTCACTTCTTCTTCTTTGCTTCTTAATTGATTGTGAAAGTGTTTGTATGACTTGAATGATGTTTGAAGATCATGTTTAGGCACATGTTTAGGATTGTGTCACTTCTGGACTTGGTTTACTTTGTGGAATTTTGACTTGGTTGCTTCACATGATCACTTCTTTTCATCTCACTCCTTCTTTAATGACTTGAATGATACTTGATTGACTTCTCCTTTTCCTTTTTGACTAATTGTGCATGACTAATATTAGAGGTCAGTAGGATCATTAGGTTCTGAACTTGATGTTTGATTTACCTTAGAACTTGTTTCTTTATTGCCTTATGCTTGTTTAAGTTTCATTTTGTCATATGTGAATACTTCTAACACTTTCAGGGGCAAATGGTAAGTTGTTTGAGTGTGGATATGCTTCCACATTTTACTTTCTTCCTTTATCCTTCAACTTTCATACTTGTGTTTGAAGTGAGCTTAGGCCACTTGTGTTTCACTTCTCTTTCTCCTCCTTCTCTTTCACTCTTTTCACCTCTCGAGTCTCAAGACTTGTTTAAGTCTTGGATTCTCTCCCTTTAGAGCTACCTAGTCCAACTTAATTTTCGATTAAGCTTGGAGTAGGATTAGCATTAGGTTAGGTAGTCGTTTCTCCTAAACCTCACTAACCACAGGACATCCATGCATGATAACATTAGGACTCTTAGTTTCCCTTTAGAGTTTCCTTTTGTGTCGCTTCTCTTCTCATCTCAAACTTCTTGAAAACACTTAATAAAATATAACGTATATTGCGCTCGAGCCTTAAGTGTAGGAAGTGAAGAACGAGGGGTCTCCTCTCTTCTTCTAGGGTGTTTAGCATACGTCTCATTCGGGGGCGACCATGCGACTCACTCGTTCCCGCATGGTAGACTTTGGTGCAATGTAAGTTACGAACTAACTCAAAACACTTCTGTCTAAAAAAACACAAAACCAATTCAAATCTTTTTATCCTTCGGGATTGTTGGGTTTCAAACTTCTTTTTTCAGAAAAAGATCTCGTCGCTCACGTAAAAAACACTTACCCATCTGTGGTCGTACCCACGAACTACGTCAGCTCTGATTCCTCTCTCTCGTCCGATTGAGGATACGTAGGCACAAGACAGCGATTGTCTTGGTGAGCAACCTTCCCCCACAGTTCCCGTCCGAACTACGTTGACTCTGACTTTCCCATTGTACTGAGGGAATACGTAGGCCTAGGACAACGATACCGTCCTATCGAGCCACTTCCTTTTCTTTTCTTCTTCGTTTCTCCGTTCTTTCCCATTCTCGTTCCTTCTTCGGTCCAGTAGCAGTGGAGCTCCAGATGACGATACCCTTTGATGCAGATAGCAAGCGTGGATCCCATCGAGTACGATGGACGTGTTGGGTGCTAACACCTTCCCTTCGCGTAACCGACTCCCGTACCCGTTCTCTTGGTCGCGTGACCGTGCTCTTTCCCATCTTTCAGGTTTACGCAGTGTTCCCTTTCCCTCTCTTGGGATAAATATACTTTGCTGGCGACTCTGTGTTCTTTTGCGCCACTCTCGCGTTTGTACCGTTGGATGCGAATCTTTCGGGAGCGACAATGACAAATTCTCTCTAAGGTCAACACTTTTAGCTTCACATCTTGGGCTTCGAACAAGATATAAATAAACCCTTCAGCTTCACATCTTGGGCTTTGAACAAGATACAAACCACCTTTCGCTTCACGTCTTGGGCTTTGAACAAGACACCAAAACAACCATTTCCTCCCATAGAATAGGAGGAACTACGAACGCTCTGATTTCCCTGTTTCAGTAAACGGGAATACGTAGGCATAAGATTGAAAGAAAAATCTTAGCGAGCACACTAAACAAAAACCCAAAATCCCATACTTTCATATAAATTTGTCCTAACATCTCAACCAATAGCCTAAAGCACCCCTCGTCAACAAAATAAACTAGGAGAAACCCCGAATCTTTGTAGCATCTGTAAACCAACAGTTTCGACTGTTTAATCTCAGTATGCAAGCAGGGTTAGTTGGAGACATCTATTTCCCTTCCTTCATCAGCTTTAATAGGATAAAAAATGAATTGAGTTGTAGTACTAGAGCGATCGTGCTTCGCAACCACATCCAAAAATCACTCGCTACAGAAAAATGGCGACTCTGCTGGGGACAACGCAGGTCTCTTTAGGGATCTTGTTCTTTTAGGTAGAAACCTTGACGTCATTAGGATCTTAGGTCAAAACGCCATTAATTTGGAATGAAACCACAGATTGGTGATTCCGCCGGGAAACCATTTTCTGTCAGGAACTTAAGATTCTTAGCTTTTAAAAGTCTAGGATGATTAGGACAAATATATATACTGCTTTTCCTAATTGTTATACGTGTTTATTTTTCTGCTAATGGGAATGCGTGTGATGCCGCATGTGGAAAGATCGAGTATACACTTAAGATAAGTGATGGCGACAAGGTCGACCATCAACCTCAGTGGAGGCTGACCAATGCAACCCATTCTCTCACCTAGACAATGGGCCGATTGTGATGTCTGAGAAGCTGAGGAGCCAAACCCTTTTGTAGTGCGGATACTATCGGGAATAGTTGTTACGCGATACTACCCTCATTTAAGGCTGGTAATCTATTCTCGGTGAATGGCACTTACTCTAAGATCGCTCTACAACTCGCTGGCGATCCGCTTGTTGTTTTGCTTTCCTGGGAGGAGCTGATGATAATGAGTACAGGTACAAAAATCACCCTAGTATAAACCTTTGGGGATGGGTAGAGCCTTGACTTCATGACAACGACCCTTTGACCCCATGTTTTTTCTATGTTTTTGTGTGCTGCATTCATGCATTCATTTAAAAAATATTAAAAACGTTCAAAAAATTTCTCTTCTAGTCTCTCTGTTTTTCAAATTAAACTGAGACTGTGATTGCAAATATCAGAGAAAACGATTGCACTAATGAATTTCGGTAGAAGGAGAACTCATATTTACACCTTCAAGGTTCCAAAGCTAGAGGATTTGAGAAGGTTAGCGAGGATGATCACTAACCCAGAGGCTTTCAGAGCCAAGCACGGAGGTTTGCTAGCACTGTTAAGAGTCCATGTGATTGAGGGAATCATGGACGCGCTCATTCAGTTTTACGATCCGGTTTATCATTGTTTCACATTCCCGGATTACCAGCTCGCACCAACACTGGAGGAGTATTCTCATCTGATCGATTTACATATCACAGATCGAGCTCCATTTTCTGGACTGGAAGAAATTTCAAAGAATCAGACCATTGCAAGAGCAATTCATTTGAACATGGTCTTGCTTCGATGCGTAGATAGACCAGAAGCAGACATTCTTATGAAAGAAATTCATGAAGGATCCTTTGGCGCTCATGCCAACGGACATACAATGGCGAGAAAAATTCTAAGAGCAGGGTACTATTGGTTGACAATGGAATCCGACTGCTACAAGTACATGAGGAGGTGTCACAAGTGTCAGATATACTCCGACAAAATTCATGTACCGCCATCACATCTCAAAGTTCTTTCTTCCCCGTGGCCTTTTTCCATATGGGGAATCAACATGATTGGCATGATTGAGCCCAAGGCTTCAAACGGACATCGGTTCATCCTGGTAGCCATTGACTATTTCACCAAGTGGGTCGAAGCAGCATCATACGCTAATGTAACCCGACAAGTGGTGGTCTGATTTATCAAAAACAATATCATCTGCCGTTATGGTGTTCCAAGCCAGATCATTACTGATAATGGATCTAACTTGAACAACAAGATGATGAAGGAGTTGTGCGCTGAGTTCAAGATTGAACACCATAACTCATCTCCCTACCGACCCAAGATGAACGGAGCGGTAGAAGCGGCTAATAAGAACATCAAGAAGATCGTTCAAAAGATGGTTGTAACCTACAAAGATTGGCACGAGATGCTACCCTTTGCTCTTCATGGTTATCGCACATCTGTTCGCACTTCAACAGGGGCAACCCCTTTCTCTCTATTGTATGGCATGGAAGCAGTGCTCCCCATAGAAATAGAGATCCCGTCAATCCGAGTATTGATGGAAGCTAAGCTCACCGAAGCTGAATGGTGTCAAAGCCGACACGACGAATTGAATCTGATCGAGGAGAAGCGAATCACGGCACTATGCCATGGTCAATTGTATCAACAGAAAATGAAGAGGGCGTTTGACAAAATGGTCCGACCTCGTGTTTTCAGAAAAGGAGACCTCGTGCTCAAGAAGATCCAGTCATTTCTCACTGATTCGCGAGGTAAATGGACTCCGAATTATGATGGCCCCTATGTGGTCACGAAAGCTTTCTCAGGCGGTGTCTTGAGACTTGCGACCATGGACGGAGAGGAATTTTCCTACCCCACGAATGTTGATGTAGTCAAGAAATACTTCGCCAAAAAAAACGTCTCGTTGGATTGAAAACCCGAAAGGGCGGTCCAGGAAAAAGTTAGAGACATAAAAAAAAATCATCCCGGTGGATTGGAAACATCACAGTACAATCCAGGCAAAAATTAGGGATAATGGCAAGTAACTATGTTCAACAGAGGCAAGTCCCTCAGCAGCAGCAGTTACATCATCCGCCAGAAAACTCCAGTCAAGGTCATCTTCGACAGAAGCTCAGAATGCCCCGAATTCAAAGTTGGTAGAAGGATAGCGGTCGTTATGTTTCAACGTAGCCCTTTTCCCTGTAAATTACCATTTTCTAACTTTGTATACACTCTTTGGAATCACGCGTTTGGCTGATCTCCATCTTATCAATAAAATTTGAGCCTTTGTGCTTTTGTTTGTAATTCTTATTTGTTTTAGCTTTACGGAACGACGTTGTTAACATGATTAACGATTCTTGAAATAAAACAAAAAATGAATTTACTTGTTAAAACTTTTTCTGCTTTTAAATTAAAGATGGCAATTTCTTTTGACTCTTGAACATCAGAAGAACATCGGTCGCTTCTCCAGAAGTAATCGAACCTCAAAGTGCAAAATCAAAGTACTCCTTCTAACCAGTACGCCTGAATGAAGGGATCATTTGTGTTAGAGACCTTGGTTCGTCTGACACGCCTCAGCCGAGTTCTCATCTCCTAAGCCCGATCAACGGTATTCCCCGTAGGGACTGTCTCTCCTAAGCAAGGTGGAATTGCTATTCTGAACCAGCGGTACTTCTTCGCCCCGCGATGGCCGAGTATCCAGTCGTGTTCATCCATTAGTTTGTATGTCGCGTCAGTTTTGTCAGCATAAACATACATACATCATGCATTATTGATTTGCATTCACATTTCATATTGCATCGTTATTACTCTAGTCGGCCTTGTCCCCTAGTGATAAAAGTCCTCTCAATCGAGTTGTCAACCCTTTCCTCGTCAGGAAGTGTTACGTCTGAACATTCTCTCTCCTCCAGTTTTATTTCTGGATTGAAGTTGGGTCCTCGACAACTTTGATAACTTAAACCTCTGAAATACCAGAGAGCTCTCAGTTAACATCACTCTTCGCCATTGAAGATGATATCCTTGTTTTCCCGGATTAAAGAAAATCCCGAGAGAAAGCCTCCTAAATCGGAGATTCGGCAGTACGGCAGTTTTTTCCAGAAAACCCACTGATGAAAAGGTCATCGGCACCTCAAAATTGGATCACATCATATGGCATTTCTCCGAGAAGATCTCCGAGAAAAGTATGATGTAAAGACCCCAAACGAATGCAGTCTCTCAAGGGATTCGCATTCCCCAAGTAGAGTCAATAAATGGCATCTCCAACAGAGAAGTTTGTACACCTCTACAACTCAGACGACTGGGTTCCCCAGCAAGTCTGACATCGAAACTTTTTCCACTCGAATGGCATCTCCCCAGGGAAATTCGGCGAGAAGTTTGAAGGAAAGCCGCTACGCATAGCGTCCCTTGTCAGTAAAGTTTATTGACGAAAGAAACTAAGACCAGTTCCTTGGTAGGAAACCAGGATTGAGGGGAAGTTTATTTCAGAAATTGAGACCAGTTCCTTGGCTGAAGACCAGGATCGAGGGGAAGTTTACCTTTTCTAAACATCATTGCTTAGCTAAAGAAGATGAATGCGTAAGCTACCATTCATAACCACCATCAAAATTTCGGGTATTCCGATATTTAATCCTCTTGCACCCCGAATGCCCGAATACCTTCGTCATTCATACCTTCGTGTCCAAGAAGATTAAATAGGGGCATCTGTCATACCCCAAATTTTGACCACTAAGATTTCCCATCATTGTGCAAATCACCATCATAATATGGAGGAACCATCATACTTCATCAGTCTCCCCAAAGATGGGTGAGCATTCACTACAATCAAAATTAGGGTTTTAAGCCCTCTCTGAGTGCTTAGGCAAAGGATCAATCAAGGAATGACATGATATTCAACTTGTCTAACCTCTAAAATATCCACAATGGATCAAAAGGATTCCCACTTCAAGGATTAAGCACAAGGCTGCTCCCTTCTAGGTGGATCAAGTCTCATGATCAACAGTGTCACCAAATTAGGGTTTTGGTCGACCAGGGCCTCCAGATGGAAATTTTTCATCTGGGCACAAGCCAAGGATCCAAAACATAACCTAATATACTCCATGGAACCTCATGGACCCAATCATCAAGTCAATTTTGCCTCAGGGGATGCATTCATCGAAAATCAGGAATTAGGGTTTCTTGACCTAATTCACCCCTAAGTTGACTTTTAGGGCAAATCATGAGCCAAGACCTCAAGAGAGGATTTGAGGGTCTCTAATGAACCACATTAATCCATTTTCAACAATGGATTAATCCAAGAAGCTTGAGCAACAAGTCTCAATTTCATCTGCACCACAGTTAGGGTTTTAAGGAAAAAGTCAACTGTAACTTTGACTTTTGACCAGGACATGCTCCCAAGCCCTATGACATGCATCAATATACCCTATGACACCCATGTAACATGTCCATCAAGTTTTATTTAGGTCAAGGACATGATTTCATGAAGAATTGCACAGTTTGGAATTCATCTGATAAAAAGTCAACTGTGCACAAAAGTCAACTTTGACTTTTTGAGATTTTTCACCAAAATGGATTTTTAGCCCTAAAATGATGTTAATGTATGATTTGAATCATCATTCATCAAGAAAAATCAAGAAAAGTTGGGTAACTTGTAAAAGGGGTAACCATAAAAAACTTAGAAAATTTTCTAAGTTAAAAATAAAGTGGCTAGGGTACCAACTTTGGAGGGTCATAACTCCTAAACCACAAAGCCATTTTCTCCCATCCAAGGCTTGATTTGTAGATCTCATTTCCCTCTACAAAAACTTCAACTAGACCTAATTCCAACTCCTGATGGATTTTGAGTTAGGGAGTGATCAAAATCAAGAAAAGTCACTTTGTTCCAACACTTAGTGAAAATTTCACTAAGTCAGATTTTACCCTACTTTTTGCCAAATGTAGGGGGATTTTTCACTTGGATTCAAAAGAGATCAAAACCAAATATGTTCAAACAGTTGTTGTATCATGTAAGGGCTTTCCAAAATGGCCAAGAACATTACCAAATTCCATTTGAGTCATGAGATATGACATTGGAAAGTTGCCTTGCTGAAATCTGCCAAGGCAAGGCAGAATTTGCATTTTTGCTCGATTTGCCAAAATCAGCCAAATACAAATGCTCCTATCCACTTGGACACCTCTGAGGATTGAATCTAAAGGGGGCAATCACTGAGCCAAGCCTCCAATGTCTTTGGAACAAGAAATAGCATGTTGAACCTAGAATGGCCAAAATAGGGACAAGACTCCAATTTTGGATTGGAGCATTCAATGGAAGCATCAAGGTGGCATGGACTGAGCCATTCTCAACTGAATTCAGTCAAGACTTATCCAAGACCAAGGGAACCACAGCCCTGTGCCCTAACCTCTAGTCAATGGCTAGAGGAGACTTGGATTTCCATTGGCCAACATTGAACAAACACCTGCTGCAGTTGCCATTCACTGTGGATCCCAAAGCAAACTTGCCCTACTATAAATAGAGCTCAATTGTGATCAGTTTAAGTACACCAAAGGCCTACAACACTTTCCTTTCTCAAAAACCACTTCTCACTCTCAAAAATGCCTTTCTTAGCAAGTCACTATCGGGTTTTTCATTAGAGAGCAATTCCACTCAAACCAATCACACACACATCTCATATACATCATATGTGAGCTGATCAAACACTTAAACAACAAATGGAACACTGATTTCTCAGAATCACCAGTCAATTGCTCAAGGTTTTAACCAAAGTGCAGTTGAGATGCCATGAAGTGATCCAGCCATTCTCAGTCAAGTCCAAGCATTCAAACACACTCCATAGGGTGTAGGGAAGCTGTTCAGATCATCACAATTCATCTGTAACACCTCCTACTCAGAAATCAATTTTCTCTTGCTGTCACGACCTAGAGGTAAGTTTAAACTTGGTCATCTCTCAATCTATGCATATTTCCTCGCACAATAGTTTTGCCAAATGTTCATAATCATGCATGGAATGTTTCCCCTCAAGTAATTGATTTGTTTGAATCGTGTATTAAAAATCCCAGCCTTCATGCAGAAATTAGGGTTCATAAGGATTTATCGTGATTTCTTGTTTTATGCTTAATTTAAATGAAATTAATTGTCATAAACATGATCGTGAGGTTGAGACGAGCATATTGATATGTGGATTGCATGATATAATCAAGTATTCAGTGAGATTGGATAGAAAATGCAAATCTGGGCAAGGCAGAAAACGCGCGTGTTCTTGGTCCATGTTCTTGGCGCCATTTTCATAAATTCAAATATTTGAATTTTGTGATTTTATTTAATTGATTCAAAAATTAATTTCTCTCTGAGTTTTAATGATTTTGAGTTGATTCTTTTTTTAATAATTCACAAAAATGTTAAAATATTTTATTTTCCCAAAAAATCCCAAAAATATTATTTATTTTGTATAATTGATATTTTTGCAAAGAATTAATGTTTTAATTGTTTTTAACATTTAAAATATTTTTTCCACCTTGATTTTGCAACTTTTAATGCTTTCTAATTATTTTGTAGGTCAATACTTAATTTTTGAAGCATTAATCCAATATTACAATTTGTTTTTCCTATGTTAAACAATTTTGATCATTTTAATTGAATTTTTATTCAATTAAAACACATTTTGAAAACAAATTAGGGTTTTTGGATTAATTCAACCCTCATAAATCATTTTCAAAACACTTTGGGCCTCTAATAGAGTGTAAGACCCAATCCTTTTTTTTACCAAACCATTTTTGGGCCTCAGTGTATTGTATAAGTCCCGATACCGTCAAAAACAAACGGCGCGATCGTTGCCTTTTGAAAAATAACCTTTTGGGCCTCTCCTCGAGCTATAAGACCCATTTAAAACTTTTGGGCCTCTAATAGAGTGTAAGACCCAACCCCCTTTTAACCAAAATCACTTTGGGCCTCAGATATTGTATAAGCCCCTCTGCGTTAAAAGAAAACCTCGGCGCGATCGCCATTTCAAACGAAAAATCATCTGGGCCTACCCTCGTGTTATAAGCCCCACTCTTTTTATTTAAACTTTTTGGGCCTCTTGAGAGAGTGTAAGACCCATCCCTTTGTACAGAAAACAATTTTTGGGCCACAGTCACTTGTATAAGTCCCTCTGTACAAATTCAAACAGTGCGCTCACTGATAAACCCTGGGCCTCTCCTTGAGCTGTAAGCCCCAAATCTTTCTTTTTCAAAACACTTTCTCCTTTGATTTTGAATATACTGTTGTTTTCAATCTTTCTTTGTTGAACAACTAACCAAACAGCATGAAAGCTCTACAACCGAGTAAGTGGTTATTGCTTTCATTTACCACTTTCATATACATATAACTGTATTGTGGGGCTATTTCACTGTAAGTCTTCTTTCATAAACTCATATCAACTGTGTAATAATAGTATAGATATTTAGAGTTTCCCCGGCAACTACGTCTAGAACTAGGTGATGCCATTTCGTTTATTCATAGAAATAGACAACTAGATCCCCAATAGGATCACCAGATACAGTCTTCTCTTCGGCTGTCCTCATTAGGAATTGTCAAGAAACTCTATTCCCAGAGATGAATGTATTCTCCGTGAATGGCATCTTTGAGTTTCTTCCAAATTCTCGAACTTTCCTGACTTGATCTATTCCTTGTGAATAGCTTGCCTTGAATTTCTCGGGGTTTGGGGACCCACGGGCTTCTTAAAAGCATCGGCCTCTTCTTGGGCATCGTACAAGGACCCACAGGCTTCCTAAAAGCAACCCCGCCTCCTCTTGGGCTTAGTACAAGGACCCTACGGCTTCTTAGAAGTATTCACAGCCTCCTCTTAGGCTTCTTATAATGATCTCTTCCTCCGAGAATGATAGCCTCCTCTTGGGCTTCGTACAAGGACCTCTCGGCTTCTTAGAAGTTTCCAGCCTCCTCTTGGGCTTCGTACAAATTATCCCGACGACCTCCTAGAGGTATAGGAACAGAAATTAGTCATCTGCATAGAACAGTCCTTTCATAGAGTCTACTACTGTTTCTCAAAGCATGGTACAAAAGATGACACTCTAGACTTGGACAGTCTAATCTCCTTGAGTCTCAAAGACATTCTCAAGTGACCCCTTCGAAGAAAACCCGTAGACTCGGACAGTCTCAATACCCTTCGGATTTCCCACTTCCTTAAAGAACAAGAATAACCCGGATCCTCGAACCAAATCCTCGAGTACAGTATTGCTCATATAAGAACTGATTTTCTCTTTAAATCAGCATACTGGACATGTCACTCAACTGAAACAGTAACCATAGCCTCCTCTTAGGCTTTGTATAATGATCCTTCTCCAGTGAAGTTAGCCTCCTCTTGGGCTTTATACAACGATTCTCCACAGCGGAGTCAAGCAAACGTTTAGCCTCTCTCTCGGGCTTTGTACGAGACACATAAGAGACTCCCTCGTTGAGTCAATCACCTTTTTCGCCTCCATCTCGGGCTTTATACGAGAAACAAAAGGTTCTTATTGAGCCAAACAAATAGCCTCCATCTCGGGCTTTGTACGAGATACAAAAACTCTCTTGTTGAGTCAAATAGCCTCCATCTCGGGCTTTATACGAGATACCAAAAGATTCCCTCGTTGAGTCAAAACCTTTTAGCCTCTCTCTCGGGCTTTGTACGAGACACATATTAGCCTCATCTTAGGCTTTGTATAAGAAAACCACTGGTTGATCCAATTAACCTTTTAGCATCAAAGTTGTGCCTCGTTCATAGTACACAAACATCAACAACTCCTTCCCCTCCATCTAACTGCTGTAAGCGGCAAGCCTCTGGATCATCTACATCCATGCCACTGTCCCTCGTTTAGCATGAGAAATTCCTAAGGAAAGATGGCATTGCTCTACACTGAGTTAAAGTCTTCTCCTTCAGGTTAAAACCCCCTATAAAGGAAATTATGGCATTGCTAGGATCCGCGTATCCCGGTTAAAGTAATTCTCCTTTATAAACATTCGTAACAGACAAACCCCTCTTTAGAGATGACATATTCTCCCTAAGGTCAACACTTTTAGCTTCACATCTTGGGCTTCGAACAAGATATAAATAAACCCTTCAGCTTCACATCTTGGGCTTTGAACAAGATACAAACCACCTTTCGCTTCACGTCTTGGGCTTTGAACAAGACACCAAAACAACCATTTCCTCCCATAGAATAGGAGGAACTACGAACGCTCTGATTTCCCTGTTTCGGTAAACGGGAATACGTAGGCATAAGATTGAAAGAAAAATCTTAGCGAGCACACTAAAAAAAAACCCAAAATTCCATACTTTCATATACATTCGTCCTAACATCTCAACCAATAGCCTAAAGCACCCCTCGTCAACAAAATAAACTAGGAGAAACCCCGAATCTTTGTAGCATCTGTAAACATACAGTTTCGACTGTTTAATCTCAGTATGCAAGCAGGGTTAGTTGGAGACATCTATTTCCCTTCCTTCATCAGCTTTAATAGGATAAAAAATGAATCGACCTGTTGTACCAGAGCGATCGTGCTTCGCAACCACATCCAAAAATCACTCGCTACAAGACCGAGGGGTCACATCAATTTGAAACAAACATACAACACCTACTCATAAAGATATGCAACAATTAAGGTAGTATTACACCCACAATCCAATTACAGAATAAAAGCGGAAAATCCGTAACTGAATCTCATATACATATATATATCATAGAAGTGTATGCGTCATATACAACCATACATGTACAATCCAAAAGATACATATGCATAATACAAAACAATCACAAACGACCTCCCTAACTACCCGGTGTCACATATCAGAGCCGACCGACAAAAGAATGAAGACCCTAGCTTCACAAAAAGACCTCCAGCAACTCTAATCTGCAATGCCTCATAGAGCATTATAAAACAGCAGAAGGGTGAGAAACACAATCATAATACAGTTGTATATAATTATATATTAACACAGAAAAGCACAAGTAAGATATTCTCACCACAAATGCACTACAATCAAATACCACACAACACAAGTCTCAGATATCCAATACCAACACACATCAGTCATACACAATACAATCATCATCAATACAATTATACATATTCCATCTCATCAATCACATTCACAATTCCACACACTTACTCCATGATTTATGCAAATGCACAGAGACCGACACAACGACTCTATGCAATGCACATGCGGTACCGTCTTCCAATGTTTCTCATCACTAGTTCACTCAGGAACTCTGCTGGAACCATCGCTCGTTACTTAGTGTAACTCCCCGTCGGGCATACGATGTTCCCCGTCGCTCACACCCCACACGGGCACACGACGTTTATGGATCGCTCACACCCCACACGGGCACACGATCCGATCGCTCACACCCCACACGGGCACACGATCGTCTATAATCATCGCTCACACCCCACACGGGCACACGACGTTATAGCGGATTCCCTCTGGAACAAAACCGTCGCTCACACCCCACATGGGCACACGACATTACAAGAATGCATATCATGATGCTTGGCATACAATGACTCATGACATTTAAAATGCACACATATATGCACTCATCTCAATCAACAAAATCATGCTTTACGCTCAAGCCCAAAACAATGCATTTAATTGCCATACGGCCACAAACCATCATCACGACATTTAAACACATGCATCCAACATATATCACAAGCAAATCGTATGATAACCCATCAATTACACCCAATCAACCGGCAAAAGTCGACAACAATACCACACATTTTCTGATTCCCGATATAATTTAATCGGCCAACAATCTCAAAACCATCCTCATAAAGAAGAACATTTTATAAGCTTTCTAACGCATCAAACCACGCCTCAAACCGAACCACAGATCAAAAGTTATGCAGAAAACAAAATTGCACACACAGCCCTGTTCGCTAGGTGAACCCACTAGCGAGCATTCGCTACCACCTTCGCTAGGCAAATTTCCAGTGAACCCCTACCAGCTAGAAAACAGACACAAAGTTCGCTAAGCGAACCCCTTGGCGAACCAAGGCAGCAACCACCAGACCCAAAAACATACAAAGTTCGCTAGGCGAACAACTCAGCGAACCTTCGCTGACTTTCGCTTACTGGTTCGCTAGGCGTACCCGCGAAAATTCATTCGCTCCCCCCTTCGCCCCAGGTTCGCTAGGCGAACCTGTGAAAACTCGGAATTTTTCAGCGCTTCTTGAAAACCCAAAATGATATTTTCTACCACCAAAACATTTCCAACACATCATATATCAATCAGAACCTAATCTAATCATGGCAACAAACATTCTACCACATTTACGTCGATTTCCAACCGCGAAAGTATCGATTTCTCACAAAAATTCTCATTCCAACCTAGAATTCCAAAGCTATGTAAAACAATAAACCTACAAGCAAACACATACATAATCACACACACACATAGTATAATCGAGTTTCGCACCCTTACCCGATTTAATCGTGTTTAATAAAGTCGGGAGATTGATTACTTCTTTTCTCTCTTTTTCTTCTCTTCTTCTTTCTCTCTACTTTTCTTCTTCCCTTTTTCTTTCTCCTTACTATTTTTCTCTCTTTCTATTCTATCATATTCCAAACTTAACAAAATAAACCAAAATGCCCAAAATACCCTCCACACTCAATTATCTCGGAAACGCTCCCAAAACGCGATAAAATATAATCACGATGAAAAATAACATATTTTCACATAAAAGTCAGAAATAAAATAATATAATAATAAAATAATCAAAACGACTCAATTAATTAAAAAGACAAAACTGACTGGGGCGTTACATTAAACGGGGCGGGCCTCCCACTTTGCCAACCCTAGGTGCGCCATATCTAGTGAAAATAAGTAAAACCATAACACTACATAAGTGCTACTGCTGCAAAATGACTTCAAAAATGAACACATAATGACCTTACTTGAGTGTGCAAGAGGTGCGTCTAGAGATGCATCTCCGGAATTTCTACTAAACTGGAAAATAATTAAGGTTTTTCTTATAATGTTCCGGAGATACATCTCTGGAATAAAATTAGCCCAACATATATGGCGCCTCACAAAATGGCCTTACTTGAGTGTGCAAGAGGTGCGTCTAGAGATGCATCTCCAGAAACGAGGGCATTTGTGGAAATCCACGTGGTGCTTTAGAAACATCTAGGGTGCATTAATAAATTCTCTATTTAAATTGAGAGGATCAATTTATGGTTAAAAGAGATAGAGAGAAAATAAGGATTAAAAAAAGAGAAAAAATGAGAGAAACTTATTCCCATTTTTTTGCAACCAGTCTCACTAAATCGACGATCCCGGATTTATTAACCGTCAGATCAAGCTCAAACTAGGAGGGCAGGTTTGTAACACCTGTATCTAATGTTTTTTATCGTTCAGAATTTTAAAACAAGGTCTGAGATAAGAGATATGTGTTTCGCACTAAAGCTGCAGATTTGGGTCATTTTTAGCCTTTTTATTCTTATTTGTAATCTAGTTTGCTTTGTGATTTGCGGTTGTTAGCACTAGTTTGTGAATCACTTTAAGACTCTCTTGTACCCTTAATTTATTATAATGGATCTATTTCTTTGGTTTGGATGACTCGTGGTTTTTACTCTCATATAAAGGGATTTTTCATGTTAAAATATAAGTGTTCTTTTGTGTCTTTATTTATTCGATTTGTCGTCTTATATTTTTTGTTGATCCTCAAGGTTCTTACAAGTGTGGAAAATTTTATATCCGTTCCATATTGGTTTGTTATTGTGTCTTCAATTTTTCATCAGAGTGACATCAGAGCTCTTGGTTAAGAACTATTTTACCTCTTTGAATGATTGAGTCAAATACAAAGATGAAGATGTTATTGTTGAATGGTTTTAATTACCATTTATGGAAGGGTAAGATGAAATACTTACGATTTGTGAAGAAATTGCATTTATCGGTTTTTAGTTCCGTAAAATCGAATTATGTGTTTGATGAAGAATGAGAGTTTGAACATCAACATGTATGTGGCTTTATTCGACAACATGTAGAAGATAATGTTTATAATCATATTGCTAATGATTATATGCATATAAATTAGGGAATAATAAATTGTTCTTGTTGAATAGCTTCATAAGTTTGAAGTATAAGGATGAGACTTCTATTTCAAATCACTTTAGTGAATTTCAAGGGATCATTGATCAGATGTTAGGAATGAGTATCAAATTTGAGGATGAACTTTTTGGATTATTTTTATTATTATCTTTACTAGAGTCTTGGGAAACATTTTGGATTCACGCCAGTGAGAGTTCACCAAAAAACGAAGTTTGTGGTGGTTAATGGTGAGTTCAGATGGAGTTGGTGATGCAAGGAAATGGTGGTGTTGGACGAAGTAGAGAGTGGTTGTCACAGTGGTTGTTTGGGTGGTTGAAGCAGGGTGCGGTGGCTGGAAGAGTGAGGGTGGCAGTGAAGGTTTTGGAGATGTGGTGTTTGGTTTGGATGGTTGCAGGCGGTGGGAGTATGAGGTCGGGCGGAGTATGGAGGTTCGTCAAAAATGTGTTAAGTATAACAAGTGTGAGTAGTATGAGTAATAGTCCCACATTGGCTAGAAATGTGAATATTTGAGCATTTATAAGTGGGAGAACTCATACACATATAACCTTAAGGTTTTGGGTGAATATGTGGTGTGTCTTGTAACACCCCCTTTCTATACCCCTAAATAATCACATAATCATTTAGGCACATATTAAAAATTCTGTCAGAGTATAATTATAAACATAGTATAAAAGAGGTATGTCACATTATACATGAAATTAAAACATTCAACACCTGCTCAACAATTGATATGCAACAGTGGGGTAACTTTGCAACAGAGGAACTTAGTCCTTACACCCACATCTCAATATTTAGAATAAAAGCGAAAAATCTAAACATTGAATAACATCAAACATATATACATATATATATATATATATATATATATATATCATCAAGTATTATCTACCAACATAATTCATGTTTACATAAACATTCATCAACAAGATACATGTACAAATGTATCACAAAAGAATCATATACATCCTAGCTACCCAGTGCTACATATCAGAGCCGACCGACCAAAAAAATGAAGACACGCTTCACAAAAGACCACCAGTATACCTACTCTGCAATGCCTCATAGAGCATCATAAAACAGCAGAAGGGTGAGAAATATTATCATAATAACAATGCATATAATTATATATCTTAGCATAACAATACACATATTCTACATTCTCCCCACAATTCATCACGACTCAATCATATACATCACAATGTATATATATACAAAACAAAGCATATTCATCATGCATACTTTCACCATTCTTATCATTCCACATAAACATACATATTCATGTTTATTCTTCAATGCACTATTATAAAGATGATAAATGCAAATCATAGAGACCGACTCACGACTCTATGAAAATGCAATGCGGTACCGACTCAATCATCTCAAGTTCACTCAGGAACTTATTGGAACCATCGCTCGTTACCAATGTAACTCCCCGTCGGGCCTACGATGTTCACCCATTGCTCACACCTCACATAGGCACACAATGTTTATGGATTGCTCACACCTCACATAGGCACACAATCCGATTGCTCACACCTTACCTAGGCACACAATCGTTTGTAATCATCACTCACACCTCACATAGGCACACGACGTTACAACGGATTCTCATTAGAATCACTCAACACAAGAATGTACATCATTATGCTTCACATACAAAATGACTCAAGAAATTCTTGAAATGCATACATATTCACAATACATTCATGCATTTATCTCATACAATCACATACAATCTATATACATTCACATCAATGCACTATTGTATGATTCACATCCAAAACACACATTCAAAACGGTAAAAGTCACTAAATAACACTATTCCCGACTTTCTGACTTATTTAATCGGCTAACAGCCCCAAACTCCTCACCATAAGAAACTACAGCTCAATAGCTATCCAACGATACCAAGAATGTAAAAATCGGATAAACGGAACTCAAGTTACGAAAGAAAAACGAAAACGATATTTTGAAAAAGTCCCATTTTTACAATTGGCCTGACCATACGCGTATCACCATTCTCATACGCGTACAGCCCTGATTCCCCGCCATTCCCATACGCGTATTTCCAGGACCCTTACGCGTATGGGCAGAAGTCATTTTTCCCCCAAAATTCACGTTTAAAAGTCCATACGCATATGCCCAACACCATACGCGTATCACCAGATGACCGGGAAAAGTCACATTCCATACGCGTAATGGCCCAAAACAAGCCAATGATACGCGTAACGCCTGGGCTCATATGCGTATGAACATGCCCCATACGCGTACGGCCAGGGCAGATGCAGAAAAATTCTGCAGAACTTGGTTCTGCGTTTTTCATCCAACCACACCCAAATTCATCATCTAAACTCAGAAAAATACCAATTTGATGTACAACAACATATATCAATCATGTATCAACAACAAGGAACACGAAAACATCATTTCCGACACGAATTAAACGCATTCTAACACTTTCTACACAAATGGGTTTTGTTCTATTTCTCATACAATCCAACAAAACAACAAACAAACACATACATAATCATACATAATATCATACATTGATGAGATAATAAGATCTCACACCCTTACCCGGATTCCAAGCTTGCTAGATGATTGTTCTTGATGGTTTTCTAGGTTTTTCCAAGTTTTCTTCTCTTTTCTCTTCTTCCTCTTTCTTTCTCTCCTTTTTCTCTCTATTTTTCTTTTCTTTCTCTTTCCCTCCTATTTCTTCTTCTTATCTCTTTTTCTTTTCTATTTTCTACTCAAATTCAATTAATTCATTTTCTCACATAATTCTACACTTAATCACTTTTCTACCAATTTTACTAAATTTCCAACTTACCATTAATTGAGAAATGTCCAAAATACCCTCCATTCTAATTTCCCCGAAAACTCTCAAAAACGGTAAAATATCATAACATGTCAACATAGCATATTAACACACCAATTTCACAAATAAAATAATTTATCACTCAATTTAAATAAAAGACTCAACAAAATTGGAATAATCGAAATCGGGGCGTTACATGTCTCTCACAAAGGTGTTGCTTAAAAAGGAAAATCTCACAATGTTCAATGTTCCTTAGTTGAAAAAACACTCCCAACAGTGGTATCAGAGCTTTTGGTTCGAGTGAATGACCGACTCACTTGTATCGAAAGTATCCCCACAGGTGGTGGGTTGAGTGTCCCGTTGAAAAGTACAAGTATATGTGGATGAAAAGAGTTTCCGCTTAAGGGGGAGCATTGTGAATTGACTCACACTTGAGGTGGAGTGTTAAGTATAACAAATGTGAGTAGTATGGGTGTCATACCCCAAATTTTGACCACTAAGATTTCCCATCATTGTGCAAATCATCATCACAATATGGATGAACCATCTTGCCTCATCAGTCTCCCCAAAGATGGGTGAGCACTCACTACAAACAATAATTAGGGTTTCAAGCCCTCTCTGAGCTTTAGACAAAGGATCAATCAAGAAATGACACGATCTTCAACTTGTCTAACCTCCTAAACATCTACAATGGATCAAGAGGACTCCCACTTTAAGGATTAAGCACAAGGCTGCTCCCTTCCAGGTGGATCAAGCCTCAAGATCGTCAGTGCCACCAAATTAGAGTTTGGTCGACCAGGGCCTCCAGATGGAAATTTTCCTCTGGGCATGAGCCAATTCTTTAAAGCATATCCTAAAATACTCCATGGAACCTCATGGGCCTAAGCATCAAGTCAATTTGACCTCAGGGGATGCCTACATCAAAAATCAAGAATTAGGGTTTCTTGACCTAATTCACCCCTAAGTTAACTTTTGGGACAAATCATGAGTCAAGACCTCAAGACATGATTTGAGGGTCTCCAACATACCACATTGATCCATTTGTAACAATGGATTGATCCAGGAAGCTTGAGCAGCAAGTCTCAATTTCATCAGTACCACAATTAGGGTTTCGCGAGAAAAGTCAACTGTAGCTTTGACTTTTGACCAGGACATGCTCCCAAACCCTAGGACATGATTCAATACACCCTATAACACCTATGAAATCAATCCATCAAGTTTGATTTAGGTCAAGGACTTTATTTCATAGAGGATCGCATAGTTTGGAATTCATCTGACAAAAAGTCAACTGTACACAAAAGTCAACTTTGACTTTTTGAGATTTTTCACAAAGATGATTCTTTAACCCTAAAATGATGTTAATGTATGATTTGAATCATCATTCATCAAGAAAAATCAAGAAAAGTGGGATAGCTTGTAAAAGGGGTAACCATAAAAACTTAGAACATTTTCTAAGTTATGAACAAAGTGACAAGGGTACCAACTTTGGAGGATCATAACTCCTAAACCACAAGGCCATTTTTCCCCATCCAAAGCTAGATTTGTAGCTCTCATTACCCTCTACAAAATCTTAGAACTGGCCTCCTTCCAAATTCATCATGGATTTTGAATTATGGAATGATCAAAATCACAAAAAGTGAAAATGTCACTTTTTTCCAACACTTAGTGAAATTTTCACTAAGTCAGAATCTGCCTTCAATTTTTTCCAAATGTAGGGGGATTTTTCACTTGGATCTAAAAGGTATCAAAACCAAATATGATCAAACAGTTGTTGTATCATATGATGGCTTTCCAAAATGGCCAAGAACATCACCAAATTCCACTTGGGCCATGAGATATGACAATGGCAATATGCCTTGCTGAAAACTACCAAGGCTAGGCAGAATTTTGCATTTTTGCTCGATTTGGCAAAATCGGATAATTCCAAGCCTTGTCGTCACTTTGGAAACATCTGAGGATCAAATTTAAAGGGGACAAACACTGAGCCAAGCCTCCAAAGTCCTTGGAACAAGAAGTAGCATGCCAAACCTAGAATTGCCTAAAAGAGGGACAAGACTCCAATTTTGGATTGGAGCATTCAATACATACACCAAGGTGGCATGGACTGACACATTTGTAACTGAATTCAGCCAAGACTTATCCAAGACCAAGGGAACCACAGCCCTGTGCCCTAACCTCTAGTCAATGGCTAGAGGAGACTTGGATTCCAAAGTGCAACCATTGGCCAAACCTCTACTGCAGTTGCCATTCACTATTGATCCCAAACAAACTTGCTCTACTATAAATAGAGCTCATTTGTGCTCAGTTTGAGTACACCAAAGCCATCAAACAGATGATTTCCTCAAAATCCCCCTCTTTAGGCCAAAATGCCTTCTTTAGCAAGGTAACTCTGAGTTTTTTATTTAGAGAGCATTTTCATCACAACTCATGATCCTAACACCTCATAAACATCATATGTAGGTGATCCAAACTATCAAAAGTGACCTGTAACACCAAAATCACAAAGTCACGTCTCAAAACCTCAAAATAGGCCTTTTGTGCATTTTTCAAGCCATGTCTTGATTCAGTCACTTTCCAAACTAGATAAAACCTCAAACACACTCCAAATAACATCCTTGAACTGTCCCAAATGGTTCCCCCATCTGGAACACCATTTGAGAAAGTTATTATTTTGGTCATTTTAACCCCTTTTGCAAGAAAGGGCCAGTTTGTGTTTTTGCAGGTTCTAGCTGATTACAACCATCCTCAAAGCTTCTAAGGGATCATTTGAGAGTGTCCAAAGCATCAAACCATTGCTGGAACAAGAAGTTTGGCAGATTGCACAGAAAACTCCAAAAGCTCAAAAAGAGGTAAGCATCATGACTTGAACTTTTCAAAATATGCATTGCTTTGAAGTCCACTGAGCATACACACCTCATACATGTTATATATGTTGTGTTTGAACCAATTCATCATGTAATTCATGTCTGTATCAAAGTGTAGCATAGAAAATGCAATTATAGGCCTTTTTCAAAACCACTATCGGGTTTTGAGGAGGGAGTATGATCTGAAAAAAATACCACCACCATTGTATTCCTTGTGAATTTCTAGGCCAGATGCATATAAATTTTGTCTCAAACCATGGAGAAATGAGAAAGTTATGACCTTCACGTTTCTGACCCAAAACTTGTCTTGCCTTGCCTTGGGCCAGGCCAAAAACAAGGCAAGCCTTGTATATTTGTGGTTTCACTTCAAGCAATGGATGCATCACCACCCCAGTGGTAAGGCACGCGCCCTATAACCTTGAGGTCGTGCGTTCAAACCCCACCCATGCCATTTTGTGTTTTCTCACATTATTGCTATTTTTTCCAATATTTTCATGTTTTATTAATTAATTGGAAAATTAATAACTCTTTCAATTTTAATTATTTTTTATTGGTTCTTTTTTGCAAAAAATCACAAAAATGTTGAAATATTTTATTCCACAAAAAAATTAAGTATATATTATTTATTTAATATAATTTGTATTTTTGTGAATAAATTCCTTTTTAATGTTTTTAAACATTTTAAAAGTGAATATTTACTTTGAAAATCAAAACCAAGTGAGTTTTAATTCATCTTGTGATTAATCCCTCATTTCTCAAACCTTAAACAAAAATCACAAATGGTTTATTCAAACTTATTTGGTATTTTATTTGATTTTCTTTAAATATTTACTTTTAAAGAATAAACAAATTAGGGTTTCTTTGATTTTCACCCTCATCAAACAATTTCAAACACTTTTGGGCCTCTAATAGAGTGTAAGACCCAATCCTTTGTAAATACAAAACTTTTTTGGGCCTCACTTATTGTATAAGTCCCGTTGTATTTCAAAAAGTTCGACTCGATCATCGTCCGTTGTAAAACAAACCCTGGACCTCTCCTCAAGCTATAAGACCCATTCAAAACAAAATTTTTAGGCCTCTATTAGAGTGTAAGACCCAACTGTAGCGAACGATTTTGGACGCGGTTCTTAAGCGTTGTCGCTCTTTGGGGTTTACTACAGGCCGATTCTTTTTTTATCCTATTGTGAGCTGACTAAGGAAGGGAAATAGATGTCTCCAATTAACCCTGCTTGCATACTGAGTTTAAACAGCGGTTTGTTAGGTTACGGATGCTATATGGTAATGGGGCCTTTCTTTCTTATTACTTTATTAAGGTGGAAAACTGTGACTATTCATGGGGAATTTGTCAGATTGGGTGGAGATAGGGGACTTTAGGTATTTTTATTAGTGTTCCTCCTGTTTTATGGGAGGAAATGGGTGTTTTGGTGTCTTGTTTGAAGCCCAAGACGTGAAGTGAAAGGTGATCTATATCTTGTTCAAAGCCCAAGATGTGAAGCTGAAGGTGGTTTGTATCTTGTTCAAAGCCCAAGATGTGAAGCTGAAAGGTCTATTTGTATCTTGTTCGAAGCCCAAGATGTGAAGCTAAAAGGTGTTGTCTTTAGAGAGAATTTGTCATCTCTAAAGAGGGTATGTTTGTCATAACTATTTATAAAGGAGAATTACTTTAACTGGGATATGTGAATCCGACAATACCATAATTTCCTTTATATGGGGGTTCCAACCTGAAGGAGAGACTTTAACTCAGTGTAGAGCAATGCTATCTTTCCTTAGGAAATTTTCATGCTAAAAGAGGGACAGTGCCATGGATGTAAATAATCCAGAGGCTTACCGCTTATAGCGATTAGATGAAGGGGAAGGAGTTGTTGATATTTGTGTACTGTGAACGAGACACAACTTTGATGTTAAAAGGTTGATTGGCTCAACCTGGGTTTTCTTATACAAAGCCTAAGAGGAGGCTATTGGCCCAACAAGAGGGAGTTTTTATGTGTCTGGTACGAAGCCCGAGAGAGAGGCTAAAAGGGTTGACTCAACAGGAGAATCTTTTATACTCAACAAGAGAGTGTTTTTGTATCTCGTAAGAAGCCCGAGATGGAGGCTAAAGATGGTGACTCACCAAGAGAATCTTTTATACTCAACAAGAGAGTGATTTTGTATCTCGTACGAAGCCCGAGATGGGGGCTAAAAGGTGATTGACTCAACAAGAGAGTCTTTTATACTCAACAAGATAGTGATTTTGTATCTCGTACGAAGCCCGAGATGGAGGCTAAAAGGTGATTGACTCAACAAGAGAGTCTTTTATACTCAACAAGAGAGTGTTTTGGTATCTCGTACAAAGCCCGAGATGGAGGCTAAAAGTTTTGACTCAACAAGAGAGTCTTTGTATCTCGTACGAAGCCCGAGATGGAGGCTACAAGGTTTGACTTAACAAGAAAGTCTTTGTATCTCGTACGAAGCCCGAGATGGAGGCTAAAAGGTTTGACTCAACAAGAGAGTCTTTGTATCTCGTACGAAACCCGAGATGGAGGTTACAAGATTACTGTTTCAGTTGAGTGACAGGTCCAGTATGTTAGTTCAATGAGAAAATCAGTTCTTATATAAGTAATGTTGCACTCATGGATTTGATCTGAGAATCGGGATTGTTTCCTGTTCTTTAAGGAAATGGGAAATCCAAAGGGTATTGAGACTGTCCGAGTCTACGGTGTCTTCCTATTTTTGATAGGGACTTGAGAATGTCTTTGAGACTCAAGGAAATTAGACTGTCCTAGTCTAGAGTTTTATCTTTTGTACTATGCTTAAAGAAATAGTAGTAGTACGTTCATGGTAGAAAGATCTAGACTCTTTGAAAGACTATTCTATTAAGATGACTAATTTCTGTTCCTATACCTCTAGGAGGTCGTCGGGACAATTTGTACGAAGCCCAAAAGGAGGCTGGACACTTTTAAGAAGCCGAGGGATAATTTGTACGAAGCCCAAGAGGAGGCTATCATTCCCAGAGGAAGAAATCATTTATACGAAGCCTAAGAGGAGGCTGTGAATACTTCTAAGAAGTCGACGGGTCCTTGTACAATGCCCAAGAGGAGGCAGGGATGCTTTTAAGAAGCCTGTGGGTCCCCAAACCCCGAGAAGTTCAAGACAGGCTATTCACAAAGAATAGATCAAGCCAGGAAAGTTTGAGAATTTGGAAGAAACTCAAGGGATGCAATTCACGGAGAAGAGATCATCTCTGGGGAGTAGAGGTTCTTGACAATTCCTAAGGAGGACAGCCGAAGAGAAGACTGTATCTGGTGCTCCTATGGGGGATCTAGTATTGTATATTTCTAAGAATGATCGAAACGGCTTTACCTAGTGCTAGACGTAGTTGCCGGGGAAACTCTAAATATCTATACTATTATTACACAGTCGATATGAGTTTATGAAAGAAGACTTACAGCGAAACAGCCCCACAATACAGTTATATGTATATGAAAGCGGTAAATGAAAGCATATAAACACTTACTCGGTTGTAGAGCTTCCATGCTGTTTGGTTAGTTGTTCAACAAAGAAAGATTGAAAACAACAGTATATTTTAAAATCAAAGGAGAAAGTGCTTTGAAAGGAAAGATTGGGGCTTACAGCTCAAGGAGTGGCCCAGGGTTTTAGTAGTGATTGCACTGTGATATGAGTTTGTACAGTGGGACTTATACAAGTGACTGAGGCCCAAGAAAGGTTTTCTGTACAAGGGGATGGGTCTTATACTCTCTCAAGAGGCCCAAAAAAATGATTTAGAGAAAAGAAGCGGGTCTTACTACTCGAGGGTAGGCCCAGATGATTTTGTTTAAAAATGGCGATCGCGCCGAGGTTTTAGAATGTACAGAGGGACTTATACAATAAGTGAGGCCCCAAAATAGGTTATGTAAAAAAGGGGGTTGAGACTTACACTCTATTAGAGGCCCAAAAGTTTTGAATGGGTCTTATAGCTCGAGGAGAGGCCCAAATGGTTTGTTTTTTAATCGGGCGATCATCGCGCCGAACTTTTTGAAATACAACGGGACTTATACAATAAGTGAGGCCCAAATTATTTATGTACAAAAAGGGGTGGGACTTACACTCTATTAGAGGCCCAAAGTGTATTTTAGGAAAAGAAATGGGGCTTACAACACGAGGGGAGGCCCAGGTGATTTTCAGTTTGAAAATGGCGATTGCGCTGAGATTTTTAACGTATCGGGACTTATACAATAACTGAGGCCCAAAATATTTTTGTACAAAAAGGGTTGGGTCTTACACTCTATTAGAGGCCCAAGTGTTTTTGAAAAAATATTTGTTAGGGTGAAAATCAAAGAAACCCCAATTTCATTTTTTAAAGGCATTTTTCAAAGAAAAATCAAGTAAAAAATGATAAAAATATCAAATAAAATCATTAATCATGTTATAAACAATGATTAAGGTTTATGAAAAAGTATTTTATCCACATGAATATTTAAAATCATTTTGGTTTTAAAAATCAAGAAAAAGAAATCATTTTAAAAGCATTTAAAACAATTTAAAACAATATTTTTGAATATATTAAAAATATATCAAATAATAATATTTTTTTTGTGATTTTTTGTGGATTAAAATATTATGGAGTATGAATAAGAAGTGTGTAAAATAGAATTGGAAAATGATGATTTTTGCTATGTAAAAGAATTGGTTGAATTTTGAAGATAAACTAAGAAAAAGAGGAAAGATGTCACAACATCACATTCGACATCTTTCATGAGTTTTGAAGATAAGAGAAAAAGGGAAGATGTCACAACATTACATTCGACATCTTAAAAAACCAGAACTGCACCTTGGTTTTCAACATCTTTGCTATCAAACTTCAAACATTCATAACTCTCTCAATTTTTAACGAAATTGAAATCCGTAAGAACCTATCTTGACCGATTTTTCACAAGGAATCCAATGGTATTACTCATGCACACTGAAACTTAACGTACAGAACACGCAAAGCAAAAAACCAGAACTGCATGTTGATTTTAAATATCTTTGCTTATCAAACTTTCAACACTCATAACTCTCTCAATTTTTAACGAAATTAAAATTTGTAAGAACCTATCTTGATCAATTTTTCGCAAGGAATCCAATGGTATCACTCATACATACTAAAACTTAATGTACAGCACACACAAGGCAAAAAACCAGATCTGCACCTTAAGTTTAAAACAACATAAACTCCACATATAAACATGTTAAAGTGCAAACAGTAGGAGGATCATATCATACACATTAAGGACTACATTTTTGCTTCAAGAATTGTTCAATATGATGCATGTATGTGGACAACAAAGGAAAGCATGATTCAAAGAATTCAAGTTGTGAATTTTACCTCTTTTTTGGAGATTTTGTGCAACCTACCAAGTGCTTTGTTCCAGAAATGATTTGATGCTTTGGACACCCTCAAATGACCTCTTAGAAGCTTTTAGGATGGTTGGAATTAGCTGGAAACCTCTGGAGCAAGTTTGAGCACTTTCTTGCAAAATGGGCAAAAGTGGCCAAAATGCCAACTCTCTCAATTGGTGTTCCAGATGTGTGGCACCATTTGGGACAGTTCAAGGATGATATTTGGAGTATGTTTGAGGTTTTATCTGGTTTGGAAAGTGACTGAATCAAGACATGGCTTGAAAAATGCAAAAAAGTCCAATTTTGAGGTTTTGAGAGGTGACTTTGTGATTTTGGTGTTACAGGTCACTTGTGATAGTTTGGATCACCTACATATGATGTTTATGAGGTGTTAGGATCATGAGATGTGATGGAAATGCTCTCTAACTCAAAAACTCAGAATTACCTTACTAAAGAAGGCATTTTGGAGTGAAAGAAGTGATTTTGAGGAAAGCATCTGTTTGATGGCTTTGGTGTACTCAAACTGAGCACAAATGAGCTCTATTTATAGTAGAGCAAGTTTGTTTTGGCAGCAATAGTGAATGGTGGCTGCAGCAGAGGTTTGTTTAATGTTGGCCAATGAAAATCCTAGTCTCCTCTAGCCATTGACTAGAGGTTAGAGCATAGAGCTTTGGTTCCCTACTTGTTGGAGGAATCTTGACTGAATTCAGTTGCAAATGTGTCAGTCCATGCCACCTCTAAGCATCTATTGAATGCTCCAATCCAAAATTGGAGTCTTGTCCCTCTTTTAGGGATTTCTAGGTTTGGCATGCTACTTCTTGTTCCAAGGACTTTGGAGGCTTGGCTCAGTGATTGTCCCCTTTGGATTTGATCCTCAGATGTGTCCAAGATGATGACAAGGCTTAGAAATTCGTGTGGCACAAGAAATGTGCAAATCTGTCCTGAAACATGTCTTAAAAATCAGCTGCAGCAAGTCTTGTTGTAAAATCCATAACTTCTTGCTCAAGAATGATAAATGGCTGTTCCAGGACTCTATGGAAAGCTGAGATGACATACTTCAACTTTGATGTTTGACCCTAGACTTGGTTCAACTTGGATCATGGAGAAAAACATCCTTGAAGTTGGGACATTCTTACTGAAAAAATATTAATGATGTCCTATGAAATGTTGGAACATCTGACAACTTTGAACATTAATAATTCCAAACTTTAATCACTTGTATCTTTTAATCCACTATGATATTTTGAGTTGAAGTGAATTGCATCTTTGATGCTTGTCTTGCATGGTGACAAAGCTTGAAAATTGTGTGGTATAAGAAAAAGTGCACAAAATCTGTCCTAAAAAACAGCTGCAACAAGCCTTCTTGTAAAGTCCATAACTTCCTGCTCGAGTGTGATAAATGGACGTTCTACAACTTTCTGGAAAGCTGAGATAACGCAATTCAACTTTGATGTTCAAGGTTTGTGAAGATAAGACTTGTAAAGTTGTCAAAAATGACCTTGAACTTGTGTGATCAAATCTGTCCTAAAAGCTGTCATGAAAATTCTGTTTTATCAATGCCTTTTGCAGAGACCATAACTTTTTGCTCGAGAATGATAAATGAGCTTTCTAGGACTTTCTGGAAAGGTGAGATGACGTACTTCAACTTTCATGCCCATGTTTTTTCCTGAATCAACTTGGATCATGGAGAAAAACATCCTTGAAGTTGGGACATTCTTGTTGGAAAAATATTAATGATGTCCTATGAAATGTCAGAACATTGGACATTAAGAATTCCCAACTTTGATCACCCATATCTTTCAATCCTTATGATATTTTAAGTTGATTCCTTCTACAATGTTAAAGTATCAAATACCCTCTTTAAAAGTAGCTCTTACGCAAAACCAATGGATGCTTGGGCCAATAGTTACAACCTTGAAAAGTTGTGCACTTGAACATGATTTTAACTTAGAAAAAATTTCTAAGTTTCTTTCAATTTGATCAATTTTGCAATTTTGCATGATTTCTTGATTTAAATTTGATCAAATTAAATCATCCATCATATTTTCTTGAGTAATGGCTTGTGAAGCTCAAAGTTGACCAAAAGTCAAACTTTGACTTTCTGCGTCAGTTGACGTTGTATTAGATGAACTTGAGGCTTGATCCACTTGAAATGTTGCACTCTTGTGCTTAATTCTTGATGTGGGAGTCCTCTTGATCCTTTGTGGATATTTAAGAGGCTAGACAAGTTGAAGATCATATCATTTCTTGATTGATCCTTTGTCTAAGAGCTCTGAGAGGGTTTGAAACCCTAGTTTGATTGTAGTGAACGCTCACCCATATTTGGGGAGACTAATAAGGTACAAAGGTACATCCATATTATGCTGATGATTTGCACCATGATGGGAAATCTTAGTGGTCAAAATTTTGGGGTATGACACCAACCCCCTTTGAAAACCAAACCATTTTGGGCCTCAATGCATTGTATAAACCCACCGCGTTTTCAAAAATCTCGGCGCGATCGCCATTTTCAAACAAATGACCCTGGGCATCTCCTTGAGTTGTAAGCCCACTACTTGTACAAAAATAAATCTTTTGGGCCTCTTGAGAGAGTGTAAAACCCATCCCCTTGTACAAAAAAACCTTTCTTGGGCCTCAGTCACTTGTATAAGTCCCTCTGTACAAAACGACAGTGCGATAACTGATAAACCTTGGGCCTCTCCTTGAGCTGTAAGCCCCGACATCTTTTCAAAATACTTTCTCCTTTAATTTTGAATATACTGTTGTTTTCAATCTTTCTTTGTTGAACAACTAACCAAACAGCATGGAAGCTCTACAACTGAGTAAGTGTTTATATGCTTTCTTTATCCGCTTTCATATACATATAACTGTATTGTGGGGCTGTTTCGCTGTAAGTCTTCTTTCATAAACTCATATCAACTGTGTAATACTAGTATAGATATTTAGAGTTTCCCCGGCAACTACGTCTAGCACTAAGCCCTGTTGATCACTCTTAAATAGACAAAACTAGATCCCCACAGGATTACCAGACACAGTCTTCCCTCCTCTTGTGGTTAAACAATATGGAGATGTGAAAGGCAGATTCTTTTTGAACCCTTTCTCAGACTGTCACCTTTAGAAGTTGTCAAAGAGACTCTACTCCCCAGAGATGATCTTTTCTCCGTGAATGGCATCTCTTGAGTTTCTTCCAAATTCTCGGACTTTCCTGGCTTGATCTATTCTCGGTGAATAGCATGTCTTGAACTTCTCGGGGTTTGGGGACCCACAGGCTTCTTAAAAGCATCCTCGCCTCCTCTTGGGCATTGTATATGGACCCTACGGCTTCTTAGAAGTATTCACAACCTCCTCTTAGGCTTCGTATAAGGATTCTTCCTTCGGGAAGAGAGCCTCCTCTTGGGCTTCGTACAAGTTGTCCCTCGGCTTCTTAAAAGTTTCCAGTCTCCTCTTGGGCTTCGTACAAATTATCCCAACGACCTCCTAGAGGTATAATAACAGATATTAGTCATCTTAATAGAACAGTCTTTCAAAGAGTCTAGATCTTTCTACCGTTAACGTACTAGTACTATTTCTTTAAGCATAGTACAAAAGATAAAACTCTAGACTTGGACTGTCTTACCTCCTTGAGTCTCGAAGGCATTCTCAAGTAGGGAAAAACACCAGTATACTCGGACAGTCTCCAATACCCTCTGGATTCCCCATTTCCTTAAAGAACAGGAAATAACCTTGATCCTCTGATCAATCCCAAAGCATATCCTTACCTTTAATCAGTCTCTTTATAAGAACTGATTTTCTCTTTTAACCAACCTACTGGACCTGTCACTCAACTGAAACAGCAATCCTTTTAGCCTCTATCTCGGGCTTCGTACGAGATACAAAAAGACTCTCTTGTTGAGTCAAACATTTTTAGCCTCTATCTCGGGCTTCGTACAAGATACAAAAAGACTCTCTTGTTTAGTCAAACATTTTTAGCCTCTATCTCGGGCTTCGTACGAGATACAAAAAGACTCTCTTGTTGAGTCAATCTCCCAATAGCCTCCATCTCAGGCTTCATACGAGATACTAAATCACTCTCTTGTTGAGTATAAAAGACTCTCTTGTTGAGTCAATCACCTTTTAGCCTCCGTCTTGGGCTTCGTACAAGACACATATAAAATACTCTCTTGTTGAGTCAAACCCTTTTAGCCTATCTCTCGGGCTTTGTACGAGACACATAAAAACACCCTCTTGTTGGGACAATAGCCTCCTCTTAGGCTTCGTATAAGAAAACCCCAGGTTGAGTCAATCAACCTTTTAGCATCAAAACTGTGCCTCGTTCACAGGATACAAACATCAACAACTCCTTTCATCTAATTGTTGTAAGCGGCAAGCCTCTGGATTATTTACATCCACGCCACTGTCCCTCTTTTAGCATGAGAAATTCCTAAGGAAAGATAGCATTGCTCTACACTGAGTTAAAATCTTCTCCTTCAGGTTAAAACCCCCTATAAAGGAAATTATGGCATTGCTAGGATTCACATATCCCGGTTAAAGTAATCCTCCTTTATAGTCAGTCACCCAACAGTTGTGACAAACAGACCCCCTTTAGAGATGACAAATTCTCTCTAAAGACAACACCTTTTTAGCTTCACATCTTGGGCTTCGAACAAGATACAAATAGACCCTTCAGCTTCACATCTTGGGCTTTGAACAAGATATAAACCACCTTTTCAGCTTTACGTCTTGGGCTTTGAACAAGACACCAAAACACCATTTCCTCCCATAGAATAGGAGGAACTACGATCGCTCTGATTTCCCTGTTTCGGTAAACGGGAATACGTAGGCATAAGATTAAAAGAAAAAATCTTAGCGAGCACACTAATCCAAAACCCAAATCCCGTACCCTCACATATCAATCGAAAAGCATCAGTCTTAAACTCCCACCAATCGTCCAAGCACTATTTTAATAATATAACTTAAGAGAGACCCACAATCTCAATAGCATCTGTAGACCAACAGTCATCTGTTTAAACTCAGTATGCAAGCAGGGTTAATTGGAGACATCTATTTCCCTTCCTTCATCAGCTTCAATAGGATAAAAAATGAATCAAACTGTAGTACCCCAAAAGCGATAGTGCTTCGCAACCACGCAAAAATGCGCGCTACAGAAAAATGGCGACTTCACTGGGGACAACGAGATCTTGTTCTCTTCCCATCTCTTAGGTAGAAACCTTAAAAAAGTGCCACAGAAAAGTGGCACCCACCATGGGGCTCTTTTCTTTCTTTCTTTCTTTTTTTGGGGGATTTCACTGGGATAGGACTTTTTTGACTTCACTAGGATCTTAGGTCAAAACCTTTAAAGTTGGGAAGGTACCACAGAATGGCGAATCCGCCGGGGAGCCATTTTTGTCAGGAACATAGGATTCATAGCTCTTTAAAGTCTAGGACTTTAGGACAAATATATATACTGCTTTTCTTAATTGATATCTGTGTTTATTTTTCTGCTAATGGGAATGCGTGTGATGCCGCATGTGGAAAGATTGAGTATACACCTAGGAAAAACCTCTTTTAGTAGTGCGGAAACTATTGGAAATGGTTGTCACGCGATACTACCCTCTTCTGATGGTTCTTCGTGTTGCACCCTAAAATTTGCCCTCCTTACTCTTTTTACTAACTGGCTTATGTTTCATTTCATTTTTTTTTGCATTATCATGTGTGCATATCATTAGCATGGAGTCAAGGTGCTTGAGGCAGTTCAAGAAAAGTCTTATCTGGTCTACCACTTCATCAAGGGCTCACAAGTGGCAAGGGATCTCAAGTGGATCACTCTCTCCTAACCAGTGCATGAATTAGGGTTTTGAGATTCTTGGGTTTATGGCTCTAATGGGCAAGCTCCTTGGGTTTTTATCATCAGCAAATGGCATATCTTATCTTTGTTGGAGAGGATACACATCATATTCAGAGGAATTTGAATTTGGAGACTGTGTTATTTCCTCCTAGACTAAGGGTGCCACAAACTAGGGTTTGCTATAAAGTCAGTTTATTTCTGATTTTTTGGGCAAGACTTGATTCCATGGTATTCCTTGGGTCCCTAAGTATCTAGGAGTGGAAGGTTGTCCATCAGTTTGATTCAGGAGAAGTTCAATTGGCCAATGGATTGAAAAATCAGTTAACTTGGTCAAAAAGTCAAATGTGGTCAACACAAAGTCAAACCTCAGGATTTTTGGTCAACATCAAGATTATGGGGTGAAATTCATCATTTGGTCAAGGGTTGATCATGATTCATCAAGGAAACCTCAGAATCATCAAGAATCAGGAGTTACTAAATTAGGGTTTTTGTAGTAAAAGTCAACTATACTTTGACCAGGCCTAACTTCCACATACTTCATCAAAAATTCCTCAACCAAAGTCCATCTTGAAGTAAATTTAATCCCCTACAACTTTGTGTCTCACAAGCCAAGGCCAGAAATGCTTCGTTTGGGAGATATGAGCCAAGACATTATATGTCATTTTGAAAGTCAACAAAAGTCAACCTTCTTCAAAAGCTCATAACTTGAACATGGAAGATCGAACTGACATGGGACCAAAAGGGTTGGTTAGAGGACATCTTTAGGTTTCTAAAAAGTATTAGTTTACATTAAGGAGCTAAAAATTGAAGGAGTTATGCTTAGTCAAAGTTGGGCAATTTTGAGGAGGTGCACAAAGCAAACTATGCCTAAAAAATCCAAATTTTGACAAATGGGCCATAAGTTTCTTGAACCAAACTCAAACATAAAGCCATGCACGACCCAAAGAGCATATATTTGGTTTTTCCTCATTTTATTTTATTTTTATTGGATTTATTTAGTTAAAATTCAATATTAAATGAAATAATTCAAAAATAATGGATTATTCAGGCCCAACTCATCATCAGAAGAATAACCCTAAGTATTTAAAACCTACTCATGCATTGGTTAGGGTTGGGGAGAGGGACAGACAGAGGGAAGAGGCACGTGAAATTGGAGGAGTTCTCAAGAAAACCCTAAAAAAGGATTTCTCACCGCAACTCACGATCCACAAGGAGTTTCTCCAGAATTCTTCCACAAAGCTTCTCTTGGATTTCACTACTTGATTCAACCGAATTTTGTTTACAACACTCACCAAAGCAAACCTCAGCTTTGTAGGTTGGTTAATTCTTGATCCAAACTCATTTTAGATAAATTTGAGCTTATGCAATGTAGATCCATTGGTTTCATGTGTTTTGATGCTTTTGCTTGTTGTTGATCATGAATATTGATGATGATCAAATTTGCATGAAGTTTAAATGTGGTTTATGAGCTTAATTTTCGTGCATCGCTGATTTTATGATGTTTGGGCTTGATCGGATAAGTGATTTTGCAGCTGGAAGTGATTTTTGAAAATCTGTTTTTGGCGTCACAGCAGTAGTAGTCGATTAACACATTTGTTGCTAACAGATTAGCAGTGTTAATTTTCACGTTTTTCTGATTTTTTTTAACTGCTAATCGATTAACACATTTGTTGCTAACAGATTAGCAGTGTTAATTTTCACATTTTTGCTGATTTTTTTAACTGCTAATCGATTAACACATTTGTTGCTAACAGATTAGCAATGTTAATTTTCACATTTTTGCTGTTTTTTTTAACTGCTAATCGATTAACACATTTGTTGCTAACCGATTACCACTGTGCTGAATTGTGATTTTTGAGCGTTTTCAAGCATGTTTCGATACCGTTTCGTTCGTAACCCTTATGGAGTGATGTGATACATGCTTAATGATTATTTTGATGCTATTGCACCTCACACCTTTGCATGTACACGATTTCTCGACACGCGATCGTTACACTTGTATGTTTGAATTGTCCATGTCGCTTGAATGTTCTTGCACACACCACATACCACTTGAGCTTGATGCTTGATGATGTTTGTTCTTGCTGCTGAACCTAATTAAATACATGTTTGCATGTTTGGTTTCATGATTTCATCGATTTTGCATGTTGACGCATTTTTACATTGATGTGTAGGATTCATGTTTGGTTTCCATGACTTGCACCATGTTTTATTATATGCTTTTGATCATGATCAATTGAATTACATGATGTACTTGTTGCTTGCCATGCCATACTTGTATTGTGCTCAAAATGCGATGTATGTTGTCCCACTTTCACATCTGAGTTCTTGCATAAGTGCTGTTATATGTGCTGCTTATCTTGACATGCTTGCTGCCTGCACCCTTTTTACACCCCTTTTCTTGTTGAATCATGTGCTGTTATAAGCTGTCTTGCTTACATGCTGTTTATTACTGCTGAGTTTGTGTGTGTGTGCTGTTGTATGCTGCTGAGTTTGTGTTTTGCACCCTCTTTTGCTCTTTCTCTTCCCTTGAATCTCAAGACTTGTTTAAGTCTTGGATTCCTTTCCCTTTAGAGCTACCTAGTCCAACTTAATTTCTGATTAAGCTTGGAGTAGGATTAGCATTAGGTCTTAGGTAGTTGTTTCTCTCCTAAACCTCACTAACCCTAGGATCTCCATGCATGATAACATTAGGACTCTTAGTTTCCCTTTAGAGTTACCCTTGTGTCTTCTCTCTTCTCATCTCAAAATGTCTTTAAAACACTTAATAATAATAAGGTGTATTGCGCCCGAGCCTTAAGTATGGGGAATGAGAAATGAGGGGCTTCCTCTCATCTTTCTAGAGTGCTTAGCGAGCGTCCTGTCTTGGGACGATGCGTTAAGTATTCGCCCCTGTGCCCTAGACTTTGGTGCAATGCAGCTTAGGAACTAATTTAAGCCACTTCTGTCCTAAAAAATACAAACCAAACTTCAAACTTTTTTGTCCTTCGGGACCTTCAACTTAAAGGCTATTTTCAAAAAGGGCACGTTACCTTCCGTCTGAGTCGCAAACAGGCATCGACCCTAACTGCCGGACGCGAACTTAACGTCGCTCATAAAAAACACAAAAAGAACTTGGTCCGAACTACGTTGACTCTGAATTCCCCATTGCACAAAGGGGGTACGTAGGCCTTGGACGTCGACGTCCTACCGAGTCGGTCTGTGTCTTTCCTTCCCCGTCTTAGTACAGCCCTAGATGACAGTATAACTCACCCTTAGAATAGACAACAAGCGTGGATCCCATCGAGTACGATGGACGCGTGGGGTGCTAGCACCTTCCCCTCGCGTAACCAACTCCCGAACCCAGGCTATGGTTGCGATGACCATTCCTTTCCCCCTTCCTAAGGTTTATGCAGTGTTCCCTTTCCCTCTCTTGGGATAAATTTACACGGCTGGCGACTCTGTTTTTCCGCATCACTCTCACGTTTGTACCTGGATGAAAATCCCGGGAGCGACAACTGGTGACTCTGCTGGGGACTCTGGTTGACCTATGCTGGTCCATCCCTAAGCGAGTCAGTCCTAACGCTTGCTTGTCTTTGTTCTCTTTGGGTGTTTGGTTTTGATTTGCTTTAAGTGTTGTATTTTATTTTTATTTTTATTTTTACCGCATTTTCTGCATTTCATTTTTTATTACTATCATGCTGCTGTGCTGTGCTGGCTGTCTTTGTTTTGCAGGTTGGGTGGGTCCGAGAGCTAAGCCCAATACCAAGGCTTGAGAATACCCTAGGACTAGAGTGGAAAGTAGTGGGACCTACGTGCCCGCTTGGTACGTTTGTGTGTTCACGAAATTCACAACCAGACGAGGCTATCTTGGGACGCATTCTAACGTGTGTGTCTTGCGCATGTTGGGGTGTTAATCTAGAGAGATGTCGACGCTGGTGACCGATCATTGAGGACCTTAGTGGAAACATCCCTCTTTAGTGGTGACAGTGGCAGACCACATCCTGTGGCAAACCCATTCGCACCCGAGGGCCCGCTTTGAAACTCGCATAGGATGGCCCCTACGTTTTGAAGAGAATCAGTGGAGGAACTCCTCGATTGACTTTAGTACTGTACCCCGAGGGATGAATATACTATTGTTTCTCGACCTCAGTGCCAAAGCTGAGGACCTTCCGCTTTGGAGAATCAGTTGAGGCCTCCTCGATTGATGATGATGCCAAACCAGAGATGGTGAACGTATCATCATTTCTCGACCTGAGAGCCCGGGATACTGAACATCCTAGTACCCACATGTGAGAGGGGATGGGCGTTTGCAGGTTTGCAGGTAACCGAGACTTTTAACCTACCCGGTTTTCTGGATTTCTCATCAATGTTTGTTCATTTGGGTTCCTCAGTGGTTCAGAGTTTTGGTTTTCTGGTTTCTCATTCAGTTAACAGCACAGCACATCCAGCAGTGTGCCTTGACCCCATGTTTGCATGAGCATATCATTTTTCTTGCATTCTGACATGTTTGGCATTTTTCAGGGCTTGCATCTTACTCTTGATTTCGGTTTTCTGAGGCTACTTCATTATGGATGTTCAAAGAAAGAAGACTGTTGCCTATTCGTTCCCAGAGCCGACTTTGACACTGATTCACAAACTAATTAATATGGCTAGTTCCGGAGTTCGTACAGAGTTCAGTGGAAGGTATGGAAGACTTCTGAAATTTGTCTATAATATCTCCCAGTATGAGAAGGATGCCATTCACACGCTTCTTCAGTTCTACGATCCGTCTCTGCGTTGCTTCACTTTCCCGGACTACATCCTGGCCCCAACGTTCGAGGAGTTCTCATTTATTTTGGGAATTCCTATCAGTCATGATATAGTTTTCTTTTCTGAAGAACACCCCGGGGTGAAAGATATGGCTGTTGCTCTTCATATTGATGAATCCGTTCTTAACAGTAATATTGCATAAAAACAAGGAGTTAAGGGTTTCTTGTTGAAGTTCTTGTTTGAGAAGGCTTGCATACATGTCAAAGAGAAGAACTGGACTGCTTTCCAAGCTATTCTGGCCATGTGTATCTACGGGATTGTTTTGTTTCCGAATATTCCTGATCTGGTGGATATGCATGCCGTCAGAATCTTTATTTCAAAGAATCCTATACCTACCTTGCTAGGTGACGTGTATCACTCAGTCCACTACAAGAATGAGAATAGGCGTGGGAAAACTGTGAGTTGTTGTGCACCACTCTTATCTACTTGGTTTCTGAGTCGTCTCCCCGAATCTGGCGCTTTCGTTGATACAAAAGATTCTCTGAAATGGTCAAAGAGGGTTATGGGCTTGACTACAGACAACATTGTTTGGATCAATCATGACTTGCTAGGATTGGATATTGTTTACAAGTGCGGAGAATTCCCTAATGTTCCCTTGATAGGGAGGAAAGGTGGAATTAACTATAATCCCTCCCTAGCTATCAGACAATTTGGTTATCCTTTGAGAGGTCCACCGGATGAGAGAGACACCAAAGAGTCCTTATTCTTCAATGGTATTAAGGATCAAGAGATGATGAAGAAGGTTGTGAATGCTTGGAAACAGGTAACCAAGAAGGGTAAAATGTCATTCGGAAAGTGTAATAACCAGGCTTTTCTCCCCTATAAAGAGTGGATCAAGAAAAGAGCAGAAGAGGAGCTCCTTCCTTTCCAGGTGCAACCACCTTTGTATCCTTTGGTGATCGAGCCTCCTACCACAGTTGAGATAGAGAAGTATGACAAGTTATGGGCTGAAAAGGAAAGGTTGAGGGAAGAAAATAATGAGCTAAAGAGAGAAATTTATCAGTGGAAGCATGAGCGGGGTGAAGCTGTTCATACCGCCAAGTTGAAGACAGAGCTCCTTGCTAAAGCAGAAAATGAGCTTGCTGACATGGTCGCATCCAGAGAAAGAATGAAACAAGCTTTGGATGGTATCAGTAATGTTCTCCGGTCCAAGGAGGAGGAATTAGGCAAAGCTTTGTTGAAGATTCATAGGTTCAATGATCACCAAGAGACCGCCATGGCTGAGAATAAAAGAAAGGAAGACGCTTACCTAGCTAAGATTGATCAATTGAAGTCAACGCTAAAAAAGAAAGACGCTGAGATCTTATCAGGGATATTCAAGAGACAAGCAGTCCAAGACCAACTCAATGAAGCTATAGCCTCCATAGAGGAACTGAAGGTCCAAGCTGAAGTGAAGAGATCTAGACATGAGGGACCTAGCATGGAAGGTGTTTCTGGAGAAGACGCTTGGGAGTTACATTGCCGATACTTGGATGGGATCATACACAGGAGAGACCTCCTTATCCAAGGACTGATTCAGAGACCGAAGCATCCCGACACCAGAAAGCTGTTCGAGGAAGTTCAAAACTGGTGCAGAAAGCATAGTGGATGGGGAGGATTGACTCTTGTAAACCTTGATGACATGCCTTAGTTTTCTTCCCTCTTTTATTGTATGTGGATCACCACCAGGCTTGTTGGTTGGGACCTATGGATTTTGTATTCAGACTTGTTATCTCAGATTTGTGGTTGTTGACATTCGGCTTTTCTCTGGTTTTCTTAATATATGAGCAGAAGTTCCATTATATCTTGTTATTAAACCAGAATCAAGGGGTGGATCGCCTTGTGAATTTTCAAACACGTCCATTTGCATTTGCATATTCATAATCATTTTGCATAATCATTTTGCATGACAGGTGTTTATTTCCGGTGTTCTTATCTTGTTCTAATCTCGGGATTTCAGATCAGCACATTCACCGGTATTTTACCAGACCAAATCAGAAGAGAATCATGGAACGAATCCAAGCTGAGTTGAGGGAAATGCGAGGCCAGATGGAGCGGTTTATGGGGAACATGCAAACCCTCGTGCAAGAGCAGCGGGTGCTGAAAGAAGAGGTCAACCAACTAAAGACTCAAATGAGTCTGGTTATGGAAATTGTGAGAGGTGTGATAAGCAAAGGTAATACCCTCATGCCTGAAGCTGCGACTGGAATTGTCTCTCCCCCGGTGTTCAAGAAGGGTGAGCAGATTGCCACTGTGACTGTCCCTGCTGTACCTCAACAACGAGAGAATCGTGTTCCGCGCCCGCCACAATCTACGCCTAAGCGGAATAGGCATTTTGAGGCTCCACCAGTCCCATATTCTCAGTTATTCCAGCATCTTCTTCGGTTGCAACTGGTACGGAAAAGGACCTTGGCTCCTCCCTCTGGAACTCCCCCTCCATGTTATGATGCAAGAGCCCACTGTGGTTTTCACTCTAGTGCACCGGGGCATAATGTGGAAGATTGTAGGGCGTTTCAGCATGTTGTCCAGGATCTGATAGATTCGAAGGCAATTGAATTCACGCCGAGCGACGTAAGTATACATGGTAGTCCTACTCTAGCTATTGAAAAAAGAAGTGGGTATCCCCGTTGCTTCTCCCAAAGCCACATCAAGTCAGGGGTATTTCTTGCAGTCCTTGGTCTTAGAATCTCCACATTCGCAAATGCTGCCTACGCCTCGACTAAGTCTGAAGAGAAAAGTGCCTGAAAGGGTTATGCGCTCGAATCAGGGTCAACAAGAGAACTGCTCTGGAAAGAGACAACAAAGATCACGAAGGCCTGAAAGGAGGTTTGATCCACTCCCTGTGCCTCACAGCCAGGTTCTTGCCCGTCTACTTGAAGGTTCTTTGGTTCAACTAAGGGATGCCAAGCCTGTCCCCGACCCTATTCCTCTTGATTATGATCTGGACGCCAGATGTGAATATCACTCAGACACACTGGGTCATTCAATTGAAAACTGCAACGTGTTCAGGCATAAGGTGCAAGACCTGGTGGACTCATAGATCATTGTATTCACTGAAGATGATATGTACATCAATGGAAGCCTCCTTTCTTAAATGAACACTCAGTCTGCAAGTACGTCCAAGCAGAATTAGGCTTCCTCAGCAATGGCAATCTTCAGCTTCTTTACTGCATTTTCATTTGTAATTTTATTTCTTGTTAAAAGCATCGTATGTATGCAAGACTTGTTTATTTTTTTATGATGATATTAATGCAATGAGTATGTTTTCCTTGAAGTAATCCATTCATATTCACGCTTAAATGTTTATATGCACTGCAATATCATTTTTTCTTGTTAAGAACTCTTGAGGGAGGATGACGAAATAAGAACGCAGGTTTCTAATGGTACGCTTTTGGATAGAAGCCTGTTGAGGATGTACAGGCATTGTTTCAAACCCCTAAACACTGGATAAATAAGGAGATAAACCCTCGTTAACCCCTTTGAGCCTTGGAGTAGGAGTTTCTTTCGTACGAAAAACCCTCATACTTAACCTAGGGGCAGGGTAGGCATCAGTTAGTTTGACCGAGCGCTCAAATTCCAAGGAGAATGTGCAAGAGATATGAAACCCCGATGGTTATCCGTCAACAACTAAGAAGTGAGGCAGTCACAACCCTTTCAAGCAAACAAGACAATCAGTGTCACACGCTTTGTTCAAAAGGGGAATAAAAAAGGAAGGAGAGAAAGCCCGCTAAGTCGAGACTTGAAAACAAGTGACTTAGGCAAAAGTTAGGGCATCCCGCTGGACTTCAAGATCGAAAAAACTCAAAAGAGTCAGTCCAGGCAAAAATTAGGGGTTAAAAAAAAGAAAGAAAAAGTGAAAGGCGAAAAGAAAATCTCCGATAAGGACAAATTCGTGTGATTACAGACACAAAAGATAAAAGGGATGACTGTCACTCCAAAACCTCCTTAGGGGTCAAACCATTAGTGGCATAGGTTCCTTGAAGATCATAAATCTTTCGAGAAATGAGCGTTTGGGTCAGATTAACTGAACATAGGACTGGAGAACATCACGAAGAGTGGGTGGGCACCAATAAACTTCGAGCCATAAATCCTTTTTTCTGAAACCGTGAACCAAACCACGTTACAACCCTTAAAAGTCCTAATTGAAACAGGGTTTATTCCGAAGGCGTACTTCAACAGGACAGCGTTCCTGACTCCTATAAGTTGTGTTAATAAGATTTGTTAGTATTGCATGTGCGCATTGTTTTTGCCATTCAAAAATCAAGGTCGCGTCCCAGCTAGTGATTCGTTCACAAGGTTGGGCGACGCATTTTCAATAAAAACTTCAAGGTTAACATGAGTGTTGCATTAGAATTCTCATAGATAACTTGTTCTATTTGCATACATGTGCCTAAGCATCAATGTAGCTTACACAGTGAAAGTCAGTCAAGAAGCTTGATCCTGCCAAGTTGGGTTGCTTGAAAATTCCGAAGGACAATCATATCAAGGGGCATGCTGCCAAGAGACTCAGTGTAGAGTGGGCTCTCCCAGTAAGTCGTGTTAAGATGGAGCCAATCTGGGGCAGTCACGTCGAGAAGTCCCTCTGAAATTCAGTTATTCTGGGGCATTCATTCTAAGATCAGGGGCAAAGTCACTTCAAAGCTCATATTGGGGCAGGACACCTCCAGAGCGTGGGAGATTATCCACTCCTGAAAATGGTTAATTGAAAGCACCTCTTCAAGGCAGAATATTTCAGGTCATTGCAAATCCCTTTCGAAGTAATGTACTTCATGGATTATGAAGACTGGGCAGTTATGTCAAGATATGATAAATCTCTCCAAGAGCTTGAAGACCCTGGGGCAGTGCGAACGCCTGGTCTTCTGTAAAATCCTCTTGAGGTGATTTCTTCCATTAGACCTGGTGGTCTGGGGCAAGTGGAAAGTTCAAAGGGCAGTCTATGACCTTAGAAACAAGTCAGGATTGAAGGGCAACAGGATCATACTTCCCCAGCATCTTACTCTCCCCAGTATTGAGGTTGTACTTTCCTCAGCAGAGCAGACCTTCCCTAGCAGGAGACTTAGGAGGTATTTTCCCCAGGTCAAGACGTTATTTCCCCACAAAGTCAAGGTGCTCCTTCTCCCCCATCAGCAGGCTAAGTCCAGCAGTATCCCCAGCAGGTTTTAAATCCAAGTGATATTTGGCACTCTTCTGATTCAGGACATGGCCCCCCTTTTTCAAAGAGTTACGTATAATCCCCAGTAGAGCGGATGTTCTTTTGGAATTTCATCCCCAGCAGAAGTTGTTGATCCAAAGATTCGGTCACGGTGATCCTTCTCAACAGAGTTCGTGGATTCAGAGGACAATTTATTTTTGTCGTCCCCAGCTGAATTGGTCTTTCCTCTCCGGCATTTATTTTGCTGGGGGGACCCTTTTTGCATATCATAAGCATTTGCATTGCATCCTCGAAAACATGGCATTTACATTTGCATTCGAAGCATAAGCCATGTTTGATGCTTTCCTTGCCAGCAGAGATAGCACAGTTCAGGAGATTTTGGAGGGATGTGTTCCTCATATTTGTGTTCCCCGGCAGAGTCTTTTATTTAGACTTATCCATTCCCCAGCGAGATTAATCCCCGGTAAAAGTTGCTTTACACCTTTTTTCACCCGTCCGTGTACCTTTTAGATACCCGTCCGTATTGAGCTTTCTACACCCATCCGTGTACCCTTTTGATACCCGTCTGTATTAAAACCTTTACACCCGTCCGTGTACCCTTTTGATACCCGTCCGTATTGAAACCTTTACACCCGTCCGTGTACCTTTTTGATACCCGTCCGTATTGAGCTTTCTACACCCGTCCGTGTACCTTTTAGATACCCGTCCGTATTGATACCTTTACACCCGTCCGTGTACCCTTTTGATACCCGTCCGTGTTGAAACCTTTACACCCGTCCGTGTACCTTTTTGATACCCGTCCGTATTGAGCTTTCTACACCCGTCCGTGTACCTTTTTGATACCCTTCGTATTGAGCTTTCTACACCCATCCGTGTACCTTTTAGATAACCGTCCGTATTGATACCTTTACACCCGTCCGTGTACCTTTTTGATACCCGTCCGTATTGAGCTTTCTACACCCGTCCGTGTACCTTTTGGATACCCGTCTGTATTGATACCTTTACACCCGTCCGTGTACCCTTTTGATACCCGTCCGTATTGAAACCTTTACACCCGTCCGTGTACCCTTTTGATACCCGTCCGTATTGAGCTTTCTACACCCGTCCGTGTACTTTTTAGATACCCGTCTGTATTGAAACCTTTACACCCGTCCGTGTACCCTTTTGATACCCGTCCGTATTGAAACCTTTACACCCGTCCGTGTACCTTTTTGATACCCGTCCGTATTGAGCTTTCTACACCCGTCCGTGTACCTTTTAGATACCCGTCCGTATTGATACCTTTACACCCGTCCGTGTACCCTTTTGATACCCGTCCGTGTTGAAACCTTTACACCCGTCCGTGTACCTTTTTAATACCCGTCCGTATTGAGCTTTCTACACCCGTCCGTGTACTTTTTAGATACCCGTCCGTATTGAAACCTTTACACCCGTCCGTGTACCTTTTTGATACCCTTCCGTATTGAGCTTTCTACACCCGTCCGTGTACCTTTTTGATACCCGTCCGTATTAAAACATTTACACCCGTCCGTGTACCTTTTTGATACCCGTCCGTATTGAGCTTTCTACACCCGTCCGTGTACCCTTTTGATACCCATCCGTATTGAAACCTTTACACCCGTCTGTGTACCTTTTGATACCCGTCCGTATTGAGCTTTCTACACCCGTTCGTGTACCCTTTTGATACCCGTCCGTATTGATACCTTTACACCCGTCCGTGTACCTTTTAGATACCCGTCTGTATTGATACCTTTACACCCGTCCGTGTACCCTTTTGATACCCGTCCATATTGAACCTTTTTACACCCGTCCGTGTACCTTTTAGATACTCGTCCGTATTGAACCTTTTTACACCCGCCCGTGTATCTCTTCAGTACCCGTCCGTAATTGATTTTCTGAATTCCTTGACGACCGTCAGTGTTTATCCCCGGCATAGTTAACACTCGTTTGTGTTTATTTCGTGACTTTCCAATACTTTGGTTTTCAACACTCGTACGTCTCGTGACAAGTGCAGCATTTATTGTTCGTCCCCCAGTGAGTCGTCCCTCTTCTGTCGGTCGTAAATTCTTGGAGTTCTTTCAGTATTCAATCCCCGTGTATCCTGGATTGTCTAAAAGTCGTCGCTATCATACCTTCAGGACCAAGTTGATTGAATAGGGGCAGCTGTTGCACCCCAAAATTTTCCCTCCTTACTCTTTTTACTAACTGGCTTATGTTTCATTTCATTTTTTTTGCATTATCATGTGTGCATATCATTAGCATGGGGTCAAGGTGCTTGAGGCAGTTCAAGAAAAGTCTTATCTGGTCTACCACTTCATCAAGGGCTCACAAGTGGCAAGGGATCTCAAGTGGATCACTCTCTCCTAACCAGTGCATGAATTAGGGTTTTGAGATTCTTGGGTTTATGGCTCCAATGGGCAAGCTCCTTGGGTTTTTATCATCAGTAAATGGCATATCTTATCTTTGTTGGAGAGGATACACATTATATTCAAAGGAATTTGAATTTGGAGACTGTGTTATTTCCTCCTAGATTAAGGGTGCCACAAACTAGGGTTTGCTATAAAGTCAGTTTATTTCTGATTTTTTGGGCAAGACTTGATTCTATGGTATTCCTTGGGTCCCTAAGTATCTAGGAGTGGAAGGTTGTCCATCAGTTTGATTCAGGAGAAGTTCAATTGGCCAATGGATTGAAAAGTCAGTTAACTTGGTCAAAAAGTCAACTGTGGTCAACACAAAGTCAAACCTCAAGATTTTTGGTCAACATCAAGATTATGGGGTGAAATTCATCATTTGGTCAAGGGTTGATCATGATTCATCAAGGAAACCTCAGAATCATCAAGAATCAGGAGTTACTAAATTAGGGTTTTTGTAGTAAAAGTCAACTATAATTTGACCAGGCCTAACTTCCACATACTTCATCAAAAATTCCTTAACCAAAGCCCATCTTGAAGGAAATTTAATCCCCTACAACTTTGTGTCTCACAAGCCAAGGCCAGAAATGCTTTGTTTGGGAGATATGAGCCAAGACATTATATGTCATTTTGAAAGTCAACAAAAGTCAACCTTCTTCAAAAGCTCATAACTTGAACATGGAAGATCGAACTGACATGGGACCAAAAGGGTTGGTTAGAGGACATCTTGAGGTTTCTAAAAAGTATTAGTTTGCATTAAGGAGATAAAAATTGAAGGAGTTATGCTTAGTCAAAGTTGGGCAATTTTGAGGAGGTGCACAAAGCAAACTATGCCTAAAAAATCCAAATTTTGACAAATGGGACATAAGTTTCTTGAACCAAACTCAAACATAAAGCCATTCACGACTCAAAGAGCATATATTTGGTTTTTCCTCATTTTATTTTATTTTTATTGGATTTATTTAGTTCAAATTCAATATTAAATGAAATAATTCAAAAATAATGGATTATTCAGGCCCAACTCATCATCAGAAGAATAACCCTAAGTATTTAAAACCTACTCATGCATTGGTTAGGGTTGGGGAGAGGGACAGACAGAGGGAAGAGGCACGTGAAATTGGAGGAGTTCTCAAGAAAACCCTAAAAAATGATTTCTCACCGCAACTCACGATCCACAAGGAGTTTCTCCAGAATTCTTCCACAAAGCTTCTCTTGGATTACACTACTTGATTCAACCGAATTTTGTTTACAACACTCACCAAAGCAAACCTCAGCTTTGTAGGTTGGTTAATTCTTGATCCAAACTCATTTTAGATTAATTTGAGCTTATGCAATGTAGATCCATTGGTTTCATGTGTTTTGATGCTTTTGCTTGTTGTTGATCATGAATGTTGATGATGATCGAATTTGCATGAAGTTTAAATGTGGTTTATGAGCTTAATTTTCATGCATCGCTGATTTTATGATGTTTGGGCTTGATCGGATAAGTGATTTTGCAGTTGGAAGTGATTTTTGAAAATCTGTTTTTGGCGTCACAGCAGTAGTAGTCGATTAACACATTTGTTGCTAACAGATTAGCAGTGTTAATTTTCACGTTTTTCTGATTTTTTTTAACTGCTAATCGATTAACACATTTGTTGCTAACAGATTAGCAGTGTTAATTTTCACATTTTTGCTGATTTTTTTAACTGCTAATCGATTAACACATTTGTTGCTAACAGATTAGCAGTGTTAATTTTCACATTTTTGCTGTTTTTTTAAACTGCTAATCGATTAACACATTTGTTGCTAACCGATTACCACTGTGCTGAATTGTGATTTTTGAGCGTTTTCAAGCATGTTTCGATACCGTTTCGTTCGTAACCCTTTTGGAGTGATGTGATACATGCTTAATGATTATTTTGATGCTATTGCACCTCACACCTTTGCATGTACACGATTTCTCGACACGCGATCGTTACACTTGTATGTTTGAATTGTCCATGTCGCTTGAATGTTCTTGCACACACCACATACCACTTGAGCTTGATGCTTGATGATGTTTGTTCTTGCTGCTGAACCTAATTAAATACATGTTTGCATGTTTGGTTTCATGATTTCATCGATTTTGCATGTTGACGCATTTTTACATTGATGTGTAGGATTCATGTTTGGTTTCAATGACTTGCACCATGTTTTATTATATGCTTTTGATCATGATCAATTGAATTACATGATGTACTTGTTGCTTCCCATGCCATACTTGTATTGTGCTCAAAATGCGATGTATGTTGTCCCACTTTCACATCTGAGTTCTTGCATAAGTGCTGTTATATGTGCTGCTTATCTTGACATGCTTGCTACCTGCACCCTTTTTACACCCCTTTTCTTGTTGAATCATGTGCTGTTATAAGCTGTCTTGCTTACATGCTATTTATTACTGCTGAGTTTGTGTGTGTGTGCTGTTGTATCCTGCTGAGTTTGTGTTTTGCACCCTCTTTTGCTCTTTCTCTTCCCTTGAATCTCAAGACTTGTTTAAGTCTTGGATTCCTTTCCCTTTAGAGCTACCTAGTCCAACTTAATTTCTGATTAAGCTTGGAGTAGGATTAGCATTAGGTCTTAGGTAGTTGTTTCTCTCCTAAACCTCACTAACCCTAGGATCTTCATGCATGATAACATTAGGACTCTTAGTTTCCCTTTAGAGTTACCCTTGTGTCTTCTCTCTTCTCATCTCAAAATGTCTTTAAAACACTTAATAATAATAAGGTGTATTGCGCCCGAGCCTTAAGTATGGGGAATGAGAAATGAGGGGCTTCCTCTCATCTTTCTAGAGTGCTTAGCGAGCGTCCTGTCTTGGGACGATGCGTTAAGTATTCGCCCCTGTGCCCTAGACTTTGGTGCAATGCAGCTTAGGAACTAATTTAAGCCACTTCTGTCCTAAAAAATACAAACCAAACTTCAAACTTTTTTGTCCTTCGGGACCTTCAACTTAAAGGCTATTTTCAAAAAGGGCACGTTACCTTCCGTTTGAGTCGCAAACAGGCATCGACCCTAACTGCCGGACGCGAACTTAACGTCGCTCATAAAAAACACAAAAAGAACTTGGTCCGAACTACGTTGACTCTGAATTCCCCATTGCACAAAGGGGGTACGTAGGCCTAGGACGTCGACTTCCTACCGAGTCGGTCTGTGTCTTTCCTTCCCCGTCTTAGTACAGCCCTAGATGACAGTATAACTCACCCTTAGAATAGACAACAAGCGTGGATCCCATCGAGTACGATGGACGCGTGGGGTGCTAGCACCTTCCCCTCGCGTAACCGACTCCCGAACCCAGGCTATGGTTGCGATGACCATTCCTTTCCCCCTTCCTAAGGTTTATGCAGTGTTCCCTTTCCCTCTCTTGGGATAAATTTACACGGCTGGCGACTCTGTTTTTCTGCGCCACTCTCGCGTTTGTACCTGGATGAAAATCCCGGGAGCGACACTTCGAAAAACATCACCTAGCACGGTTCCCGGCCCGCTGGTGTTTTCTTGACAAGAACTGATGATTTTGAGAGACAGGTACAAAAATCACTAGTATAAACCTTTGGGGGGGGTAGAGCCTTGACTTCATGACACCGACCCTTTGACCCCATGTTTTTTGTATTTTTTTTGTGTGTTGCATTCATGCATTCATCTAAAAAACATTGCATCAAAGAAAATTTTCTCTTCTAGTCTCTCTTTTTCAAACTAAACTAAGACAATGATTGCAAATGTCAGAGAGAAAAAGATTGCGCTCATGGACTTCGGTAGAAGGAGAGCTCATAAGTATACCTTCATGGTTCCAAAGTTAGAAGATTTAAGAGGATTAGCGAGGATGATCACTAACCCTGAAGCTTTCAGAGCCAAGTACGGAGGTCTGCTACCTCTGTTAAGAGTCCATGTGATTGAAGGAATCATGGAGGCACTCGTTCAGTTTTATGATCCGGTCTATCACTGTTTCACATTCCCGGATTACCAGCTCGCACCAACGTTGGAGGAGTATTCTCACCTAACCGATCTACACATTACTGATCGAGCTCCATTTTCTGGACTTGAAGAAATTCTAAAGGATTAAATCATTGCAAGAGCAATTTGTTTGGATGAGTCAGAAGTCAAGACTCACATGACCACCAAGGGTGGGCTCCCAGGTTTGCCAGCCCAGTTCCTGACAAAGAAGGCTCTGTACTTTGCTAGTATAGGGAACATGACTACTTTTGAAAGCATCTTTGTCTTACTCACCTACGGGTTATTTCTGTTTCCCAACATTAATAGCTTCGTCGATATCAACGCCATTAAGGTTTTTCTCATTGGAAACCCTGTGCCAACTTTGCTCGCGGACACGTATCATTCTGTACACTTAGGGAATTTGTACAGCGGAGGGATGATCACGTGTTGTGTACCCCTGCTATATAAATGGTTTATCTCCCATTTGCCTAAGTCTGCTGCTTTTTGGGATCATAAGAGTGCTTTGCGTTGGTCGCAGAAAATCATATCTCTCACCAACTCTGACATAGATTGGTGCAATATGATTTATGACGGGATCAGGATCATTGACCGTTGTGGAAACTTCCCCAACGTACCCCTCATAGGAACTAAAGGAGGAATCAACTACCATCCAGTTCTTGTTCGTCGTCAATTTGGATACCCGATGAGGCATGTCCCGCGTAATGCTCATCTGGAGGGTCTTTTCTTCAAAGAAGGAGAAAATGATAGGGCACTAAAGATGGAAATAGTGCACGCTTGGAAACATGTTCATAAGAAAGAACGAGAGTCTCTAGGAAAACTGGATTGTGTCTCGGTGGAGTCTTATCTCCACTGGGTACAAACTAGAGCTCTCAAGCTAAAGATGCCTTATCCTCGTCACGAAGTTCTTCCGCCGAGGGAATCTGTCATGTACTTCATGACTGAAACGGAAAAACTTCAGGTTACTCTCAACAAAGTTCAACAGGAGAGGAGGTCTTGGAAGAACAAATACCGCACCCTCAATGTAGAGTGTACCAAAATACAACAACTGCTAAAAGATAAGGATGCTCTGATCGAGATTTTAGAGTAACATGTTGTGGATAATCAGGATGACCAAAGGAATTTGCTCGTTCCTTTCATTTAGCAAAGGAATGACAACCCGACAACGGCCCAAGAGCCCCGGTCCAAGAAAAGGAAAGTACCAGAATCAGCACCCGGTTTCTCCCCAGAGAGGACTCGGGACCCCTTGGCTTAGGTTTCTATTTCCGCACCTTGTAATCTACTGTATTTCTATTTTCACAATCCTTTGAATTCAATAAAACGGGGTTTCCCCACTGTTTGATATTTGCAATCTAATTGTCGAAGTTTATTTTGATTAAACAAAAAAAACAATTAATATAATCATTGCATTCATCATTCTCACGTCAAGAATTCTTCTTACCTACGAATCTCACATTTGTGTCTCGGTTCTAGAGTTAAACTGTCTCATTCGTACAATACTTGGGCCAATCGTCAGAAAAAGATGGATGATCTCGAGGAAGAGAACAGAGAGTTGAGAGAAGAGATCGACACTCTGAGAAAGGATTTGAGAAAGCTTCGTAACGACATGCAAGCCATGGCAGAAGCTCATCTACAAAGGACTGTGATCTCGGAGATCACCTCAACGCCCATAGTGGAAAAGTCCGACCCTAGGTACAAAATGCCGAAAGATCGTCCCTGGGGCATGCCACTTAACTATATCCCAGAAGGATATATCTCGTTGATCAATGAGGATCAGCGGACCGCAACAGGGACCGCTGGGCATGAAGGTTACAAACTTCGGGAAAGCGAGGATGCCTGGGGCATGACAGCAACTCCTAAAGGTTACAAACTTCGGGAGGCACCGAGAGTCTCAGCCATAATGACTATACCACCGCCCGTGGTACACACTGTCCCGGAAGGACAGATTCCACAAATACCTTCTGGTGGAAATGACAACATGTTCAAAAGAATGAATGAGTTCGAGGAATAGTTCCTGGGAATACAGAAAGAACTGCAGGCCCTTTGCGGTTAGGATATATTTGGAAAGGACGCCGCGGACCTCTGCTTGGTCCCCAATGTGAAAGTCCCGCACAAATTCTAGGTGCCCGACTTTGAAAAGTACAAGGGTAACTCTTGCCCTCAGAGTCACTTGATGATGTACGCTCGGTGAATGTCAGCTCAGACAGAGAATCAGGATTTACTGATTCACTACTTTCAGGATAGTTTAACCGGTGCCGCACTAAAATGGTACATGGGTTTAAACTGTGCTACGATTAACACTTTCAGAGATCTTGGCACTGCCTTCGTCCAACAATATAAATACAATCTGGACATGGCACCCGACAGAGATCAACTCAGATCAATGTCACAAAAGGACAAGGAAACCTTTAAGGAATATGCTCGGAGATGGCGTGAAATTGCCGCTCAAATTTGTCCACCTCTTGAGGAAAAAGAGATGACAAAGATCTTCTTAAAGACCTTAAGCTCATTTTATGACGACGGAATGGTTGCTAGTGCGCCCAGTGACTTCACTGAGATGGTCGGTATGGGAGTTCGTCTTGAGGAAGCCGTCTGAGAGGGACGTCTAGTCAAAGACACTGGATCATCAAGTAGTACAAAGCAATACGGTAGTGCTCTCCCTAAGAAAAAATAGCAGGATATTGGGAATATCTCTCTCGGAAAGCAAAGGCGACGTTATAACCGGTAGCAGCTGTAACTCCTGCTATCAATCCTGCGCCTATTTCTAGGTATCAACCTCAGGTTGCGTAGAGCCAACCTAATCAGCAAAGGACTCAACAGCCTCTTCAGCAGGCTCGTCCTCCATATAACAACAACCGTATAATGCTTCCACCAGGATTTGATCCTATACCTGTATTATACGCAGAACTATTTCCGTTACTACTGGCTAAGGGGCATGTCCAGACTAAGTCTCCTCTTACAGTACCGGAAAATCTGCCTTTCTGGTTTAAGGTGGATCAGACTTGCCCTTACCATCAAGGAGGACCAGGGCATAACATAGAGAACTGTCTCAATTTCAAATCCGACGTGCAAAAGCTTGTTAGGAGTGGGGTCTTATCTTTCAAGGATACAAATCCTAATGTTCTCACAAACCCGCTGCCTCAACACGAGAAAGCTATAGTCAGTTTGATAGAGGGAGAGACTAACAACGTCTATCAAATTCATGATGTACTCTTGTTAAGGACCAATCTGGTCAAGATGCATTGTAGACAGAGTAGATATGGCCATGTGCCACCTCATAACTATCACCAGTGTGATATCTGCTCGAAAAGCAATCGAGGATGTTATGTGGTGCAATCAACTTTACAGGAACAGATGGATCTCGGATGGATCCAAGAGCACCGATTTCGTGGAGTTAACATGGTTTACACGAATTTTAACATCATTCAGAACCACGACATCCGTGCAATGAATGTCAACTTGGTGGCGATGCATTCCAGGCAAAGCCAGTATCATAATCTGCCGCGGCACAATTACAGTTCCTGTCTGACTTGCTCGGTAAATAAATAGGGATGCTCTTTTGTACAAGAGGCCCTCCAGCGTCAGATGGATCCTGGATGGATCCAGGACTACCATGATAGGAATCCCTATCAGATCAATATGATTCAAATCTTTGATATTTACTTGATGAATACCAGCCTGGTGGAGTTACATGCTAAACAGGTCCGGCTCGGGTTCCTGGTATCACATGATTATCAGAGCTGTAGGGCGGGTTACGAAAATGATCAAGGTTGTGCCCTTGTCCAGGAAACCCTTCAGCACTTGTTGAACCACTGGTGGCTTCCAATCTATATGGATGAAGACACCCAGCAAATTAGTATTACCAACGGGAACCCTAATCGGCATCAAAGTTGGGACGTTCGATCTGTGGAAACTGACCTTGTGAGGTTACATTGTATTCAAAGCGGGCGTGGCCAGGTGCCACCACACAACTATGAACGTTGTAGAGTCTGTTCGGAAAGTAACCAAGGATGTTACCTTGTGCGAGCAGCTCTTCAGGGTCAGGTGGATCGTAGAGAGATTAGCCCATGTGCGGGTTCCGGACCAATCAACTGGACGCCTGACTACCTCGCTGATCAAATCGAGGACGTTATCATAATCTCTGATCATCAGAGGGCTAGGGATGTTTGTTCCATCATCCCTCTATTTGACGAATCGAGAGTTCCCAACCGGGAACGGATCGAAATTACTTACGATGGTCAGAAAAATCAAAAGGCTCCCATAGTCATCTATCTACCGGGACCATTACCGTATGAATCAACTAATGATATCCCTTACAAATACGGTGCAACAACAGTCGAGAATGGAAAGGAAATTCGATTACCCTTCGTCGTGAATATTGTAGACATCAGTCGAGTAACACGGAGTGGTCGAATCTTCAACTGAGGAGTTGGAGAACTTAACAAAGAAAAGGAACCTCAGACAGAAGTTCCCAATCTACCAGTCGGTCAATCCAGTAATCCCGACCTTTCGAAAAATGAGGATGAGATGCTAAAGCTCATCCAGAAGAGTGAATACAACATTGTTGATCAACTGTTGCAGACTCCTTCAAAGATCTCAGTGCTATCACTTTTACTCAGTTCAGAAGCGTACAGGGAGGCTCTACAGAAAGTCTTGGAGCAAGCCTTTGTGGAACAGGATGTAACAATCAGACAGTTCGATAGCATTGTCTCTAACATCACTTCCTGCAATAACTTGAGATTTAGTGATGAGGAATTACCTGAAGAGGGTCACCGTCATAACATGGCGCTCAATATCACGGTCAGCTGCCAGGGCGATGATTTAGCCAGCGTACTGGTAGACACAGGGTCAGCCCTGAATGTTATGCCGAAGTCCACTTTGATGCAATTATCCTTCAAAGGACCCCCGATGAGAACCAGTGAGGTCGTCGTCAAAGCATTTGACGGGTCCAGAAAAAACGGTTATCGGCGAAGTCTACCTTCCCATAACTATTGGTCCTCACACTTTCTAAGTCGCTTTCCAGGTCATGGACATCCGGGCAACGTACAGTTATTTATTAGGAAGACCTTGGATACATCAGGTTGGGGCGGTCACCTCGACCCTCCACCAAAAGTTAAAGTTCGTCCAGAATAACCAGCTCGTGACGGTCTGTGGAGAACAAGCCTTACTCGTGAGTCACTTATCATCATCTACTGGTATAGACCCCGAGGAGGTTATTGGAACTCAGTTCCAAGCACTGTCGGTGAGCAAGGACAATCAATCCGAAGAGGGAACGTCCATTTCCTCATACAAAGATGTTATCAAAGCGGTCGAGAGTACCAATACAACAGGATGGGGACAACTAGTCATTTCTACTGACAATAAAACAAAGAAGGGTCTTGGTTTTTCTGCAACCTGTACCCAGACGGCTACTACCAGCAATGAAAGTTTTCATCCCATTCAAGACTTCTTCCACAATGGAGGTTTCCTTCACCCAGTGCCTCAAGAAGTGCATACCATCAATAAAGATGATTCCTCTGATACGGAGGAAGAATGGAATTCCTATCTCAACAAGGACGGTTATATATCTCAGGACAAAACGCATACTCCCTTTTTCTTTCCTACATAGAGTCCGAGATTTATACCCAGGTCAGACGTCAAAATGATATATGGAGATTGTGATCCGGAAGGATGTTGTGCTCCACCAAACTCATTAGAGGAGGACACTCTGATGAAGGACAACTTTGACCACAACTATTATGGCCCGATGGATGGCCTGCCAATGTGGCAGCTGTATCCAGGAGACTTGGGGCAAGAAAATCAGCCGAACAATGAAAATCAGCTGAGCATCATTGAAAAGAATACCTACGTCCCCACCATGTCATGGGATCAACAATCAGGTCATTCAGAAAACGTCCAGTACGACGATGAATTTGCAACGTTTGCAGGACTTGAATTCATCAACTATGCTTTTCTAGAGGTCAACGTCATCGAGAGGGATGACTCCTCCAGTTCCAAAGAAGTGTGGGACACCCTGGGACAACCAAGTGGGAAATACGACTATATGGTCAAGTACACTGCTCCCGAAAGCTCTCGTATCAGGCTCAAAGACATCCAGCCAACTGGATGTGGAGATCTACCTGAGAGCACAAATGCTATGTGTCGCTCTCAGGATTTTCATCCAGGTACAAACGCGAGAGTGGCGCAGAAAACAGAGTCGCCAGCCGTGTAAATTTATCCCAAGAGAGGGAAAGGGAACACCGCATAAACCTGAGGAAGAGGGAAAGGAATGGTCATTGCAACCATAGCCTGGGTTCGGGAGTCGGTTACGCGAGGGGAAGGTGCTAGCACCCCACGCGTCAATTATACTCGATGGGATCCACGCTTGTTGTCTATTCTAAGGGTGAGTTATCCTAAAATCTATGGCTGCACTAAAATGGGGAAGGGGAAAACAAAGACAGACTCGGTAGGACGTCAACGTCCTAGGCTTACGTACCCCCTTTGTGCAATGGGGAATTCAGAGTCAACGTAGTTCGGACCAAGTTCTTTTTGTGTTTTTTATGAGCGACGTTAAGCTCGCGTCCGGCAGTTAGGGTCGATGCCTGTTTGCGACTTAGACGGAAAGTAACGTGCCCTTTTTGAAAATAGCCTTTAGTTTGACAATCTCGAAGGATAAAAAGGTTTGAAGTTTGTTTGTATTTTTTAGGACAGAAGTGACTTGAGTTAGTTCATAACTCAACTTGAACCAAAGTCTATGACACGGGAACGAATGCGTCGCATGGTCGTCCCCAATGGGACGTATGCTCAACACTCTAGAAGAGAGAAGGGGGACCCCTCAATCTTCATTTCCTATGTTTAAGGCTTGTGTGCAAGGAAAGTTGACCTTATTAAGTATCTTAGAGATGTTTTGAGACGAGAAGAGGGACTCAAGAGAAAAGAAAAACACTAAGGGGATTCTATCCTAATGTTATCATGCAAAGATGGCCCTAAGGGGAGGTTTGACAACGACCTAAGCCTAAAGAACAGAAAAGATGGGAGAAAGAAAGAATGAGAGTGGACATGGATAACTATCCACACCCTTAAGTAACTTACCTCAGCCTCTGCATAAAAGGTTAGTACAAACAGATATAAGTGACAATAAGACACATGAAACTCAAACAAATCACAAACCAAAGAGAAATGGTTATAAACCAAATGAAACTCAACCGGGGCAGAATGTGGATGACCTAAGCATGAATTATGAAGTCAAAGAAGCAAACCCAAATGATGGCACAAGTGCCTTTTCAAACAAGTAATCAGACATAGTCAAAGATGTGCATACAAGAAGATCTCAAACAAAGAGCAATAAACAATTAGCAAAACATCTTCTAAAATTACTAAATTAAAACCTAACACACCTCAACCAGTGGCAAACATCATGTTAAAAACTCATACAAAAATTCATAAGATAGATCACCCAAACAATTATGCAAAGTTCAGACAAGAAACATGACTCAATATGCAAAAGAGGAGGACTAAAATGCAATATGAAAAAGTTTTAAAAATGAGAGAAAAATGTTTTAATGACATTCAATATGTTGATGAAACAATGCAAAAAGAATGAGTTCAAAATGTTTTATGGATGATGAGAAATAAATTTTACAATGCAATGTGTGCAAGATGAAACAAATTCAAAAAAGAAATTATTAAAATAATTAATTCAGACGCCAAAAATAAAATAAAATAATGAAATAAAATTTGGGAAAATTTTATAAAACTATAAATATGATTCATGAATTTTTTGGGAATTTTTTTAATGCAAGTATCTATTTTTTAAAATTAAAATGCAAAACAAAACAATTAAATGAAATAAAAAGAAATCAAAATGAAGCCAGGGGTGCATTCAGCAAGTTAATCACGTTGGAAATGCAAAAAGGCCCAAAGGAGGGGTGCAAGGAGCAAAGCCCAAGGCAAATGGTCCATCAGCGCAAACAAACAAAAAAAACTGGACAACAATCAGCCATAGGATTGATCTGACGGTTCACACTCAGTCAACAGAAGCAACAGTAATTAAGATTTAGGGCCATGATCCACACGCACACCATAAGGAAAGTACACATGCACACACCAAATCAATTCAGAGATTAGAAACTAACACGTGAGCAGCACACGTTATTTTAATTCGTTGGCAAACATCTAACCACATGATTAATCAAACGCATCAGATTGAGTCAAACAATTAAGAAAGTAAGCATGATGAGCAATCCAGATCTGAGGCATATTGTAACTATCATAGACTAACACACACGCAGCCAATAAAATAAAACACAAATTTAAATGGCGTGGTAACACAAGGACCATTGGATCAAACGCATCAACGACCAAGACTTCATCACCTACCTCCAAACCCTAACCTCGCCGGAAACCTTACCAGTCGCCAGAGTTAGGGCTCCGGTCACCACTTCCGGCCACCTGCAACCAAGACTTTTCCAGAAAATGCAAAGGAGTACACTATTCTGACCAGAATTTAATGAGGATCACGAATATCAAATCAAAAATCCCAAACAAGCAACGTACAAAGAGAATCGAACTAAATAATGTTTGCATCCAAAACATAAAACTCACGGAACAATCAATCTATACATCCAAACTCCAAACAAAACACACCAGAATCATCAGTGGGCATCAAATATCATTATGCACGTTTAAAAAAGGAGTTTTAGGATCATGAAAAAAGTCACTGGCCTGAGATTATGCACCACGTATCCTTGTTGTTAGCTTCAAGGGATGGTTGCTTCGTGCTCTATGAATCCCAAGGGTTCAGATGGTGAAAGAAGTTTTGGAAAAGCTCTTGGTGATTGAGAGATTCGAAGGAGAGAAGTTTTAGGGTTGCAAACTTTGTTCTCCTCAAAATCACGTGTGTTCTCTCTAACCAGTGCATGAGTTAGCTTAAATACTTAGGGTTAATCCACTGATAATCACTTGGGCCTTGTTAATTCCTCACTTAATGAGCTTTGGGTGATTTTGGAAATTTGCATAATGTGAAATACACCCTCCTCCATGCATGTACATCCAAACCCTTGATGATGGATCACTTATTTAACAATTGCTAATCACACCTGAATTGGATTTGGGCCTTGAGATGTCTTGGTTCATGAGTTTTCAATGATTTTGCAATTTTGCATAATGGGAAACAAGTGATGAATAAGCCATGGATTCACTTGATTCAAAGGCCAAAAATGGTCCTTATGGAATGTACCTTGATGTTAGAATGTGTCATGAAGCAATGGAACCAAATATAGGTCACTATGTCCCAAAATGCAAAAGTTGTGAAAATGGAACCATGAGAAAACCCTAAAAACCACTTTGCCTTCTTTTGATCATAACTTGAGTTTCACAAATGATATAGAGACCATCTAGTACTTGTTGGAAAGGGGAGAAAAATATCTTCAACTTTCATGTTTGAGGAAAATTCATTTGAAGCTTCTTTGATGATGAAAAGTCAAGTTGAAAGTAGTGTAAGAACTTGCCCAAAATGGAAACTTTCAAATTATAGGTCATTTCCATATTTAGTAACTTTTGTACCAACCCTTGATTCTTGATAAATGGTATGAAACTTGACTCTTGAAGACCATATGAGGATGTGAGACCTTGAAACCCTTGAAGAGAACCTCAAAATTTCACAGTTGACTTCCCCTCCCACTGTTGACTTTTATCCAATTCTCCTGATTCCCAATCCACTGGCCAATTGAACTCCTCATGAACCAAACTGATGGACAAACTTCCATTCCTAGATACTTAGGGACCCAAGGAATATCATGGAATCAAGTCTTGCCCAAAAAATCAGAAATAAACTGACTTTATAGCAAACCCTAATTTTGGTACCCTCAGTCTAGGAGGAAATAGTACAGTCTCCAAATCCAAATTCCTCTGAATATGATGTGTATCCTCTCCAACAAAGATAAGATATGCCATTTGGTGATGATAAAAACCCAAGAAGCTTTCCCATTGGAGCAATAACCCCAAGAATCTCAAAACCCTAATCTCTGCACTGGTTAGGAGAGAGTGATCCACTTGAGCTCTCTTGGACAATATAAGGACTCTTGCTTGAAGAACATCTTCTCCTCTTGAACTGCCTCAGGCACCTTGACCCCATGCTAAGAACCAATGATATGCACACATGATAATGCAAAAATGAAGTGAACATAAGCCAGTTAGTACTGAAGTAAGGAGGGCAAATTTTGGGGTGCTACACTATGCAAAATGCAACAGAGGAATCCTCCTACGACAACTCTGCCTGGGAGACAGATTCCGATGATCTTGCTCCACCAGAAATCAGCGTTATTTCTGAAGACAAATCAAGGAAAGTACCAGACTTTGTGATTCACCGAGGAGTTCGCCGCCAATGGGTTGATGTCGATGTTCCAAAGATTGTTCATAAGTCAAAGTAATTGATGTCTTTAACCTTTCACCCTGCCCAGGTGAAACAGATGTTTTGATAGGGCTCACTTTCTGTAAATTTCCCTCTTCACTTCGCCCAAAGCGACAGAGCTTTGTTTTATAGGGCTGTAGTTTCAAGAATCAACTTGTTCATTAATAAAATAACGTCGTTCTGTAATTTCCGCATTAATTGTTGTTTTCTCTTTTTGCTTTTCTCAGAAAATGGTAATCCTAAAAAACAACTCAATAATAAAAACAAGCAGTAAAATAAATACACTGCACACACTCTTGCATTTCCTCTATCTCTTCTAAACATAAATCATACCGTCATGCAGATTGCTTGTTTTAAACCCCGTTGAAACATATGATCCGATGCCTTCTCCCAACTTTGAGTTCCCGGTATTTGGGGCTGAAGAAGAAAATGACGACGAAATTCCAGAAGAGATCTCCCGATTACATAGACAGGAGGAAAGGTCCATTGAACCTCATAAAGGGCCGTTGGAAACGGTAAACTTAGGTTCGAAAAAAGAGAGAAAAGAAATCAGGATTGGGGCACTGCTCAGTCCAACTGCCAGAGAGGGTTTGGTAAAGCTTCTCAAAGAATTCCCCGATGTATTCCCTTGGTCTTATCAGGATATGCCAGGGTTGGATACCAGCATCGTGGAACATCATTTACCATTGAGATCAGAATGTCCGCCAGTAAAACAGAGGTTGAGACGGACTCACCCGGACATGGCCATCAAAATCAAAGAGGAGGTACAGAAACAGATTGACGCGGGTTTCCTCGCCACATCAGAATATCCTCAATGGTTAGCCAACATCGTACCTATTCCGAAAAAGGACGGAAAGGTCAGAATGTGCGTAGACTATAGGGATCTAAACAAGGCTAGTCCAAAGGACGACTTTCCTTTACCACACATCAACATGCTGGTAGACAGTACAGCAAAGTTCAAGGTTTTCTCCTTCATGGATGGATTCTCGGGCTATAATCAAATCAAAATGGCACTGAAAGACATGGAGAAAACTTCGTTCATCACCCCATGGGGTACCTTTTTCTACAAGGTAATGCCTTTCGGTTTGAAGAATGCCGGGGAAACCTATCAAAGGGCCATGACTACTCTGTTTCATGACATGATACACAAGGAAATCGAGGTATATGTCGATGATATGATTGCCAAATCTAGGACAGAAGAGGAGCATGTGACCCATCTGTCAAAGCTATTTGAGCGTTTGAGAAAGTACAAACTCCGCTTGAATCCCAACAAGTGCACCTTCGGTGTCCGTTCAGGAAAACTCTTAGGGTTCATCGTCAGCCATAAGGGAATTGAGGTTGATCCTGACAAGGTCAAGGCCATTCGAGAAATGCCTTCTCCAAAAACTGAAAAACAAGTCAGAGGATTCCTGGGACGTTTGAACTACATCTCCAGATTCATATTCCTCATGACCGCGACATGTGCGCCGATTTTTAAATTACTTAAAAAGAATCAGGACTGCGTTTGGACAGAAGATTTCCAAACCGCCTTCGACAGTATTAAGGAATACCTGTTGAACCCTCTGATTCTATCACCTCCAGTGGAAGGAATACCACTGATTATCTACCTCACCGTCCTAGAGGACTCAATGGGATGTGTACTTGGCTAACAAGACGAAACAGGAAGGAAAGAGTCTGCCATTTACTATCTGAGCAAGAAGTTCACCACTGCGAGACTCGATACACTATGCTTGAGAAAACTTGCTGTGCTTTGGCTTGGGCAGCCAAGCGTCTGCGCCAGTACATGATTCGTCACACTACCTGGTTGGTCTCCGAGATGGATTCAATCAAGTATGTCTTTGAAAAGCCTGCTCTCACGGGAAGGATTTCCCGTTGGCAGATGTTGCTATCAGAATATGACATAGAATACCACGCTCAGAAAGCCGTTAAGGGAAGTATTTTAGCAGATCATTTGGCTCATCAACCGATTGATGATCAGGAATAAATCGGGTTTGACTTCCCAGACGAAGATGCCATGTATCTAAAAATGAAAGATTGCGATGAACCGCTACCCAGTGAAGGGCCAGAACCAGGTTCCCAATGGGGACTTATCTTTGACGGAGCTGTCAATCATTACGAAAACAGAATTAGGGCAATCATCATAACACCTCAGGGTACCCACATTCCTTTCACTGCCCGACTTACGTTCAAGTGTACGAACTACGAGGCCGAATACGAAGCTTGCATTATAGGTCTCGAGGAAGCGATTGATTTAAGGATCAAAAACTTGGACGTATATGGCGACTCAGCCCTGGTTATCAATCAAATCAATGGAGATTGGAACACATACCAATCAGGATTGATTCCTTACAAAGACTACGTGAGAAAGTTGTTACCTTTCTTCAACAGAATTGAGTTTCATCACATCCCTCGTGAGGAGAATCACATGGCTGATGCATTAGCCATTCTCTCTTCCATGATTAGTGTAGGTCAATGGAATGACATACCTAAGATCGACATAATGCGCCTTGAAAGGCCCGCTTACATCTTCACGATTGAAGCAATCATAGACGACAAACCTTGGTATCACGATATCAAATGCTTCCTTCAGAAACAAGAGTACCCACCTGGGGCATCCAGAAAAGACAGAAAAACCCTCAGAAGGCTGGCAGGCAGTTTCTTCCTGAGCGGTGATACTCTCTATAAGAGAAATTTTGACATGGTCTTGCTCCGATGCGTAGATAGACCAGAAGCAGACATGCTGATGAAAGAAATTCACGAAGGATCCTTTGGCACTCATGCCAACGGACACACAATGGCGAGAAAAATTCTAAGAGCAGGGTACTATTGGTTGACCATAGAATCCGACTGCTACAAGTATATGAGGAAGTGTCACAAGTGTCAGATATACTCCGACAATATTCATGTACCGCCAACGCATCTCAAAGTTCTTTATTCCCCATGGCCTTTTTCCATATGGGGAATCGACATGATTGGCTTAATTGAGCCTAAGGCTTCAAACGGACATCGGTTCGTCCTGGTAGCCATTGACTATTTCACCAAGTGGGTCGAAGCAGCGTCATACGCTAATGTAACCCGACAAGTGGTGGTTCGATTTATCAAAAACAATATCATCTACCGTTATGGTGTTCCAAGCTAGATCATTACTGATAATGGATCTAACTTGAACAATAAGATGATGAAAGAGTTGTGCGCAGAGTTCAAGATCGAACACCATAACTCATCTCCCTACCGACCAAAGATGAATGGAGCAGTAGAAGCGGCTAACAAGAACATCAAGAGGGTTGTTCAGAAGATGGTTGTAACCTACAAAGATTGGCACAAGATGCTGCCCTTTGCTCTTCACAGTTATCGCACATCTGTCCGCACTTCAACAGGGGCAACCCCTTTCTCTCTAGTATATGGCATGGAAGCAGTGCTCCCCATAGAAGTAGAGATCCCATCAATCTGGGTATTGAGGGAAGCTAAGCTTAAAGAGGCTGAATGGTGTCAAAGTCGATACGACGAATTAAACCTGATTGAAGAGAAGCGAATCACGACACTATGCCATGGTCAGTTGTATCAGCAAAGAATAAAGAAGGCGTTCGACAAAAAGGTTCGTCCTCGCATCTTCAGGAAAGGAGACCTGGTGCTAAAAAAGATACAATCTTTTCTCACTGACTCTCGGGGCAAATGGACTCCGAATTATGACGGCCCCTATGTGGTCAAGAAAGCTTTCTCAGGCGGCGCCTTGAGACTTGCAACCATGGACGGAGAGGAATTTGCCTACCCCACGAATGTTGATGTAGTCAAGAAATACTTCGCCTAAACTAAAAAAAAACGTCTCGGTGGATTGAAAACCCGAAAGGGCAGTCCAGGCAAAAATTAGAGACATGATCAAAAATCATCCCGGTGGATTGGAAATCTCAAAGTCCAATCCAGGCAAAAGTTAGGGATAATGGCAAGTAACTACGTCTGATCAGTTCAACTCCTCAGCAGTCATGCCATCCATCAGAAACTCCAGTCAAGGTCATCTTCGACAGAAGCTCAAGATGCCCCGAATTCAAAGTTGGTAGAAGGATAGTGGTTGTTATGTTTCAACATAACCCTTTTCCCTATAAATTCCCATTTGCTAAACTTTGTAAATACTCTATGGAATCACGCGTTTGCCTGATCTCCATCCTATCAATAAAAGTTGAGCCCTTGTGCTTTTATTTGTAATTCATATTTGTTTTAGCTTTACAGGATGATGTTTTTAACATGATCAACGATTCTTGAAACGAAATAAAAATGAATTTACTTGTTAAAATTGTTCTGCTTTTAAAAATAAAGATGGCAATTTCTTTTGACGGTTGAACATCGAAAGAACATCGATCGCTTCTCCAAAGGTGTTCGAGCCTCAAAGTGCAGAATCAAAGTACTCCTTCTAAACCAGTATGCCTGAATGAAGGATCAGCTATGTCAGATGCGAATGCTCCATCTGACCTCTTCGCCCGAGTTTTCATCTCCTAAGTCCGACCAACATAGCTCCCCGCAGGGACTATTTCTCCTAAGCAAGGCATAATTGCTATCGTGAACCTGTGATACTTTTCATCCCCCGCAGTGGCTGAGTATCCAGTCATGTTCATCCGTCAGTTTGTATGTCGTATCCGTTTTGTCAGCATATACATACATACATCATGCATTATTAATTTGCATTCACATTCATATTGCATCACTATCACTCCAGTCGATCTTGTCTCGTAGTGGTTACAGTCTTCTCAATCGAGTTGTCAAGTTCTTTCCTCGTCAGGAAAGGTTGCGTCTAAACAATCTCTCTCCTCCAGTTTATTTCTGGATAAGAATTGGCCCTTGACCACTTTGATAACTTGAACCTCTGAAATACCAGAGAACTTTCAACCGATGTCACTCTTCGATAACGAAGATGATATTTTCGCTTTCCTGGATTAAGGAAAATCCCTAGAGGAAGCCCCTTAAGCAGAGATTCGGCAATGCAACAGTTTTTCTCCAAAAAAAAAACCGCTGATGAAAAGGTCATCAGCACCTCAAAATTGGATCACATCATATGGCGTTTCTCCGGGATGATCCCGAGAAAAGTATGATGTAATATCCCCAAGCAGAAAGCAGTCTCTCAAGAGACTCGTTTTCCCTAGGTAGAGTCGGCAAATGGCGTCTCCAAACAGAGAAGTTTGTACACCTCTACAACTCAGGCGAATGGGCTCCCCAGCGAGTCTGACATCAAAATTTTTCTATCAAATGGCATCTCCCCGGAAAAATTCGGCGAGAAGTTTGAGGAAAACCGATACGAATAGCATCCCTTGTCAAGAAAGTTTATTGACAAAAGAAACTGAGACCAGTTCCTTGGTAGGAAACCAGGATCGAGGGGAAGTTTACTTCAGAAACTTAGACCAGTTCCTTGGTAGGAAACCAGGATCGAGGGGAAGTTTACTTCAGAAACTTAGACCAGTTCCTTGGTAGGAAACTAGGATCGAGGGGAAGTTTACATCAGAAACTAAGACCAGTTCCTTGGTAGGAAACCAGGATCGAGGGGAAGTTTACTTCAGAAACTGAGACCAGGTCCTTGGTAGGAAACCAGGATCGAGGGGAAGTTTATATCAGAAACTAAGACCAGTTCCTTGGTAGGAAACCAGGATCGAGGGGAAGTTTATTTTAGAAACTTAGACCAGGTCCTTGGTAGGAAACCAGGATCGAGGGGAAGTTTATTTCAAAAACTAAGACCAGGTCCTTGGTAGGAAACCAGGATCGAGGGGAAGTTTACATAAGAAACTAAGACCAGTTCCTTAGTAGGAAACTAGGATCGAGGGGAAGTTTTTACCTTTTCTAAGCATCATTGCTTAACAAAAAAGGATGAATGTGTAAGCTACCATTCATAATCACCATCAAAATTTTGGGTATTCCGATATTTAATCCTCTTGCACCCTGAATGCCCGAATACCTTCGCCATTCACACCTTCGGGTCTAAAAAGATTAAATAGGGGCATCTGTCATACCCCAAATTTTGACCACTAAGATTTCCCATCATTGTGCAAATCATCATCACAATATGGATGAACCATCTTGCCTCATCAGTCTCCCCAAAGATGGGTGAGCACTCACTACAAACAATAATTAGGGTTTCAAGCCCTCTCTGAGCTTTAGACAAAGGATCAATCAAGAAATGACACGATCTTCAACTTGTCTAACCTCCTAAACATCTACAATGGATCAAGAGGACTCCCACTTTAAGGATTAAGCACAAGGCTGCTCCCTTCCAGGTGGATCAAGCCTCAAGATCGTCAGTGCCACCAAATTAGAGTTTGGTCGACCAGGGCCTCCAGATGGAAATTTTCCTCTGGGCATGAGCCAATTCTTTAAAGCATATCCTAAAATACTCCATGGAACCTCATGGGCCCAAGCATCAAGTCAATTTGACCTCAGGGGATGCCTACATCAAAAATCAAGAATTAGGGTTTCTTGACCTAATTCACCCCTAAGTTAACTTTTGGGACAAATCATGAGTCAAGACCTCAAGACATGATTTGAGGGTCTCCAACATACCACATTGATCCATTTGTAACAATGGATTGATCCAGGAAGCTTGAGCAGCAAGTCTCAATTTCATCAGTACCACAATTAGGGTTTCGCGAGAAAAGTCAACTGTAGCTTTGACTTTTGACCAGGACATGCTCCCAAACCCTAGGACATGATTCAATACACCCTATAACACCTATGAAATCAATCCATCAAGTTTGATTTAGGTCAAGGACTTTATTTCATAGAGGATCGCATAGTTTGGAATTCATTTGACAAAAAGTCAACTGTACACAAAAGTCAACTTTGACTTTTTGAGATTTTTCACAAAGATGATTCTTTAACCCTAAAATGATGTTAATGTATGATTTGAATCATCATTCATCAAGAAAAATCAAGAAAAGTGGGATAGCTTGTAAAAGGGGTAACCATAAAAACTTAGAAAATTTTCTAAGTTATGAACAAAGTGGCAAGGGTACCTACTTTGGAGGATCATAACTCCTAAACCACAAGGCCATTTTTCCCTATCCAAAGCTAGATTTGTAGCTCTCATTGCCCTCTACAAAAGCTTAGAATTGACCTCCTTCCAAATTCATCATGAATTTTGAGTTATGGAATGATCAAAATCACAAAAAGTGAAAATGTCACTTTTCTCCAACACTTAGTGAAATTTTCACTAAGTCAGAATCTGCCTTCATTTTTTTCCAAATGTAGGGGGATTTTTCACTTGGATCCAAAAGGTATCAAAACCAAATATGATCAAACAGTTGTTGTATCATATGAGGGCTTTCCAAAATGGCCAAGAACATCACCAAATTCCACTTGGGCCATGAGATATGACAATGGCAATATGCCTTGCTGAAAACTGCCAAGGCTAGGCAGAATTTTGCATTTTTGCTCGATTTGGAAAAATCAGATAATTCCAAGCCTTGTCATCACTTTGGACATATCTGATGATCAAATTTAAAGGGGACAAACACTGAGCCAAGCCTCTAAAGTCCTTGGAACAAGAAGTAGCATGACAAACCTAGAATTGCCTAAAAGAGGGACAAGACTCCAATTTTGGATTGGAGCATTCAATACATACACCAAGGTGGCATGTACTGACACATTTGCAACTGAATTCAGTCAAGACTTATCCAAGACCAAGGGAACCACATGCCTGTGCCCTAACATCTAGTCAATGGCTAGAGGAGACTTGGATTCCAAAGTGCAACCATTCGCCAAACCTCTGTTGCAGTTGCCATTCACTATTGATCCCAAAACAAACCTGCTCTACTATAAATAGAGCTCATTTGTGCTTAGTTTGAGTACACCAAAGCCATCAAACAGATGCTTTCCTCAAAATCTCCCTCTTTAGGCCAAAATGCCTTCTTTAGCAAGGTAACTCTGAGTTTTTGAGTTCGAGAGCATTTCCATCACAACTCATGATCCTAACACCTCATACATGTTATATATGTTGTGTTTGAACCAATTCATCATGTAATTCATGCCTGTATCAAAGTGTAGCATAGAAAATGCAATTATAGGCCTTTTTCAAAACCACTATTGGGTTTTGAGGAGGGAGTATGATCTGAAAAAATACCACCACCATTGGATTCCTTGTGAAATTCTAGGCCAGATGCATATAAATTTTGTCTCAAGCCATGGAGAAATGAGAAAGTTATGACCTTCACGTTTTTGACCCAAAACTTGCATTGCCTTGCCTTGGGCCAGGCCAAAAATAAGCAAGCCTTGTATATTTGTGGTTTCACTTCAAGCAATGGATGTATCACCACCCTAGTGGTAAGGCGCGCGCCCTATAACCTTGAGGTCGTGGGTTCAAACCCCACCCATGCCATTTTGTGTTTTCTCACATTTTTGCTCTTTTTTCCAATATTTTCATGTTTTATTAATTAATTGGAAAATTAATAACTCTTTCAATTTTAATTATTTTTTATTGGTTCTTTTTTGCAAAAAATCACAAAAATGTTGAAATATTTTATTCCACAAAAAAATTAAGTATATATTATTTATTTAATATAATTAGTATTTTTGTGAATAAATTCCTTTTTAATGTTTTTAAACATTTTAAAAGTGAATATTTACTTTGAAAATCAAAACCAAGTGAATTTTAATTCATCTTGTGATTAATCCCTCATTTCTCAAACCTTAAAGAAAAATCACAAATGGTTTATTCAAACTTATTTTGTATTTTATTTGATTTTCTTTAAATATTTACTTTTAAAGAATAAACAAATTAAGGTTTCTTTGATTTTCACCCTCATCAAACAATTTCAAACACGTTTGGGCCTCTAATAGAGTGTAAGACCTAATCCTTTGTAAATACAAAACTTTTTTGGGTCTCACTTATTGTATAAGTCGCGTTGTATTTCAAAAAGTTCGACGCGATCATCGTTTGTTGAAAAACATACCCTGGGCCTCTCCTCGAGCTATAAGACCCATTCAAAACAAAACTTTTTGGGCCTCTATTCTTTGAAAACCAAACCATTTTGGGCCTCAATGCATTGTATAAGACATACCGCGTTTTCAAAAATCTCGGCGTGATCGCCATTTTCAAACAAATGACCCTGGGCCTCTCCTTGAGATGTAAGCCCCACAACTTGTACAAAAATAAATCTTTTGGGCCTCTTGAGAGAGTGTAAAACTCATCCCCTTGCACAGAAAACCTTTCTTGGGCCTCAGTCACTTGTATAAATCCCTCTGTACAAAACGACAGTGCGATCACTGATAAACCTTGGGCCTCTCCTTGAGCTGTAAGCCCCAACATCTTTTCAAAATACTTTCTCCTTTACTTTTGAATATACTGTTGTTTTCAATCTTTCTTTGTTAAATAACTAACCAAACAACATGGAAGCTCTACAACCGAGTAAGTGTTTATATGCTTTTTTTATCTGCTTTCATATACATATAACTGTATTGTGGGGCTGTTTCGCTGTAAGTCTTCTTTTATAAACTCATATCAACTGTGAAATACTAGTATAGATATTTAGAGTTTCCCCGACAACTACGTCTAGCACTAATCCCTGTTGATCACTCTTAAATAGATAAAACTAGATCCCCACAGGATTACCAGACACATTCTTCCCTCCTATATGTGAAAGGAAGATTCTTTTTGAACCCTTTCTCAGACTGTCACCTTTAGAAGTTGTCAAAGAGACTCTACTCCCCAGAGATGATATTTTCTCCGTGAATGGCATCTCTTGAGTTTCTTCCAAATTCTCGGACTTTCCTGGCTTGATCTATTCTCGGTGAATAGCATGTCTTGAACTTCTCGGGGTTTGGGGACCCACAGGCTTCCTAAAAGCATCCCCGCCTCCTCTTAGGCTTCGTATAAGGATTCTTCCTTCGGGAAGAGAGCCTCCTCTTGGGCTTCGTACAAATTGTCCCTCGGCTTCTTAAAAGTTTCCAGCCTCGTCTTGGACTTCGTACAAATTGTCCCAACGACCTCCTAGAGGTATAAGAACAGAAATTAGTCATCTTAATAGAACAGTCTTTCAAAGAGTCTAAATCTTTCTACCGTGAACGTACTACTACTGTTTCTTTAAGCATAGTACAAAAGATAAAACTCTAGACTTGGACAGTCTAACCTCCTTGAGTCTCGAAGGCATTCTCAAGTAGGGAAAAACACTAGTAGACTCGGACAGTCTCCAATACCCTCTGGATTCTCCATTTCCTTAAAGAACAGGAAATAACCCTAATCCTTTAATCAATCCCAAAGCATATCCTTACCTTTAATCAGTCTCTTTATAAGAACTGATTTTCTCTTTTAACCAACCTACTGGACCTGTCACTCAACTGAAACAGCAATCCTTTTAGCCTCTATCTCGGGCTTCGTACGAGATACAAAAAGACTCTCTTGTTGAGTCAAACATTTTTAGCCTCTATCTCGGGCTTCGTACGAGATACAAAAAGACTCTCTTGTTGAGTCAAACATTTTTAGCCTCTATCTCGGGCTTCGTACGAGATACAAAAAGACTCTCTTGTTGAGTCAATCTCCCAATAGCCTCCATCTCGGGCTTCATACGAGATACTAAATCACTCTTGTTAAGTATAAAAGACTCTCTTGTTGAGTCAATCACCTTTTAGCCTCCGTCTTGGGCTTCGTACAAGACACATATAAAAGACTCTCTTGTTGAGTCAAACCCTTTTAGCCTCTCTCTCGGGCTTTGTACGAGACACATAAAAACACCCTCTTGTTGGGACAATAGCCTCCTCTTAGGCTTCGTATAAGAAAACCCCAGGTTGAGTCAATCAACCTTTTAGCATCAAAACTGTGTCTCGTTCACAGGATACAAACATCAACAACTCCTTTCATCTAATTGCTGTAAGCGGCAAGCCTCTGGATTATTTACATCCACGCCACTGTCCCTCTTTAGCATGAGAAATTCCTAAGGAAAGATAACATTGCTCTACACTGAGTTAAAGTCTTCTCCTTCAGGTTAAAACCCCTTATAAAGGAAATTATGGCATTGCTAGGATTCACATATCTCGGTTAAAGTAATCCTCCTTTATAGTCAGTCACCCAACAATTGTGACAAACAAACCCCCTTTAGAGATGACAAATTCTCTCTAAAGACAACACCTTTTTAGCTTCACATCTTGGGCTTCGAACAAGATACAAATAGACCCTTCAGCTTCACATCTTGGGCTTTGAACAAGATATAAACCACTTTTTCAGCTTCACGTCTTGGGCTTTGAACAACACACAAAAACACCATTTCCTCCCATAGAATAGGAGGAACTACAATCGCTCTGATTTCCCTGTTTCGGTAAACGGGAATACGTAGGCATAAGATTGAAAAAAATAATCTTAGCGAGCACACTAATCCAAAACCCAAATCTCGTACCCTCACATATCAATCGAAAAGCATCAATCTTAAACTCCCACCAATTGCCGAAGCACTATTTTAACAAAATAACTTAAGAGAGACCCACAATTTCAATAGCATCTGTAGACCAATAGTCATCTGTTTAAACTCAGTATGCAAGCAGGGTTAATTGGAGACATCTATTTTCCTTCCTTCATCAGCTTCAACAGGATAAAAAATGAATCGAACTATAGTACCCCAAAAGCGATAGTGCTTCGCAACCACGCAAAAACTCGCGCTACAATGGGTAATAGTCCTACATTGCCTAGAAATGTGAAGACTTGAGTATTTATAAGTGAGAGAACTCATACACCTATTACCTTAAAGTTTTGGATAAATATGTAATGTGTCTCTCACAAAGATATGTTCAATGCTCCTTAGTTGAAAAACCACTCCCAACAAAATATTGTGTAGCAGCAACGGAGTGTTGTTTGTTTAGAAAGTCAAAGTTGAATGGAGTTGGCTTTTTGAGAAATGATAGGGAGCATATAGAGCTTACGAAGAAGAAAAAATCAAATAAATCATGTAAATTGTAAGTGAGCAAGTATATTTGTTAGGGGGTGCATAAGGGTCAAATGGTGGTGATATTGGGCCAATTCTTCATGTTTTGTCCATCCAATAATAAAACATTATTGACAAAAACAAAACAACATAGAAAGAAGAAAACAACAAGACAACATTTGTCTCAGCTACACAATAGAAATGATGATGTTCTGTGGCAATTCCCTACACTCACCACTTTCCATCTTTTCTTCTCCAAGACTTCAACTTTCTTCTTCTTCCTCTTCTCGTTTTTCTATCTCTTGCTCTCAGATGGATACCAACAACCAAGGCCGTAGCAAGTTCTTGGAACTTCCATTCGTTTCAGCACCACACAAGAATCTCATGCTCGATCTCGTTTCATCACTTGAAGATCGACTTCAATCTCATCTTCTTCCTTGTTCACTTCCCTCTGATGTTCAATACCACAAAAACAACAGTGGAAGTTCTGAAATTTCATTGCATATTACACCAGGCAACACTCACTCCCCTGTAATTTTCCTTCTTCCCAAATTCCCTAATTGTGATTTTTTGTTTAGCTTATGTTATTTACTTGTTAAGGAAATTATTAACTTAATTATCTCTGTTAAAGAAAAATAATGAATTTGAGGAATGTTTTGATTAATTAATTTGAGCTTATTTGTAAGAACTTATGGAAAATAAAATCTTACTTTGTTATATGTTTTATTATAGAATTAACTTAGTATACATAAGTACTTATATGATAAGCACTTGTGCAATAAGCCCATTAATATTCAGTTAAGTTGTTTGCAAGTTTTTAAAACAAGATGTCGATTAATTCACACTGCGACGATTGCAATCAGTGTTGCAACATATATACCTAAGGAAATTGCGAAAGTCTTTATGTGACCGTGATTGTTATTTAAAATCTTGGTTGTTTATTCAGACAGTTTGTTATTGTTTTATTCTGAATTTGTTCTTTGTCCATTTTATATGTATGTCTCAGATAGATTTTGTACTTGGAAGCTGGGTGCATTCTGAGCTACCAACAGGAGGATCATTAGATATAACATCTATTTCAGGTTATCTCAAAACATCAAATGATGCACCGAATTTCATGTTTGAGCTCATTCGAAGCAGTCCAACAATGCTAATTTTTGTTCTCGATTTACCACCTCGAAAAGACCTCGTTCTTTCGCCAGATTACCTTAAAACGTTCTACGAGGACACTGAACTTGATAAACATAGACAGGCTTTGGAGAAAGTTCATGAGGTTCAACCTTATTTCTCTTCTTCACTTTTCATCCGCACAATAACATCTCCTACTGCAATATTTGTTCGTGTTCAGACAGAAAATGATGGAGGAGAGCGGATAGACGAGATCCTCAGGAATCACATCAGCCCGATTTCGAAGCAAGTGTTGGGGATTTGGTTGGATCATTGTGCTTGTGCTGAGAGAGAAGTTGGAGAGGAGGAAAAAGCTTATCTGAAAAAAAGAGATGGTTTTACTAGAAACAAGACTGTTGAGGTTGATCTTGGTACAAGTTTTCCAAGGTTGTTTGGTCCTGAAGGAGCTGATAAGTTACTAGAAGCCATCAAGAAGTATTTTACTGTCTAAGATAGAAAAATGGCTTGGAATTGCAAATAGTAATAGTTTGTACTTTGAAAGAGTTGTGTTTCTGTGACTTTGTAAGAGTCTGTACACATCTAACTTTTTAGCCTTCAACCACCATGAAAGAATTTTAATCTTTTCCAGTGATAACGGAAGAAATTATTTGTTCGGTTTAAAATTCTCATATTTCTCTTTTTTTAGATAACTCAAATATTAGCCATCTGAATTACTTGAATACACTGATGTGCTTTTTCGCTAAGTGAGAGATGGTTGTAAAATTGAAGAGCAGTGGTATAGATTACATTAGAATACATAAAATCTCCACCCATTTCAGAATGTTGATCAAATATGACCAAAAAAATTGTAAGAGTAAATGTTGAATATTATTAACATCGGGCAATGTAATCCCAAATATAAGATGAAGCTTCGTATCAAAAAAAATATTTTGAAGACTTGTATTTATAATAGATGAAAGGACCTTAAATAGGCTATACACCGGCTATAAATGAGAAAGGATAAAAAAGTAAAATAATGTTAATCTATTTTAATAGTCTCCCTCAAACTAGAGTGGATATCTAGCCATCCTAGTTTGCTAACAAGAGTAGAGAAGGGCCCGAAATGCAGTGATATTGTAAATATGTCAGCTGCTTGGTTAGCTAAGTCAATGGACATCAAATGGATGGTGTGGTCTTGAATCCTGTCCCATACAACATGGCAGTCGATTTCGATGTGTTTAGTGTGTTCGTGAAATACCAGGTTTGTTGCAATCTGCATGACACTTCTGTTATCATAGTAGATATGATGATGGCTTGGCGAATGAGAAAGTTAAAATCTTGAAACAAAAATTTTAACCATATGGGTTCACAAGTAGTGTTTGTCAAGGCCTGGTATTCGGCTCCTGATGAAGAACGAGAAACAGTGTGTTGTTTTTTACTCTTCCATGAGATCAAAGAAGTTCCCAAGTAGAAACAGAAATCGGTGGTAGAATGACGAGTGATAGGACAAGCTCCCTAATCTGAATCCGAGAAACCTGTAAGCTTTATTTCATTGGTGTGATTGGAGTAGAGACCAAGAGAAAGAGCATTCTTTAAGTATTGTAAAATCCAGAAAGCCGCTTGCATATGAAGATATGTAGGTGCAGCCAGATATTGGCTGAGCTTGCAAACAAAAAACTTATGTCAGGTCGGGAATTGGTTAAATATATAAGCTTACCATTAAGGCTTATGAACTTGGTAGGGTCAGCAAGGGTTGATGCATTATTGTAGTGCAGAGAAGGACTTGGGTCCATAGGGGTTAAAGCGGGTTTAGCATCTAAAAGACCAGTTTGTTGTAGTAGGCCAGACAGTACTTTCGTTGTCAAAGTGATATGCCATTAATGGTTCTTGCAACTTCAAAACCTTAAAAATATTTTAGGTGCCCAAGGTCTTTGATGTTGTAAGTATTGTTCAAAATTCTTTTTAGATTATTGATCTCAGTGATATTGTTACCTGCAAGGACCAAATCATCAACATATACAAGAATGGTTGTAAAGGAAAAATCATATTTCTTTGTGAATAGAGAATAATCATATTTGGATTGGAGAAAATCTAATGAGACAAGTGTTGTGGTTAATTTATAATTCCATTGGCTACTCACTTGTATTATATATATATATATATTCAGCTTACAAACAAGATTTTTATTAGATACTATCAGCCTAAGAGGAATTTTTATATATACTTCTTCGTCTAAGGCGCCATGTAAAAAAACAGTGTTGATGTCAAGTTGGTGTAAAAACCAATTTTGATTGGCAGCTATGGATAGAAGAAGTCTTATTGTTGTCATTTTAATCACACTGGTGAAGGTATCATGATACTCTAATACCTTTGTTTGGTTAAACCCTTTAGCTACAAGACGAGCTTTATACCTCTCAATTGTGCCATTAGCTAGGAAATTTAGTTTAAAGATCCATTTGCATCTTATGGCGCGTTTGTTATGGGGAAGATGGGTTAAGTCCCATATATAATTATGAATTAAGGATTAGAGCTCATTATCAATAGCTTCTTTCCAATCTGGGTTCAGGACAACAGTAGAGTAGAATGTAGGTTCATAAATAGATGATAATTTAAGAGTAAAAAATTTGTGATGAGAAGATAAATGGGAATAATATACAAAATTAAAAATGGTATAAAGAATGTTACTTGAAGTAGAGAGAGTAGAAGAAGTAGTGGTACCTTGTAGCATATTACAATGAAAATCTTGGAGATATGACAGATGTTTGGATTGTCTTGAGGATTTCCTAAGGGTAAGAGGGACATCATTGTTAGCTATGATGGGAGAAGGCTGTTGAGCATTAGGAGTAATGGTGGTTGGCTATGGAGTAGTAAGAGGACTATGGGATGGCTGTTGAGCAGTAGGGATATTAAGGGTTGGCTGCTTAGCAATAGAGGGTTGTTATCAGGTGTATCATGGTCGATGTCATCATGGAAGTTGGTATTGGTAATAGGGAAAATATGTTGAGGAAGGTAAGGGGTTTTGGTATTTTGGATATGATAAGGGAAAAGGTGCTCAACAAATACAGTGTCACGTGACAAAAATAATTGTTTTCTAGTGATATCAAATAATACATGGCCTTTAACACCATGATGATTCCCTAAGTATATGCATTTGCAGGCTCTAGTGTCTAATTTGGTTTTATGTCTCTTAGAACTAGTAGTGTAAGCTAAACATCCAAAAGTTCGCAGAGCATCATAATCAGAAATAGTATTAAATAACAAGGTGAAAGGAGTTTTGTAAGATAAAAGCCTAGATGGCATTCTATTTATAATAAAAACATCACGTGATACAACGTGAGCCCAAAAAAGTTTTGGTAGATGTGGTTGGAATAAGAAGACATGAGTGAGCCCTAAAAGATGTTGGTGTTTTCGTTCCATAGCCCCATTTTGTTGGGGTGTATCAACACACGAAGCTCAATGAATTATGCTTTAACTTAGGTAAAAGGATTTAAGAGTAAATTCAGAGTCATTATTAGATTTAAATGTTTTGACACACACACATGGAATGGGGTTTTAACGTAGCTAATAAAATATTTTACCAAGTTAGAAGTTTCAGATTTTCGTTTCATCAAAAAAATCCAACAGAAACGAATATAATCATCAATGGCAATTAAGAAATATCGATGGCCAAGCATACAAGGGGTGGAAAAGGGACCCCATATATCCATATGAATGAGGTCAAAACACTTATCAGATTGAGTAGTACTATTAGGAAATGGGAGTCTTTTATGCTTAGCAGCAAAAGAAACATCACAAGGGGTGGGGGTTTGGAAAAATTAGGTATAGAAAACATTTTATTAATATGTATGAGAATATCATATGAAGGGTGGCCTAATATTTGGTGCCACGTATTACATTTATTAATAGAAATAGAGTAAACATGAGAAAAATAAGTGTAACTAGGTTGAACAGTTGGAAATGTGAGAACATATAGGTCATGAAAAAGTTCAGTTGCACCATCTTCTGCAGGGTATGGGTCCCCCGTATGAAGCATTTATGAGAGTTAAATATAATATGGCAATTAAGGTTTTCGGTTAACCTAGGAACTGAAATCAAATTAGTGTAGATACTAGGTATGTATAAAACGTCAGTGAGATAAAAATATCAGAAAAAAAATAATGCCAACAAAATCAGTTTCAAGGATATTCCCATTTGGGAGCCTAACATGGATGGGCTTGATTTTTATTAAATGAGTGAACATATTTTGGAGTGGCGCACGTGGTCCGTGGCTCCAGCGTCAAGTATCCAGCTATTGTCAATAAGACTTGAAGAAGTGATGAAATTGATGTTACCTGAGGTTGTGTCAGAGTAAGTGTTGAGGTGATGGATAGTAGGGGTTGGAGAAGTAGAAGACTGATGCATAAGAGCAAGCAAGGCTTGTTGTTGCTCAGTAGTAAACCCAATAGAAGAACCTTCAAAGGAAATTTGTTGGTGAGATTGGTCGTGTTCTGTCCCACCATCTTCAGCAGTAGTTGAATTGGCTAGATTTTCTTTCTTCATGTATGGTGGTAAGTCATGTTTTTTGAAGCACACCTCAATGGCGTGGCTTGATTTTTGATAGTAAGTGCAGATTTTGAGACCACGGACACGACCATTAGAAGAAGTTTTGCTTTGAGATTCCTAGGGTTTTCCTTTGTTGAAGGGTTTGGAGAGTCGCACAACGAATTTATCTTCTATAAGGGGTGGCGTAAACAAACGTTCTTGCTGAATCCAAAGGGAAACAACTTTGTTGATGAGGGGAACAAGTTGCATAAGCATGATACTGGAGTGAACCATTGATTATTGCTCATTGAGGCATTTCAATAAGCGAATGACATAGTCATTTTCACAATGTTGTTTGAATGTGGGGAGAAGGGTGCATGAATAATTGATGGTACATAGACACGAAAGGATTGGGCGAAAATTCTCCTGTTTTTTCCATAATTTCTTCAAAGTGGTGAAGTATTGCGTGATAGACAAATCACCTTGTCGCAGAGTGAATATTTCTTCGTGAAGATCCGAAACCCTAAAAATATCGCCTTGATGGTAGCGATCTTATAACTCTTGCTAGATTTTGTGCGCGGTGTCCAGCCACAAGCCGCTTTCAGCTACCTCTGGTTTAATGGAGTTGGTAATCCAAGTCATAACCATCGTGTTACAACGATCCCATGCTAAGGTATGAAATATGAGGAACCGGGACGAATTAGGGTTCCATTGAGGATCCCTAATTTGTTCTTGGATTGAATAGCAACTTTGACAAAACGGGACCACGAGTGATAATTTTGATTGTTGAAGGATGGTGAAACAATGGAGATACTAGGATTATTGATCGAATGCATGTAGAATGGGTCTAACATGTCCGCTTGATAAGAGCGATTGGTGGTTTCAAAGTTGTTTTTGGTAGGTTCAGATGATTTTGATGGAGATGTTGTTGGCGGAGAATTTTCTTATGAAGTTGTCATGGTGAATGAAACAATATTTATGACTCGGAATATGTGGAAGTGTAGAAATAATATATCTAACATTGATAAACCAATTGAGGTAGTGCGAATGTGCTATACCTATTTTGTGGAGTGTTGAAGAGTATTTCGGGGGGTGTTTTTATCGTATCCACAGGGATTGTGTGATATTTTGATGTTTGCCGTTCAATAGTCAAAACGTTTTAAGTAAGGGGTTTTCAAATTGTTCTTGGTTTTGTAACATCAATTTTGGTCGCAAAGAAGTAAACGATAACAAAGATGTTGTAAGTTTTATAAAAGCATGTCAAGATTAGATTTCGCTAATCCTTTTCACACATATCCGATTAATCAAGCATATGAACTTAGTTCCGATCAATACAATCGCGTATCCTCTCGAATAAGTTTATGTCTAAAGCAAATTCGTGAGTATTGTTATTTAGATCGTTAGACGATGTCTCACGCTAACAATCGAAAAAACAACCGTTAAGATCAATACCAAGCGAATAATAAACCCCAAATCTATGTCTAGAGTTTGGTTTTCAAGAGATGAAAATATTAGGTCAAGATTTGGAAAATCTATGTCTAGAGTGATTCAAACTACAAATACATCATTAAGAACAAACAACTTCATCATATATTGATCATCAACCTTGTTCATATACAAAAGATCAAAAGAAATACATATAAGCAAGATTAACTACCTCTAATCTTAACACAAGAGGTGTTTAGCTACACATTGTCATGGTAGCTTGGATAACAAGTTTCAAGAGGAGATGAAAGAGCATCTGCGTCGAATAATCGAAATCGGATGCGACTTCAGCTTCTCAAAGTGTAAAATTCTCTCTTGGATGGTGAAAACTCAGAAAAGTATGTTTTGGTGTGAAAATATCAAGTTCCTATCCCAAGAAAATGTAAAAAACACTTTATAGTACACTTGGAATCTGATGCATTCGCACTGCGAATGATCCATTCGCTTAGCGAATGAAGAAAATGGCACCTTAAGTACCTTCTGAAAGTTAAACCGCCCTTGGCTGTCAACGTGAGTTCGCAAAGCGAACAATTCATTCGCAAAGCGAACCACTCGCCAAAACATTCGCAAAGCGAATTTTGGGTCCTTTTCCCTCTGTTCTGTTCGCTGAGAGCTTCGCCAATGTTCGTAAAGCGAACATTCGCTGGGGACTTCGCCAGGGTTCGCAAAGCGAACCTGCTGTTGTTTTCCACTTTCTTTGGCAGCTTGCATCAATTCTTTGTGTCTTCTATCTTGATGTTTTTAGTGCACTTTCCTGCACAAAAGTACACAAATTACAAGCACCAAAGGTATATATACAATGCATGAAGAACAACAATAATTCACCACAAAAATCCACAATTAAGACATGAAAGTAATGAAAAATGCCAAGTATTAAATACAAATATATAGCATGTTTGACATCTAACAAATGCCACTAAACACTTTGTATACTAGAGTATACATAGGGATGGCAATGGGCAGGGTATGGGTAGGATACTATAGTACCCGTCCCCATATCCGCAATTGAAAAAAATCCCCGTACCCGAACCCATACCCGCCTGGGTATCAAAAGTGGCACCCGTCCCCGTACCCTATGGGTATATAAGTGCCCGTACCCGTACCCGTTACCCGCATTTCTAATAAAAATAAATATATCAAGTATAAAATATCATAATATTTTAAGTTTTTAAAAATATTAAAAAGTTTTTAAAAATTTGTATTGTTGAATTATGAAATAAAGGATCATTTATATTAAATATGTAGTAGTTTAAAATTGATTTTTTTTTATAAATTTTATAAACATTTATTTTTATATAATAATATAAATTAAAATATATAAATATATATTGTGCGGGTATGGGGCGGGCTGGGTACTAAGGTGCCCATCCCCACACTCATCCCCGCTTATTTAAGTGGGTAATTACCCGAGCCCGTACCCATACCCATTTTTGCGGGTTTTTACCCTACCCGTTGTGGGTACCCACTGGGGATGGGCCAAATTGCCATCCCTAAGTATACACATGCTTTGGACAACTTCATTAAATTTGCATTAAGCTCCTTCAAAGTTGCAAAACAATCCTGCAAAATATATTTAGTTTTTCATCTTTAGTACCCAAATCTTTTTGGTTCGTGATGCGTTAGCGACTTTTAGAAGTTTAATGTATTTCCATTGGACCATCATATAGATCATTTAACTTGTCATAACAATAGGGCTCTAAATAGCATAGCTTATTATAAAATTACACTTAAAGATCCAATGATTAAAAAAATTTCTTTCATGGTAAATATTCTTAAACGAACTGTATAATCTAAGCCAGTTTTATTAAATGAAGTTTTTTTATTAGAAAGAATTAAATTAAGATTATCTTTACTCTTAATAATTTTCTCTAAGGTTTCATGCAAATTGGTTACTTCAATTTTCAAGGATTTACAAGATTCACATTTATCAGATTTTAATGATTCACTTTTAACGATAGCAATTTCTTCACTAAGGACTTTATTGTTATTTTCTAAGAATCAATATACTCCTTAAATTCAATAATACGCTTCTCTAACTTATCAATATCTTTACTAAGCTTAACACTGAGCGTAAACATTTGAATATAAGTTAAGACACTAACCCTAGTGTCATCTTCTCTCGAAGCTTTGAGACTGACATGATCTTTTTCTTTTGTCGTGTATATTCTTGAAAACATATTTGCATGAATCTCTTGATGTTTCCTCTATTAATTCATCATCAGTTGTTACCTATTTTTCACAAGATACTAGATACGAGGGATCTCTAAACATTCCTCCAGAAGTTGACTCTTCATACATTATTCTAGATGTTGTATCTTTATCATCTTTACTTTGGTTATATGACCCTTCTTCAAATATTATACTAGACAAAGCTTCTTCAATGAAGACTTGGCTAAATAAAGTTTTTTCACAAGCTATACTACAAGAGACTTCTTCATCATTTTCATCTAATGATGACTCTTTGGATGATCATTCGTCTATCAAGACCGTTCGCTCAAAAGATTATACGAGTGTTGATCTTTCACTTTCATCTTTGAGTATTCTTCCTTATGAAGATAACAATGATGATGAAGATGAAGATCTTTCGAGCATGTTTGATATTTCTTCTTCTTCCTTGAGTAGCTGGATCAACTCCTTGAGTTTCTTGATGATTTCCTTTTCTCTATATTCTTCCTGGAACTCAACAAAGGGATTAATATCTATTGAATTTAGGATTGGATCATATATTTGATTCCAACTCTTAATTCTTAGATAGTTGTTAGATACATTATTTCTAATATATTCTCAAAGGGTTCCAATGGGTTAGTAACATCTATGATAATGATTCTCATATTCATATGGCATTCCATTTTCCTGGATTTATGCGATCATTCTCTCTTGCTTGATCCTCGGGGAAGCTCCATGAATAATTTCAAGAGCTTCTCACACTCCCCTGACGGAATAACAATTAAAGACATTACAAAAATCCTTAGAATTTAAAGCAATTATCAAAAGATGTTTGACTTTAAAACCAAAACTCAATTTTCTCTTGTCTTCTTCGATCCAGTGAAAATAGGGTTTATTTACTACTTTATATTTAAAAGAAAAATTAGGGATAAACATACCATTGATTAAATTAAAAGTTCCTCATTTCGAAATCATTTTAATAAAGATTTCAAATCTTGTTTTCCATGATTCAAACATTCAACATCAAATGGTGGAGGTGTATTCATAAAAGATCCCTTGTTAAAATCAAAAGTATTTGCAGTCGTCATCTTCCTTCTGAGAGGATTATTCTTTGAATATGAGTTAGAATCTGATGTCACTTTTAGACAAGTGACTCCAAACACAATAAGAGCGTGAATTGTGTGGGTTTGACAAACAATCTCCAAATAAAAAATCTTTGATAAAATCAGAGTTTAAAACAAGTTTATAAAATAAAAAAAGGTAAAAGCAACAATATAAAGAAAATTATAGTAGAAAGAAAGAAATACAACAAAAGTAAATAAATAACTGAAATGTAAAGAGATAAGGAAAGAGTGAAAAACACCGTAGATTTATAGTTGTTTGGTCTACTAATGTGACATACTCCTCTACCCAATAATTTATTTTTGAGAGTATCCATTATGGTTTTGTGTGAGAATTTCATTAGTTTTCCCCACAAACCTTCATACAAATAGACTGGAGTCTTACAAAGGATATCCTCCAAACCAAACTGAAGTTTTAACTACGAAAACATCCAACCCAAACAAGAAAATTTTAACACCAAGACAATCTCAAACCAAACAAGAGCTTTTAATATTGTGTTGAGCTCACAAACTAAACACGACATTTTAACAAGATGATCTCGGAAACCATACATAATTTTGACTAGGTTCACCTTAACAACCAAATTAGATATTTTAAAGTGGTTTAGCTTAGAACTAAAATAACTTTATCAAAAAAGAGATTTTACAACAATGTCCCACACAAGAACCAAGATACCTAACAGGTAAAAATTTACTCTCAAAGCACTAAGCTAAAACTGAAGAAGTATATATATATATATATATATAGAGAGAGAGAGAGAGAGAGAGAGAGAGAAGTATTCAAAATAAAATATGTATATATATATATATAGAGAGAGAGAGAGAGAGAGAGAGAGAAGTATTCAAAATAAAATTTCAAGTGTGTATGAAATGAGAAATGATCCCTGTATTTATAAGACAAAGCGTGCCTCTAAAAAAGAAACAATACGTGAAATTTTTAATGCTCGTAATCAATTATCGACATCACATAATCCATTATGCAATATATATATATATATATATATATATATATATATATATATATATATATATATATATATATATAGAGAGAGAGAGAGAGAGAGAGAGGGAGAGAGAAAGAAGTATTCAAAATAAAATTTCAAGTGTGTATTAAATGAGAAATGATCCCTGTATTTATAAGACAAAGCGTGCCTCTAAAAAAGAAACAATACGTGAAATTTTTAATGCTCGTAATCAATTATCGACATCACATAATCCATTATGCAATTTAAATATGGAAGGCTTTTAAAAGGAATCACCACTAATCGATTATGGTTTGTTCTTGACGACATCAATTCATAACAAACTCGTGCGGTGAGCATGGAAGAGAAGATGCCGCCTACAAAGTTTGAGATTGAGAAATTCACTGATGTGAATGATTTCGGTTTGTGGTGCTTGAAGATGCCAGCCACACTGGTTCAGCTGGGTTTATTAGAAGCGCTGAAAGGATCGGAGAAGATGAATATGTAACACTCGAGGCCAAAGAGGGAGGAGAGTGGTTACATGTAACACCTGATGATGAGGGTGTGGTTGTTGGTGCACGAGGCATGACAATGAGACACTCCTAGCAGCTTCTAGGGGAAAACTGAATCCACATCGGAATGAGAGGGATCCTGAGGCTGTACAGGTATGAGACTGCATAGTTGAAGGAAGACTTATAAGGATTAATTGGTACTACCTATACCAACAATATGCATTTTCTTTTCGCTAGCCAGTTTCATAAGAACTCCATAATTAAACGTGCTTGACTTGGAGCAATTTTGGGATGGGTGACCTTCTGGGAAGTTTCTCGGAAAGCATGTGAGTGAGGACAAAGCATGCTGAAAAAGACCCGTGTTGGCTTGTTGGGTCAATCTGGAATCCTGAAAGCATTATGGGGCGTTACAAATGGTATCAGAGCAGACTTCTCCCAGTACGATGTGGTTCGGGGACAAATCAAGAGAAAGCTGGTGGACATGTAACACCTGAGGCCAAAGAGGGCGGAGAATGGTTACATGTAAAACTTGATGGCGAGGGAGTGGTTGTCGGTGCACGAGGCATGATAATTAGACAATCCTAGCAGCTTCTAGAGATAAATCGAATCCACATCAGAATGAGAGGGGGATCCTGAGGCTGTGCAGGTATGGGATTGTATGATTGAAGGAAGGCTTATATAGATTAATTGGTACTATATATACCTACTGTCATACCCCAAATTTTACCCACTAAGATTTCCCATCATTGTGCAAATCATCATCACAATATGGATGTACTTTCATGCCTCATCAATCTCCTCAAGAATTGTTGAGCATTCACTACAATCAAGAATTAGGATTTTGAACCCTCTTAAGGTACTTAGACAAAGGATCAATCAAGAAATGACATGACCTTCAACTTGTCTAGCCTCTCAAACATCTACAAAGGATCAAGAGGACTCCCACATCAAGAATCAAACACAAGGTTGCAACATTCCAAGTGGATTAAGCCTCAAGATCCCCAGTGTCACCAAATTAGGGTTTTGGTCGACCAAGGCCTCCAGATGGAAATTATCATCTGGGCATGAGCCAATGCTTTAAAGCACAACCCAAGGTACTCCAAGGGACATCATGGACCCAATCATCAAGTCAATTTGGCCTCAGGGGATGCATTCATCAAAAATCAGGAATTAGGGTTTCTTGACCTAATTCACCCCTAAGTTGACTTTTGGGACAAAACATGAGCCAAGACCTCAAGACAAGATTTGAGGGTCTCTAACACACTACATTGATCGATTTACAATAATGGATTGATCCAAGAAGCTTGATCAACAAGCTTCAATTTCATCTGGACCACAATTAGGGTTTCGTGAGAAAAGTCAACTGTACCTTTGACTTTTGACCCAGGCATGCTCCCAAACCTTGGGACATGATTCAATACACCCTATAACACCTATGGAACATGTCCATCAAGTTTGATTTAGGTCAAGGACTTGATTTCATCAAGGATCGCACAGTTTAGAATTCATCTGACAAAAAGTCAACTGTGCACAAAAGTCAACTTTGACTTTTTGAGATTTTTCACAATTATGGTTCCTTGACCCTAAAATGATGTTAATGTGTGATTTGGATCATCATTCATCAAGTAAAATCAAAGAAAGAGGGATAACTTGTAAAAGGGGTAACCATAAAAACTTAGAAATTTTCTAAGTTATGGAACAAAGTGGCTAGGGTACCAACTTTCAAGGATCATAACTTGAGATCCAAGCAACCATTTTGGTTGATCCAAAGATGGATTTGTAGATCTCATGGCATACTTTAAAAGTGTCAACTATACCTCATTCCAATTCATCATGGATTTTGAGTTATGGGTGGATCAAAATGGCTGAAAACATGAAATGTCACTTTTTCCAACACTTAGTGAAATTTTCACTAAGTCAGAATTTGTTTCACTTTTTCCAAAAAGTAAGGGCATTTTTCACTTGGATCCGAAAATTGTCAAGACAAACTATGATCACACATATGTTGTATTATATGAGAGCTTTCCAAAATGGTCAAGAACCCCATCAAACTCAACCTGAGCAAGAAGTTATGACAGTGGCAACATGCATTATCTCAACTGTCATAACAAGGCAGATTTATGCATTTTGCTCGATTTGGGCAATTTGTGCAAATGACAAACAAGTTTATCCATCTGAACACCTCAGGGGGAGACCAAGGAGGGACAAACACTGATCCATCAGCCTCCCAAGTCCTTGGAACTAAAAATAACATGCCAAACCTAAAATGCCTAAAGAGGGGACAAGACTCCAATTTTGTTTTGGAGCATTCAATGGATACACCAAGGTGGCATGGACTGACCCTTTTCCAACTGAATTCAGTCAAGGATGATCTCTGAACTAGGGAACCACATGCATGTGCTCTAACCTCTAGTCAATGGCTAGAGGAGACTTGGATTCCTATTGATCAACATTTGTCAAACCTCTGCTGCAGTTGCCATTCACTATTGCAACCAAAACAAACTTGCTCTACTATAAATAGAGCTCATTTGTGCTCAGTTTAAGTACATCAAAGCCATCAAACAGATGCTTTCCTCAAAACCCCTTTCTCTAGGCAAAAATACCTTCTTTTGCAAGGTAACTCTGAGTTTTTGAGTTAGAGAGCATTTCCATCACAGCTTATGATCCAAACACATCCAATATGTCATATTTAAGTTGTCCAAACTCTCACAAGTGACCTGTAACACCAAAATCACAAAATTGGAGTTTTTTGCATTTTTCAAGCCATGTCTTGATTCAGTCACTTTCCAAACCAGATAAAACCTCAAACACACTCCAAATATCATCATTGAACTGTCCCAAATGGTTCCCCACATCTGGAACACCATTTGAGAGAGTTGCTATTTGTCGCTCCCGGGATTTTCATCCAAGTACAAACGCGAAAGTGGCATCCCCAGCAGAGTCGCCAGCTGTCGCTCCCGGGATTTTCATCCAAGTACAAACGCGAAAGTGGCACCGAAACAGAGTCGCCAACAATGTGTATTTATCCCAAGAGAGGGAAAGGAAACACCGCATAAACCTGGGGAAAAGGAAAGAGCATGGTCTTGCGACCAAGAGAACTGGGTTCGGGAGTCGGTTACGCGAGAGGAAGGTATTAGCACCCCCTCACGTCCATCGTACCCGATGGGATCCACGCTTGCTTGCTCGATCAAAGGGTGTAGAAAAGATACTGGAAAAGAAAGGTATAAAAAGAAAGGAGAGAGAAAGAGAAACAAATGTAGGGAAAATAAAAGAAGTGCTCGAATGGGCCCTACCTCACTGCCTACGTATCTCATCGGGAACATGAGAATCAGAGCGACGTAGTTCCCCTCACTAGGGATGGATTGTTTGTGTTTTTTAGGGAACGGCTAACGTTCTAGCTCAGGTGTTGCAGTCTCGCCGGCCGAGTGCGTTACCATCTTGCGAGAGAACGAGTAGAAGCACGTTCGTAGGCGAGGAATGAGTGAGATGAGAAAAGAATTTCCGAAGGAAGGACGTTATTGTTGGTTTTTGTCTTTTTTAAAGAAGTATTTTGATTATTTGTGTGTCTAGCATTTATTATATTAAAGTCTCTCATATAGGATCGAATATCTCGCATATCGACCCAAGACGGGGCGTATGCTAAACATTCTAAGAAAGTGAGAGAAGACCCCTCACTATCTCATTCCCACATGAAAGGCCTTAATACAATGTATGCTAAGCCTTTATTAAGTATTTTTGTTGATTATGAAATGAAGAAGTGTTTTTTATTTGTACCTTCAACAAGTATTGCATTTAAGTCCCTCATACAAGATCAAATGTTTAACACATTGACCCAAGATGGGCCATATGCTACACATTCTAAGATTATAAGAGAAGACCCCTTATAATCTTTTCTTTATATGAAAGGCCTAAATGCAATAAATGCCTACCTTTATTAGATATTTTGAATTTTCTTTGAGATGAGAAGATGGAAGACTCAAAGGAGGAGAAAGGTAAAAATTTATGTGAACTAAGACTCAATCATAATTGATTAGTTAAGGGAGTGATCCTAATGGTTTGTGAGGTTTAAACCTAAAGTCTAAAGAAAGAATGAATTAAACAAATCACTTCTAAAGTAGAAGATAAATTGTAACTCAAATGGGAAAGTAATGAGTTATTAAAAGAAAGCACATAAGTGCTTAACAAAACACAAGATTGAAATATAAAAGATGAAATGAGAGAAGTTTGAATGTGGATTCCTTATCCACACTCATCTTCAACTTACCAAAGCCCCTACATGGTTAGTAAACAAGGAAACAAAGTATAAGAAGTAAAAGAACACTTAATGCACCATAAAGCTCAAAAGAGTGAGATGAAAAATCAAATCCTATTATCACAACCAGAATATGCATCATATTAAACAAATGATTATCATCACACAAGTTCAAAGGAGTAAACCACAATCATCATCTATAGCATTCAAACATATTACCAAAAGAAAAGGAGATGAAAGATGGAAAGAAATGGAAGAAACATGCATAAATGGAACATGTACTCCAAGGATCAGAATTGAAACTAAATGAAAAAATGGTTCACAAACATCTCAAAGCATTCATGAAGCAACCATCAAGACATTCAAGAAGTAATAGAAGAAGAAGTGAAATGAAAGTTCTAAAAGAAAGTACAAGTACTACATATTAAGGATACACAAAGTTCAAATGGAAGTGAACATGCAATGATGACATATAATATGTACCAATGACCTATAATGTCACATGAATAGCTCATTGGAATATGAAAATGATCATGCAAGTATGCACAAAAGACATCATGTAAACATGCACAAAGATTAGAGTGATATGACATGTTATTATGCTTCAAGTGTAATGTCTTAAACAAAAACCAAATGGACTTATGAAAATTATGCAATCATGTTTTTGAGATACACAAATCATAAGTTAATCATACCTCAAAGTAGCATGTAAAAATTCAAGGCCAAAAGACTTTAACTAATGCATTTAGGTCAAGTTCACACATCATACAAAGTAGTACAAAAATGAGTACCAAAACAAATCATAAAATGACCTAAAAAGGCAAACAAAAATCATATGACATACTTCAATGCAGTAGTGAATCAATGCAAAAATAACCAAGTCAAAACAACTTGTAATGAGCAAGAACAAAATTATACAAATTCACATACCACATTAAGAATGCACACAAATGAAAATTCAAAGAAAAACAAGCAACAGGGGCAAAAATGTCATAAAATCCTAAAATAAAAATGTCAAAAATTTCCTAAATGTTTTGGAAGTGTTCTTGAATTTTTGTAGAATTTTCTGATGCTATTTTGTATTTTTAAAAAAATAAAAAGGAAACGTGCACAAAATAAAAAAAAAAAAGAAATGAAATGAGGGAGGGACGTGCCAGCATAGCAAATAATCAGTTCGAATTGGTTTGGGCTTTGAAATAAGGGGTGTAAATAGCAATCTGGCTTAAGTCAAATTACGCGCAGAACATGATATTATGGTATACTCTCAGTCAACAACAGTCAAAACAATCCAAGCCATTGATTCAAGTCAGGTCAACACAAAAGTCAAAGTAATTAAATCCAAGGCACACACGTGAAGGACCACACTCCATACCATGCACTGCACCACACGCATGTCACTCTGATTAAAAATGAAACATGTGCAAGGCATGTGACATTTTTATGTGTTGTCATCACACGAGCCACACGATGATAAAAAACCAACGGACACGATTAAAACACACCAAAACCCTAGCATTCAAGATCACCGGCCGGAGATGACCTCCGGTCATCTTCTTCGGCCAACAGCCACCACCTGCAAACTCACATGTTCACCAAAACACACAAATCGCATACCAAAATGAAGCTCAAACAATGGAGATCATGAATCCATCATTATTTCTCACATAATAATCATACATAGAGAGAACAGAGGAGATTAAAGCAAGCCCTAAGTTTTGAAACTACGCCTCTAGGAGGCCTATCAACTAGTCTGAGTAAGGAATGCTCCTAATGAGCTCATATCATCAAGAAATCAACACAACAATCAACAAAACGTGAGAGAAAAGTTTAGGAGTTTTGGAACCTGATCTTGCAGTTCTTGTGGAGTTTGAGAAAACCAGAGAGAACACTTGCTTGGAGCTTCAAGATTAAGCAAAATAAATGCTGCTGATTCACAAGTGGATGAAGGAGATTGAAGATTGCAGTGATTCCAAACTTGCAGAAATGGAGTTGTTCTTGTTGTTCTTGATTCAACCACACCAAGCAATGATTAATGGAGGAACAATGGAGTTGAAATCGTGAAGAAGAAGATAAGCAAACTTGGAGAAAATGAGAGAGTTTCTGAAGTGAAAAAGGAGAAAAATGATGTTCAAACTGAAATTAGAGAGTGATATTTTGATTTATAGTGAACTCTAACCATGGTTTAAATAGTGAGTTAACTGAGTCATGTGGAGTTAAGTGAGTCATCCCTAACTAACTGAGTCAAGTTAGTTAGGGAGAGCAAGGGTATGGTGATGACAACTTATGGTAAGCTATGGTGGAGGTGAAAATGAAATGAAGGCATGGATGTTATATCAGAAACTTGCTCAACAATTTGTTCTTTCCACTTTCATGCAAGGCACGTGCTATTGTGCATAGTGTAGATGATATGTGCTTGGTTAAAAGAGGAAAACTGAGGTGCTGAAGTGTTTGTCGTGTGTATGAACCAAACTGCAAATTCTGATGTGAAACAATGATGAAATCAGTTGGTGTTTGAAGGTGGAATTCTCCATGCATTGTGAATGGCTTGATGAGCTTTTGGAAACATTGGAAAGAGGGATTGTAGTAGAACAACTTTGGTATGAAAATTGAATTGAAATGAGGTTTGGAATAAGTTGCAAAATGACTTAAAACAGTCACATTTGGAACTGATACAAAGGCGTGGCAATGAGTTTGGTTGGCAAGGTGTGTATGGCATGGATTTTCAGTGTGATCATAGCAACTTGGACCCCTCATAACTTCTCAACCATTGATCAAATGAAAAAATCATAAACATCACTTTTGAAGATCCCACATAGAGGAACAACTTTCATGTTGAAAGATTTTCCATTTGAGGCCTCTAACCATGAGTAATTGATCAATATATTTGGCCCACCATGTGTTTGTGAAAATGACCGCGCATGAACCTGGCAAGACCTGGTCATGACCTGGTTTTGGGCCTACTTTCCTCCAACTTTGATCAATCATATCTCACTCAATTTTAATCCAATGGAGATGTTCTACCCATGGATTTGAAGCTTAAAACAAGATCTTTTGTTGTGGCCGAGTGGAATTTTCATTTGATGCTTCAATTTTGAATGGCCTTGGTTCAAACTCTGATGCAAAATGGTCCAAAATTACTATTTTTGGAAACCTTACTTTTTCCAAAAATGGCAATTTTCCACATCTTGATTTTTTCATGATTCCTTTGGAGTTTCTTGATCAAATTTTGTACATTGGTCACATATAACATGAATTTCTTGAATTTGGCCTCAAAAAGTCAAGAGTTGACTTTTTCCTCTGATTATTTGACTTGGCCCCAAATTTCCTGATTCTTGATCTTTCTTCCAATTGAACCACTTTTAAAACCAATTGAGAGGTAATTTTCCACACACATACACTTAAGAACATGTAGAATACCATGACATCAAGTTTTGTCCAAAAAATCAGAGATGTCTTTATTTAATTGGAAACCCTAATTTTGATACCCACCTCCTAGAAGAAAAATGTGCAGTCTTCAATTTCAAATTCCTCAGAGTATGTTGTGTATCCTCTTAAAGGATGATGAGATATGCCACTTGAGGATGATTTTGAGCCAATGAACTATCTCTTTTGAGGGTTTTCCTTCATTTTTTGGATCTCTTGCATAGTGAAAGATGTAGTGCTTCAATCTCCTATTGAATCTTACTTTCTTGAGGTTGTGGATGATCAATTGAGGTAGTATGAGACATGAAAGACCCCTTGGATTGCCTTGAGACAACTTGTTTGACCTTTTGTGCCTTGAATGATTCCTTGACTGTCCACCTTTCACCTGATCACATGCCTTGATGGTAAGAAAGATGTTATGCCTCATTTTTCTATGTTAAAGATGCAATGCAATGCTAGATGTTTTATTTTTCTATGCTTGAATGTAATGTAATGCAATGAAATCTCATGCTAAATGATATGGAGAAATGAGAGGGCAAATTTTGGGGTATTACAGCTGCCCCTATTCAAACGCTGTAGACTTGAATGCCTGAAAGTGATTGCTTTCAGACTTTCAAGGTATATAGTGATTGAATACTGACAATAACCCAAAAATTTGCACCCCGCAGGGAAGAAGAAAAGGGATAAGCCCAACCAAACGAACTCTGCTTGAAGAAAACTCCGATGGGGAGAACCACTGGGAAGATGTCTTTTATATAACGCCAGACGACTGCTGACCTGCCACACTACGGGTGGACTTTAACAATGTCTTTTGTATAACGCCAGACGACTACTGACCTGCCACACTACGGGTGGACTTTAACAATGTCTTTTGTATAACGCCAGACGACTACTGGCCTGCCACACTACGGGGGGACTTTAACAATGTTTTTTGTATAACGCCAGATGACTACTGGCCTGCCACACTATAGGTGGACTTTTGCCAATCTACGGTTGGACTTTGCAGCTGAATTGCCACACTACAGGTGGACTTTTGCCAATCTACGCTTGGAATTGCTGATGATTTGCCACACTACGGGGGACTTTTGCCAATCTACGGTTGGACTTAGCTGCGGTCTTTTTAAAAAGGAGTCAGAAGACTACTGACTTGCCACACTACGAGTGGACTTTCAATGATTCGCCACCCTTAGATGGACCTTTTGCCAATCTACGGTTGGACTTTCCAATGATTTGGCTGTAATACCCCAAAATTTTCCCTCTCATTTCCATATCATTTAGCATGAGCTTTCATTTCATTGCATTGCATTCTAGCATAGAAAAATAAAATATAAAGCATTTAGCATTGCATCTTGCATAAGGGCATGGGATCAATGGATGTTCTTGGCCTTATTCATAAGGGATTCAGTCGGTTTCTATTCCCGGTTAAGTTGGAGCAAGAGGTTGAATTCTCCTCGTTGTAATCTTCCTAATCTGAGGTTTTCCTAGTCACTTTGGATCTGAAGATGGATGTGGATTGAATGTGATCATGTGACTTGTTTGGAATTCGAGACACAACTCCTTTTTGCTAACCCATAACCATTCTGATACCATTTCCATAAATTCCAAATTCCACTTATAATCCACTTCTAAACCCATTCTCTAAACCATTTTCATTTCGCATTTTAAATCCACTTTAATCCATTTTTTTTAAATCCATCTTTAAAACCTCTCCATATCCATCAATATCCAATATCCATCTTTTAAACCCCTTTTTCTAGCCCATACTCTTAATTCATCCATTTTAAGTCCTTTTTATTATATATCCATAATCCATCCTAAAATCACTTTCAAAACCATAAACCATATCCATTTTTCACATCCATATTTCATTATCCAAATCCCGTTTTGCAAAAACAAATCTGAAATTCAAATTAAAACCAAAATTCAAGAAATTCGTTTTGATCCATTTATGAAGGAGGAGATGCGCAAGCCTCATGTTTACTATAATGAAGAGTTTGGAACACGGTTTTTGTGTTAGAAGTCCTGGAGTATCAAGGATCTATTGAAAAATAAGAAATGCATCTTCTTTCTATTTGCTTTATATTAAGAGGAGTGTGATTGTAAAAATTCTAGGATGCTTTGCACTTATGCTGATATTTTGGTGGTCATGTTAATTCCGTAAGCTGGTGGATTTGTCATATTAATTCTATCATTCAGTGCCCACATAGCTAAAAGGCGCACAAGACTAAGTAAAATTTGAAGGAAGGGCCAACGCAGGTGCACAACATGAGTTCTTGGCGGGATATACAATAAGGGCACGACATAACATAGTAACGAACATAAAAAAGAAAAGTTACAAAACTACTTCTAACAGTGACAAACGAACCACAACTTCATAACAATTCAACAGAAACTAACCAATTCTCTCCAATCTCTAACTGTCATAACAAATTTTTCTAACTCCTAACAGGATAACAGAGTTTGGATCTAACAGAGCTTCTCGACTTTTTTCAATTTTCCAATCTTCAATCTCTAATCAATCTTCATCTTCACCATAACCAACTCCTCATCCCCAATGCTGAAATCTCCATCACCAATTCTCAAACCTCTGTGTCTAAACCTTAAATCTTTATCGTCTTCAATTATCTTCTGAAACGATTCACTGATGCATTGTATTCGCAAGTGTACAAATCGCGTCAGAGTAATATAAAAAGTTATCGTATCCACAGAGACCAAATGTCGATCTAACGATTTATGTTTGTTACAGTGCTTATCTAAGGCAGTTCAATTCAGGGTTTACTAATGCAGAGGAAAATAAATAAGGGTAAATGACGAGGTAATAAAATTCAGACAAAACAATAGGCTTGAATGTAATTCTCATAACCGATAATATTTCTATATTTATCAACAAAACTACTTATGGGCAATATCTTCTATTTTAAGAAAAGAATTCAATTTAACAGGAACTGTCGCTTTCGCGTAGTCAGAACCAAGTTTACCCTCTGAACTAACCCCTTTATTGTCACTTATAAAAAGGCGCGCATTGCGTTAGAGTCATGGAAAACTTACTTTTAAGAAATGTAAATTCTAAACTAAACAGAAAAGTATTTTGACCTGAAATCTCTAAACTAAAGAGGTTCAAAATGAGCCAGATTCTAATCCCACTAACGCGTCCGAAAATAGTTTTAAAATCTCTTTTCTAAAGTGTTAAAAATCCCTACTCAACTGAGCAAAGTTCTTTCGCTGTATTTGATCAGTTGAGAACTAAACAAGTTCACAAATGGTTGGACGGCTTTCGATCTTACCCAACATTGCTTTTAAGTACAGAAAACTTGTGTTAAAGATTAAAATAGCCCTTAAGTATTTATATTAACATGTAGACGTATTACGGTGGTTATGGTCTTTACATTCTTACCTATCTAAAACTTAGCCAGCCATGGTAATTATAACAGTCATATTAATTCTTATCATGTATGGAATTAAGTCTTTTGAAAAGTAAAGTTTTGAAAGGTAAGGCAAGACAATAAATAAACAAAATAAAGCAAGTGCAAGAAATAAATGAAAGTAAATGCGATTAAAATAAAACCTGCTCCAAAGCGGAGTCTTTAAATCTGGTACAATGTACGGAAAAGTGCTCCAACTTGATTACAGACACTCCAAGACTTGATTACAAACTCGATCACACACAGTGCAATAACTCCTCGATGTGAGAAGATTACCGCTTTACAAGAGTGAAATTTATGCCTAGGATGAAGTAAACTAAGATTGGATAAAACTAAAATTCGAGTTCTGGGAGTATTTATAGGCAAAGTTGGCATGGCACAAAGACCAAAGTGACCTTGGCTTGAAAATTGGGCGGGAACAAAGTTTGCCTTGTCGCGTCCGCGACAGGCCTACCGCGCCCGCGACAAGAGGAAAACAGCAAAGGTGAGTGCTGATCGTGGGAACGTGGCAGTTGAGTTGTGGAGATCATGGGACACGTCGTCGCCTACCCTGGGGCGCTCGCGACAAGAGAAGCGACAAGAGTAAATTGCTGCCAAACTTGAATTCTCGCTCCTTTTGCATCCTTTTCCGTCTGGGACTTCGATTTTATTGAAAATCTGAAAAACAAAGGAAAAACATAACAATAACAAAGCAAAAAATATAAAAAAAAGACTAATATGCATGTGAAATCAGAGTCGAAAATACAGTATAATTTAGTGTCATCAAATTCTCCCACACTTAGACCCTTGCTTGTCCTCAAGCAAAACATTTAAAGCTCATAGAAGAAAAATCAGTGTCGATCGATGATTTTTGGGCGAAAAGGGCTTCTAAGTCCGAGTCTGGATGCAGTGGTCGGTACTAACTGAGTGAACCAAGGGCATCGTGATGACACTAATCCGCAAATACGGACATAAACTTCGCTCCTACTAATCAACCCATTATATCCCATAATACTTAGGCCTTCCTTTTCCATCTCTTTTGAGTCATTTTCATTCAAGCGCAATCACATTAAGCCCGTTTTCCCGCACATGATTCATGGTAGAGTGACCTGTTAGTGATTCTGATCTTTTCATACCGGATTTCTGGCACAAGGAACTGTGTAAAATCCTTTTAGTCCTCTCAAGTGCAGTTGTGGGGGATCGGATCGTAATCCGCCCTACCGAGTTCAGCGCCAGATACCTCTGAACCAACTGAAATGAGCAAGCTAAACATCTTATTACTTTTTTTTTCTATCTTTCTTTTGTAGGAACGATGCAGATAAAAAAAATTTCTTTTTGCTTTTTCTTGCACTCAGATCAGTCACTTATATTCGTCGGTCTCCTACTTAGAACATGTTTAGGCCGAAGCTGATTGCTGAAATAAACTACTAAGGATGATTTTGAAATAAAATTAGGGCCATGGCACATGGGGTTTCAGGTGTGATTCTTATATTTACGAAGTTCATGGTGTAAGGACGATACTGATGTTTCGAAGGTTCTCCCAAGTCACCGCATCCTAACCCGAACCTGTCTTAAAGTCCAGAAATTTTTCAGAACAACACTTTTTCTAGAATTTTTTTTTTATTATTTTTTATTATTTTTTATGTGGGGCTAAAAAATGTGGGAAAAATGAAGGTGAACCAAAAAAATATACTTATACTAATGACTCTTCAAACACATGCATTTTCTAAAACAGAAACAAAAGTAGATAACTGAAGGGAAATAAAAATAAACTACTAAAACGACGGAAATAAAAACGATAAAATCTCCTCCCACACTTAAATCAAACATTGTCTCTAATGTTTCGAAGTAAGCTAAGGAGAAAGGAACCTGGCAAAACTAGTGAGGACCGCTGGTGCCCTCGCCGCCCTGTGCTGGATGCTCGGAACGACGGGATCTGCTACGTCGATGGTCTCGCTGGTCCATCCTAGCCTGCAATTCTGTCTGGGCAGCTTTCACCTCACGAAGGCTACCTAAGATGGAACCCTGAGTGGCCTCCATAAGCTGAAAGTGCTGATGGTTATATTGCTGTTGACGGGACTGCTCACTGGTGATCGCAAGCAGAGTACGGGAGATGGTCTCGTAAGATTGGTCCGCTCTCCGCTGCGACGCTTGCATAAAGCTCATCTGGTCCGCCATCTGTTGCTGAATGGAAGAGAGCATGTCTTCATTCCGTGCTTCTCTAGCCATATGGTCTCGCCACATCTCCTCCGTAATATAAAATCCGGGAGCAGCTCTTGCAAAAGGGTTAGAAGAAGATGGTGCGGTGTGTGATTGTGTAGGACGAGGGGGCATACTCTCTCTATGGTCATACTCATCATCTGTGTCGGGCCCCTCATTGTCATGGACATTAGGAGGAATTGGACCTAGAAAAGGTGGGGCAGTAAGGTCATAGATCCAGTTCCTCTCGAATCGTACATCTGTACGTCTACTGCACGACATAACAATTGATTCGATGGCTACCCCGTGAATCATCAACTCATAACCACCAGCCCTCCTCGATCGGCACAATTTCATGTCTTTCAGAAATTTTAAATTAATTGTGCGAGGGGGCAGTGGTTCTAAAGTAGCTATCTCATCATTCAAATTTAGTGCCCGAGCAATAGACGTAATCAATCCGCCAAAAACTATCGGTCCACCCTTATTTACCGTTAAGCACATGTGGGCGATCATAAATGGAACCGGATTGATTCTTACATTTGTGAGGCATACTTGCAAGAACAAAAGTTCTTTGCTATTAACTTTGTTTTGATTATCCCGGCCAAAAACAGAGCATGCCAAAAGATATCTGAAAATTCTTATGGTCGGTTTATGAATGGTCGAGGCGAGTATTCCCTTAAAGGAATCAACAATAGTATCTGACAACCTGCGCCAGAAGGCGAATATCTCGACTGACCATTCAGCATCTGAAGGAGCCTCACAAACAGCACCCTCCCCATGAGGGAATCCCAATAGACCTGCTAGTTCATCGGTACTGAACTGATAATCAATAGTAAACAGTCTAAAATGCACGGTACCGACTGTGCTAGCAGTGTCGGGACGAACGGTATAAACCAATGAACTCAAAAACTCAACCGTCATCCTCTCATAGGTGGGTTCTTTTGTGGTGAAAACAGTGCCTAAACCTACAAAGTCTAACATATGGAAAACACTATGATGAACCCCTAAAGCGTGCAAGCAAGAATCGTCGACATACCTCGTCGAGAGAATTTATCGACTCTGAAGCTTTTGAAGTTGTCGCCTCTGCCTATTCCCTGGTTGTCCTTCCCGAAGAATGACTCCATTAAACTCCATTGATGAAGATGGTGAAGAGGGTGGAAGAAAAGTGGTATGATAAAGGTTGGATTTTTTTGGGTTTTTGTTGATGGAAATTGAAATGGAAAGTTAAGAGATGATTTGTGAATGCTAGAGATATGAATTTCAATGGGGTTTTAAAAGGTTGGAGCTTCAAAAATGGTGGAAATGGAGGTTCTGTCCCGATTTTACAAGGACGCTGTCGCGGACGCGACAGGTGTGTCGCGGGCGCGATGAGAGCAAATCCGCTGATGGGCCTCAATTTGTCTTTTTGAATGGGCTCTTTGTCCTTCATTTGGCCTTGGGGGGTCTTTTTAGCATTCCATATGTCCTAAAGATGTAGTTTTGCACAAAATTTTCACAAGCATATATATATATATATATATATATATATATATATATATATATATATATATATATATATATATATATTATAATAATAAAATAAAAGAAAAATAAAAATAAAAGAAAAATAGTAAATAATATTAGCATAAAAACATAAGAAACTCAAACTATAATATAAATCGGAAATATCAAATGCAAATAGTAGGAAATATGTCTGGGTGAATACTGGAAGTAAATTAATGCATAAGAAATATAGTAAATAATACGAAGATGGAAATCAAGATGTCTGGTAATCAGTCTGGTCATCTCCACGGAGTCTTGCTATCTCACGACGGAGCTCCGCCATTTCTTCATACAGCACATCGGACTCAGTAGCGTGGGTCAGCTCTGACACTTCCATCCCCAGGCGTAGGTCAGCAAGAGTCTGTCGGAGATCTGCTATCTCTTGACGCATCATCGTCATCTGGGTCTGCATATCTGGAGTATCTAATGAATGATTATTTGACCATACCGTGGTCCTGGCAGGTGGTGGAGTTGGAACGTACTCTGGCTCTGGGCAGGGTCGTGGTGCGTCCACCGTCTCACCGTGTCCTTCTAAGGCATATGTCCAGTTTGCTGGGTCATGGACACTGGTCATAATAGGATCTGGCAAAGTGAAATGATGTATGGTCTCATCATCGATCAGGAGTCTGAACTGAGAGGGATTAAAGGAGTTCCTTCTCACCAGCCTCCGATCTAAACAAAAATCAATATCCATGGTGGTATGGCTGCAGTAGGGAGTCAAATGAAATAGCTTTCGGCCGAGGCCTAGAGCAGCTGCAATCTCAGTCACATTACCTCCTACATGTATAGGTCCTCCTGCCCAGGTGGCAACACCACTAAAAGAATACAGCATAAAGTTACCACAAGCTAAATGACGCGACTGATTCGCACAAAACATGAAAAATATGTCCTCCTCAGTAACGTGGTCATCAGCATCTGCTCTCCCAAAGAATGTATGGGCAATGATCATCTGAAAGTATCGGAGAGCTGGGTTATGGATAACCTGCGAAATGTGAGTATCAGGGTCAGGGCCTCCACCTCCAGAGATGTCACTCCAAAATTTCTCCACGTCTCTACTCATGAAGTAACCCGTGGGCAGCTCAGGGATAGCGCCAACTCCAGTCTCAAATCCAAGAAGATCACCGAACTCAGTATGGGTGAACGAATACTCTGTACCAAATAACCTGAAGCTGGTGTGGCCATCTGGTCCCAAGTACGGATCATAGGAGAAAAAGCCGAGGAACTCCAGAGTGAGGTTCCTATAGGTGGGATGCAAATCAGCAGCGTACTGGTCCCATTTGAGATGGTGGGCCAAGTATCGGACACTGGGCTTTATGCCCAAAGCTTCCATGCAATCACTGTCTGGGTAGCGAGTGGGTGCCATACGTCTGAGTGAAAGCATCGCATAATGCTCTCTCTGGGCGTCGTCTCTAAAGGTCACGTGCATGTCATCGACTGGTGGCATCCTGAAAGAAAAGGTTAGGAAAAACGGGTCCTGAAATCAAACACACCAATCAAGTTAGTCATATATGTACAAACAAACAAACAAACGTAAATCAAAATAAACGGAAAGAAAACAAATACGAAAAGAAAAAAACCATGGGTTGCCTCCCATGCAGCGCTTGCTTAACGTCGTTAGCTCGACGAGTTCAAGTCATGTATCTGGCGCGAGGATAGGTGGGTCTGTTAACGTGAACCTGGAGTAGTATGCTGGAATGTCACCTCCTTCATAATGCTTAAGCCTTTGTCCATTTACAACGAACGGACTGCAAGATTTGTTCTTAATTTCCACTGCCCCGAATTTTAGGACTTTGGAAACTTCGAACGGGCCCGTCCATCTAGATCGAAGCTTACCTGGAAAAAGTCGCAGTCTTGAATTGTATAGAAGAACAGGGTCACCTATGTTGAAGTCTTTCATGACGATCTTCTTGTCATGCCATGCTTTGGTTCTCTCTTTGTATATGATGGCATCTTCATAGGCTGATTGTCGGAGCTCTTCTAACTTATGTATGTCTAAGATGCGTTTCTCACTAGCTGCTAAGTAATCGAAATTTAAGGTTCTGATGGCCCAATATGCTTTGTGTTCCAATTCAAAGGGTAAGTGACATGATTTTCCGTAAACTAGTTGGTAAGGGGTTGTTCCAATGGGAGTCTTATAGGCTGTCCTGTAGGCCCACAATGCTTCTGAAAGCTCCTGTGACCAATCTTTTCTGGATATCGAGACAGTTTTTTCTAAGATATGCTTGATCTCTCTATTGGATACTTCTATTTGCCCACTGGTTTGCGGGTGGTAAGGTGTGGCAACTCTATGTTTAACTCCATACTTCCTCAACAGTTTGTCAAAAATCCTAGATATAAAATGCGATCCTCCATCACTTATGACTAGTCTGGGAACTCCGAATCTAGGGAATATATTCTGCTTGAACATCTTAATCACCACTCGGGTGTCGTTTGTGGGTGCAGCTATAGCTTCAATCCATTTGGACACGTAATCGACAACGACTAAAATATATTTGTTTCCTAAGGATGATGGAAAAGGTCCCATAAAGTCGATTCCCCAAACATCAAAAAGTTCTACTTCTTGAATGTTTCTTAATGACATTTCATTTCTCCTCGAGATGTTTCCGGAACGTTGACACGGGTCACACTTGGTTATATATGTATGAACATCACGCCATATAGTTGGCCAATAAAGACCAGCTTGTAAGATCTTAGCATGAGTCTTAGATGTGCTTGCGTGTCCTCTGTAGGGTGCTGAGTGATAATGTTCTATGATATGGTGCACTTCTTCCTCTGGAACACACCGGCGAAAGATTCTGTCAGTGCCTCTCTTAAAAAGGAGTGGTTCATCCCAATAGAAATGTTTAACGTCATTGAAGAACTTCTTTTTCTGCTGATAGCTGAGGTCAGGAGGTATTATATCTGCAGCAAGATAGTTAACAAAATATGCATACCAAGGTACATTATTTACCGCTAAGGATTTTTCAGAATCTTCTAAGGTTTCTAAACTTACATCTCCAACGGCATCTAGCTTAGTGATTAACCTGTCATAAGCAAAGTCATCATTTATGGGTACTACATCAGGTTTCAAGAACTCAAGCCTGGAAAGGTGATCGGCAACTACATTCTCGGTGCCTTTCTTATCTCTGATATCAAGGTAAAATTCTTGCAATAAAAGTATCCACCGGAATAACCTAGGTTTAGCATCCTTTTTATTCAAAAGGTATCGGATGGCGGCATGATCAGTGTAAACAATTATTTTGGCTCCCACCAAATAGGATCTAAATTTGTCTATGGCGAAAACTACGGCTAGGAGTTCTTTTTCTGTGGTTGCATAGTTTAGCTGAGCAGCATCTAGAGCTCTGCTGGCGTAGTAAATCACATGTAACTTCTTATCAGATCTTTTCCCTAGCACTGCTCCTACAGCGTAATCACTAGCATCACACATGATTTCAAAAGGTTTTGTCCAATCTGGTGGTTGCATAATGGGTGCTGAGATTAAAGCTTGTTTTAAAAGGTTGAATGCTTCGTTGCATTTTTCATCAAAAATGAACTCGGCATCTTTCATCAGAAGACCTGTCAAAGGTTTAGTGATCTTAGAGAAGTTTTTAATGAAACGCCGGTAAAATCCAGCATGTCCAAGAAAACTTCGAACTTCTCTAATTGTTTTGGGTGGTTTAAGATTCTCTATCACCTCGATCTTAGCTTTATCAACTTCAATGCCTTTTTCAGAAACGATATGTCCTAGAACTATACCTTCAGTGACCATGAAGTGACATTTCTCCCAATTTAATACCAGGTTTACTTCGACACATCTCTTCAAGATCTTTTCAAGGTTGACTAGACAGTTATTGAAATCGAATCCGCAGACTGAGAAATCGTCCATGAATACTTCCATAATTCCATCAAGATAATCAGCGAAGATTGACATCATGCAACGCTGAAAAGTTGTTGGGGCATTACAAAGTCCGAAAGGCATACGTCTATAGGCAAAAGTTCCATATGGGCATGTGAAGGTTGTTTTCTCTTGGTCATCAGGGTGTATAGGAATTTGGAAAAAACTTGAATATCCGTCGAGGTAACAGAAGTAGGAATGTCTAGCTAGACGTTCCAACATCTGATCTATAAAAGGTAATGGGAAATGGTCTTTCCTAGTGGCTTTGTTTAATTTTCTGTAATCTATGCACATACGCCAACCTCCTTCTATCCGTTTTGAAACGTGCTCACCTTTTTCGTTCTGTATCACAGTGATGCCTCCCTTTTTAGGTACTACATGCACAGGGCTTACCCATTTACTGTCTGAGATCTGATATATTATCCCTGCTTCCAACAACTTAAGAGCTTCCTTCTTAACTACCTCACTCATTATAAGGTTAATCCTTCTTTGGTGTTCTCTTGAAGGTTTAGCATCTTCTTCAAGTGAAATCCGGTGCATGCACACGGATGGACTTATTCCTTTAAGATCTGAGATGTTGTACCCTAGTGCTGAGGGATATCTTCACAAGACATCTAAGAGTTGGTTTGTTTCTTTTTGGTTCAGAACAGTACTGACTATAACTGGTCTGTCCATTTCTTTGTCTAAAAACTCATATCTTAGATTCTTGGGTAATTCTTTTAATTCTAAGGTTGGTTTGCTGGGGTTTTGTATAGGATCTGGAGTTAAGGATAAACATTCAAAACGGCTATCATCTATGTAGGGTTCCATACTGTCATCACCTTTCATAATGGGCGTTGAAGGTAGTTTTATTCTTTCTATTGGCTCTTTCTGGTTAAGTTCACGGACACATTCATCAATGACATCAACTGCATAACATGCATCTCCTATTACTGGTGCCGCGAGAAACTTTGCTAGGACAAACTCTATTTTTTCGTTACCTACCTCAAAAGTTAATTTTCCTTTCTTGACATCTATTATGGCTCCTGCAGTTGATAGGAAGGGTCTACCTAGGAGGATTGGGATATCTTTATCTTCTTTGATGTCCATTACGACGAAGTCGGTGGGAATGAACAACTTGCCTATTCTAACTGGGATGTCTTCTAATACGCCTACAAGGTATTTTATAGATCTGTCAGCTAATTGGAGAGACATCTTAGTAGGTTGCAAATCTTCTAGTTTCAATCGTTCACAAACTGCAAGGGGCATTAGGCTTACACTGGCTCCTAAGTCCAGAAAGGCTTTATCTATGACATGATTCCCCAAAATACAAGGTATGGAGAAATTCCCCGGATCTTTGTCTTTTTTGGCAAGTTTGTTCTCGGAAATGGAATTACACTCCACTGGTTTTGGATCGTCAAGTCTACGTTTATTGGTGAGGATGTCCTTAAGGAATTTAGTATAAGATGGTATTTGGGTGATGGCTTCTGTAAAAGGAATCTCTACATGGAGTTTTTCTATAACTTTAACAAACTTTTGGAATTGGTCATTGATCTTAGTTTGTTTAAGTCTTTGTGGATAGGGAATTTGTGGTTTGTATGGCTGAGGGGGAGTTGAAGCTTCGTCCGTAACTTCTCCTTTATCTTTGTCTTTTTGTTTCTTAATTTCTACGGGCTTCTCACCTTCGGGGGTAGCATCCTTTTTGGAAATTTCGGAGTCACTCAATGTCGGGTTTTTAGGCCCTTCATAAGTGGTTCCACTTCGTAAGGTAACAGCGTTAGCTTGCCCTCGAGGGTTCTGCTGAGGTTGTCCAGGAAATTGTCCTCTAGGAGTAGTTTGGGGTGCTTGCTTTAAGGCTACCTGAGAGATCTGGGTTTCAAGCATCTTGCTGTGGGTGGCCATTTGGTCCATTTTGGTTCCTAGTTGGGTAAGCAGCTCATTCACATGAATATTCTGATTTAGGAACTCTTTGTTTTGCTGGGCTTGTGCTGTCATAAAATCATTTAGCACTTTCTCAATATTTGGCTTAGGTGGCACTGCTTGCATAGGTTGGTTTTGTCTAGGTGCTTGATTGTTGGTTGATCTCGGAGGTGCTTGGTTTTGGATAGGGTTATTGTTTTTGTAGGAAAAATTAGGGTGATTCCTCCATCCAGGGTTGTAAGTATTTGAGAACAGGTTTCCTTGGGCATAGTTGACTGGGTCTGGGCTAGTCTCCTTTAACAGATGGCAGTCAGCTGATTGATGACCTTTAGTACCACAAAGTTCGCAATCCGACACTACTGCTACTGCAGCGGTTGGTTGTGTGTACATTTAATCGATCTTGAGGGCCATAGCATCCATTTTGGCTTGCATCATGTCTATAGAGCTTACCTCATGTATACCTCCTTGGGCTTCTTTCTTTTCTACTGTTGCTCTTTCGTTTCCCCATTGATGATGGTTTTGAGCCATATCTTCAATGAGACCACAAGCGTCAGGATAGGGCTTGTTCATCAGGGCACCGCCAGCGGCAGCGTCGATGTACATCTTTGTGTTATAATGAAGTTCGTGGTAAAAGGTATGTATAATCAACTATTGCTCCAAACCGTGGTGTGGACAAGCCCTTAGAAGGTCTTTATACCTCTCCCAAGCTTTAAATAGTGATTCTCCTTGGTTTTGGGTAAATCTTGTTATTTGGTTTCGGAGAATGGCTGATTTGCTTGGGGAAAAGTATCTAGCAAGGAATGTTCTCCTAAGGTCTTCCCATGTTGTTATAGAATTGGTCGGAAGGGAATCTAACCAAGTTAGGGCTTTGTCTCTAAGGGAAAAGGGAAACAGTCTTAAACGAATCGCCTCATGACTAGCACCATTGGTCTTAAAGGTGTTTGACAACTGGATAAAGATTTTTAGATGTTGGTTTGGGTTTTCAGATGGTAGTCCTGCGAATTGGTTTTGTTGAACTAGTTGTAACAGGGATGGTTTTAGTTCAAAATTATTGGCAGGTATGGTAGGGTCAACTATACTAGAGCTCGGTTCTTCGTCAGCAGGCTGAGCGAATTCCTTAAGGGGTCTTTGGTTACGATCTTCGGCCATAGCTTGCTTAATTCGGCGAAGCCAAAGTCGTGCGCGAGCGTAACGTTCTGGTTCCACTAAAGGATCTATTACACTACTGGAGCTGCGAGATCTTCGCATCGACCAGTTCGTGCAGCCCTAGTCTAAACGGTGATAACAAACGAAATTCGAAATTCGGCGAAATTGGTCCCCGGCAACGGCGCCAAAAACTTGATGCGTTGTATTCGCAAGTGTACGAATCGCGTCAGAGTAATATAAAAAGTTATCGTATCCACAGAGACCAAATGTCGATCTAACGATTTCTGTTTGTTACAGTGCTTATCTAAGGCAGTTCAATTCAGGGTTTACTAATGCAGAGGAAAATAAATAAAGGTAAATGACGAGGTAATAAAATTCAGACAAAACAATAGGCTTGAATGTAATTCTCATAACCGATGATATTTCTATATTTATCAACAGAACTACTTATGGGCAATATCTTCTATTTTAAGAAAAGAATTCAATTTAACAGGAACTGTCGCTTTCGCGTAGTCAGAACCAAGTTTACCCTCTAAACTAACCCCTTTATTGTCACTTATAAAAAGGCGCGCATTGCGTTAGAGTCATGGAAAACTTACTTTTAAGAAATATAAATTTTAAACTAAACAGAAAAGTATTTTGACCTGAAATCTCTAAACTAAAGAGGTTCAAAATGAGCCAGATTCTAATCCCACTAACGCGTCCGAAAATAGTTTTAAAATCTCTTTTCTAAAGTGTTAAAAATCCCTACTCAACTGAGCAAAGTGCTTTCGCTGTATTTGATCAGTTGAGAACTAAACAAGTTCACAAATGGTTGGACGGCTTTCGATCTTACCCAACATTGCTTTTAAGTACAAAAACTTGTGTTAAAGATTAAAACAGCCCTTAAGTATTTCTATTAACATATAGACGTATTACGGTGGTTATGGTCTTTACATTCTTACCTATCTAAAACTTAGCCAGCCATGGTAGTTATAACAGTCATATTAATTCTTATCATGTATGGAATTAAGTCTTTTGAAAAGTAAAGTTTTGAAAGGTAAGGCAAGACAATAAATAAACAAAATAAAGCAAGTGCAAGAAATAAATGAAAGTAAATGCGATTAAAATAAAACCTGCTCCAAAGCGGAGTCTTTAAATCTGGTACAATGTACGGAAAAGTGCTCCAACTTGATTACAAACACTCCAAGACTTGATTACAAACTCGATCACACACAGTGCAATAACTCATCGATGTGAGAAGATTACCGCTTTACAAGAGTGAAATTTATGCCTAGGATGAAGTAAACTAAGATTGGATAAAACTAAAATTTGAGTTCTGGGAGTATTTATAGGCAAAGTTGGCATGGCACAAAGACCAAAGTGACCTTGGCTTAAAAATTGGGTGGGAACAAAGTTTGCCTTGTCGCGCCCGCGACAGGCCTACCGCGCCCGCGACAAGAGGAAAATAGCAAAGGTGAGTGCTGATCGTGGGAACGTGGAAGTTGAGTTGTGGAGATCATGGGACACGTCGTCACCTACCCTGGGGCGCTCGCGATAAGAGAAGCGACAAGAGTAAATTGCTGCAAAACTTGAATTCTCGCTCCTTTTGCATCCTTTTCCGTCTGGGACTTTGATTTTATTGAAAATCTGAAAACAAAGGAAAAACATAACAATAACAAAGCAAAAAATATAAAAAAAGACTAATATGCATGTGAAATCAGAGTCGAAAATACAGTATAATTTAGTGTCATCATTCACCATCTTCAATCTTCATTATCACCAAAACCTACAATTCCTCCATTTTTATCCTTCAATAACCTTCAACTTCATCTTCCCTGGCACCAACATATTCATCTGCCTCAATCATCTTCGCAAATCATCTCTTCCTATCACCAAGAATCTCCAAAATTTCAACGGAATAATTGAATCTTCAACCTCTAACCGAAAAACCTTCATCTTCTCAAGAACTGAATCGAGTGTTTAATTCACAACGAACAACCTGTAACCAACCTCAATCCGCATCAATTGTTCGCCTGCAACATCAAGAATTCACATCAACAACTTCACAACAATTGACACAGGGAATTGCAACGGCAGAACGTAGAACATCGCCGAGCAACACAACGATTTACAACACTGCCAAATCCTGTAATTCGCGCACCTACAACCGCGAATTCATCATTCCACCAGCGTAACGAACAACAACATAAGAGGGAGAAGAAGAGGCGAGGAGCGAATTTGTAGCAACAACAACCAGAGATCAGATCGGTACCTGAATAGATTTTGTTTCCAGGAGTGAGGATTCGTTGGTGATGTAATGAATCAAGAATCTCCACTGCCGTCGGCATGAGGCAGTGGCGCGGCAGAGACGGTCGTGTTACGAAGGTGATGAGCGAACGGAGGGCGTGGTAGTGTTGTCGCGGCATGGTTTGCAGAGCGGAGAGAAAGATAGAATCGCAGGGAACGACGAGGGTGGAGAAAACGGCGCCGTGATTTGAATGAGGATGGTGAGAAGTGAGGGATGAAGACGATGGGATAGGAAGATAAGAGCACACTGAGCTGAGTTTAAAACCCTAACATGACACGGATTAGGCCTCACCTTCCATGAAATTCCTTTTTACACCATTGCAATACTTCCACACCTTCAAGTTAAATTTCGCACCCCCTGTTTACTAAAAAATTTGCGCCCATGGAAATGCTATACGTACCCCCCGTTCCACTCCTTACACCCTGTTGCAATGATATCTGCACACCAGGTTCTTTAGTTTTTTGACATTTTGTGTTGGCAATTAGTTTTAGAAATTAATTTTGACTTAGGTCTTAACTTTGATTTAGGAATCAACACTTAATCAGGATTAAACTAATTTTTAGTTTTAGAATTACGTTTATGTTCATATTTTGATGATTGTTTGTTGGATTTTAGGATTAGAATTAATTTTCAGATTTAGATTTGGATTAGAATTTTTAGAATTAACTTATGTTCTAGAATCTATTTTAAATTATAAATTAATCTTGGCTTTTCCTTGACATTTTAATATAGTTTAATGATTTAGACTAATTAGATTTAGACTCCTCAATTGATGATATTGCTTAATCATGTCCTAATTGATGTTTTGCTTAATAATCGTTTTTCGGCTTAATTGCTTCATTGTTTTTGGCTTAGTTCTCCATTAGAAACTAATTTCTGACATTGACTAAACGTAGGTTTTAGTATTAATATTTTCATAATAGTTTCATTTGGTAACTTTGTTAATAGTCTTTAATATGTTTTGCATAGATGGTTGACTAAGTGTTATTCACTTTCTAGTATTGATTTCAATTACTTCCTATTGACAATTTCCATTTGAATGTTGAATTTTGACTAACTTTTGAGTTTGTTTTGTAGTGATTCTCACTTGACTTGATAAGTGGTTTAAATGTAGAAGCTGTTGTATACATAGCTGCTGTGAACAAAATGTGTTGTAGAATGTTGCTATCCTGGCTGACTGCACATACACCCATTTTGTTCTGGAAATAGTACCTGTTATATACTGTTTTTAATTGTCGCTAGTTTTTACAGCTATGCAGGTGCTGGAGCGATGTTGTTGCCGCTGTTTATGGCTTGTTGCCTTGTTTTATTGTTTTTTTAAGAGCATTTGGTTCCATGCCTTTCACGGACCCGTTTCACTTTCTAACACTTTTGTCCATTTATGCTAGGTTACTAGAAGCTTGTCGGTTTGCTAACACTTTGCTTACGTTGCTACGGATTTATATCCGTTCGGTATCACTTCTCTTCTCTTTTACTAATTCTGCATTTTTCCTTTTTTATGCCATGAGAAGTAGGATTGGGAGTCCGTGCCACTTGGCCGGCAATGATGGAAGTCCTCAAAGGAGGATCTGTTTGTGATTGTTTAATATTGTGCCTGAAGACCTCTATGAGGCATCCCATTCCCATATCCCCTTGTGCTGAAGACCTCTAAGGAGGTAATTGACGGAAGGCAGGGTTCGCAATCGACCCCCGTTATTCTAGTTGAGTCGTTCTTAGCTCTCATTACATGATTGAAGCTCTGAACATTACCTACTCTTGTTATCGAGTCCGTCAGTGGAATAAGGGTTTAGTAATCAAACCCCCACGCCTTGTCTTTAGCTCGCATTGACCAATGCTGATGCTTATGTGATCTGATTCACATTCTGGTTGTGGCATTAAGATTCGACTTTTCATCTTATTCTTTTGAATTCTAATGTGTATTAAGTGTTTTCTACTTCTTATACATGTTTCCATGTTTACTAACCATGTAGGGGCTTTGGTAAGTGAGTGTGGATAAGGAATCCACATTCAAACCTCTTTCCTTTCGTCTTTTACAATTCAATCTTTTGTTTTGTTAAGCACTTATGTGCTTTCTTTGAATAACTCTTTACTTTCCCTTTTGAGTTACAATTTATCTTCTACTTTAGAAGTGAGTTGTTTAATTCATTCTTTCTTTAGACTTTAGGTTTAAACCTCACAAACCATTAGGATCACTCCCTTAACTAATCAATTAGGATTGAGTCTTAGTTCACATAGATTTTTACCTTTCTCCTCTCTTGAGTCTCTCTTCTCATCTCAAAAGAAAATTCAAAATGTCTAAAATAAAGGTAGGCATTTATTGCATTTAGGCCTTTCATATGAAGAAAAGATTATAAGGGATCTTCTCTTATAATCTTAAAATGTGTAGCATATGGCCCATCTTGGGTCAATGTGTTAGACATTTGATCTTGTATGAGGGACTTAAATGTAATACTTGTTGAAGGTACAAATAAAAAACACTTCTTCATTTCATAATTAATAAAAACACTTAATAAAGGCATAACATACATTGTATTAAGGCCTTTCATGTGGGAATGAGATAGTGTGGGGTCTTCTCTCACTTTCTTAGAATGTTTAGCATACGTCCCATCTTGGGTCGATATGCGAGATATTCGATCCTATGTGAGAGACTTTAATACAATAAATGTTAAACACACAAATAATCAAAATGCTTCTTAAAAGACAAAAACAAATAATAACGTCTTTCCTTCGAGAGTTCTTTTCTCATCTCACTCATTCTCAACGTACGAACGTGCTCCTCCTCGTTCTCTTGCAAGATGGTAACGCACTCGGGCCGGCGAGCCTGCAACACCTGAGCTAGAACGTTAGTCGTTCCTTAAAAAACACAAACAATCCATCCCTGGTGAGGGGAACTACGTCGCTCTGATTCTCATGCTCCCGATGAGATACGTAGGCAGTGGGGTAGGGCCCATTCGAGCACTCATTTTATTTTCCCTACATTTGTTTCTCGTTCCTTTTCCATTCTTTCTCCTTTCTTTCAATTCCTTTTCCAGTATCTTTTCTTACACCCTTTGATCGAGGCAAGCAAGCGTGGATCCCATCGAGTACGATGGACGTGAGGGGGTGCTAATACCTTCCTCTCGCGTAAGCGACTCCCTTACCCATTCTCTTGGCCGCAAGACCATGCTCTTTCCTTTCTCTTCAGGTTTATGCGGTGTTTCCTTTCCCTCTCGTGGGATAAATACACATTGCTGACGACTCTGTTTCGGTGCCACTTTCGTATTTGTACTTGGATGAAAATCCCGGGAGCGACAGCTGGCGACTCTGCTGGGGATCGAACCCATAATCTCTGGTTTCCTTAGCGAGTCATTCCTAGCGCTTGTCTATTTACTGTTATGCTGTATTTACTGTTGTGCTGTATTTCTATTTACTGTATTGCTGCTGTACTGTATATTACTGTATTTACCGCACTTTAGCATTTTCATTTCATATGCTACATTATGCTATACTGGACTATGCTGTGCTGTTTTCTGTTTGGCGGGAAGGGATTTCTAAGAGATAAGCCCACTACCCAGGCTTGAGTACACACATAGGTATTAGAGTGGATAGTCGTGACGCTTACGTGGTGGTGACCACATATTGATGTTCATGAGACCCACAACCAGACGAGGTTCTATCGGGAGCTTTCTGCTACTGCATGTTATGCAGGCCAGTAGTTATTCTCTCGAGAAACTGTCGACTCTGGTGACCATTCCCGAGGACTCGATTGCGGCACTCCTCCCGAGATATGACAGTGGCAGGCCACATTATGTGGCAAACCCATTGCATATTCTCGATCCGAGGACCCAATGCTGGGAACTTGCTATAGGTGTCCCTTTTGGAAAGAGAATCAGCGGAAACACTCCTCGATTGGCGATAGTACTGTACCCAGAGGGATGAATGTACTATTGTTTCTCGACCTCAGTGCCAGAAGCTGAGGACCTTTCGTTTTGGAGAATCAGTTGAGGCCTCCTCGATTGATGATGATGCCAAACCAGAAATGGTGAACGTATCATCATTTCTCGACCTGAGAGCCCGGGATACTAAACATCCTAGTACCCACATGTGAGAAGGGCGGGTTGTTTACAGGTTTGCAGGTAACCATGACCTCCTACATACCCGGTTTTCTGTTGACATTACACAAAAGGAAGTTTCATCCTATTGTATTCAGATGGTTCTTATCTATGGTTCTATATTGATCTCAGAGCTACACTGACACCGTTCACAGTTCAGCACAGACACCTGATTACCTGATCACATGCCCTTTGCATTGCATTATCATATCATAACGGTTGTGTTTATTCATTTCCAGGTGCATATTTTACCCTCGATTCCAGTCATCAGGTCCTCGCAAAGATGAATACTAAAGAGAGGAAGGATATCATCAGCTACAAGTTCCTTACGCCTACTCTGGGCCTTATTAGTATTCTGAAGGGAATGGAAAGCCCTAAAGTACGAACAACCTTCGAGGAGAAATATGGTTGGATCTTATCTTTTGTGTACAATGTCAGTGAATACGAGTACAAGGGTCTCCATACTTTGATGCAGTTCTATGACCCTCCACTGAGGTGTTTTGTATTCCCAGATTATTTATTGGTACCTACTTTGGAGGAGTATTCCAACATGTTGGGGATTGCTATCAAGGAGGAGCCTCCTTTCTTTGGGTCTGTGGGAGATCTTGACTTTGGAAAAGTGGATGGTGCTCTTTATTTGAGCAAATCAAAGTTAGAAGCCAATGTCTCCAACAAAGGAAAGATCCGTGGTTATAAGCTGGAATATTTGATTAAGAAGGCTTAGGAGGCAGCTAAAGGCGAGAATTGGGTTGTTTTTAATGCTTTGCTAGCCCTTTGTGTATACGGCATTGTATTGTTTCCCAGTGAACCAGATTTTGCTGATACGGACGCCATACGGATATTCATGATGAAAAATCCGGTACCAACACTGCTGGGAGATCTTTACTATTCCTTGTACAACCGAAACAAAAAGAAAAGAGGAGGAATAATTCGTTGCTATGCACCTTTGTTCTATAAGTGGTTTGCAAGTCGCTTACCACAATCAGGGGCTTTTGTAGATTCCAAGGATTCTCTAGAGTGGAAACAACGTTTAATGGGATTGGTGGCCAATGACATCGTATGGGTAGATCATGGGCTGATTGGCAAGAATATTATCCACAGATGTGGTGAGTTCCCTAATGTTCCACTGATAGGAAGAAATGGGGGAATTAACTACAATCCTTCTTTGGCCGTTCGGCAATTTGGGTACGCCCTGACAGGTCCGCCTATCAAAAGAGATGTAGAGGAGTCCCTATATTTTCATGCATCAGATGGTTGGGAAACAGCACAAAAAGCTTCTGAAAGCTGGGGTAGCATACTGAAGAAGGGGAAAGTTGCTCTAGGCAAACCCAACAACCGGGCTTATCCAGCATATGAAGAGTGGGTGAAGAAAAGAGTTGAAGATTTTCTCTTGCCTTTTGGTAAGGCAACCCTTTTGTATCCGGAGAATGAGAAAGCAAGAAGCACTGATACCGTGGAAGAAGTTGACAAGTTGCAAGCCTTGGTGAAAAAGCTGCAAGGAGAGAATTCTGAGTTGAGTAGCCGTCTTCAGAATGCTCTACATGCCAACAAGGAGCTAGAAAGGAAAGCCCAAGATGCTGAACAAATCCTAGCTGCAAAAGAGAAAGACTTTGCTGGAAGAGCCCAACATTTCTAAAAGATTAGTAAAGGTGTTGATGCTGCTACTCAAGCTCATAAGAAGACTAAACAGGCTTTAGCTCAGACCAAGGATGCGCTGGCCAAACTTCAGCAAGCCTGGGATGAGGTTAGAATTGAAAATGCTGAGTTACAGGAACAGTTGAAGATTAAAGGTGAAGAGCTCAAAAGGGCACATGAGCAGAGGAGGAAGTATCGGGAGAATCTTGGTAAAAGTCTAGAGCAGTTAGAAGAATCCAGAGAGGAGCTGAAGAATTCCAAGAAAGAGCTTGAAGAGGTCACGATGGAAATGGAGATACTCAAGATGCAAGCTGGCATAAAGAGACACAAAGGAATTTGTGATGATGAAGCTCTCCTGGTGTGTCTGGGATCACTGACTGAGGCTCTTAAGAAAAGGGATGTCTTGATTAAAGAGATGATTGAAAAGCCGAATCACCAGCGTACTCGCATACTCTTTGGAGAGATCAAACACTCAAGTGATAAGCTGAAGGACGTGGAATTATCAGACTGATGTTTTTTGTATTTTGTTGTTAATGGTTACCATCAGACTTGTTGATGGATCCATGTTTCCCTTGTATTTCATTTGCTGATGAACCTCTCTTGAATATACTTGAACACTTTGTTGAATGAGGATGAGTAGTTTCATTCAGAATTATTCCTTATCAGATATCTGTACACAAGCGCCATGACCACGACACGTCTCTTTATATCAAGATTTCTGATCTTCAGATTTCTGTGGTTAGGATTGGAATCAGGGTGTAAGGCACCTCAGAAATGATAAACATAGCATTGCATGGCATTGCATATCATTTTGCATTCTGTTACTTGCTTTTCAGGTACTCGTTGTAGGGTCTCTAACCTTTATTTGGTTTCAGGCATTATAGATGAGAATCATATTCATCGATACTCAACGCGAAGAAATCAAGCAAGGATTATGGATCAAGTGCAAGGTGATCTGGCTGAAATGAGAGCGCGTATGGACCAGTTCATGACCCTCATGACTGGCATGGCACAAAATCAAGAGAGACTGAGGCTCCTGGTTGAGCGTCCAAAAGACACGCTGGGAGGTAATCAGAATGACAATGCACAGGCACATGGCACTCCTCCTCCCGGTGGCAACGTTCCTCTTGCTGGTAATCTGGGTAACGGGAATGGCAGAAATGTTGGTGTCACTCAGGAAGATGTTTTGGAAGACCAATTCACCCTGCTGGAGGCTGATATGGGTAACCATGGTGATCGAAGGTATGATGAGTTAACAGAGAAGATCCGGGCCATAGAATGCAAGAATTCTATGGGCATTGATGTTACTAGCTTGGGGCTGGTCCCAGGAGTCAGAATTCCTCCCAAATTCAAACCTCCCACTTTTTATAAATATCAGGGCAATACGTGTCCCCAAACACATATCCAAGCTTATTTTGGGAAGATCTCAGCCCATACTGATGATGAGAAGCTATGGATGCATTATTTTCAAGACAGTTTGGCTGGAGCATCCTTGACCTGGTATATGAAATTGAATAGAGCTGCTGTGAGGAGTTGGAAGGATCTGGCAGAAGCGTTCCTGAAGCAATAGCAGTACAATATCGACATGGCGCCCAATCACACTCAATTGCAGGGGTTGTCACAGAATGCTAAGGAAAGCTTCAAAGAATATGCACAGAGGTGGAGAGAAATGGCTGCACAGGTTCAACCTCCCTTGTTGGATAGAGAAATGGCAGACATGTTTATGGGCACCCTGCAAGGGGCATATCTTGAAAGATTGGCTGCTTGTCCATCCATCGGATTTGCTGAGATAGTGCTTGCGGGAGAAAGAATAGAGAGTTTGTTGAAACTTGGAAAGATTCAGGACTTAGGTGGGGCTGGCTCTTCTGGAACGAAGAAACCCTTTGCTAGTGGTCAGAAAAGAAGAGAAGGTGATACAAATGCTGTGTTTAGAGGATGAGGCAGAGGACGTTCTCAGGAATATCATCAGGTAGGTCCAGTGACAATCCCAGCACCGGCTATTCAGCAACAACAACCCCAACATCAAGTTCAGCAGCAACAGCAACAACCTCCTTTCCAACAGAGGTCTAGGGAGAGGGATCGTAAGATGGACCCTCTGCCTTTGACTTATTCTGCGTTGTTACCACAGTTACTCAAGTTGAAGTTGGTTGAGCTCCGTACTATGAGGTCTCCCGCCGCTGGCAATCTGCCTCCTAATTTTGATGCTAACGCTCGCTGCGAGTTCCACTCAGGTGCTCAGGGGCATTCCATCGAAAAATGTTGGGCTTTTCATCATAAAGTGCAAGACTTGATTGATGCCAAAGCAATCAATTTCTCCCCATCTCCTAATATTCTTCAGCACCCCATACCCAATCATGGTGCGACAAATGTGCATGCTATCGAAGATGGAAAGAGATTGAATTTGGTAGAAGACATCAGTCAGGTGAAGACTTCTTTGTTGGTTATCAAAGATCGTTTGTTGAAGGGACAGGTGTTCCCGGGCTGCAATCAAGATTGTCCTGAGTGTATGAATCAAGAGAATGGCTGTGAAAAGTTGAAGGTGGGTTTGCAGAATTTGGTTAATGAAGGATGTCTACAGTTTGATAGGATTGTGAAAGAAACCGATGAGGTATCAACTGTGACTATCTTTTATACTCCCGCTAAGATTCAGGTGTCGGTCACTACAGTTCCTGTAGCCAGTGTTGTGCAAGAAAGACCCAGTCCTGTTATCATCACGGTACCAGGACCAGTTCCGTTTACAACTACAAAGGCAATCCCCTGGCACTATGGGGCAGACGTGTATTATGAAGGCAAAAAGCAAGAAGTTGAGTCATCAGCCGGTTCGAATATTGATAATGTGAGTGGTGTAGGTGATTTTACAAGAAGCGGAAGATTGTTTGCCCCCCAAACTTTGCGCAGTGATAAAGAAGCTGAAGCTGCAGCAAAAGCTAAAGGAAAATAGGTGGTCGAGAGTGTTCCTGTACCTGAAACTGAGACAAAGATTACTTTTGATAATGAGATGGAAGAGTTCATGAAGATTATAAAGAAAAGCGATTATAAGATTGTCGATCAACTGAATCAAACCCCTTCGAAAATTTCAATTTTGTCACTATTGATGTGTTCTGACGCGCACCGGGAGGCTTTGTTAAAAGTGTTGAAGGGCGCATATGTGCCACAAGAGATCACTGTTAATCAGCTTGAAGGTGTAATTTCCAATGTTAATGTCAGCCATGGTCTGGGCTTCACAAGTAGGGATTTGACTGCTGAAGGAAGAAACCACAATAAGGCTTTGCACATCACAATGGAGTGTAAGGGTGCATTGTTGTCTCATGTACTGGTAGACACTGGCTCCTCACTCAATGTCTTGCCCAAGAAGGCGCTAATTAAGCTGGAAGTTGATGGTTTGATATTAAGGCTAAGTGAGTTGGTCGTCAGAGCATTCGATGGGACTAAAAGATCTGTGTTTGGTGAAGTAGAATTGCCCGTGCAAATTGGACCGCAAGTGTTCAAATCTACATTCCATGTGATGGACATACAACCTGCGTATAGCTGCTTATTGGGTCGCCCTTGGATTCATGGAGCTGGGGCTGTTACATCCACCTTACACCAAAAGCTGAAGTATGAGTTTGAAGGACAGGTTGTGAGAGTGTGTGGTGAAGAAGATATCTTTGTTAGTCATTTGTCCACGTTTAAGTATGTGGAGATGGATGGGGAAATTCACGAGATGCTCTGCCAATCGTTTGAAGCGGTAAATATTGACAATGTGCCTGATTCTTCCTCTATACCAGTTGGAGTTGGTACCTCCATTTCATCCTACAAACAAGCTGTCGAGGTCGTCAGAGCCGGCAACGCCCAAGGCTGGGGCAGATCGATAGAAACGCCAATGAAGGAGGACAAATTTGGTATTGGTTATCATCCCTATATGACTTCAGAGGCAGAAAGCATTAGACCCATCGCTTTCAGTAGTGGGGGAATTATTTACACAGATCAGTCTTGTGCAGCTACAGAGGATGGTGTTGATAGTGACTGTGACCTGGACAACTGGGTACGCCCACGCGCTCCGGGACAACAAATTCAGAACTGGTCTGTTGAAGAAGTCATCAGGGTTACTCTTCAGACAGAGTAATTTTTCTTTGTTTTTCTAACCATAATGCATGTCAAAATCTTGCGCTCTGCCCAAGGCGTATAGATTCATTTGTAGGGCCACCCTGTTTGCATTTGCAGTTTTAATCATCAATAAAGGACGTTTTGCACTCAAATTTTGTTCCTTGTCTTTCATTTTTGTTTTTGCACAAAAAATTTAAAAATGGCAATGTTTTGTTTTTGTTTAAAAATAAATTCTAAAATAAAGCATGAACCCGTTCGTGCAGACTTGATCTTCCGGATTCCATTGATAACGATTCTGCTATGGCTATGTATGACTTTGAGAAACCGATTTATCAAGCCAAAGAAGGGGATGAGAAAGACTGTGAACTCCCTGAGGAACTGGCCAGATTGTTAAAACAAAAGGAAAGGGTCATCCAGCCTCATCAGGAGACTATAGAGATCATCAATATTGGTACCGAGGATGCCAAGAGAGAGATCAAGATTGGTGCCAGCCTGAAAACAGATGTGAAGAAAGCTTTGACTAAAATGTTGTGTGAATATGCTGATATCTTCGCCTGGTCGTATCAAGACATGCCAGGTCTGGATACTGATATTGTTGTTCACAGGCTGCCATTGAGAGAAGAATGTCCGCCAGTCAAGCAGAAACTTCGTCGAACTCACCCCGACATGGCCTTAAAGATTAAAGAAGAAGTTCAGAAACAATGGGATGCAGGGTTTCTTGCAGTGACTCACTACCCTCCCTGGGTTGCCAACATTGTGCCGGTACCGAAGAAAGACGGAAAGGTTAGAATGTGTGTGGATTATCGAGATCTTAATAAAGCTAGCCCAAAAGATGATTTTCCACTACCTCACATTGATGTACTGGTCGACAATACAGCTCAGTTTTCAGTGTTCTCATTCATGGATGGCTTCTCCGGGTATAACCAGATTAAGATGGCACCGGAAGATATGGAGAAGACCACATTCATTACTCCGTGGGGTACATACTGCTACAAAGTGATGCCTTTTGGGTTGAAAAACGCAGGGGCAACGTATCAACGGGCAATGGTAACTTTGTTTCACGACTTGATCCACAAAGAGATTGAATGTTATGTGGATGACATGATTGCCAAGTCGAGAACAGAAGAAGAGCATTTGGTTAACTTGAAAAAGCTATTTGAAAGGTTGAGAAAGTTCCGCCTAAGGTTGAACCCAAATAAGTGCACTTTTGGCGTGCGTTCTGGAAAGCTGCTGGGTTTCATTGTAAGTGAAAAAGGAATTGAGGTTGATCCTGCCAAAGTGAAAGCAATACAAGAAATGCCTGAACCGAGAACAGAAAAAGAGGTTCGTGGTTTCCTGGGTAGGTTGAACTACATTGCAAGGTTCATATCGCACCTAACAGCCACGTGTGAACCAATATTTAAACTGCTAAGAAAAGATCAGACGGTCAGGTGGAATGACGATTGCCAATTGGCATTCGATAAAATGAAAGAATACTTGCAGGAACCCCCAATTCTCATACCTCCAGTTGAAGGAAGACCTTTGATAATGTATTTGACTGTGCTTGAAGGTTCTATGGGTTGTGTTCTCGGTCAACACGACGAGACAGGTAAGAAAGAGCATGCTATTTACTACCTGAGCAAAAAATTCAATGATTGTGAGTCCCGGTACTCAATGCTTGAAAAGACATGTTGTGCACTTGCATGGGCCGCAAAGCGATTGAGGCAATATATGATTAGGCACACAACCTTGTTGATTTCCAAAATGGATCCTATCAAATACATTTTTGAGAACCCAGCGCTAACAGGCAGAATTGCGCGGTGGCAAATGGTTTTGACAGAGTATGATATTCAGTACACCTCCCAAAAGGCCATCAAAGGAAGTGTCTTGTCAGACTATCTTGCGCAACAGCCGATTGATGATTACCAACCCATGAAATTTGATTACCCTGATGAGGACATAATGTTTCTCAAAGCTAAAGACTGCGAGGAACCACTCCCGGAGGAGGGGCCTGACCCTAAATCCAAGTGGAGTTTGACATTTTATGGGGCCGTCAATATGAATGGATGCGGAGTTGGAGCAGTTCTTATCACGCCGGAAGGTGTTCATATGCCTTTCACTGCCCGAATAACTTTTGGATGCACCAACAATGAAGCAGAGTACGAAGCTTGTATAATGGGGATTGAGGAGGCGATCAATTTACGAATTAAGACCCTTGATATCTTTAGTGATTCAGTTTTGGTAATTAATCAGGTGAAAGGGAGTTGGTACACTCACCAAGCAAATCTGGTTCCGTATAGAGATTATGCAAGGAGATTGCTGACATTTTTCACAACAGTGAAGCTGTACCATATTCCTCGAGATGAGAATAAGTTCGCTGACGCCTTGGCTACTCTGTCTACCATGATCAAAGTGCAAAGATGGAACCATGTACCTAAGATTGAGGTGTCCCGGCTCGACAGACCTGCATTTGTGTTTGCTGTTGATGCAACGTCTGATGACAAGCCATGGTTCCACGACATCAAGTGTTTCTTGAAAAGTCAAGAGTACCCGCCAGGGGCATCCACTAAAGATAAGAAGACGCTGAGAAGACTGTCTGGTAGTTTATTTTTGAATCAAGATGACGTGTTGTACAAGCGGAATTTTGACATGGTTCTGCTCAGATGTGTGGATAAGTATGAGGCAGACTTGTTAATACAGGAAGTACATGAAGGCTCTTTCGGTACCCATGCCGGAGGACATGCAATGGCTAAGAAGTTATTGAGATCGGGATATTATTGGTTGACTATGGAGTCAGATTGCTGCAAGTATGCCCGCAAGTGTCACAAATGTCAGATTTATGCAGACAAAGTGCACGTTCCTCCAAACCCGTTGAGTGTCATGTCGTCACCCTGGCCGTTTGCCATGTGGGGCATCGATATGATCGGGAAAATTGAGCCTACAGCTTCTAACGGCCATCGTTTCATCTTGGTCGCCATTGACTATTTCACTAAATGGGTTAAAGTTGCATCTTATGCCAATGTCACTAAGCAAGTGGTAGCTCGTTTCCTGAAACGGGATATCATTTGTCGCTATGGAGTGCCCGAGAGAATCATTACTGATAATGGTTCTAATCTGAATAACAAAATGATGGCTGAGCTGTGTCGGGACTTCAAAATTGAACATCACAATTCTTCGCCATACCGTCCAAAGATGAATGGCGCTGTGGAAGCGGCCAACAAGAATATTAAGAAGATTGTGCAGAAAATGGTGGTCACATACAAAGATTGGCATGAGATGTTACCGTTTTCTTTGCATGGGTACCGAACGTCAGTGCGCACGTCCACTGGGGCAACCCCATTCTCACTTGTATATGGTATGAAGGCAGTATTACCAGTCGAAGTGGAGATTCCATCCCTCAGAGTCATGATGGATGTCAAGTTAGACGAAGCTGAGTGGGTTCGCGCCAGGTTTGATCAGTTGAGCCTTATTGAGGAGAAACGACCGGCAGCTGTATGTCATGGGCAGTTGTACCAACGGAGGATAAAGCAGGCATTTGACCAAAAGGTGCGTCCTCGGGTTTACAAGGTGGGAGAGGTGGTACTCAAAAGGATCCTTCCTCCAAGTACAGATGAAATGGGCAAATGGACTCCTAACTATGAAGGTCCATTCGTGGTTAAGAAGGTCTTCTCAGGCGGAGCCTTGTTACTTACAACCATGGACGGCGAAGACTTTTCATCCCCTGTCAACTCATACATAGTCAAAAAATACTTCGCATAAATAGACCCGCTGGACAAAAAAAAAAGAGAAAAAGTCCAGGAAAAAAAGGGCATCCCGGCGAACCACAAAAACAGAACAAAAGGTTTGGGCAAAAGTTAGGGATAGTAAAGAAAAATTGTACACCTGGTGAGTTGAAAATCCGCAAGGACAACTCAGGCAAAAAAGGGTATCCCGGTGGATTGAAAACCCGAAAAGGGCAGTCCACGCAAAAGAGGGATTTAAGCGAACGACTACGATCTGAGTTATATGTCCTCCATCATCCGCTTCAACAACTGACTTTCCAAAAGGTAGAAATCGGTCTGATCGTTCCTCAGAAGGCAAGGTCGGGGAGTTTTGAAGACATATTGGCCATAGCAGAATTGAAACTCAGTGGAATGCCGTTTTCACATTGCCATTAGGATAGTTTCTTTTCTCAATTTCCAGCGATCACCTCTTTCCAGGGATTGCTTCCTGATGTAATTGCCTATTCTGGGCCTTTTGATCAATAAATTGAATTTCAGTTAAAAGCTTATTATTTTGTTTTACCGCTTTGTTTGCAAAAACGTCCGAATTTTTGATAAAACATTGCATTTGAAAACATGGTGGCTCCACAATAATACGTGCAGAAAAAAATTTAGAATTACTTTGAATGTTGAATAATCCTGGAGGGTGGATTCAAACCACGCAATATTCTGGGGCATGTGTGTGTATTCTTTTGTTGCAGGTAATAGATTCAGATGATTTCAAGCACAGGACAGATAATTACGTATCCCCATGCAGAATATTGGGGGCAGTCAAGTTCATGAAAGGGTCCCCATGTCACCCTTTTGTCACAACGTTTACTGATGGAGTCCATCATTCGGTCGACGATCGGTCACGGCATTTTGATATCGGCAAATGGAGTTCAACTGGATGGTGTTGTAGCTTATTAAGTCGATTCTATCATTCAGTACTTCCAACAGCTACAAGCTTTTCTGTGTCGATAGCGACGGCGAATTCCCCAGTAGAGTTGCTTCGCAGACACCGAAGTTGATTGGTTAATCCCCAGTAAAGTCGTTAGGAGTTTGAATATGCTTGATCTTCTGTAAAATCCTCTTATGATGTTTCTTCAGGTAGGTCTGGTATCGTGGAGCAGGAAGCAAGTTGTTGACCTTCCTAAGCGTGGGGCATTTTGATTTTTCCATAGCAGGAGATGTTCCAGATCTATTATCCCCCAGTAGAGTTTGAAGACATTTTGGTCTTCTGTAAAATCCTCTCAAAAGGCATTCCCCAGTACGAGACGCTTTGAAGCGGTTTGCTCCAGCAGAGTTTGTTATAAACTCATCATCCCCAATGGAATCATCAATTGGAAGGTTCGCCTAACACGGGGCATTATAGCACTTATCTTAGGCTCAACAGTCTTATGCCTCAGCAGATTAATGTGGAGTTGCTTTAGGTTTCCCCAGTAGATCTAGGGACTCTTTCCCAGCATGTTGCAGCAGAACGTCTTCTAACCAGGATTTGCATATCGCCGACAGAGTAGTCTTGATTCTCAGCAAGATTGTGTCTCTGGTAGTGGTATCCCCGTAGAGTTCAGCATTGAATCTGGCCAACAATACTCCCCAGCTGAGTTGTGTTTTTGTCCCCACAGAGGCTTGTTGATCAGCAAAATCTATTCCTCAGCAGAGTGATAGTATATGCTTGCCCCAACCGGGTTAGAAGGTTGATTCTCCCCGCAAAGGATCTCGAGGTTGGTAGATCCCCAAGCAGAGTCTTAATGACTTTCTTCCATAGAAAGACGTCATGCAAAGAGATTCTCATCCCCCAGCGGAGTCGCTGTGACCAGAATTCATCCCCAAACAGATGAAGCAAGTCCTGGTAGAATCATCACTCCCCATATTCCAAAGTCCAATTTATTTTTGGCAGGCGTAATGGTTCGAAGCAGACGGATTGTTCATTCTTCAGCAGAGATACTATCCTTTCAGGAGTCTCCGGAAGCAATCATTGATCTTTGTTCCTCAGCAGAGTCAGCAGAGATGTCTGACACGTATGCAGAGAGTAATCCAGTATTGGAATTCTTGAAGTCCAACTGTAGATTGGCAAAAGGTCCATCCAAGGGTGGCAAATAATCAGAAAGTCCAACCGTAGATTGGCAAAAGGTCCATCCAAGGGTGGCAAATAATCAGAAAGTCCAACCGTAGATTGGCAAAAGGTCCATCCAAGGGTGGCAAATAATTAGAAAGTCCAACCGTAGATTGACAAAAGGTCAATCCAAGGGTGGCAAATAATCAAAAGTCCAACCGTAGATTGGCAAAAGGTCCATCCAAGGGTGGCAACTAATCAGAAATTCCAACCGTAGATTGGCAAAAGGTCCATCTAAGGGTGGCAAATCATTGGAAAGTCCAACCGTAGATTGGAAAAAGGTCCATCTAAGGGTGGCGAATCATTGAAAGTCCACCCGTAGTGTGGCAAGTCAGTAGTCTTCTGACTCCTTTTTAAAAAGACCGCAGCTAAGTCCAACCATAGATTGGCAAAAAAGTCCCCCGTAGTGTGGCAAATCATCAGCAAGTCCAACCGTAGATTGGCAAAAGTCCACCTGTAGTGTAGCAATTCAGCTGCAAAGTCCAACCGTAGATTGGCAAAAGTCCACCCGTAGTGTGGCAGGCCAGTAGTCGCCTGGCGTTATACAAAAGACATTGTTAAAGTCCACCCGTAGTGTGGCAGGCCAGTAGTCGTCTGGCGTTATACAAAAGACATTGTTAAAGTCCACCTGTAGTGTGGCAGGCCAGTAGTCGTCTGGCGTTATACAAAAGACATTGTTAAAGTCCACCCGTAGTGTGGCAGGTCAGTAGTCGTCTGGCGTTATATAAAAGACATCTTACCAGTGGTTCTCCCCATCGGAGTTTTCTTCAAGCAGAGTTCATTTGGTTGGGCTTATCCTTTTTCTTCTTCCCTGCGGGGTGCAAATTTTTGGGTTATTGTCAGTATTCAATCACTATATACCTTGAAAGTCTGAAAGCAATAGCTTTCAGGCATTCAGGTCTACAGCGTTTGAATAGGGGCAGCTGTAATACCCCAAAATTTGCCCTCTCATTTCTCCATATCATTTAGCATGAGCTTTCATTGCATTACATTACATTCAAGCATAGAAAAATAAAACATCTAGCATTGCATTGCATCTTTAACATAGAAAAATGAGGCATATCATCTTTCTTACCATCAAGGCATGTGATCAGGTGAAAGGTGGACAGTCAAGGAATCATTCAAGGCACAAAAGGTCAAACAAGTTATCTCAAGGCAAGCCAAGGGGTCTTTCATGTCTCATACTACCTCAATTGATCATCCACAACCTCAAGAAAGTAAGATTCAATAGGAGATTGAAGCACTACATCTTTCACTATGCAAGAAATCCAAAAAATGAAGGAAAACCCTCAAAAGAGATGGTTCATTGGCTCAAAATCATTCTCAAGTGGAATATCTCATCATCCTTTAAGAGGATACACAACATACTCTAAGGAATTTGAAATTGAAGACTGCACATTTTTCTCCTATGAGGTGGGTATCAAAATTAGGGTTTCCAATTAAATCAAGGCATCTCTGATTTTTTGGACAAAACTTGATGTCATGGTATTCTACATGTTCTTAAGTTTATGTGTGTGGAAAATTGCCTCTCAATTGGTTTTAAAAGTGGTTCAATTGGAAGAAAGATCAAGAATCAGGAAATTTGGGGCCAAGTCAAATAATCAGAGGAAAAAGTCAACTCTTGACTTTTTGAGGCCAAATTCATGAAATTCATGTTATATGTGACCAATGTACAAAATTTGATCAAGAAACTCCAAAGGAATCATGAAAAAATCAAGATGTGGAAAATTGCCATTTTTGGAAGAAGTAAGGTTTCCAAAAATAGTAATTTTGGACCATTTTGCATCAGAGTTTGAACCAAGTCCATTCAAAATTGAAGCATCAAATGAAAATTCCACTCGGCCACAACAAAAGATCTTGTTTTAAGCTTCAAATCCATGGGTAGAACATCTCCAATGGATTAAAATTGAGTGAGATATGATTGATCAAAGTTGGAGGAAAGTAGGCCCAAAACCAGGTCATGACCAGGTCTTGCCAGGTTCATGCACGGTCATTTTCACAAACACATGGTGGGCCAAATGTATTGATCAATTACTCATGGTTAGAGGCCTCAAATGGAAAATCTTTCAACATGAAAGTTGTTCCTCTATGTGGGATCTTCAAAAGTGATGTTTATGATTTTTTCATTTGATCAATGGTTGAGAAGTTATGAGGGGTCCAAGTTGCTCTGATCACACTCAAAATCCATGCCATGCACACCTTGCCAACCAACCTCATTGCCACGCCTTTGTATCAGTTCCAAATGTGACTGTTTTAAGTCATTTTGCAACTTATTCCAAACCTCATTTCAATTCAATTTTCATACCAAAGTTGTTATACTACAATCCCTCTTTCCAATGTTTCCAAAAGCTCATCAAGCCATTCACAATGCATGGAGAATTCCACCTTCAAACACCAACTGATTTCATCATTGTTTCACATCAGAATTTGCAGTTTGGTTCATACACACGACAAACACTTCAGCACCTCAGTTTTCCTCTTTTAACCAAGCACATATCATCTACACTATGCACAATAGCACGTGCCTTGCATGAAAGTGGAAAGAACAACTTGTTGAGCAAGTTTCTGATATAACAGCCATGCCTTCATTTCATTTTCACCTCCACCATAGCTTACCATAAGTTGTCATCACCATACCCTTGCTCTCCCTAACTAACTTGACTCAGTTAGTTAGGGATGACTCACTTAACTCCACATGACTCAGTTAACTCACTCATTAAACCATGGTTAGAGCTCACTATAAATCAAAATCTCACTCTCTAATTTCAGTTTGAACATCATTTTTCTCCTTTTTCACTTCAGAAACTCTCTCATTTTCTCCAAGTTTGCTTATCTTCTTCTTCACGATTTCAACTCCATTGTTCCTCCATTAATCATTGCTTGGTGTGGTTGAATCAAGAACAACAAGAACAACTCCATTTCTGCAAGTTTGGCATCACTGCAATCTTCAATCTCCTTCATCCACTTGTGAATCAGCAGCATTTATTTTGCTTAATCTTGAAGCTCCAAGCAAGTGTTCTCTCTGGTTTTCTCAAACTCCACAAGAACTGCAAGATCAGGTTCCAAAACTCCTAAACTTTTCTCTCACATTTTGTTGATTGTTGTGTTGATTTCTTGATGATATGAGCTCATTAGGAGCATTCCTTACTCCGGCTAGTTGATAGGCCTCCTAGAGGCGTAGTTTCAAAACTTAGGGCTTGCTTTAATCTCCTCTGTTCTCTCTATGTGTGATTATTATGTGAGAAATAATGATGGATTCATGATCTCCATTGTTTGAGCTTCATTTTGGTATGCGATTTGTGTGTTTTGGTGAACATGTGAGTTTGCAGGTGGTGGCTGTTGGCCGGAGAAGATGACCGGAGGTCATCTCCGGCCGGTGATCTTGAATGCTAGGTTTTGGTGTGTTTTAATCGTGTCCGTTGGTTTTTTATCATCGTGTGGCTCGTGTGATGACAACACATAAAAATGTCACATGCCTTGCACATGTTTCATTTTTAATCAGAGTGACATGCGTGTGGTGCAGTGCATGGTATGGAGTGTGGTCCTTCACGTGTGTGCCTTGGATTTAATTACTTTGACTTTTGTGTTGACCTGCCTTGAATCAATGGCTTGGATTGTTTTGACTGTTGTTGACTGAGAGTATACCATAATATCATGTTCTGCGCGTAATTGGACTTAAGCCAGATTGCTATTTACACCCCTTGTTTCAAAGCCCAAACCAATTCGAACTGATTATTTGCTATGCTTGCACCTCCCTCTCTCATTTCATTTTTTTTTTGTGCATGTTTCCTTTTTATTTTCTTAAAAATACAAAATAGAATCAGAAAATTCTACAAAAATTCATGAACACTTACAAAACATTTAGGAAATTTTTGACATTTTTATTTCAGGATTTTATGACATTTTTGCCCCTGTTGCTTGTTTTTCTTTGAATTTTCATTTGTGTGCATTCTTAATGTGGTATGTGAATTTGTATAATTTTGTTCTTGCTCATTACAAGTTGTTTTGACTTGGTTATTTTTGCATTGATTCACTACTGCATTGAAGTATGTCATATGATTTTTTTTTTTGCCTTTTTAGGTCATTTTATGATTTGTTTTGGTGCTCATTTTTGTACTACTTTGTATGATGTGTGAACTTGACCTAAATGCATTAGTTAAAGTCTTTTGGCCTTGAATTTTTACATGCTACTTTGAGGTATGATTCACTTCTGATTTGTGTATCTCAAAACCATGATTTCATAATTTTCATAAGTCCATTTGGTTTTTGTTTAAGGCATTACACTTGAAGCATAATAACATGTCATATCACTCTAATCTTTGTGCATGTTTACATGATGTCTTTTGTGCATACTTGCATGATCATTTGCATATTCCAATGAGCTATTCATGTGACATTATAGGTTATTGGTACATATTATATGTCATCATTGCATGTTCACTTCCATTTGAACTTTGTGTATCCTTAATATGTAGTACTTGTACTTTCTTTTAGAACTTTCATTTCACTTCTTCTTCTATTACTTCTTGAATGTCTTGATGGTTGCTTCATGAATGCTTTGAGATGTTTGTGAACCATTTTTTCATTTAGTTTCAATTCTGATCCTTGGAGTACATGTTCCATTTATGCATGTTTCTTCCATTTCTTTCCATCTTTCATCTCCTTTTCTTTTGGTAATATGTTTGAATGCTATAGATGATGATTGTGGTTTACTCCTTTGAACTTGTGTGATGATAATAGTTTGTTTAATATGATACACATTCTGGTTGTGATAATAGGATTTGATTTTTCATCTCACTCTTTTGAGCTTTATGGTGCATTAAGTGTTCTTTTACTTCTTATACTTTGTTTCCTTGTTTACTAACCATGTAGGGGCTTTGGTAAGTTAAAGATGAGTGTGGATTAGGAATCCACATTCAAACTTCTCTCCTTTCATCTTTTATATTTCAATCTTGTGTTTTGTTAAGCACTTATGTGCTTTCTTTTAATAACTCATTACTTTCCCCTTTGAGTTATAATTTATCTTCTACTTTAGAAGTGATTTGTTTAATTCATTCTTTCTTTAGACTTTAGGTTTAAACCTCACAAACCATTAGGATCACTCCCTTAACTAATCAATTAGGATTGAGTCTTAGTTCACATAAATTTTTACCTTTCTCCTCCTTTGAGTCTTCCATCTTCTCATCTCAAAGAAAATTCAAAGTATCTAATAAAGGTAGGCATTTATTGCATTTAGGCCTTTCATATAAAGAAAAGATTATAAGGGGTCTTCTCTTATAATCTTAGAATGTGTAGCATATGGCCCATCTTGGGTCAATGTGTTAAACATTTGATCTTGTATGAGGGACTTAAATGCAATACTTGTTGAAGGTACAAATAAAAAACACTTCTTCATTTCATAATCAACAAAAATACTTAATAAAGGCTTAGCATACATTGTATTAAGGCCTTTCATGTGGAAATGAGATGGTCTTCTCTCACTTTCTTAGAATGTTTAGCATACGCCCCGTCTTGGGTCGATATGCGAGATATTCGATCCTATATGAGAGACTTTAATACAATAAATGCTAGACACACAAATAATAAAAATACTTCTTTAAAAAAGACAAAAACCAACAACAACGTCCTTCCTTCGGGAATTCTTTTCTCATCTCACTCATTCCCAGCGTACGAACGTGCTTCTACTCGTTCTCTCGCAAGATGGTAACGCACTCGGCCGGCGAGACTGCAACACCTGAGCTAGAACGTTAGCCGTTCCCTAAAAAACACAAACAATCCATGCCTAGTGAGGGGAACTACGTCGTTCTGATTCTCATGTTCTCGATGAGATACGTAGGCAGTGGGGTAGGGCCCATTCGAGCACTTCTTTTATTTTCCCTACATTTGTTTCTCTTTCTCTCTCCTTTCTTTTTATACCTTTCTTTTCCAATATCTTTTCTACACCCTTTGATCGAGCAAGCAAGCGTGGATCCCATCGGGTACGATGGACGTGAGGGGGTGCTAATACCTTCCTCTCGCGTAACCGACTCCCGAACCCAGTTCTCTTGGTCGCAAGACCATGCTCTTTCCTTTTCCCCGGGTTTATGCGGTGTTTTCTTTCCCTCTCTTGGGATAAATACACATTGCTGGCGACTCTGTTTCGGTGCCACTTTCGCGTTTGTACTTGGATGAAAATCCCGGGAGCGACACTATTTTGGCCACTTTTGCCCCTTTTGTAATAAAGGGCCAGTTTCCATTCCTGAGGTTTCTAGTTGATTTCAATCATCCTAAAAGCTTCTAAGGGATCATTTGAGGGTGTTCAAAGCATCAAAATATTTCTGGAACAAAGCCCTTGACAGATTGCCCAAAAAGCTCCTAAAGAGGTAAGCATCTCAACTTGAACTCTTTAAAATATGCATTGCTTTGAGGTTCACTAATCATACACATCTCATACATGTTATATATGTTGTGTTTGAACCAATTCATCATGTAATTCATACCTGTAACAAAGAGATAGCACAGAAAATGCAAATCATGGCCTATTTCAAAACCACTATCGGGTTTTGAGGAGGATTTATTTTCTGAAAAAAACACCACCACCATTGGATTCCTTGTGAAATTCTGGGCCCGATACATATAAATTTTGTCTCAATCCATGGAGAAATAAGAAAGTTACAAGCTTCACGTTTCTTGGCCAAAACCTTGTCTTGCCTTGCCTTGGCCAGGCCAAAAACAAGGCAAGCCTTGTATATTTGTGGCTGGGGTTTGATACACGGATGTATCACCACCCCAGTGGTAGGAGGCGCGCACTGCACACAAGAGGTCTGGGGTTCGAATCCCCCTCGCCCCAGATGCTCTTTTTTACCACTTTTTCATATTTTATTACTTTTCATATTATTTTTAATGATTTGAAAAATTAATAACTCCCTCAATTTTAATTATTTTTTATTGGTTCTTTTTTTAGTAATTCACAAAAATGTTAAAATATTTTATTTTGGCAAAAATTCCCAAAAATATTATTTATTTCATATACTTGATATTTTTGCAAAGAATTAATCTTTTATTTGTTTTTTTAACATTTAAAATATTTTTCTCTCTTGATTTTCCAAATTTAATTGGTTTCCAATCATTTTGTGGATATAAACATGGTTTTTGAAACATTGATCTAAGATCACCGCTCATTTTTCACATGTTTTCAATACTTTTTATTAATTTTTTAACAAAATTAATTCCTTTTCAAACAAAATTAGGGTTTTGATTAATTCAACCCTCATCAATCATTTTAAAACCTTTTTGGGCCTCTTGATAGAGTGTAAGTCCCACCCCTTTGTAAATAAAAACCATTTTTGGGCCTCAGTGTATTGTATAAGTCCCGATATAGTCGGAAATGTCGATGCGATCATCGTTTTCAAACTATTTTCAACTGGGCATCTCCTCGAGCTATAAGTCCCATCCTTTTTCTTAAAAAACACCTTTGGACCTCTTGAGAGAGTGTAAGACCCATCCCTTTGTACAGAAAACTCTTTTGGGCCTCAGTCACTTGTATAAGTCCCTGTACAAATTCAAAACAACGGTACAATCACTGTTAAAATTTGGGCCTCTCCTTGAGCTGTAAGCCCCAACAATCTTTTCAAAACACTTTCTCCTTTGATTTTGAATCCAAATATATAGTTGTTATAAAAAATTTCTTTAATTTCTTTGTTGAACAACTAACAAAACAACATGGAAGCTCTACAATGGGTAAGTGTTTATCCGCTTTCATTTACTGCTTTCATATGTATATAACTGTATTATGGGGCTGTTTCACTGTAAGTCTTCTTTCACATCCTTTTATATACTTGTCACATATCCATTGTGTAATACTAGTATAGTTATTTAGAGTTTTCCCTGGCAACTACGTCTAGAACTAGGTAAAGCCCCGTTGGTCGCTCTTAAATACAAACAAAACTAGATCCCCCGTAGGATTCCAGATACAGTCTTCCCTCCTCTTGGGGTTAAAAAATATGGAACAAAGAGAAAGGCAGTATTCTCGGTGAACCTTTTCTCAGACTGTAACCCTAGAAATTGTCAAAGAAACTCTAACTCCCTAGAGATGATCTTTTCTCCGTGAATAGCATCTCTTGAGTTTCTTCCAAATTCTCGAACTTTCCTGGAATGATCTCTTCTCTGTGAATTGCATTTCTTGAACTTCTCTTGGTTTGGGGACCCATAGGCTTCCTAAAAGCATCCCCGCCTCCTCTTGGGCGTTGTACAAGGACCCTTTGGTTCTTTAGAAGTTCTCATGCCTTCTATTGGGCTTAATACAAGGACCCTGACGACCTCTTAAAGGTATAAGACAGAACTTAGTCATCCTTTGCTAGAGCAGTCTTTCCAGTGTCAAAGCTCCGGCCATTCTAGGGTTGATTCTCATCCCTTAATGCCCGTGCCTCCTCTTGGGCATTGTACAAACGATAAAACTCTAGACTCGGACAGTCTAATCCTCTTAAGTCTCAAGGATATTCTCAAGTTCCTCCTAAACATAAGCAGAAACTCGGGCTCTCTCATGAGAGTTCTCCACACTTGGACCTGCATCGGGATCTCAATAATCCTCAGCGATAAGACAGCCTCCTCTTGGGCTTTGTACAAATGATTCCCCCTTTGAAAAGCTAACCTTTTTAGACTCTCTTGTTGAGTCAATTCCCTTTTAGCCTCCGTCTTGGGCTTTGTACAAGACATATAAAACACTCTCTTGTTGAGTATAAAATGACTCTCTTGTTGAGTCAATCTCCTTTTAGCCTCCGTCTTGGGCTTTGTACAAGACATATAAAACACTCTCTTGTTGAGTATAAAAGACTCTCTTGTTGAGTCAATCTCCTTTTAGCCTCCATCTTGGGCTTTGTACAAGACATATAAAACACTCTCTTGTTGAGTATAAAAGACTCTCTTGTTGAGTCAATCACCCTTTTAGCCTCCGTCTTGGGCTTTGTACAAGACACATAAAAACACTCCCTTGTTGAGTAAACCTTTAGCCTCAATCTTGGGCTTTGTACAAGACAGAAAGAACATTTTCCCCGGAAAAGTCAAACTTTTAGCCTCCTCTTAGGCTTTGTATAAATCCTCGGTTAATTCAATTAAACTTTTAGCATCAACCTTGTGCTTTGATCAAGGCACACAAAAATCAACAATCCTCATTAGAGATGGCAAATTCCCTCTCAGTCAGGACCCCTTTAGCTTCATATCTTGGGCTTTGAACAAGATACAAAACACCTTTAGCTTCATATCTTGGGCTTTGAACAAGATACCAAAACATCTATTTCCTCCCATAGAATAGGAGGAACTACGATCGCTCTGATTTCCTTGTTTCGTTAAACCGGAATACGTAGGCATAAGATTGCGAAATCTTAGCGAGCATACTAATCAAACACTCTAAATCCAGTACCCTCATACACCAATTAAAAACATCTGATCCAGTACCTTACCAAAAGACTCATAAATAATCCAGACACTCGTATTCTTAAACAAATAACCCCAAGAGAGACCCCCCTTTTGATAGCATCTGTAAACCAACAGTCAGCTGTTTAAACTCAGTATGCAAGCAGGGTTAATTGGAGACATCTATTTCCCTTCCTTAATCAGCTCAATAGGATAAAAAATGAATTGAACTGTAGTACTAAAGCGATAGTGATTCGAAACCACAAAAACCGCGCTACACCTACAAGATGCATCTTCTTTTCGGTAGCCCCCGTTTCATAGGAATTCTATAGTTAAGCGTGCTTGACTTGGAGCAATTTTGGGATGAGTGACCTTCTAGGAAGTTTCTTGGAAAGCGTGTGAGTGAAAATGACCCGTGTTGGTTTGTTGGGTCAGTCAGTAATCCTTAAAGCATTCTAGCGTTGCAGATGTTTCCCTTATGGAGAAGGAGAAGATGATGATGATCGAGAAAAGTCCAGAGTGTCATCATATTGAGCCTTGGTGATAAGGTTCTGCGGTAGGTCTCAAAGGAGAAGACAACAACAGGTGTGTGGGCGAAACTCGAAGGATTATACATGACTAAATCCTTAGTAAAGCGTCTATACTTGAAGCAAGATTTGTATAATCTGTACTAAATCCTTAGTAAATTATTTGTACTTGAAGCAAGATTTATATAATCGTCTGATATTATTTTTATAATATGTACTTAAAAATAATATATTATAATTAATTATTCTAATGAGTGATTCTCCAACTTTTTCTTTCTCATTTTCCATATTTATGTGTGAAAAGAATTCATTTTAATTGGATGACGGTGTAAAGTGACTTTACACCAACAGTGTATTCCAATTAATCTCTTAATTTAATTTATCATCTATATATTTAAAAGACTTAATTATAAATAATGCTAATATAGCCCATTTTTTAATATATCTTTCTATAAAAAACACTTATAATTATGTTATATATTATCATAAAATATTAATAATGAATAATTTAATCATATAATAATTCTTTAAATATTAATTATAAAAAGTAAATATTATCTAAAGTTTATATTAATCTCTTAATTTAATTTATCATTTATATAATTGAAAGACTTAATTATAAATAATGCTAATATAACCCATTTTTTAATATATCTTTCTATAAAAAACCACTTATAATTATGTTATATATTATCATAAAAAATTAATAATAAATAATTTAATCATATAATAATTCTTTAAATATTAATTATAAAAAATAAATATTATCTAAAGTTTATATTAAATGTTAATACATAAAGTCGTGTGTTGCATAAGAAGGAGTGGAAGGAATATCAAAACTTTCATCATCACTAGGAGGAATGCGTTTTCCTATGAGAACACTTCACCATCTCCTCGAAAAGTCCGCAGGGTCTGTCACATTAAGAACTTGTTTTACTTAAGTAGCCATGATGAATGGCTCGATGTTATAAGTTGTCTTGCCAAGATCAACCTGTGTGAATCCTAGCTCATCAGTTTGTACATCATTGTTATTGAAAACCCACTTGCATTTAAATAAAGATACTTTAAAAATAACATAATCAATCTCCAAAATCTCCTCAATGACACCATAGAACGCAGTGGTTGCCATAATAGGATTCTTATATTTCGAACTAGAGAAATGCATGGATTCAGCCTCAACCATGACCCCAATATCTTGCATTGTACTACGATCATCTTTTTCTTTTGTATAAAAGGAATAATTAGAAATGTCGTATGTTGTCCAAGTTATCACAGTAAATTTTGGCATGTACGACAACCATTTAAATGTCTCGGATGCACAATCATCATTAAAAATCCTCATATTAAACTAACTTCTAAATTCCTTGCTATGTCGTGCCAACAACAACTTGTCATTCATTCGGGAATATTTTTTCTTTATAAATTTATTGTGAGTAGCTATGTAAGGTTCAACTACACTAAGATTATTCAATATACAGAAATGTGCTTGATGTACTACATCCCAACCCATATACTTAACAATTAAACCTTGAGTACCTCTACCTTTAAATCAGTCAGCATGACGAGACTTTGGAATTCCAATAGACTCTGTTTCCAACAAATAGTTTGAACAAAACTCTCAAGAGCTTCTTCTGTGATGTACCTTTCAATGATCGAAGCTTCCGATCGGTGATGATTCTTCGTATATCCTTTAAATATCTTTATGTATCGCTCTATAGGATACATCCACCTTAAATAAGATGGACCATAATATCTGTTTTCTCTTACTAGATGAACAAATAAGTGAACCATAATGTCAAAAAATGATGGACAAAAATACTTCTCCAATTTGACACAATATTATTTCAGTCTCATCTTCTAAATCATCTAATATTTTGAAATAAAAAACTTTATTACATATAACATTGAAGAATAAGCACAATTTGGTTAGTGTTACTCTTACATATTTTGGAAGGATGCCACAGATAGCCACTGGTAGAAGTTGGTGCATCAAGACATGACAATCATGAGATTTTAAGCCAATAAACTTGAGATCTTTCATTGACACAAGTTTATTGATGTTTGAAGAGTAACCTTGGGGAATTTTGATACCATGCAAACACTCGCAAAAACTTTTCTTTTCCTTTTTAGGTTGAGTGTGACATGCGAGAGGCAACTAAGATATTTTTCCTCTATCTTCTGGAGCCAACTGTTGTCATATACTCATCTCCAATATTTCTAAATGGGATTTCTTATTATCTTTAGTATTATCTATAATATTTAGAAGTGTTCCTAGCAAACTATCACACACATTTTTCTCCACATGCATCACATCAAGACAATGTCTTACATCGAGTATAGACCGATATGGAAGATTAAAGAACACAAATCTCTTTTTCCAAATATTTCTCTCAACGAGACCATCTTTATTCTTTCCAAAGGCAACATTAAGGTGTTCTTGTCGTTGATAAACTTCATCGCCACTTAAAGATTTATGAGTGCTTTCAAACTCATACTCTTCGTTAAAAGCCTTCCGCAATCTATGATAAGGATAACTGGGTTTTAGAAATTTCTGATACCCAAGGTAAACGGTCTTTTTTCCAAAATCAAGCTGATGAAAATAGGTATCATATTCACATATAGGACACACTTTATGTCCTTTGACAATATATCCATCCAAATTACCATATGCGGGAAATTCGTTGATTGTGTAAAATAACATTGCATGCATGTTAAACTTTTCACCAGAATATGCATCATCAACGTCAACACCTTTATCCAAAAAAAAATTTAAATCCTCAATTAATGGACTTATATAAAGATCTATGTCATTTCCAGGTTGTCTTGGTCCAGAAACCATCATACTTAACATCATATACTTGCGCTTCATGCACAACCAAGAAGATAGGTTGTAAATCGTGAGAAGAACATGCCACGAAGAGTGGTTAGTGCTCAGATTACCAAAGGGGTTCATTCCTTCTATGGAAAGCCCAAGCCTAAGGTTTCTTGGCTCAAGGCCAAAATCTGGAAACAACAGACCAATTTTCTTCCATTGCAAAGAATCAGTGTCCAGAATGTGGTGATTCCTTGCAATGGAAGAAAATTGATTCGTTGTTTCTGGATTTTGATCTTGAGCCAAGAAACCTCAGGCTTGGGTTTGCCAAGGATGTAATGAAGCCATTTGGCAATCTGAGTACTAACCATGCTACGTGGCCTGTTCTTCTCACGATTTACAATGGGAATACAAAAATTTCTAAATCCCAATCATCCTTATCGCAGACTGTGAAAGGTTTTTAATGGAGAGTATGAGTTTTATATCGCTGCTAAACCTTTAACCCAAGATGAAGTTTATGAACGACAATAATACATTAATGTTGTCTTTGAAAAGAATAAAAAAGGGCATGTTGAGGGAAATATTTGGAAAAAGAGATTGGTATTCATTGATCTTCCATATTGGTTTATCCTCGATGTAAGACATTGTCTTGATGTGATGTACGTGGAGAAAATGTATTTGATAATTTTATTGGAACCCTTCTATACATTCCAGGAAATACTAAAGATAGTGAGAATTCATGTTTAGATATGGTGGCGATGGGTATATGACAACATTTAGCTCTAGAAGAATTAGGAAAAATAACTTATTTGCCTCCAGCATGTTACACTCTATTTAAAAAGGAAAAGAAAATTTTTTGCAAGTGTTTGCATGATATCAAAATTTTCCAAGGTTACTCATCAAACATAAATAAACTTGTATCAATTAAATATCTCAAGTTAATTGGCTTAAAATCTCATGATTGTCATGTTTTGATACAAAAACTTCTACCAGTGGTTATCTGTGGCATCTTACCAAAAAATGTAAGAATAACTATAACCATAGTGTGCTAATTCTTTAATGCTATAGGTAATCAATTTTTTTATTTAAAAAAGTTAGATGAATTAGAAGATGAGGATGCAATAATCTTGTGTAGTGGAGATGTATTTCTCTCCATCGTTTTTTGACGTTATGCTTCACTATATTGTTCATCTATTTAGAGAAATCAGATTTTGTGGTCCAGTTTATTTAAGGTGGATGTATCCAATAGAGCGATACATAAAGATCTTTAAAGAATATATGAAGAATAATCACCGATAGGAAGCTTTGATCGTAGAAAGGTACATCACAAAAGAAGTTATTGAGTTCTGTTTAAACTATTTTTCGGAAGAAAAGTATATAGGAATTTTAATGTCTCAGCGTGCTAATAGATATAGAGATAGAGGTACTCAAGGTTTAAATGTTATGTCAATGCCTCATAATATAGTACTTCAAGCACATTTGTATATATTGAATAATACATGAACTTCTACCTTACTTATCTACTCACAAAAGAATTATCAAAGAAAAATATTCTTGAATTAGTGACAAGTGATTGTTAAAAGAGCATAACAATAATTTCATAATTTTGTTTAATGAAATGATTTCTAACGATGGTAGTGCATCCAAGAAAATTAAATGGATGTCATACATGCCAAAATTCAATGTAGTAACTTGGACTGCACACGACAGTACTAATTTTTCCTTTTATACAAAATCAAAATATGATCGTACTACAATGCAAAATAGTGGGGGTAAAGGTTGAGGCTGAATCCGTGTATTTCTCTAGTTCGAAAGATAAGAGTCCTATATTGGCATCTAGAACGTACTTTGGGGTCATTGAAGTGATTTAGGAGATTGATTTTGTTTGATTCAAAGTGGCTTTATTTAAATGCAAGTGGGTTGGTAATAACATTGGTGTACGAACTGACGAGTTAGGATTCACACAGGTTGACCTTAGCAAGGCAACTCATATTACCATCATGGCAACCTAAGAAAAACCAGTGTTTTATGTGACTGACTCTTATAATAAAATATGATCAATTGTTCTCTAAGAAAAACACATTCCTCATAGTGATTAAAATCATGATTTAAATTTATATATTCCTTTGACTCCTTCTTACATAACACAAGTGCCTACTTCATATGAAGAAGTTGATAGAGATGATGTGTTCGTAGTGATCATGAAGAAGACATATGGAAAAATTAACTAGTAAATATTTTTATTATTTATTCATAATTTATTGTATGTTATAATTTCTAAGGTTATTTACTAACAAGTATTATTATTTGAAATTATAGGTATTTAAAGTCAAGACACCAAGAGACAAGACACACTCCTCACATTGTAGATATTATTTGATGTAATGATATGTAAATTATATCTTAGTTTGTGCCATTTGATTTTGATGTAATACAAATTTTGGTTCTTAATATTTGCCAACGATGAGTGTGGTTCACAAATGGTTTGCGTTGTTGTTTGTGGTCTATTTATGATTCACTAAAATACAGGTTAAAAAATTGTGAATTCTATAAAATCCAAAAGTTTATATTAAAAAAAAACTATTTCACCATGATTGGTTCTTTAAACCGTGGTTATATGTAGGACGCTATCTAGATAAATAAACGCCCAAAATAACGTTGTTGGGTATCGAACCCATGACCTTTTAAGTTTTCACCTTGGTTGTTTATTATAACTATTGTGATTGTAGCGCGCTTTCTAGTTTATTACCATGATCAATAGCACGTGGTGGTAAGTAATCTACTTATTACAATAAGCTACTTTACCACGGGCCATCAATTGTCGTTATATGTTAGTTTTAACCGTTGTGAAATATGTAATTCGTAGTAGTGTGAGAAGGCTTATAATAGCAACCGATTTATTGAAGTTGTGGAGAACTAGAAGGGGACTCAATGGTGTAGGCTTTCCCTAACGATGGTAGATTACACAAATTCCCAAAATATTCCATGGTGAGAGATATTCTGGTCTTGGAATCCTATGATATAAGAGCATCTTCTTTGAAGTTTATATTCACGTAGAATATTGTGACTAATATTGGGTATGAAGGCTTTGGCTTCTTGAACAAAATTTCATTGAGTAATCTTAGATAATGATTTTCATAGAGATCAAAGATATTGAAGAATGATGTATTCAAATAGGAAGCTTTGAAAAAATGGTGGTTGAGAAATAATTTGTAATGATGATCTTCTTGAGACTTGGATGAGAAGTGTCCATTAATGAACAAGAACCTATAAACAAGCTTTTATCAGGTTTATCTTGCAACCTTTATGTTTACAAATAAAATTTACAACAAAATTTTTCTCTTGAATAAATAAAATTTAAGAAGGGTTTTTTTGACTATTAGCACAAAGACAATTCTCGTGGAAAAGTAAATTCAAAAACAGAAAAAGTAAAAGAAATACACAGAGGTTTCTACTCATAAAATGGTGTAAAATGAAATAAGGATAAGCCTCCTTTAGAAAGGAAAATTTTGGAAATGATCCATGAGGCAATTAATTAATTTAACCAAATAACCCTAGCTTGATTAAAAGCTTTCAAAATACAACACTCATAATCCTAAAAAGAAAACCCTGAAATGGCTATAGGACTCTATCGATTAATAAATTTTCTAATCAATTAAGATAAGTTTCACCTTACTCTAATTGATTGGACAAAGTCCTTAATCAAGTGTGTACGTTTTCTTAGTTGATTAGAAATACTTCTTAATTAATTTCATACAAGCCTTTATATGTTTTAAATAATTTGTATGAAGTCAGAGTTGGTTTGAAAATATTTTTTTATGTGTGTGATTGCCTTAGTACTTAAGACTTACTCTTGACCATTTAAAATTAAACTGATCATTCTAAGATGCTAAGGGCAGGACTATGCGAGTTTCCACACTTCTCATTTTCAAAGTTCAAGATCCATTACTTGTTGATTCATCAATTTAATTAACACTTCAATTGGATTCTTGAATTTTTTGACTTATGAAGCTTGAGACATCTTCTTGATCAGATGCCATCATCAAGAGCTTTATTTGACGGTTGAAATCAAATCCCTTAGTCACAAAGAACTCTCAATATCCAAAATTCGTTTGACTTACAAGGTTGTCATATTTAAAGTTGCTTCATCAATTGTCATCAAAAAACTGTAAGTAGAGTTTGCACCTAAGAGAGAGGGGGGGGGGGGGGGGGGTGAATTAGGTACTTTGAAATTTTTTCGGTTTTAACTTATCTCTTCTTATTTTTCCGATTTAGATTCTAAGTGATGAAAGCGATAAAGTGCGGAAAAATAAATAACACCGAGAAATATCCTAGTTCCCCTCACAATCCGAGAGTACTACAATCCCCTTTCAACATGAAAGAGATTTTACTATTGTTAGGACTTATACAAGACTATCCTAGTCTTCCTATACAGACACTAACAAAAAACACCAAGAATAATCCTCTTGGATTTACAACACACTTATTTCCAACAATCCTGGACAATAAGTAAGGGCTTCTACAAGAATATACAATCCACCTTCCTATAGACCCCTCCTAGTACCAAACAATCCTTGATACTAAGGAACTTGTAACAATTACAATAGATTTAAATAAATGAAGTTTGTAGAATTCTTTAAGACTTATAACAAAGCCTTCTTCTCTTTCAAGTATGAAGATTCAAGACAAATTCTCTCTAAGCGCTCAAGATACTTTTATGATAATAATGTGAAAATGTATTTAAAAAAAAGTATCAAAGTATGAAAGTTGTGTAGAAAATAAATGTAGAGAGATTTTAATATTTGTATGAAAGAGGTGAGTGAAAAATAAAATTTTGAAATGAATTTATAGTGATGAAAGCAACCATTCAAAAGTCATGGCAATGGTTAGAGAAATCTAAAATTTAATAAGAGAAATGATGTAGGGGATGCCATGAAAAGATATGATGAAAAGATGCATTCAAACAAACCATTTTTCAGTTCTGCTACAGTACTTGTTAAGTTCGTTAAACGGATACTTGACTTAAAAGGTTCGCAGCATTTTTCAAATCTTAAATTTCAAATAATGTTTCAGACCGGTGCGAATTGTGGTGGTTTCTTGTGCGGTTACGACGATTTTAAACGCCACTATTTACCAAAAACAGAATGTTTGAAAAAATTGAAAAATTGCAAAGTTGTCTAAGTATTTGAAACAATCTTATACAACATCTATTGATATATCCAAGTCAATAGATAATATTTGAAAGTGATTTAATATGGTTCAAACATGAAAAATAATTTTTCTAATGTAAGATAATAAATATTTTGAGCACTAAGAATGTTTTAGTCAAGAATTTCATATACCTAAAAGTTTGATCAATCCAATCTTGCAAGTGTAGTCAAGTCTTATGCATTTCTTCTTTTTCCTTCTTTGATCATATCATTGTTGAGCTTGTCTTCATCAATGAGCTTGTCTTCATCAAAACATGTTGTGAATTAGGATGCCTTAAAACAAAATATACTCGATTTCTTTATAGGAAAGAAACACATAAGGGTTAGGGTTAACAAGGAAAAACAACAAGGATTAGTTATAACTACTATTCTTTACTTTCTCGATAAAACAGATTACAAGTACTCAAAAATAACAAATAACCCTCTCACCCTAATTAGGATTTGCCACACCACACTTAAGATGAGAGACTAGTATGCTATTTATACTAAAACCTAACATACTAAACTAATGGACTTTTTAACAATTACCCATTACAAGATAACTTGGGGTACAAGCTAACTTAAACAATTGGATCCTTAACACAAGCCCCAAATCGATGACTGCATACTAGAACATAATTCGACTACAGCATGTAGGTCTTCGACAACAACATGTGAACAGACTTTGATGACACGCTTAACTAGAGTTCGATCTAAACTCTCACAAATCTCCACCTTGGATCTAACTCTATAATATCAAGAAACAAACTAGTTTTCTTCATCCAGCTTTATCAATTGCATATAGTGGAAGAACTTGCAACTGGGCAACGTCTTGGTGATCATATCAGCAGCATTATGATCTGTCGAAACCTTCAACACTTGGACTTCTCCACGCTCGATTACTCCTTTGATGAAATACAGCCTCACATCAATGTGCTTGGTTCACTCATGATAGGCTGAATTCTTCGACATTGTTGCTTACTATTAGAATATCATCTACATAGAGCAACAAAATAACAAACGAATTACCCGGTCAAAATCTGAAGTAAACACAGTGGTCGAACTGACTTCTGATGAAACTTATGCATGCCATGAACTTGTCGAATCTCCTATTCCACTGTCGAGGAGATTGTTTCAGTCCATATAAAGATCTCTTCATCTTGCACACATAATCTTCCATCCCCCTTTCGACATACCCTTCAGGTTACCTCATTAGGATTGTTTCATCTAAATCACCATACAAGAACACAGTTTTCACATCCATCTGTTCTAGTTCAAGGTCGAACTGTGCCACCATGGCAAGCAACATTCGAATGGACATGTGCTTCACAACAGGAGAGAACGCATCATTGAAGTCTACACCTTCTTTCTGAGTGAAACCCTTAGCGACCAATCTTGCCTTGTATCTCTTCGATGCCACTCCTCCGATTCCTTCCTTAACTTTGAAAATCCATTTACAGCTAATTAACCTGGCTCCAACAAGTTTCTTGATCAGTTCCCAGGTGTTGTTATCATGAAGAGATTTTATCTCATCATCCATGGCCTTCAACCATTCAGTCTTATTTTGACTCCTCATAACTTCCTTATAGTCTATAGGTTCTTCGTCTAGAACCTCACTTGCAGATATTAAGGCATAAGCTATAAGATCTGCATACCAAAGTCTCTGAGGTGGCTTGATGACTCTCCTCGACCTGTCTCTTTCTAGCAGGTAGTCATTATCAGTCTCCTTATCTTCGACAACATCTTTTGCTTTTTCTTCGACTTCATCTAGGATACGCAATTCAACATCAACATGCTCCACCTCAACAGGAATCTCTCCTTGTTCCAACTTTTCATCAGCATCATACTTTATCTTGAAAGCCATCTCAGCTTCATTGAAAACTACATCTCGACTGGTGATACACCTCCTGTGACCTGACTCTAGGCACCATAGCCTATAAGCTTTGAATCCTTCAGGGTATCCCATGAACATACATTTTAGAGCTCTAGGTTCGACCTTGTCTTGCCTAATGTGAGCATAGGCCACGCAGCCAAATACTCTCAGTCTGTCAAGACTAGGTGGATGTCTTGGCCAAACTTCTTCAGGAGTCTTCATATCTAACATAGTCGAAGGACATCTATTTATTAGATATGTTATTGCCGAAACAGCCTCAGCCCAAAACACATTCTTTAACCCAACACTAGTCAACATGCATATGATTCTTTCCAAAATAGTTCGATTAAAACTTTCTGCCAAACCATATTGCTGTGGGGTACCTGCAGTAGTTTTGTGCCTTGCAATACCTGAGGCAGCACAAAAACTATTGAACGCCTCATTGCAAAATTCAAGGCCATTGTCGGTTCTCAACCTCTTGACCTTTCTGCCAGTCTGATTTTTGATCAGAGTCTTCCAACCTTTCAAATTCTCAAAAGTTTCATCCTTAGTCTTCTGGATGAATACCCATAACTTTCTGGAATAATCATCGACTATGGATAGAAAATACCTTGCTCCCGAATGTGATGGACACCTTGCAATCCCCCAAAGATCAGCATGAATGTAATCAAGGGATACATGAGTTCTTTGTTTGCCTTTGTTGAACTTCACTCTGCAAGATTTTCCAAGTACACAGGGTTCACAAAATTACAGCTTTTCGACTTTGTCTCCTCCAAGCAGATTTTGTTTCCCCAATTCGACCAGACCTCTTTCACTGACATGTCCCAATCTCATGTGCCAAATTTCTCTCTTCGAAAGCGGTTTCGTGGATGCAATATTTGTCGAACCACTTACAACTTCAGCCTCAAGGGTATACAAGCCTTGTTTCTTCACGCCTCTCAAGACTTCCTTCGACCCCTTCATGAATCTTATGATACTTTTCTCTCCTTGAAAAACATATCCCTTCCTGTCGAATTCACTAAGAGAAATCAATTTTTTCTTCAAATCAGTTATATACCTGACTTCAGTCAATAACCTTATTGACTCATCATGGAGCTTGAATCTCACATATCCAATACCTGCAATTTTGCAAGCTTTGTTGTTTCCCAGCAGCACTGATCCACCATCTTGATCACATAGCTCCTCGAACAATTTTCTGTTTAGAGTCGTGCCAAGTGCAACCTGAATCCATAATCCACTCTTTTCTTAAGTTGCCGCTTGAAACCACAAGAACATTAGATGAGTCCAAGTCATCTTGAACAATGGCTGTGTTGCCATTATCCTTACCTTCATGATCTTTCAGGCGTTCAGGGCACACTTTTCTTGTGTGACCCTTCTTCTTACAGTGATAGCATCGAATACCAGATGCTTCGCCACTATAAGACTTCTGCTGACTTTTACCTTTATTCTTATCGAACTTACCATCCTTTCGTAAGAATTTTCCCTTAACGGCCAAACCTTCACCATCCGTCGAAGGTTTATGCTCCTTTCATTCGTTCAAGTCCTTAGAGTACAAGGCTGATTGATCTTCATCATCCATCTTCACATCAATATTTTCAAGATCAAGAATCAGCTTGTTGAACATATCCAACTGCTCAGCCAACACTTTATCTTCACTCATCTTGAATGAATACAAAGCTTGCTTCAGGTAGAGTCGATTCACCGGAGATTTGGTCATGTACAAACTTTCAAGTTTCAACCATAACCCCGATGTCGTAGTCTCCTTTGATACCTGTCGAAGAACCTTATCACAAAGGCTCAACAATATTACGTTGTGGGCTTTCTCTATCATGGTCGGTTTTTCTTTTTCCGTTAACGCAACGTCCCTGGCTGCCTCTCCCTTCAACGCTTCCAAACAACCCTGCTGAACTAATAGGACTTTCATCTTCAAGCGCCACTGTAGCGCAGTTTTCGTGACCGCCCACATCCGCCTGCGGATGGGATTGGGTGCTACTTTCTGATTTCTTATTTATCCTATGAAGCTGGAAAGGAAAGGAAAGCTATCTCAAACTAACCTTGCACGCAAATGTTTTCTTTAACAAATGCTAAGAGATTGGGGGTCCGGGGTCAGGTTATACAATGGGGAGTTGTCAACTACCCATCCTATACATGGTTATCCATGGGTTTTTAGCAATTTTCCTTACTGCTTTCTTCTAACTGGTGTTTATCTGTTGTAAATGGGAAAGTTTCTTCTTTGGGAAGGTTGAGAGATGTTGAAAAGATATTTTTGTTGTTTTTGGGTTTTTCGATGTTTTTGGTAAGGTACTGAACCTAAGGTTTTTGTTTAGTGTGCTCGCTAAGATTTCGCAATCTTATGCCTACGTATTCCCGTTAAAGAAAACAGGGAAATCAGTGCAATCGTAGTTCCTCCTATTCTATGGGAGGAAAAAGATGTTTGGTGTCTTGTTTAAAGCCAAGATTGAAGCTAAAGGGGTGTTTGTGGGAATTGATTGAAAGATTGAAAAGATTAAAGATTGAGATATGAATATCCGGTAAAAACATCAGATGAAAATAGAAGGAATATGCGGGAAAGCGTCGGATGAAAATAGAAGGAATATCCGGGAAAGCGTCGGATGTTTAAAAAAGAGGAGAGGGTTTCTTGAGATCCAAAAGGAAATAAGATTGTCCAAGTCTACTGGTTTTATCTGTGTACGATGCCCAAGAGGAGGCCGATGTTTTAAGGGATGAGGGTCAACCCTTAAAAGGTCTAAGGTTTAGACTCATTAGAAAGACTGCTCTAACAAAGGATGACTAGGTTCTGTTCCTATACCTTTAAGAGGTTGTCGGGTCCTTGTACTAAGCCCAAGAGAAGGCATGAAAACTTCTAAGAAGCAGAAGGGTCCTTGTACAAAGCCCAAGAGGAGGCGTGGATGCTTTTAGGAAGCCTGTGGGTCCCAAACCGAGAAAAGTTCAAGAAATGCAATTCACCGAGAAGAGATCATTTCATGAAAGTTCGAGGTTTGAAGAAACTCAAGAGATTTCATTCACCGAGAATAGATCACCTTCGGGGAGTAGAGTTTCTTTGGCAATTTCTACGGGTGACAGTCTGAGAAAAGGTTCACGAGGAATACTGCCTTTCTCTTTGTTCCATATTGTTTAACCCCAAGAGAAGGGAAGACTGTATCTGGTAATCCTATGGGGATCTAGTTTTGTTTGTATTTAAGAGTGACCAACAGGGCTTTACCTAGTTCTAGACCTAGTTGCCGGGGAAAACTCTAAGCAGATACAAGTATATATACAGTGGATATATGACAAGTATTTAAAAGGATATGAAAGAAGACTAACCATGCGCAGCTTCCCACAATACAGTTATATATATAACATGTATTTAAAAGAATGAAAGAAGGACTTACAGGTGAGCAAGCTTTACACAATACAGTTATGTATATGAAAGCATATAAAAGAAAGCGGATAAACACTTACCCGTTGTAGAGCTTCCATGCTGTTTTGTTAATTGTTCAACAAAGAAATTAAAGAAAGTTTTGATAACAAATCATGAATTTGAATCTAAATCACAAGGAAAGTTGTTTTAAAAATAAGTGATGAATATCCGGGAAAACATCGGATTGCAGGAAAGACATAAAAAATAAAAAGGTTGCAGATATCCGGGAAAACGTCGGATTGAAAGAAATAAAATAAGAGATTGAAAATACAAATATCCGGGAAAACGTCGGATGTAAAGAGACGATGGAAAAAAGAAAAGGTCGCTCGCTAAGACTTTACAGTCTTATGCCTATGTATTCTCAACGGGATCTTGAGAAATTATAGCGGTCGTAGTTCGCCCCTGAAGGGGCACGGACTACAGAAAATAAAGTTTAAATCGTACGGCGGCGAGAGGGGAAATCTAACCTAATGTTATCATGCTTGGTTGAATATCCTAATGTATATCTTATTTCAAACCTAATCGATAATTAAATTTGAACTAAGAGATCCTAAAGGAACATGCATACGTGGCAAAACATCACGGAATAAATGAATACACAGCAAAGCACTGTGACAAATAAAATCATATATGGAAAAATATCATGTCATTTGAAAACATACACGGAAGAACATCGTGTGTGAACTGAATACATGGAAAAACATCATGTGATAAAATATACACGGCAAAACATCGTGATATCATGAGAATTGAAAATATACACGGAAAAGCATCGTGTGAATAAAAACATGGATAATGAGTTCAAGAAAACTTACCTATTGGAGCAAGGTCCAATGCCTCTTCTTAAGCTTCCAGAAGCGAGATAATGATCCCTAAAGTATCATATAAGAACTCCTGCGTCAGGTAAAAGACAAAGCAGAGAAAACCAGAGATCATAGAGAAATTCCCTAAGTCTTATCAAGTGGTTAGAATCGAATTTGAACATTTAATTAATTATTTACAAAAGTTTTACTTGAAAATAATCCTAAGAATTAATTACCAAATAATTGAATAAAACAATTTAAACAATTAAATGATTAATTACAAATTAATTAAAGCAAATTTAATAACTTAGAAATTATTAACATATTTTAGAATATTTAATCAAGATTAACTAAACTAAAAAATAAAGTTGTATTAAAAAGAAAAATAGGACACAAGAAGAATTATCAATTAATTTAAATATTAATATTTAATAATATTAATTAATAATTTAATTAATCAAAATTAAATAAAAATATCTAAATTAGTTAATAATTTAAACAATATTTTTTTATATTTTTAAATATTTATTAATCTAATTAAAACTAGAAATAAGAAAATTAAAAATATGAAAGAGAGAAATATATGTGTGGAAGAGAATTGAGAGAAAAACAAGCATGGAAATTGTTTTTGGTGTGAGAATTATGTGAAGATCTCTTGTCTATTTATAGTAAAATTTGAGCTTAAAAACTAAGCAATGGTGATGTATGCAATGACATATAACAAGCTTAAAAATTAAGCTAACTTAGTTTTTAAGCTAACTTAATTTTTAAGCTAAATTAAATATCTATATAATAGAATAATATAAAAACAAAGTTACTAGAAGAAGTAAAAAGTAGTTATGTGATGGTAGTAGAAAAATTACATAGAGTGAGAGAAAAAGAGGCGCATGAATTTGTGAGGGTGGGGAAGAAATTTTATGATTTTTGGAGACTAATAGTGTAAAAGAGAAACTAGTAGTGTAAAAATAATAAAACAAAAATTATATTATATATTATAATAATATACTAATATAATAAACAAATTAAATAACAAAATTTAATAAAAATTAAGTTATTAAAATCTTGATTAATTAATTAAAATTGGAACCGAAACCGGTAAAAAATGATAAAAATCGTCTGTATCGAAGTGTCCGAAAAAATAAAATGAACACACCAAAATGATCAGTAAAAAATATACGTTATGAAAAAATACAGCGTTTTGTCAAATTTTGAGATTTTACCCGCTAACATGGCTCAGACGGGTCAGAAACATGATGACCGGAAAGTAAAAAAATTAAAATAAGCACACCGGATTAAAGTACGCGAAAAATAAATAAAAAATGATGTCTAAAAGTTCAATTTTAAAAACTGCCCGGATATAGACTTTTTTGCACTGTTGACTTTTCATTTTGACCAAAAATACATGAAAATTTTACACGTTAAATCCGGCTGATAATTCAAAAAATATTCATGAAGAAAATATATGATATTATATGCAGACGACACAGTATGAAAATATAGACAGATGAAATGAGAAAAAATAAAAATGTATGGTCAAAATTTAGGGTATGACAGCCACAGACCGAAATCGTTCACTCCGGTAAACTTTTCAATCTCATACTTTGTTGAAGGCATCTTCATCCACGCTCACCGCACTAATTTGTTATGAATTAGGATACCTTAAAACAAAATATACTCGATTTCTTTATAGGCAAGAAATACACAAGGGTTAGGGTTATCAAGGAAAAACAAGGAAAAACCACAAGGATTGATTATAACTGTTATTATTTACTTTCTCTATAAAACAGATTACAAGTACTCAAGAATAACAAATAACTCTCTCATCCTAATTAGGATTTGCCACACCACACTTAAGATGAGAGACTAGTATGTTATTTATAATAAAATCTAACATACTAAACTAATGAGCTTTTTTAACAATTACCCATTACAAGTTAACTTAAATAATTGGATCCTTAATACAATATCCAAATCGACGACTACATACTAAAACACAATTCGACTACAGCATGTAGGTCTTCGATAACAACATATGAACAGACTTCGACTGCATACTTAACTAGAGTTCGATCCAAACTCTCACAAAACACATTAAAAGCTTATCTTCACAAAAACCAAATGAAATTTATCCCTCTAAGCATTTAGATTCATGCCTCTTGTTGGTAGCTCATAATGCATTTACCTTCTAAGTACCAAAAATATTTGAGACATAAAAAGGAAAAGGACAAATAAAAATTCAGAATAAAACAATAATAAACTTTGCATGAATAATCAACGAAAAGTTTTATTGGCGATTTTTTACGACAATTAAGTTTAGTTGAAATGATTGGGTCCGGTGTGTTATGGTCCTCACATAGTATGTCCGGTCCAAAAGGTTTGCTGGTATCATGTGAACGTGGTCGTTTAACAGATTTGTTCTATTATGGGTTATGTTTTGGGTGTGTTATAAGATTTGTTCCATTTTTGCAATTATAATTATGTCTCAATCACTCATGTTATTAGGATTTGAACATACTAACAAAATTTGCTAATCCTAATTAGAGAGACAATGAAATAAATTTAATGGAATAAATTTCTTAGAGTTCTTGAAATTTGAAAAACTTTCTCAAAAATCTAAGAGCTTCGAAAAACACATCTTTTCACCTTTGAATTTTAAGATTCATATACAAATTGTTTGATAGATTGGGAAATAATTATTACATGTAAGAATGTAGTAGAAATAATAAATATAAGTAGTAATTTAGGTTCTAATTGATATTTATGATTGAATAACTTTTTTATTTATTAAAAAGTATATTAAAAAATTGAATATTGCATCACATTTCCTTATACGGTCAAAATTCAAATTTAAAATTTAAAAATATTCTTTTGATAAAAAAATAAAAAAATTGAATATTACACCATATTTCTTTTGATATGTCAAAATTCAAAATTAATAATTAAAAATATTCTTTTGATAAAAAAATATAAAAAATTGAATATTAAATCATATTTCCTTTTACAAGGTCAAAAGTTTATAATTAATATTTAAAAATATTCTTTGGATAAAATAATATTAAAAATTGAATATTACATCATATTTCCTTTTACATGTCAAAATGAAAAATTAATATTTAAAATTATTCTTTTGATAAAAATTATATTAAAAATTGAATATTGCACCATATTTCCTTTTACATGGTTAAAAGTTTAAAATTAATATTTAAAAATATTCTATTGATAAAAAATATATTAAAAATTGAATATTACATCATATTTCCTTTTACATGGTCTAAATTCAAAATTAATATTTAAAATTATTCTTTTGATAAAAAAATATATTAAAAATTGAATATTACACCACATTTTCTTTTACATGGTCAAAATTTAAAATTAATATTTAAAAACATTCTCTTGGTAAACAAAATTATATTCAAAATTGAATATTACACCATATTTCCTTTTACATGGTCAAAATTCAAAATTAATATTTAAAAATATTCTTTTGATAAAAAAAACATATTAAAAATTGAATATTACGCCATATTTCCTTTTACATGATCAGAATTCAAAATTAATATTTAAAAATATTCTTTTGATAAAAAATATATTAAAAATTGGATATTACACCATATTTCCTTTTACATGATCAAAATTCAAAATTAATATTTAAAATATTCTTTTGATAAAAAATATATTAAAAATTGAATATTATACCATAGTTTCTTTTACATGATCAAAATTCAAAATTAATATTTAAAAATATAGTTAAGTTGATGATGTAATTAGTTGCTTTATTTTTTCTTTTTGGTGGGCTTGATCCTTCCGATCGGTTTTTTTTTTGTCTTTCTGAAGTAATACAAAGTTCTTTTCATTAAAAAAAAATTATTTAAAAGTATTCTTTTTTTTTTTAAATAAATATTTAAAAGTATTCTTTTTAAAAAATATATATATTAAAAATTAAATATTACCCCATATTTCCTTTTAAGAAAAGTCTTACATTATCCTATTTATAAGGTACACCATAGTTGATTATAATTATAGTTTGAGTTTTACAGGGAAAAAAAATGAATTTTAACATGACATTTGTGATCTTGGGCCTCTTGATCATGGTTATTTTGATCTCTACGAATGTGATAGCAATTAATTTGTACGAGACCTCATCAATCTCTAAAACAAGTGAGTTTATAATATGTTTTCAGTACATATTAATAAGATATATGTGTATGTTGACTCTCTTGTTGTTGTTTTTTATATATATTATTAATTTTAGACGTAGAGGAATTGATTAAACGTAGGTGAGATATATTATTTTTATTAATAAAATGAATGTATTTTGTATAGAGTTTAATGGTGATACATTGACAGTGTAAAAACGTCTTATACTGTCATCCAATGAGAATATATTATTTTGCCATATCAGACAAGTATTTTAAATTTTACAGTATGACTTGGCGAGATGCATCGTCGTCATTGATTGACAGTGTAAAATTAATTTACACTGTCCCATTTTCTCTTTTGTATAACAACGTTTTTTCATATAGTAAATGTATCTTTTATTCGTGAATTTATATTTTATAAAGTAAGTTTATTAGTATTATATCTTTCAGTTTCTAATATATTTTCTTTTTTTATTGTCTTGTGGAGTGAGTGCATCTGCGCATCTTGATGACAAGTGTGACAAATCTACAATTCAAATAAATCAAGCACCAACAGCCCCACTTCCAAGTGGTATTCCAACATATACAGTTGAGATTGCAAACACGTGTGTCAGTGGTTGTGCCATCTCTAACGTTCATGTTGCATGTGGCAAGTTCAGTTCTGCAACGCTTATCAATCCAAACGTCTTCAAACGCCTAAACTACAATGACTGTTTAGTTAATGGTGGAAAACCCATTCCTAATGGGGGTGTTATTTCCTTCAAGTATGCTAACACATTTTCTTATCCACTCTCTGTTTCATCTGTAGTTTGTGGTTAATTTTCTAGTTTAAATTAAAATGTATTTTAAATTATAATAAATATTTTACTCCCTCTATTTAATAAAAGGGTCTTATTTTACTTTTTTTTTCTCAAAATAATTATTCTTTTATAATATTAATAGAGCATTTATTATTATTTTTTCATTACTATATTCTTATTGATTAACTTTTATTTTATTAACTACAATTAACAATGATATTTTAGTAAATGTTATTAGTTTTATCATTAAAATTAATTTATCTAATTATTTTTTAAGAACCATACATTACTTAAATAGAGCTATAAGACGGAGCAGAGTAATATTTATAATAAAATCTTAAGCATTATTGCCAAGTTTAGGTTTAAATGTCTATTTACTAGTCGTGGTAGTGAACGAAAAGACTAATGATTTCTGAGTGCTCACAACCACAAATTAAACACGAGAGTTTCTAAATGGTTAAAAAACATAAACATATGTAAGTTTAAGAAAAAATTATCAAGATTGCAGTTAATATGATATGCAAAAGGCTTTTTTTTTTTTGAGAGAGTAACGTTTTGTTTTTCCCGTTTATTGATATGAAAAGCCTCAATCTTTTGTGCATTCCTACAATTTGACAAAATAGGTATAACACATTTGTTGGAACTAGGGTTCAATAAAGATGAGATTTTGTGAAGAACAAGAAGATGAGAAGAGAGAGAGAGAAAATTATATTGCAGAAATCGTGATATTGTATTAACTGTGTAAAAACTGTATATTCTCTATATGCTGTGTCAAATTACAAACTAAAAGACCCTTTATATAAGCCATCACGGCCCAGGCCCAAAACTACATTTCGACACAAACTGAAGTATTCGACAACCACTGTATTCGACTCAGTCGAATACAGCTGACACAATACAACAACAACTAACTCAAATTCGACATACACCTATACACTCAGACTTCGACAATACATTGAATTACACTTCCAACACACCCCCTAATTCATGTTGTCGAGACTTCTCATCCCGATGCTTCTCTTCAATTCGTCGAATCTGACTCTTCCCAGAGGTTTGGTGAGTATATCAGCTAGTTGAACTTCTGTCTTGCAATACTCCAGTTCTAGCTTCCCTTTGTTGACTTGATCTCTCAGGAAATGATACCTCCTCTCAATGTGTTTGCTTCGACCATGGCTCATTGGGTGATTCGCCAGGTTGATAGCTGACTTGTTGTCTACAAACAACTTTACTTTCTTCGATTCCATTATCTTGAGTTCTTCAAGCAACATTTCGATCCATGCTGCCTGGCACGCAGCATATGATGCAGCTACATATTCAGCTTCACATGAGGACAAAGCCACAATGCTTTGTTTTCTTGAGCTCCAAGATATTGGGGCTCCTTCGATCATGAAGATGTAGCCTGCAGTACTCTTCCTTTCGTCTTGATCTCCGCTGAAATCAGAATCAGTGAACCCATAGACTTCTGCACTTGTATTATCTTTCGACTTCCTTGGCATCAACACACCATGATCAATCGTTCCCTTTATGTATCGCAGCACCCTCTTCACAGCAATGAGATGACATTCTTGGGGTTTCTCCATAAATCGACTTAACACTCCAACACTTTGACATATATCAGGTCTAGTGTTGCACAAATATCTCAAGGAGCCAATGATTTGTTTGTACAGAGTTGCACTTACAAACTCATCATTAGTTTCCTTCTTCAACTTTGCTCCAGTTTCTAATGGTGTGGTTGTTGTATTACAGTTGCTCATCTTGAATCTTTTCAAGATGTCTTGAGCATACTTCTTCTGGTGTAAAAATATTCCTTCACCTGTGTCCTTAAATTCCATCCCTAAGAAATATGACAACTTCCCTAGGTCGGACATTTCAAACTCTTGTATTAGCTTTGACTTGACTTTCTTTATCTCAGCTTCGTCTGCTCCTGTGATTAACAAATCATCGACATAGAGACATAGAATGATTCGAATGACACCGTCAACATCATTCACATACACTCCATGTTCAGAGACACATTTTGTGAAACCTGCTTCATTCAGAAAACCATCTATTCGTTTATTCCAAGCTCTAGGAGCTTGTTTCAAACCATAGAGAGCCTTCCTTAATCTGTACACCTTCGACTCCTGCCCTTTGATGTTGAATCCTGGTGGTTGAGTAACATAGACCTCTTCTTCTAATGGTCCATTCAGAAATACTGACTTTACATCCAACTGATGTATCTTCCATCCTCGATAAGCAGCTGTTGCCACAACAATTCTGATTGTCTCCAACCTTGCAACAGGTGCATAAACCTCGTCGAAGTCAATGCCCTGTTTCTGCATAAAACCTCTAGCCACTAATCTTGCCTTATACTTGGCAATCTCACCATTTGGTCTTCGTTTTAACTTGTAAACCCATTTTACATCAATTGGCTTCTTGTTGGATCTTTCGACATGCTCCCAGGTCTTATTCTTCTCAATAGCTTTGAGTTCTTCTTTCATAGCTTCACACCACTTTGAATCACTCATGGCTTGATCCAAATCAATTGGTTCTGCTTCAGCCATCATCATGGCTTCTTCGATTAAGTCACCATCTGCATCAACTGCTTGGTCTGGAAATCTCTCATATCCAGATAGTCTTGTCGATTCAGTTCTTGTTCTATTCGATCTTCTTGCATTCTGCTCAGGTTGTTCTTCATTTCGACTGGTTGAAGCTTTATCCTGTTCACTTCGACTGGTTGAAGCCTCATTCTGTTGATCTTCTTCAAACACAGTTGTGACTGTATCTGACTTCTGTCGAACTAAAGTTTGACTCCAGTCCCACCCTTTGCTTTCATCCACAAGAACATCTCGACTGATCACTAGTTTATCATCGTTTGGTGAATACAGTTTGTATGCACCAGTCGAATGATAACCTATTAACACCATAGTTTGACTTCGATCATCCAGTTTTGTTCTCAATTGTTCAGGTACATGCCTGAAACATATTGATCCAAAAACTCTAAGATGACTAACATTTGGCTTCTCACCTGTCCAAACTTCATAAGGAGTCTTCTCGACTAACTTCTTCGTTGGACATCTATTCAGAATGTATACTGTTGTCGAAGCTGCTTCAGCCCAAAATCTCTTTGGTACCTCTTTAGCCTTCAACATACTTCTCGTCATATTCAGTATACTTCTATTCTTCCTCTCAGCTATGCCATTGTGTTGAGGTGTATAGGGTGCAATAACCTCATGCTATATACCTTCCTCTTCACTAAATCTAGCAAACTCTCGAGAGGTGTATTCACCACCACCATCAGTTCTCAGTTTCTTTAGCTTGCAGCCACTTTGCTTTTCGACAAGCAACTTAAACTTCTTGAATTTTGTGAATACTTCACTCTTACTTTCGATCATATAAATCCACATATGTTTGGTGAATTCATCAATGAACGTTAAGAAGTAACGTTTACCACCATTCGACCTAACTTCAAAAGGTCCACACACATCAGAATGAACTAGCTCCAGTTTTTGCCTTGATCTCATGGGCAGGTCATGTTTGAATGCTTTTCTGGCCTGCTTTGCTTTGCAACATTCCTCACATACCTGCTTTGGTTCCTTCAACTGCGGTAAACCAAACACCATTCTTTTCTGGTTGAGCGTGCCTAAACTTTTAAAGTTTAGATGTCCATACATGTGGTGCCATAGCCAATTATTGTCTTCTTCAGTCATTGAAGCAAGACACTTATGATCAGATGTGTTGAGTTCAACTTTGAAGGTTTTGTTTTCTGCCATAGGTGCTTTCATTATCAACTTCCCATTAGCCCTATGTACCTTCATGTGATTCTTCTCTAACTTCATATTGAAGCCTTTTGCAAGTAATTGACCTACACTTATCAAGTTACTTGTCATTGCTGGTACATACAATACATCAGTGATAGTTGCTCTTCGACCATCCTTTCTGACAATCGAAATATCTCCTTTACCACCTGATTTGATGTGCCTGCCATCTGCGAACTTTATAACCTTTTCGACTGATTCATCTAAGTTGGTAAACCAGTTTTTATTGCCAGTCATGTGGTTGCTGCATCCTGAATCTAGATACCACATGTTAGTTCGCTCAGTGTTCGACTGAGTGTTGACCATCAGCAACACATCATCAGAATCACTATCTCCAGCTCGTGCATATTGGGCTTCATCACTATCTTTTGCTTTTGCCTTCTTTCTTCTTCGACAATCTCGAGCATAGTGACCAAAACCTTGACAATTGTAACATTGCACGTTCTTCATGTCTTTCTTAGTCGAATCAATCTTCTTGCTTGACTTCTCATCATTAGCAACATTCTTTGACTGCTTCGATTTCTCTTTTCCAGATTTCTTGGTGAATCTTGATTGCAGCGCCTTTTCAGTCACCTTCTCTCTTTCTGAGTTCCTCTGCTTCAATCTCATCTCATGAGCCTCTAAAGAAGCTTGAAGTTCTTCTAACTTCATCTCAGAAAGATTCTTGGACTCTTCTATTGTCACTACAAAGTAATCAAAATCTGCTATTAAAGATCTTAATACCTTCTCAATCTTTTGCAGATCAGTGAGTGATTCACCACATGCCTTCATCTGGTTCGTTAACATCACGATTCTTGAGAAGTATGCTGAAACTGATTCATCTCCTTTCATCTGAATCATCTCGTATTACTTCCTCAAGGTCTGCAACTTCACCTTTTTCAATTTCTCATCTCCACCATACAAGCTCTTTAACTTTTCCCAAGCTGCTTTTGCCGATTCTTCTTCAATAATCTTTTCAAACACGTTTGGATCCACACACTGGTGAATCAAGAACAACGCTTTGCCATCTTTCTTTCTTTGATCTTTGTGCACAACTTTCTGTGCCTCATCTGCATCTGCCCCCAATTCCGATACTCCATCATTGACGATTTCAACAACATCTTGAAATCTGAAAATGACCTTCATCTGCGCCACCCACCGTTGATAGTTCTTGTAACACCCCCTTTCTATACCCTCAAATATAACACATAAATCATTTAGGCACATATAATAAAAAAAATTCGCCAGAGTACGATTAAAACATGGCATAAAAGAGGCATGTCACATCATACATGCATTTAAAACATACAACACCTGCTCATATAATGATATGCAACAGTGGGGTAACTTTACATACAGAGGAACTTTGTCCTTACACCCACACTTCAATATTTAGAATAAAAGCGAAAAATCTAAACATTGAACCACATTCAAATATATATATACATATACTCATGTATCTTTCATCAACACAATTCATGTTCACTTAAACATTTATCCACAAGATACATATACAAATGTATCACAAAAGAATAATATACATCCTAGCTACCCGGTGCTACATATCAGAGCCAACCGACCAAAAGAATGAAGACTCGCTTCACAAAAAGACCTCCAGTATACCTACTCTGCAATGCCTCATAGAGCATTATAAAACAGCAGAAGGGTGAGAAATATTATCATAATAACAATGCATATAATTATATATATATACACATATAATACACATATACCACATTCTCACCACGACTTATCACGATGCACGTATCTATACACATAACATCAACATATACCATAAGTCATTTACACGGCATAACAATCCGTAATTTAACACATCAAATCCCATAGGCATATCCATTCATACTCAAATACATGTATCACTAATACATATCAATTCATTCAACATAAACACATATATTCGTGTTCATTCACCGATGCATCATTACAAGCATACAATTATCATCATTTCACATAAACATACATGTTATGTTTACCCTCCAATGCACACCTGCACAATTCTGTTCATTCCACATCAACATATACATATATATGCTCATTCATCAATGCACAAATACAATGATGACAAATGCAACTCATAGAGACCGACTCTCGACTCTATGCAGATGCAATGCGGTACCGACTCATTATCTCAAGTTCAATTGAAGAACTTGTTGGAACCTTCGCTCACACCGTAAAAAGGCACACGAAGTTCACCCATTGCTCACACCGTAAAAAGGCACACAATGTTTATGGATTGCTCACACCGTAAGAAGGCACACAATCCGATTGCTCACACCGTAAACAGGTACACAATCGTTCGTAATCATCGCTCACACCGTAACAAGGTACACGAAGTTACGACAGATTCATCTTAGAATCCCACAACACAAGAATGCACATCATGATGTTTCACATACAACATGACTCATGACACTCTTGAAATGCATACATATTCACAATATAGTCATGCAAAACGGCAAAAGTTGCTAAATAGCACTATTCCCGACTTTCCGACATAATTAAATCGGCTAATGATTTCCAAATCATCATAATCACTAAGTACAACTCAAAAGCTTTCCAACGACACCAAGAATGTCAAAATCCGATAAACGGAACAAAAGTTACGGACGAAACAAAAACGACATTTTCAAAAATCACATTTTCACACATCTCCTGTCCGTACGCGTATCACCATTGCCCATACGCGTATGGACAGTGACCATTTCCTTCACAATTTCCTCGCCAGAAAACCCATACGCGTATTGGCCCATGGCTCGCCCATGTTACGCGTAATGCCACTACTCATACGCGTATTGACCCAAAAACAGGCAAACGATACGCGTAATGCCTTGGCTCATACGCGTATTGGCAAGCCCCTTACGCATATGGCCAGGACAGAACCAGAAAAATTCTGCAGAACAATTTCTGCGTTTTCCAAAACCAAAATCAACCAATTTTCACCTAAAACTCAGAAAATCACCAAATTGAAGTGTAACAACACATATTAAACATGTATAGATCAACAAGAACACAATCAACACAAGTTTGGACACATTTAGATCATTTTTCAATCAATTTCTCAAAATGGGTTATACCCTAAAATTCACAAAATTCATCAACAACAACAACAATCCATACATAATCACATACATTGGTAAGATAACAATGTTTCACACCCTTACCCGGATTCTAAACTCGCTAATTGATCGATCTTTGATGATTTTCCTAGTTTTCTCAAACTTTCTCCTCTTCTTTTCTCTTCCTCCTCTTCCTTTCTCTTCTTTTTCTCTAATTCTCTTTTCTATCTCTTTTCTCTCTATTTCTTTCTTTTCTATTTCTTTTCTTTCTTTTTCCACCCAAACACTTAATTCATTTTTCTCACAAATTCTAATTCCACTTAATTTCTAATTTATGATATATTGTGAAAAGTCTAAAATGCCCTCCATTCTAATTTCCCCCAAAAACTCTCGAAAACGGTAAAATGCTTAATATGAAAACATAACATATTAAAACACCAATTTCACAAATAACATAATCATTGTCAAATTAAAGTAAAATACTCCACAAAATAATATAATTAACACCCAAAAATAGAGATAATTAAAATCGGGTCGTTACAACTCTCCCCCACTTAGACATTTTCGTCCTCGAAAATATGCTAAGTACACACAACCACGACTACTACCCTCGCATCCGACCAGCCAACTATCCTGCCAACAAAAGGCACACCACGAATAACACAAACAACAAACCAACACACTAACAGCAACAACAACGACGTGACAACGACCACGACAACCACGACAAGATGCAATGCCCATACAATGCACTTGGCGACAAACTCACAACTCAAAGGATAACCAAGATTCACTCTTGAACCGGAACACAACAAGATCGTTACCCCTACCATAGGTAACACCCTCCTAATCCCCAAATATAGGAATTAGCCACTCGCACTCGAACCATCACAATGGAAACGAAACAACAACACGGACAAGAACATAACGTTCCACGACACAACATTACCTTAGCAACATCCGCAAAACCAGAATACCTGCATCCTTGCCTCACAACAACCAATACAACAGTTCCGCACTTCCGCTGCGCACTCTGATTACTCGCAACCAACAAAACCACCAATTCCCTAATCAACATTCGACTTTTTCTATTATTCTCCAGAAAATCCTAGTTCACTTGTTATATCCACCACTTCACTCTATGCTGCTTTAGCTTACACACCATACACAAGCATCTGAACTACTCAAACAATTCTACTTCTCTGACCATCCGAACATACACATGCAAAGGCTTCCAACTTAACTCGTCAGGCAAGACATTAATTATTCCCAAAGAATAATCCAATTCAAATTCATAGCTCGTTTTGGAATCCCAACTCTTATAGTTGTCTCATACTCTATTCTCTTGCGATTACCAATCATTTCAAACTTAGATCATAACAATAACACTTCCATACTTCCAACACAAAATCACTGCAACCAATTTCCAATCTTGAATAGCATAAATCCTTGGATGAATCCTCAATTATCGTAAAGCATAAACTACGACTTAACCATATTGCATTAACCCACCGACTAAACTCATCAAGACATAACCCAATACTCCTCAAACCGTTCATTAAGATCAGGCAAAAATCAAAACTGGAGCTGTAGACAACTCCTACTTTTAGCTCTTTGAAACCTATTCGCACCGAACATCCGCACTTGGATAACTTATCTTAAAACTTCATCTCTTTTCTAAACTTGCTACTCATACATAATGGTTTCCTTAAAATTCTTACATTGATACCTTAAGCTCAAAACTCCGTAACTCATTATAACTCTGTGTTTGCTTCCCATAGCATCCATACGAGTATACACCACATGCTGGCTATACTAATCAATCATCCATTCTCTTGGCTTTACTTTTAATATCTAGAACACTAGCACCACAAACATGCCATCTAAGCTGGAAAGACACGTCTACTCCCTCCAACACAATTTCCGTCTGCTATCAACAAGAGATTAAGGGTGATCAGTTCCTCAATTTGCCAATAGACAGTCGACAATCATGATGGGGTATAAACCATCTTTACAAAGCCATAACAACCTTCCCTGCCTCTTGTGCACAAAACCTCCTAAGGTACAAATCCTTAATTGACATATCCTTACTTCTGCATTCCCTTCAGAATCGGGAATAACACTGTCCAAACAACATTTACAATCGGGCAACCAACAGCACACTGAGTCAACGCTCCATACCTGGAGTCACTTGGAGAAGTACCAGTTTCTCCCCCACTTATCTCATTCTCAATCCTGAAGACAAAGACTAGAAAAACCAGAGAGCACTGATAGTGTTCCTCACACCTATCACGTACTAAGGAATCAACAACATCGACAAATACCCAAAATCCATAATGAAGACTTTATCATACATGGTCAAAAGACAACTTACACGCCAAAAACGTAGTTACCGACCCAGAAGCAGTCATAAACAAATTCAAACACTTTGCACACTCATAGGAAATAAACAAATGAGTCTCTTTCAAAACAACATCAGCAACAAAAGGGTACTATTAATAAAACTTATACCTTTAATCAATGATCCGCACTAGTAGTGTCTGACCCTGCCAATGCAAACACCTTTCCGCTCGCTTGAGCTTGTTTCGGATGAGCACACTTGTGACTAAGGTGTCCCGTTTCTCCACAATTATAACACTTCACCGTAGTCCTTCTACAGTCCACAACAGAATGCCCCGTACCTCCACAGTTAAAACATTTCACCACGGCATTCTTGCACTCAATTGATCTATGTCCCACTTCCCCACATTTGTAACACTTAATGGAACCGGAACCTCCTCCGCCAGTTTTCCTATCAAAGTTTCCCTTATGCTTGCCCTTATCAGCGGGTGTCACATAAGGTCCACTCCTCGCTTGTGGTTTACTCTTACTCTCCTTCACACTCTTGTAGTATGTAGAACGAGCCTTGCTGTCTTCCTCAAAGATTCTGCAACATTCAGTCAAATCAGAAAACGTTCTAATCCTCTGATATCCCACAGCTTGCTTAATCTCAGGACGCAAACCGTTCTCATACTTAATGCACTTTGAGAAATCAGCAGTAACGGCAGCATAATGAGGATAAAACTGAACCAACTCAAAAAATCTAGCAGTATATTCCACCACGGACATACTACCTTGTTTCAATTCTAGAAAATCAATCTCTTTCTTTCCTTTAACACTCTCCGAGTAATACTTCACCAAAAACTCAGTACGAAACAATTCCCAAGTTATCTTCTCATGATCCACTTCAAGAATTTGACGCCTATCGACCCACCAATCGTCGGCTTCTTCCTTCAGCATGTGAGATCCAAGCCTCACCTTATTCTCTTCAGTACAATCCATAACCCTGAAAATTCTTTCAATTTCTTTCAACCAGAGTTGAGCACCATCGGGATCGAATCTTCCTTTGAAGACCGGTGGTTGATTCTTTCTGAACTCATCGTTCCCATTCACATTCGGTGCACCCAGCACCGCCCTAGCCATTGCTTCCATAGCAGCAGCCATAGCAACATCATTTCTACCAGCCATATTCTGATGGTTTCCAAAAACAACAACAAGGTAAACCATAGTTTAACCAACACAACCACAAGACAGACACAACAGACTCAACACTGGCTCTGATACCACTTAATGTAACACCCCCTTTCTATACCCTCAAATATAACACATAAATCATTTAGGCACATATAATAAAAAAAATCGCCAGAGTACGATTAAAACATGGCATAAAAGAGGCATGTCACATCATACATGCATTTAAAACATACAACACCTGCTCATATAATGATATGCAACAGTGGGGTAACTTTACATACAGAGGAACTTTGTCCTTACACCCACACTTCAATATTTAGAATAAAAGCGGAAAATCTAAACATTGAACCACATTCAAATATATATATACATATACTCATGTATCTTTCATCAACACAATTCATGTTCACTTAAACATTTATCCACAAGATACATATACAAATGTATCACAAAAGAATAATATACATCCTAGCTACCCGGTGCTACATATCAGAGCCAACCGACCAAAAGAATGAAGACTCGCTTCACAAAAAGACCTCCAGCATACCTACTCTGCAATGCCTCATAGAGCATTATAAAACAGCAGAAGGGTGAGAAATATTATCATAATAACAATGCATATAATTATATATATATACACATATAATACACATATACCACATTCTCACCACGACTTATCACGATGCACGTATCTATACACATAACATCAACATATACCATAAGTCATTTACACGGCATAACAATCCGTAATTTAACACATCAAATCCCATAGGCATATCCATTCATGCTCAAATACATGTATCACTAATACATATCAATTCATTCAACATAAACACATATATTCGTGTTCATTCACCGATGCATCATTACAAGCATACAATTATCATCATTTCACATAAACATACATGTTATGTTTACCCTCCAATGCACACCTGCACAATTCTATTCATTCCACATCAACATATACATATATATGCTCATTCATCAATGCACAAATACAATGATGACAAATGCAACTCATAGAGACCGACTCTCGACTCTATGCAGATGCAATGCGGTACCGACTCATTATCTCAAGTTCAATTGAAGAACTTGTTGGAACCTTCGCTCACACCGTAAAAAGGCACACGAAGTTCACCCATTGCTCACACCGTAAAAAGGCACACAATGTTTATGGATTGCTCACACCGTAAGAAGGCACACAATCCGATTGCTCACACCGTAAACAGGTACACAATCATTCGTAATCATCGCTCACACCGTAACAAGGTACACAAAGTTACGACAGATTCATCTTAGAATCCCACAACACAAGAATGCACATCATGATGTTTCACATACAACATGACTCATGACACTCTTGAAATGCATACATGTTCACAATATAGTCATGCAAAACGGCAAAAGTTGCTAAATAGCACTATTCCCGACTTTCTGACATAATTAAATCGGCTAACGATTTCCAAATCATCATAATCACTAAGTACAGCTCAAAAGCTTTCCAACGACACCAAGAATGTCAAAATCCGATAAACGGAACAAAAGTTACGGACGAAACAAAAACGACATTTTCAAAAATCACATTTTCACACATCTCCTGTCCGTACGCGTATCACCATTGCCCATACGCGTATGGACAGAGACCATTTCCTTCACAATTTCCTCGCCAGAAAACCCATACGCGTATTGGCCCATGGCTCGCCCATGTTACGCGTAATGCCACTACTCATACGCGTATTGACCCAAAAACAGGCAAACGATACGCGTAATGCCTTGGCTCATACGCGTATTGGCAAGCCCCTTACGCGTATGGCCAGGACAGAACCAGAAAAATTCTGCAGAACAATTTCTGCGTTTTCCAAAACCAAAATCAACCAATTTTCACCTAAAACTCAGAAAATCACCAAATTGAAGTGTAACAACACATATTAAACATGTATAGATCAACAAGAACACAATCAACACAAGTTTGGACACATTTAGATCATTTTCAATCAATTTCTCAAAATGGGCTATACCCTAAAATTCACAAAATTCATCAACAACAACAACAATCCATACATAATCACATACATTGGTAAGATAACAATGTTTCACACCCTTACCCGGATTCCAAACTCGCTAATTGATCGATCTTTGATGATTTTCCTAGTTTTCCCAAACTTTCTCCTTTTCTTTTCTCTTCCTCCTCTTCCTTTCTCTTCTTTTTCTCTAATTCTCTTTTCTATCTCTTTTCTCTCTATTTCTTTCTTTTCTATTTCTTTTCTTTCTTTTTCCACCCAAACACTTAATTCATTTTTCTCACAAATTCTAATTCCACTTAATTTCTAATTTATGATATATTGTGAAAAGTCTAAAATACCCTCCATTCTAATTTCCCCCCAAAACTCTCTAAAAAGGTAAAATGCTTAATATAAAACATAACATATTAAAACACCAATTTCACAAATAACATAATCATTGTCAAATTAAAGTAAAATACTCCACAAAATAATATAATTAACACCCAAAAATAGAGATAATTAAAATCGGGTCGTTACAGTTCTCACCTTTGAAAACCGGTAAATTCGCTGGGAAGTGTACGGACGTTGTTGTTCCGTTTGCCATTAGATTCTCTCTGAATCGCAACCGGGCTCTGTAATACCAATTTGTTGGAACTAGGGTTCAAGAAAGATGAGATTTTGTGTAGAAGAAGAAGATGAGAAGAGAGAGAGAGAGAGAGAGAGAGAGAGAGAGAGAGAGAGAGAGGGGGAGGGGGAGAGAAAACTATATTGCAGAAATCGTGATATTGTATTAACTGTGTAAAAACTGTATATTCTCTATATGCTATGTCAAATTACAAACTAGAAGACCCTTTATATAAGCCATCACGGCCCAGGCCCAAAACTACATTTCGACACAAACTGAAGTATTCCACAACCACTGTATTCGACTCAGTCGAATACAGCTGACACAATACAACAACAACTAACTCAAATTCGACATACACCTATACACTCAGACTTCGACAATACATTGAATTACACTTCCAACAACATTAAACATGAGTGCTCACAACCATAAATTAAACATGAGTTTCTTAAAATGGTTGGAAAACATAAACATATGTAAGTTTGAGAAAAAGTTATCAAAATTGTACTTAATACGATCTACAAATTAAAGGCGTTTTTTGAAAGAGTAACATTTTGTTTTTTCCTTTTATTGATATGAGAAGCCCCAATCTGTATAACAGATTAAACATGAGTGCTCACAACTATAAATTAAACATGAGAGTTTCTTAAAATGGTTGGAAAACAAAAACATATGTAAGTTTAAGAATATCAAGATTGTACCGAGTGAGTAGCGTTTTGTTTTCCCCTTTTAGTGGTATGAAAAACCTTAATCTTTTGTGCATTCCTCCATGTTAGGTGCAGATTTGACCTAATAATGAACTATCTTTCTTTGCACTTTTTCTACTCTTTTCTCATGTTTTCATGGTTTTTATCCATGATTGTTGTTGTTCTTCTAAACATTGAGAATATACCTTTGGTGCTTGTAATATGTGTGTTATTGTGCAGGAAAAGACACTAATTGATCAAAAGTGTAAGACACAAGAAATGATGCAAGCTGCCAAAGAACAGAGGAAAACATCAGTAAGTTCGCTTTGCGAACTCTGGTGAATAGCTAGCGAAGGTTCGCTTTGCGAACATTCTAGCGAGGTTCCAGCGAATGGTCCCAGAATTTGGCAGGGGCAAAAGGCACTAAAGTTCGCTTTGCGAACGGGAAAGCGAGTGTTCTCTTTGCGAGTGATCCTTCGCATTACGAACTCACGAAGAATTCTGTGGCGGTTTAACTATTCAGAGGCACCTCAGGTGCCTATTTTAGACATTCGTTGTGCGAATGAAGAGGTTCGCTTTGCGAACATGTAATTTCCTGAATGTATTATAAATACATTCTTCACACTTTTTAGAGAAAGTTTTTGATAGATTTAGATATTTTTCAGAGAGAAAATTTGCATCTCTTCATTTTCAAGGGAGAGAAGGTAAGAGCTTTGATCTCTTGATACCTTATGTATTTCATCTAATGTATGTTTGTGAATATGTTTGGATTCTCTATTGTTGTTGTCTTTGATTGATTATTTGTGGTCTTGACAAAACCTTTAGAAATCCTTGATCTTAGATTTTCATCTATCAATGAACCAAACTTTTGACATGGTTTTGTGAATTGATATTCATTTTATCTTTTGTTGTATTCTGTTGATTAAGTAGCATGGCTAGCATGCGTAGGATCGATACGGTATTGCGAGGATGCGTGATAATAGTGATGAAGAACGGTATTCACATTCATTTGACAAATTAGTTGAATACATATAAAAAGGGTTAAGCGTATGTACGTATTCTGATCGTTGGCATTGTATATGAAGCAGTAATTTATCTGATTTGGGTGTCATCTTTGTTTACCTGTTTGTCTTTGTTTTGAACCGCTATAGACATATACTCTTCAGATCTGGATCTAAGATGATTATCTATTTTGTTCTAAACTCTAGAAATAGATTTAGGCTTAACACTTGCGTTAGTATCAGCTCTTAATGCTATGTGTTGGTTTTTGTTGCGTGAGACATCACCAATGAGGCAATACGGTCGTTCTCTCGACGTTGCGTTAGACATAACCTCTGTCGTGGGTGATACGTGAGGATATTAGGCGAATGATTGATTTATGTATAATATGATTAGAAGAATGCATGTGTTATCAATTGCTGAGATCCAATTCCAACAAGGCTCCGTTTATAATTCAGTCTTTATTTTATATTTTCCATCTTTACATTTTTCGCATTTATCTTGGTTCCTTCTTAAAACCAAAACTTTTGAGCTTAGAAACATAGAAACCGTCGAATGGCATTCTTTCCCTCGCACTGATCCCTGAGGAGACGATAAAACTTGGTCCTTACTTACTATAAATTTTTGTTGCTTGCTGCTATATTACAGCTCAACAAAATGGTGCCGTTGTCGGGGATCGGTGTTTAGATATTGAGTCGCATCGCGATAGTTTCTATATTTTTTAGCTTTGTACATTTGTTTATATTATATGTATTTTTTTTCTTTTATGTTTTCTCTAGTGTGATCAGGAATGATGAGAACTTCTGGATTGGTTGCTATTTGTATAAAAGTATTCAATGAAGCTTCGACCGAGTTTGGATGGTTGTTAGGTGCAGATTTGACCTAAAAATGACATATATTTCTTTGCACTTTTTCTACTCTTTTCTCATGTTTTCATTGATTTTAATCATGATTGTTGTTGTTCTTCTAAACATTGAGAATATACCTTTGGTGCTTGTAATGTGTGTGTTATTGTGCAGGAAAAGGCACTAAATGATCAAAGTTGTAAGACACAAGAAATGATGCAAGCTGTCAAAGAGCAGAGGAAGACATCAGTTAGTTTGCTTTGCAAACATGAAAGCGATTGCCTGCGAAGGTTCGCTTTGCGGACTCTGGCGAGGTCTCCGGTGAATGGTCCCAGAATTTGGCATGGGCAAAAGGCACTAAAGTTTGCTTTGCGAACATTCCTTCGCATTGCGAACTCACAAAAATTTTGTGTCGGTTTAAGCTTATCAGAGGCACCTCAGGTGCCTATTTTAGACATTCGCTATGCGAATGAAAGGTTCGCTTTGAGAACTGTGAAATTTCTGATTGCATTATAAATAGAACTTTCACACTTTTTAGATTTAGTTTTTTGGATATTTGATACAACTTGTAATTAAAGATCAGAACTTGATATTTCTTCATTTCAAGAGGGAAAAGGTAGGATCTTTGATCTCTTGTTGGTGTTGGATGTAATCTTTTGATACCTTATGTATTTCATCTAATGTATGTTTGTGAATATGTTTTGATTCTCTATTGTTTGTTGTCTTTGATTGATTATTTATGGTCTTGACAAAACCTTTACAAATCCTTGATCTTAGATTTTCAACTATCAATGAACAAACTTTTGACATGGTTTTGTGAGTTAATATTCATTTTATCTTTTGTTGTATTGTTATGATTAAGTAGCATGGCTAGCATGAGTAGGATCGATATGGTATTGCGAGGATGCGTGATAATAGTGATGAAGAATGATATACACATTCATTTGACAAATTAGTTGAATACATGTAAAAAGGGTTAAGCGTGTGTACGTATTCTGATCGTTGTCATTGTATATGAAGCAGTCATTTATCTGATTTGGGTGTCATCTTTGTTTACCTGTTTATCTTTGATTTGAACCGCTATAGACATATACTCTTCAGATCTGGATCTAAGATGATTATCTGTTTTGTTCTAAACTGTAGAAATAGATTTAGGCTTAACACTTGCGTGAGTATCAGCTCTTAATGCTCTGTGTTGGTTTTTGTTTCGTGAGACATCACCAATGAAGCAATACGGTCGATCTCTCGATGTTTCGTTAGACATAACCTCTGTCATGAGTGATACATGAGGATATTAGGCGAATGATTGATTTATGTATAATATGATTAGAAGACTGCATGTGTTATCAATTGATGAGATCCAATTCCAACAAGGCTCCGTTTATAATTCAGTCTTTATTTTATATTTTCCGTCTTTACATTTCATGCCTTGTATCTTGGTTCCTTCTTAAAACCAAAACTTTTGAACCATGAGCTTAGAAACATAGAAACCGTCGAATGGCATTCTTTCCCTCGCACTGATCCCTGTGGAGACGATAAAACTTGGTCCTTACTTACTATAAATTTTTGTTGATTGCTGCTATATTACAAGTCAACAAAATGGCGTCGTTGTCGGGGATCGGTGTTTAGATATTGAATCGCATCGCGATAGTTTCTATATTTTTAATCTTTGTACATTTGTTTATATTATATGCATTTGTTTTCTTTTATGTTTTCTCTAGTGTGATCAGGAATGATGAGAACTCTTTCGAGATTGGTTGCTATTTGTATAAAAGTATTCAATGAAGCTTCGACCGCGTCTGGATGGATGTTGAGCGCTGAAAGTTTGCATGCTAAATTGTACTGCTTTATAGAATGTTAGATTGATGTAAGAATTTTGTGCTTTGTGCAAATGTGTATTCTTGTTTCATTTTTCAACTTGTTTGAATGCTTGTTTCACTTAGGTCCAAAAGCCACAAATTGTGAGGAAACCTCCATTGTTTACTAAATGCTTGGATGATTGATAACTTTGTCTAATTCGTTTTATTCATGCTTTATCTTTTGATTATTGTGATCTTGTGGAAGCATTAGAAATGATCAAGGCATTTGTTTATATTTGAGCACAACCGTATCCAAAAGTATCTTACCCATGAGTAGAGAGAATTTGTTAGCCCCTTTGAGCCTAAACAGTTTAGATCTCATTTTAGTGATGAAGTTTGTGTTGTACATAATTTGAAAGTTTAGTTCATCATTGAATTTTGTGAGGTTCTAAAAATTTCTTCGTGAACCTTTGAACATTGTTTTAACTTGATTTCCTTGCCTTAAAAAGCAAGGAGCATTCACCTGAGGTTTGGTTGAATTCAAGTTGGGGAGAACGAAAAAGAAGAGTGGTAGGATACTATAAACTTTTGAAAAAAGTTCAAACAAGCATGAAAAGAAAATTGTGAATGTGAATGTGAAAAAAAAGAGACAAAGAATGCTTGTTTGAATAAGAAAAATAGAGAATTAAATAATTGTGCATAAGGTAGTTTGAGAAGGTTTGTCGTAAAGGAATGAAATTGGTGAATGAAGTTGTGATGTGTAAATACCATGTATAGTGAATGTTTCTTTTTGCATCGGCAATTTCGATTCAAAGGCCTTTACAAAAATGTCCCTTTGTTGTGAACCCGACCAAGTTACAACCTTTGAAGCCCTTAGTGATCTTTTTGCTTCCATGTTTTCATTTTTTATTGTTAGATGTTGTATGAATTGAGTTGCTATTAGCATTGTTTGTCAGGTGAGTGAAATTTTCCCGCGGTTGCAAACGCGTCAATTTCTTCATTCTTATTCTGAAGAGGAGTGTTAGAGTGATTCAAGTATGAAAATTTAGTTGTTCTTTGAAACATTCTATGATATTTGTTTAAGAACTTAATTCTTTGTCATTGTTCGATTCTATTGAGTGGTGAACGTTGCTTGTGCGCATTTTCGTGCTTGTCCGCATTTCTCTTGTTTTGGTTGAGTCTTATGCTTGAGCAAATCCTCTTGTTTTCATGAGGGGCATACTTTGCTTGAGGACAAGCAAAAGTTTAGTTGGGGAGAGTTGTTAGGTGCAGATTTGACCTAAAAATGACATATCTTTCTTTGCACTTTTTCAACTCTTTTCTCATGTTTTCATTGATTTTAATCATGATTGTTGTTGTTCTTCTAAACATTGAGAATATACCTTTGGTGCTTGTAATGTGTGTGTTATTGTGCAGGAAAAGGCACTAAATGATCAAAGTTGTAAGACACAAGAAATAATGAAAGCTGTCAAAGAGCAGAGGAAGACATCAGTTAGTTCGCTTTGCGAACATGAAAGCGAGTGCCAGCGAAGGTTTGCTTTGTGAACTTGTTGGAAGAGTACTAGTGTGGGTTATTTTTAATCATCTCCACAGGGATTGTTCGATATTTGATGCTTGTCTTTCAATAGTTGTGATATTCTAAGTTTAACGGTTTCAAAAGTTTCTCAATGGTTTTTAACATTCACTTGTAGCAAAGATTAATTGGTGCAAAGATTTTGAAAAAGGTTTTATAAAAGCATGTTAAGGTTAGGTTTTGCCAATCCTTTTCACGTATAAACGATTAATCAAGCATATGAACTCGGTTTCCGACCAATATAACCGCGTATCCTCCCGACTAAGTTTATGTCTAAAGCGAAGTCGTAAGTATCGTTGTTTAGACCGTTAGATGATGTCTCACGCTAACAATCTAAGCAACGATCATTAAGATCAACACAATGCGAATAGCAAATCCCAAATCTATGTCTAGAGTTTGGTTTTTAAGAGATAAAATTGTTAGGTCATGATTTGTAGAATCTATGTCTAGAGCAATACAAACCAATCATAAAGCATTAAGAGAAAACAACTTCATCTATATTGATCAAAGACTTTGTTCATATACATTAGATCAATAGCAATACATAAAATCAGAATCAACTACATCTAACCTCAACATTGAGTGTTTAGCTACCACTTCTCATGGTAGTTTGAATAACAAGTAAAGAGAGGAGATGAATGAGCATCCACGACGATTAATCGAGAATGGATGCGGCTTCAGCTTCTCCAGTCGAAAATACACTCTTTGATGATCAAAACACTGTAAACTATCAATTCTAGTGAAAAATGAACAAGATCCCCATTACATAAAGTAAAAATCTATTTATACATTTAAAGTTTCAGCACCCTTCGCCTAGCGAAGGAATCATTCGCCTAGCGAATGACTAAAAACATGGCACTTTTAAGTGCCTCAAACTTAAACCGCCCCCAAGATTTATCGCGGTTTCGCTAGGCGGACCAAAACACTCGCGAAGCGAACCTTCGCCAACAACACTCGCCCAGCGAAGTTTGGGTGTTTTCAAAAGGAAAAGTTTCTGCCACCCTTCGCTGGCACCTTCGCCCAGCGAACACATCAGCGAGCATTCGCTGGCTTCCTCGCTCAGCAAATTTACCCAGTTTTCCTACTGTAGGTTTTTGCATACTTTCTGCCTGGTCTCGCTGGCACACTCGCTGACGCTCGCTAGGCGAACATTCGCTGGAAGCTTCGCTAACTCTCGCCTAGCGAATGCTGTTGTTGATTTCTTCTTTTCTTTGGCAGCTTGCACCTTTTCTTTGTGTCTTCAAACTTTGATCATTTAGTGCATTTCCTGCACAATAACACACACATTACAAGCACCAAAGGTATATTTCAATGAATGCACAACAACATCATTCCACACTAAAATCAACATATTCCACATGAAAAGAAATGAAAAATGCCAAATATTTCATACAAATACATATCATGATTGACATCTAACAAACTCTCCCCAGCTAACTCATTGCTTGTCCTCAAGCAAAGTATGCCTCTCACGAGGATTTGCTCGAGCCCTCAATTCACCCAAGATGCGAAAAACGGCTCAACTAAACAACGATCACAACAATGCAACAATTACACAATTCAAGAACCAATCATGTAAAAGAACTTGACTCTTAAACAATTTCAACAATGTTTCAAGAGACAACTAACTCATCATACACATGTCATTCTACACTCCTCTTCGAAATAGGATTGAAGGCAAACGTGCATACAAGCACGGAACAATTACACTCAAATGACAAATGATGCAATACTAAGTAATTCATATCATATCTCAATGAACACAAAAGAAATCATGGAAGTACAAGATCACTAAGGACTTCAAGGATGTAGCTTGGTCGGGTGAACAAAAAAAAGGGACATTTATAACGGTCTTTGAAACGAAATTGCCGACACAAAAGAACATTCACTATATACATATTCACACAACACACTTCCTTTCACCAATTCTTCATTCCACATTCACAAACTACCGTGCACAATTATTGATTCTATATCATTTTTTTTCTTTTCATTTTTCATTCAAGCAAGCATTTTCGCATTTGTACAACATATTCACACTCTTTTCTTTACATGCTTACTTGAATATTTTTCAAAATTTGGAGTAATGCACCCATTTTCTTTTTATTCTCCCCAACTCATTTCCAACTCAACCTAAAGTGAATGTTCCTTGCTTTCTAAGGCAATGAAACAAAAGTATACAATTTCAAAGGTTCAAGAAGAAAATGTTATAAACTCAACAAATTTAGCGATGAACCAAACTTGCAATTTAGGTACATAAAACAAGTTCACCACTAAACCGAGTTCTAAACTGTTTAGGCTCAAAGGGGATACCAAATGCTCACTACTCACGGGTGAATTAATATATGGACATGGTTGTGCTCACTTTCAAAAAGTGCCTTGATCACTTCTCCTACTTCCACAAAATCACATGGTCACAAGATAAGGCATGAATTAAAAGTAAAAACAACATTCATCAACACTCCTTAACATAATAACACTTTGGAGGCTTCTCACTTTAATGGTTTATGATCCTAAAATGACATATGCATTCAAAAGAAGTTGTAACATGAAACAACATTTACCATCGCCCAAGACACAAAGTTCTAAAACATACAAAATTCTCGAACTAGGTAACGATATACCTTGTCGCATTACAATGCTTACGGCACTATCATAGCCCTCACATCTTGGAGGAATCTTTCTTTAAAATCAAGAGTCCAACCTACTTCCAAAATTCCATCATAAAATAAGGAATATTAACATGAAAACATACTAACACTTAAAAACTCACAAATTATTAGTAAAAGCAAACCAAAAAAAAAAAAAAATTTAAACAAACACTTAACATTACTTATAATAAATAAAGTGCTTGGTGTAAGAACACCTACAATATCCAAATTGGTACCACTAGGGTACAAGTACACCAATTATCAAAATATTCCACTATGTGGATAAACTAGACTAGTAAAAGCTGAAAAATACATAATATAAGAAAACTTCACTTTGGAGACCAAAGGAAGTACACAAGTCTAAGATCCAAACAAACAAAAATCAATCCTCCTCATCTGACACCTCAATGTCCTCCTCACCGCCAGCAGAAGTTGCCTCCTCATCATCATCATCGTCACCAACAGTCTCCACTCCAACCTCCTCATCATCAGCATCGTCCTCACCCCCTCCAAAAATTGGCCTGGCCTCAGGCCAACCAACATGCACTAGGAACTGCTCCCTAGTCATCATAACCTGCTCAGAAGAAGGGTCACGGATATGCAATTGGACAACCTGCAAAGAATCATGAATATCAGTCATAGCACGCTGCTGGGCAGCCATCCAATCCCAATTATATTGGCAGATCTCCTGCTGATATGGATAAAAGGCCGGCGACGCCGGTTCAGAACCTCCCCCAGCTTCAGCAGCATCATCAGCACCAGCCCTAGAAGACTCTCCAATAATCCCTCTAGCCTTACAGAACTTATCCACATACCGATCATCAATAGCAGATGGAATAGTGACCTGCCTGCGGGCTGGAATATCGACACCAGAGTGAGCACACAAGGACATGATCAGACATGGAAAAACAAGCGGGGCATTCTTGCGCGCCGCAGTACCTCCCAAACCACTTAACACAATTGTCTTGATTTCATCCGCAATGATGCGGGCACTACAAAAAATCGGGTAAATTACGTCGGTTTTATTACGGCGTTTAAATAAATTGTCATTATTTACGGTACATTATGGCGGTTTTGGAAGCCGACATAATTTTAATCATATTACGGCGGTTTTAAACGCCAATATTTACTAATTATTTTAATAAGGTCAAACTTAATTAGCGCTATCTTTTCTCACTTTTCCTTTTTAATTTTAATTTTCTTCTCTATTTTACCCCCTCCTCCCTAATTTTTAGCCTAAACAAATAAAATTAACCATTGACCCTCGTTGAAAAACCCTATGCACAGTTTCCTTTCCTGATTCACGCTACACATTGCTCTTCAACAATCTTTATCAGAAAACTCTTCATTCCCCACTCTGTCTTTCTCCGTCATTTATCAATTTTTCTCTCCGGCACCCTTTTTCTCTTCGACCATCACCAAATCACAACGAGGAGAACTTCCCTGTCACTGTATTATGTAGAATTAGAGAGCAAGAGGAACCCAAAAGTCTTTTAAGTGAGTCAATTTTTTTGAGGTAAAATTAGGGTTTTCCTTTATTATTTTTGATAGAATTGGTGTCTTTTTCATGTGCTTGATCTTTGAATAGATATTAACCTTGTTTATTTTTAACCATGTTATATTGGTTTCTTTAATATTATGTTTCACTAAAGAATAGTGAAAACCTTTCTCAGTTCTAAATTTTTCTTGTTCTGTTTTGGTTTAGACTGCTATTATTATGTTTGATATAGGAATTTAATCCTTGATTTTGATTTTGGAGGTTTAGCTTGGCCTGGTAGCATGGATCAGGTGCAATGCCTAAATGTTTGGCTTTGGAGGTTCTTCTAGGCATGTAGCAGGTGAAATTCATTCATGTTTTTAAGGTTTTAGTTTCTTTTCCTTATGGCCAAGGGGCTGCAGTATTTGATTTTCATGTTTATTCATTGGATCCAACATATTATAGCAAGATACAGTTTCTTTGAGATGATATTTATCTATTCAATTTAGTTATCTTTTCTTAATTGTGATGAAAGAATCTAGTGTTAATATAGTTAGATTAAAGAATAGTGAAAACCGCGCATGATTCGTGTATCAATAAACTCTACATAATGATTTTATGGTTTATTCAATAGGCTATGGTCCTTGTTCCCAGTTGAGCAAGGTTATGAAAATATTTTGGGGTTAGTAGAAGAACTTAATTTGGAAGAAAAGGTTGTGGCTTATACAAGGAAAATTTCAATAGCGATTATGATGATGTCGTGGCACCAAAGGTGATGAGTGTCTTACAAGTCATTCTCCCCATAATATATTCTCTTATCAGATTGTGTTTTGAAACTTGACAGGTACAAAAGCCACCCATTCTCTTGGTAATTTTACATGTATCATTTGCTTGATCAATGCATCTCTGACACAGAAGTATGCCAATATGAATAATACCGTCATTGTGATTTTCTATGAGCATCTACTAATTTAGAGCTCTTTGGCATTACTGTAGCAGTGGTCAAGGTATGGTTTTTCTCATAGAATTAATATCTACCCTAACTGTAGCATACCTGTCTGTTATTATTAAGCTCAGTGGATACTATAGATTAATAATTTATTTCCTTTGATTTGTAACAAAGTAATGACTGTGAGTACAAGACTACTCTTAAAAAAATGAAGACAGGCGCATCTAGACTGGATATGTGAAGTTGAAAAAACTTGTCCGAAATTCTCATATACCAAAATCTGAAATCAATTTTTAGGGAGTTATGAGCCAGTTCATCTTGAATATGTAGTTATTGTTGTCTCTTTAGTTATTTGACTTTTGACTACGTGACTAAATTAATGGAAGAGATAATAGGGGTAAATTTTCTTTATGTCTGGAAGGGTTTTTAAGTACCGTAACGTGGACAAAAAAAGCACATGTTTGGTTTATCTTTTATATTTGTGAAAAGAAGGAGTAAATGTTTGTTCACTTTCTTGTCATATTTTGGTTTGTATTTTTACCCTTCTTGCAGTGATTCATATTGACTGTCAAAACAATGACAATAACGTAATGCTAATAGAACCACTTTTGCTGTCAAATCTACACATACACACTGTTCATTTCAGTACTGTGTCAAGAAACATTGCTTGTAACATTTATTATTCATAATTGTAATGGAAATAATGTTTTTTTGTGAGGGTTAAGTATTACATACAAACACAAGTCACCAATTTTATGTTGTCTTGTTGCAAATTATAAATATGACTGATTTGTGGATGGGAAATGTTGATTAATTCACTTACCTTACATCTCAATTTGACAGGTGCAAGAGAAAGAAACCCAAAAATGAAAGAAAGGAATATAAGAGAAAAGGCCACAGTAACATAGAGGGTTTCCATGGATTGGTCATCTGTGACCTGTTCATGTGTGGCATGCATGAGTTCCAGTGCAGAATATCAATCACATGTGGCTTGCATATGAGCTTATAAACAACCTCGAGTGCTGCGGTAAGTTTTAAAATTTGAACCCATTATTTTTGTACTTTAAATTAAACCCATTATTTTTGTACTGTTATTATTATTATATTCTTTTGTATTTAAGGATGTGGATTTGTATTTCAACCTGTGAACTCTGTTTCTCAAGATTCTGAGGTAAGTTTTAAAACTGCATTATAAACTTTAACAATAATATTATGGGCTGGTTCTTAACATTGCCCCACTCTAATTATCATTTCTAATTGGTTATCTAAAATTTAACAATAGTAAAGGTGATATCCAAAGTGCTAGACGAAATATTATAGGTAATTAACTTTAACAATATTTGTATCTTTAAATTTATTTAGTTAGAAATTCTTTATTTTCTTGTCCTTTTTGTTTAGTTCCAGCACCCAAAATTGAGAATCCATTTGAATCTTTTTTATGTGTACATCACATACATTATGAGCAACATCGTTAAACATTTGGGTACTAAGTTGTATAGGTTTGATTGGAGAAAGCACAAGAAAAAATGACCTAACAAAACACTTTGAAACAATGATTAAAGAGAATGCACCATTTTATCATGAAAAGGCATCAGATTGGGTAGTAGGTTCTACAGAACCATCACTGCATAAGGGCTTTAGCATGTAAGGTTTTCATTGATGTTTTTCTCATTAAATATAGCTAATGTAGAACCTGTATGTGTACAGATCCTAAGTTAATTTAAAACTTGAGGTAGAAATATCATACACCATAATTTTTTACTTTTTTTTAGTGTGATATATGGTTACTTTGTATAGATATGATATTTAGAGCCAAATATAATGGTATTTTAATTTATCATCCTATTTAGAATATATATATATCATTATTAGATATTTTTATTCTTACCATTAAGCGTTTATTATTAGATAGTCTTCTTCTTACCATTAACTGTTTTATATTTAAAAAATTGAAAACTGTGGCGGTTAAAACTGCCATAAATTGTTATTTTAAAATTAAAATGATGCAAATTATGGAGGTTGAACCATCGTTATATATGAATAAATAGCCGCCACTTTATGAGAAGTAAATTGTGGCGGTTGAAACCGCCCTAATTTTCATATATTAACCGCCACAATTTACTACATTTTTTGTAGTAGGGCCACGTCAATCTGAACATTCATCTGAATGCTGTGGATAAGATGAGCAAGAGCAATTGGAACTGTACTATGATGCGACCTCGGAGCAATGTTGGTGAGCACAAACAACAAAATAACCTGAACCAAAGGCTGCATGTCCACCCTTCTGAATCTAATCGGCACCCCGGATGAATTCCGCTCAACTTCCTTACCTTCAAGAAGTAACTCCCGGGTCATCTTTTTAATGTCACGATGGAGATGCAAGTCGCGATGATATGCATCCAACTCAGTACCAACCAACGGTAAAGGATCTCCTAAAACAGTGTTGATCGTCCTACGATCAAATCTCACAACAGTACCTCTAACCCAAGAGGCCCAGCTAAACCTTTCTCCATCATCCGGCAATGCATTCGCATAAAATTCCCGAACAATTTCAGCATTGTACCCATCCAAAAGCATCATTAACCGATCCCACTTCTTCGCCACAAAAAGAGCATCAATTGTTCGGTAACTTCCTCGATCATTCAGTAGGAATCTTTTCTCCGCCAAGATGTGCTTTCTTTCAAGGGTTTCGTATATGGCTGCTTGCTTAGCTCCTCTAAATCTGTCTTCGTCAAAACGCACGGGAACTTGTCTGGAGGTTGAAGCCTTTCGCTTCTTAGTCGCGTGAATTGCCGTTTTTGGTGCCATCTGCACATAACAAACAATAAATCCAAACAAAGACAAACAAACGCATTAGTGACTCAAAACAAACCAGCCTGAGACTTGCATTGATATGAAAAAAAATGAATTTTTTTTTCCGTTCACGCCAGGTTCGCTAGGCGAAGTCTGGCGAATGTTCGCGCAGGCTCGCGAAGCGAACAAACCAGCGAACCCACGAAATTGCAGAAAAACAATATCAAAACCAGTCTAACAATCATCTCCTATTTTCAAATATCACTTTAGTCATAATGCCTATGTAATTTTTAACATTCAATCCAAAAGCACAATGACAGAGGTTCAAATTTTTTTTTCAAAACCCTAATTAATCTATGAAGAACATAAACAATGCAATATGAAATAGTATACAAACCTGAAATTTGCACTGGTTAGTGGTGGATTAGGGCAAATGGAAAATTGAAAAAGATGAAGTTGCTTTGCTCAAAAGAGGAAATGAGAAGAAATGAACACGGAGGAAAATGGTGACCAAGAGGCTAGGGTTTTTCCCCCTCTATTCTGGTTTCAAAATGGGTCATGGGCCCAATGTGGGTGGCCCACTCCAACCCACAATATTTTTACTGATGTGGTAAAAATTGTGTGGTATGTCTCGCTATGTTCGCGAAGCGAAGGCCAGCGAATGCTCGCCTCAGCTCGCTAGGCGAACAACAGCGAACAAGACCAGAATTTTCAAAAAATTTCAAAAGTTACCACATCTTTTAAGGCTTCAAAATGATAACTAAGCACACTCACAACAGAAAAAAAATGTAATACTTACAATGCTGAGGTGCCTCCTAACAAGCGCTTGTTTAACGTCGGTTAAGCTCGACGGTCCACCACAATCTCACGGATCGCGGAAGGGAACAATGGCGGGATTCCGCTCGAAATCACCTCCAAGGTATACTTTCAATCTCTGGCCATTCACCGTCCAATTCTCTTTGGTTGTTGTGTCTTCAATTATAACTGCTCCATAAGGCTTAATTTCAAGGATCCGAAACGGACCCGACCATTTTGACCTTAACTTTCCCGGGAACAATTTTAACCGAGAATTGAATAACAGGACCAGCTGTCCGACCTCAAATTGTTTGATGATTATTTTTTTGTCGTGGTAAGACTTTACACGCTCTTTATACAGCTTATTGGAATCGTATGCCTGAAGGCGTAATTCATCCAATAAGTGTAATTGCTCTTTTCTATTTTCGCCGCTAAGAGTGGAGTCAAAATTTAAAAATTTTAAGGCCCAAAACGACTTGTGCTCCAACTCCACCGGCAGGTGGAAATTCTTACCATACACCATTTTAAACGGTGTGAGACCGATCGGAGCCTTAAAAGCGGTCCGATACGCCCACAACGCATCATCCAATTTGTTGGCCCAATCTTTTCTAGAGGCCGAAACAGTTTTTTCTAAAATACGATTTATCTCACGATTGGTTACCTCCGCTTGACCATTAGCTTGCGGATGATATGGTGTAGAAACCTTGTGCTTCACACCATACTGCTCCAAAGCTTTGTCAAGCTGAGTGTTACAGAAGTGAGAACCTCCATCACTTATTAACACTCTAGGAGTACCAAAACGTGCAAAAATGTTTTTCTTCAAAAATTTCACAACCGTTTTTCCGTCGGCTTTAGCGCAAGCTATCGCCTCCACCCACTTAGACACATAATCAACGGCGACCAAAATATATTCATTAGAGAATGAAGATGGAAATGGACCGACAAAGTCGATCCCCCAACAGTCAAAAACTTCAATCTCTAACATATTCTGTAAAGGCATCTCGTGCTGCCGTGATATTCCTCCACTCCTCTGGCACTTGTCACAACTAAGGGCATGCGCATGCGCATCTTTGAATAAGGACGGCCAATAAAATCCCTGCTGAAGGACTTTAGTAGCCGTTCTTAACCCATTAAAGTGTCCTCCATATGGAGAGTTATGACAGTGCCACCGAATATTCGTGGCTTCCTCCAATGAGACACACCTTCTTAAGAGGTTGTCGACACCATGTTTAAATAAATAAGGTTCATCCCAAATGAAAGACTTAGCGTCAGACAAAAATTTTCTTTTTTGGTGGTGCGTTAGACCTTCCGGTATCAATCCGGCGGCTTTGTGGTTAGCCATGTCGGCGAACCACGGTCTAACCTGCTCTCTAAACAATTTTTCATCCGGGAACTCCTCTTTTACCTCAAATTCATTCTTGGTCACATCAACGTTTACCAGGCGGGATAAGTGATCCGCCACCAAATTCTCGGATCCTTTTTTGTCACGAATTTCAAGATCAAATTCCTATAACAAAAGGATCCACCGAATAAGCCTCTACTTAGAATCGGGTTTGGTGACCAGATACCTTATAGCCGTGTCGTCCGTGTATACGATGACTCGTGAACCAATCAAATAGGAACGAAACTTTTCCAACGCATACACTATGGCAAGCAACTTTTTCTCAGTTGTTGCATAGTTAATTTGAGCCTCATTTAACACTTTGCTCGCATAATGTATAGCGTGGAAAACTCGTTTTCCTTTGACCCAAAACAGCCCCAACCGCGTAATCACTTGCATCGCACATTAATTCAAAATCCAATTTCCAGTTTGGTGCAATGATTATCGGTGAGGTAGTTAAACTCATTTTCAAAAAATTAAACGCAAAAAGACAAGACTCGTCAAAGTCAAAAACCTTACCTTGGACAAGCAAGTTGCTCAATGGCTTCGCGACCTTTGCGAAGTCTTTGATGAATCTACGGTAAAACCCGGCATGTCCAAGAAAGCTCCTTATTCCTTTGACATTCATCGGTGGTGGTAATTTCTCGATAACGTCCACTTTGGCTTTATCAACTTCAAGGCCTTTTGAAGACACTTTGTGACCGAGCACAATTCCCTCGTTCACCATAAAGTTGCATTTTTCCCAATTAAGCACCAAATTAGTTTCCACGCACCGTTCCAACACCGTATCCAAATTTTTCAAGCATAAATCAAACGATTGTCCAAATACGGAGAAATCGTCCATAAAGACCTCGATTGTCTTTTCGATCAAATCAGCGAAGATAGCTTGCATACACCGCTGAAAAGTCGCCGGTGCATTACATAATCCAAATGGCATCCTCCTATAAGCGAAGATTCTGAAAGGACATGTAAAAGCAGTTTTTTCACGATCATCCGGGTTCACAATGATTTGGTTGTAACCCGAATATCCATCCAAAAAACAGTAATATTGTTGACCGGAAAGCCTTTCGAGCATTTGATCCATAAAAGGTAAAGGGAAATGATCTTTTCGCGTAGCTTTGTTCAACCTACGGTAGTCGATGCACATCCTCCACCCGGTAACGGTCTTTGTTGGAATGAGCTCATTTTTCTCGTTTTGTACCACCGTTAATCCGCCTTTTTTTGGTACCACATGCACCGGACTAACCCACGGGCTGTCGGAAATGGGATATATCATTCCGGCGTCTAACATTTTCACCACTTCTTTCCTAACCACTTCTTTCATGATAGGATTTAAGCGGCATTGCGGTTGAGCGACCGGTTTGAAATCTTCCTCCATAAATATACGGTGCATGCAATATGACGGGCTTATGCCTTTGAGACCGGACAACGTCCATCCCATTGCATCTTGATTCTTTCTCAACACTTGAATTAAGCGGCTCTCCTCGTTTTTCAGACAAAATACTACTTATGATCACCGGTTTATTACCACCGTCATCGAGAAAAGCATACTTCAAGGTTGACGGTAAAACTTTCAATTCAAGTTTGGATGGTTCCTCATTAACCACTTTTTTTAGAATTTCCTCTTCATATTCCCAAGGTTGTAATTCTTCTAACGCTTAAAGCTCTAACAAAAAATCTTCAAGAGCTTGCTCTTCTTCAACCGAGAATACTTCCAAGACATCATCCAAAGCTCTTTGTAACGGATCAATGACATGGATTTGCTTTGTAACTTCCATACTTGCTTCCTCCGTTGCATCGATCCGGAAACAATCACCCTTATCTTTCTTATGCTTTATAGCTGATGCGTCCGCAAGCGCACGGATTTATCGGAGTAATATAAAAGATTGTCGAATCACAGAGACCAATATCAACCTATCGTTATCTATCGCCGCTTTGTAAAGCTAAGGCTAATGATATTTGGTGAAAGGGAAACTAGAACTAAAACTAAAATAGAACTAAGGAAAATATAATAAAAGAACGAGGTTGAGATATGGTTTCCGCGCTCCTAAGGACTCGTAGAATGAGGTGCTAATTACGACTAAAATCCTATTCTGTAGAATATACCCACTTAAAGACTCTGTCTCACGCTCTCGCGGTCTTAACTAAAATCATACTTCCTAATCCCAAGATTTTGCTCTCGCTCGCCCGGTAACTAAGAAACACTCTTTGAAAGCCAGCAGTATCCTAACCAACATCTAAAGCGCTCTCGCTGTATTTAGATATGATGCCTAACTTCTACTATCCGGTTCACTCCTCACGCTCTCGCGGATCTCGGCTTAAACCTTAATATGCTTCTCACTCTCATGACAAAGCAATGTTAAATGATCTCTCACTCTCGTGACAAGGCTACTTAAATTACGGTTAGAAGTTAAAACCAAAATAGACTTTTAATCATAAGTTCGTACCTATTATTTTCTACCGAGTCCCGTCGGTAACGACGGTCCTCATACGCCGGACTCAAGACAATTTAGCAAGACATAGAATTTAAAACCGAAAAACATAAACACAAACATAAACGGAAATACAGTAAAGCAAACATGGTAATAATAGAATTCTAATATTAATTGCAATTGTCGAAACCTGATACAAAAGCTATTCTTCAAGCAACCCCCTCCACAAATGTCGGCAGGATTGAAGCTTTCGGAATTGCGAAATATCGAGTTCTGAGTTTGTAAACAAATAAAACTAAGCTACTGTAACAGTTCCCTAATGTTGGAAACTACTACTTGCAGGGTAATGGAATTGAAAATAAAGGAAACAAAGAAAACAACGAAGAACCAAAACAGAAGCTGAGGTTTAATTTTGGCAGAGCTTCGGTACGGCAATAACCGCCCAAAGCACCCCCTCTTCTCTTCGTATGTTGACATATTTATAGAGGAGAAGCTTGTAACAGTTGATCTTTGTTCGTGGGCTTTTTGCTGAGAAAGTGCCGGAGACTGGGATTGAGTCGTGTGAGAGAATTTAGGAGTCGTTGAAGACTTCTTCTTTTTTGGCCACGTCTCTTCTGTTTCTTCATAATATGTGTGTTGCGTGTTACGGTCGTGAGGATATGGTGACGATCACTAATATGCTTTCAGCGTGTTACGGTCGTAACACATTGCTTACGGTCGTTAGACATGAAATAGCACGTTACGGTCGTGATGGAGTTGTTACGGTCGTAATTCTTGGAAAAGGTACCATGACGGTCGTAACAGGGGTGTTACGATCGTAACACCTTCTTAACTTTTCCAAAAATGTAGATCTTTCCGTTAGCTTTCTAACGCTTCGAACGGGGCGTCATTCCGATTTACGGATCAAGAGTTATGGCCATTTTCGTCAGACAACTCCTTGTATGCAGATTTGTTCCATTTCTTCTATTTTTCGCCTGATTTGCTTCCTTTCTTTGCATACAACTCTTGAATGGTTGAATACCTGGAAATAAACAAAATAACAAAATACCAACGTAATATGGTGCAAATGCAAATCAAAACGACTACAAAGTATGCATTAATTAAGTCAAATAAACGATGTATTTTCACGTCATCAAACTCTCCCACACTTGAATCTTTGCTTGTCCTCAAGAAAAACATGACTCGTACGAAAAATAATGCATACGGATACTCATCCTAGGCTACCAACTCTACTTTGGTTAAGTTTGTGAAGATAGGTACTTGCTCTCACACTAAGGATATCGTAACAACGCAATTCCGCTTTTGCGGTCATTAGCCTCCCTCCTATCCAAACCAAACTGAATCATGTCGTTATACTTAAGTCTAACTCACTCATCCTCCTTTCATCCCTATTCATTCTGGTGCAATCACATTAAGCCCGTTATCCTCTCACACTCATGGTAGGATAGCCTGTTAGTGACTATGATCTCATTATCATCAAATTTTCATCTTTTGCACATAATAAAATAAAGAAGTTTACACCGTTGGGCTAAGTGATCAAGTGAGGATCACCTAACTTAGAAGGAGCATTTCTTTTCATTCATTCATTTTTTTCTTTTCTTAATTCTTTTTAAGCTTGAGATCATACACTTATTTGCATCGGCTTCCTACTTAGTGTGTGCTTAGGATGGTGTTGACTACTAAATAAACTAATCAGGGACTACTAAAGGGGTAAGAACTTAAGGCTATAGCATAACAAGTACTCAAATTGATTTCCATAATTGGGAGCCTAACGGTGTTAAAACGATACCGATCTTGCGGAATTTTCCCGAGTCTCACAATCTAACCTTAATTTTGTCTGTAGCCTAAGGTTTTCAAAAGAAACACTATTTTTGCAATTCAGAATTTTTCAAATTATTTGGTGTGGCTTAAGGAAGTGGTGAATCGATAAACACAAAAATCGCATATAAAGACTTGACAGCACATGCAAAGACGCAACTAAACAGAAAAGATTTTAAAAATTTTAAAATCATGCTAAAAAATAGTAAATCTAACTAGAAAGCGGTAAAAATAACTAGAAAGCGGTAAAAATGAAAGCGATAGAGTTCCTCCCCCACACTTAAACCAAACATTGTCCTCAATGTTTTGATAAAAGGTGGTAAAGGAAGGATAGAACCTGTATGAATGCCTTTGTTTGTCTGCTGAAACGTGTCACCACCAACAGCGACATTCGTAGGAATGTGCGTGGGCACCAACTCATCTTAAGGGATTTGTCATCTAGAGCTCTTTCTCCTAAAAGTAGCTGAGGCGTGACAAACGATACAATTCTTTATTTCCTGCAAACAAAAACAATAAAAGGAAACTATTAAATTAAATACTCGTGGGTTACCACCCACAAGGAGTTTTGTTTAACGTCGATAGCTTGACGGTTAAGAGTGTCGATCTTCGGTTTCCATGGCCATTTATCAAGCCATCTCACATATCCCTCACCTTTCCTTTTCTTCCTTCTGTGGGGTGGTTCATTCTTTTGAACTTGTGGTGGTGGTTCTGGATCTATGCTAAGTATCAGCTTTTCCTTTTTGGGCTTAGTCGTTTCATCCATCACCTTAAAGTCGAACATTACCCTCTTTACACTAATGATTTCCTTAGTTTGGTCTTCAAATTTTCTCTTTTTATGCAAGACCTCAGACAAAGGTGCGTGGATAATTTTCCATACATGCACATACGTTTTGGAGTCTGCAAACTTATGCGGGAAAGGATATGGTGGGGTATATGGAGGGTGGTCAACAGTTCGTGCTTCATTCTCTACCACTTTGACAACCTTGTTTTTGTATGGTGTTGGTGGATTTGTCTCAATCTCAACTCTTTCCTCACCATAACTCTCATCAACCTCATTATCACTCTCCTCAGGATTTTCGAGTTGTTCTTCACTACTGGCTGTTATAACATACGCATTCTCCTCAAGGGAGGGACTTATAGGTGTCAGTGCAAGCAGTAAGGTTTGGGTCTCCAATGCCTCAGTGTGAGTCACGAGGGACTCGACCATCGTGTTCAGCCGCCTAAGGGTTTCATGATTATCGATATGTTGTCTTTTAAGTTCTTCATTCTGGATAGTCTGTGCGTCCACAAAGTGCTCCATCATAGATTCTATTCTAGCATTGGTCGATGTTTCAATGAAATCCTCCATTAATGTTTTGAGGTTGGACTGAACGGATTCTTCCGGTTCTTCAAAATATTGAGAGTGGTAATTTGGGCGGAAATGAGATAGCGTCGCGTGGAAATCTTCCATTAGTATTTCGAGATTGGAATTGTACGATTCTTGGGGTTCCTCGAAATATTGGGAATGGTAATCATCGGGAAAATTTGGGTGCGATTCCTCAAAATTTTGGAAGTGATAGTTATAGAGGTTATTTGGGTGAGAATGGGTGAACGGAGGATTGAAATTCTCCATATGTATTTCGAGGTTGGGATTATGGTATCCTTGAGATTCCTCAAAATACTGAGAATGGGGATTGTAGCGTAAGTTTGGGTGAAACATAGTTATAGAGATAAGAAAGAAAATGCCTTAGTCTATACGGTGCAACGACGGAATAACAATATTGACTGTTGGTCCCCGGCAACGGCGCCAAAAACTTGATGCGTCCGCAAGCGCACGGATTTATCGGAGTAATATAAAAGATTGTCGAACCACAGAGACCAATATCAACCTATCGTTATCTATCGCCGCTTTGTAAAGCTAAGGCTAATGATATTTGGTGAAAGGGAAACTAGAACTAAAACTAAAATAGAACTAAGGAAAATATAATAAAAGAACGAGGCCGGGATATGGTTTCCGCGCTCCTAAGGACTCGTAGAATGAGGTGCTAATTACGACTAAAATCCTATTCTGTAGAATATACCCACTTAAAGACTCTGTCTCACGCTCTCGCGGTCTTAACTAAAATCATACTTCCTAATCCCAAGATTTTGCTCTCGCTCGCCCGGTAACTAAGAAACACTCTTTGAAAGCCAGCAGTATCCTAACCAACATCTAAAGCGCTCTCGCTGTATTTAGATATGATGCCTAACTTCTACTATCCGGTTCACTCCTCACGCTCTCGCGGATCTCGGCTTAAACCTTAATATGCTTCTCACTCTCATGACAAAGCAATGTTAAATGATCTCTCACTCTCGTGACAAGGCTACTTAAATTACGGTTAGAAGTTAAAACCAAAATAGACTTTTAATCATAAGTTCGTACCTATTATTTTCTACCGAGTCCCGTCGGTAACGACGGTCCTCATACGCCGGACTCAAGACAATTTAGCAAGACATAGAATTTAAAACCGAAAAACATAAACACAAACATAAACGGAAATACAGTAAAGCAAACATGGTAATAATATAATTCTAATATTAATTGCAATTGTCGAAACCTGATACAAAAGCTATTCTTCAAGCAACCCCCTCCACAAATGTCGGCAGGATTGAAGCTTTCGGAATTGCGAAATATCGAGTTCTGAGTTTGTAAACAAATAAAACTAAGCTACTGTAACAGTTCCCTAATGTTGGAAACTACTACTTGCAGGGTAATGGAATTGAAAATAAAGGAAACAAAGAAAACAACGAAGAACCAAAACAGAAGCTGAGGTTTAATTTTGGCAGAGCTTCGGTACGGCAATAACCGCCCAAAGCACCCCCTCTTCTCTTCGTATGTTGACATATTTATAGAGGAGAAGCTTGTAACAATTGATCTTTGTTCGTGGGCTTTTTGCTGAGAAAGTGCCGGAGACTGGGATTGAGTCGTGTGAGAGAATTTAGGAGTCGTTGAAGACTTCTTCTTTTTTGGCCACGTCTCTTCTGTTTCTTCATAATATGTGTGTTGCGTGTTACGGTCGTGAGGATATGGTGACGATCACTAATATGTTTTCAGCGTGTTACGGTCGTAACACATTGCTTACGGTCGTTAGACATGAAATAGCACGTTACGGTCGTGATGGAGTTGTTACGGTCGTAATTCTTGGAAAAGGTACCATGACGGTCGTAACAGGGGTGTTACGATCGTAACACCTTCTTAACTTTTCCAAAAATGTAGATCTTTCCGTTAGCTTTCTAACGCTTCGAACGGGGCGTCATTCCGATTTACGGATCAAGAGTTATGGCCATTTTCGTCAGACAACTCCTTGTATGCAGATTTGTTCCATTTCTTCTATTTTTCGCCTGATTTGCTTCCTTTCTTTGCATACAACTCTTGAATGGTTGAATACCTGGAAATAAACAAAATAACAAAATACCAACGTAATATGGTGCAAATGCAAATCAAAACGACTACAAAGTATGCATTAATTAAGTCAAATAAACGATGTATTTTCACGTCATCAAACTCTCCCACACTTGAATCTTTGCTTGTCCTCAAGAAAAACATGACTCGTACGAAAAATAATGCATACGGATACTCATCCTAGGCTACCAACTCTACTTTGGTTAAGTTTGTGAAGATAGGTACTTGCTCTCACACTAAGGATATCGTAACAACGCAATTCCGCTTTTGCGGTCATTAGCCTCCCTCCTATCCAAACCAAACTGAATCATGTCGTTATACTTAAGTCTAACTCACTCATCCTCCTTTCATCCCTATTCATTCTGGTGCAATCACATTAAGCCCGTTATCCTCTCACACTCATGGTAGGATAGCCTGTTAGTGACTATGATCTCATTATCATCAAATTTTCATCTTTTGCACATAATAAAATAAAGAAGTTTACACCGTTGGGCTAAGTGATCGAGTGAGGATCACCTAACTTAGAAGGAGCATTTCTTTTCATTCATTCATTTTTTTCTTTTCTTAATTCTTTTTAAGCTTGAGATCATACACTTATTTGCATCGGCTTCCTACTTAGTGTGTGCTTAGGATGGTGTTGACTACTAAATAAACTAATCAGGGACTACTAAAGGGGTAAGAACTTAAGGCTATAGCATAACAAGTACTCAAATTGATTTCCATAATTGGGAGCCTAACGGTGTTAAAACGATACCGATCTTGCGGAATTTTCCCGAGTCTCACAATCTAACCTTAATTTTGTCTGTAGCCTAAGGTTTTCAAAAGAAACACTATTTTTGCAATTCAGAATTTTTCAAATTATTTGGTGTGGCTTAAGGAAGTGGTGAATCGATAAACACAAAAATCGCATATAAAGACTTGACAGCACATGCAAAGACGCAACTAAACAGAAAAGATTTTAAAAATTTTAAAATCATGCTAAAAAATAGTAAATCTAACTAGAAAGCGGTAAAAATAACTAGAAAGCGGTAAAAATGAAAGCGATAGAGTTCCTCCCCCACACTTAAACCAAACATTGTCCTCAATGTTTTGATAAAAGGTGGTAAAGGAAGGATAGAACCTGTATGAATGCCTTTGTTTGTCTGCTGAAACGTGTCACCACCAACAGCGACATTCGTAGGAATGTGCGTGGGCACCAACTCATCTTAAGGGATTTGTCATCTAGAGCTCTTTCTCCTAAAAGTAGCTGAGGCGTGACAAACGATACAATTCTTTATTTCCTGCAAACAAAAACAATAAAAGGAAACTATTAAATTAAATACTCGTGGGTTACCACCCACAAGGAGTTTTGTTTAACGTCGATAGCTTGACGGTTAAGAGTGTCGATCTTCGGTTTCCATGGCCATTTATCAAGCCATCTCACATATCCCTCACCTTTCCTTTTCTTCCTTCTGTGGGGTGGTTCATTCTTTTGAACTTGTGGTGGTGGTTCTGGATCTATGCTAAGTATCAGCTTTTCCTTTTTGGGCTTAGTCGTTTCATCCATCACCTTAAAGTCGAACATTACCCTCTTTACACTAATGATTTCCTTAGTTTGGTCTTCAAATTTTCTCTTTTTATGCAAGACCTCAGACAAAGGTGCGTGGATAATTTTCCATACATGCACATACGTTTTGGAGTCTGCAAACTTATGCGGGAAAGGATATGGTGGGGTATATGGAGGGTGGTCAACAGTTCGTGCTTCATTCTCTACCACTTTGACAACCTTGTTTTTGTATGGTGTTGGTGGATTTGTCTCAATCTCAACTCTTTCCTCACCATAACTCTCATCAACCTCATTATCACTCTCCTCAGGATTTTCGAGTTGTTCTTCACTACTGGCTGTTATAACATACGCATTCTCCTCAAGGGAGGGACTTATAGGTGTCAGTGCAAGCAGTAAGGTTTGGGTCTCCAATGCCTCAGTGTGAGTCACGAGGGACTCGACCATCGTGTTCAGCCGCCTAAGGGTTTCATGATTATCGATATGTTGTCTTTTAAGTTCTTCATTCTGGATAGTCTGTGCGTCCACAAAGTGCTCCATCATAGATTCTATTCTAGCATTGGTCGATGTTTCAATGAAATCCTCCATTAATGTTTTGAGGTTGGACTGAACGGATTCTTCCGGTTCTTCAAAATATTGAGAGTGGTAATTTGGGCGGAAATGAGATAGCGTCGCGTGGAAATCTTCCATTAGTATTTCGAGATTGGAATTGTACGATTCTTGGGGTTCCTCGAAATATTGGGAATGGTAATCATCGGGAAAATTTGGGTGCGATTCCTCAAAATTTTGGAAGTGATAGTTATAGAGGTTATTTGGGTGAGAATGGGTGAACGGAGGATTGAAATTCTCCATATGTATTTCGAGGTTGGGATTATGGTATCCTTGAGATTCCTCAAAATACTGAGAATGGGGATTGTAGCGTAAGTTTGGGTGAAACATAGTTATAGAGATAAGAAAGAAAATGCCTTAGTCTATACGGTGCAACGACGGAATAACAATATTGACTGTTGGTCCCCGGCAACGGCGCCAAAAACTTGATGCGTCCGCAAGCGCACGGATTTATCGGAGTAATATAAAAGATTGTCGAACCACAGAGACCAATATCAACCTATCGTTATCTATCGCCGCTTTGTAAAGCTAAGGCTAATGATATTTGGTGAAAGGGAAACTAGAACTAAAACTAAAATAGAACTAAGGAAAATATAATAAAAGAACGAGGCCGGGATATGGTTTCCACGCTCATAAGGACTCGTAGAATGAGGTGCTAATTACGACTAAAATCCTATTCCGTAGAATATACCCACTTAAAGACTCTGTCTCACGCTCTCGCGGTCTTAACTAAAATCATACTTCCTAATCCCAAGATTTTGCTCTCGCTCGCCCGGTAACTAAAAAACACTCTTTGAAAGCCAGCAGTATCCTAACCAACATCTAAAGCGCTCTCGCTGTATTTAGATATGATGCCTAACTTCTACTATCCAGTTCACTCCTCACGCTCTCGCGGATCTCGGCTTAAACCTTAATATGCTTCTCACTCTCATGACAAAGCAATGTTAAATGATCTCTCACTCTCGTGACAAGGCTACTTAAATTACGGTTAGAAGTTAAAACCAAAATAGACTTTTAATCATAAGTTCGTACCTATTATTTTCTACCGAGTCCCGTCGGTAACGACGGTCCTCATACGCCGGACTCAAGACAATTTAGCAAGACATAGAATTTAAAACCGAAAAACATAAACATAAACATAAACGGAAATACAGTAAAGCAAACATGGTAATAATAGAATTCTAATATTAATTGCAATTGTCGAAACCTGATACAAAAGCTATTCTTCAAGCAACCCCCTCCACAAATGTCGGCAGGATTGAAGTTTTCGGAATTGCGAAATATCGAGTTCTGAGTTTGTAAACAAATAAAACTAAGCTACTGTAACAGTTCCCTAATGTTGGAAACTACTACTTGCAGGGTAATGGAATTGAAAATAAAGGAAACAAAGAAAACAAAGAAAACAACAAAGAACCAAAACAGAAGCTGAGGTCTAATTTTGGCAGAGCTTCGGTACGGCAATAACCGCCCAAAGCACCCCCTCTTCTCTTTGTATGTTGACATATTTATAGAGGAGAAGCTTGTAACAGTTGATCTTTGTTCGTGGGCTTTTTGCTGAGAAAGTGCCGGAGACTGGGATTGAGTCGTGTAAGAGAATTTAGGAGTCGTTGAAGACTTCTTCTTTTATAGCCACGTCTCTTCTGTTTCTTCATAATATGTGTGTTGCGTGTTACGGTCGTGAGGATATGGTGACGATCACTAATATGCTTTCAGCGTGTTACGGTCGTAACACATTGCTTACGGTCGTTAGACATGAAATAGCGCGTTACGGTCGTGATGGAGTTGTTACGGTCTTAATTCTTGGAAAAGGTACCATGACGGTCTTAACAGGGGTGTTATGATCGTAACACCTTCTTAACTTTTCCAAAAATGTAGATCTTTCCGTTAGCTTTCTAACGCTTCGAACGGGGCGTCATTCCGATTTACGGATCAAGAGTTATGGCCATTTTCGTCAGACAACTCCTTGTATGCAGATTTGTTCCATTTCTTCTATTTTTCGCCTGATTTGCTTCCTTTCTTTGCATACAACTCTTAAATGGTTGAATACCTGGAAATAAACAAAATAACAAAATACCAACGTAATATGGTGCAAATGCAAATCAAAACGACTACAAAGTATGCATTAATTAAGTCAAATAAACGATGTATTTTCACGTCATCAATAACATCATAAAGATTGAAACAAACCTCTTCATCTTGGACTCTCACTTTCATGAGACCATCGTCCATGTCAATTGCCATTCGGGCAGTTTTCATGAAAGGCCTTCCAAGAATCAAAGGTGCATCATCATCCTCCTCCATTTCAATGACAACAAAGTCGATTGGAAACAAAAATTTGTCCACTTTGACCAACACATCTTCCGCTACACCGTGAGGACGGGTAGTGGATTTATCTGCGAGTTGCAACGTCATTTGAGTGGATCTCATTTCCATATGTCCTAACCGCTTTACAATCAACAAAGGTATCAAATTAATGCTCAAGCCCAAATCAATCAATACATTGCCCACATAGATATTTCCTATAGTAACCGGCAAGGTAACTCGTCCCGGATCACATTCTTTCCTCGGGAGAGTACGTTGAATGATGGCGCTACAGCTATCATCTACCATAATAGTCTCTTGATCTGTATATCTCTTCTTTTTAGTGAGGATATCCTTCATGAATTTTGCATATTTAGGCATTTGCTCCAAAGCCTCGGAAAATGGAATATTTATTTGTAATTGCTTAAAAATATCCATAAACCGAGAATAGTGCCTTGCACTATCTTTCTTTGTAGGAGCATGAGGATATGGTAGATGTTGAATCGGAATATTGTTCATCGGATCTTTTCCCTTCCTAGTTCTTTTCACTCTTTCTTCACTCTCTATTTTTTTCTCATTCTCATTTTTTTCTTTCTCATTTTCTACTACAACACCCTCAACATTTTTTTCTACGTCAATCTCCTCACTATCTTTTTCTCTTTCATTATCAACTACAACCTCCTCCTCCACTTCACTTTCACCTACACCCATGTCAATCTCCCTTCCACTTCTAGTGAGAATTGCCTTGCAATCTTTAGGATTCGGAAGAGTATTTGTCGTAAAGGGCCCTTTTTGTTGGTCGGCCAATTGTTTTGATAATTGCCCGACTTGAGTTTCAAGATTTCTTATTGCGGCATCGATGTTCTTTTGGTTGGAAATTGCCATTTGCATAAATTGTGTGAGAGTGTCTTCCATCTTTGTATTTCCAACGGGAGCTTGCGGAGGTTGAGTGTAATTTTGGTACGGTTGACGGTTTGAAGGTCCGGCTTCTTGCGGTCTCCATGGTTGTTGATAACCTTGGTTAGCCCGTTGTTGGTAACCTTGGTTGCCTTGTTGATACAGAGGTCGGGTTGGTAACCTTGATTTCCCGCATAATTTGCTTCCTCCACAACGGGAGGACAATAACCGGTCGGATGGTCACCTCGACATAATTCACACACTAACACTTGCACATTTTTGCTTGAAGACTCATGCATCTCTTTGAATTGTTGCGGCAACTTAGACATTTGCTTAGTTAAAAGCTCAACCTGTTGTGATAACAATTTGTTCTGTGCAAGGATATCATCACTTGTTCCCAATTCCAACACTCCCGGAGTTCGTTGAGAAGGACCACGATTGTGACTACCTTGATGATCGTTCAAGGCCATCTTATCAATGATAGCTGTGGCTTCTTCTGCAGTTTTGCTTAACAATGATCCACCAGCGGTGGCATCCAACAAGGTTTTGTGTACAAGTTGAAGTCCATTTCGAAAGATGTGAATTTGTGACAATTCATCAAAACCATGGCCCTTGCACTTTCTTAACATAGATTTGAACCTCTCCCAAGCTTCGTTGAGAGATTCATTTGCTCCTTGTGTGAATACCGCGATGGCGGTCTTTGCCTCCATAAACCGAGTGTGTGGGAAAAATCTCTCTAAAAATTTCTCTTCCAATGCGTTCCAATCCGTCATTATGGCTGTTGACTGATCAAGGTACCATTCCTTGGCCTTCCCAATGAGGGAATGCGGGAATAGTCTCTTGAACAGAGACTCTTCTTCTGCCTCAGGTGCACCAGTCGCTCCCGCTATTTCATAGAATTTCGTCAGATGGGTAAAAGGATCTTCATGATCCATTCCCGTAAATGGACTTTGATATAACAGTTGGAGAATACTGGTCTTCATTTCGGAATGACGGCCATTAAGTGCATGGCGAGCGAACTGAGAATTGTGTCTCGGACTGTTTGCGCACGGTCTGGTTGCAGGTGGTGGCGGTGGTGGTGGTGGATCTCCCTCCATAACTGGAAGTATTTGTGGTGGTGGTGGTGTAGAAGTACTATCCTCTTATTCTCGCTTCTGTCTCGCTAGCTGCCTCCGTCGTCTAGTTCTGCTGTTGATTCTACGAGCGGTTCTCTCAATCTCAGGATCGAAAAGAATTTGATCCGCTGGTAGTCTCCCTCGCATAAACTAATTCTGCACACTAAACAAAACATATTAACAAGCTCAAGATAAAGTGGTAACAAGCTTAAAACAGCACAACTATTGCAATGCTTGCAATATCATTATACAATCCCCGGCAACGGCGCCATTTTGTTGAAGCTAGAGTAGCAGCAAGCAAAAATATATAAGTAACTCGGTTTTATCGTTCTCCACATGGATCAGTGCGAGGGAAAGAATGTCATTCAACGGTTTCTATATTTCTAAGCTCATGAATCAAAAGTTCTGGTTTAAAGACAAACCAAAAGCAAATGTGGAAAATTAAATGAACAAAAAGCAAGTAAATAACAATAACACATTCTTCGGAGGAAAGAAACTCAATAGAGATCACTCAATAACACATGTATTCTTCCGACCATTTCATACACAAATCACTCATTCGTCTAATATCCTCATGTATCACTCACAACAGAGGTTATGTCTAACGCAACGTCGAGAGAACAACTGTACTGTCTCATTGGTGATGTCTCACGCAACTCAACAACACAGAGAAGTAAGAACTGATACTCACGCAAGTGTTAAGTCTAAATTTATCTCTAGAGTTCAGACAAAACAGATATTACTATAACATCCATGTCAAACTCATGAGTAATTCATATACAAAGCCCTAATAAGAATACAAACATATGATTAACCCTGCATTCAACTAATTTACCAACTGTATACGAACGTCGTTCTTCATCGCTATTGTCACGCATCCTCGCAATACCGTATCGATCCTACTCATGCTACCCATGCTACTTAATCAACACAATACAACAAAAGATACCATGAATATCAATTCACAAACCCCTGTCAAAAGCTTGCTCATTGACAGATGAAAATCTAAGATTAACGATTTGATATAGGTTTTGTCACGACCCACAAACAATCAATCAAAGACAAAAAATCAATAGAGAATCAAAACATATTCATAAGCATAGATTAGATGAAATACATAAGGTATCAAGAGATTTACATACCAAACATCAACAAAAGAGAACACAAAGAGAAGAAAGGAGAAAAACAAACTTCTCACGGCGTGTCAAAGTCGAACGAAGCAAATTCGACTCCGAATCATCAAGATGCATCATCCAATGTTGTTTCTAAGTTAATCTACTCCTAAAACATGTTTGATGAAGTTGGGAGAAAGTTCCCTAAAAAACATAACCTAAAAAATGATGAAAAATGGCTTAAATGGGCAAAACTGACTTTCCAGGTTCGCCTAGCGAGCCCCTGTTCGCCCAGCGAACGTAAACCGCCCCAGAATTGTGTTTTTTCACGATTCTGGAACTTTTTGTTCGCCCCGGCTCGCCTAGCGAGTGCTCGCCACGGGGGTTCGCCTAGCGAACATGACAGAAAACCAGAATTTGTTTTCTTCATAACTCTTGAACCGTAACTCGGATTGACGCACGGTTTGAAGCGTTGGAAAGCTTATTCAATGCTCTTCATGAATATGACAATATCCCATTGCTGGAACACCTGAAAAAATAAATGAAAATCGATTAAACTCAATGATATTTACACGATAACGCACTATACACACGAAAACGTAAAGTAAACGTATTTACACATAAAGTGGGGTTTATTCAACCAATTTTAACACAAAGTAATGATAAGTGCAACAAAACTTATATACAAAAATAGGTACATTTTGCACTTATTTTTTGAAGCTAGAGTAGTAGCAAGCAAAAATATATAAGTAACTCGGTTTTATCGTTCTCCACATGGATCAGTGCGAGGGAAAGAATGCCATTCAACGGTTTCTATATTTGTAAGCTCATGAATCAAAATTTCTGGTTTAAAGACAAACCAAAAGCAAATGTGGAAAATTAAATGAACAAAAAGCAAGTAAATAACAATAACACATTCTTCGGAGGAAAGAAACTCAATAGAGATCACTCAATAACACATGCATTCTTCCGACCATTTCATACACAAATCACTCATTCGTCTAATATCCTCATGTATCACTCACAACAGAGGTTATGTCTAACGCAACGTCGAGAGAACAACCGTACTGTCTCATTGGTGATGTCTCACGCAACTCAACAACACAGAGAAGTAAGAACTGATACTCACGCAAGTGTTAAGTCTAAATCTATCTCTAAAGTTCAGACAAAACAAATATTACTATAACATCCATGTCAAACTCATGAGTAATTCATATACAAAGCCCTAATCAGAATACAAACATATGATTAACCCTGCATTCAACTAATTTACCAACTGTATACGAACCCCGTTCTTCATCGTTATTATCACGCATCCTCGCAATACCGTATCGATCCTACTCATACTACCCATGCTACTTAATCAACACAATACAACAAAAGATACCATGAATATCAATTCACAAACCCCTGTCAAAAGCTTGCTCATTGACAGATGAAAATCTAAGATTAACGATTCGATATAGGTTTTGTCACGACCCACAAACAATCAATCAAAGACAAACAATCAATAGAGAATCAAAACATATTCATAAACATAGATTAGATGAAATACATAAGGTATCAAGAGATTTACATACCAAACATCAACAAAAGAGAACACAAAGAGAAGAAAGGAGAAAAACAAACTTCTCACGGCGTGTCAAAGTCGAACGAAGCAAATTCGACTCCGAATCATCAAGATGCATCATCCAATGTTGTTTCTAAGTTAATCTACTCCTAAAACATGTTTGATGAAGTTGGGAGAAAGTTCCCCCAAAAACATAACCTAAAAAATGATGAAAAATGGCTTAAATGGGCAAAACTGACTTTCCAGGTTCGCCTAACGAGCCCCCGTTCGCCCAGCGAACGTAAACCGCCCCAGAATTGTGTTTTTTCACGATTCTGGAACTTTTTGTTCGCCCCGGCTCGCCTAGCGAACTCGCTAGCGAGTGCTCGCCACGGGGGTTCGCCTAGCGAACATGACAGAAAACCAGAATTTGTTTTCTTCATAACTCTTGAACCGTAACTCGGATTGACGCACGGTTTGAAGCGTTGGAAAGCTTATTCAATGATCTTCATGAATATGACAAGATCCCATTGCTGGAACACCTGCAAAAATAAATGAAAATCGATTAAACTCAATGATATTTACACGATAACGCACTATACACACGAAAACGTAAAGTAAACGTATTTACACATAAAGTGGGGTTTATTCAACCAATTTTAACACAAAGTAATGATAAGTGCAACAAAACTTATATACAAAAATAGGTACATTTTGCACTTATCAAACTCTCCCCAACTTATTATTTTGTTTGTCCTCAAACAAAAGTCAATCAACTCAAAGAAACAAAAGTAATTATCAAGAAATCATGCTCAACAAGTTTTTTCAAACGGACAACAAATGTATGCTATACAAATCAAAAGTACACACAAGGCGATGCTTACCACTAAACTACAACGACACTACGAATATGAAACAAAGTTTAAGCACAAAACACATGTCAAACATCCAAGAGCAATACATGTTCAAGAATGAATCACACCTAACACTCCACTTCAAATAAGAATGAAGAAATTAATGCGCGTTTGCAACTGCGGGGAAATTTCACTCATCTGACAAACAATGCAAATAACAAATCAATTCATACAACATCTAACAATCAAAAATGAAAATATGGAAGCAAAAAGATCACTAAGGGCTTTAAAGGTTGTAGCTTGGTCGGGTTCACAACAAAGGGACATTTCTTAAGTCCATTGAATCGAAATTGCCGATGCAAAAAGAAACATTCACTATACAAAATAATCACACATCTCAACTTCATTCACCACTTTCATTCCTTTACCACAAACCTTCTCAAACTACTTATGCACAATTATTTCACTATCTTTTTTTCTCATTCAAACAAGCATTCTTTTTCTTTTGTTTTTCACATTCATATTTACACTTTTTTCTGCTCATGCTTGTTTGAACTTTTTCAAAAGTTTCAAGCAACTTACCAATCTTCTTTTTCATTCTCCCCAACTTGAATTCAACCAAACCTCAAGTGAATGCTCCTTGATTTTTACGGCAAGGAAATCAAAGTATACAATTTCAAAGGTTCAAGAAGAAATTTTAGAAACTCACTAAATTCAATGATGAACCACACTTTCAAATTATATACAACACAAAGTTCATCATTAAAAATGAGATCTAAACTGTTTAGGCTCAAAGGGGCTAACAAATTCTCTCTACTCACGGGTAAGGTACTTTTGGATATGGTTGTGCTCAATATAAACAAATGCCTTGATAATTTCTAATGCTTCCACAAAATCACAATAATCAAAAGATAAAGCATGAATCAAACGAATTAAACAAAGTTTATCAGTCATCCAAGCATTTAGTAAACAATGGAGGTTTCTCACAATGGGCTATGAACTAAAGTGATTCAAAATTGAACAAAAATTGCAAAAGAATAAATGTCATGTAATTTGTACAAATCCTAAGGTTCATAAACATGTTATGTTCTAGAAAAGCAATAAACACAAACCAAAGCAATGCAACTTTCTTTAAACTTTTCACACTACCAAAACATTTTCTTGTTGAAACAATCAAAATTGAAAAATCACACAATGCATCCTCAAGCTAATCAAAAACAAAACTTGAGAACAAACTCATAAATTATTCTAACAACCTAACAAAATTGAACTAAAACTAAATAAACATAAAAACCAAAATTTGTGAAAGTGGATGGAAAATGAAAGATTTTTCTTTGCAAAACAAGGCGCGCGCAGAAACTCTATTTTTGGGTGAAAATGAACAAAAGATCCTCTTTGAAAAGTGAAAAAATCAATTTATACAACATAAAAATTCAGCAGCCTTCGCCTAGCAATGGAATCATTTGCCTAGCGAATATATTAAAACATGGCACTTTAAGTGCCTCAAACTTAAACCGCCCACAAAAGTTATCGCGGGTTCGCTAGGCGAACCAAATCATTCGCGACGCGAGCCTTCGCTACAACCTTCGCCCCAGCGAATTTTGGGTTTTTTCCTACTGGAACTTTCTGCCACCCTTCGCTGGCACCTTCGCCTAGCGAGCAAAGCAGCGAATCTTCGCTGGCTTCCTCGGCACAACGAATTTACCCTCTTTCTCTCATTCACTTCATCCATTGTCACTTTATATTAACTATACTACTAAACATAAAACTGTACAAACTCAAATCGTTGGGTTGCCTCCCAACAAGCGCTTGTTTCACGTCGTAAGCTCGACGCCTTATTTACGTACAAGCTCCTCCATGTTGTTTCGTTCACTGGTAGCGACCCAATAAAACCTGCAACACTTGAGCAAACGTAAACCAAAAACAAAAATATGTACACACACATAAACATGATGGAAAACACATATATACAATCACTTATGGAAAACAACTATAAACAAGTATATACAAAAGCAAAACAAGTGTTTATACAAGTAAATATACAATATTGACAATTATGTACGAAGCTTAAAAACATAGAAACTATGCGATGCAACTCAATATCGAAACACCAATCCCCGACAACGGCGCCATTTTGTTGGAAGAGTACTAGTGTGGGTTGTTTTTAATCTTCTCCATAGGGATTGTTCGATATTTGATGCTTGCCTTTCAATAGTTGTGATATTCTAAGTTTAACGGTTTCAAAAGTTTCTCAATGGTTTTTAACATTCACTTGTAGCAAAGATTAATTGGTGCAAAGATTTTGAAAAAGGTTTTATAAAAGCATGTTAAGGTTAGGTTTTGCAAATCCTTTTCACGTATAAACGATTAATCAAGCATATGAACTCGGTTTCCGACCAATATAACCGCGTATCCTCCCGACTAAGTTTATGTCTAAAGCGAAGTCGTGAGTATCGTTGTTTAGACCGTTAGATGATGTCTCACGCTAACAATCTAAGCAACGATCATTAAGATCAACACAATGCGAATAGCAAATCCCAAATCTATTTCTAGAGTTTGGTTTTTAAGAGATAAAATTGTTAGGTCATGATTTGTAGAATCTATGTCTAGAGCAATACAGACCAATCATAAAGCATTAAGAGAAAACAACTTCATCTATATTGATCAAAGACTTTGTTCATATACATTAGATCAATAGTAATACATAAAATCAGAATCAACTACATCTAACCTCAACATTGAGTGTTTAGCTACCACTTCTCATGGTAGTTTGAATAACAAGTAAAGAGAGGAGATGAATGAGCATCCACGGCGATTAATCGAGAATGGATGCAACTTCAGCTTCTCCAATCGAAAATACACTCTTTGATGATCAAAATACTGTAAACTATCAATTCTAGTGAAAAATGAACAAGATCCCCATTACATAAAGTAAAAATCTATTTATACATTTAAAGTTTCAGCACCCTTCGCCTAGCGAAGAAATCATTCGCCTAGCGAATGACTAAAAACATGGCACTTTTAAGTGCCTCAAACTTAAACCGCCCCCAAGATTTATCGCGGGTTCGCTAGGCGAACCAAAACACTCGCGAAGCGAACCTTCGCCAATAACACTCGCCCAGTGAAGTTTGAGTGTTTTCAAAAAGAAAAGTTTCTGCCACCCTTCGCTGGCACCTTCGCCCAGCGAACACATCAGCGAGCATTCGCTGGCTTCCTCGCCCAACGAATTTACCCAGTTTTCCTACTGTAGGTTTTTGCATACTTTCTGCCTGGTCTCGCTGGTACACTCGCTGACGCTCGCTAGGCGAACATTCGCTGGAAGCTTCGCCAACTCTCGCCTAGCGAATGCTGTTGTTGATTTCTTCTTTTCTTTGGCAGCTTGCACCTTTTCTTTGTGTCTTCAAACTTTGATCATTTAGTGCATTTCCTGCACAATAACACACACATTACAAGCACCAAAGTTATATTTCAATGAATGCACAACAACATCATTCCACACTAAAATCAACATATTCCACATGAAAAGAAATGAAAAATGCCAAATAATTCATACAAATACATATCATGATTGACATCTAACAGAACTCTGGAGAGGTCTCCAGCGAATGGTCCCAGAATTTGGCAGGGGCAAAAGGCACTAAAGTTCGCTTTGCGAACGGGAAAGTGAGTGTTCGCTTTGCGAACATTCCTTCGCATTACGAACTCACGAAAGTTCTGTGTCGGTTTAAGCTTATCAGAGGCACCTCAGGTGCCTATTTTAGACATTCGTTGTGCGAATGAAAGGTTCGCTTTGCGAACTGTGAAATTTTTATTGCATTATAAATAGAACTTTCACACTTTTTAGATTTAGTTTTTTGGATATTTGATACAACTTGTAATTAAAGATCAGAACTTGATATTTCTTCATTTCAAGAGGGAAAAGGTAGGATCTTTGACCTCTTGTTGGTGTTGGATGTAATCTTTTGATACCTTATGTATTTCATCTAATGTATGTTTGTGAATATGTTTTGATTCTCTATTGTTTGTTGTCTTTGATTGATTATTTGTGGTCTTGACAAAACCTTTACAAATCCTTGATCTTAGATTTTCAACTATCAATGAACAAACTTTTGACATGGTTTTTTGAGTTGATATTCATTTTATCTTTTGTTGTATTGTGTTGATTAAGTAGCATGGCGAGCATGAGTAGGATCGATATGGTATTGCGAGAATGCATGATAATAGTGATGAAGAATGATATTCACATTCATTTGACAAATTACTTGAATACATGTAAAAAGGTTTAAGTGTATGTACGTATTCTGATCGTTGGCATTGTATATGAAGCAGTCATTTATCTGATTTGGGTGTCATCTTTGTTTACCTGTTTATCTTTGATTTGAACCGCTATAGACATATACTCTACAGATCTGGATCTAAGATGATTATCTGTTTTGTTCTAAACTCTAGAAATAGATTTAGGCTTAACACTTGCGTGAGTATCAACTCTTAATGCTATGTGTTGGTTTTTGTTGCGTGAGACATCACCAATGAAGCAATACGGTCGATCTCTCGACGTTGCGTTAGACATAACCTCTATCATGGGTGATACGTGAGGATATTAGGCGAATGATTGATTTATGTATTATATGATTAGAAGAATACATGTGTTATCAATTGATGAGATCCAATTCCAACAAGGCTCAGTTTATAATTCAGTCTTTATTTTATATTTTCCGTCTTTACATTTCATGCCTTATATCTTGGTTCCTTCTTAAAACCAAAACTTTTGAACCATGAGCTTAGAAACATAGAAATCGTCGAATGACATTCTTTCCCTCGCACTGATCCCTGATGAGACGATAAAAATTGATCCTTACTTACTATAAATTTTTGTTGCTTGCTGTTATATTACAGTTCAATAATGGTGAGATTTGAATGTATGCGAGTTAAATTGTATCGCTTTATAGAATGTTAGAATGATTTAAGAATTTTGTGCTTTGTGCAAATGTGTATTTTTGTTTCATTTCGCAACTTGTTTGAATGCTTGTTTCACTTAGGTCCAAAAGCCACAAATTGTGAGAGATCTCCATTGTTTACTATATGCTAGGATGACTGATAACTTTGTTTAATTCGTTTGATTCATGCTTTATCTTTTGATTATTGTGATTTTGTGGAAGCATTAGAAATGATCAAGGCATTTGTTTATATTGAGCACAACCATATTCAAAAGTATCTTACCTGTGATTAGTAAGTATTTGTTAGCCCCTTTGAGCCTAAACAGTTTAGATCTCATTTTAGTGATGAACTTTATGTTGTACATAATTTGAAAGTTTAGTTCATCATTGAATTTTGTGAGGTTCTAAAAATTTCTTCTTGAACCTTTGAACATTGTTTTAATTTGATTTCCTTGCCCTAAAAAGCAAGGAACATTCACTTGAGGTTTGGTTGAATTCAAGTTGGGGAAAATGAAAAAGAAGATTGGTAGGTTGCTATAAACTTTTGAAAAATTTCAAACAAGCATGAAAAGAACAAGTGTGAATATGAATGTGAAAAACAAAAGAAAAAGAATGCTTATTTGAATGTGAAAAATAGATAATGAAATAATTATGCATAAGGAAGTTTGAGAAGGTTTGTGGTAAAGGAATGAAAGTGGTGAATGAAGTTGTGATGTGTAAATACCATGTATAGTGAATGTTTCTTTTTGCATTGGCAATTTCGATTCAATGGCCTTTAGAAATGTCCCTTTGTTGTGAACCCGACCAAGCTACAACCTTTGAAGCCCCCAGTGATCTTTTTGCTTCCATATTTTCATTTTATGATTGTTTGATGTTGTATGAATTGAATTGTTATTTTCATTGTTTGTCGGGTGAATGAAATTTCCCCGCGGTTGCAAACGCGTCAATTTCTTCATTCTTATTTTGAAGAGGAGTGTTAGAGTGATTCAAGTATGAAAATTTAGTTGTTATTCGAAACAGTCCATGATATTTGTTTAAGAAATTAATTTTTTATCATTGTTCGATTCTATTGAGTGGTAAACGTTGCTTGTGCGCATTTTTATGCTTGACTTTGGTTGAATCTTATGCTTGAGAAAATCCTCTAATTTTCAATGAGAGGCATACTTTGCTTGAGGACAAGCAAAACTCTAGTTGGGGAGAGTTGTTAGGTGCAGATTTGACCTAATAATGAACTATCTTTCTTTGCACTTTTTCTACTCTTTTCTCATGTTTTCATGGTTTTTATCCATGATTATTGTTGTTCTTCTAAACATTGAGAATATACCTTTGGTGCTTGTAATATGTGTGTTATTGTGCAGGAAAAGGCACTAATTGATCAAAAGTGTAAGACATAAGAAATGATGCAAGCTGCCAAAGAACAGAGGAAAACATCAGTAAGTTCGCTTTGAGAATTCTGGCGAATAGCTAGCGAAGGTTCGCTTTGCGAACAATCTAGCGAGGTTCCAGCGAATGGTCCCAAAATTTGGCAGGGGCAAAAGGCACTAAAGTTCGCTTTGCGAATGAGAAAGCGAGTGTTCGCTTTGCGAGTGATCCTTTGCATTGCGAACTCGCGAAGAATTCTATGGCGGTTTAACTATTCAGAAGCACCTCAGGTGCCTATTTTAGACATTCGATGTGCGAATGAAGAGGTTCGCTTTGCGAACATGTAATTTCCTGAATGTATTATAAATACATTCTTCACACTTTTTAGAGATAGTTTTTTATAGATTTAGATATTTTTCAAAGAGAAACTTTGCATCTCTTCATTTTCAAGGGAGAGAAGGTAAGAGCTTTGATCTCTTGTTGGACGAGGATGTAATCTCTTGATACCTTATGTATTTCATCTAATGTATGTTTGTGAATATGTTTGGATTCTCTATTTTTGTTGTCTTTGATTAATTATTTATGGTCTTGACAAAACCTTTACAAATCCTTGATCTTAGATTTTCATCTATCAATGAACCAAAATTTTGACATGGTTTTGTGAATTGATATTCATTTTATCTTTTGTTGTATTGTGTTGATTAAGTAGCATGGCTAGCATGAGTAGGATCGATACAGTATTGCGAGGATGCGTGATAATAGTGATGAAGAACGGTATTCACATTCATTTGACAAATTAGTTGAATACATGTAAAAAGGGTTAAGCGTATGTACGTATTCTAATCGTTGGCATTGTATATGAAGCAGTCATTTATGTGATTTGGGTGTCATCTTTGTTTACCTGTTTATCTTTGATTTGAACCGCTATAGACATATACTCTTCAGATCTAGATCTAAGATGATTATCTGTTTTGTTCTAAACTCTAGAAATAGATTTAGGCTTAACACTTGCGTGAGTATCATCTCTTAATGCTCTGTGTTGGTTTTTGTTGCGTGAGACATCACCAATGAGGCAATACGGTCATTCTCTCGACGCTGCGTTAGACATAACCTCTGTCATGGGTGATACGTGAGAATATTAGGCGAATGATTGATTTATGTATAATATGACTAGAAGAATGCATGCGTTATCAATTGCTGAGATCCAATTCCCACAAGGCTCCGTTTATAATTCAGTCTTTATTTTATATTTTCCGTCTTGACATTTTCCGCATTTATCTTGGTTCCTTCTTAAAAGCAAAACTTTTGAGCTTAGAAACATAGAAATTGTCGAATGGCATTCTTTCCCTTGTACTGATCCCTGAGGAGACGATAAAACTTGGTCCTTACTTACTATAATTTTTTTTTGCTTGCTGCTATATTATAGTTCAACAGTATTGTTTGATGATCCATATACATATCGATCAAGTGGTTGACATTGGTGATAGTGTTCAACGATCTTAACTAATCAAGATGCTTGTTGGCATTGATGGTGGTACTCAAAGGTCGTGATTGACCAAGTTGTTTGTTTGGCATAAGTGGTGCTCAACAGTTGTGATGGTATTGGTTATAGAGTCTAGGGATCTTTGATGATTGTGTCGTTCTCGATGATGTTTTAACCAATTCTAATATCAAGCGATTTGTAGATATGAAATTTTGACAGTGGAAATTAAAGGGAAATTTTCTCAAGATATCGTAAAATTTTAAAAATAAAACACTTGATAGAAATTGAATAGGAAAACTCTGAAAAAATAGTCTAACAAATAGTCTTACATGCTTAGTGAATATTATATTATCATTAACATATTTTTTATTTGAGTTATTTATACCTTTAACAATAGCAAAACTGAAATATCTAATAAAGAGGTGCAATGCTTAAGACTCTGAATGAAAAAAAAAACAATCTACCAAGCCCAAACTCATGTCAAGGCCCAAAAGTAGAAAATAGGTTGTAAATGGCTAAAGAGTTAACTAAAGGAAATAGCAACAATTTGAAATATCTAACAGATATCACAATCTGCGGTTACCATTTAGTTTCCTATGAACAATAAAAAAAATTGATGTTACAGATTTTTATTTAATTGAAATTAGACTTCAGATTACAATTAAATTGTAATTCCTAGTGTCTAAGTCGAAGTCGAAGTAGTTGCCATGTGTTGAAGTCGAAGTGATGAAGCAGTGTGTCGAAATAGGGTGTTTCACACAGATTTGTTTCTAGATTAGATTTTATATGATTTAGATTAGATTTGATATTTTGGGCTTTTAGAATTTTGGGCCTTTGCAAATCTATATCTATATAAAGGGAGTATCCCTTGTATTGTATAATCATTCTATTGTAGTATTGCATTCACAGTTTGCGGTTAGCAAGTGAACAGATCAATAGAAACAGAAATCCCACAGTTAGTGGGTAACAACATTTCTCCAAATATTTCTCTTCTCTCTCATTCTCGTTTCTTGCTATTCTTGTTTTGTTCTTCTTCTTTCTTTGTTCTTCATTGCTATTGCGTAGTGGGTTTGTGTATAATCTTGAGATCAAGATTGAAGCGAAATCATCATAGGGTGTGGTGAATTTCCAACATCTGGTATCTAGAGCTCCGGTTGCGATTCAAGGAGAAAAATCGTGATGGTTATGAATAATTCAAATGGGCACTTTCCGGCGACCCTACCAATTCTCAAGAAAGATAATTATGAGAATTGGTGTAAGCATATCAAGGTGGTTTTCTGTTATCAAGATCTTTGGGATCTTGTGAAGGAAGGAGTAACACCGCTTGGGGAGAATGCGATGGATCAAGAAAAGGCTGCACTCAAAGAATTGAAGAAGAAAGATTATAAAGCGCTGTTTATAATCCATCAATGTGTGGATCCAGATAACTTTGAAAAAGTTAGCGATGCAGAATCAACAAAGGAAGCATGGGAGATTCTTGAAAAGTCATTTGGAGGCGCAGAAAAGGTGAAGGAGGTGAGGTTACAAACTCACAATAGAACCTATGAGTTGCTTCAGATGGAAGACAATGAAAGCATAACAGATTTCTTCACAAGAGTTACGAAACTTGTGAATTAAATCAAAGTATGTGGAGAAGCGCTGACGACGAAAGCAGTTGTCTCAAAGATTTTGAGATTGTTGGCTCCTAAGTTCGACCACTTGGTAGTAGCCATAGAAGAGTCGAAAGACTTGTCAGTATCGACGAAAGAAGAGCTTCAAGGGACGCTTGAGTCTCATGAACAAAGGATGGCTGAGAGAGTTCCAGGAAAGTCGAAGAGTGATATGGCTTTGCAGGCGCAGTCAGAAAAGGAAAGGAAAGGCAAAGGAAATGTGAATGGCAACAAAGATAGAGGAGGCAATAATTCGACTCAGAAGAAACCTTGGAACCAAGGCAACTAAAGAGGTGGTGCTGCAGGTAGAGGAAGAGGTGGTGGTCGAAAGCCAGACAAAAGTCACATTCAATGTTTCAATTGTCAGAAGTATGGCCATTATGTTAGTAACTGTCCAGAAAAGAAGAAAAATCAAGAGACTGATGCAAATCTGGCGAAGCATGAAGAAGAAGAGACGTTGCTGATGGTCACAACGAAAGATGAAGAAAGATTCCAAGATCAGTGGTACTTGGACTCAGGATGCTCATCACACATGACTGGAAGGAAAGATTGGTTTGTCAACATGAAGCCCTCGTCGAAGAACATAGTGAAGTTTGCAAATGACAACACTCTAGCAGCTGAAGGTGTTGGTGATGTTCTGATTATGAGGAAAGATGGCAAAAGGTCAACAATTTCCAATGTGTTGTACATTCCAAGCATGAAGAGTAATTTGCTCAGTATAGGGCAGCTAGTCGAAAAGAACTACAAGGTAGTTGTCGAAGACAAGATGATGAGAGTTCTCGACGCAGGTGGTAGGTTGATCTTGAAGGCTCCAATGTCTCAGAATAGGACCTTCAAGATTGAACTCAATGTGATGGAGCACAAGTGCTTAGCAACTGCAGCAAGCAGAGATGAGTGGTTATGGCATTTTCGACTAGGCCATCTCAACTTCAATGACATCAGGGAGTTAAAGAGAAGAAATATGGTTTCAGGATTACCAGAAATCGACATTCCAAGAGAAGTCTGTGAAGAGTGTGTTCAGTCGAAACAACACAAGAATAGCTTCAGCAAGGATGCAGGAAGGAAGTCGAAGGCAATTCTTGAAGTCATATACTCTGATGTATGTGGTCCAATCCAGGTGGATTCGTTTGGTGGCAACAGATACTTTGTCACGTTTATAGATGATTTCAGTCGAAATTTGTGGACTTACCTCATCAAGAAGAAAAGTGATGTGCTTGAGGTATTTTCCAGTTTCAAATCCATGGTCGAAAGACAGAGTGGACGAAAGCTGAAAACTCTGAGAACTGATGGTGGTGGAGAGTATGTGTCGAAAGAGTTTGATGCATTATGTAGAAAGGAAGGGATTATGCATGAGGTGGTGCCACCCTACACTCCACAGCAGAATGGGATTACAGAACGCAAGAACAGAACCATCATGAACATGGTAAGAAGTATGTTGAATGGAAAGCATCTACCCAAAGAATTCTGGGGAGAAGCAGTTTCGACAGCAACATATCTTTTGAACAGGTGTCCGACGAAGAAGCTTGAAGGAATTATGCCAGAAGAATGTTGGTCTGGTGTCAAGCCTAGTCTCAGTCACTTGAAGGTGTTTGGATCTATAGCACATAGACATGTGCCAGATCAGTTGAGAAGGAAACTTGATGACAAGTCAAATCAGATGATCTTGATAGGATATCATTCGACTGGAGGTTACAAGTTGTTCGACCCAGTGAATAAGCAGGTAGTGATCAGCAGGGACGTGATCATAGATGAACTTAAAGAATGGGATTGGACTGAGAATACCAAGAAGGATTCAGTGAGAATCTCTTGTGAAGAACCAGTCACTGAAGTCGAAAGAGAAGTTCGACAGGAACCAGTTGTAGATGAAGCAGGTTCAAGCAGACCTCGACGAACAAGACACATGCCTGCAAGGTTGCAAGAATGTGTAATTACATCAGATGATGTGGTCGATGAAGAGGGTGAGCTGGTACACTATGCTTTCTACGCAGATGTCGAACCAGTCAATGCAGCTGAGGCATTGAAAGATTCGAAGTGGGTGAAAGCGATGAATGAAGAGTTAGAATCCATCGAAGTCAACAATACCTGGTCACTTGTCGAATTGCCTCAAGGCAAGAAGGCAATTGATGTGAAGTGGGTTTACAAGGTGAAGGTAAATCCTAGAGGAGAAGTAACTCGACACAAGGCGAGACTTGTGGCGAAAGGATTTCTTCAGAAGGAAGGAATCGACTTCGATGAAGTGTTCGCACCTGTTGCTAGGATCGAAATAATCAGGTTGGTTGTTGGTCTAGCAAATATGAACAATTCGCATACATGTCAGATGGACGTGAAGTTTGCATTCCTTAATGGTCCCCTATATGAAGAAGTTTATGTCGCACAACCAGCTGGGTATGTGAAACGAGGCGAAGAAGGAAAGGTGTACAGGCTGCATAAAGCCCTGTATGGACTTAAGCAAGCTCCAAGAGCTTGGAATAAGAAAATCGACAGCTTCTTAAGGGAGAAAAAATTTGTGAAGTGCACAACTGAGCATGGAGTATATGTAAGAAGAAGCAATGGCGAATTGCTTATACTATGTCTCTATGTCGATGATCTGTTGATAACAGGTAGTTGCAAGAAGGAGATTGAAGATTTCAAACATGACCTGAGTGAGGAGTTTGAAATGTCAGACTTGGGAAATATCTCATATTTCCTTGGCATCGAATTCTACAAGACTAGTAGAGGTTTGATGATGCACCAACGAAGATATGCAGGCGAAATACTCAAGAGATTTGAGATGCAAGACTGCAATTCAACTTCGACTCCAGCTGAGACCAGACTGCAATTGTCGAAGGACCCAGATGAAGATGATGTCGACCCAACCCAATACAGAAGACTTATTGGGTCACTTAGATACCTTTGTCACACAAGGCCTGACTTAGCATACAGTGTGGGTATGGTGAGTAGATTCATCCAGAAGCCAAAGGTATCACACCTAACAGCGACGAAGAGGATATGGAGATATCTGAAAGGGACTCTCAACTACGGTATTTTGTTTCCTACAGTTGATGAAGGGAAAGAATGCAAGTTAGTGGGATACACAGACTCTAGTTGGTGTAGTGATGCTGAGGATAGAAAATCCACAGCTGGATATGTGTTTATGTTAGGTGGTACACCAGTTACTTGGAGTTCGAGAAAGGAGCCAGTAGTGGCATTGTCATCATGCAAAGCAGAATATATAGATGCTTCTCTTTGTGCATGTCAAGCAACTTGGATGGTGAACTTGGTCGAAGAGATTACAGGGAAGAATCATGGAGCAATTACCATGAAGATAGACAACATGTCAGCTATCAACTTGGCGAAGAATCCAATAGCTCACGGTCAAAGCAAGCACATCGAAATGAGGTTCCATTATCTTCGAGAGCAGGTAGCAGAAGGGAAGATGAATTTGGAACACTGCAGAACTGAGAGTCAGATTGCAGATATCATGACGAAGGGAGTGCAGGTCGAAGTGTTCAAGAAGCTAAGGACTATGATGAATATAGATAGTTTAGACACAATGAATTAGGTGGTGTGTTAAATTGTAATTCCTAGTGTCTAAGTCGAAGTCGAAGTAGTTGCCATGTGTCGAAGTCGAAGTGATGAAGCAGTGTGTCGAAATAGGGTGTTTCACACAGATTTGTTTCTAGATTAGATTTGATATTATTTAGATTTGATTTGATATTTTGGGCTTTTAGAATTTTGGGCCTTTGCAAATCTATATCTATATAAAGGGAGTATCCCTTGTATTGTATAATCATTCTATTGTAGTATTGCATTCACAGTTTGCGGTTAGCAAGTGAATAGATCAATAGAAACAGAAATCCCACGGTTAGTGGGTAACAACATTTCTCCAAATATTTCTCTTCTCTCTCATTCTCGTTTCTTCTTGTTCTTGTTTTGTTCTTCTTCTTTCTTTGTTCTTCATTGCTATTGCGTAGTGGGTTTGTGTATAATCTTGAGATCAAGATTGAAGCAAAATCATCATAGGGTGTGGTGAATTTCCAACAATTACAATATTCAAAAGTAGTATCTATTATTTCCGTACATGATTATCTCATTTCATTTTCAAGATAGAAGTTACAAACAAAAACATCATAAACTTAAAAAGAAAATCAAAGACTTATACTATATATAATTATTGCATAATTTTGATATTTATTTTTAATAATGGAAAATAGTTACATTATACTCAATAATCCCATCATCAGTTGTAACATTAAGAAAATGTGCCCTAATCAAAGCAAAACCAGTAGCCATCCTAAACATTCCTCTTCCTCGTACCACCGCGAGTTCCCTCGAAAGAACACTGAATGAGCTTCCATTTAAATCACCAGAAGTGAAAGAAAAATCAACATACATTGTAAGTGTAACATCTTTACTTTGACTAGATGAGACATAAAGACCTTGTGCATTTCCAACCACTTTTGAGGTTTCTTCAGGACCTTCCCTAAGAGGATTGTCAATTGCAAAAACAGTTCCAAACAATGAAGGGTTTTTCTGAGGATCATTTGTTTGGTTTGCATGTGCTACAATTACTGCCCTAGGGTTATTGCCTGTGTGAATATCAAAGTAGCAGAAATGAAGGTGAGTGACCTTATTTGGTAGGTTATGTGGAGCTATAGTTTCAGAATGAAAGTATTCACAATGAACCAAGTTGATACTAAAACATAGGAATAAGATTAAAAATGGTGTGAATTTGTTTTCCATGCTTCCTTTTCTTTTTGCTAATATTTTGCTAATATATATATATATATATATATATATATATATATATATATATATTGTTCTGGACTGGGCCGGGGTCTGCCCCTCAATCGAGCAGGCCCAACCCACGTCCTAGGATGGCCCAACAAAGGCCTTTTAGCAAGACCAATGTCGAGCACGTACCCCCACCTCAACAGTGTCGGGCACGCACGTCATAGAGCGTCGGGCATAGGCGATAAGCCTCTCCGGGCTCGTTCCTCCTCGACACTCAGGTGCTCCTCCCCACGGGGATCCATCTCCCTCCACATAAGAGTCGTCCCCGCGTGGACACGTCTCTCCCCGACACGCAAGACTCCTCCCCGCGAGGACACGTTCTCTTGTAACTTCCCACTCCCGAAGGGATCGGTCTGCCCTACTTCCGGAGATTTAGGGACCATTACTCCAGGGCGAAGACCACCTGCTGGTCTTCACTACGCCACGTAAGCCCTGGCAGTTACTTGGACTGGGCCTTGCAATCCAGCCCAGTGCAAGTAACCGTTGGTCCCGCGTTGGGGGCTCTCTATAAATACCCTCTCACTTGAGAGGGACAGGTTACTTCACATTCTAACTCACATCTCTGTACTTGTTTTTCTCTGACCTTACCTGACTTGAGCGTAGGAGTATCTTGCAGGTACACACCCCCCCCCCCCCCCCGCCGTACCATCATCATCGGAGCTGAAGTTCTTACGACGTTGCTGGCTACCATCTAACTGTCTGATCCATGTATGATCAGTGGCGCCGTCTGTGGGAACATTTGCTTCCCCTTTTTTCCTTCAACGATAAACCAATGCAATCCTTTCGCTCATCACCAGCATGGTCAATAACCCATCCGCGAACAAAGCTCTGGACACCGTCCTCGCGCAACTCGAGAACGGAAACCACCGCGAAGACGTTGCTGCCCTCAACATCGAAGAAGGCGATGTAAGAGACGAGCATACCGCCTCCCCAGACTCCCAAGACGCGGCTTACGACACCGCCCGACATGTCACCAATAAGCCATTTTTCAGCCAGTTGCCCCTCCACCTGACGCAGATTCGAGTATCGTGGCCCTATTTGCCTTGGTCAATCAGACCAACCAGCTGATCATGCACCAAAATCTCAGGATTGAAGCACTCGAGCGAGGGCGAGCACGGCGATCTTTCTCGTAAAGACATTGTCGCCCACCTTCACCTCGCCGTTCTCCTTCCCCGCGAAGGACTCTTTCAGAAGAATCTAGAACCCCCTCGCCGGTGCGCGAGGGCCGTCGGCCACGCCTCGAACGCCCCCAGCCGACGGTCTCCCAGAAGCGTCATCGTTCCCCGCCTCGGAAAGAACCCCGGCCCTCCTTAACTACCAAGAAGAGCAAGATCACCGAGGAGAGACCGAGGAACCGTTCTAGGAATTCCCCTCCACGATAAGGACCTGGTCGACATCACTGATCCCCTTTAAGGTCTCCAGCCGGGAGCGACGACGACGACCAGAGGACCCCCCTATCATGGGAAATCATGGGCGACCCAATTCCTGCGGGCATGGAGAAACCCCTGCCACTAGGGACCTACGACGGTCTGGTCAACCCAGACGATCACGTCGAAAGTTTTGAAGCCATGCTCGACTTCAGAAACGTCAGGGGAGCCATTAAGTGCAGGCTTTTCCCCACCACCTTTTGGAAGAGTGGCATGACTTGGTACAAGGGTCTGGAACCCGGGTCGATCACATCCTGGAAGCAACTAAGACAACGCTTCACCAAACACTTCACAGCTTCTCGTCGACACCCGAAGACGGAGGCCGCACTAGAGAGCATCTTCCAGGGGAAGAACGAATCTCTCAAAAACTACATTGAGAGGTTCAACAGGGAAGCTGTCGAGGTTCATACGACCGACGACATGAAGAAGTATTTAATCATCCACGGACTCCGTTTTAGATCCGATTTTGCCAAGTCCGTTGGCCTCCGCAGACCTCGCCGTCTGGAGGACCTCCTCCAATGAGCTCAGTCGTACATTGAGCTCGAGGAGTCAGAGGCAGCACAGATCGCCCTCGAGTCGAGGCAGAAGGAAGGCCCCCGCGGCCACAAAGAAGAGGACTCTGCTCCCTGACATGGGGGAGAAAGAAAGAAGGAAGGTCGCCCCCGGGACTCCTGCGAACCAAGAGGACCAGCTGGCCGGTTCACAGAATACACGCCGCTCAATGCTCCCCGCGCGCGAATCCTCTCCGAGTGCTTCAACTCGGAGTTTCAGAAAGGAGGCGTCCGCTTTCCGAAGCTAACTCCGCCCAAATCAAACACGGACAAGTCCAAGTACTGCAGGTTCCACCGGAACCATGGACATGTCACAGAGGACTGCATCCACCTCAAAGATGTAATTGAGATCTTGATCAAGGAAGGGCACCTAAAGAAGTATGTCGAGAAGAATGACGCTCCTCGTCCCGGTGCCCGGGAAGTCCAAAACGTAGAGGAGACGACACCTCCCCCCGACGAGAGTCGGCTGCAGGTCGCCCTCAGCGTCACTCGACCCGAAGACTTCTTTGTCCCCGAAGGCATCGAGGATCAAGAAGCAGTTCGCAGTATGAGGGCAAACTTCCCTTACGAAGACCCCGTCGCTGCCCGCAGTACATGGGAAGGTTTCCCCAAGACAATGGTCATATCAGGAGGTGGTTGCAAAAAGTTGTCCGTCGGGTCGATCAAAAGAAAATTTGACGAACTGGAGTCCGCAACATCAGCGAAGACCACTACCCTCGAGAAGGTGCAAGGGACATCAAACCCTATCACCTTCTACCTTGAAGAGCTCCCAGGCGGAGCGCCCAACGCCACTATCCCCCTCCTGGTCCGGGCACAAATGGCGAATTTTGACGTTCGAAGGATCCTTGTCGACCAGGGCAGTTTGGTCGATATCATGTACGCTCACCTGTTCAGGACTCTCCAGCTCGACGAGAGACATCTGACCCCGTATGTTGGCTCAGATCTTCAGGGGTTCAATGGCACCACCACTAGGCCATGGGGCTACGTTGAACTGGTGGTCGCCTTCGGGTCCGAAGACACTGCCCGACAGGTCAAGACCCGATTCCTAGTGGTCGACTATCCATCCCTCTACAACTGCATCCTCGGGAGGACCACCCTGGCCGACCTCACGGCAGTATCGTCAATGGTCCACCTCAAGATGAAGTACTACACGCCCAGGGGACGGGTAGTTATGATGCACGGGGACATAGACGCAGCCAGGAGATGCTTCGACGCTGCAATCAAAGGAATGAGTTCCATCGGCACCAAGCCCAAGATCGGAGCAAAGTCATCCCCGGACACCGAACAGAAGCCTCTCCCGCGCGTCAACGCGGTCAACCTCGACAGCAGGTTCCCGGGCGAACACGAAGAGGATGGACCAGCAGACCCCGACCTCCAGGAGAAAAACAACGGATAGCCTCTCCACCCAACGCGCCCCATCCCAGACGGAGACTTCGAGCTCGTCATCCTCGGGGATGATCCAGACCGTAATGTGAAGATTGGCACTGGTATCCCCGTCCTGGCAAAAAAGCAGTTGAAGGCATGTCTCCGGGAGAACGCTGACTTATTCGCGTGGAGCGCCTCCGAGATGCCTGACCTTACCCCCGAGGTAGCCTGCCATCAGCTCGCAGTAGATCCGGCCGCTAGGGCCCTAGTTCAACATAGACGTAGGCAGTCTCCCGAAAAAGCGGAGGCTGTTGAAAAAGCTGTAAAAGACCTCCTAGAGGCAAATTTTATTTCGGAGGCCAGGTACACAACCTGGCTGTCCATTGTTGTACTTGTCAAAAAGAATGATTGAAAATGGAGGATGTCTGTTGACTATACCGACCTTAACCGGGCCTGCCCGAAAGACTGTTATCCTTTGCCTAACATCGACTAGCTGGTCGACAATTCTGCAGGTTACAAACTGTTATCCTTCATGGACGCCTACTCGGGGTACAACCAAATCCCCATGGATAAGGTCGACAAACAGCACACGACCTTCATGACCGAGTCAGGCAATTACTACTACAACGTAATGCCTTTTCGGCCTGAAGAATGTCGGCGCGACCTACCAACGGATGATGAACAAAGTTTTCCGGGGAGAGATTGGCGACATGCTCGAGGTCTATATGGATGACATGATCGTCAAATCCACAGAAGAAGTCGACCACGTCGCACACCTCAAGAAGGTGTTCGACACAGCGAGGAAATGCCGCATGAGGTTCAATCCCGACAAATGCACCTTTGGAGTTCGGGCAGGTAAGTTCCTCGGTTTTTACCTCACAGAACGAGGAATCGAGGCCAACCCCGACAAGTGTAGGGCTTTCTCCGAGATCCCAACTTCGAACTCGAAGAAGTCGATACAGTCACTGAACGGGATGCTCACCGCCCTCTCCCGCTTCGTCGCCAAGTCTGCGCAATACGCGCTCCTGTTTTTCAAACTTCTTCGACAAAAAGCGACGTTTGAATATAGCGAAGAGTACGAGCAGACGCTCCTCCACCTAAAACAAGTCCTATTGCAACCCCCGATCCTGTCACGGCTAGAGAACGGGGAGACACAGTTCTTGTATCTCGCCGTCACTGACGAAGCGGTCAGCGCTGTCCTCATCCAGGAACCCCCGGACGGGCAGAAACTGATTTACTTCACGAGCAAAGCCCTCCAAGGCCCCGAGCTCAGGTACCAGCAGATAGAGAAAGCCACTCTGGCCCTCGTCACAGCGGCCAGGAGGCTGCGCCATTACTTCCTAGCCCGCACTGTCGTCGTGAGGACCGAACAACCTATATGGCAACCCTTGGATGACCAGACATGGCGGGGAAAATGCTCAGGTGGTCGCTCGAGCTCGCCGAATTCGACATCAAATACGAGGGAAGGAAAGCCCTGAAGGCTCGGGTATTGGTCGACTTTGTGGCGGAGATGACCGTCCCAGAACCAGCGACCAACGGATCCAAAAAATGGACGATCTATATCGACGGAGCGTCCATCCCGAAGGGAAGCGGGGCGGGAATTATCCTCGAAAATGAGGAAGGCATCCTGATCAAAGTGTCCCTCGAACTATCCTTCCCGACGTCGAATAACCAAGCAGAGTACGAGGCTTTCCTCGCCGAACTTCGGTTGGCCGAGGACCTCGGCGCCACGGAGGTCAAAATCTTCACCGACTCCCAGCTCGTGGCCTCACAAGTCAGAGGAGAGTACCAGGCCAAGAACGACGGCCTCATCGAGTACTTGACCTTGGTGAAGAAAAGATAAAAAAATTCATCACCGCGGAAGTAACTCACATCCCTCGCGAGCACAATGCCCGAGCAGATGTCTTGTCCAAATTGGCAAGCACGAAGAAGAGGGGTGGAAACAAATCCGTCATACAAGAAGTGCTTTCCCGCATGAGCATCGACAAACCCGTTCCAGCGGCGGATGTGAACGCCATTGGGGACAACAATTGCTGGATGGCCCCGGTATACGAATACCTCACGATGGGTAGACTTCCTGAAGATCCCAAGGAAGCAGGGATGGTCAAGCGGCGAGCATGCTCATACACGATAGTGGAGGATAAGCTGTACCGACGAGGGTTTTCTATCCCCCTTCTCAGGTGCGTCGAGGAGACCAAGGTCCCCGGCATACTCCAAGAAATCCACGAGGGAATCAATGCACAACACCTCGGCGGGCGATCTTTAGCCCGAAAGGCACTTCGGGCAGGTTATTACTGGCCCACCATGCAACAAGACGCCAAAGAACACGTCAGGAAGTGCGACAGGTGCCAACGGCACGGGGACACGCACCTCGCTCCCCTTAACGAGCTCAAAACACTGTCATCCCCGTGGCCATTTGCGTGGTAGGGGATGGATATCCTCGGGCCTTTCGTCGTGGGATCATACCATAACAAATACCTCATCGTAGGCGTAGACTATTTCACGAAGTCGATCGAGGCAGAAGCCCTGGCCAAAATCACAGTTTTCAACATACTCCGCTTCTATAAAAGGAACATCCTCGCCCGGTTCGGCGTGCCCCAAGCGATCGTCACCGACAATAGGACACAGTTCACCGACAAGAACTTCCAAGACTTCGTCACCAAGCTGGGCACGAAGCAACACTTCACGTCGGTCGAGTATCCCCAAACGAACGGACAAGCCGAAGCGGCGAACAGAGTAATCCTCTGAGGATTGAAGCGCCGATTAGACGACGCCAAACAACGGTGGATCGAGGAATTACATAGCGTCCTCTGGGCATACCGAACAACCCCATATTCCACGACCGGGGAGACCCCCTTCCGTATGACCTACGGGGCAGAAGCGGTGATCCCCGTGGAGATCAGGGAACCCTCGAGGAGGATGGAATCCCCCCTCGACGGAGACGCGAACAACGAAGCCCTAAGGGAAGAACTCGATTTCGTCGAGGAGACACGTTCGGGCGCTTCTCTCCGAGAAGCTTCACTTAAACAGAAAATAACTTTACGTTATAACGACAAAGTTATCAAACGTGATTTTCAGGTAGGCACCCTCGTCCTACGAAGGAACCAGAAAGATTCGCGAGAAGGCAAACTCGCCGCTAACTGGGAGGGCCCATACCGCGTCCGCGCGAAAACGGGGACAGGAGCCTACTTCCTCGAAATATGCATGGGGAAGAACTTGCTCGGCCATGGAACGCTGAGAAACTCAAACAGTACTACAGTTAAACACTGCTCATGGCATGCTAGCACCGCGATTACGGGGACGCACTAGGGTACGAGCGCGATACCCCTACACAGAACACGACGATCAAAGGTCGCGTTGTGTGTGCGCGAGGACTTTTGATCCGACGAGGACAACTCGATCGAGCTCCGCCGTCGTTGTACCAATTAGGCAGAACACCCAGCTCGCGATGGGAAGTTCACGCCACGAAGCTAAGACCTCGACTAAGCCCTTAGCCTCGTTGAAGGTCGGAATACACCCCCGACCACTCGACCAGCTCTCCACACAGTCGAGGATTATCGAAGTCGAGCAAACTCCCAAAATCTCTACTTAAACAAAAACAAACAAAGTATAGCAAATACAATAACATCACACACAAGCAAAAACATACAAGCATCACACGAGCGGATGAACAAAAATGCATTAAGCGGACAGAAGCCCATTGTACAGATATTACAGACAAAGTATCAAAAAGCCCCAGGCACACAGATCAGACACATGTCATTACAAAATAAAAAACAAATGGAGCGCAGGCCAGATAAACCGAGACCAAAAGAGAGTGGCACGCAGGCCGAACAAGAAAAACTAAACAACGATCTCGTCCTCGACCCGACTTCCATCCTCCTCGTCCTTTTCCTCTGGCAGGTCCAACTTGCCATTGACCACACGAAGGAATAGGCTAATTCTGTCGAGGGCAAGCTGAACATCCGTATTCTCGGCACCGACCTGCTCCACTAAATTCTTAAAGCCTATCTCGAGGGCCTCCAGATTATCTTGCTGAAGTTCCCGAATCTTGACGATCAGGGTCGCACGGTCGGCGAAACTTTTCTCCTCGGCGGATTCGTTCTCAGCGGGACCGACAGCGGCTTCCAATTCTCCAATCCTGGTCCGAAAGCGATCATGCTCCTCTTGAGTCGCCTTCAGAGCAGCCTTAGCCTCATTCAGCTCGCGGAGGGCGTTGGCATAGTCCTCACATTTGACCTGGGCCTTTTGCAGATTGGCCGCGACTTGTCTTTCTCCTTCTCGAGGGCAGTGTATTCATCCTTCAGCATCTGTAACTCGGAGGCAGAGGGGGTCCCCTCGTTCAATATCAAGGCAGTCTCAAAGACTCGCATCATGGCCGCAAGGTCCTCGACAAGCGCCTCTTTCCTGGCCGCACCGTCCATTCCCAGAACTGCCTTCACGTCGACCTCAGCAACGACAGAAGGGCTTCCCCTGAAGAAATTCCGCTGAAGATGACAGGCGGGCATCAGAAACTTCTCCGGTGAGGCAGGGTCCACGAGATCCGCGAGGACAGGTCCCTCGGTCCTCGCTTTCTTGGCAGGGGTGCCCTCCGGAGGGGGAGACTGGCTACACTGTGGAGAGGCGGAGCCACTTGTCGTCCCAGCCGACGCCGCAACCTGAATAACATCTTGAACGTGGCTCTTGGTTCGTTTAAGTGCCCGTTCAACGGCCAGCTTCAGGATGCGCTCGGTGGCATTCGGCATTTGAGCTGTAAGGGAAAACATGAAACAAGTTTGCACAAAGAAGCAAAACTAAGTGGACGCCCGAACAGAACAAGGAGCTCCTACCTAAGAACCTCTTGGCCTCATCGGGAGACTTGCACTCAAGGAGACCCCTGGTGTTTATGTAACGGGCCGTGGTCGTAACCCTTCCTCGAGAGTCAAGGATGTATTTTCCATCCCTACCTACACACTTTGCCCGGTTAAAACTGGTAACGTACGCGACCAGCGTGGCATACGCCCCTTTGTCCTCGTTCGTCAGCTCGCCAGGTTTCACGAGGTATTCGTCCGTACCAAGCGCGAAGTGCGCATCCTCCCACTCCAGAGGACACTTGGACACAAACCTCTCCTCCCCGGAACTGTCGGTCACGATGTCATAAAGCGTACCCACAACGTCGTGCATCGTGGGCATGGCATAGTAGAACCTATCCTTGAAATTCCTAATCGAATCCGAGTACGCCTTGAACAACTTCCTCGGCTGTTTGAAGGAGAACCAACTATGTCGCCCCTGGTCCGTTGAACGTTGGAGGTGGAAGACGCAGAAAAAGAGCGTGAGGGTGCTCCTGATGTTGAGGTAGTTGCACACGATCTCAAATGCCCGGATGAAGGCGAGCGCATTAGGGTGGAGCTGAGATGGCGCCAGGTGCAGCCGGTTGAACACCCCCACCTGAAAGTTGTTGAAGGGGAGACGAATACCGGCCTCTTTAAAGGCAAACTCGTACATGGGGAACCTCAACCCACGGTAATTCGAGCAGATACGGTGGTGTGCCCGAGGCTGAAAGACCGTCCACTTCGCCTGCTCGCCCTCAGGGACGTCCTCGACAAAGGAGAAAGCGTCTGTGTCATCGGCAGCGAAACGTGATTTTATGTATAGAGGCTCCTCGCCAGCCCATTCGACGGCCGAACGTATGAGCTTCCCCCCAGGGATCTGCGCGGACCCGTCCACGTCGGGTTCAGTATCTATCTGGATAATCCCCGGAAGCCTCACGACCATTTTTACCTGAAAAGCAGAGAAAATAGGTGAATTCGTTGGCCGCGACCAAATCCACCCTTCCACCGACGATCAAGTGAAAGGGCGGCGAGAGCAAGGAAAATGCTCGGGGACACGGCGAACTGCCCGAGGCCGTTACCCCCGTCCCCTCTTCAGGCCTCCAATCCTCTCACCTCACTTCCCCGTGACATTCATCACATGTCCTCGGGGTATTCATCGGGTTCTCAGGATATTCATCCCAAGCCTCCGCCAAGCCTACCGGAATCCTAGTAACGTCCCACCGTTTTTGGCCAGAACCCTCAAGGGATTACCGTGAACTTCATCAGTTCACCGGAAAACCACCAACGAAAAGCAAAACGGAAAAGAGAGGGATCAAAAGCTTACTTGGAACGGTGGTAGAAGCCTGACCGGAGCGGTAGATGCGGCGACGTACGACGGTGAACGACGGTGGAGCAGCGACGATGATAAGAGGAAGAGGGGTGCAAAAAAGATGGAAACGTGCAACTGACACGAACTCGACCCCCTTTTATAGGCCCCTCACGAGACTCGAGGATTTCCTAGGCGATCGATTACGCTACCCTAGGGTAGCCGCCCTAGGCAATGATGAGGTGTGACACATGGTACACGCTTCCCCAGGCACATCTTTTCATTCCCCAACACGCGTCTCTTCATTCACCTCGTTTCAGACTTCTTGTATCCCCGCGACGCCGCCCATCCGCGGCCAGTCTAGCGCGAGCAGATCGATTTGTTTCTGCCCAGTTGACCAACTGTTCCACCTTTAGAGTCCTTTCCCCGACGGGACACGTCCTCGACATAGTGCTGACCCTAAAGTCATTACCCTGACACCTCAGAGCAACGACTTGGGGGGCTCCTGTTCTGGACTGGGACGGGGTCTGCCCCTCAATCGAGCAGGCCCAACCCACGTCCTGGGATGGCCCAACAAAGGCCTCTTAGCAAGACCAATGTCGAGCACGTACCCCCACCTCAACAGTGTCGGGCACGCGCCACACCTCAGCGGTGTCGGGCACGCACGGCATAGAGCGTCAGGCATAGGCGCTAAGCCTCTCCGGGCTCACTCCTCCTCGACACTCAGATGCTCTTCCCCACGGGGATCCATCTCCCTCCACATAAGAGTCGTCCCCGCGTGGACACGTCTCTCCCCGACACGCAAAACTTCTCCTCGCGAAGACACGTTCTCTTGTAACTTCCCACTCCCGAAGGGATCGGTCTGCCCTACTTCCGGAGATTTAGGGACCGTTACTCCAGGGCGAAGACCACGTGCATGTCTTCACTACGCCACGTAAGTCCTGGCAGTTACTTGGACTGGGCCTTGCAATCCAGCCCAGTGCAAGTAACCGTTGGCCCCGCGCTGGTGGCTTTCTATAAATACCCTGTCACTTGAGAGGGACAGGTTACTTCACATTCTAACTCACATCTCTGTACTTGTTTTTCTCTGACCTTACCTGACTTGAGCGTCGAAGTACCTTGCAGGTACACCCCCCCCCCCCCCCCCCCCGTTCCATCATCATCGGAGCTAAAGTTCGTACGACGTTGCTGGCCACCATCTAACTGTCTGATCCAGGTACGAACTTCAAAGTAGCAGAAGTGAAGGTGAGTGGCCTTATTTGGTAGGTTATGTGGAGCTATAGTTTCAGAATGAAAGTATTCACAATGAACCAAGTTGATACTAAAACATAGGAATAAGATTAAAAATGGTGTGAATTTGTTTTCCATGCTTCCTTTTCTTTTTGCTAATATTTTGCTTATATATATATATATATATAATAGTATTGATGTATTAATAAATAGAAAGAATGTTAATATGACTACTAATGAGTAGAAAAATAAATAAACTATTTTTTTTAAAGATTATGTTTGAAAAAGTGTGAATAGTTTAATAAACATCTAGTGAAAAATGGCAAAATAATTTTAAAGGTAAAGTGAATTAATTTGTGGATACCATTTGCAAATTTAATTTTTTGGATTGTTTATTGAATATTGACTAAATTGATCACAACTTTTTAAATATAACATAATTCGAACCTAAATATATGAATAATTTAGAAATAATTTTCTAAAAGAAAATTTTATTAAGTAAAGGTGACAAGTTTATCCATAAAAACAGAGATGCCGCATATTTCTTTCCCGAAATACAATTAAAAAAAAAGGTATTCTCTAGTGTCTAGAGAACTTATCATTAAGTGTTTGATTTTAAAATCAGTTTTAATTTTTCTTTTATCTTTTTTGGTCAAATAAAATCAGTTTTGTTTATTAATTTATTATCAAAACAATAAGCAGGAATAAACGAACCACTGCTGATAGAATTCCACATTCAAAATCATTTGCTTCAAAAAATGAACGACTGATAGTAGAATTCTACAAAAAAGAATGATTCAAACCTTTCACCATCAAACGGTGGAGGCGTATTCATAATAAGAACTTTGTTAAAAATAAAAGTATTTATTCGTCATTCTACTTTCTGAGGCGGTTATTTTTATGATTGAAGTTAGCCTCTGATGTCACTTATTAGACAAGTGATTATAAACACAAGAGGAATGTGAATTGTGTTGGTTTGAAAAATGATGTCCAATTAAAATTATTTGATAAAAGAAATTGTTTAAAATATTTTGTAAACTAAATAAAGAATAGGTGGCGAAATAAGTAAAGGAAAATAAATCAAAGTAATGAAAGATAAAAGCACAAAAAAAAAAAAAAATCAGAAATATAAAGAGGTAAGGGCTGAGAGAATTGCGCTAGAGATTTATAGAGGTTCGACATAACCACTTTGCCCACGAACCTTTTTAAAAATAAACTTGACTTTTGCATTAGTTGTTCTCCAAACCAAACACGAGATTTTACACCAGACTAGTCTTGAAACCAAGCGAGTGCTTTTTACCAAGTTAAGCTCACGAACCAAACAAAGATTTTCACGCACAATCTCACAAACCAAATGTGATCTTTTCCACCGACCTAATCTCATGAATTAAGGGAGATCTTTTACACCAAGCTAAGCTCAGAAACCAAATATACATTTTTACGGAAAATCTCACGAACCAAATATGATCATTTACATCGAGCTAATCTCACGAACTAAATAGGGATTTTTACGGACAATCTCACAAATCAAATGAGAGCTCTTACACTAGGCTAAGCTCACAAACCAAATAGAGATTTTCATGGAAAAATTCATGAATCAAATGAGTGTTTTTCATAAGGTTAAGCTCACTAACCAAATCAAAACTTCTCACATGAGATTTTATACAAGAGATAAATTCCTCTTGGGTAAATTAAAATAATATCCCAACTCCATAATAAACAAAATAGTCTCAATGATATTTTTCACTCTCAAAGCACAAGGCAATTTAGTGGAGAAAAAAAAAGAAAGAATAGAGTAATCGATTATACAATATGGTCTTTAAATGTTATAATCTAGCTAAAAAGGAAATTGATTCATGGGTCTTTAAATGTTATAATCGATTATACAATATATATAGTTAATCATAAGGTTCAAAATATGTTAACCCTAATTATCAAAAAGGAAAACTTACAACAACTAGAGTCTTAATCGATTAAGAAGATTTATGCTTTACTCTAATCGATATTGTATAAGGGTCTTAATCAATTAGATTGTGTATACAAGCTTCAGAAATGTTTAGGAACACCCTTGATAAATCCCATAAGCACCTTGATGGTTCATGTCATACCATAAATGGTGTCCCTTTAGCTATTTCTTTCATTCATCATGGCATTTGTATCATCTACATATCATGACATGCATTTCTTTAAGCATAATTCTAAAAAAGGTCAACCAGAATAAAATTTCAATTTTGCAGACAGATTGGTTGGAACAATTTTCAATTGCGTTTTTATTTTTATTTTTTATTAATTTTTCATTTTTTTAAGTTTTAATTTTTAACAATTTTCATTTTTAATTACAAAATTAATATAAATTTAGTATTCTATTTAAGGCATAAAATAAATAAAAAAGGTTATGGGAATTATCTTTTACTTAGGGCAATAATCCGAACAAAAAATATCTTTGCTTTTTTCTTAATTACCTTTGATAACAATTATTATTTTTCACTAACCCCCATGAACTCTCTCCACATCACACAACTTCATCACTAACCCTCATTCACAAACTATCTTCTTTAAACAACATATAACACTAAATCACAATACCACCACATTTAACCATCATCAAAATTATTGGAAGAATATAAGCAAGTGTGAGTAAGTGGGGAAATAGTCTCACATTGGATAGGAATGTCGTAACTTGAGGATTTATAAGTGAGAGAACTCATACACCTATCACCTTAAGGTTTTAGGTGGACAAGTGGTGTGTCTCTCACAAAGGTACCTAGTCCTACACTATGTATAAATGCTCCCTAGTAAACTCCCCCCAACAAATGGTATCATGAGCCTTTGGTTCGAGAAAGGGACCGGGGTGTATCGAAATGCCCAGGAAGTGGTGTTCCGTTGAAATCGAAACGCCCAAGGAAGAGGTGTATTCGAAATACCTAATAAAAGGTGCCTTAAAAAAAGGGGTCAATGGCGGTACAAGTATAAAAAAGGGGAACATTGTGGACTCACACTTGAGGGGGAGTATTGGAATAATATAAGCAAGTGTGAGTAAGTGGGGAAATAGTCCCACATTGGATATGAATGTGGTGACTTAAGCATTTATAAGTGGGAGAACCCATTCACCTATCACCTTAAGGTTTTAGGTGGACAAGTGATGTGTCTCTCATAAAGGTGCCTAGTCCTACACTATGTATCAATGTTCGCTAATGAACTCCCCCAACAAATGGTATCAAAGCCTGGTTCGAGAAAGGGACCGACTTACTTGTATCGAAATTCCCAGGAAGTGGTGTCCCATTGAAATCGAAACGCCCAAGGAAGAGGTGTATTCGAAATACCTAATATGAGGTGCCTTAAAAAAGGTGTCAACCGCGGTACAAGTATATAAAAAAGGGGGAACATTGTGGACTCACACTTGAGGGGGAGTATTGGAAGAATATAAGCAAGTGTGAGTAAGTGGGGAAATAGTCCCACATTGGATAGGAATGTGGTGACTTGAGGATTTATAAGTGAGAGAACCCATACACCTATCACCTTAAGGTTTTAGGTGGACAAGTGGTGTGTCTCTCACAAAGGTGCTTAGTCCTACACTATGTATCAATGTTCCCTAGCCTAAAAACTCCTCTAACAAAAATATCTAAAAAGAAATATAGTGAAATCACAAATATTGTACCACAACAACATCCCATAACAGAATAAAGAAAAACAGAAGCAAGAAAGTGAAATCGAAGTTGCGACCGAATTCAGAAAATCACCACTGGGAGGCAAACATGAGCTCCTTCGCGCATCGCTGGATCGGTGAAAAAGTGGAGACAAGAAAAGAAGTATATATTTATTTTTCAATTTTTTATTTGTTTTTTTTAATATTTATTTAGTATTTGGTTATCTTTAGGGTTTGTAGTGTAGACTTTGAGCACAATAGCTTTTGATCATCCCATCTTTAATATTGTACCCCTTTCTTTTATTCATAATTTATTATTTTTTTCATTAATTATTTAATTAATAAGTATTTAGTCTGAACATTAAAATCAAAAAAATTTGCTTAACAAAAAAATTCAAATACTTTTTTAATTAAAAATTAATCAAATACTTTTAATATAAAAAATTTGGATTAAAATAATGATATGAACATCCGCTTCATCTAGAAAAATTGAATGCAAGATGCACACTTTGTTCAATCTTAATTATTAGTCTTCCGTTTAAAAGTTATTAACAAAAAAATTGGATTAAAATGATGATCGGATGAACATCCATTTCGTCTAAAATAATTGGACGTGAGGTGCACACCTTGTTTAAATCTTATAATTCGTCTTCCACTAAAATTCTCTAAATTCAAAACTTGGATGCAAAAGAACGACCGAATGCACATCCGCGTTGTCCTAAATTTATCGGACTCAAAGTGTACACTTTGTTTAAGGTCGATTATTCATACCCCTTAAAATCAATTCCAACTCATCAAACCTTTTTTTTTCGTTTCCGCCTTAACACGATCATATCAAAACGTTTTCTATTAAAATCAACCAACAAACAAACTTTTTCTACAAAAAAACTACGAGGCTTTGAGTTCCCTATTGAACCCGAGGATACATAGGAGTGAGATTCATCATCTCATCAAGCACTTTAAGACAAATATATTTTTAGTCTTTTTTTATTTTCTGTAAATACTTTTAATAAGAGAAGAAATTTAAACATTTAAAGCTAACTTTTTTCACAAAACTAACCAAATGATTCTCGTTGGATACAGCGGATGTGAGGGGTGCTAATAACTTACCATCACATAACCGAATCCGAACCTTGTTAGGTGCAGATTTGACCTAAAAATGTCATATCTTTCTTTGCACTTTTTCCACTCTTTTCTCATGCTTTCATTGATTTTAATCATTATTGTTGTTGTTCTTCTAAACATTGAGAATATACCTTTGGTACTTGTAATGTGTGTGTTATTGTGTGTTGAAACAGTATTAGGGGGGTGTTTTTATCGTCTCCATAGGGATTGCCGATATTAGATGCTTGTCGTTCAATAGTTACAGTGTTTTAAGTTCAATAGTTTCAAATGGTTCTCGATTTCGTTTAACATTAATTGGTAGCAAAGAGTTTGAAAGGGTTTTTTAGAAAAGCATGTCAAGGTTAGGTTTCGCTAATCCTTTTCACATATATCCCATTAATCATGCATATGAACTTAGTTTCCGACCAATACAACCGCGTATCCTCCCTACTATGTTTATGTCTAAAGCAAAGTCGTGAGTATGGTTGTTTAGACCGTTGGATGATGTCTCATGCTAACAATCTAAACAACAATATTTAAGATAAACACAAAGCAATTAACAAATCCCAAATCTATGTCTAGAGTTTGGTTTTTAAGAGATGAAATTATTAGGTCATGATTTGTAGAATCTATGTCTAGAGCAATACAAACCACAATTAAATCATTAAGAGTAAATAACTTCATCTATATTGATCAAAAACCTTGTTCATGTACAAAAGATCAAAAGAAATACATATTATCAGGATCAACTACATCTAACCTCAACACAAGAGGGTTTAGCTACACATTCTCATGGTAGCTTGGATGACAAGTTTGAAGAGGAGATGAATGAACATCCACGTCGAATAATCGAGAATGGATGTGACTTCAGCTTCTCTAGTGAAAATTCCCTCTTTGATGATCAAAATGCAGAAAACTAGGTTTTTGAGTGAAAATGAACAAAAGATCCCTTTCAAGAAAAGTGAAAATCTATTTATACACACCAGAATTCTGCAGCATTCGCACTGCGAGTGAATCATTCGCACAGCAAATGAGAGAAAATGGCACCTTAAGTGCCTCTGAGACTTAAACCGCCCCAGGCTGATGTCGTGGGTTCGCACTACGATCGATCCATTCGCACAGCGAATCATTCGCCAGCTCATTCGCAAAGCGAATTCAGGGCTCATTTTCCACTGAACCATTCTGCCACCATTCGCCAGAACCTTCTAACTGCGAGCCAACCAGCGAGCCTTCGCTAGGAGTTTGCAAAGCGAACTTTAGGTTCTTTTCCAAGTGAAACATTCTGCCACCATTCGCTGGAAGCCTCGCTGACGTTCGCAGTGCGAACCTTCACTGGCACCTTCGCCAGAACTCGCAATGCGAACACCCTGTTGCAGCTTCAGGATTCCATGGCAGCTTGCATCCACTCATTGTGTCTCACATTCTTGATCCTTTTATGCCTATTCCTGCACACTAGCACACAAATTACAAGCACCACACGTATATTCCAATGTTTGAAGAATAACACGAATCTCCACTAAAATCAACAAGTTACACATTGAAAGTAATGAAAAATGCCAAGTATTGCATACAAATATATAACCTGTTTGACATCTAACAAACACTCCCCAACTAAGTCTTTGTTTGTCCTCAAGCAAAGTATGCCTCCCAAGAGGATTTGCTCGAGCATAAAACTCAACCAAGACAAGATAAACGGCTCAACTAAACAACAATCACAACAAAGCAACAATTACACAATCCAAGAACCTACAATGTAAAAGAACTTGACTCTTAAACAACTTCCAAACAATGTTTCAAGAGACAACTAACTCATCAAGCACATGTCATTCTAACACTCCACTTCGAAAAAGGATTGAAGGAAAACGCGCATACAAGCACGGGACAAATACACTCAAATGACAAATGATGCAAATACTAAGCAATTCATACAATATCTCAATGATCACAAAAGAAATCATGGAAGCAAAAGATCACTGAGGACTTCAAGGTTATAGCTTGGTCGGGAAAACAATAAAGGGATATTTCTAACGGCCATTGAAACGAAATTGCCGATGCAAAAGAACATTCACTATACACGGTATTCACAACATCTCAACTTCATTCACCCATTTCCTTCCTTTATCACACCTTCTCAAACTTCCTCGCACAATTATTGGACTTATTTATCTCATTCAAGCAAGCATTCTTTTATTTTTTTCAAAATCTTCACATATTCACATACTTATATTCACATACTCTTTTCTTTTCATGCTTGCTTGAATGTTTTCAACATTTCAAGTAATTCACCAATCTTCTTTTTCATTCTCCCCAACTTATTTTCGATTAAACCTTAAGTGAATGTTCCTTGCTTTTTAAGGCAAGGAAGTCAATTAAAACAACAGTTCAAAGGTTCAAGAAGAAAATATTTTAGAAACACTCAAAAATTCAATGATGAACTCGACTTTTCAAATATGTACAACCCACAGTTCATCACTAAAAGAGATCTAACAAATTTGGGCACAAAGGGGCTAACAAATTCTCGCTACTCACGGGTAAATTACTATATGGAAATGGTTGTGCTCAATATCAACAAGTGCCTTGATCACTTCTAATACTTCCACAAAATCACACAATCACAAGATGAAGCATGAATTAAAAGTATAAAACAAAATCTATCATCAATCCAAAGCATATAGTATAACATGGAGGTTTCTCACTTTTGTGATTTTTGGACCTAAATGACACAAGCATTCAAAGAGAGTTGTAACACGAAACAACATTTTCATTTGCACCAAGACACAAAGTTCTGATACATTCTAAATTCTCGAACTAGGTAACTATGTACCTTGCCACAACAATATGCTTAAAGTACTATCATAGCCATCCCATCTTGGCGGAATCTTCCTTTAAGATAAAGAGTCACCAACCTAAAATTCCCCAAGTTTCATCACCAAAAGAAAGAAACATTAAATCCTCACAAGCATACCAACATAACACATATAAACAATTTTAAGAGCTGAACATTCGTAAACTGAAGAATTCAACTCTTAATACGATAATTAAAACCGAAATATTAGTAAAAGTGAAACAAATTTTTTTTTTACTGAAAACAACTAACATTACTTAATAATAATAATAATGTGCTTGGTGTAGAAACACCTACAGAGTCAAAAGTACCTCAAGGGTACAAATACATCAATATCCAAAATTTTCCACCAAGTGGATAAAGTACATCAATACTAACTGAAACACAACAAAATACATAGACATAATAAAACTTCACTTTGTAGCACAAAGGAAGTACAAAACCATCATCATCAGAAGAAATCAGTCCTCCTCGGACTCTGTAGCATACACCTCGGTCACCTGGTCATCCTCCCCCTCTTCAAAGCCAGATACCTCCACATAATCACCATCCCCCTCCTCATCAGCATCATCACCAGCAGGACCAGCCGCATCTTCTCCCCCTCCGAAAACTGGCATGGCCTCAGGCCAACCAGCGTGTGTGAGGAACTGCTCCCTCGACATCATAGAATGCTCTGCGGAGGGATCTCGAATTTAAAGCTGGAGTACCTGTATAGAATCATGTAAGTCCAACATGGCGCGCTGTGAAGCCGCCATCCAGTCCCAGTTATACTGGCATATCTCTTGCTGATAAGGATAAAAATTATGCGACCCAGAAGCGTCTCCACCACTTATGCCGGCCTCAGCACCAGCACCAGACGACTCACCCCTAACCCCCTTAGGTTTACAGAATTTGTCGACATATCGATCATCGATAGCCGACGGTATAGTAACCTGGCGCCCCGTAGGCAAATTTACACCAACCTCTGCACATAATGACATGATAAGACAAGGAAATGCGAGAGGGGCATTCTTCCTAGAAGCGTTACCTCCTAAACCGCTCTCCACAATTGCCCTTATCTCATCGGAAATTATACGTGCCACATCAATCTGTACATTGGTTAGGATGATATGGATTAAGTGAGCAAGGGGTATCGGGACGGTTGAGGAATGCGATTTTGGCTTAATATTGGTGACAACCAAAAGCAATATCAGCTGGGCCAACGGCAGCATGTCCTCCCGGTGGTACCTGACAGCAACCCCAGAATGGTTGAGTTCAACAGTCTTTCCTGGGCGCAAAAGATCTGTGGTCATTTTAGGGATATCTCGGTGAAGGTGAAGATCCCTATGGTAATCATCAATCTGACTGGCTCGTAACGGCAAAGGACTCCCAAGAATAGTACTAATGGTTCTACGGTCAAACCTCACTATTTTTCCTCCAACCACAGTTGTCCAAGTAAAAAGGTCGCCCTCATCTGGGAGGGCGTTTGCATAAAACTCCTGGACTATCTCCACATTATACGAGTCAAGCGGAGTTATCAGCCGATCCCATTTTTTTACATTCAAGAGGGCAGCTACAGTACGATAACTCCCTTGATCATTTAAATTAAACCGCTTCTCTGCTAGAATGGTCCTTTTTTCCAAAACCAAATATCTCTCAGCCTGCCTGGGACCTTTGAACCGAGTATCATTGAATTGGATCGGCATCCGTCGTGATGTAGTTGATTTCCTCTTCTTGGCAAGATTAGTCTTTGGACCCATATGTACATATCAACAAACAAAACAATACAAAACACCAAGACAGTTCATTAGAAATCAGAAATCAAACCAACTTAGAACTGAACTTCATAAAAAAAAAACAAAATCTGCTCTGTTCGCTGCAACACCCGCACTGCGAAGTCTGGCGAACATTCGCCCCATATTCGCACTGCGAAGGGGCCAGCGAATCCACGAAAATTTTGAAAAATTATAGTAGCCACTGCTCCACATCAGAGCATCATTCAAAAAGTCCTCTGCACTTTAAAGGTAGCAGAAAAATCAACATGCATCACATACACCTTACAACATAATTTAAACCATAACTTCCTAAATGTTTCTAATGCTCATTACAACCCTAACAACAACTAGCAGAAAGCAACAAGCAATGAGATACAAACCTGGATTGGAATATGGAAATTGATGGAGAAAACACTTGATAAGAGGTCAACACAAAGTACGTGAGAGAGAAAGAGTTCAAGAGAGCTTCTCTTTTTTTCTTTGAATGAGAGAGGCAAGCGGGACTAGGATTTTTTTTCTCAAGTCTTCAGCCACTAAAACGGGTCTTGGGCCTATGTGCAGGCCCACCCACTTAATTAAAACCCCAAATTTGATGAGGTGGCTGCAAAAACATATGCCCTGTCTCGCTGGGTTCGCAATGCGAACTGGATGGCGAATGCTCGCCCTAGACTCGCAGTGCGAATAAGCCAGCGAATGAGACCGTTTTAAAAAAAATTTATGTTTCTGTCCTGCTGCCACTATGCCAATCATTCAAAATACTAAAATCATTTAAAACAGCAATAAAAGCGATAAATACTTACAATGTTGGGGTGTCTCCCAACAAGCGCTTGTTTAACGTCGGCTAAGCTCGACGGTCCAACGCAACCTCAAGGATCGCGAAAAGGAACAACGGCGGGATTCCGCTCGAAATCTCCTCCAAAATAAACTTTCAACCTTTAACCATTAACATTCCAATTCTCCTTTGACGTTGTTTCTTCAATCACAATTGCTCCATATGACTTGATTTCCCGAATCTGAAATGGACCCGACCACTTAGACCGCAGTTTACCTGGAAACAATTTCAATCGAGAATTGAAGAGTAGGACCAGCTGTCCCACTTCAAACTGTTTGATCACAATTTTCCTGTCATGGTAAGTTTTGACACGCTCTTTATACAGCTTATTGGAATCATACGATTGGAGGCGCAATTCATCCAATTCGTGCAATTGCATTATTCTTTTGTCACCGCTCAGAGTTGGATCAAAGTTCAAAAATTTTAAGGCCCAAAACGCCTTATGTTCCAACTCGACCGGTAAATGGCAATTCTTACCGTAGACCATTTTAAAAGGCGTGAGACCAATCGGAGCCTTAAAAGCTGTCCGATAAGCCCACAAAGCATCATCAAGCTTATTTGCCCAATCCTTCCTTGAGGATGAAACTGTTTTTTCCAAAATTCGTTTTATTTCTCGATTCGATACCTCCGCTTGCCCGTTAGCCTGCGGATGATATGGTGTTGCAACCTTGTGCTTAACACCATATTGCTCCAGAGCTTTTTCAAGCTGAGTGTTGCAGAAGTGGGATCCTCCGTCACTTATCAACACTCGCGGAGTACCAAAACGAGCAAAAATGTTTCTTTTCAAAAAATTTACCACGGTTTTCCATCGGCCTTAGCACATGCTATTGCCTCAACCCATTTAGAAACGTAATCTACAGCGACCAAAATGTATTCGTTAGAAAATGAAGATGGAAACGGCCGACAAAGTCGATTCCCCAACAATCAAAAACTTCAATTTCTAACATATTTTGCAAAGGCATTTCATGCCGCTGTGAAATTCCGCCACTTCTCTTACATTTGTCACAACTTTGGGCATGCGCATCTTTGAATAAAGAAGGCCAATAAAAGCCCGATTGAATGACTTTTGTTGCCGTTATTAACCCATTGAAATGTCCTCCATACGGAGAGTTGTGACAATGCCACAGTATGTTCGTGGCTTCCTCTACTGACACACATATTCTCAAGAGGTTGTCGACACCAAGTTTAAACAAATGTGGTTCATCCCATATAAAGGACTTGGCATCCGACAAAAATTTCCTTTTTTGATGGTGAGTTAGACCATCCGGTATCAATCCGGCGGCTTTGTGGTTAGCCATATCGGCGAACCATGGTCTAACTTGCACCCTAAACAATTTTTCATCTGGAAACTCCTCTTTGACCTCACATTCCTTCTTGGTCACGTCAACGTTTACCAGGCGGGATAAGTGATCTGCCACCAAATTCTCGGATCCTTTCTTATCACGAATTTCAAGATCAAATTCTTGCAACAAGAGGATCCAACGAATTAGCCTCTGCTTAGAATCAGGCTTGGTGAGCAGATACCTTATAGCCGTGTGGTCCGTGTAAACGATGACTCGCGACCCAATCAAATAGGAACGAAATTTTTCCAACGCATACACTATTGCAAACAACTCTTTCTCAGTTGTTGCATAGTTAATTTGAGCTTCGTTTAAAACTTTGCTCGCATAGTGTATCGCATGAAAATTTTTAGTTTTCCTCTGACCTAAAACAGCCCCCACCGCATAATCACTAGCATCACACATTAGTTCAAAATCCAATTTCCAATTAGGTGCGATGATTATCGGTGAGGTAGTTAAACTTTTTTTTAAAACATTAAAAGTAAACATGCAAGATCATCAAAGTCAAAAAACTTATCTTTATTGAGCAAATTGCTCAATGGCTTTGCTATCTTCACGAAGTCCTTGATGAATCTCCGATAGAACTCTGCATTTCTGAGAAAACTTCGGATGCCTTTGACATTCGTTGGAGGAGGCACCTTTTCTATCACTTCAATTTTGGCTTGATCAACCTCAAGACCTTTGGAGGAGACTTTGTGGCCCAATACTATTCCCTCCGTAACCATAAAATTGCACTTCTCCCAGTTTAATACCAAATTCGTCTCAACATACCGTTCAAGCACAACCTCTAAATTTCTCAAACAAAGATCAAAAGAAGCTCCGAAAACGGAGAAGTCGTCCATAAATACCTCCATCGTCTTTTCAATAAGATCAGAGAAAATAGCTTGAACACAACGTTGAAACGTTGTTGGCACGTTGCATAGACCAAACGACATCTTTCGGTAGGCAAAAATTCCGAAAGGACAAGTGAATGCAGTTTTCTCATGGTCATTCGGGTCCACTGTAATTTGGTTATACCCGGAATAACCATCCAGAAAGCAATAGAATTGTTGGCCCGACAATCTCTCTAACATTTGGTCCATAAACGGGAGCGGAAAGTGGTATTTTCTAGTCGCGGTGTTTAGCCTTCGATAGTCTATACACATCCTCCACCCCGTCACCGTTTTTGTCGGAATCAACTCATTTTTTTCATTCCGGATCACGGTCATTCCTCCTTTTTTAGGCACCACATGGACCGGACTTACCCACGGACTATCTGAAATAGGGTAAATCATACCGGCATCCAAAAGTTTTACAACCTCTTTCCTTACTACTTCTTTCATTGTTGGATTCAAATGACGTTGCGGTTGAGCAACCGGTTTGAAATACTCTTCCATGAATATTCGATGCATACAATAAGAGGGACTTATGCCTTTGAGGTCGGAAAGAGTCCATCCCATTGCTTCTTGATTTTTTCTCAAAACTTGAATTAACCGGTCTTCCTCGTTTTCAGATAAATTACTGCTTATGATAACCAGTTTATTACCACCGTCATAGAGAAAAGCATACTTCAAGGTTGAAGGAAACACCTTCAGTTCAAGCTGGGATTTTTCCTCATTCACCACCTTTTTTAGAATTTCCTCTTCATACTCCCAAGGTTGCAACTCTTCTAAAGCTTCAAGCTCCATCAAACACTCCTCAAGAGCTCTCTCCTCTTCAACTGAGAATACTTCCAAGGAATCATCTAAAGCTCTTTGTAAAGGGGTAATGACATGAATTTGCTTTGTGACATCAATAATCACTTCCTCCGTTGCATCGATTCTGAAACAATCACCTTTATCTTTCTTGTGCTTCATGGCATCATAGAGATTGAAACACACCTCCTCATCTTGGACTCTCACTTTCATGAGACCATCGTCCATGTCAATTGCCATTCTAGCAGTTTTCATGAAAGGCCTTCCAAGAATCAATGGAGCGTCCTCGTCTTCCTCCATTTCAATGACCACGAAGTCTATCAGAAATAAAAATTTATCCACTTTGACCAACACATCTTCCGCAACACCGTGAGGACGGGTAGTGGATTTGTCTGCGAGTTGCAATGTCATTTGAGTGGACCTCAATTCCATGTGTCCTAACCGTTTCACAATTGACAAAGGTATCAAATTGATACTAGATCCCAAATCAATCAATCCGTTTCCCACATAGATATTCTTTTCTCGGGAGAGTACGTTGAATGATAGCGCTACAGCTAGCATCTACCATAATGGTCTCTTGATCCGTATACCTCTTCTTTTTTGTGAGAATATCCTTCATAAATTTCGCATATTTTGGCATTTGCTCCAAAGCCTCGGAAAATGGAATGTTTATTTGTAATTGTTTAAAAATATCCATAAACCGAGCGTAGTGCCTCGCACTATCTTTCTTTGTAGGAGCATGAGGATATGGTAAATATTGGATCGGAATATTATTCAACGGTTCCTTCCCCTTCCTAGTTTTTTTCAAATTTTCTTCTCTCTTTCTTTTTTCATCATCCTCACTTTTTTCCTTCTCATTTTCAACTAGATCACCCTCAACATTTTTTTCTACTTCAATCTCATCACTATCTTTTTCTTTTTCAACTACAACCTCCTCCTCCACTACAACTTCACCTACACCCATGTCAGTCTCTCTTCCACTTCTCGTTAGAATAGCCTTACAATGCTCTTTAGGATTTGGTAGAGTATTTGCCGTAAAGTTTCCTTTTTGTTGGTCGGCCAATTATTTTGATAATTGTCCGACTTGCATTTCAAGATTCCTTATGGCCGCATCGGTATTCTTCTGATTGGATATTGACATTTGCATAAATTACGTGAGAGTGTCTTCCATCTTCGTATTTCCAATGGGAGCTTGCGGAGGTTGAGTGTAATTTTGGTATGGTTGAAGGTTTGACGGTCCGGCTTCTTGTGGTCTCCATGGTTGTTGATAACCTTGGTTACCCCGTTGTTGGTAACCTTGGTTGCCTTGTTGATAAGGAGGTCGGGGTTGGTATCCTTGATTTACAGCATAGTTTACCTCCTCCACAATCGGAGGACAATAACTGGTAGGATGGTCGCCTCTACAAAGTTCACAAACCAAGACTTGTACATTTTTACTCGAGGAGTCATGAATTTCTTTAAATTGTTGAGGAAGTTTAGACATTTGTTTCGTTAACAACTCAACTTGCTGGGATAATAACTTGTTTTGAGCAAGTATAGCATCGTTGGTTCCCAATTCCAAAACTCCAGGAGTCCGTTGAGAAGGTCCACGGTTATGACTTCCTTGACGGTCATTCAAAGCCATCTTATCAATAATAGCCATGGCTTCTACATCGGTTTTGCTCAGCAAGGATCCACCTGCGGTGGCATCCAACAAAGTTTTATGCACAAGTTGAAGTCCATTTCGAAAAATATGAATTTGCGACAATTCATCAAAACCATGGCCCTTGCATTTTCTCAACATAGATTTGAATCTCTCCCACGCTTCGTTGAGAGATTCGTTAGCACCTTGTGTGAACACTGCGATTGTGGTCTTTGCCTCCATAAACCGAGTATGAGGGAAAAATCGCTCCAAATTTTTTTCTTCAAGTGCATTCCAATCTGTCATTATTGCCGTTGACTGATCAATATACCATTCCTTGGCCTTCCCAATGAGGGAATGCGGGAATAGTCTCTTAAATAGAGATTCCTCTTCAGCTTCGGGCGCACCAGTTGCTCCCGCAATCTCATAGAACTTCGTCAGATGGGTAAAAGGATCCTCATGATCCATACCAGTAAAAGGACTTTGATATAGCAGTTGGAGAATACCAGTCTTCATTTCTGAATGACGACCGTTCTGCGCATTACGAGCAAACTGTGCATTGTGTCTTGGACTGTTCGTGCATGGTCTAGAAGCAGGTGGAGGTGGTGGATCTGCCATAGCTGGAAGTAACTTTGGAAATGATGGTGGTATAGAAGTCGAACTTCCCTCTTGTTCTTGCTTTTGTCTCGCTAGTTGCCTCCTTCATCGCGTTCTGCTATTGATTCTACGAGCGGTTCTCTCAATCTCAGGATCGAACAGAAGTTGGTCCGCCCGTAGTTTCCCTCGCATAAAACAAAGTATGCACACAAAACAAAACAAATTAACAAGTTCAAGAAAAAGTTAACAAACTTAAAACAACACAACTATTGCAATGCTTGCAATATCAATGAACAATCCCCGGCAACGACGCCATTTTGTTGAAACAGTATTAGGGGGTGTTTTTATCATCTCCACAGGGATTGCCGATATTAGATGCTTGCCGTTCAATAGTTATAGTGTTTTAAGTTCAATAGTTTCAAATGGTTCTCGACTTCGTTTAACATTAATTGGTAGCAAAGAGTAAATTTGTAGCAAAGAGTTTAAAAGGGTTTTTTAGAAAAGCATGTCAAAGTTAGGTTTCGCTAATCCTTTTCCCATATATCCAATTAATCATGCATATGAACTTAGTTTCCGACCAATACAGCCGTGTATCCTCCCGACTATGTTTATGTCTAAAGCAAAGTCGTGAGTATCGTTGTTTAGACCGTTAGATGATGTCTCACGCTAACAATCTAAAAAACAATCTTTAAGATCAACACAAAGCAATTAACAAATCCCAAATCTATGTCTAGAGTTTGGTTTTTAAGAGATGAAATTATTAGGTCATGATTTGTAGAATCTATGTCTAGAGCAATACAAACCACAAATAAATCATTAAGAGCAAATAACTTCATCTATATTAAACAAAAACCTTGTTCATATACAAAAGATCAAAAGAAATACATATTATCAGGATCAACTACATATAACCTCAACACAAGAGGGTTTAGCTACACATTCTCATGGTAGCTTGGATGACAAGTTTGAAGAGGAGATGAATGAACATCCACGTCGAATAATCGAGAATGGATGTGACTTCAGCTTCTCTAGTGAAAATTCCCTCTTTGATGATCAAAATGCAGAAAACTAGGTTTTTGAGTGAAAATGAACAAAATATCCCTTTCAAGAAAAGTGAAAATCTATTTATACACACCAGAATTCTGCAGCATACGCACTGCGAGTGAATCATTCGCACATCGAATGAGAGAAAATGACACCTTAAGTGCCTCTGAGACTTAAACTGCCCAGGCTGATGTCGTGGGTTCGCACTGCGAACGATCAATTCGCACAGCGAATCATTCGCCAGCTCATTCGCAAAGCGAATTCAGGGCTCATTTTCCACTAAACGGTTCTGCCACCATTCGCAAGAACCTTCGCACTGCGAGCCTACCAGCCCGCCTTCGCTAGGAGTTCGCAAAGCGAACTTTAGGTTCTTTTCCAAGTGAAACATTCTGCCACCATTCGCTGGAAGCCTCGCTGACGTTCGCAGTGCGAACCATCGCTGACACCTTCGCCAGAACTCGCAGCGCGAACACCCTGTTGCAGCTTCAGGATTCCATGGCAGCTTGCATCCACTCATTGTGTCTCACATTCTTGATCCTTTTATGCCTATTCCTGCACACTAGCACACAAATTACAAGCACCACACGTATATTCCAATGTTTGAAGAACAACACGAATCTCCACTAAAATCAACAAGTTACACATGGAAAGTAATGAAAAATGTCAAGTATTGCATACAAATATATAACCTGTTTGACATTTAACATTGTACAGGAAAAGGCACTTAAATGATCAAAGTTGTGAGACACAAGAAATGGTGGAAGCTGCCAAAGAAAAGAGAATGATATCAATTAGTTCGCTGTGCGAACGTGAAGGCGAGTGCCAGCGAAGGTTCGCTTTGCGAACGCTGGCGAAGCTCCCAGTGAATGGACCCAGATTTTGGTAGAGGCAAAAAGAGACAAAATTCGCTTTGCGAGCTGGAAAGCGGATGTTCGCTTTGCGAACATTCCTTCGCTTAGCGAATGCACGTGAATTTCTGGGGCGGTTTAACTATTTGAGGCACCTGAAGTGCCTATTTTTAACCATTCGCTTAGCGAATCAAGGGTTCGCCTAGCGAACCTGCGAATTCCTGAATTGTATAAATAGGATTTTCACACTTTTTATGTTTATATTTTGATTTTTGGAGATAGAGAAACTTGTAAATTAAAAGATCAGAGCTTATATCTCTTCATTTTCAAGGGAGAAAAGGTAGGATCTTTGATTTCTTGTTGGGAAAGGATGTAATCTTTTGATACCTATCTATTTCTTCTAATGTATGTTTGTGAATTTAGTTTGGATTCTCTATTGTTTGTTGTTTTTTATTGATTATTTGTGGGTCTTGACAAAACCTATCTCAAATCTTTGGTCTTAGATTTTCAAACTATCATTGAACAAGCTTTTGACATGAGTTTGTGATTTGATATTCATTTTATCTCAGCTCAATAGCATTGTGTTGATTGTTAGAATGAATAGCTTTTAATAATTAATGCAATAAGAGACTGCGCTATCGCTTTACAAATGGTGTCGTGAGGGTGCGTGAGAATATTGATGAAAAATGACATTCACATTCATATTGGTAAATTAGATGAATACATGTAAACAAAGGGTTAAGCGTGTGTACGTATTTTGATCATTGGCTTTGTGTATGAATTGTTCATGAGTTTGATATTGATGTTATAGTAATATCTGTTGGGTTTTGATTCCAGAAATGGATTAGGCTTAATATTCACGTAGGCGTTATATGCTTTGTATTGATTGGTGATGCGCGAGAGAAATTATTGATCGGTATAAAATCACTTATAATATGCGGGGGCCGAGAGGGCATGTATGTTGTGAGTGATACGTGATGATATTAGACGAATGTTTGATTTATGTATGAAATTAGTCAGAAGAATGCATGTGTTATCAATTGATGAGATCCAATTCCAACAAGGCTCCATTTATAATTCTGTCTTTAATTTATATTTTCTGGCTTTACAATTTCCGCATTTGCTTTTGTTTCGCTTTAAACCAGAACTTTTGATTCATGAGCTTAGAAATATAGAAACCGTTGAATGGCATTCTTTCCCTCACACTGATCCCTGTGGAGAACGACAAAACTGGGTTACTTGTATATTTTTGCTTGCTGCAATTCTAGCTTCAACAAAATGGCGTCGTTGTCGAGGATTGGTGTTTAGATATTGAGTCGCATCGCGATAGTTTCTCTATTTTTAAGCTTTGTACATTTGTTCATATTATATGCATTAGTTTTCTTTGATGTTTTTTCTAGTGTGATCAGGAATGATGAGAACTCTTAGATTGGTTGCTATTTGTATAAAAGTATTCAATGAAGCTTCAACCGAGTCTGGATGGATGTTGAGCGTTGAAAGTATGCCTGGTAAATTGTAATGCTTTATAGAATGCTAGAATGATTTAAGAATTTTGTGCTTTGTGCAAATGTGTATTATTGTTTCATTTTTCAACTTGTTGGAATGCTTGTTTCACTTAGGTCCAAAAGCCACTAATTCTGAGGAAACCTCCATTGTTTACTATATGCTAGGATGACTGATAACTTTGTTTAATTTGTTTGATTCATGCTTTATCTTTTGATTATTGTGATCTTGTGGAAGCATTAGAAATGATCAAGGCATTTATTTATATTGAGCACAACCGTATCCAAAAGTATCTTACCCGTGAGTAGCGAGAATTCGTTAGCCCCTTTGAGCCTAAACAGTTTAGATCTCATTTTTAGTGATGAACTTTGTGTTGTACATAATTTGAAAGTGTAGTTCATCATTGAATTTTGTGAGTTTCTAAAAATTTCTTCTTGAACCTTTGAACATTGTTTTAATTTGATTTCCTTGCCTTAAAAAGCAAGGAGCGTTCACTTGAGGTTTGGTTGAATTCAAGTTGGGGAGAATGAAAAAGAAGATTGGTAGGTGATAAAGTTTTTGAAAAAGTTCAAACAAGTATGAAAAGAAAAAGTGTGAATATGAATGTGAAAAACAAAAGAAAAAGAATGCTTGTTTGAATGAGAAAAATAGAGAATGAAATAATTGTGCATAAGGAAGTTTGAGAAGGTTTGTGGTAAAGGAATGAGAATGGTGAATGAAGTTGTAATGTGTAAATACCATTTATTGGCAATTTCGATTCCATGGCCTTTAGAAATGTCCCTTTGTTGTGAACCCGACCAAGCTACAACCTTTAAAGCCCTTAGTGATCTTTTTGCTTCCATATTTTCATTTTATGATTGTTAGATGTTGTATGAATTGATTGTAATTTACATTGTTTGTCGGGTGGGTGAAATTTCCCCGCGGTTGCAAATGCGTCAATTTCTTCATTCTTATTTTGAAGAGGAGTGTTAGAGTGATTCAAGTATGAAAACTTAGTTGTTCTTTGAAACAATTATGATATTTGTTTAAGAATTTAATTCTTTGTCATTGTTCGATTTTATTGAATGGTGAACGTTGCTTGTGCGCATTTTCGTGCTTGTCCGCATTTATCTTGTTTTGGTTGAATCTTATGCTTGAGCAAATCCTCTTGTTTTCATGAGGGGTGCTTTGCTTGAGGACAAGAATAAATCTAGTTGGGGAGAGTTGTTAGGTGCAGATTTGACCTAAAAATGTCATATCTTTCTTTGCACTTTTTCCACTCTTTTCTCATGCTTTCATTGATTTTAATCATTATTATTGTTGTTCTTCTAAACATTGAGAATATACCTTTGGTGCTTGTAATGTGTGTGTTATTGTGCAGGAAAAGGAACTTAAATGATCAAAGTTGTGAGACACAAGAAATGGTGCAAGCTGCCAAAGAAAAGAGAATGATATCAGTTAGTTCGCTGTGGGAACGTGAAGGCGAGTGCCAGCGAAGGTTCACTTTGCGAACGCTGGCGAAGCTCCCAGTGAATGGACCCAGATTTTGGCAGAGGCAAAAAGAGACAAAATTCGCTTTGCGAGCTGGAAAGCGAATGTTCGCTTTGCGAGCATTCCTTCGCTTAGCGAATGCACGTGAATTTCTGGGGCGGTTTAACTGTTTGAGGCACCTGAAGTGCCTATTTTTAACCATTCGCTTAGCGAATGAAGTTTTCGCCTAGCGAACCTGCGAATTCCTGAATTGTATAAATAGGGTTTTCACACTTTTTATGTTTATGTTTTGATTTTTGGAGATAGAGAAACTTGTAAATTAAAAGATCAGAGCTTATATCTCTTCATTTTCAAGGGAGAAAAGGTAGGATCTTTGATTTCTTGTTGGGAAAGGATGTAATCTTTTGATACCTATCTATTTCTTCTAATGTATATTTGTGAATTTAGTTTGGATTCTCTATTGTTTGTTGTTTTTGATTGATTATTTGTGGGTCTTGACAAAACCTATCTCAAATCTTTGGTCTTAGATTTTCAAACTATCATTGAGCAAGCTTTTGACATGAGTTTGTGATTTGATATTCATTTTATCTCAGCTCAATAGCATTGTGTTGATTGTTAGAATGAATAGCTTTTAATAATTAATGCAATAAGAGACCGCGCTATCGCTTGACAAACGGTGTCGTGAGGGTGCGTGAGAATATTGATGAAAAACGATATTCACATTCATATTGGCAAATTAGATGAATACATGTAAACAAAGGGTTAAACGTGTGTACGTATTTTGATCATTGGCTTTGTGTATGAATTGTTCATGAGTTTGATATTGATGTTATAGTAATATCTGTTGGGTTTTGATTCCAGAAATGGATTAGGCTTAACATTCACGTAGGCGTTATATGCTTTGTATTGATTGGTGATGTGCGAGAGCAATTATTGATCGGTATAAAATCACTTATAATATGCGGGGGCCGAGAGGACATGTATGTTGTGAGTGATACATGATGATATTAGACGAACGTTTGATTTATGTATGAAATTGGTCAGAAGAATGCATGTGTTATCAATTGATGAGATCCAATTCCAACAAGGCTCCGTTTATAATTCTGTCTTTAATTTATATTTTCCGCCTTTACAATTTCCACATTTGCTTTTGGTTCGCTTTAAACCAGAACTTTTGATTCATGAGCTTAGAAATATAGAAATCGTTGAATGGCATTCTTTCCCTCGCACTGATCCCTGTGGAGAACGACAAAACTGGGTTACTTATATATTTTTGCTTGCTGCTATTCTAGCTTCAACAAACCTGAAACTGGTTGCGACGACCATGTTTTTGTTCTTCAAGGGTTTTATCGACGCTTCCCTTTAAAAATAAAACTAGTGGCGACTCTGTCTATTTCGAGCGTTCATACGCTTGGGTATTTTTTGCGATGCGACAGCTGGCGACTCTACTGAGGATTACTAAGAGGGTCTAGCTTAATTTATTTAGTTTCAAGTTTAAATGATAGCTTCTGTTAAATATTATATTTCCTTTCTTATATATATTAATTTCTATTTATAATGTGGGTTTAGGTGACTTGATATTTCACACTCACGTTTCTAAAAAAACATAAGCTTAAGTTTGGTGGTTGCGTAGTATTGACCTTCGGGATGTACATCTCGCTTTGTTAGTACAAAGACCCCGCCTAGAGAAGATTTTTCTGGCTAATGTTGTCATATAATGGCTCGTCCGTTACTATGACAAAATTTAGATTATGATCCATGACTTTAGGTTCCTAATGCAACTTTCAAGATCAATGGTCCAAGATGAGTAAAAATGAGTGTGCATGATGAACCTTGTTGCAAGTGAGGTAGTGGAGCAAATGTAATTGATATTTTGATATGTCTAGAACCTTCCACGCAATGCTAGAATGATATAGGCCAAATGAATAGAATGGAAGTGGCTGTAGTGTTGAGAAACTACTGAAAATAAGCAAAAATAACAGGTGTAACCGGTTATCGGAATCCTGGTAACCGATTACCAGCATCCAAACTTGCCTTTCTTGGGCTGTTAAAGAGGGTGTAACCGGTTACACTGATTTGGGTAACCAGTTACCACAGTCAGAATTCCTCTCTTTTGGCTTGGAATAAGGTGCTTCGGCCATGGTTCTGCATTTCAATCTTGTGCTTTGATAGGTAGGCATAGAAATCCCTTTGTTTTGTTTGTATTGATACTTTGACGACTCTTTTTGAGGATATAATCATAGCCCTGAAATTCTCTAGGGGTCTGGACATACCTGCAATGAATTCACAAATAAAAGTGCTGATGCGTATGCAGGGAATGCGAGTGCACATGCTTATGCAAAAAGGCAAAAGGGAGGTCAAATTTCAGGTTACGACGGTTGCCCCTATTTAATCCTCTTGGACCTGAATGTACGAATTGTGGAAGCTTTTCGAGTATTCGAGGTGGAAGGGGATTAAATATAAGAGTAGCTCAAAAATTTGGCCGTTAGTGGTGAACGTGTATTGAAAGGGAGTATATGGATTGAGAATTTGATCATGTGGGAATGCGGCTAAGATTCTCTTTTTTGTGTGAGGCCATTTAGTGGGGATTGGATGAATATTCTGCTATGGAAATGTATTGGTCGCAAGGGATGCTGGACGCATATGATAAATGCCATGTATGCTTAATGATGTAGCGGTGCAGGTTATGGTACATTGTTGCAAGTAGGCAGGAATGTAACGAAGACAGACTTCGGCTCGACATCCTTGGTTGGGGAGGAAATAACATGGATGGTTCTTGAACCACCACCACTGCTGGGGAAGAAGGAAACACAGATGATCCTCAAACTACCGCCACTGCTGCTGGGGAAATGGGCCCAGATGATCTTCAAACCACCACCTCTGTTGGGGATGCCGGCTCAGACCTATTTGGAGACTCTGTGGGGACACGATTCCGCTGGGAATGGTAAAATCCCAACCCCGCTGGGGAAGGAGAAAGCAAACAACTTTTCGGATAGCTACGGCGACGCTCAATGCGTATCAAGCTTTGAAATGGGGGCTACCAATTACCCCTTTGGTGATCTCTGGTGAACCACGCAATGCATAATGTTTTTTTCTGTTGATTTAGCTTTTTGTTATTCTCAACGCTTTATAGTATTATGTGATCACAAATAATTGTTTATTTGCAAACAAAATAATAAGAGAAAGAGGAAATTGTCAAAAGAATGAATTTTATTGAATATGGAAAGAAACAAAAATTGGTACATAAATTGTGTACAAGGATGCAAAAATCCTTGATGAGGAAATTTACAAAAAATTGAAAAATAAAAGTAAATGGCAATGGGAAATTTGTGTTTTTGCATTAATTACAACATTGGCTATCATCCCTTGTAAGATCCAAGTTCTAATACCTTGCTTCCGTTGACGATGATTTGATTGCTCCTTTACTGTCTGAGGTCTAGACGTGATAAAGATAGGCTCAAGTATTTGCAGTCGAATGCCTTTATCCCTAATTTTTGCCTGGACATTTCAGACGTATTGGCTTGGTGGGTTGTGTATACAAAATTATTACTAAAATGATGGTCAGTAGATTGAACAGAGTAATTATAAATTTGGTATATTCATCTTAAATGGCCTTTATACCTGGAAGGCAAATGTTAGATGGAGTTTTTCTTATGAATGAACTTCTGGATTCGGCAAGGAGAAGGGATGGTAAATGTATGGTTTTCAAAGTGGACTTCCAACAAGCAAATGACTGTGTCGATTGGTCTTTCTTGGAGGAGGTACTGAAGGCTATGAATTTCAATCATAAATGGATAAGGTGGATTAATGGGGGAGCCTTAAACTGTTTCCTATCAATGATAGTGAATGATGGTACTACTAGAGATTTTAACGCAAGTAGAGGACTTTGACAGGGTGATCTAATCTCCCCGTTCTTGTTCTTATTGGTGGCGGAGAGACTTGTGGAGATGGTAAGACTTGCAAATTCCAAGGGTTCGTTGAGAGGATTCAAAGTGAGCCTTGACGATTATGTGAACTTGGTTTAATTTGCGGATGACGCTATACTTGTAAGTGACGGTTTGTGGAAAAATCTTTGGGATATTAAAGCTTTGTTGAGAGGTTTTGAATTGTTGTCCGGTCTTCGCATTAACTTTTGGAAGAGTAGTTTTTATGGTATTGGGGTGGATTCGTCTTTCTTAAGTGAAGCTGCTACTTTCTTGGCATGTAGGGTTGGTGTTTTACCTTTCAAGTTTTTAGGTCTTGTTGTGGGAGGTAACCATAGAAATCTGGCATTCTGGAAACCGGTGGTGGAGACCTTCAAACAAAGATTATCATCTTGGCGTGGAAAACTTCTTTCGATGGGGAGCATGATAGTGTTTATCAATTCTGTTATCTCAAACCTCCTTATTCATCATCTTTCCTTCTTTAAGGTGTCATCTAAGATGTTGATTCAACGGAAATTCTTGTGGTCGGGTTCGCGTGAAAAACAAAGCATAACTTGGGTAAGCTGGGAAAAAGTTTGCTTGCCTAAAAGTAGGGGTGGTTTGGGCATCAAATATCTTTCAATTTTTTATGTAGCGTTGCTATCGAAATGGTTGTGGTGTTTCATCCATGAACCATCTGCTATTTGGCGCCGTATCCTTAAGGGTAGATATGGATGTTTGGTAGCTAGAATCGTTCTTAAGAGGAGGCTTGGAGCTGCGAGTTATGATTAGTTTTGGTGGCGTGACATCATGAAAATAGGCGATACCATGAGTGACAGTTTTTTCTCGGACCACCTGTCTTATAAATTAGGAAACGGCGAACGCATTGCATTTTGGCATAGCCTCTATATTGGATAGGTACAGCTGAAAACTTTGTTCGCTAATCTTTTTGTATTTTCGGCTTCGAAGCTTGCTGCAGTTGCTGACATGGGGTGCTGGATAAATGGTCGGTGGAGGTGGGACCTGGCCTTATCAAACCATGAGCTACCAGTGGAATTGAGAGGTGAGTTTGAAGCATTGGAGGTGCTACTAGTGGATGCAAAGCCATCATTTGGAATGGAGGATCGATTTGTTTGGATTCCTGGCTGCCGTGATAAGTTTTCAGTGAACAGTTGTTATAATTTGTTGTTGGCTCATTCGATTGTGAAGGATGTCGAGATTATTCCCAAGGCCGCTTTGGATATCATTTGGCGTACTAAAGTTCTGTTGAAGGTTGGTGTTTTCGATTGGAGGTTAGTTTTGGATATACTTCCTACGCGAGCGAACCTGGCGGCCAGGGATATAATCTACAATCCCACGAGTTAGTTTGTGTGTTTTGCTTCAATGCGGTGGAGGATATCAATCACATCTTGTGTGCGTGTCCGATTATAATCACGCCGTGGAGGAAGATTGCGGATTGGGTTGGGATCCATTGGTTGGAAGAGGGGAATATGTGAGATCACTTATTTGCTTGGTTCCTGAAGGTGGTCAAGAGAACTTCCAAACCATCCGCTTGTTTCATTTGGATCGTAACATGTTGGACGGTATGGTGGATTAGGAATCATATCATTTTCAATGCTAGGATTGCTAATCTCGAAGATATTCCAATGAGGGTGAAGCAAAATTCTTGGAATTGGTTGGAATTTAGATTCAAATTAATGCCTAAATGTAGCTTCTATAATTGGTGTAAATCACCTCTTGATTTTTTGTGATTTTGGAGTTCTTTAGTCCTTGTGTGGCTTTTTTCATTTTGTTGGTGTAACTGTGTAATCCATGTTCCTGGATTGGTGTACTCCTAGTATGCCCTTTATTGAAGTGTTGCTTATAAAAAAAAACACTACTCGAACCTAAGATATCAAAACCAGAATCATAATTTGGCCGTGTTAAGAGTCCCACATCGGATAATATATGGCCTGAACATGAGTTTATAAGTGGGGCAGTCATCACTCTACCAACCGATTTTGTAGGGTTGAGTTAGACTCAACCACATTTCTTAACATATTATCAAGAGCCTTGATTTAAGATCCGGTGAGCCATCTACAATGAAGTTTCCGTTATCGAGCCGCCCACCATTTATTTCCACGTTCCATTTGTCTAATCCTGTCCCCATTCTACCAACCAATTTTGTAGGGTTGAGTTAGGCCCAACCACATTTCTTAATACGTTAATTTATCATGAATTTTGGCCAATTTAATTGAACTCTATTTTCAAGATTCTCGTCAGAAACTGAATACAATTGAAATGTGTCTTCAGAATAACTAGTGTGGAACCCGTGCGTTCGCACGGGGACCCGTCGTTGTTGCGCGTTTGTTACAGAATGTATTTGTTGTCATATTATTTATTTTTAAAAAATGTAGAAATAAAAAAAAATTATAGTATTTGTAAATATTTGTTTAATTTAATAAATAAATATTATCAACATACATAAATTGGAAACACATTATCAAGTTGATCCTCACTTTTCTCAATTTGATTCTTCAACTTGACAATCTCTTCTTCTGAGAGCTGAAGTTTTAAATTGGAAACTCTTAGTTCTTCCTCATTTTCGATAAACTTCTTGAGCAACTCATCATAACTTCTATTTTCTCCGTCCCCAAGAAACTGGCTCTGTATTTCCATATCAGGAATCTCTTATTTCAGCTTACCTTCGGTGGTTTCTTCATCATCGATATTAACCGGAGTGCCCTGGTTACGGATTACAGACTGGGTAAACGATTCAGGTTCCGAATACAAAGAGGGTGAGGAAGGTGATCTAGAGCCCTCCTTCACAGAAACGTCTGAGCTAACCCCACCCGAGCTAGGAGAGAAATCCAAATTGACAGATTGAAGATCAGAATCTGGCTTTACCTTCTTCAGATAAGGAGTATGATATGGAGTCACCACAGATCTCTCTTGGTCAAGACCTTCACCAAAATCGCCAGAGCCCTCCATCTGAGATTCTGAGGGTAAAATAAAGTCTATGATAAGTACTCAGTATTAGAAAATCAATTTATAAATAAATCTTAAATGAACAACTTTTCCATTCAAAACATCAACAAACAAAGAAAAATTAATTAAATTCCAATAAGTAGAAGTAACACGAAAACAACTGGCTCGTAAAACCAGTGAGACAGTGACTACCAGCAGTCGTGCTTTCTCTCATCATTTACCAATATATGAAGAGAATCCAAAATAGTTTCATATAACAAAACAGTTTAAAAATCCTACAATCAATATAGATAACAAAAGTAAAATATTCAACATAGACACTTTAAATCTTCCTGAATCCCAAACTCGCAAATTTGTAGCTCAAAAGTACTTATTTACTCCATTTAAACAGCTGACATTTTAATTAAGTTATATAAAATTATGTTTCCTGGCAAAATTGCATCTCTTGATCAAACAAATAAGCATAAACGACATGTCACAACTCATTTGTGCAAGCAAAAATGGTTCCGACTTTGAAAATATTTATTCTGCAACTACAACTGATAGATATTCACATTGACAAAATCATCTGATAAATCCTTGAAATTAAAGACGTTTAGCAAATTGTCTCCGAAATTCATGAAAAAAAAATAGTTCCTGAACTGCAGGTCTTCAATTTCAAGATTATTTCCCCAATGCATAAATCTGGATACATCTACCAATAATTAAGTTGAAGAGCAATTTTAAACATAGAAACCACAATTAGACGCAAAATCCATAAATAACACCTTCAACTTACAATCAATTTTACTCGAAAATAATAAAAAATATCAAAACAAATTTTAAACCACCAGAATCTATTAAAATGACCCTGACACAGCCTCTAGATGACCCTTTTCAGTTGCATAGTTGAAACTGCTAGTAAACATCTTACATGGCTTTGAAGGGTCATTAGTACATAACTTTTTCTTATACTCATAAGGCATCTAAAAAATCTCCTTGAAAGTACTCATTGCTTCCTTCATTGTAAAATAAAAAACGAACAATGAAACCAAAAGAGAGAACATGCAACCAAAGATAAATCACATAATCCAAACTTTAAACAGCTCAATAGGCTCAAATTATTTAATGACGTCAACCTAAAAACTGATATACCTGAAACACACATGAGAGATCGACCTATGAGCTTGTTGTAATACATGCGGTTTTTTCCATGGCATGTCAGAAATATCATTACATTTCAACCGCAGGATGAAACAGTTGCTTTCAGCGACAAGAAAGCACATCATATGCCATGAATATATATGTCAAGGAAGACATCAGAATGCAATTTTTTTCTTGATAATCTGTTCTAACACTCAGTTTTGCTTGTCCGTAGATCATCCCTAATAGATGTTGCCCATAAATGAAAAAGCTAACATATTATACACTTTGCCTGTTCTTGCAAGTCAGTAGGAAAAGTTGATAAAAATTCTCATAAAAACATCTAAAGTCTGCAAATTTTTCATGTAAATTTCTCAAAAAGGATCACCTAAAACCAACACTAAGAAATTCCATTTACTACATATTCAAGTCCACTCATCCTGAACTCCCTTAAAACAAAAATACCTTTGGAAAACATTGAAAACCCCCACCAGTTGCATTGAGCAACGCCAATGAAAGAAATCTATCAGGATAATTATACTGACAAACAACAGGATAGAATACAACCATCAGTCATGATAATGAAGTTCATATCTACTTCCCTTTTCAATTTCTTACGACAACCATCGTTGTCACCATAGCATTAACATTCTTCAAATCAGTAAGAATAGTAAAATATGTAGCAGCAATATAACACAAACTATTAAAATGAATGAAAAATCACAAATCATGGTAGTAACTATTTCCTCAATCACAAATGCACTATAATTGGTTTCAATGGCCATGATGATAATGTTCGGCATCTGGAATTATCTGAAGGTAATTTTAAGTTGTTTGAACAACAAAAATGTCTTAACCATTGGGGGAAAACTATAAAGTTATAAAACTCATAACCAGCTAGAAATTAAAAGGAGGAGACTTATCTTATATCATCGGTATCGGTGTTGCGATCCTCTTTTTCATTTAATATTACAAACAAACAAAAAATAGAGTTAACTATAAAAGTATACATTCAGGAAATCATAAACCAGTAACAAAATCTGAACCATGTTTTTTAGATTAAAAAATGAAATTAAGGTAGTTTCGAATCTGACCACCACCACAGTCGTCGTCAAAAACGTCAGATCCACGACTACAAAATCGCACACCCGCCGCCATCAACTCTTCGCTTGAAACAAAATCATAACATATAAATAAATTTCCATCTTCGCTTGAAATCGGACCGAAAACAAAAGCTAACAAAACCAGGATGAATACGATTAATTCGGAAAAAATAAAATTGTACATAAACATCAAATTGTACATAATATCAGTGAAGTATCATTTTTCTGCTATTTATACTTCACTGTTTCCATAATAATTTATTTGATTAAAAAAATAAAAATAGATGCAAACAGTGACACATAAACATAACTATATTCACCTTGCATCATCATTTACAGGATCAAGAGGTCCTGCAATTTCTTCAATACTCTTATAAAAAACGAAGTTGCTGAGACACACAAATATTATTGAAAATTGATGGCTTAAGAAATTACTCGTTTCACAAATAAATATCAGCATCATGGGTAACATTAACAAAGAACTCCAAAAGAAAGAAATCATACACACAGTTGAGAAACCCTAAAAAAATGAAAGAGAATCACCAAAATCATACCCACCGCCCGGTATTCCGCAAACTTGTTCACATCATTCTTCAAAACATTGGCCTATCCGTCGAAACTCGGTTTAATACTTCCTGAAAGAACAACAACAAAAGGTTAGATGTGAAATGGAAAGACAATGAAATTTATAGCTTTGCGACGATACAAAATCAGAATTGAGATCGCTAGGTTTATCGGCTTCGGTGAGGGTTTTGCTATTTGAAGCACGTTGACGGTATCACAAAAAAGAGGGAGAACGAAGAAACTGAAGCATAAAGAAGAAGAAAAGGGAGAAGGAAGAAGAGAGAGAGAGAATAGATGAGAGAGAGGGTTTGGAAAATATCAGACTTTTGCAAAAGAGAAGAAGGAATGGTTAAAGCCAGCTACGTATCCAAAAAACACGTGTAAGGAGAAGCAGCGAACAGTTGGCAGGCTGTGAAGCAAGAGGGGCAACATGGGTATTTCCACAGCCATCTAAATTCTTATATGGTAGATGTCCATCAAAAGCAGCAAAAATAGTTTGATAAAGAAGAAGAGATTTATCATTATAATAAGAAGGGTAATGCTAACATGTGCCCTAAGGGCACACATTAAGAGTTATATGTAAAAACTTTTTTTTTGGAAATTGTGCATTGGTTTTATTAAAATTTGATAATTAATTTTTTCATTGTATTTTTCAATACAAACTTTCTATTTGTAGATTTTTTAACATGTGCCCTAACCAGAATGATCCTTTGATAAAAAAAAATTGCGGTAAGAGTTCATGAAAATAGGATTGTCAAATCGATTCAAAGATTTAATAGATGATTTGATGAGAATAGAGAAGGTATATGTGATTGGTATCTTACATTTACGCTTTCGATTTTCTCAGCAACATATTTCTCCATCCTAACTCCACAAGTTTTGATTACGATGTGATTGGAATATATATATATATAGAATAACATTTCTTAATCCAAATGAAGTTAATGATATTTTAAAATTTTGACAGCAAATCATGACTCAACTAACCAATGTGATATTAGGATATTTATAAATTCAATGATTTTCAGTGTTGTATTTAGAGTTGTCCAACACATATTAAGGCCCGAAGCAAAAATTTAAATTTAAATTTTAATATAATAAAAATATTTTTATTTTAAATTAATGAATTATAATTTTAAAATTTTAAAAATGTAAAATTATTAAATTATTCTAATCAATTTTGCTTCATATTTTATTTCTAATTGATAACACATCTAAACACTTTATAAGCATTTTTAAAAAATATAATTAAAACATTACCGAAGTTTTTTTAAAAAATTTAAATTTCAAATATTATTTTATGTAAAAAAAACTTAAATGTTTATTATTTATTAATATAAATTTTAACATAATTGTCATTAAGATCGTGCAAGACGGATTACGCGACATAGTCCAAAATTTTTTACGGTTAAATCGTGGGTAAAAAGGGTCTAAAAAATATTAATTATGTTTGAACGATAACAAAATAGAGCTCCAAATTATTTTTTCTAGTTAAATCATATTTAATCTACACAAAACCTCCAAAAATATAAGAGGATCTTAATTTTTAAATTAATCAATTATACCATACATATCTTAAATAATTATTATTATCATACATTCTTAATAAATGTTAAAATTAAAAATAATTTAAAAAGTTTTTTATAAAAAAAATCAATTAATTCAAACTATATAAACACTTTTAAAAAATAGGCCCTAGGAGGTAGACTTGTTGGCCTACCCTAGGGCCAGCCCTGGTTGTATTTGTGAGTTTATAATAATAATAATTAAACTTAAATATATTTTTTATTCTCCTATAAGGTGCTTTTAATTAAAATGAAAATTTTATTTTTAATTATGGTGAAAATTTGACTAGATATTTATGACATGCCTTTATTAAAAGTTTGACAGTAAATCATGACTCAACGAACCAATATAATATTCATAGATTTAACAAATTTCACTATTGTACATTAGTGAATTTATAATAATAATAAGGCTTAATTGCAACTATGGTCTCCCTATTTTGTGTTTTTTTGAGTTTTGATCCCCCATTTTAAAAACCACGATTTTGGTCATTTTTTAAGTTTTGAGTTTAATTTTAGTCTCCTCTCCAATTTTGATCCAACTGTTCATGCACTGTTCATGTACGGACATGCACTATTTATGTACGGACCATGCACTGTTCATGAACAGTACATGAACAGTCAGCGTTAAAATTGGGGTGGGGGACCAAAACTGAGAAAAAATGATAATAGGGGGACTAAAAATGCTTAAAAACAAAATGGGGGATCAAAACCCAAAAAAACTCAAAATAAAAGAACCAAAGTTGCAATTAAGCCTAATAATAATTAGGTAAACATTCTGATACTCTTAGATTTTAGTAGAGTATACTTTATCCAATCAAATAATTGTATTCAATATCACATCATTTTTTCTTTTATTTTATTTTTAAAAAAAATATAAAATTTTAAATCAATTTATACTAACTAAAAGTATCATATCCAACTAAAACTCATTAATACCTAATAATTAAGTTTAAATACATTTTTGTTCTTCTATAAATTTTCTTAATTAGAATAAAAAATATTTTTAATTATGTTGAAATGTTGACTAAGATAATTATAACACATCTTTATTAAAAATTTGACAGCAAATTATCACTCAACCAACCAATATGATATTTATAGATTCAACGAATATCACTGTTGTATTTGTGAATTTATAATAATAATTAAGCTTAAATACATTTTGTCCGCATATTAAACTTTTTTTAAAATAAAAAATTTATTTTTAAATATGCTTACTTAGATAACTATGATACCTTTATTAAAGCAAATCATGACTCAAAACCAAGATATTTATACATTCAACGAATTTCATTGTTGTAATTGTGAATTTATAACAATAATAAAGTTTAAATGCACTTTAGGTTTTTTTAATTAGAATGAAAATTGTAGGGGTGTAAACGGGTTGGGTTTGACCGAATTTGACGTCATCCGTTATCCAACCGTTCAAACTTTAATAGATTGGTTTTGTCGTCCAATCCGCAACTTCATTGTCAAAACATACCCGAACCGACCCGTTCATTTATGGGTTGAATTTGCGGGTTGTGTTTCAAATAAAAAAAATATTATTTATGATTATTTTTGTCGGTTTCAAAAAGTGTATTACAACTGAATATAATCATATTTATTTATAACACTCAAATTTGATGAAAACACATTATATAATAACGAATAAAATTCATCAAGACGACATAACACTTGATAATAATATAAAATTCAACAAGACATATTATTTTTATAAAATACATTAGTTAAGAATGATACAAAATAAAATAAGAAACAACATTTAATCTTAAAATTATGTAAACTTATGTAAACGCATTGGTTTAATATTATTATTGAAGGAGAACAATTTTTTTTGGAAAAGTTATGGTTATCACTGAAATATTAATTGTATATTTTTATTTAAAATAATAATAAAAATAATAAGAGATTACTAAAGCTATGTCAATCGATTGTGTCAACGGGTTGTAAAATTCAAACTCGATATCTGAATCAAAACTATATGGGTTGAATTGGATATACCCGTAAATGAATGGGTTCAGATAATTTATAAGTTAGTTCGGTTTATGTAAGTGGATTCGTGGGTCAACCCGCACCCATAAACACTCATAAAAAAATATTTATAACTAGTAGAAAGCCGACTAAAATAATTATGACATGACTTTATTAAAAATTTGATAGCAAATCATGAATCAACAAACCAATCAGATAGATATTACCTGAAAATGCTAAATAAGATAACTTATTATTTAATTTTTTTATAGGATAAATTATTAATTTTAATATAATTTTTTTAGAAATTAAGTAATTATTAATAACTCTAATTCAGATACTTTTAGAATTTAATTAATAAAAATTTTAAAACAATTATATTAGGTTTAAGTCCATTTCCTCTTAGGATTGGTCAAATTTACAATATAACAATACTATGTGTGACTAACCCTTATAAACACTCATTTTATTTTATTTGCAAACAAAATAATGTGGAACAAAATCATATATATTTTCAACACAGGAAAGACCGAAGATTTTATGGTTGCAGCAAAAGTTTTCTTAGCTGGTGTATGTTTGCATGATTTTCTTTCTCTTTCATTTTTTTTTTCACATGAAAACTGCATATATTTTACAATAGAAAATGGTCCACATTTGCATGTTTATAATATGTGTGTTAAAATATGGTAAACATTTTTGTTGGTATTTTCAAACTTATCTATAACTATATATAAAGGGGATACACCATTTTGGGCTGACCTATTTTTGTTCCAATATTACCCTTAATACCTATATATATTTTCAACTATTATTTATTTCTTACTTTTACATAAAAAAAATAATAAGAGAAATTTTAAATACAAAGAGTATTTAGAGGTTGAGTGGTTACATAGAGGTTCCACAAGAGTATTTAGAGGTTGAGTGGTTACGGAGAGGTTCCACAAAGTTTTCTTTAACCGTATAACCGTATAAAATGGATATAAATGTGATGATAGAAGGATAAGATATATGTTGAAATAATTGTGATAGATGATTGTAAGTAATATTTATGAAGAGGGACACGTTCATATAGCAATGAGTATGGCTTTTAGTTGTGTGATGGATTGTTGCAATAATTGTGAGTCTATCTCATTATTTCATGTTACATTTTTTAAGTAACAATGGGTAAAAATAGGTGATCTTAGGGTAAAGAAATTTGGAAACTTTGAAAGACAAACATAATTAGAGAAGAAAGATTGTGACGATTTGGCAACATTAATGCATCAAGCCACTAATGTGGAGGTTGTATTTTGTAGGGCTTTTCTTTCTGGTTTGTTCTGTAGATAGACAAAGTGTTTATTTAATGTGTTTTTGGACTTATGTATAATATGTTTATTTATCATTTATGTTTTATCCTTTCTCTGCAAATTAAGTTCCCATTTTATTTATTTTACAACAATTGGTGTAAGCGAAAAGAAATTTCAATGTCTTCTATTTCTTTCTATTTCCAATGTAAATATTAAAATAAAGTATGTTATTATTATCATTCTCATAACAATATTGCATTATACTACTGGTTTTGTTTACTCTAATTTCTTTCTCTCTGAGTTTGCCTCACCATTCTCTGTTGCATCAGCAATACTCATATTTACCCTTTTCTTTTTCTTCATTTCTGTTTAATATCTATAATTATAGATAAAGAGATATAAAGTTCTGGGCTTACCTATATTAATTTCAATAATACTCCTAAAAGAATAGTTATCCTGTATCTATAGTTAACTAATGAAGAATTTCAAAAAAAAAAATCCCAAACATGTGTGACCGACATTCATGTATAGAGCAGTTATTTCAATTGTTTTAAGAAAAAAATTATACAGAGGGAAGTTGAAATCGGTTAAAATATACAGATTTAAGTTCATTAGTAAAGAAATTAAGTTTTCAAAAAACTGTCACACATATATCAATGGACATTATGATGCAGTTATTGCAATTAAAACATCAATATATGTCAAAATCATTATGTAGAAAAATTATTGAAAAGTGTATGTATACGTGTACAAAGCAAATATATCTACAATATTTTTTAAGTGGCCTTTATCCTACATAATGATTTTGCTGACACTATTGGAGAAAGACCATTCCCGGGAAATGCATATAAGCACGAAACAAACTTCGAGCTATGAGAAATCTTTCTATGTATGATATATGAATGATTTATGTATGCAATGCATATGATAGGGACAACTGAGATAGACTCTTTTGTGAGGGAAGAATGGAACTCTAATTCCTCAACACATGGAACATTGCCCACTCTGCTTGGAGAGAAGATGTTAAACATATCTCTGTCACACTTATGAATTGTATCATGCTGATAGTCTTTTGAGGAAAGACATCTTGAGGATTCTTGAAGAAGACTGCCCCAGATTGATTGACTCATGAGGATAAACTGATCATGGCTTCAATTTGACTGCTGCAGGGGAAAAATTGATCATGGCTTCAATTCTTGAAATACATGCTAAGGATAAACTGATCATGGATTCAGCTTGACTATTGACGGGGATGAACTGATCATGGCTTAAGTTCTTGAAATGACTGTTGAGAAGGCTAAACTCAACATGAGTCTTAAAAGAGATCTTATGGTTAACCAAATATGAGAATAACTTGTACTGAGCAACAAATCTTGAACTGATTCACAACAGGATCTGGAAGTAATGTGCCCTTGATAGGATCACTGACCAAGTTTCTCAACTGTTTGAAATTTCTTGATGAGGAAAGTTTGCCTGCAAATAAGAATCATTCATTCATGGTAATTTTAATGCAAAGCTCAATGCAATTTTGAAATCAAAATCATTTTTTCTGGAAAAATATTAATGATGTAAAGCAAATGAATCACTTGTCAAAACACGGTGGTTTAGGCATTCAAAATGAAAGAGAAAGCAAAGGTATGACATCAAAACAAATGATTGGCAACAATCTTAGGAGTTAGTTTACGTAACCCTGCTGTAGTATGCTTTCAAAAGAAATATGGCTTCAATTAGGTCTTTTGAGGGTTGTAACGTGGTCTAGTTCACGGTTTTCGAAACAAAGGATATAGGCTCAAAGTTTATTTGTACCCAACCCGTTCTTCGTGATGATCTTCAGTCCTATGCTCAGTTAATTCAACCTATGCATTCAGGTTCCAAGCGATTTTGGAATTGCAACACTATTATGATGATGGCTCAAGGGCCAAGGGATTTTTTGAGACGGCAGTCACTTTTTCTTACAACATTTTGTTGTTTTTGATAAGGACCTCAGTCAACTCATTTTGTCTTTGAGGATTTTGGTAACCTCTTGATTGATTTTTTTGTTATCCCTAACTTTTGCCTGAACTGTGTCATTTGAGCTTACAGTCAGCGGGATGCCCCAATTTTTGCCTAAGTCTCCTTCATAGGTTTTGACTTAGCGGGATCTTCTTTTGATTTTTTTTTCATTTTTTTTTTTTGAAATATAGTGACTGCCTGGCTTAATGATTACAATGAACCATCATTGGCTTTTGATTTGAAAGACATTTTCGAAACTTCTTTGATGTGTGTGAAGGAAAGCTTGTGATTGCAATGATTCTCTTGTGTTTAAATACACAGTCAAATTAACTGAGAACTACCCTGCCCCAGGTTAAGATTGCGGGTTTTTTCGTACAGAAATAAACTCTAACTTCTAGGTACAAAGGGGTTGACAAGGGATTTACTTCCTTATTTCTACAGTGTTTGGGAGTTGAAACAATGCCTGTACATCATCAACCAAGTTTTAATTGAAAGCATACAATCCAACAATTTTGGGTATTTCGTCTTCATCATCCTCCCTCCAATCTTTGCATAAACAAAAGCTTGATAAAGAAAGTGAACAAGAGATATATTTTTGTTTGTGAAAAAGAAAGCATAAAAATGCACACAATGGATATAAATGAATTGAATCAAAACATTGCAATGCTCATTTCATTGAAATTACCATGAAAGTACAAATAAAGTTCAAAAGCAAACAGTCAATACAATCAAAGAAAAATACAAACAGAAAGAAACAAGGCCTAGTGACTAATCAACAACAAGGATGAGTTATCCTGTCTGAAACACTGGCTTTAGGAGATGATCCTTCTGAACTGACTCAAACTTCACTTGGCATACTCTGGCAAATGATTGTTAACAACATTGGGATTATCATCAAGAAAAGTCAGAATATTTGCTTTCACCATTTCTTGCACTCTAGTTTTCAATGCATAGCAACCTTCCAAGTTATGGCCTGCCCCACCTTGATAGAACTCACAGTGAAGATCAGCCCTATAACCGGCTGGGAGAGGATTTGGAGGAGGTGGAGCCCTCGTTGTAATCAAACCGTTCTTTACAAGACATGGATACAGCTCAGTGTAGGACATCGAGATAGGATCATAGTTAACCCTATTGCGATTCTGATTTTTTCTAACAGCCTGACGAGGAGCTTGAACTGATTAATCAATGACAACAGGAGCAACCGCAGCTACATATTGTTGTTGCTTGCGATGAGGTTTCCCTTCAACTGAAACAGCATGGGTATCACCATCCTTTTTCTTTTGAAAATTCCCAGCATACTTTTTAGCACCACTAAAGGCTTCAGCATTGGAAATCTTTCCTTTCTTGATACCTTTTCTAGTCTTTCTCCAATAGTGTCAGCAAAACCAGATGATACACTGCCTATCATCTTTTCCCAAAAGAGTGGCTGAAGAGTGTCCATGAACAATCCAGTCAATTCCTTTTCTGCCAAGGGTGGCTCCACTTGAGCAGCTAGCTCTCTCCAGCGCTGAGCATACTCCTTAAAGGATTCTTTTTCTTTCTGAGACATATTTTACAGTTGACGGCGATCAGGTGCCATGTCCAAATTGTACTTATACTTCTTTAAGAAAGCATCAGCCAAGTCTTTCCAGCTTTGGATACGGTTTTTATCAAGTCCCATATACCATTTCATTGAAGCCCCACTCAAGCTGTCTTGGAAACAGTGAATGAGCAGTTTGTCGTTGTTGGTATAGGCAGCCATCTTGCGGCAGTACATCACCAAGTGGCTTCTCGGACAGGTATGCCCCTTGTATTTCTCAAAATCAGGAGTTTTAAATTTGGCAGGCATAACCAAGTCTGAAACCAAGCACATTTCCATTGCAGCAGCACCAAAGACATCATTTCCTTCCACGACTCTTATCCTTTTGTCCAGAGTTTGCCATTGCTCTCTGACTTCTTCAATGTATACAGGTTCTCCCTGACTTTCAGATTGTGGACCAGCAGCATGGTACACGAAAGGAGGTTCAGTGAACAACGGAGCTGAAGATACTGGCAGTACAGATGGGACAACCACTGGAGTAGTTGCAAAGGGTGGCGAGTAATTCAGAGGTAACCCAAATTCTGGCCAAGTAGAAGCTGGTTGCTGAATTAGTGGAGGGTTAATAGCAGCATTTGAAATTTCAGAGATCACGGTCCTCTGAGGTGGTTCACCTCTAGCAATCAGAATTTGCATCATTTCCGCGAGCTTGGTCATGCTGGCCTTCAACTCATCAATTTCCATTCTGACTTTGGCATTGTGTTGTTCTTGATTTTCCATTCTCAATCTGACAGCAGCTCTAGTTCCGTAGTTGTGTCGAGGAAACAGCTTGACAGTGAACAAATAACTGGAGAAGGAGACAGTTGAAATGAGTTTCTGGATAACTTGGATAAATGCAGATGTATGCTCATGGATGCAAGAGTGCATGGATGCAATAACCACAAACAAGATCACTCAAAACACATAGGCTCAACAGTTCGATTCACGGGAATGGAGTCAAGGTTAAGAACCAACCCACAAAAGTATGTACTAAAGGTATAACACCTGTAGATCAAGGTTCTAAAAAGTGCCCAGAATCATAGATCCATCTTTCGGATATTATCGGCTTAAACAACTACTCGTCAGCTAATAATATTCTCAAGAGAAACTCGTTTGAGTGTGGTATCGCCGTAAAAACTGATTCAAGTCTGCACCTGAATAGCCACCGCACCACGTCCTAATAAGGCCAAGATGGGTTAAAGGGTTCTAAGGTTCTCAGCTTCGGGTCCTCGGATCAAGAAGCATAATGGGTTTGCCATTTCTGGTCTGCCATTAATGCCTCTTGGGAGGAGTGCCTCAACTGAGTCCTCGGGAATGGTCTCCAGAGTCGACAGCTCTCTAGGGAACATTCTATCGTCTGCACCAATGCGCAGGATAGTACATTACCAAAGAAAACCTTGTCTGGATGTGAAATTTTCATGTATACTAAACGTGGCCAATGCCACGCAAGCCCCACCACTTTCCACCCTAATCCTAGGTGTATACTCAAGCCTGGGTATTGGGATTAAATCACCACACAGATCACCAAGCACCCTGACAGAACAATCAATAAGAAACAAATCAAACAAAAAGCGATAAATAAATCAAAGTAGGCTAAACCCACTAGGAACCAGAGTCTCCCCAGCAGAGTCGCCACTTTTCTGTAGCGGCAAAATCGTGAGTGTAAGCTATTGATTAACTTAACTCATAAAGCAAGAGTCGTCACCGCACTTTTATTTTATCTAAAAAGGAATGGAAAAAGAGCGAACAAAACCTACACAAGCTCTAAAACAAGAACAAGTAAACAGAGACTAGGTAAGGGGGTTGGTTACGTTAAGGGAAGGTGTTAGCACCCAAAACGTATATAGTACTCTATATGAACCCTTTGAAATATTTACGCTTTTGGTCTAAAAATTTTGTTTGAAAAGTGATTGAGGAGATGAGAAGAGAAATTGTTTTTTAAGATTTTTGTGTTTGGAGAGACTTGTCGCCTCATGCCTACGTACCCACAAAGTGCAATATAGGATCGAAACCCCGTAGTTCGTGGTACAAAGAATAAAATTTGTTTATTATGGTTGATTTTAAATGTAAAGACAAGTCGTCATTTCCAAACGAATAATTCTGCTTAAAGAAATGAATAATGTCTAAACTTATGAAAAAAAAGTTAAAGGAAAAAAGTGCATAAGGCACAAAAAAAGTTTGAATGAGTTTGGTGTTTTTTAAAGTCTTTTGAAAAAGGTGTCAATATGGTTATGTAGTTTAGCATTTATTAAGAAATGAAAAGAAAAAAGTAAAATCACTTGACAAAGTCAAGGTTTAATTATGAAAGAGGTGATAGTTTGAAAAGAAGAAAGTTTTGAAAATTGAAGAATGGGTGGAGAAGAAGTGACTATCCTAAAGCATAATGTAAAAGCTAAGGATGAGAATAGCCTAACCACACAAGCAAGCTCCGTAGTCTTCAAACCATAATTCCAAAGCAAAGGGACAAAGTCCTAGTTCTAAGTCCAAGGATCCAAGAATAGCATTGAAGTCCAAGGTCTAGGTGCAAAACTCCATGTCCAATGCAAATGATAGTAACCATAGTCCAAGATTAAGAGCACAAGTTTTTTAGAGATTTTAGCCTTTATTAATGTTTTTGGTCCAAGTGGACAAAGAGGAAAAGGCATAAGCATAAACATATGTCCAAGTGGACAAAGTGAAAATGACGGAAGCATAAACATGATATGATATGAGATAATAATGGAGCATAAAAGTAAAAGAGAGATAGGGAGCGAGAAGGAAACATAAACAAGATTAGTACAATAATATTGTTAGTAAGTTAGTGATTAGTAGTATACATCGATTATTCCGTCTTGCGTCTTGCGTCTTGAACTATAATGATTAAACAATGTACTTAGGTCAACGTTAATGAAGACTTGTTAGAAGATTGATAGAATCAAAGCCTATACAACAACAAGCTTCAAAGATTTTGGACCTAATACAAAAGATTAACCATCATTGGGCCTACACAACCTAAAGGTTTGGGCCACGAAAGATCAAGTTCCGATTCGGAGGGAGGGACAAATGTAGCGCTATGTTAAGCAATCGCCAAGTAACTTATATAAAAGTCACCATACTCGAGGTCGGTCAATGCACTTTACGTGTTAATACATGTTAGAGAAGTGATATGTAAATCACTCTCCTAAAACATGCCACACAAAAAGAAAAGAGGGAATGGTCTAATCATAATCGAGATTTCACATTGATTTATCAAAGGAAATCTATCACGATTCCAAAGTATGGAAAATGATCCAAATGATCATTCATCCATAGATATGAAATAATGAAGATTAAACATCTTCAAAAAATCAATAATCTTCGATTCTAAGACTTTCATCGACCAGAAAGAAAAGAGATGAAAAAAAATGGATCTAACATGTTATGATCCATACAACCAACAACAATTAATCAAAATGAGAATACAAGAAAATAAAAATCAAAAATATTTTTAATGATTTTTTAAAAGAAATTTTTATATAAAAAAAAAGGAGGTTTATCTAGAAAAAATGGTGTTGGTAAGGAGTACATAAAGGAAAACGGGCCAGGCCCATTATTCACAAGTGGAACTCTCTTTTTTTTAAAACAAAATCAAATTAAATGAATCAGAAAGGGAAAAGAAACATCGTCTTCTTCATGGAGTTTCACCGCCGGTACTGTTCATTGCCATAGCTAGCATCTTTTGAGCTCTACCGAAACGGCGCGACGGAGTTCCAAAATTACACGGTTGCAAACGAAATCAAACGTAGATCTCAAATGTGTCTGTGATTTCGAACGAAACTTCACCACAAATGCGAATCGAAATTGCGAGGTTTATGCTGGAAAATTCCGATTACCTTCAAATTCCGGTGAAATTCAATTCTTCTTCTCCTCTTCTTCTTTATGAACCGCGGATTCTCTGAAGTTGTTGTTGTTGATGTACGTTACGAAATTGTTGCGAGATGGTTGCTATTGATACGCGGCTGTGAAATTGATATTTTATTGAATGGTTTGTGAATGATTTGTAGGATTTATTTGGGGTTTGAATTGTTGAATTGATGCAGGTTTTTTATTTGAATTGAAGAACAAAAGGTGGAAGAAAGTTTGGTTGAAGCTTGCTGAATTTTTTGCAGAAATTTGTTGGCTGTTCAACCTTGGAAGAATTGAATGAGATGCTATCTTATTTATAGCAAACTAGCGTTCAAACGGACACTCTCGTACCTGTTTGTCCGCTTTTTTAAATATGCATACGCGTATGTAGGATAAAGGCCACTTAAAAAATATTGTAGATATATTTGCTTTGTACACGTATACATACACTTTTCAATAATTTTTCTACATAATGATTTTGACATAGATTGATGTTTTAATTGCAATAACTGCATCATAATGTCCATTGATATATGTGTGACAGTTTTTTGAAAACTTAATTTCTTTACTAATGAACTTAAATATGTATATTTTAACCGATTTCAACTTTCCTCTGTATAATTTTTTTTCTTAAAACAATTGAAATAACTGCTCTATACATGAATGTCGGTCACACATGCTTGGGAATTTTTTTTTTGAAATTCTTCATTAGTTAACTATAGATATAGGATAACTATTCTTTTAGGAGTATTATTGAAATTAATATAGGTCAGCCCAGAACTTTATATCTCTTTATCTATAATTATAGATATTAAATAGAAATGAAGAAAAAGAAAAGGGTAAATATGAGTATTGCTGATGCAACAGAGAATGGTGAGGCAAACTCAGAGAGAAAGAAATTAGAGTAAACAAAACCAGTAGTATAATGCAATATTCACTACAAAAAAAAAGTTGATTTACGACACATGAGTTGCGACAGTTTCTAAAAAACTGCCCTAATTCCTAGTCCGCGACGGTTGTCACGGCGGTTTAAGATAAGTGTCGTTGGTTTTTCAAATAGACTAAGCAACATAAATATAAATATTACCAAATAATCATCCTCCTTTCAGACTCACGACCATGTCAACCGTCGTTGCCTAGATCTCACTTTTGTTAAACTTGCTTCTTCCTTTTACAGAATATGTGTTATACACTTTATCCCCAACTTTTTTTCTCTTAAAATTGCAAAATCCCTTATCTCACTCTTCAAACAACTAGAAATATTAGAACAATGGAGTCTCCATTTTCAATTTCAGCAATCGATATTCTTCAAATTCTTCATATTTGGATTTTAAGGAGGTTCGATTTCAAGAAGTTTCTTAAATTTCTTCATTTTCAACTTTCAACGAGGTTCAATTGCAGTGAAGTTCTGTCAATTTCTTCATTTTCAGAGTTCAATTTCAACTAGGATATTCAATTTCTTCATTTTCGAACTCCAACGAGATTCAATTTCAATGAGGTTTTTTCTATTTCTTCATTCTTATTTTGACCTAAAACTTATTTGTTTATGCTATGATGTTATGAGGTATTCACCTATTTTGTTGTCGAGATTGAAGAGTTTTTCTGCGTTGGGATTAGTTTCCCGCAATCCATCGCCGAAGTGTACCCCAAACACCATCGCGCCACAGATATTCTCACTTCACCAACGCCACTAACTCGTTTTCTCAACTCATTCACTCGTTCAGAACTCACTCCACCGAGTTAACTCGCTCCGTGTTTCGGAAATCGCATTCTCTATGTTCGGCGACATTATCACTGACCGACGAGAAAAAAGGCTTGTCGCTTTCTCCGACGGAGGAGACTCAATTGAAAACCCGACAGAATGAAGAGAGAGTTTTAATCAGTGAAGTGTTGGTTCGAAACAAAGACCGCGAAGAACTGGAGAGGAAGGACCTAGAAGCAGAAGCGGCTCAGGCTCTCAAAGCCTGTCGACCTAATTCGGCTCTCACGGTTCGCGAGGTGCAAGACGATGTGCATCGGATTATCAATAGTGGATACTTTTGTTCATGCGTTCCGGTTGTAGTTGATACGCGTGATGGTATTCGATTGGTATTTCAGGTATAATTGAAGTTTTGATAACCGTTTTATGAGGATATTTGAATTGAATTTCAGAAGATTTGAATTGGAAAATAGTGTTACATGTTTAAATGTGTATTGAATTGAATTTGTTAGTGATGATATTTGGATATGTTATGTGAGTACTGGTTTCTTGTGGTATAAGGTAGAACCAAATCAAGAGTTCCAAGGAATTGTATGTGAAGGAGCTAAAGTTATTCCGGTGAAGTTTTTAGAGAACTCTTTTCGAAATGGACATGGTAACCTTTTCCTCTTTTTCCATACCCGTGCAATTGTAATCATGCATATTTTTCCAATGTATATTGGTTGTGGTTCGCAAACTTAATTGTTAAGTTGTCCAGGGAAAGTTATCAATTTGAGGCGTTTGGATGAGGCTATATCTTCTATTAATGACTGGTATATGGAGCGTGGTCTTTTTGCCATGGTCTTTATTGGTTGTGCCTTCAGTCATTAACTCACTATGATGGGTATAGCTTAAACTCACCATAGGTAACAATCATCCATGGATACATCAGGACTCTGTTTGAATAAAGTTATTTCAGTTTATGTACTGGCTGTGATGGTTTAAAATTAATATATCATATCTCGGTTCTGACATTATAATTATCTATTGTATTTCACAGGATTAGCCCTTGAAGCACTTGCTAGAGTGATTTCACTTGCATCTTCTGAAATTGATCAGGTAAAGTTTTGAAACTTTGTAGTGGTTACTTCGCTATTATAAAGCTGCTATATTTGAATGATAATTCCATACATTGTCCAAAAATTCGCTTACATAATTGTATCATATGCTGTATGTTATGGGCTATACTGTCAAATGTTAATCTAAAGTTAAACTCACTGGTGTTGTTACTGCATGTAGTTGAGTATATGTTTTAGCCTTTGCTAGACATACTTATCTTGCTTTTAAATACATCTTACCAACATACCTTTATATAGACACTAATATCAATATTTTATATTTGCCCATATTGGCAGGTCAGTATAGTAAAAAATGGTACAGTGAAGCCACTTCTAATAGTTGATGGCCACTAACTTCTTCCTTAACAAAAGCTAAACGATTTTAATGCAAATTTGATTTGTGGAGTTTTGTAGATCCAAAAAACATGAATTGATCCATGTATATAGCAGAACACATGCTCTGAGATAATATTCAATTGATTGAATTTTAATTTAATTTAAGACAAATTATTGTTAAGGAGATATTTACTATATTTTCCATATAATTATTGATTACTAGCACCCATTTTTTACTAAATGGGATTTGATGGATTGGATTTTTTCAGTACTTTTTAACTGATCTTAGATGCATTAATGGCTTAATTTTTATCCCTCCATCTTGGTCCATCCTACCTCTGTTTGCAATTCTGTTTCAGCATAATAAGTATATTTACTATTTTGACCGTGTTATTTGCTTTTATAGTCTTGATATATGCCAAATTTTTTGGGAATTGTTACTCACCACAATTTCTATAACATGATCAAGGTGACTCAAATTAGAACAGCCGGTAATGAGGTCCTGCTCAAAGTGATTGACCTTGCTGTTGGTGCAGAACTTGCTCTTCCAACAGCATTTTACGATACTTTAGGTATCAATGTCCCCTTAATAGTGAAATCACAGTAGGAAATTCAGACTGAAAGTACTCATGTTTTATTGCATCTTCCTTTGGTTAAACAGGAAATCCTTTCTATGAAGCATGCAATGCAATGCGTTTCTATGCTGAAACTAAGTACCCTAATGTTCTTGCCGTAAACAAAACTGCTGATGGAAAAGGGAATGTTGGCATCAAGGTTTGTTGGTTGTTTTTATTAGAAATCATTTTCTTGCTTTTCTATGTTCTTTGGATTTTGAAAAAAACCAGTATAAGAACCTTCTGCTTGCACATTTACAGAGTTTTGGAACTAACTAGGTAGATATAAACCTTTCATGTGTTTTCACCTAAAAATTTATCACATGGCTTTATTTTCAATTGAAGTTTTGTAGGGTTTGGGATTAGATTATTAAGAAGAGGAGAGAAAAAATAAGACTTTGCAATGTGATTATGACTTGACACAGAAGGCTGTGTGCTAATTATTTCTTAGATTTATTAAAAGATGATCTAAGGCATCCTAAATTACTCTAAGACTTTGAGATATTTTTTTCATTAACTCTAGCAGTTTCTACTAAAGTGAAGCCTGCATAGTCTTATCAAAGTCAGGCTTATTTCACTTGATTTGTTCTTGTGGTTCAACTTAAAGACCCTATCTCTGTGTGTGTAACATCAGAAAAACGTCATTTGTTTTAGAACTAGCCAGATTTTTCCATTCTAGTACTTAAGTTTGCTTTATGTGGAACTGCTTTGCTCAGCTAAGTTAATTAATGGAATTCTGTTTTGACCGATTCATTGTTGAAGGCAATTCGGCATGGGAAAGCTCTTGTGCGTGTAGCATTTAGTGAAGCCCAGCAAAAGTCAGACTATGTGCTAGTAAGTATTAGTTTTTTGCCTTGCACATCAGAACAGTAAATTACAGTTCTATATGCATATCTTGATCATATGCCCTATGCCACATGTTTTGAACCTATATTTCAATGACAATAAGAAGATTGTTTCACGCCTATGCACCTAAACATGATTGTAAACTGGACAGGCTTCTGAATGTATTTATGCACCATAATTTCAATGACTGTAGTGTAAACATTGTCTCAGAATCACACTGTAACTGGAGTTAATACCTGGCATTTGCCTTATAATTGCAATTTTTTGTCTCTCGCCAATACCTAAGTGATTATCCTTTGTACACGTAATACTTGCTATGTTAACTATTCTTCCTGGTGTATATCTGGTGCCTGTTCTTCCTCTGTCATATTGGATTCTCTAAATCTTTTTTTTTTTCTGCAGATTAGAGTTGGTGCCCATGTATATCCTCGAAATCCAGTTCTTCATATTGGAAGTCCTCTTAACTTGAGCATAAAAGGTGTGGCTGGTTTTAATGGTTGCTGTTATTTTATGTCACATCTCACATGCCACGAAAACTTATTGCACTCCTAACTAATATAATTTATTGATATATATTTACTTATTATTTCTTTATGATATTCTCGACTTATGAGAATGTGCATCATCCCATGCTTATGCCATGTTCTACCCATATTATACATACGTCTAATGTGCTTGCTTTGTAAACCTACAACAGTGACGGACTGTTCTTTTTTCAATTGTTCTAATGAGTTTTATTTTTCTGCCTAAAATCTTTTTGACCTTTTCACTATTTCTTCAGGAAGGATAATGCCATTCTATCTTCATATTTCAGGATTGAATGATAAAGTTTCTGGAAAATGGTCTACAACTAATGAAAGTGTAATATCAGTGGATGTGTTGTCTGGAATGGCCAAAGCTGTTGGAGAAGGTTCATCCCAAGGTGCTAGATAACAATATTTAAGTACTTGAAATGAACTTTATGATTGTCAACTAGAGTTTTTGCTTAATATTTAAGTACAATATTATTGCTATAGGCATGGATGATTCATCCATTCAGATTTATAATGTCCGCGTAGATGAGGTACTGTTGCTGTCAATGGATATTTCCTGCTTGTTATTTAGGTAATTAGGTGTTTATACATGATTTCAATCTGTGTATTTAGTGCTTCAAACCTTCGATTGCGATGTCGTATCAATCCTTCTGCTTATCTTTCTGCAAATATCAGGTAATGCCTTGCTTATCAGATGTTTTGTTGCACTTAAAAATTGCATGATATACTTATTACAAGTTATTAAAAATATGCAACAATTCTTGTTGAATATTAACTACGCTGTTTTATGTGGCAGTTCTAACGTTCAACCGCTTGTAATCACCGCACATCCTGGACCCTAGCCTTTCTTACTACTATCCATTATGAGTTTTTGTTGCTTTCCTTGTAAAATCACAGGAAAATTTGTAATTTTGTTGATGGGGTTTTCAGAAGTATCCAATAACATGTAAATGTGATTGGAAGAGAGAAAACAATTATGTTGATTTAGAGATGAGTTTTGAAACTTGTGTATTATTATGAGTTTAGCTTCAAATCAGATACTGAAATAGAGTTCAATATTTCATATTATTGGACACCCTATATTTGAATCTTTTTGGTGTCTTCAATATTCAACATGATGCCAATGTTTTTCTTAGTTCTTATGCTTGAATGCACCTTAACATAGAGGTCTTAGTCTTAGTTTATTCTAAAATGCTGTTTTTGAAAGGGAAACATATAGGAACGTTTCGATGTCAGCTAAATTGGCGTTTGTGCTAAAAGTTCATTTGAATTTTTTTTTAATTTTTGAAAAATATTAGCTGTGGAATTACCTGCAGATTAAATATTTCCTACGGATTTACCTGTGGAAATACCTACGATTTTTATCTTTGAATAACAAAAAAAGTTATTTATGGCGGTTTTAACCGCCGCAATTTTCAATTTATAACAGTTCCCTACCCGTCGCAACATAGAACGACAGTTGGAGTGACGGTTTTAGAAACCGTCGCGATACTGCCTGGCGACACCCGTTTCTGCAACAGAAACAAAACCATCGCGACTAGCAAATTGTGGCGGTTCAAACCGCCGTAATTTGCCAATATTAACCGTCGCAACTTGCCAATTTTCTTGTAGTGATTGTTATGAGAATGATAATAATAACATACTTTATTTTAATATTTACATTGGAAATAGAAAGAAATAGAAGACATTGAAATTTCTTTTCGCTTACACCAATTGTTGTAAAATAAATAAAATGGGAACTTAATTTGCAGAGAAAGGATAAAACATAAATGATAAATAAACATATTATACATAAGTCCAAAAACACATTAAATAAACACTTTGTCTATCTACAGAACAAACCAGAAAGAAAAGCCCTACAAAATACAACCTCCACATTAGTGGCTTGAAGCATTAATGTTGCCAAACCGTCGCAATCTTTCTTCTCTAATTATGTTTGTCTTTCAAAGTTTCCAAATTTCTTTACCCTAAGATCACCTATTTTTACCCATTGTTACTTAAAAAATGTAACATGAAATAATGAGATAGACTCACAATTATTGCAACAATCCATCACACAACTAAAAGCCATACTCATTGCTATATGAACGTGTCCCTCTTCATAGATATTACTTACAATCATCTATCACAATTATTTCAACATATATCTTATCCTTCTATCATCACATTTATATCCATTTTATACGGTTATACGGTTAAAGAAAACTTTGTGGAACCTCTCCGTAACCACTCAACCTCTAAATACTCTTGTGGAACCTCTATGTAACCACTCAACCTCTAAATACTCTTTGTATTTAAAATTTCTCTTATTATTTTTTTTATGTAAAAGTAAGGAATAAATAATAGTTGAAAATATATATAGGTATTAAGGGTAATATTGGAACAAAAATAGGCCAGCCCAAAATGGTGTATCCCCTTTATATATAGTTATAGATAAAAACTAAATAAAAAAATATTTGTCATTAAATAAGAAGAGGGGAGAGATGTTTATTCCATATGATAATTTATTGTACACATACTATATAAACAAATTATTTTTACTATTTATTAAATTTTTTAATTATCAATAAATAAGAAGAGGGGAGAGACGTTTATTCCATATGATTATTTGTTAATTGTAATGTTTATTCCAATCCTACATTGTTTCATTTATGTTTATTTTATATGATTATTTGTTAATTGTGTTTGATTTACCACGTATTTAATTAAAAAATTAAATTATTATACACAAATGCATATCACAAAGCAAACAAACGGACATCGAAATAAATATCACAAAATTTATACAAAAAAAATCCGTTTATATTTCGACGCCTGCGCGTATAAATAAAAAGCGAACAAACGGGCACGGGAGTGCCCGTTTGGACGCTAGTTTTAATAAAATGAATCTAGTTCAACTGTAGGGCAAGACTTTCAAGGTTCTTACTTTTCTTGTTCCTGCTACACAAAAGGTGTGTGTAGGTGTACAAACTTATATTTAAGATTATGGCTTGATAGGGGGATAAATGTGGACATAATGTCTAACATAATATGAATTAAATCTTAAACTAGTTTCAAGAAAAGCCTTGAATATTGGATGAACTTTAATTAACAAGGCTAAAAATATACAATTACTCATTAGTATAAATAGTTGTCAATACATGTAATGATAATCATAAAAAAAAAATTATAAAGAAGAAAAGCTCCAGCGAACTTGTGAGTTAAAAAGAAAGTGATAATTGTTATTTTAACTTCATTAAGGCAATTCAATATATTTTGCCAACATTTGGCATCAGAGCTTGTTACATTAACATGACTACAAGTTTAAGCACTAATCAAATTTTATCGGTGCAAATAACCGTTTTCAAATTCAATGGTAGATCAAACTTTCTTATGTGGAAACGCTTGATGGAACTATGTTTAGCAACCAACGAGTATGGAGAAATTATGAAGAAAGGTTTTGTTGAACCAACCGAAAAAGATAAAGAGAAAGTTGATGAGAAACAAGTTGAGAAAGATCATCAACTCAATGAAAAAGCATTGTTTTTTATATGTAAATCTGTGGAGCTATCTGTTTTTGAGAAAAAATTTCATGCCAAAACAACTAAGGAAGCTTGGGAAATATTACTTAAAACATATGAAGGTACCGACTCAATTAAACGAAAGAGGTTGCAAGGATTAAAACGTCAATTTGAGCTAATGGAGCAAGGAAGAGATGAAAGCATTCATGACTATTTTTCACGAATGGACAAACTAGTCAATGAAATGAAATCCAACGGTGATGACATAAAGGAGAAAGATGTTGTGGAGAAAATTATGCGCACTCTTTCAACTCGTTTTGATTACATAGTAGCAGCAATTGAAGAAGGAAAAGATGTCATCACAGTGACTTTAAATGATTTGCAAGCATCTTTGGAGTCACGTGAGATGCGGATGAACGAGAGATCAACTGGCACATTTGAGCAAGCTTTAAAAGCTCAAACAAATGTGAGAAATGAGGGACATGTGCAAAGAAGGCCAAACCATTTTCAAAGAGGACAAAGTTCCAAAGGAAGCTGGAGAAATACTCAAACTGACTCAAGCCTAAGTACACGAGGCAATGGCTCTTTTAAAAATAAATCTAATATTCAATGTCACATTTGTCAAAAGTATGAACATTTTCAATCAAAATGCAAATCTCATATTCAGTGTCTTAATTGTAACAAGTATGGTCACTATGGTCGAGAATGTCGTGCTAAACCATTTGATATTAGAGATAGCCATGCTCGAGTTGCAAAAATTGAAGATGGTATGAAAATGGTGCTTAAAACATGTCATATTGTAGCCGATAAAAATGATGACCAATGGTTGCTAGATACTGGTTGCAGTAACCATCTAAGTGGGAATAAGGAACTATTTTCAAACTTAGATAAAAGTTTCCATATCATAGTCAAGCTCGGTGATAATTCAAAACTTCAAGTTTTGGGAAAAGGAAAGATCGCCATCAGATTGAAGGATGGGTCTTTGAATTATATTTCTGATGTATTCTATGTACCTAGTATATGTCAAAATCTCTTAAGTGTTGGACAACTTGCTGAGAAAGGCTATGATTTAAACTTCAACAAAAAAGGTTGCACTATCAATAATGCTGAGATGGGACTCATAGCAAAGACAAACATGTCAAAGAATCGTCTATTTCCAATGAACATCAAGTATGATGATGATATGTGTTGCAAAGTTGTAGCTATTGATGATAATTGGCTTTTGTACATGTGTCTTGGACACTTCAACTTTGAAAGCATAAAGTTTTTTGTGAATAAGAAATGGGTTAATGGCTTACCTGTCATCCAAGTTCCTGATCAACTTTGTGAAGCTTGTGTAGTAGGAAAGAAGCATCTAGATCTTTTTCCTAAAAGGAAGGCATGAAGAGCTACAAAACCACTTGAGCTTGTGCACTCTGATTTATGCTATGTGAAGGTTCCATCAAACTGAGGAAATAGATATTTTACTACTTTCATTGATGATTTTAGTAGGAAGACGTGGGTTTATGTATTGAAAAATAAATCGGATGCTTGTGATGCACTCAAAAGATTTATGGCGTATATTGAAAGACGAAGTGGTTATACTCTGAAAACCTTAAGAACTGACAGGGGAACAGAGTATATTGTATGTGGTGATTTCTTGAGATAGCATGGAGTTAAGCATCAAATGACTGCAAGATACACTCCTCAACAAAATGGAGTGGCAGAAAGGAAGAATATAACAATCATGAATAATGCGATAAGCATGTTGTATTGCAAGAATTTACCCAAGAGTTTTTAGGCTGAAGCAGTGACTTATGCAGTATACCTTTTAAATTGGTTTCCAGTGAAAAGTATATGTGATAAAACTCCACAAGACGTTTGGAGTGGGAAAAAGCCCAATTTGAGTAACTTAAAAGTTTTTTGTTGTATTGCTTATGCACATGTTCCAGATCAACTGAGGAAAAATCTTGATGACAAGGCAGAAACGTGCATCTTTGTAGGATATAGTGAAGAAACAAAAGCCTACAAATTGTATAATCCAGAAACTCATAAGATAATCATCAACAGGGTTGTTACCTTTGATGAAGATGGATCTTGGGATTGGTTAGAAAAGGAAAAAGGCTTATTGCATGTACCAATTACTATAACTGAAGAAGTATATGATAAAGTTGATAAGCCATCCACTGAACCAACACAAGACTTAGCACCTCATAAATATCAACAAAAGGAGCGTCATCCACCTCCTCACTTGAAATATTATGAAGTTGGTCGAGATGATGATCCTGATGATATAGAGGAAGAAATTACTTATTATGCCTTATTTTTTTATTGTGATCCCGTGACATGTGAGGAAGCAGCCAATAAAGATTGTTGGATGAAAGCAATGGATGAAGAAATTCATGCAATCGAGAAAAATAATACATGGGAGTTAACTACACTTCTAGAAGGAAAGAAGCCAATTGGAGTCAAGTGGGTGTACAAAACAAAGTACAATCCAAAAGGAGAAGTGGATCGCTTCAAAGCACAGTTAGTAGCAAAAGGGTACAAACAGAAACCCGACATTGATTATTTTGAAGTTTTTGCTCCAATTGCTAGAATGGACATGGTACGCATGATTCTTTCTCTTGCTACCCATAATCAATGGAAGATATTTCAGATGGATGTCAAATCTGCTTTCTTGAATGGTGTACTTGAAGAAGAAGTTTACGTAGAACAACCACCGGGTTATTTACAAGGAGATAAAGATAAGGTGTACAAGTTGAAGAAACCACTTTATAGATTAAAGCAAACGCCTAGAGCTTCGTACAAACGTATTGACACATATTTTATCAAGAATGGATTGCACAGAAGTCCATATGAGCATGCTTTATACGTCAAAGCAAACAAGGATAGAAATGTTGTTATTGTTTGCTTGTACGTGGATGATCTTATCTTCACTAGTAATAATACTAAATTGTTAGCAGATTTTAAGGAGAGCGTGTCCACTCAATTTGAAATGACAGATATGGGCCAAATGTCTTATTTTCTAGGCATTGAAGTGAAGCAGATAAGTGAGGGAATTTTTATTTCATAAAAGAAATATGCATCAGATATTCTGAAGAAATTTAAGATGGAATCATGTAAACCAATGTTGACTCCAGTGGAAGAAATATTGAAATTAGAAAAAGAAAGTGGTGGTGATCTTGTCAATTCAACAAATTTCAGAAGGCTAGTAGGAAACCTCAGGTACTTGACAGCAACAAGACCTGATATAGTTTATGGAGTTGGACTTATAAGTGGATTTATGGACTCGCCAAGACAATCACATTGGCAAGCTGCAAAGAAAATTTTGAGGTATGTCAAAGGAACAATTGATGAAGGAAATTTTTATTCAAGTTCTACCATGTCAGAGTTAATTAGATACACATACAGTGATTGAGCAGGTGAAACTGAAACTCGAAAAAGCACTTCGGGTTATGTTTTCCATCTCAGTACAGGTGTGTTTTCTTGGTCCTTTAAGAAACAACAAGTAGTTGCTTTTTCAACAGTAGAGGTAGAGTACATAACAACAACAAACTGTGTTACTCAAGCAATTTGGTTATGGAAAAAATTAAGTTAATTGCAGTATCAACAAGATGGTCCGACGAAGGTATTTTGAGACAACAAATCAACAATTGCTTTGACAAAGAATCCATTCTTTCATGGGCGTAGTAAACACATTGACATCAAACATCACTACATTCGAGACTTAATCAAAGATAAAGAAATTGTGGTGGAGTATTGCACTTCGGAAGATCAAATTGCCGATATTTTTACAAAGCCCCTCAAAACCAACTTGTTCTTGAAGATGAAGAATATGCTAGGAATGATAAAACCAAGTTTAAGGGAGGATGTTAGATGAAATAAACTTGGAATTTGAATTTGGTCAATAAGGGAAACCATGTCCTTACTGTAGCGGCAAAATCGTGAGTGTAAGCTATTGATTAACTTAACTCAGAAGCAAGAGTCGCCACCGAACTTTTATTTCATCCATAAAGGAAAGGAAAAAGAGCGAACAAAACCTACACAAGCTCTAAAACAAGAACAGGTGAACAAAGTCTGGGTAAGGGGGTTGGTTACGTTAAGGGAAGGTATTAGCACCCAAAACATCTATAGTACTCTATAGGAACCCTTTGACATATCTACGCTTTTTGGTTTGAAAATGGTTTATTTGAAAAGTGATTGAGGAGGTGAGAACATAAGTATTTTTTTTTAAAGATTTTTGTGTTTGGAGAGACTAGTCGCCTCATGCCTACGTACCCACAAAGTGCAATATGGGATCAAAACCCCGTAGTTCGTGGTACAAAGAATGAAATTTATTTGTTTTGGTTGATTTTAAATGTAAAGACAAGTCGTCATTTCCAAGCGAATAATTCCGCTTAAAGAGATGAATCATGTCTAAACTTATGAAAAAGTTTTAAAAAGAGAAAAATGCATAAGGCACAAAAAGAGTTTGAATGAGTTTGGTGTTTTTTAGAGTCTTTTGAAAAAGGTGTCAATATGCTTATGTAGTTTAGCATTTGTTAAGAAAAGAAAAGAGTAAAATCACTTGACAAAGTCAAGGTTTGATTATGAAAGAGGTGATAGTTTGAAAATAAGAAGGTTTTGAAAAAAGAGAGAGAGTTTGAAAATTGAAGAATGGGTGGAGAAGAAGTGACTATCCTAAAGCATAAAGTAAAAGCTAAGGATAAGAATAGCCTAACCACACAAGCAAGCTCCATAGTCTTCGAACCACAATTCCAAAGCAAAAGGAAAAGGTCCTAGTTCTAAGTCCAAGGATCCAAGAATAGCATTGAAGTTCAAGGTCTAAGTGCAAAATTCCATGTCCATTGCAAAGGATAGTAACCATAGTCCAAGATTAGAAGCACAAGTTTTTTAGAGGTTTTGGCCTTTATTAATGTTTTTGGTCCAAGTGGACAAAGAGAAAAAGGCATAAGCATAAACATGTGTCCAACGGACAAAGGAAAAAAATGCGGAAGCATAAACAAGATATGATATGAAATGATAATAATGGAGCATAAAAGTAAAAGAGAGATAGGGAGCGAGAAGGAAACACAAACAAGATTAGTACAATAATATTGTTAGTAAGTTAGTGATTAGTAGCACAAAGGCCCTAGTGCCATAAGCCTTCAAAAGTAACACCGAATATTTCGTCTCGAGTCTTGAACTATAATGATTAAACAATGTACTTAGGTAAGGTTAATGAAGACTTGTTAGAAGATTGATAGAATCAAAGCCTCTACAACAACAAGCTTCAAAGATTTTGAACCTAATACAAAAGATTAACCATCATTGGGCTTACACAACCAAAAGGTTTGGGCCACGAAAGATCAAGTTCCGATTCGGAGAGGGACAAATGTAGCGCTATGTTAAGCAATCGCCAATTGACTTATAAAGAAGTCACCCTACTCGAGGCCGATCAATAGTGATTTTTGTGCTAATGCATGCTAGATGAACGATATGTAAATCGTCATTCGAAAGCAATACCGCACGAAAAGAAAAAAGGTAATGATCTAGTCTTGGTCAAGAATTCAACAAGGAAATTCTAAGATCCATAAGACTTTCATCGATCCAAATAAAAGAGAAATAGATGAAGAGAAAGCCAAATTAAACCACAAAATTATGTGATCTAAGGCTAAGAACAAAGGGAAGGGGTTAGGAATGAATAAACAACCAAAACAGTCCAAAAAATAGGTGAAAAACACCATTATGCACTGTGCAAATCGAATGCACCAGTGTGCAAATCGATTGCACAGCAGAAAATCAGCAATTCTAAGCAAAAAATACACTGTGCAATCGATTGCACTGAAATGCAAATCGATTGCCACTGACAGACAGCAATAAAATCAGCATTTACAAGGCAAAACCATGATCAATCATTTCTCCAAACACCTCATGATCATGGATGCAATTGAGCACGAAAGTTCAAGTAAAACAACAGCAAATAACACCAATGGATCACAATTTGCAAGATCCAAAGATCAAGCAATAAGAATGAATAATAGATCACATTGTGGAAGATAAATCAAAAACAACAATGGTGGAAAATGAGATTACCACTCCAAATCTGAAAATTGCTTCAAATTACTCCAAGATCCAAACTCCAAAGCCTTGATCTATAAGAATTGATGAAGAAAACAAGTTTGGATGAAGGTTTAGCTCAAAGTTGAACAAGATTCAATGTGAATTCTTGTTAACTTTCAAAAGAAGAAAAGTGAGCTTTGAGTGAATTTTATGGTTGGGAAGAGAATTTGCAAGAGGTTTGTTGGCTATCCAAAGCTTGAAGAATGAATGAAATGAGGGTTCTATTTATAGAGTTTAGGCTTGGAAATTTTGGTGGTTTGGAAATGAGAATTAGGCTTGGAATTTGAATTTGGAGGAAAATTAGCAAAATAGTGGTGATTAGTGAAGGTGTATGGTGGGAATTAATTGTGATTATGTAGGGGAATTATTTTTGGGTGATCTAGAATATTCTCAAATGATGAAATTGGTGCCAAATGCTTCAAAATTTGTAAAATGCTAATTTTGGCCAGTTCTGTCCTTGTGCAATTGATTGCAGTGTAGCGCGAATAGACTGCTGCACTGCTGAAAACTTCAAAATCAAGGCAAAAATGCATGGTACAATCGATTGGACCAATAGTGCAATCGATTGCACAGTTGAAAAACTTGAAAAATGCCCTGTTGGCGGGATTGTCCTGGCTCTGGCTCGATTATTTTGATTTGTCAAAGAAGAAATGGAAATAAACACATGAACCTTGGAGTCTCTTGAATAATAATAAATTAAATCTTGGAAACTCTTGATCAGATAATTTTGAATTGTGCATATCAACTTTGATTTTATCAGATGAAATTCATTCGAGCTGAGGGACTGTTTGATATCCTTGATTCCCTTCCTGAAAAAGTTAGTAAAGGGGAAATAAACATATTTTTTGGATTTTTATTAAAGGTTAGTAAACATAAGAAAATAAAGGCAAATAAGAAACACACAGATGCTCGGTGATCCCTACAAGGCATAAACCCAAAGAAGAGAGGGATAAAGGAACCAAAGCATGATATTGTTTGTGGTAAAGATGCAAAATGAGTGTGAGAAATCTTAGGGGTAAAAATTAGGGTACAACACTTACAATCTTTAGAGATGTGAAATAAATCTTAAATTAGTTTCAAGGAAAACCTTGAATATTGGACGAACTTTAACTACCAAGGCTAAAAATATATAATTACTCATTAGTATAAATAGTTGTTATTACTTGTAATGATAATCATAAAAAAAAAATTATAAAGGAGACAAGCTCCAGCGAGCTTGTGAGTTACAAATAAAGTGATAATTGTTAGTTTAACTTCATTAAAGCAATTCAATATATTTTGCCAACAAATCAGAATTAATAAACAATAGAAAACAGATGATAAATCATAAAGCAATTAAATAACACAAAAGAATTGGTAACCTAGTTCGTTGCAACATCACATACGTCTTGGGGGCTTCCAACTCAAGAACAGAAATCAACTCTCAATAGAATTAGTACAAAGCGTCTTAAATGAACAACCTTTATTCAATGTCCATCTTCTTAATTTTACTTGTGTATTTTTATTTAGGACTCCCTCTAAATATGAGAACCCTTATCATTTTCTATCAATCACTAACCCTAGTGATCACTACAAAAACCAGTTTCAAGAATGTCGAGTTACAAATCAACTAACAAACTAAACTTTATGCCTTTAGATATGAATACATGCACTAGATTGGTGCAAAAACAATAACACAAACAAATGACTCAAAATAGAAACCCTAACATAAAGATACTTTAATACTTGCACACTTCAAATGTTAGGGTTGAGTCTCCTTAAATAGCAATGCAACTTAATGGGCATAAGCTTTGATCACGTCCATATTTGTAGAGGATTTTATTTTTATTTATTTTTCCAAAAGCCTCCAACAAAATATTTGATTTTTTTTATTCAAATTTAAATCTCCAATTAAATAGATTTGATATCATTCAATCTTATAAAAAAAATCTAAATAACATGTTGCTAAATGATTTAAACAGATCTCGTTGCACATGTCCAGAAAATACGCTCAGAACAACAACAACAACAACAACAACAACAACAACAACAACAACAACAACAACAACAACAACAACAACAACAACAACATTAGCCTGCTAACAAGGGCCATATGTTGCACACATGTTGGAACATTGTGTCCCTTCTTCACCAAAACATCTTGTATACTCCATGTTGTTTTGCAAAATTCAGTCAATCAAAAGGAACAACAATCTCCCCCTATGGAAAATTTTGGCAAAATCAACTTCATGCAAAACTTACAAGATATGCATGAGTAAATCACAAACATTCAGAACAATCAGAGCAAACAACAGTAACAACAAAATTAGCACACAATCAGAAATAATGTAAGTTTGTTTCTACATCAACAGATCAAATAAAATGCTCTCATACAGATCAGGCACACAAGCAAAGTTAGTAGCCAGTCATGTCAGTCATAACACACCACAACTCCCTTTTTTTGCCACAATTTGGAAAAGGCGTGAACAAAAGCACACTAGATCAGAAGTTACTAAACAACATCAGGAGTAGAAAAGAGATCTAACATTATTATTGGCAACAAAACCATAAGGCTAACAAGCCATTACAAATATAGAACAAGAAAAAAAATAGCATGCATATATACATGGGCCAAAGGAACATAACAAAAGCACATGGAAATATAAAACTTCAGACTTGGTGTTCAGACCAACCCCTTGATTCAATGAAATTAACCCAGTTTTTTATCAGCATCTGAGTCATAATCAATTAGTTGAGCGTGAATTTTCTTCAAAGACTTCAATGTTGTTACAGACTTTTTCCCAGTCACAAATGTTCCAACAGATGGTTCATTAGATGTTGCAACATGTGGTTCAATCTTTGCTTCATTCTTCTCCAGGTCAACCTTCTTTAACTTAGAAACCCTAACTTCCTTCCTTAGCCTAGTGCCTGATTCAGTGGTCTTAGATTCTCTAGATTTTTTACTCATATTAAAAGGAGATTGAAGAACTTGAGAGATAAGAGAAAATATAGTTTTCTGAGAGAAAGATAAAGAGGGACATGTGATATTCTTATTTGTAACGAAGGATTAGTTATAAAGCAACTTTGAAATGGGAATTATAATCCTTATTTTACGTGCAACAATGGACTTAAGAGAGAGAGAGAGAGAGAGAGAGAGAGAGAGAGAGAGAGAGAGAGAGAGAGAGAGAGAGAGAGAGAGAGAGAGAGAGAGAGAGAGAGAGAGAGAGAGAAAAAGGTCTTTGTATCTTTGCATACCTCCTATGAATTGATTGCTACGAATTCTCACATATGAAAATACCAAGAGCACCCTTAGTTTTTCAAACTGAGCAACATCTAAAGCCTTAGTGAATATGTCAACTAACTGTTTTTTTGTTGTTATATGCCTAACCTTCACTATTTTATCTTCCACAAGTTCCCTGATAAAATTCTGGTGAATGTCACTGTGCTTGGTTCTACAGTATTGGATAGGATACTTTGAAATATTAATAGCACTTAAGTTGTCGCAATATAATATCATGACATCTTGTTCGACATTTTATTCCTTCAACATCTGCTTCATCCAAAGCAATTGGGTGCAACTTCTCCCGGTGGCAATGTACTCAGCCTCTACAGTAGATAAAGAGACACAATTATGCTTCTAGCTAAACCAAGAGATTAAATTGTTTCGAAGAAAGAAGAATCCATCAGATGTATTGTTTCTATTGTTAGCACTTCCAGCTCAATCAACATCTCAATACCCAACTAGTACTGAGTTAGTGTCATGAGAATATAACATAGTTAAAAGTTTTATTTATGTACTTCATGATTATCTTAACCTGAGTGACATGACTAGCATTGGGTTTAGCTTGGTATCTAGTCACTACAAGAAAATTGGCAAATTGCGACGGTTCATTTTGGCAGATTACGACGGTTAGAACCGTCGTAATTTGTAAGTTACAACGGTTTCAATATTGTCGCGTAAACGTGCGTCGTGAGGCCGTATTGCGACGATTGTGAAAATTGTCGTTATTTTCACGACGCGTAGCTAACTGACGTAATCTCCATATTGTGACGGGTTTCAACCGTCTTAACTTGCTTAATGATTTTTGTTTTTGTTGTTGATTGCGAAGGTATATTGTGGCGGTTTAAACCGCCGCAATTTTCGAATATTTTTTAAAAAAATCTGCACTCAATTTTTTAGTATTATTATAAAAAAATCAAAATAAAAAATAAAAATGATACGGAAATATATTCTAAAAAAACAAATTAAAAAATGAAAAACAAAACACATCAAAATATAGTGAATATTCATGCCACCTATTAGAAATAGATATTACTGCATAATCAGAAATGTATCCATGCCTAAACCTGAACCTATTGGAAGAATATACAGTACTATTTCACCATCAGCAGAAGAATAGAAATGGAAAATTAAGAAAATGACTCGAACCTGAAGGGTCCACACTAAAGACACGCAAATGACACAAATCCTGCCTAAATGGAATGGACAAATCTTCAGAAGAGACTGACCATGGCAATGGTGGCAAACACGCTAGCACTTGTGCAGAGAATGACCTTGAGTTTATATCATTTTCTATCAAAACCACCTATATTAATAAGGAAAAATATGTTATGTTATAAAATTAATGTTGTTTTGTTTGTTGAAAAACATAAATAGTTGTGAAGACATGCATCCAATGCCAAATATGAAAATTTATTAATGCATATAGGAAACAAGGATGCAAGTATAGGTATAACAATATAACATTGGCAAGACAGACCAATATGACATGTAAGAATATTAAGAATTTGGGCATATATAGAAATAAAAATAACAAAAACAACATCTACAACACATAAACAAATACATTTTTGTGCAGATTATCAATTCAGTGTAGTCGGGTAAAGGCTTGCAATGGTTTTCCCTATAGTGCATGATGATTACATTAGTTTTCATACCTTACATTTAAAATCACATTGTTAAAAAGTCAGAAGAATACAATAAGGTTGAGGTAAAGAAGGAAAAAGAAATCACTTAGATCAGATTAAATGTATCATCTTTCTAAAGAACATAACAGTATTCAAGCATAAAAGTGCCAGATAATTATTATCTTCCAATTTCATACCTCACTTTCAGTATCTCTATCACCTATCTCTCCTATAGTCCGCACATAATGGCCAGATGGATATCGAGATTGACGATCCCAAGAATCAACTGATACCATAATCCTCGTGTCCAAAAGGTTCTCAAGTTGGCGGGTTTGGATATGAATATTGGGAAATCTACGATCTTTGGAGACAAACAATGCATAGGCAACACCGCGACTTCCTCCAGGCATAGGCATTGGCTCCAAAGACCCACAATACCTGAAAAGACAAATATTACATCAATCATGTCAAGAACAGATTGACAATAAAAACAACTGAAGTATGGAAGCTGTTACAAATTTATTAGAGAAAAGATGATATATGCATCTATTTTTTTGTATCTTTTCATACAAAATTGTATTCGCAATTGAAACCAAATACTGAAAATGCACAAGAACCCTGGGGAGACCTTAGTCGAAACATAGAATGATACACAACAATGACAATAGCAGATATCACTTGATTATTGAATATATAAGGGACAATAGTTTCTACAGATTAAAAAAAAAAGCAATATCAGCTCCCAAATCAATTGAGTGTGATTTGTTAGTCACACAAAAATGCTTCAAGTCATTAAAAGGATACTTATGAATGCCAGTTTCTCTTTATAATACCAACAACGCGACAGAGGGACGACTGGATCCAGCATTTATTACTCCAGTGGAACTTTGCTGAGGAGTAGTTTTGGGCGCATCATCAACACTATTTGGGGCTAGATGAACATCTTCATCCTCATCCTCGTCTTCTGCAAGTAAACAATATTACATCATGGGAAGTTTAAATAGAAAAAAATGCTCACACTTCAAAGGATATACTAAAACAAAAATAAGGCTGAACTATTTCAACCTCAAGAAGAAGCATGCTCATGTTAAATACAATGTATAGAGTGAACAAAACAAAGTAAGATATTTCTTATTAGAGGTATACTAGGTTAGCTAGTCAAAGGACTATTATAACTGCCAAGACTGACAGGTGTCAGCTTGGAATGTATCTCACCTGCTACAGTAGGTCAACTGGTTGCTATCTCACCTGCAACCAGCTGCTCTCTCTTTGTAACTAACAAAAGTTTGATCATCAAAAGTTAGTTATAACCAAAAATGAATAGTGCAACTACCAATTCTATCATTTCCTTGCTTATCCGGCTCAAATTAAGGCAAATGTGAATACTTAGTTATTGAGGATATCTCCCTACATAACTAGGTTTCATTCTGACAGACAAAATTACCTTTCCAAGTCATATTAGCAACACATTAGAGCAGTTTTTGGGGACAAGAGATCAAAATGTTAACAAACCAACCTCAGCGAAAACACAATAAACTACACACTTATTCATATTCCTAATATACAAATTTCCTACAGGCACATTTCCAACACCCTCACACGATAAGCTCAAATTTATAATTACAAATTAAGCTCAAATTCCTAAACATTTCAAATTTCTAATTACAAATTAAGCTCAAATTCCATTAACCACCACAACACTATAATAACTGAGCTGAATCAAATCATTCATAATTGGCACACTATATATATAACATAAAATTTCTACATATACAATTTTACATCTAAAATATTATTATGACACAATAAGAGGCCTATACAAAAGTAGGAAAAATATAACCCTTTTGTTCTGGACTGGACCAATGGCTAGAATTGGCCCAATCCGCCTCTGCTCCAGAGCGGCCCCAAATTGCCTAAGCCCAATCCACAGAGGGGAAAAAGTTACCTTTCTGCCCCTTCAGCCGGGCAAGGAACACATCGTTCCTCCCCGGATTTACTGCCCGTCACGCAGGGCTTCATGGCTCCCCGGACAGTTATGGGCATATGCCCGAAACCACGCCTATGCCCGACATAACGGCTAGTTTCGGACACCCTGCCGACATAACGGCTAGTTTTGGGTAGTTACCTATTCTTTGGGGAAAACGGTTATTTCGCCCCGAAAATAGGATCGTTGACCATTGTCATACCCCAAATTTTGATCACTAAGATTTCCCATCATTGTGAAAATCATCATCACAATATGGGGGAGCCATCCTACCTTGTCAGTCTCCCCAGAGATGGGTGAGCATTCAATACAATCAAAACCAGGGTTTCAAGCCCTCTTTGAGTTCTTAGATAAAGGATCAATCAAGGAATGACATGATATTCAACTTGTCTAACCTCTTAAACATGCTCATTAGATAAAAAAGGACTCCCACTCCAAGGATTAAGCACAAGGTTGCTCCCTTCTAAGTGGATCAAGCCTCAAGATCGCCAGTATCACCAAATTAGGGTTTTGGTCGACCAGGGCTTCCAGATGGAAAATTTCATCTGGGCATGAGCCAATGATCCAAAACATAACCTAATATGCTCCATGGAACCTCATGGACCCAATGACCAAGTCAATTTTGCCTCAGGGGATGCATTCATAAAAAATCAGGAATTAGGGTTTCTTGACCTAATTCACCCCTAAGTTGACTTTTGGTGCAAATCATGAACCAAGACCTCAAGAGAGGGTTTGAGGGTCTCTGATGACCTATATTGATCCATTTGGAACAATGGATTAATCCAAGAAGCTTGAGCAACAAGTCTCAGTTTCATCTGCACCACAGTTAGGGTTTTAAGGAAAAAGTCAACTGTAACTTTGACTTTTGACCAGGACATGCTCCCAAGCCCTAAGACATGCCTCAATATACCCTACAACATCCATGGAACATGTCCATCAAGTTTGATTTAGGTCAAGGACATGATTTCCTGAAGGATTGTACAGTTTGGAATTCATCTGATAAAAAGTCAACTGTGCACAAAAGTCAACTTTGACTTTTTGAGATTTTTCACTAAAATGGATTTTTAACCATAAAATGATGTTTATGTATGATTTGAATCATCATTCATCAAGAAAAATCAAGAAAAGTTGGATAACTTGTAAAAGGGGTAACCATAAAACTTAGAAAAATTTCTAAGTTATGGAAAAAGTACCACTAATGCACCAACTTTGGAGGACCATAACTCCTAAACCACAAGGCCATTGTGCACCATTCAAAGCTTGATTTGTAGATCACATTACCCTCTACAAAAGCTTCATACTGACCTATGTCCAAATTCCTCATGGATTTTGAGTTAGGGAGTGATCAAAATCAAGAAAAGTCACTTTGTTTCAACACTTAGTGAAAATTTCACTAAGACAGATTACACACTTTTTGTCAAATGTAGGGGGTTTTTTCACTTGGAATCAAAAGAGATCAAAACCAAACATGTTAAAACAGTTGTTATAGCATGTAAGGGCTTTCCAAAATGGCCAAGAACATTGCCAAATTCCATTTGAGTCATGAGATATGACATTGGGAAGTTGCCTTGCTGAAATCTGTCAAAGGCAAGACAGAATTTGCAATTTGGCTCGATTTGCCAAAATCAGTCAAATTCAAATGCTCATATCCATTTGGACACCTCATAGGATTGAATCTAAAGGGGACAATCACTGAGCCAAGCCTCCAAAGTCATGGGAACAAGAAATAGCACTCAAAACCTAGAATTGCCTAAAATAGGCACAAGACTCCAAATTTGGATTGAAGCATTCAATGGAAGCTCCAAGGTGGCATAGACTGAGCTCTCATCAACTGAATTTAGTCAAGACTTATCCAAGACCAAGGGGACCAGCAGCCTGTGCCCTAACCTCTAGTCAATGGCTAGAGGAGACTTGGATTCTCATTGCACAACATTGGCCAAACCTATTATGCAGTTGCCATTCACTATTGATCCCAAAACAAACTTGCTCTACTATAAATAGAGCTCATTTGTGATCAGTTTGAGTACACCAAAGCCATCAAACAGATGCTTTCCTCAAAATCTCTTTCTCTTGGCAAAAATGCCTTTCTTAGCAAGGTAACTATCGGGTTTTGAGTTTGAGAGATTTTACAACCAAACCAATCACACACACACCTCATATACATCACATATGAGAGGATCAAACACCTAAACAACAACTGGAACACTGATTTCTCAGAATCACCAGTCGATTGCTCAAGGTTTTAACCAAGGTGCAGTTGAGATGCCATGGAGTGATCCAACCAATTTCAATCAAGTCCAAGCACTCAAACACAATCCATAGGGTGTAGGGAAGCTGTGCAGATCATCACAACACAACTGTAACACCTCCTACACAAATCACGATCACCAGCTGCAAGTGGTAAGCATGAGCTCTTCTAACTCTATGATCCACACAATTTTTGCTGCACAATAATTTGGCCATATGTTCATAATCATGCATGGAATATTTCCCCTCAATTAATTGCATTGTTTGAATCGTGTATCAAAAATCCTAGCCTTCATGCAGAAATTAGGGTTCTTGAGGTTTCCTCGTGATTTCTTGTTGTATGTTTAATTTAAATGAAATTAATGGACATAGACATGATCGTGAAGTTGAGACGAGCATAATGATATGTGGATTGCATGTTATAATCAAGTATTCAGTGAGATTGAGGAGGAAATGCAAATCAGCCAAACCCAGAACACGCGCGTGTTCTTGGCGCCATTTTTGAATAATTTGAATATTTGAATTTTGTGATTTTATTTAATTGATTCAAAAATTATTTTCTCTCTGAGTTTTAATGATTTTGAGTTGATTCTTTTTGCAATAATTCACAAAAATGTTAAAATATTTTATTTTAACAAAAAATACCAAATATATTATTTATTTTATATAATTGATATTTTTGCAAAGAATTAATGTTTTAATTGTTTTTAACATTTAAGATATTTTTTCCACCTTGATTTTGCAACTTTTAATGACTTCTAATTATTTTGTAGGTCAATACTTAATTTTTGAAGCATTAATCCAAGATCACAATTTGTTTTCCATGTGTTAAACAATTTTGATCATTTTTAATTGAATTTTTATTCAATTAAATACATTTTGAAAACAAATTAGGGTTTTGGATTAATTCAACCCTCATAGATCATTTTCAAAACACTCATGGGCCTCTATTAGAGTGTAAGACCCAACCCTTTTGTAAATACCAAAATTTTGGGCCTCACTTATTGTATAAGTCCCACTGTATTTTCAAAAATCTCGGCGCGAACGCCAATTCAAAATCAAACCAACTGGGCCTCTCCTCGAGCTATAAGACCCATTCAAACACTTTGGGCCTCTATTAGAGTGTAAGACCCAAACCCCCTTTTAACCAAAACATTTTGGGCTTCACTTATTGTATAAGTCCCTCTGCGTTAAAAGAAAATCTCAACGCGATCGCCATTTTTAAACGGAAAAATCAATTGGGCCTACCCTCGTGTTATAAGTCCCACTCTTTTTCTTTAAACTTTTTGGGCCTCTTGAGAGAGTGTAAGACCCATCCCTTTGTACAGAAACAAATTTTGGGCCCCAGTCACTTGTATAAGTCCCTCTGTACAAATTAAAACCCTGGGCCTCTCCTTGAGCTGTAAGCCCCAAATCTTTCTTTTTCAAAGCATTTTCTCCTTTGATTTTGAATATACTGTTGTTTTCAATCTTTCTTTGTTGAACAACTAACCAAACAGCATGGAATCTCTACAACCGAGTAAGTGGTTATCGCTTTCATTTACTGCTTTCATATATATAACTGTATTGTGGGGCTGCTCGCTGTAAGTCTCCTTTCATAAACTCATATCAATTGTGTAATAATAGTATAGATATTAGAGTTTTCCCCGACAACTACGTCTAGAACTAGGTGACGCCGTTTCATTTATTCGTAGAAATAGACGCCTAGATCCCCAAATAGGATCACCAGATACAGTCTTCTCTTCGGCTGTCCTCATTAGGAATTGTCAAGAAACTCTACTCCCAAAGATGAATGTATTCTCCGTGAATGGCATCTTTGAGTTTCTTCCAAATTCTCGAACTTTCCTGACTTGATCTATTCCTTGTGAATAGCTTGCCTTGAATTTCTCGGGGTTTGGGGACCCACGGGCTTCTTAAAAGCATCGGCCTCCTCTTGGGCATCGTACAAGGACCCACAGGCTTCCTAAAAGCAACCCCGCCTCCTCTTGGACTTAGTACAAGGACCCTACGGCTTCTTAGAAGTATTCATAGCCTCCTCTTAGGCTTCGTATAATGATCTCTTCCTCTGGGAATGATAGCCTCCTCTTGGGCTTAGTACAAGGACCCGTCGGCTTCTTAAAAGTTTCCAGCCTCCTCTTGGGCTTCGTACAAATTGTCCCGACGACCTCCTAGAGGTATAGGAACAGAACTTAGTCATCCTCATAGAACAGTCCATTCATAGAGTCTACTACTGTTTCTCAACACATAGTACAAAAGATGAAACTCTAGACTTGGACAATCTAACTTACTTGAGTCTCAAAGACATTCTCAAGTGGCCCCTTCGTTAAATAGGAAGGAAACCCGTAGACTCGGACAGTCTCAAGACCCTTTGGATTTCCCGCTTAGAACAGGAATATCCCGGATCCTTGAATCAAATCCGTGAGTACAGTGCTGCTCATATAAGAACTGATTTTCTCTTTCAAAATCAGTATACTGGACCTGTCACTCAACTGAGACAGTAACCATAGCCTCCTCTTGGGCTTTATACAATGGTTCTCCCCAGTGGAGCAAACCCTCTTTTTTAGCCTCCATCTCGGGCTTCGTACGAGATACAAATTTCTCCCTAGCGGAGACAAACAACGTTTAGCCTCTCTCTCGGGCTTCGTACGAGACACATAAAAGACTCCCTCGTCGGGTCAATCACCCTTTTCGCCTCCATCTCGGGATTCGTACGAGATACACAAAACTCTCTTGTTGAGTCAAATAGCCTCCATCTCGGGCTTTATACGAGATACCAAAAGACTCCATCGTTGGGTCAAAACCTTTTAGCCTCTCTCTCGGGCTTTGTACGAGACACCTCTTAGCCTCCTCTTAGGCTTTGTATAAGAAAACTACTGGTTAATCCAATTAACCTTTTAGCATCAAAGTTGTGCCTCGTTCACAGTATCCAAACATCAACAACTCCTTCCCCTTCATCTAATCGCTGTAAGCGGCAAGCCTCTGGATCATCTATATCCATGCCACTGTACCTCTTTTAGCATGAGAAATTCCTAAGGAAAGATAGCATTGCTCTACACTGAGTTAAAGTCTTCTCCTTCTGGTCAAAACTACCCTATAAAGGAAATTATGGCATTGCTAGGATCCGCGTATCCCGGTTAAAGTAATCCTCCCTTTATAACCAGTCACCCAACAGTTGTGACAGACAAACCTTTCTTTAGAGATGACAAATTCTCTCTAAAGTCGAGGTCCTTCAGCTTCACGTCTTGGGCTTTGAACAAGACACAAATAGACCTTTCAGCTTCATATCTTGGGCTTTGAACAAGATACAAACTACCCTTTCGCTTCACGTCTTGGGCTTTGAACAAGATGTAACGCCCCAGTTTCGACCATTTTATTTAATCGAGTCGATTTAATTATTTCGAGTATTATATTATTTTTATTTATGACTTTGGTGTAATAATATGTTGTTTTGTACTGTTATTATATTTTATCGCATTTTGGGATCGTTTGGGAGATAATTGAGAGTAAGGGTATTTTAGTCTTTTCCCTAATTATTTACTAAGTTAGAAAAAGAGAAAGAAATAGAAATAGAGAGAATTAGAAAAGAAAGAAAAATAGTAAGAGAAAGAAAAGGAGAAGAAGAAAAGAGAAGGGAAAGAAGAGAAAAGAGAGAAAAAGAGGAAAAGCTAGGAATCAAAGAAAACAAGTTCTAGGAATCGATTTAATCGGGTAAGGGTGTGAAATTCAATTATCTTATACATGTGTATGATTATGTATGTGTTTGTTTGATGTTTTGTTGGATTATATGAAAATATGACAAAACCCATTTTTGGTTGAAAGTGTGGGAATTCGATTTAAAAGAGTTGGAAATGATGTTTTTGTGTTGCTTGTTGTTGATACTTGATAGGTATGTGTTGTTGTGAATCAAATTGGTAATTTTCTGGATTTAGGTGATGAATTTGGGTGTGTTTTGGGTGGAAAACGCAGAACTCGTTTCTGCAGAATTTTTCTGGATTTCTGCATGTCATACGCGTATGGGGCATGTCCATACGCGTATGAGACTGGGCATTACGCGTAACATTGGCCTATGTTTGGGTCATTACGCGTATGAGTGGGGTGATACGCGTATGGTGTTGGGCATACGCGTATGGGGTTAAAAATGAGAATTTTGGGAAGAAAATGGTTATGCCCATACGCGTATGGCCTTGGGCAATACGCGTATGGCATGGCGAGGAATTTGGGCAATACGCGTATGGCCTTGGGCAGTACGCGTATGGCCAGGAGAATGGTAAAATGTGATTTTTGAAAATGTCGTTTTCGTTTTCGTTCGTAACTTTTGTTCCGTTTATCGGATTTTGACATTCTTAGTGTCGTTGGAAAGGTATTGACTTGTACTTTGTGATTATGATGTTTGGGAATTTGTTAGCCGATTTAATTATGTCCGGAAATGTGAATAGTGTCGATTGTCGACTTTTGTCGTTGTAAGTGTGCATAATTGATATGTATTATGCCATGTGCTGTTGTGCGATGAAAATACTTGTGATGACATGTGTGGTGATGAATTGTGGCCGAAGGGAAAATAAATGCAATGTGTTGTATATGGTTATATATGCATGTTTGTGACTGCATATATGTGTGAAGATGCATTGATTGTCATGAGTTCTTGTGTGTCAAGCATCATGATATGCATCATTGTTGCGTCCTGTGGGACGGCGGTTCCGGTGTGGAATCAGCTATAACATCGTATGCCTCGAAAATATGAAAGGTATGAATAGCCTGAGGACTTAAAGCGATGGTTATAGACGATCGTGTGTCCCTCGTGTGGTGGGGTGAGCGATCGGGTCGTGTGCCCCTTTTGTGGTGGTGTGAGCGATCCATAAACACCATGTGCCCATTTTGTGGTGGTGTGAGCGATCCATAAACACCGTGTGCCCCTTTTGTGGTGGTGTGAGCGGTGGGTGAACATCGTAGGCCCGACGGGGAGTTACAGTGATGTAACGAGCGATGGTTCCAGCAGAGTTCCTGAGTGAACTAGTGATGGGATATGAAATCCTGGAGTCGGTACCGCATTTGTATTTTCATAGAGAGTCGTTGTGTCGGTCTCTTTGCATCTGCATGAATTATGATTGCATTGGTTATATGTGGAAAATCATGATTTGGTGATTATGTGTGAGACATTATGATATGCATTTGTGATAAATGTATTGGGCATGATTAATATGCAATTGGGGATGGAGACATTGTGTGATTGGGCTGTGATAGCATTTGTGAATTGTTGTGCATTCGTGTTAAATGCCTTGAATTATGAATGATATGTTTTGTATGTATAAACATATGCATGATGTGTGAATAGGGGATTATGTGAATATAATCTGTTTATGCCTTATGTGTTGGCATGTGATAATTGTGGTGAGATTATTGAATATGTGTGTTTTTATGTTGATATATATATAATTATATGCATTTATATTATGGTTGTCTTTCTCACCCTTCTGCTCATTTTATAATGCTCTATGAGGCATTGCAGATTAGAGTTGCTGGAGGTCTTTTGTGAAGCTTTGTGTCTTCACCCTTTTTGTCGGTCGGCTCTGATATGTGACACCGGGTAGCTAGGGAGGCCGTTTGTGTTTATCGTGTGCTATGTATATCTTTTTACTAGTACATGTACAACTTGATGTATGACAAACTTTTTACATGATATATGTTAATCAGATTTTAGATTTTCCGCTTTAATTCTAATTTCTGAAAATGTGGGTGTAAGGAACGAAGTTTCCTCTGTTGATTGCTACCCCACTGTTGCATATCTTTATGGGCAGGTGTTGTATGAATTGTTTGGTTTCTATTGATGTGATTTCCCCGTCTATGCCATGATAATTTAAATATACTCTGACCAAATTTCGAATTTCTTTTATGGCTTTAATGGCATGTTAATTGGGGGTATAGATTGGGGGCGTCACACAAGACACCAAAACACCATTTCCTCCCATAGAATAGGAGGAACTACGAACACTCTGATTTCCCTGTTTCGGTAAACGGGAATACGTAGGCATAAGATCGAAAGAAAAGATCTTAGCGAGCACACTAAACAAAAACCCAAAATCCCATCACTTCATAAAGCATTAGTCCTAACATCATGTCCATGTGTCAAATCAGGAGAAATAACCTAAGAGAAACCCCCGAATCTCTGTAGCATCTATAACCTAACAGGCCGCTGTTCAAACTCAGTATGCAAGCAGGGTTAGTTGGAGACATCTATTTCCCTTCCTTAATCAGCTTTAATAGGATAAAAAATGAATCGAGCTGTAGTACCAGAACGATTGTGCTTCGCAACCACATCCAAAAATCGCTCGCTACAGAAGAATGGCGACTCTGCTGGGGAGAAAGATTGACCTCTTGCTGGTCCATCTCTTAGGCAGAAAATCCTGATTTCACAAATGGCGCCCACCGTGGGGCCTTTCAAAGTTAGATCTAGGCACGGTCTTCTTTCTCTTCACCTATGTGAATACCACAGATTGGGGCTTCCGCCGGGAAACCCATTTTCTGTCAGGAACTTAGGATTCATAGCTTTAAGTCTAGGATGATTAAGACAAATATATATATTGCTTTTCCTAATTGCTATACTTGTTTATTTTTCTGCTAATGGGAATGCGTGTGATGCCGCATGTGGAAAGATTGAGTATACACCTAGGAAAAATTACCTTTTTTTTTGTAGTGCGGTGGCTATCGGGAATGGCTGTTACGCGATAAACTACCCTCTTCTGAGATTTCTTTGAAAGGACACCACCTAGCACGGTTCCCGGCCCGCTGGTGTTCTCAGGAATCAATGATTTTGAGTGACAGGTACAAAAAATCATCCGTAGAAAACCTTTGGGGATTGGTAGAGCCTTGACTTCATGACAACGACCCTTTGACCCCATGTTTTTTCTATGTTTTTGTGTGCTGCATTCATGCATTCATCTAAAAAACATTAAAACAAAAAAAATTCTTCTCTTCTAGTCTCTCTGTTTTTCAAATTAAACTAAGACTGTGATTGCAAATATCATAGAAGAGGATTACGCTAATGGATTTCGGTAGAAGGAGAACTCATACGTACACCTTCAAAGTTCCAAAGTTAGAGGATTTGAGAAGGTTAGCAAAGATGATCACTAACCCTGAGGTTTTCATGGCCAAGCACGGAGGTCTGCTACCACTGTTAAGAGTCCATGTGATTGAGGGAATCATGGATGCACTCATTCAGTTCTACGATCCAGTTTATCACTGTTTCACATTCCCAGATTATCAGTTAGCGCCAACGCTGGAGGAGTATTCTCATCTGATCGATCTACATATCACTGATCGAGCTCCATTTTCTGGACTGGAAGAAATTCCAAAGAATCAGACCATTGCAAGAGCAATTCATTTGGACGAGTCTGAAGTCAGGACTCACATGACTACTAAGGGTGGCATCCAAGGTTTGCCAGCCCAGTTCTTGACAAAGAAAGCCCTGTACTTCGCCAGTATAGGAAACGTGGCTGCTTTTGAAAGCATCTTTGTCTTACTCACCTACGGATTATTCTTGTTTCCCAACATCAATAACTTCGTCGATATTAACGCCATTAAGGTTTTTCTCATTGGAAATCCTGTGCCGACTTTGCTCGCAGATGCGTATCATTCTGTACACTTGGGAAATTTGTACAGTGGAGGGGAGATCACATGCTGTGTACCTCTGCTCTACAAATGGTTTATCTCTCACTTACCCAAGTCTACTGCTTTTTGGGATTGTAAGAGTGCCTTACGTTGGTCGCAGAAGATCATGTCTCTTACCAACTCTGATATAGATTGGTGTAGTGGGACTTATGAGGGAATCAGAATCGTTGACCGTTGTGGAAACTTCCCCAACGTACCCCTCATAGGAACTAAAGGAGGAATCAACTATCTTCCGGTATTGGTTCGTCGTCAATTTGGATATCCGATGAGGCTTGTTCCGCACAACGCTCATCTGGAAGGTTTCTTCTTCAAGGAAGGAGAAAGTGACGGAGCACTAAAGATGGAAATAGTGCACGCCTGGAAGCATGTTCATAAGAAAGGACGAGAGTCTCTAGGAAAACCGGATTGTGTCTCCGTGGAGCCTTATCTCCATTGAGTACAAACTAGAGCTCTCAAGCTAAAAATGCCTTATCCTCGTTACGGAATTCTTCTGCCAAGGGAATCTGTCATGTACTTCATGACGGAAACTAAAAAGCTTCAGGTTACTCTCAACAAAGTTCAAAAGGAGAGAAGGTCTTGGAAGAAAAAGTACCGCACCCTCAACGTAGAGTGCATCAAAATACAGCAATTACTGAAAGAAAAAGATGCTCTGATTGAAATTTTGGAGCAACATGCTGTAGAGAATCAAGATGACCAAAGGAATTTGCTCGCTCCTTTCACCTGGCAAAGGAATGACAACCCGACAACGGCCCAAGAGCCCCGGTCAAAGAAAAGGAAGATATCAGAATCAGCTCCCGATTTATCTTCAGAGAGGACTCGGGACCCATTAGCTTAGGCTTCTGTTTCTGCACTTTGTAATCTACTGTATTTCCATTTCTGTAATCCTTTGAATTCAATAAAAAGGGGTTTCCCCACCGTTTGATATTTGCAATCTAATTGTCGAAGTTTATTTTGATTAAACCAAAAAAACAATTAATATAATCATTGCATTCATCATTCTCACGTAGCGTATTCTTCTTCCCTATGAATCTCACGTTTGTGTCTCGTTTCTAGAGTCAAACTGTCTTATTCGTACAATACTCGGGCCAATCGTCAGAAAAAGATGGATGATCTTGAGGAAGAAAACAAAGAGTTGAAAGAAGAGATCGACGCTCTAAGGGAGGATATGAGAAAGCTTCGTAACGACATGCAAGCCATGGCAGAAGCTCAGCTACAACGAACTGTGATCTCAGAGATCACCTCAATGCCCATAGTGGAGAAGTATGATCCTAGGTATCAGATGCCAAAAGATCGTCCTTGGGGCATGCCACTCAACTATATCCCGGAAGGATATGTTCCGCCGATCACTGAAGATCGGGGAATCACAACAGAAACCGCTGGGCCTGAAGGTTACAAACTTCGGGAAAGCGAAGATGCCAGGGGCATACTGAAGACTCCTGAAGGTTACAAACTTCGGGAAACACCAAGATTCGCTGCCGTAGTCACGGTACCACCCCCTGTGGTGCACACTGTCCCGGAAGGACAGATTCCACAAACACCTTCTGGTAAGAAGGAAACTATGTTTGACTGAATGGATGAATTCCAGGAACAGTTCTTGGAAATGCAGAAAGAGATGCAAGCCATTCGCGGTCAGGATTTATTTGGGAAAGACGCCGCAGATCTCTGCTTAGTCCCCAATGTGAAAGTCCCGCACAAATTCCAAGTGCCCGACTTTGAAAAATACAAGGGTAATTCTTGCCCTCAGAGCCATCTGGTGATGTACGCTCGACGGATGTCAGCTCAGATGGAGAATCAGGACCTGCTGATTCACTACTTTCAGGATAGTTTAACCGGTGCCGCACTCAAATGGTACATGGGTTTAAACTGTGCCACGATCAACACTTTCAGAGATCTTGGCACTGCCTTCGTCCAACACTACAAATACAATTTGGACATGGCACCCGACAGAGATCAACTCAGATCAATGTCGCAAAAGGACAAGGAAACCTTTAAGGAGTATGCTCAAAGGTGACGTGAAATTGCTGCCCAGATTTGTCCACCTCTTGAGGAAAAAGAGATGACAAAGATCTTCTTAAAGACCTTAAGCTCATTTTACTATGACCGAATGGTTGCCAGTGCACCCAGTGATTTCACCGAGATGGTGGGCATGGGCGTACGTCTTGAGGAAGCCGTCAGAGAAGGACGTTTAGTAAAAGACACTGGATCAACGAGCGGTACTAAAAAATACGGTAGTGCTCTCCCTAAGAAAAAAGAGCAAGATATTGGGAATATCTCTCTCGGAAAGCAAAGGCGTCGATATCAACCAGTAGCGGCTGTGACTCCTGCTATCAATCCTGCGCCTGTTCCTACGTATCAACCTCAGGTTGTGCAGAGCCAACCTGACCAGCAAAGGACACAACAACCTCTTCAGCAGGCTCGTCCTCCGTACAACAACCGTACAACACGGCCGCTAGGATTTGATCCTATACCCATGTTGTACACAGAACTATTTCTGTTACTACTGGCTAAGGGGCACATTCAGACTAAGTCTCCTCTTACAGTACCGGAAAATCCGCCTTTTTGGTTTAAGGCGGATCAAACATGCCCTTACCATCAAGGAGGATCAGGGCATAACATAGAAAATTGTCTCAATTTCAAGTCCGACGTGCAAAAACTTGTTAGGAGCGGGGTTTTATCTTTCAAAGATACAAATCCTAATGTTCTCACGAACCCGCTGCCTCAACATGAGAAAGCCGTAGTCAATCTGATTGAAAAAGAGACTGACAATGTCTATGAAATTTATGATGTACTCTTGTTAAAAACCAATCTGGTTAAGATGCATTATAGACAGAGTGGATATGGCCATGTGCCACCTCATAATTATCACCAGTGTGATATCTGCTCTAAAGACAACCAAGGATGTTCGGTGGTGCATACGGCTCTACAGGAACAAATGGATCTCAGATGGATCCAAGAGCACCGAGTTCGTGGAGTTAACATGGTTTACACGAATTCTAACATCATTCAGAACCACGACATCCGTGCGATGAATGCCAACTTGGTCGCGATGCACTCACGACAAAGTCTACACTACGATCTGCCACGGCATGATTACCAGGCCTGTCCGATCTGCTCAACGAACAATCAGGGATGCTCTTTCATACAAGAGGCCCTCCAACGTCAAATGGATCTGGGATGGATTCAAGACTACCATGATAGGAATCCCTATCAAATCAATAGGATCCATATCTTTGATATCCGCCTGATGAATACCAATCTAGTAGAGTTACATGCTGAGCAGGTCCGACTTGGATTCTTAATATCACATGATTATCAGAACTGCAAAGCGGGCTGTGAAAGTAATCAAGGCTGTACCCTTGTCCAAGAAACACTTCAACACTTGTTGGACCATTGGTGGCTTCCCATCTATATGGATGAAGACACCCAACAAGTTAGTGTCACTAAGGGAAATCCTGCTAGATATCAGAGTCAGGATGTCCGATCGATGGAAACGGACCTCGTAAGGTTGCACTGCATTCAGAGTGGACGTGGTCAGGTGCCACTACATAATTACGATTGGTGTAGAGTTTGCTCAGTGAATAATCAAGGGTGCTACCTCGTACGAGCGGCTCTTCAAAGTTAGTTGGACCGCAAAGAAATTCAACCAGGGTCAAGTTCTGGATCGGTCAACTACCTTGCTGATCAAGTTGAGGATGTTGTCACCATCTCTGGTCATCACAGGATCAGGGATGTTTTTTCCATCATCCCTCTACTTGACGAATCTAAAGTTCCCAACCGGGAACGGATCAAGATCACTTACGATGGTCAGGAAAATGGAAAGGAAATTCCATTACCCTCCGTCGTGAATATTGCAGACATCAGTCGAGTAACACGGAGTGGTAGAATCTTTATCCGAGGGGTTGGGGAACATAACAAAGAAAAGGAACTTCAGACGGAAGCTCCCGATCCATCAGTCGGTCAATCCAATAATCCCGACCTTTCGAAAAATAACGATGAGATGCTGAAGCTCATCCAAAGGAGTGAATACAACATTGTCGATCAACTGTTGCAGACTCCTTCAAAGATCTCGGTGTTATCACTGTTACTCAGTTCAGAAGCGCATATGGATGCTCTACAGAAAGTCTTGGAGCAAGCCTTTGTGGAACAGGATGTAACCATCAGACAGTTCGATAGCATTGTCTCTAACATCACTTCCTGCAACAATTTGGGATTTAGTGATGAGGAATTACACGAAGAGGGTCGCCGTCATAACATGGCGCTCAACATTACAGTTAACTGCCAGGACGATGCTTTAGCTAGCGTACTGGTAGACACAGGGTCAGCCCTGAATGTTATGCCGAAGTCCACTTTAATGCAATTATCATTCAAAGGACCTCCGATGAGAATCAGCGAGGTTGTCGTCAAAGCATTCGACGGATCCAGAAAAACGGTTATCGGCGAAGTTGATCTTCCCATAACTATCGGCCCTCACACTTTCCAAGTCACTTTCCAGGTCATGGACATCCGGGCAACATACAGTTGTTTATTAGGAAGACCTTGGATACATCAGGCTGGAGCGGTTACCTCAACCCTCCACCAAAAGCTAAAATTCATCAAGAACGATCAACTTGTCACGGGTTGTGGGGAACAAGCCTTGCTTGTAAGCAGCTTATCATCATCTACTGATATAGAACCCGAGGAAGTTATTGGAACGCGGTTCCAAGCACTGTCGGTGAGCAAAGACAATCAGTTCAAAGAAGGAACCTCAATTTCCTCATACAAAGATGCTATCAAAGCAGTTGAGAGTACCGATACAACAGGATAGGGACATCTTGTCATTCCTATTGACAATAAAGCAAAGAAGGGTCTTGGTTTTTCTGCAACCCGTACCTGGATAGCTGCCAACGATGAAAGTCTTCATCCCCTTCAAAATTTCTTCCACAGTGGAGGTTTCCTTCACCCAGTGTCTCAAGCAGTACATGCTATCAATGGGGAAGATCCCTCTGACACAGATGAAGAATGGGAGTCCTACCTTAACAAGGACGGTTATATGTCTCAGGAAGAGGTGCCTATACCTTTTTGCTTTCCTACAGAAAGTTCGAGATTTATACCAAGGTCAAACGTCGAAATGACATATGGAGGTTGTGATCCGGAAGGATGCCATGCTCCGCCAAATTCATTAGAGGAAGACACTCCGATGAAAGACAACTTTGACTACAACTACTATGGCCCAATGGATGGTCTGGCAATGTGGCAACCTTATCCAGGAAACTTGGGGCAAGAAAGTCAGCCGAGTAATGAAACTCAGCTGACCATCATTGAACAGAATACCAGTGTCCCCACCATGTCATGGGATCAACACTCAGGTCATTCGGAAACTACTTAACATAACGATGAATTCGCAACGTTCGCAGGACTTGAATTTGTCAACTATGCTTTCCCTGAGGTCAACGTCATCGAGAGAGATGACTCCTCCAGTTCCAAAGAAGTATGGGACACCTTGGGAGAACCGAGTGGAAAATTTGACTATATGGTCAAGTACACCGCTCCCGAAAGCTCTCGTATCAGGCTCGAAGACATCCAGTCTACTGGATGGGGAGATACAGCTGAGAGCACAACTACTCTGCAAAATGTAATAGAGGAATTCTCCTACGACAACTCTGCCTGGGAGACAGATTCCAATGATCCTACTCCACCAGAAATCATCGTTATTTCTGAAAGCAAATCAAGGAAGGTGCCAGACTTTGTGATTCACCAAGGAGTTCGCCGTCAATGGGTTTCCGTCGAGGTTCCGAAGGTCGTTCATCAGTCAAAGTAATTGCCATCTTTAACCTTTCACCCTGCCCAGGTGAAACGGATGTTTTGTTAGGGCTCGCTTTCTGTAAATTTTCCCTCTTCGCTTCGTCCAAAGCGACAGAGTTTGTTTTATAGGGCTGTAGTTTCAAGAATCGACTTGTTCATTAATAAAATAACGTCGTTCTGTAATTTCTGCATTAATTGCTGTTTTCTTTTTTCGCTTTTTCAGAAAATGGTAATCCTAAAAAACAATTCAATAATAAAAACAACCAGTAAAATAAAACACTGCACACACTTGCATTTTCTCTATCTCTTCTAAACACGAATCATCACGTCATGCAGATTGCTTGTTTTAAACCCCGTTGAAACATACGATCTGATGCCTTCTCCCAACTTTGAGTTCCCGGTATTCAAGGCTGAAGAAGAAAATGACAACGAAATTCCAGAAGAGATCTCCCGACTACTCAGACAAAAGGAAAGGTCCATTGAACCTCACAAAGAACCGTTGGAAACGGTAAACTTGGGTTCAGAGCAAGAGAGAAAAGAAATCAGGATTGGGGCACTGCTCAGTCCAACTGCCAGAGAGGGTTTGATAAAGCTTCTCAAAGACTTCCCCGATGTGTTCGCTTGGTCCTATCAGGATATGCCAGGGTTGGATACCAGCATCGTGGAACATCACTTACCATTGAGATCGGAATGTCCGCCCGTAAAGCAAAGGTTGAGATGCACTCACCCGGACATGGCCATCAAAATCAAAGAGGAAGTGCAAAAATAGATCGACGCGGGTTTCCTCGCTACATCTGAATATCCTCAATGGTTAGCCAATATCGTACCCGTCCCCAAAAAGGATGGAAAGGTCAGAATGTGTGTTGATTACAGGGACCTGAATAAGGCTAGTCCAAAGGATGACTTTCCTTTACCACACATTGACATGCTGGTAGACAGTACAGCAAAGTTCAAAGTCTTCTCCTTCATGGATGGGTTCTCGGGCTATAATCAGATCAAAATGGCGCCGAAAGACATGGAGAAAACTTCGTTCATTACCCCATGGGGTACCTTTTGTTACAAGGTTATGCCGTTCGGTTTGAAGAATGCCGGGGCAACCTATCAAAGGGCCATGACTACTCTGTTTCATGACATGATACACAAAGAAATTGAGGTATATGTCGATGATATGATTGCAAAATCAAAAACAGAGAGTGAACACGTTGAACATCTATCAAAATTGTTCGAACGTCTGAGAAAATTCAAGCTCCGCTTGAATCCCAACAAATGCACCTTCGGTGTCCGTTCAGGGAAACTACTAGGGTTCATCGTCAGCCAGAAAGGAATTAAGGTTGATCCTGACAAGGTCAAGGCCATTCAAGAAATGCCTTCTCCGAAAACTGAAAAACAAGTCAGAGGATTCCTGGGACGTTTGAACTACATCTCCAGATTCATATTCCTTATGACCGCCACTTGTGCGCCGATTTTCAAATTACTCAAAAAGAACCAGGATTGTGTTTGGTCAGAAGATTGCCAAACCGCCCTTGACAGTATTAAGGAATATCTGTTGAATCCTCCGATTCTATCACCTCCAGTGGAAGGAAGACCACTGATCATTTACCTCACAGTCCTAGAAGACTCAATGGGATGTGTACTTGGCCAACAAGACGAAACCAAAAGGAAAGAGTCCGCCATTTACTATCTGAGCAAGAAATTCACCGATTGTGAAACTCGGTACACGATGCTCTAGAAAACTTGCTACGCTTTGGCTTGGGCAGCCAAACGTCTTCGCCAATACATGATTCGTCATACTACTTGGTTGGTCTCCGAAATTGATCCAATCAAGTACGTATTTGAAAAGTCTGCTCTCACGGGAAGAATTGACTGTTGGCAGATGCTGTTATCGGAATATGACATAGAGTACCACGCTCAAAAAGCCGTTAAGGGAAGTGTTTTAGCCGATCATTTGGCTCATCAACCGATTGAAGATCAAGAATCAATCGGGTTTGACTTCCCAGACGAAGATGTCATGTATCTAAAAATGAAAGACTGCGATGAACCGCTACCCAGTGAAGGGCCAGAACCAGGTTCCCAATGGGGACTAATCTTTGACGGAGCAGTTAATCATTATGGGAATGGAAATGGGGCAATCATTGTTACCCCTCAGGGTACCCACATTCCTTTCACTGCCAGACTTACGTTCAAATGTACGAACAACGAGGCCGAATACGAAGCTTGTATTATGGGTCTCGAAGAAGCAATTGATTTAAGGATCAAAAACTTGGACGTATACGGCGACTCAGCCTTGGTTATCAATCATATAAAAGGAGATTGGAACACATACCAATCAGGATTAATTCCTTACAAAGACTATGCAAGAAGGTTGCTACCTTTCTTCAACAGAGTTGAGTTTCATCACATCCCTCGTGATGAGAATCACATGGCTGATGCATTAGCCACTATCTCTTCCATGATTAGTGTAGGTCAATGGAATGACATACCTAAGATCGACATAATGCGCCTCGAAAGGCCCGCTTACATCTTCACGATTGAAGCAGTCATAGACGACAAACCTTGGTATCACGATATCAAATGCTTCCTTCAGAAACAAGAGTACCCATCTGGGGCACTCAGAAAAGACAGAAAGACCCTCAGAAGATTGGCTGGAAACTTCTTCCTGAGCGGTGACACTCTCTATAAGAGAAATTTTGACTTGGTCTTGCTCCGATGCGTCGACAGACCAGAAGCAGACATGCTTATGAAAGAAATTCATGAAGGATCCTTTGGCACTCATGCCAAGGGACACACAATGGCGAGAAAAATTCTAAGAGCAGGGTACTATTGGTTGACCATGGAATCCGACTGCTACCAGTACATGAGGAGGTGTCACAAGTGTCAGATATACTCCGACAAAATTCATGTACCGCCATCACATCTCAAAGTTCTTTCTTCCCCATGGCCTTTTTCCATATGGGGAATCTACATGATTGGCATGATTGAGCCTAAGGCTTCAAATGGACATCGGTTCATTCTAGTAGCCATTGACTATTTCACCAAGTGGGTCGAAGCGGCGTCATTCGCCAATGTAACCCGGCAAGTGGTGGTCCGATTCATCAAAAATAATATCATCTGCCGTTATGGTGTTCCAAGTGAGATCATTACTAATAATGGATCTAACTTGAACAATAAGATGATGAAAGAGTTGTGCGCTGAGTTCAAGATCGAACACCATAACTCATCTCCCTACCGACCCAAGATGAACGGGGCGGTAGAAGCGGCTAACAAGAACATCAAGAAGATCGTTCAAAAGATGGTTGTAACCTACAAAGACTGGCACAACATGCTACCCTTTGCTCTTCACGGTTATCGCACAACTGTCTGCACCTCAACAGGGGCTACCCCTTTTTCTCTAGTGTATGGCATGGAGGCAGTTCTCCCCATAGAAGTAGAGATCCCATCAATCCGGGTATTGATGGAAACTAAGCTCACCGAAGCTGAATGGTGTCAAAGCCGACACGACGAATTGAATCTGATCGAAGAAAAGCGAATCAAGGAACTATGCCACGGTCAGTTGTATCAACAGAGAATGAAGAGGGCGTTCGACAAAAAAGTCCGACTTCGTGTCTTCAGAAAAGGAGACCTCGTGCTCAAGAAGATACAATCTTTTCTCACTGATTCTAGGGGCAAGTGGACCCCAAACTATGATGGCCCCTATGTGGTCACAAAAGCTTTCTCAGGCGGCGCCTTGAGACTTGCAACCATGGACGGAGAGGAATTTTCCTACCCCACAAATGTTGATGTAGTCAAGAAATACTTCGCCTAAACTAAAAAAAAAAACGTCTCGGTGGATCGAAAACCCGAAAGGGCGGTCCAGGCAAAAGTTAGAGACATGAAAAGAAAAAAATCATCCCGGTGGGTTGGAAACATCAAAGTACAATCCAGGCAAAAATTAGGGATAATGGCAAGTAACTATGTTCAACAGAGGCAAGTCCCTCAGCAGCAGCAGTTACACCATCCAATGGAGGAAAACTCCAGTCAAGGTCATCTTCGACAGAAGCTCAGGATGCCCCGAATTCAAAGTTGGTAGAAGGATAGTGGTCGTTATGTTTCAACGTAGCCCTTTTCCCTGTAAATTACCATTTTTAAACTTTGTATATACTCTTTGGAATCACGCGTTTGGCTGATCTCCATCTTATCATTAAAATTTGAGCCTTTGTGCTCTTGTTTGTAATTCTTATTTGTTTTAGCTTTACAGAATGACGTTTTCAAACATGATTAACGATTCTTGAAATAAAACAAAAATGAATTTACTTGTTAAAACTTTTTCTGCTTTTAAAATAAAGATGGCAATTTCTTTTGACTCTTGAACATCAAAGGAACATCAACCGCTTCTTCAGAAGTAAGCGAACTTCAAAGTGCAGAATCAAAGTACTCCTTCTACGCCAGTGCGCCTGATTGAAGGATCAATATTGTCAGATGAGCCTAATCCATCTAACATCTTCGGCCGAGTTCTTATCTCTTAAGCCCGATCAACGGTATTCCCCGCAGGGACTATATCTCCTAAGCAAGGTGGAATTGCTATCTTGAACCAGCGATATCTCTACGCGCCCCGCGATGGCCGAGTATCCAGTCATGTTCATCTTTTAGTTTGTGTGTCGCGTCAGTTTTGTCAGCATAAACATACATACATCATGCATTATTGATTTGCATTTACATTTCATATTGCATCACTATCACTCTAGTCGGTCTTATCCCCTAGTGATAACAGTCCTCTCAATCGAGTTGTCAGTTCTTTCCTCGCCAGGAAATGCTGCGTCTGAGCGACCTCTTTCTAGTTTATTTCTGGAATGAAGTTGGCCCTTGACCACTTTGATAACTTGAGCCTCTTAAACAGAGATTCAACGGTACGGCAGTTTTTCTCTGAAAAGACCGTTGATGAAAAGGTCATCGGCACCTCAAATTGGATTACCTCATATGGCATTTCCTCCGAGAAGATCTCGAGGAAAAATATGATGCAATATCCCCAAGCAGAAACAGTCTATCAAGAGACTCGTTTTCCCCAGTAGAGTCGACAAATAGTGTCTCCAACAGAGAAGTTTGTACACCTCTACAACTTAGACCTGGGTTTCCCAGCAAGTCTGACATCAACACTCTTTCCATCAAATGGCATCTCCCCAGGAAAATTCAGCGAGAAGTTTGAAGGAAAACCGCTACTAACAGCGTCCCTTGTCAATAAGGTTTATTGACAAAAGAAACTAAGACCAGTTCCTTGGTATGAAACCAGGATCGAGGGGAAGTTTAAAAAAGAAAACTAAGACCAGTTCCTTGGTATGAAACCAGGATCGAGGGGAAGTTTAAAAAAGAAAACTAAGACCATTTCCTTGGTATGAAACCAGGATCGAGGGGAAGTTTAAAAAAGAAAACTAAGACCAGTTCCTTGGTATGAAACCAGGATCGAGGGGAAGTTTAAAAAAGAAAACTAAGACCAGTTCCTTGGTAGGAAACCAAGATCGAGGGGAAGTTTAATCAGAAACTAAGACCAGTTCCTTGGTAGGAAACCAGGATCGAGGGGAAGTTTAATCAGAAACTGAGACCAGTTCCTTGGCTGAAGACCAGGATCGAGGGGAAGTTTTTACCTTTTCTGAGCATCATTGCTCAGCAAAAGAAGATGAATGTGTAAGCTACCGTTCATAACTACCATCAAAATTTCGGGTATTCCGATATTTAATCCTCTTGCACCCCGAATGCCCGAATACCTTCGTCATTCACACCTTCGGGTCCAAGAAGATTAAATAGGGGCATCTGTCATACCCCAAATTTTGATCACTAAGATTTCCCATCATTGTGAAAATCATCATCACAATATGGGGGAGCCATCCTACCTTGTCAGTCTCCCCAGAGATGGGTGAGTATTCACTACAATCAAAACCAGGGTTTCAAGCCCTCTTTGAGTTCTTAGATAAAGGATCAATCAAGGAATGACATGATCTTCAACTTGTCTAACCTCTAAAACATCCTCATTAGATTAAAAAGGACTCTCACTCCCAGGATTAAGCACAAGGTTGCTCCCTTCTAGGTGGATCAAGCCTCAAGATCGCCAGTATCACCAAATTAGGGTTTTGGTCGACCAGGGCTTCCAGATGGAAAATTTCATCTGGGCATGAGCCAATGATCCAAAACATAACCTAATATGCTCCATGGAACCTCATGGACCCAATGACCAAGTCAATTTTGCCTCAGGGGATGCATTCATCAAAAATCAGGAATTAGGGTTTCTTGACCTAATTCACCCCTAAGTTGACTTTTGGTGCAAATCATGAACCAAGACCTCAAGAGAGGGGTTGAGGGTCTCTGATGACCTATATTGATCCATTTGGAACAATGGATTAATCCAAGAAGCTTGAGCAACAAGTCTCAGTTTCATCTGCACCACAGTTAGGGTTTTAAGGAAAAAGTCAACTGTAACTTTGACTTTTGACCAGGACATGCTCCCAAGCCCTAAGACATGCCTCAATATACCCTACAACATCCGTGGAACATGTCCATCAAGTTTGATTTAGGTCAAGGACATGATTTCCTGAAGGATTGTACAGTTTGGAATTCATCTGATAAAAAGTCAACTGTGCACAAAAGTCAACTTTGACTTTTTGAGATTTTTCACTAAAATGGATTTTTAACCCTAAAATGATGTTTATGTATGATTTGAATCATCATTCATCAAGAAAAATCAAGAAAAGTTGGATAACTTGTAAAAGGGGTAACCATAAAACTTAGAAAAATTTCTAAGTTATGGAAAAAGTACCACTAATGCACCAACTTTGGAGGACCATAACTCCTAAACCACAAGGCCATTGTGCCCCATTCAAAGCTTGATTTGTAGATCACATTACCCTCTACAAAAGCTTCATACTGACCTATGTCCAAATTCCTCATGGATTTTGAGTTAGGGAGTGATCAAAATCAAGAAAAGTCACTTTGTTTCAACACTTAGTGAAAATTTCACTAAGACAGATTTCACCTCACTTTTTGTCAAATGTAGGGGGTTTTTTCACTTGGAATCAAAAGAGATCAAAACCAAACATGTTCAAACAGTTGTTATAGCATGTAAGAGCTTTCCAAAATGGCCAAGAACATTGCCAAATTCCATGTGAGTCATGAGATATGACATTGGGAAGTTGCCTTGCTGAAATCTGTCAAAGGCAAGACAGAATTTGCAATTTGGCTCGATTTGCCAAAATCAGTCAAATTCAAATGCTCCTATCCATTTGGACACCTCATAGGATTGAATCTAAAGGGGACAATCACTGAGCCAAGCCTCCAAAGTCATGGGAACAAGAAATAACACTCAAAACCTAGAATTGCCTAAAATAGGCACAAGACTCCAAATTTGGATTGAAGCATTCAATGGAAGCTCCAAGGTGGCATAGACTGAGCTCTCATCAACTGAATTCAGTCAAGACTTATCCAAGACCAAGGGGACCAGCAGCCTGTGCCCTAACCTCTAGTCAATGGCTAGAGGAGACTTGGATTCTCATTGCACAACATTGGCCAAACCTATTCTGCAGTTGCCATTCACTATTAATCCCAAAATAAACTTGCTCTACTATAAATAAAGCTCATTTGTGACCAGTTTGAGTACACCAAAGCCATCAAACAGATGCTTTCCTCAAAATCTCTTTCTCTTGGCAAAAATGCCTTTCTTAGCAAGGTAACTATCGGGTTTTGAGTTTGAGAGCTTTTACAACCAAACCAATCACACACACACCTCATATACATCACATATGAGAGGATCAAACACTTAAACAATAACTGGAACACTGATTTCTCATAATCACCAGTCGATTGCTCAAGGTTTTAACCAAGGTGCAGTTGAGATGCCATGGAGTGATCCAGCCAATTTCAATCAAGTCCAAGCACTCAAACACAATCCATAGGGTGTAGGGAAGCTGTGTAGATCATCACAACACAACTGTAACACCTCCTACACAAATCACGATCACCAGCTGCAAGTGGTAAGCATGAGCTCTTCTAACTCTATGATCCACACAATTTTTGCTACACAATAATTTGGCCATATGTTCATAATCATGCATGGAATGTTTCCCCTCAATTAATTGCATTGTTTGAATCGTGTATCAAAAATCCTAGCCTTCATGCAGAAATTAGGGTTCTTGAGGTTTCCTCGTGATTTCTTGTTGTATGTTTAATTTAAATGAAATTAATGGACATAGACATGATCGTGAGGTTGAGACGAGCATAATGATATGTGGATTGCATGTTATAATCAAGTATTCAGTGAGATTGAGGAGGAAATGCAAATCAGCCAAACCCAGAACACGCGCGTGTTCTTGGCGCCATTTTTGAATAATTTGAATATTTGAATTTTGTGATTTTATTTAATTGATTCAAAAATTAATTTCTCTCTGAGTTTTAATGATTTTGAGTTGATTCTTTTTGCAATAATTCACAAAAATGTTAAAATATTTTATTTTAACAAAAAATCCCAAAAATATTATTTATTTTATATAATTGATATTTTTGCAAAGAATTAATGTTTTAATTGTTTTTAACATTTAAGATATTTTTTCCACCTTGATTTTGCAACTTTTAATGACTTCTAATTATTTTGTAGGTCAATACTTAATTTTTGAAGCATTAATCCAAGATCACAATTTGTTTTCCATGTGTTAAATAATTTTGATCATTTTTAATTGAATTTTTATTCAATTAAATACATTTTGAAAACAAATTAGGGTTTTGGATTAATTCAACCCTCATAGATCATTTTTAAAACACTCATGGGCCTCTATTAGAGTGTAAGACCCAACCCTTTTGTAAATACCAAAATTTTGGGCCTCACTTATTGTATAAGTCCCACTGTATTTTCAAAAATCTCGGCGCGAACGCCAATTCAAAATCAAACCAACTGGGCCTCTCCTCGAGCTATAAGGCCCATTCAAACACTCTGGGCCTCTATTAGAGTGTAAGACCCAAACCCCCTTTTAACCAAAACATTTTGGGCCTCACTTATTGTATAAGTCCCTCTGCGTTAAAAGAAAATCTCGGCGCGATCGCCATTTTTAAATGGAAAAATCAATTGGGCCTACCCTCGTGTTATAAGCCCCACTCTTTTTCTTTAAACTTTTTGGGCCTCTTGAGAGAGTGTAAGACCCATCCCTTTGTACAGAAACAAATTTTGGGCCCCAGTCACTTGTATAAGTCCCTCTGTACAAATTAAAACCCTGGGCCTCTCCTTGAGCTGTAAGCCCCAAATCTTTCTTTTTCAAAGCATTTTCTCCTTTGATTTTGAATATACTGTTGTTTTCAATCTTTCTTTGTTGAACAACTAACCAAACAGCATGGAAGCTCTACAACCGAGTAAGTGGTTATCGCTTTCATTTACTGCTTTCATATATATAACTGTATTGTGGGGCTGCTCGCTGTAAGTCTCCTTTCATAAACTCATATAAACTGTGTAATAATAGTATAGATATTAGAGTTTTCCCCGGCAACTACGTCTAGAACTAGGTGACGCTGTTTCGTTTATTCGTAGAAATAGACGCCTAGATCCCCAAATAGGATCACCAGATACAGTCTTCTCTTCGGTTGTCCTCATTAGGAATTGTCAAGAAACTCTACTCCCAAAGATGAATGTATTCTCCGTGAATGGCATCTTTGAGTTTCTTCCAAATTCTCGAACTTTCCTGACTTGATCTATTCCTTGTGAATAGCTTGCCTTGAATTTCTCAGGGTTTGGGGACCCACGGGCTTCTTAAAAGCATCGACCTCCTCTTGGGCATCGTACAAGGACCCACAGGCTTCCTAAAAGCAACCCCGCCTCCTCTTGGGCTTAGTACAAGGACCCTACGGCTTCTTAGAAGTATTCACAACCTCCTCTTAGGCTTCGTATAATGATCTCTTCCTCCGGGAATGATAGCCCCCTCTTGGGCTTAGTACAAGGACCCGTCGGCTTCTTAAAAGTTTCCAGCCTCCTCTTGGGCTTCGTACAAATTGTCCCGACGACCTCCTAGAGGTATAGGAACAGAACTTAGTCATCCTCATAGAACATTCCATTCATAGAGTCTACTACTGTTTCTCAACACATAGTACAAAAGATGAAACTCTAGACTTGGACAATCTAACTTACTTGAGTCTCAAAGACATTCTCAAGTGACCCCTTCGTTAAATAGGAAGGAAACCCGTAGACTCGGACAGTCTCAAGACCCTTTGGATTTCCCGCTTAGAACAGGAATATCCCGGATCCTTGAATCAAATCCGTGAGTACAGTGCTGCTCATATAAGAACTGATTTTCTCTTTTAAAATCAGTATACTGGACCTGTCACTCAACTGAGACAATAACCATAGCCTCCTCTTGGGCTTTATACAATGATTCTCCCCAGCGGAGCAAACCCTCTTTTTTAGCCTCCATCTCGGGCTTCGTACGAGATACAAATTTCTCCCTAGCGGAGACAAACAACGTTTAGCCTCTCTCTTGGGCTTCGTACGAGACACATAAAAGACTCCCTCGTCGGGTCAATCATCCTTTTCGCCTCCATCTCGGGCTTCGTACGAGATACAAGAAACTCTCTTGTTGAGTCAAATAGCCTCCATCTCGGACTTTATACGAGATACCAAAAGACTCCAGCGTTGGGTCAAAACCTTTTAGCCTCTCTCTCGGGCTTTGTACGAGACACCTCTTAGCCTCCTCTTAGGCTTTGTATAAGAAAACTACTGGTTAATCTAATTAACCTTTTAGCATCAAAGATGTGCCTCGTTCACAGTATCCAAACATCAACAACTCCTTCCCCTTCATCTTATCGCTGTAAGCGGCAAGCCTCTGGATCATCTATATCCATGCCACTGTCCCTCTTTTAGCATGAGAAGTTCCTAAGGAAAGATAGCATTGCTCTACACTGAGTTAAAGTCTTCTCCTTCAGGTCAAAACTACCCTATAAAGGAAATTATGGCATTGCTAGGATCCGCGTATCCCGGTTAAAGTAATCCTCCCTTTATAACCAGTCACCCAACAGTTGTGACAGACAAACCCTTCTTTAGAGATGACAAATTCTCTCTAAAGTCGAGGTCCTTCAGCTTCACGTCTTGGGCTTTGAACAAGACACAAATAGACCTTTCAGCTTCATATCTTGGGCTTTGAACAAGATACAAACTACCCTGTCGCTTCACGTCTTGGGCTTTGAACAAGACACCAAAACACCATTTCCTCCCATAGAATAGGAGGAACTACGAACGCTCTGATTTCCCTGTTTCGGTAAACGGGAATACGTAGGCATAAGATCGAAAGAAAAGATCTTAGCGAGCACACTAAACAAAAACCCAAAATCCCATCACTTCATAAAGCATTAGTCCTAACATCATGTCCATGTGTCAAATCAGGAGAAATAACCTAAGAGAAACCCCCGAATCTTTGTAGCATCTGTAACCTAACAGGCCGCTGTTCAAACTCAGTATGCAAGCAGGGTTAGTTGGAGACATCTATTTCCCTTCCTTAATAAGCTTTAATAGGATAAAAAATGAATCGAGCTGTAGTACCAGAACGATTGTGCTTCGCAACCACATCCAAAAATCGCTCGCTACAACCACGCCCTGGGGGCTCTATATAAACCCTCTCGCTTGAGAGGGTCAGATATCCAATATTCACCCTACGAACTAATACTTTGTACTTGCCCCTTTTCTCTGACCCTTTCTTACTCGAGCGTCAGAGTGCCTTGCAGGTACACCCCCCTCCTCTCCATACGACCAGCATCCCTGACGCACTTGGCGGCCTGATTCTACAGGATCTGATCCAGCCTTCACGATCAGTGGCGCCATCTGTGGGAACTCTTGTTCTCCCATTCTTTCTTTAACCGAAGATCAAAACAACTTTTGAACATCATTACGATCATGGCCTCCCAAGATCGCACCCAGGATGCTCTTCATTCCACGATTTTCCCCGTCAACAAATCTGACGTTGACGGCCAATCATCTCTCCTCCGAGATGCCCGTTTCCTCAGGGATGGAGCCCATGCGTCTCCTTCCCCTACCCCTGCTGATCGCAACAACGATCAACCATCTCTCGACCTCCAGCCCGTTCCTGTTCCACCCAGCGCCGACATGGTCGTGGCAGCCCTCCTGGAGGCCCTCAACAAAACCAACGCCCTGATCCTGCAGCAGAGCGAGAGGATCGGGCACTGGAAGAGTCTCGCCGTCCAAGATCCCCTTCTACGCGGAGGAACCAGCGATGATCTCGAAGCCCGCAGCCACGGAGAGAAGTAGACCTAAGACTGCGCCCAGAGCAAGATCCTCGCGTAGCCCGAAAGCGCGACCAGATCTCCCCGCGTGATCAGCAAGCTCACGACCATAAAAGGACTCAAAGGAACGAAGAGTCTCTGATCAAGTCCAAAGGACGGGCCCGCTCACCTTCTTCTCGAAGGAACCGCTCACCTTCTCCTCGAAGGAACCTCTTACCTTCTCCTCGAAGGAACCGCTCACCTTCCCCGCGAAGGAATCGTCGACGCGAGCAGCCCATCCGGTCACCATCATACACCAGTTCTAGTGACAACGACGAGCCTCACGGCCCATTATCCTAGGAGATCTTGGCCATCCGTCTCCCAAAAGGCTTGGAGAAACCCCCGTCACTTGGCACATACGACGGGACCACCGACCCCGACGAGCACATCGAGAACATCGATGCGCTGCTAGACTACCGCGGCGTACAGGGCGCCATCAAGTGCAGACTTTTCCCGACCACGCTCCGAAAGGGAGCAATGACATGGTATAAACAACTGCCCGAGGAGTCCATCACCTCGTGGAAACAACTGGGCAGGATGTTCTCGCGGCACTTCACAGCATCTCGCCGCCATCCAAAGACTGAGGTCTCCCTCGGAGCCATAATCCAAGGGAAAGACGAACCTCTCCGCGCATATATCGAGAGGTTCAACAAAGAAGCTGTGCAGGTCCCGACGACCGATAAAATAAAGAAGTTCCTGCTCGAACAAGGGGTCCGCCCGGACTCCGAGTTCGCCAAAGCCATTGGCCTAGCCCCACCGAGGAACATGGACGCCCTCCTCCTCAAAGTCCAGTCTCATATTCAGTATGAGGAGAAGATCGCGGCCAACAACGTCCGAGCGTCTCGCCGCCAAGAGAGCGCCCGGGCTTCCAAAGGAGAAGAAGCCTCGACGTCTCGTCGAGGTGAACGAAGGCACGAGGACCTCCCCCGCAACTCCCGTGACAGCAAAGGGGCCTCCGGACGTTTCCATGATTACACTCCCCTGACCGTTTCCAGGGAAAAGATTCTGTCCGAGTGTGCCAACTCGGAGTTCAAACAAGCCGGGGTACGTTTCCCCAAACAGCTGCCGAACAGACCAAACGTGGATAAGTCTAAATACTGCCGCTTCCACAAAAGTCACGGCCATACTACAGAGGAGTGCATCCACCTGAAGGATGCCATTGAAATACTGATCAGGGATGGCCACCTGAAGCAGTTCGCAAAGAAGAAGGATACTCCTCGGCAGGACGCCCAGGAATCCAAGAAAGTCGAGGAGGAGGTGCCCTCCTCGGACGACGCCAACGTACAGGTCGCGATGTCCATCTCACGGCCAGAGGACTTTTACGTCCCAGACGGGCTCAACTCCCCTGCATATCTCGCGGCCCACATCCCGTGGGAGACTTTTCCTTCCACCATGGTCATTTCTGGTGGGGGATTCAACAAAGTCACTGTGGGTTCCGTGAAACGGAAGTTCGACCACCTGATCAACACCAGCTCGAGCAAAGCGACCACGCTTGATTAGGCCCCGAAGGGTTCCATACCCATCTCCTTCTACAGGGAGGAACTCCTCGGAGGCTCCCCGAACTCCAACATTCCTCTACTCGTCAGAGCCCGGATGGCGAACTTCGACGTTCGCAGGATACTTGTCGACCAAGGCAGCTCGGTCGACATCATGTACTCCCACCTGTTCTCAACGCTGCAACTGGACGAATCGCACCTTACCCCCTACGTAGGGTCCGATTTACAAGGATTCAACGGGTCTGTGACCAAGCCGTGGGGTTACGTTGAGTTAATCGTGACCTTCAGAGCAGCTGAAATAGCCAGATCCATCAAGGTGCAATTTCTAGTAATTGACTGCCCGTCACTTTACCAATGCATTTTCGGAAGGCCAACTCTATCCGAGTTGGTAGCGGTGCCCTCGACCGTCCACCTGAAGATGAAGTATTACACTTCGAAAGGAATGGTCGCCACCATCCACGGTGATATAAAAGCTGCCCGACGATGTTTTAAAGCAGCTACAAAGGGGCTCAACGCCATTGCACCCAAGCCTTAAGCGTCGAGCAAGCCAGCACTGCCAAGCAGCTCCGAGGAGGCCAAGCCTCTGCCCTAGGTCGACTCTATCGACCTCGACAGTCGCTTCCCCGAGGACCAACAGGAGGAACGAGCAGTTTCAGCCGAACCTTCCACATCATCCAGCAGCAGCTCCCATCCGATGCACCCAATCCCGGATGGCAACTTCGAGCTAGTCCTGTTCGGCGAAGACCCCCAACGGGGAGTAAAGATCGGAACAGACCTGCCTGACATCGCGAGGAAGCAGCTTGAAGCGTGCCTCCGAGAGAACGCATACCTGTTCGCATGGAGCGCCGCGAAGATGCCCGGCTTGGATCCATCCGTCGCATGTCACCAGCTGACCATTGACCCGACCATCAAGGCCGTAGCACAACGTAGAAGGAAGTAGTCTCCGGAGAAAACAGAGGCTGCCGAAAAAGCTGTAAAGGACCTCCTCGAGGCCAAATTCATTTCGGAAGCCAAGTACACCACTTGGATGTCCAACGTTGTATTAGTCAAAAAATCTAATGGAAAATGGCGCATGTGCATTGATTATACCGATCTCAATAAGGCATGCCCGAAGGATGCCTACCCCTCCCCAATATTGATAAACTTGTTGATAATTCTGCTGGTTTTAAAATATTATCGTTCATGGACGCCTACTCGGGCTATAATCAAATCCCAATGTCAATGTCCGACAAAAAATATACGGCCTTCATGACTGAATCAGAGAACTATTACTACAACGTAATGCCCTTCGGCCTGAAGAACGCCGGAGCAACGTACCAACGAATGATGAACAAAGTATTTTGGGGAGAAATAGGCGACATGCTCGAAGTATACATGGACGACATGATCGTTAAGTCCCACGAGGAGACCGATCATACTGCCCACTTACGAAAGGTCTTCGAACAGGCCAGGAAATACAAAATGCGTTTTAATCCGGAGAAGTGCACGTTCGGTGTCCGGGCAGGCAAATTCCTCGGATTCTACTTAACAGAACGAGGAATCGAGGCTAATCCCGACAAATGTCGGGCATTCTCCGAGTTTCCTACGCCCAAGTCCAAAAAATCCATCCAGTCCCTTAACGGGATACTCGCGTCGCTATCTCGTTTCGTGGCCAAGTCCGCCCAGCACGCCCTGCCATTCTTCAAACTCCTCCGCAAAGAGGCAGCATTTGAATAGACCGAGGAGTGCGACGAGGCCCTTCTCCATCTGAAACGAGCACTCTCTGAGCCACCGGTCCTCTCTCGACCGGGCAACGGCGAAACATTGTACTTATATCTGGCCGTCGCGACCGAAGCAGTAAGTGCCGCTCTCATCCGCGAGACGCCTGACGGGCAGAAACCCATTTACTTCACAAGCAAAGCGTTGCAAGGACCAGAGTTAAGATACCAGCAGATAGAGAAAGTGGCGTTGGCCCTCATCAACGCGGCCAGAAGATTAAGACACTACTTCCTGGCTCACACGATCGTGGTTCGAACAGACCAGCCCATAAAGCAGCTGCTCAGACGACCAGATATGGCTGGCCGAATGCTCAAATGGTCGCTAGAGTTGTCCGAATTTGACATCCAATACGAAGGAAGAAAAGCCCTCAAGGCCCAAGCTCTGGCCGACTTCGTCGCAGAGATGACATTCGCAGACTCCCCCACGAGCCAAGCGCGCAAATGGACCATCTTCGTCGACGGGGCCTCAAGCTCGGCAGGAAGCGGCGCGGGCATCATCCTTGAGAGCGACGAAGGAATTATCGTCGAGGTATCACTCACGCTGTCTTTCCCAACCTCCAACAACCAGGCGGAATACGAAGCCTTCCTCACTGGGCTCCGCCTCGCCGAGGACCTGGGCGCACAAGAAGTCGTCATTTGCACGGACTCACAACTCGTGGCCCTCCAGGTCCGGGGTGAGTACCAAGCCAAAAATGACAACCTGACCGAATACTTGGCCCTGGTAAAGAAGGAAATGGAGAAATTCACAACAGTGGAAGTGAAACACGTTCCCCGCGAACATAACGTACGAGCAGACGTGCTGTCCAAACTGGGCAGCACGAAGAAGAAAGGCGGAAACAAGCCCGTCATTCAGGAAGTGCTTCCTCGACCCAGCATCGAGAAGACCTCCCTGACACTAGATGTGCAGTTGATCGGCGACAGCAACTGCTGGATGACCCCAGTCTACAACTATCTCGCCAAAGATGAACTCCCGTCTGACGCAAAGGAGGCCAGCACGATCAGGCGAAGAGCTTGCTCGTATGTCCTGGTCGAGGGTAAACTATACAGGCGGGGATTCTCCATCCCACTGCTCAAATGCGTCGAGGAGGAGATGGTCGTGCACATCCTGCACGAAATCCACGAGGGAATCAACGCCCAACACCTAGGAGGAAGGTCCCTTGCTCGCAAGGCTCTCCGAGCAGGATATTACTGGCCGACCATGCAAAACGACGCGAAAGAGCACGTGAAGAGATGCGACAAATGCCAACGGAACGGGGACATGCACCTGGCTCCGCCCAATGAGCTCAAGGCTATGTCCTCCCCGTGGCCATTCGCCTGATGGGACCTAGACATCCTAGGACCCTTCGTGGTAGGATCAAGTCAGAACAAGTACCTCATAGTGGGTGTAGATTATTTCACAAAGTGGATAGAAGCAGAAGCTCTAGCCAAAATAACTGCCCTCAACATCCTGCGTTTCTACAAACGAAACATCCTTGCACGTTTCGGTATTCCCCAAGCGATAGTAACGGATAACGGGACACAGTTCACGGACAGGAAGTTTCAGGACTTCGTCGCCCAACTGGGCACGAAGCAACACTTCGCATCCATCGAACACCCCCAAACAAACGGGCAGGCTGAGGCAGCTAACCGAGTCATCATTTGAGGCCTCAAGCGAAGGCTAGAAGAAACAAAGAAGGCATGGGTCGAGGAGTTGCACAGCGTGCTCTGGGCGTACCACACAACTCCCCATTCGACGACCGGGGAAACACCTTTCCGTCTGGCATACGGGACCGAGGCTGTAATACCAGTCGAAGTTCACGTGCCCTCTAGGCGGACAGAGTCGCCCCTAGACGAGGAGATGAACGGTGAATTCTTAAGGGAAGAGCTCGACCTCGTCGAGGAAATTAGAACCGGGGCAGCCCTCCGCGAAGCCTCGCTAAAACAAAAAATCACCATCAGGCACAACGCCAAAGTGATACGGCGAGAGTTCGACGTGGGAAGCCTTGTCCTAAGAAGAAACCACAAAGACTCCCGCGAAGTCAAACTGGCAGCCAATTGGGAAGGACCCTATCACGTCCGGGCAAAAACGGAAAACGGAGCATACTACCTAGAATATCTCTCTGGGGAAGAACTTCCTCAACCATGGAATGCTGAAAAACTGAAATAATACTACAGTTGATCCTTCGGTTCGACTCGTCGCAACGACAAACGTCAGTTACCGATCACTATGCGCATCCGGGTGCAAGCGTCGCATACGATTAAAGCATAACCCCGCTCAAGAACGAGCCGGGTAAATGCTCGACAGCGGTCCTCGATCGAGCATCGCCGTCGTCAAAGTACCATGATTGGCAGAACCCCAGCTCGCGATGGGACGTTCACGCCGCGAACTCAGACCTCAAACGCGGCCTGAGCTCCGCTCCCCGCCAGGACATTCCCCGGCAGTTCGACCAGTTCCCCACACTGCCGAACACATCTATTACGAAATATTCACACAAGTCAAATACCCCCTACCACGGGCAGACATACATTCGCAGCGAGCATGCATACAACACTTAGCAAAAAATAAAAGCAAGTAAAGCCATGCAAACAACAGAATCAAATAAGCGATAATTGAACAGGTGGCCGCAAAGACCACAATTGTGCAATTTTACATAAAACGGGGGCCATGCCCCCCCCCCAAAAAAACAAAATTACAACGGTACGCAGGCCGGACAAATTACAACAAAGTAAAAATCCCTCATTCGTCGGGGTGTTCGGGTCCCTGCTCCTCGGCTAGCTGGTCCTCGGGAGTAACGACAAGGATGCCTTCGGGCAAGACAATGCGGCCATCCTCTACATGCGCCAGGTAGTGAGTACCCTCGACAGAAAAATCAAGCTCAGGGTTCACCACTCGCAATTGCGCCACGACATTTCTAAAAGACTCCTCTGCGACGGCAATACCATCGTCTTCCGCCAGCAGCATGCGAGCAACCAGCTCGGATCTAGTCTTCAACTCTTTCACATCGTCTGGCTCATCGGCACCCGGGGCACTGGCCGCCCTCAGCTCCTTGATCATCTCCTCGGCAGCCTTCTTCTCCGCCGCCAGCGTGGAGTTCTCCTCCTTTTGTCTGGCAGCCTCCGCTTCAGCCTTCTTTCGGGCATCGCCGACGCTCTTAACTTCCTCCTTGAGGGACGTATTAGAGGCCCGGGCAGCAGTAAGTTCAGCCTCGCTCGCAGAATCCCCTTCAGCGTAAACAACTGCCATCTCTAACATCCGGACCAAGGCTGAAGCATCTTGGGCCACCAGCGCCCTCTTGCTCGGGCGATCCATTTCTTCCAAGCGAAGAGATTCCGCCCGGGGAACAACTAAAGAGTTGCCTTCGAAGAACCTCCTATCAAGGATGTAAGGAGGAAGCTCGAACTTCCCTTTCTCCGCTGCCCGAGTAAGATCCACGGAGTCGGTAATCCTTGGCCGCTTTGGTCGCCCAGCCAAAGACAGAGGAGATCCACGGGGGGCAGGAGCTGGAGAGATAGAGGTCCCCGTAGCAGATTGCACCGGAGGAGGAACGCAGCCACCAGCAAACCGAGATTTTGGAGAAGCCGTTCCAGCTTTGTTCCTCGCCATAGCATTCCTCACAACCCAATCATGAGCCTGAGGCATCTCACCTGCACAAGCAAACACGAATATGTTAGATACGAGGAAAAGAAATAACACGAGCAAAATATAAACAACTAAGACTACCGAGCAGCTTCTTGGTCTCCGCGGAAGTCTTGCACTCCAGCAGTGCCTTGATGTCAATAAATCTGCGCTCGACCCGTTGACTCTCGTCTTCCTCGAAAATCGGGTTGCCCTTACTCGTCCAGCACTCAGCGAGCCGGAAAGAGGTGACCCAATTCACCAATGCATCATACGCCGCAGCATCCTGCTCGTCCAAATCGCCCGGCTGGTATACATAATCACCAGGCCCCTTGGTGAAATGCTCAGCTGACCAGTGGATGGGGAACTTATAGAGTCTCCGCCCGATGAACTTCCCCTCCTCGTTATGCAGCTTGTTACCATCCTCGTCGACCTCTATCTCCCAGATGTATGTGTTGTCCTGGGCAGCCTCAGACACAGGTTCAACAACGAAGTAACGCCCCTTAAACGTCCTTATCGACTCCGAGAAGGGCTTGAACAGCTTGCGAGGCTGTTTTAAAGAAACCCATCCATATTTCCTCCCCGACAGCTGCCGTTGAAGGTGGAAGACAGTGAAGAATAAGGGAAGAGTAGTCCCTAGGGCAAGGTGCTCGCACACCAACTCAAACGCTCGAATAAAGGCTAGGGAGTTCGGGTGCATCTGCGTGGGGGCCAACCTCAAATGCTCGAACACCGACTTCTGGAAATCGGTGAACGGCAACCTTAGGCCCAATTCCTTAAAAGAATACTCATACATGGTGAAGTTATCCCTAAAATTCGAGCAGACGCGCTCGTCTTCGGAAGGAAAGAGCACCCTCAACTCTCCCTCCGGTCCTACGTCGGTAAACGTGTCCCCTGCATATTGTGCGAACGACGACCTGTGCTCGGAGGGTTCAGCCACCTCCCAATCTTCGGCAGAGTCTACGATGACGTCCTAGTCCATGACGTCCACATTCTCTTCTCCGGAGACATTTCCAGAAGAGCTTGAAGCCGTCGAAGTTGTGGCAGTCGAACTACTGCTGTTCTCAGACCCAGCTTCCTCCTCGGACGTATCTGGAATAATCTCCCTATCAGGCCCTGTCGCCATTACGATCACCTGAAAAGCAGAGAGGAAAGTGAATTCGACAGCAAATCAAATCCACCCTTCCACTGCTAAATCAAGTGAAAGGGCGCGCGAGAGCTGAGGACAACGTCCCCGGCCTAAGCCCTAACATCAAAAGGAAAGCTAAGACCTCCCCGCGAGGAGATGCTCGCCACTACCATCCCAGAACGAGGAGCTTCCCCGTGCTCACACCCAGTTTCCGGTGAAGCTCCACCGGAAATCGCGAAGCTTCACCGGAATCTGGAAATGTTCAACCGGAAAACTCTTTGCTCTTTCAGAAGATGAAAAGATTAGGTGGTTACACATGCAACCTCGCCGTGAACCACCAAACGCGCTAACAGATCCGGCGTTATTTCGAAAGCGCAGAAATGGCGCAATCACCGTCCACCACCAACACTCGCCAGAAAAACTCACATTTTGTCCTCTAAACTAGCCTTAACTGCATGCAAATCTACCAGCAACAATGGAAGGGAGTAAAACGAGTCTTAGATCAGAGAACTTACTTGATTTGAGTAGAAGAAAGAGGTTGCTCGAAACTTGACGCGGTGGCCGGAAGCACTGAAGACGGTGACGGGCAAGAGCGTAGAAGAGACGAAGAGAATTCAGAAGAGAAAAGTGAAAAATGGGACAATCTTTCCCCTTTTATACAGAGGGACACGTGCAAACACGCGCCCGTAGGCCAGCATGACTACCCAGTAGCCATCATTACCTATTAACTGCTACATAGGGCTCAAGGTACACGTGGCGCCCCAACGTTTCCAATTCTGTCTGACCATTAGTCTCCCCGCACATCGGGCAACTTAGTCACGACCACGAATCTCACGAACACCTGGGGCCACGAGCACTTTGAGACAACCTCCTTCGTCTGCAAACGATGACTCTTTGCTAGCTCCCCGGAGCAACGAGCAGTCCTTAAGTTATCACTCCCATGCTCGGGAGCAACGACTTGGGGGGCTCATGTTCTGGACTGGACCAATGGCTAGAATTGGCCCAATCCGCCTCTGCTCCAGAGCGGCCCAAATTGCCTAAGCCCAATCCACAGAGGGGCAAAAGTTACCTTTCTGCCCCTTCAGCCGGGCAAGGAACACATCGTTCCTCCCCGGATTTACTGACCGTCACGCAGGGCTTCATGGCTCCCCGGACAGTTGTGGGCATATGCCCGAAACCACGCCTATGCCCGACATAACGGCTAGTTTCGGACACCCTGCCCGACATAACGGCTAGTTTTGGGTAGTTACCTATTCTTTGGGGAAAACGGTTATTTCGCCCCGAAAGTAGGACCGTTGGCCACGCGCTGGGGGCTCTATATAAACCCTCTTGCTTGAGAGGGCCAGGTATCCAATATTCACCCTACGAACTAATACTTTGTACTTGCCCCTTTTCTCTGACCCTTTATTACTCGAGCGCCGGAGTGCCTTGCAGGTACACACCCCTCCTCTCTATACGACCAGCATCCCTGACGCACTTGGCGGCCTGATTGTACAGGATCTGATCCCGCCTTCACGATCACCTTTCTTGCTGATTTGGGAGGAATGTTAGGAAAGAACAAAGACTTTACTTTTTTCTTGGTCAGAATTTAGCAATAACCATGCTCAAGATCTTGCCCTGTTCTGCTTTTAAAAAATGACATGAAGGTTTGCTCATTTAAAAATTATATTATTCTGGCATACCTAAATTCATTTGAGCTCTTTCTATGGTGTTCAGGTCAAGGTTTGATTGATAGTATTTATGTTTTGGATTTGTACCAGATAAACATCAATGTTTTGTGTTCTGTTATCATAGGATTCATATTTTTTTATTGATGTAAATATGTAATCTACACGTGGAGCTATCAGTTTTCTAGTCTTCCCTTAGCCCAAATAGTACCTGTAGTGTATGGATCTTTTTAAGCGCTGCTTTATGGTTACTCTATAGGAGTTGGATTAAAAACTGATAATGTGATTGCTGAGTATTTCTATGACAGGTTTAACCTAAAACTACACACAACTAGAATCGTTGTTGCATCCTATGGAATGGTGAACCTAGTTGCTCGTCCTTTCGGCTGGACTTAAACTTATAATAACATTTACAGTCATATATATACTAAATTATGTCAATAGTTGTATCTCTTGAGCGTAACTGTTAATTATCATTTAAAATGTACAGGTGTGATGTTTATAGTTATTGTATCCTACGGAAGCTTGCCACTCTAAAATTTTCATGGAATGGAATGAATCCTATGCAAGTTGTTAGTGTGGTAGGTTTCCAAAATCGTCGCCTTGAAATTCCTAAGGAAGTTGATCCTTTAGTAGTATGAATGATCTGGGAAAGGGAATGGAGATGCATGGAGGGATGCTGATATATTGTCCTTTAACTCTGGATTTTGGTAATTACTAATGGTAAACAACATTAATGTTGTACTTGTTTGTTTGATTTGATTCATGTTGTTGGTTCTGCAGGTAAGAAATTGGCTGAAAGTATTGTCAAAGAGAAACTTGTAGCTTGTGTCAATAGGGTACCGGGTAATTATTTCTTATTCCCAATTTCTTTTGTTACAATGGGTTACAGGTTTGCTATTTTAACACCAAAGTTATATACCAAACCATTACACTGTATGAAATAGCGCATGACATATGTTTGTTTGTGTCAGAATACCTAAAAAATAATAATTGAATATTAAAAAAAAGCACAAAATCGTATAATTTTTTTTTTTAAAATCTTGGTATCCGACCTTGTGACCGACTAATCTAAGAGGAATCAATACCCACCGTTCACTGACGAGGGCCCGTTTCAAGTCAGTGCAAAGCTCCATATGGACTGACCCACACAAGAGTTGATTGCATCTAGTAGGATTTGAACCTAAAACCTTGAAAGAAGCACACTCTCAAGACCCAAGCCTCCACCACTAGGCCAACCTCCACTCACAAAACCGTATAATGATACGGTGTAAGTGTAAAATTTAGAGTAAGAATAACATTACTCAATGGGTTACTCTGCTTGCATCTATTATGATTATCTATCTCATCAGACTCTTTTTCAAGGCCCTTCATTTTCATATTTTTAATCATTCATTCTTTTATAATGTTTTTAAGCTAAATTAAAATTTTTTTTAAGACACAATTGATTTATTGTAATGATAATAAAAATAAAATGGAATAGCTTTTGAGAAATAAACTAAAAGTTAATTAAAAAGCTATAAGTTAAAAGTTAAAAGATAATTATTAAACAGAGTTTTTTAATTAAAATGAACTGAAAAGTTAAAAGTTAAAAGTTTTTTTTTTGTCTTACCAAACGGACTCTTAATATTTATTTTTCTTTTGTTGTATATATAGTTTTTGTTATTGATTTTTGAAAATTTGAGAAAATAATTTTGGCTACATATCAACTTTTATATATATATATATATATATATATATATATATATATATATATATATATATATATATATATATATATACTTATTTATTTATTTATTTATTTATTAATTTATTAATTTGTTACATGTAGAAATGTTTGGTATGCTAAGCATCCTCATTTGTGTAAGACTCCTACAACTTCATCAGACGCTAGTTTTCTAACTAATAAAAGCAAGTTATTAGTATCTCTCGCTGCAATCTCTGATCCAAAGAAATTTGCTGACAAACTACAAGAAGTTATGGGAGCTATGTCTGAATGTGATAGCTCGTCCTCCTCAATTGAAGCTACGCCCAATAATGAAGATGATTGTTATGGGATCTTTGACTAGATCTACACTCTCAACAACCTGATCATACTTTTTGAAAAGCAACAAATTACTTTTGTTAAGATAAGATTCGTTCTTATTACCTTGGATTCTCTTTAGAAATTATTGATCTCAGAGTATTAGTACTTAATGTTACATGTAGGAATACTTAATGTTTAATGTTACATGTAGCTTCGTCTTTAATAATCAAGCTAACACCCTAATTACCATTTTAGATAAAATGGAACCATCTGAAAGTAGGGATGCCTTTATGAGACAAATAAAAGACATAATTGATGATAACGATCTTAATAAATATCAAGTTAATAAGATTGAATTTAAAGACGTTATGAATATGTTCAAGAAACCTATAGAAAAATCCTTGTCCATAAATGATCTATACGAAGAAATTAAGTTGTTAAAGAAAGAAATACGAACTTTGAAAACTCGGAAAGATGGATTAGAAGTTAAATATTTAGAATTGCAAGGAACCATGATAATACAAAATCAAAATTTTGTTGATACTTTAAAAAATATAACTACTAAACCAAGCTCCAGTACCTTAGAAAGTCAAGAAAATACGAAAGAAAACCCAGAAAATCCTTATATTCATAACATAGAGAAAATTATATCTCACAAATGGTATGCTAAAATAAATTTGATTATTCATAATAAAGCCTTCGAATTAATAGCCCTAATAGACTCAGGAGCAAATCTTAATTGTATCCAAGAAGGATTAATACCAACCCAGTATTATGAAAAAACTAAAAAAAAACTTAGAGGAGCTAATGGTAGTAGATTACAGGTTACTTATAAATTACCAAATGTAAAAATTTGCAAAGGGCAAGTTTGTTATAAAACATCTTTTCTTCTTATTAAAAACCTTCAGGAAGTTATTATACTTGGAACTCCGTTTTTATCTTTATTATATCCTTTCAGTGTTAATGACCAAGCCATTACTACTGAAGGATTAGGTCATCTAGTTAAATTTGAATTTCTAGATAGACCTAAGATTAGAGATCTTAACTCTGTTCAAAGCAAAAATATTACCATAGTTAATCTTATAACTAACAAGCGAAAACAGATTAATTTCATTAATAAAGAAATACATTTTAAAAGAATAGAAGAACAGTTACAAACACCTGTCGTTAAAGAAAAGATTAATACCATTCAAAACAAATTTATTAAAGATTTATGTTCCGAACAGCCTAACGCTTTTTGAAAAAGAAAAACACATACTATATCACTACCCTATGAACCTGAATTTAAAGAAATTAATATACCAACAAAAGCTCGACCCATACAGATGAATAAACAACACTTAGAGTATTGTAAAAAGGACAAGAAATTTTAGATAAAGGATTAATTAGGCCCAGTAAATCCCCAAGGAGTTGCTCAGCCTTCTATGTGATTAATGCCTTAGAACTAAAAAGAGGAAGTCCTAGATTGGTTATCAATTATAAACCTTTAAACACAACGTTATAATGGATCATATATCCTATACCTAACTAAAAAGATTTAATTAATCGATTACATAATAAAAGTATTTTTTCTAAATTTGACTTAAAGTCTGGATATTACCAAATCCAGGTTAAGGAAGAAGACAAGTACAAAACCACCTTTATGGTACCATTCGGGCACTACGAATGGAATGTTATGCCATTAGGTTTAAAAAATGCGCCTTCAGAATTTCAAAACATTATGAACGATATTTTTTATCAATACTCAAAATTTACTATAGTGTACCTAGATGATATTCTGGTTTTTTCAGATTCTATTAACCAGCACTTCCAGCATTTGGAACAATTTTACAACATAATTAAAGACAATGGTCTGGTGCTTTCTGAGAGTAAGCAAAAATTATTTCAACCTATGGTCAGATTTTTAGGATTTGATATTAGCCAAGGTGAATATACCCCAATGACCAGATCTTTGGAATTTGTTAGCAAATTTTCAAACAAAATTAAAGACAAAACCCAATTACAAAGGTTCTTAGGATGTCTTAATTATGTGTCTGATTTCATCCCTAATCTCAGAACCATATGTTTACCCTTGTTTAAAAGATTGAGAAAGAGTCCACCCCTTTGGGATGAAACTATGACCCAAAGTATTATCCAGTTAAAACAAGTTGTAAAAAAATTACCATGCTTAGGGATCCCAAACCCTAATGATAACCTTATTGTTGAAACAGATGCTTCCGACATTGGATTCGGAGGAATTTTAAAACAAAAATAATCGGGTACTGAAAAGGAACAAGTTGTCAGATATTACTCTGGAACCTGGTCTGCAGCCCAATTGAATTATAGTACTATTAAAAAAAAATTTGTCTATTGTACTTTGCATTACCAAATTTCAAGATGATTTATTTTCAAAACCCTTTCTTTTAAAAACTGACTGTAAATCAACCAAGAGCGTTTTACAAAAGGATGACAAAAATTTAGTGTCAAAACACATATTTGCCAGATGGCAGTCATTACTTGCATGTTTTGATTTTGAAATCATGCATATTGAAGGTATTAAAAATGCTGTACCAGATTTCCTAACAAGGGAATTTTTACAAGGAAAAAATGAGCAACAAAACAACATCTAAAGATTCTTACGGTCCACCGTTATTAAAGCCAGAAAACCAAAATAAACAGTTGACATTAGGATCATCTTTCTATATATCAAAAATTACTTCTCTGATTTCCTCTTTAAAGGGAAAAAGAGCCAACCCTGCTTTGGTTTCGCCATCGCAGTTTACTCAGGATATTACGTCATCTTCAAAGATGACACCTATTAAAAATAAGTTAGCATATTACACTCCTCCTCAGGGAGTAAAATCAAAATTTGTTACTAAAGAAATCACAGTTCCTATTATTCCGCTAGAAGATTATTACCGCCCTTCTGAAGGAACGTTGTTACAAGTAATTAGTAAGGTGTTTTCTTAAGCTACTCACTTTATTAATTCGGATATTAATAAAACCAGATCTTTTTATGAATTCATCCTGGTGGATACCGATTCCATCACCCTTACTCATATCAAAGACGAAGCTATAGGTAACATTAAGTATTCCTACATGTAACATTAAGTATCACCCTTACTAATACTCTGAGATCAATAATTTCTAAGACTCCTACAACTTCATCAGACACTAGTTTCTAACTGATAAAAGTAAGTTATTAGCATATCTCGCAGCAATCTCTGATCCAAAGAAATTTGCTGACAAACAAGAAGTTATGGGAGCTATGTCTGAATGTGCTAGCTCGTTCTCCTCAATTGAAGCAACGCGCAATAATGAAGATGACTGTTATGGGATCTTTGACTAGATCTACGCTCCCAACAACCTGATCATACTTTTTGAAAAGCAACAAATTACTTTTGTTAAGATAAGATTCGTTCTTATCACCTTGGATTCTCTTTAGAAATTATTGATCTTAGAGTATTAGGCCATGTGGGCCATCCTTTTCTTTAGTGACATAAAAGATAAGATTCCTTATCTTATCTTTACTTTTCTTTTCTGGTCATTTGTTTCTGTCAGCCATTTGTTTGCAAATTATATTGTGAGTTTTATTTTCTTTGAAGTCCGTAGGCTATATAAGCCTGTGTCTAAGATTGTTCAAGGCATCTAAGAATTTTCTCTCATACTTGAGGAAAACAATCAACCCTTGAAGAATCTATCTTGTAAGTCTTATTGCAATAATAAAATTATGACTTTGTCAATTGTTGTTTACATAAACTATTCTTCCGCATATAGATTTTCAAACTCTAATATTTTACCTTTTATAAATTTACATATTCAAATATTTATTAATTTCAATACTACTTCTGCCATATATATTACTTCTTCACTTTCTTCAAGATCCACTGCTTTATTGTGTGTGTATATATATATATATATATATATAATTTGAATGCCATTGATGTGTATATTATATGAGTATAAATTTTTAAATATTTTTTTTTGTAATTTATATGTGAGCCTATATACTTTAAATATATTAATATGGATTTATATTTTTTTATCTCTAATTATTTTGTATTCAAATGTAACAATACTCATTTACATTTTTTTTTATATTTTAAATTTTTTTGCTTCTAAGTTTTTTGTTGTTATATTGTTCTTCCTCCAGGAAAACATGGATAAATGATGAGCGAAAAATATTAAAATTGACTATGGTATGTCTTTTTTGTATCTTTATTTTTTTAGATTTAAAATAACATATTATTAACTTTTCTTATTGATTTTGTAGATTTGAGGTAATAGACAATGTTTAAAGATTCAAATTTTGTCAAGATCTCTCTTTTTGCGTCTCTTTTTGCAAATCTATAAATCTTCTTTTTTTGATTCAATATTATTTCTGATATGTCTTTCCTTGGTATGCCTTCTTCTTTTTTATCTTTATTTTTCATATTTAAAATAATATATCATTAATCTTTGTTAATGACACTACTACGAAAAACCCATTTAACAACGGTTGAAAATGACATATAATGACGGGGGCGAAGGTGTTGTTATGTAGAGTGTTGTTGTATATGAGGTATGTACAATGACGGTCCTGGAACCGTTGTTGTATTCCAGTATGCGAACACCATTTCACAACGGTTAGTTTACTCAACCGTTGTGATATAACTAAAGGTGATCTGGTTCGATTCTCAGCTACAACACTTTTTATTTATATTATTCTGGTCAGCGTTTGACATACAACTACGGATAGGTTTATAACCGCTGCCAAAAACATCCTGTTTTAAATATAAAAATTATCTGCTTATCAAATTCTTCCTATATTTTATCCTGTCAAAACAGCTTCTGTTTACATGCAAACACAATATGTGCATCAAACACAATTCTTCCTATATTTTATCCTTATAAATGAATCAGAGAATTTACATCAAAAGAAATTTACATCAAAAGCTAAATGAATCAGACATTTAAACTGCTAACATTGTTTAAATCAAAAGCCAATATTATTGATTTCATTATGTGCATCAAAAGCCAAAACTATTGTTCACATTATGTGCATCAAAAGCCAAAAATATGTGAATCAAAAAATGTTACTGATATATCAAACAGCAGGAGCACCCTTAAGCGCATTGTGGATTGTTAGAGTTGATGGAAGTTCTCATCACTCTGTGTGAGAAACTTCAGATATGCAGAGAATCTTCACTCTGTGAAGATGAAGAGTGAAAACGAGAATGGAAGAGATGAAGAGGGAAAATGAGTGGTTGTTAATATTTTCACTATTATCCAAATACACGCATATTACACTATATATATTCTGGTTAGATATGCTTAGCTGGCACATACTCTAACAGAATATAGTTACAAAATATTGCTTAACCATATATCACTAACACCCCCCCTCAAACTGTAGGATAGTGGGATTTACACACTACCTTAAGTTTGTCCCTCAAGTTTTGGAAAGCAGCAGTGCCAAGAGGCTTTGTGAGAGTATCAGCTATTTGAAGAGCAACTGGCACATGTTGAATGAAAAGCTTACCAGCTACGACACGTTCACGAACAAAGTGAATATCCAGCTCAATATGCTTTGTTGTTGAATGAAGTATAGGATTATGTGAAAGTAGCACCGCACTTAGATTGTCACAAAGTAGAATAGGAGGATGAGTAGGAATACCAAGTTCTGTTAACAGAGATTCAACCCAAAGTAATTCGGAAGTGGTGTGAGCTAGGGCACGATATTCTGCTTCAATACTTGATCGAGCTACGAGGGACTGCTTCTTAGAGCTCCAAGAGACCAGATTTGGACCAAAGAAAATACAGGAGCCAGATGTAGATCTTCTATCATCCAGATCGCTTGCCCAGTCTGAATCACTATAAGCACGAAGAGAGAACTTGGATTTAGCAGAGGAAGGAGATAACACCAGTCCATGTGAAATTGTACCACTGAGGTACCGTAAGAGCCTTCTGACTGCAGACCAATGTGTGTCTAAAGGAGAAGACATAAACTGGCAAGCCTTGTTGACACTAAATGCAATATCTGGCCAGGTCAAATTCACATACTGAAGAGCTCCAACTATGGACCTGTAGAGTTGAGGATCAGAGAAGAGATTAGAACCATGTTTGCTCAGCTGACATGTACTTAACATAGGTGTGGGAACACCATTGGCATCTGTCATCAAGGCACGAGCCAGCAGATCCCTAATATATTTTGACTGTGTAAGAAATAAGGAGCCATCACTGCAGTGTTCCACTTCAATCCCCAGAAAATATCTAGGCTGCCCCAACTGTTTCAAAGCAAACTCCTGATGCAACTTGTTAATCAGTGTGTGAATCATAGTTGTATGGGAACCAATGATAAGTATATCATCAACATAAACAAGAGCATATAGAGTGACATCAAGTTTAGAATACACAAATAGAGAGCTGTCACATTTAGATGATATAAAACCAAACTGTATTAGTGCCTTAGCCAACTTCTCATACCAGGCCCTTGGGGCCTGTTTAAGCCCATAGATAGCACGATTCAACTTGCGGACTAGACTTTTATCAGACTGTTGAAACCCAGTTGGTTGGGTCATGTAAACCTCATCATGAAGAATGCCATTGAGAAAGGCATTATTCACATCAATCTGCTGAATAAGCCACTTGTGAGTGATAGCAAGAGTAAGAATGATCCTAATGGTTGTAGGCTTAACCACTGGAGAAAAAGTTTATGTGTAATCAAATCCATACTCTTGATGATAACCCTTTGCAACAAGTCAAGCTTTATATTTGTGTATGGAACCATCATCATTCTCCTTGATCTTGAACACCCACCTACATCCTACTGCCTTCCTATCAGGAGGTAGTGTAGTGGGGGTCCAGGTATTATTTACCATAAGTGCATTATACTCATCTGTCATAGCTTGAACCCACTCAGGTTTAGATAAGGCTTGCTTCACACTAGTGGGTTCAACTTCAGAATGAGCCAGAAAAATCTTTGGTTTGGACTTACCAGTTTTAGCTCTAGTTACCATGGGGTGACTGTTAACAGGAACTGAACTAACAGGTTGAACAGAAGCAATAGATGGAGACTCAGATGACTCAGATAGAGGTATGCATGAGGATAAAGTAAGTTCATTTGAACAAAAGGAGGCAATTTGATTTTGAATAGGAGAGAACCTGTTAGGAGACTTAGTAACTTGAGGAGAAGCTGAATGTAATTGTGTGGAGACAGTTTTGACAGCAGATGAACCATTGTGAGGACTATGAGAAGTGACCTTGGGTAATTCTATAGGCTCAGTTTGTTTGGGAGTACCACTGAGATGAGTGTTGTCACAGACATTAGGAGTTGTGCTAGGGCTAGGACTAGACAGACTGTTATTCACAGGACAAGTTAAATCACATGGATGCAGCTAGTACTTTGTACAGCTGGTTCTACACCAACTCTGTGATTTTGAACATATGGGCTAGGAGAGGCCTGAGGTGAATCAGGGACAATTATATTCTCAAAAAATAAAGACTGATCTGATATGTCAGGTGTTGATCCCACACCTCCTTGACTAGAGTGAGATGTTATTTCATGAGTTTGGACAGTTGTGACATTATTTGGCTCAAGTAAAGTAACAGAATTTGAGGGTTGAGCTTCATTTGAACTGACCTGAACAGTGGTATGACCTGTCATAGGAGATGTAGCACCCATAGAACTAGTACTGGGACATGACATAGAAGAAATAGTGTGAGACTTGTCAGTAGTTAACTTGGTGGGAAACAATTTTTAAAAGGGGAATACTTGTTCATTGAATGTTACATCTTTTGAAATATACACTCTCCCTTCTTTGTTCATACATCTAAACCCTTTATGCTGAGGTGAAGTACCCAAATAAATGCATTCCTGGCTTCTCAATTGCAACTTATTTTTATTATAAGGTCTAAGTAAAGGGAAACATAGACATCCAAACACTCTTAAGGTAGAGTAGTCAGGATCTCTCCCATACAGAGCATGAAAGGGTGAGTTAGCATTGGGCAATGTGGAAGTAGGAAGTCTATTTATGATATGGACATATGTAGTAAAACTATAATCCCAGTATTTAACTGGTAGAGATGCATGAGCAAGTAATGTCAATCCTATTTCTACAATGTGTCTATGTTTTCTTTCTACAGACCCATTTTGGTGAGAAGTATGAGGACAAGTGAGTCTATGAATGATCCCTAATTCATTCAAGTATTTAGTAAATGTTCTAAATTCTCCCCCAAAATCAGATTGGACAGCCTTAATTGTGGTATTAAATTGAGTTTGAACAAAGGCTGAAAACAGTTTAAAGACTTGTAATGCTTCAGATTTTTGTTTGAGCATGTACAACCAGGTATATTTGGTATGAGTATCTACAAATGCTATGTAGTATTTATAGCCAGTACTAGAAAATTCTTGAGAGGGACCCCATAAATCAGTATAGATCAACTCAAAAGGTTTGTGATAGACAGTGTCAGTGAGAGGTGCATACAATTTATGTGCCTTACAAAGACTACAAGAAGTACAAACCAAAGAATTATCTTTATTAAGAGGATGAATATTACACAGTTTCAATGTAGTAGCAACAACCTTGGCATTGGCATGACCAAGTCTATTGTGCCATATAGTACTAACTTCACAAGTATTACTATTATTTAACCTATCATGTGAAACAACATAACTGTGAACATTATTAGAAATTCTAGACTGGATGCTTTGACTATGAGTAGTTTTGGACTTGATGTGCACCTGTGGAAAACAATACAGGCCACTCTCATCGAGAATACCCTCCATAAGAACTTGATTAGAACCCTATGACTTAACAAAACATCTGTCAGGTAGGAACTCAAATACAACAGCATTATCACTGGAAAACTTTGAGACTGACAACAAATTTCTAGTGATATGAGGAACATGAAGTATATTAGATAGAGACAACACACATGTGGGATTACTCCTAGATGTAAACTTAGAGGACCCTACAGCTTGAATGGTAAGTTTATGACCATTTCCTACATATACTTTGTTGTGTCCTACATAGGGTTTACTATTTTGTAAAAGTAAGGCATTGGAAGTTAAATGATGAGAAGCACCTGAATCAGCAAACCAAGCATGTGATTCAAGTTCAGATGGTAGATGATACTCCTGCGTATATGCTGCCTGTTTTCCAGTTGTTGCCATCATAGCTGCAACCTGAGTTTTTGAATTGGCTTCCGATGCAGGACTTTCTTGCTTGGCATTGTTGTTGTTAGTGCTAGAACCAGTTGAGCTTTGTTGTGAATTAGCTGGCATGTAGTTTTCATTAAATCGATGCCAACAAGTTGAGACTTCATGACCATATTTGCCACAGAGTTGACAGGTAGGGCGATTTCCAGATGTAGACCTGCCCCTGCCACGACTTCTACCTCGAGTGTATCTTCCTCTACCTCGATTAGCATAATAAGCTCCTCTGGAGCCAGTTTCTTCTTGTCTTGTGTGAGCAACATTGGCTGCAATGTTAGTAGCAGCTACCTCCTCCCTGAATTTTTCCAATTGTGCTTCTTGCACATAAAGCAGGGCCTCAACATCACATAGTGTAAAAGGAACCACACAACCATACATCTGCATTACAAACGAATTATACTCTTCAGTTAACCCTTGCAGAATGGAATCTACTTGATCTTGCTCAGAGATTGAATCACCAACAGCTAAAAGTGAGTTTGCAATTGCTTTGATTCTCAACACATACTCAGTGATAGACTTTGTCCCTTTCTTGGTCGATTTGAGCTCAACACGTAACTGACGTACTCTTGCTTTCATTTGAGCATGAAAGAACTGATGAATTTTATCCCAGACTTCGAACGAGTGTTTGCACGCAAGAACACGAGGCAACACACTTTCAGAGATTGTGGATAACAACCAGATAAAAAGAGCCTGATCTTGCACTAACCACGACTCATACTCATCAGAAACCGTACCTGTGAGTCGATCTTGATCAGAATTGAACTTCTGCGGAATCTTTGGGTTCACCACCAAGCGATGCATTTTCTGGGAAAGAATCACTCCTTCAACCTGTTGATTCCAAAGAAGATAATTGTTCTCTTGTAACTTGATTGAGAGCTTTGGTCCAAACGCCTTCACAGATTTGGGATTCTCAGTTCCATTAACCCGATCTTGTGAGAAATTGGAGAGGGACTCATCATTAGACACCATTGTTGTGTTGAAGAGGATCTTGAAGCAAATTAACGACTCGACTTGGAAAAATAACCCAACGCAAAAGCAACGAACAACACCGTCGAAGAAGAAATGATAGCAAACTCACGCCAATGATTAAACACCGAACAGATCAGAAATTGAAGCGGAAAGCATGAACGGATCATTACGCGAATGATACCATGTTAGAGTTGATGGAAGTTCTCATTACTCTATGTGAGAAACTTCAGATATGCAGAGAATCTTCACTCTGTGAAGATGAAGAGTGAAAACGAGAATGGAAGAGATGAAGAGGGAAAATGAGTGGTTGTTAATATTTTCACTATTATCCAAATACACACATATTACACTATATATATTCTGGTTAGATATGCTTAGCTGGCACATACTCTAACAGAATATAGTTACAAAATATTGCTTAACCATATATCACTAACACCCCCCCTCAAACTGTAGGATAGTGGGATTTACACACTACCTTAAGTTTGTCCCTCAAGTTTTGGAAAGCAGCAGTGCCAAGAGGCTTTGTGAGAGTATCAGCTATTTGAAGAGCAACTGGCACATGTTGAATGAAAAGCTTACCAGCTACGACACGTTCACGAACAAAGTGAATATCCAGCTCAATATGCTTTGTTGTTGAATGAAGTATAGGATTATGTGAAAGTAGCACCGCACTTAGATTGTCACAAAGTAGAATAGGAGGATGAGTAGGAATACCAAGTTCTGTTAACAGAGATTCAACCCAAAGTAATTCGGAAGTGGTGTGAGCTAGGGCACGATATTCTGCTTCAATACTTGATCGAGCTACGAGGGACTGCTTCTTAGAGCTCCAAGAGACCAGATTTGGACCAAAGAAAATACAGGAGCCAGATGTAGATCTTCTATCATCCAGATCGCTTGCCCAGTCTGAATCACTATAAGCACGAAGAGAGAACTTGGATTTAGCAGAGGAAGGAGATAACACCAGTCCATGTGAAATTGTACCACTGAGGTACCGTAAGAGCCTTCTGACTGCAGACCAATGTGTGTCTAAAGGAGAAGACATAAACTGGCAAGCCTTGTTGACACTAAATGCAATATCTGGCCAGGTCAAATTCACATACTGAAGAGCTCCAACTATGGACCTGTAGAGTTGAGGATCAGAGAAGAGATTAGAACCATGTTTGCTCAGCTGACATGTACTTAACATAGGTGTGGGAACACCATTGGCATCTGTCATCAAGGCACGAGCCAGCAGATCCCTAATATATTTTGACTGTGTAAGAAATAAGGAGCCATCACTGCAGTGTTCCACTTCAATCCCCAGAAAATATCTAGGCTGCCCCAACTGTTTCAAAGCAAACTCCTGATGCAACTTGTTAATCAGTGTGTGAATCATAGTTGTATGGGAACCAATGATAAGTATATCATCAACATAAACAAGAGCATATAGAGTGACATCAAGTTTAGAATACACAAATAGAGAGCTGTCACATTTAGATGATATAAAACCAAACTGTATTAGTGCCTTAGCCAACTTCTCATACCAGGCCCTTGGGGCCTGTTTAAGCCCATAGATAGCACGATTCAACTTGCGGACTAGACTTTTATCAGACTGTTGAAACCCAGTTGGTTGGGTCATGTAAACCTCATCATGAAGAATGCCATTGAGAAAGGCATTATTCACATCAATCTGCTGAATAAGCCACTTGTGAGTGATAGCAAGAGTAAGAATGATCCTAATGGTTGTAGGCTTAACCACTAGAGAAAAAGTTTATGTGTAATCAAATCCATACTCTTGATGATAACCCTTTGCAACAAGTCAAGCTTTATATTTGTGTATGGAACCATCATCATTCTCCTTGATCTTGAACACCCACCTACATCCTACTGCCTTCCTATCAGGAGGTAGTGTAGTGGGGGTCCAGGTATTATTTACCATAAGTGCATTATACTCATCTGTCATAGCTTGAACCCACTCAGGTTTAGATAAGGCTTGCTTCACACTAGTGGGTTCAACTTCAGAATGAGCCAGAAAAATCTTTGGTTTGGACTTACCAGTTTTAGCTCTAGTTACCATGGGGTGACTGTTAACAGGAACTGAACTAACAGGTTGAACAAAAGCAATAGATGGAGACTCAGATGACTCAGATAGAGGTATGCATGAGGATAAAGTAAGTTCATTTGAACAAAAGGAGGCAATTTGATTTTGAATAGGAGAGAACCTGTTAGGAGACTTAGTAACTTGAGGAGAAGCTGAATGTAATTGTGTGGAGACAGTTTTGACAGCAGATGAACCATTGTGAGGACTATGAGAAGTGACCTTGGGTAATTCTATAGGCTCAGTTTGTTTGGGAGTACCACTGAGATGAGTGTTGTCACAGACATTAGGAGCTGTGCTAGGGCTAGGACTAGACAGACTGTTATTCACAGGACAAGTTAAATCACATGGATGCAGCTAGTACTTTTTACAGCTGGTTCTACACCAACTCTGTGATTTTGAACATATGGGCTAGGAGAGGCCTGAGGTGAATCAGGGACAATTATATTCTCAAAAAATAAAGACTGATCTGATATGTCAGGTGTTGATCCCACACCTCCTTGACTAGAGTGAGATGTTATTTCATGAGTTTGGACAGTTGTGACATTATTTGGCTCAAGTAAAGTAACAGAATTTGAGGGTTGAGCTTCATTTGAACTGACCTGAACAGTGGTATGACCTGTCATAGGAGATGTAGCACCCATAGAACTAGTACTGGGACATGACATAGAAGAAATAGTGTGAGACTTGTCAGTAGTTAACTTGGTGGGAAACAATTTTTAAAAGGGGAATACTTGTTCATTGAATGTTACATCTTTTGAAATATACACTCTCCCTTCTTTGTTCATACATCTAAACCCTTTATGCTGAGGTGAAGTACCCAAATAAATGCATTCCTGGCTTCTCAATTGCAACTTATTTTTATTATAAGGTCTAAGTAAAGGGAAACATAGACATCCAAACACTCTTAAGGTAGAGTAGTCAGGATCTCTCCCATACAGAGCATGAAAGGGTGAGTTAGCATTGGGCAATGTGGAAGTAGGAAGTCTATTTATGATATGGACATATGTAGTAAAACTATAATCCCAGTATTTAACTGGTAGAGATGCATGAGCAAGTAATGTCAATCCTATTTCTACAATGTGTCTATGTTTTCTTTCTACAGACCCATTTTGGTGAGAAGTATGAGGACAAGTGAGTCTATGAATGATCCCTAATTCATTCAAGTATTTAGTAAATGTTCTAAATTCTCCCCCAAAATCAGATTGGACAGCCTTAATTGTGGTATTAAATTGAGTTTGAACAAAGGCTGAAAACAGTTTAAAGACTTGTAATGCTTCAGATTTTTGTTTGAGCATGTACAACCAGGTATATTTGGTATGAGTATCTACAAATGCTATGTAGTATTTATAGCCAGTACTAGAAAATTCTTGAGAGGGACCCCATAAATCAGTATAGATCAACTCAAAAGGTTTGTGATAGACAGTGTCAGTGAGAGGTGCATACAATTTATGTGCCTTACAAAGACTACAAGAAGTACAAACCAAAGAATTATCTTTATTAAGAGGATGAATATTACACAGTTTCAATGTAGTAGCAACAACCTTGGCATTGGCATGACCAAGTCTATTGTGCCATATAGTACTAACTTCACAAGTATTACTATTATTTAACCTATCATGTGAAACAACATAACTGTGAACATTATTAGAAATTCTAGACTGGATGCTTTGACTATGAGTAGTTTTGGACTTGATGTGCACCTGTGGAAAACAATACAGGCCACTCTCATCGAGAATACCCTCCATAAGAACTTGATTAGAACCCTATGACTTAACAAAACATCTGTCAGGTAGGAACTCAAATACAACAGCATTATCACTGGAAAACTTTGAGACTGACAACAAATTTCTAGTGATATGAGGAACATGAAGTATATTAGATAGAGACAACACACATGTGGGATTACTCCTAGATGTAAACTTAGAGGACCCTACAGCTTGAATGGTAAGTTTATGACCATTTCCTACATATACTTTGTTGTGTCCTACATAGGGTTTACTATTTTGTAAAAGTAAGGCATTGGAAGTTAAATGATGAGAAGCACCTGAATCAGCAAACCAAGCATGTGATTCAAGTTCAGATGGTAGATGATACTCCTGCGTATATGCTGCCTGTTTTCCAGTTGTTGCCATCATAGCTGCAACCTGAGTTTTTGAATTGGCTTCCGATGCAGGACTTTCTTGCTTGGCATTGTTGTTGTTAGTGCTAGAACCAGTTGAGCTTTGTTGTGAATTAGCTGGCATGTAGTTTTCATTAAATCGATGCCAACAAGTTGAGACTTCATGACCATATTTGCCACAGAGTTGACAGGTAGGGCGATTTCCAGATGTAGACCTGCCCCTGCCACGACTTCTACCTCGAGTGTATCTTCCTCTACCTCGATTAGCATAATAAGCTCCTCTGGAGCCAGTTTCTTCTTGTCTTGTGTGAGCAACATTGGCTGCAATGTTAGTAGCAGCTACCTCCTCCCTGAATTTTTCCAATTGTGCTTCTTGCACATAAAGCAGGGCCTCAACATCACATAGTGTAAAAGGAACCACACAACCATACATCTGCATTACAAACGAATTATACTCTTCAGTTAACCCTTGCAGAATGGAATCTACTTGATCTTGCTCAGAGATTGAATCACCAACAGCTAAAAGTGAGTTTGCAATTGCTTTGATTCTCAACACATACTCAGTGATAGACTTTGTCCCTTTCTTGGTCGATTTGAGCTCAACACGTAACTGACGTACTCTTGCTTTCATTTGAGCATGAAAGAACTGATGAATTTTATCCCAGACTTCGAACGAGTGTTTGCACGCAAGAACACGAGGCAACACACTTTCAGAGATTGTGGATAACAACCAGATAAAAAGAGCCTGATCTTGCACTAACCACGACTCATACTCATCAGAAACCGTACCTGTGAGTCGATCTTGATCAGAATTGAACTTCTGCGGAATCTTTGGGTTCACCACCAAGCGATGCATTTTCTGGGAAAGAATCACTCCTTCAACCTGTTGATTCCAAAGAAGATAATTGTTCTCTTGTAACTTGATTGAGAGCTTTGGTCCAAACGCCTTCACAGATTTGGGATTCTCAGTTCCATTAACCCGATCTTGTGAGAAATTGGAGAAGGACTCATCATTAGACACCATTGTTGTGTTGAAGAGGATCTTGAAGCAAATTAACGACTCGACTTGGAAAAATAACCCAACGCAAAAGCAACGAACAACACCGTCGAAGAAGAAATGATAGCAAACTCACGCCAATGATTAAACACCGAACAGATCAGAAATTGAAGCGGAAAGCATGAACGGATCATTACGCGAATGATACCATGTTAGAGTTGATGGAAGTTCTCATTACTCTATGTGAGAAACTTCAGATATGCAGAGAATCTTCACTCTGTGAAGATGAAGAGTGAAAACGAGAATGGAAGAGATGAAGAGGGAAAATGAGTGGTTGTTAATATTTTCACTATTATCCAAATACACACATATTACACTATATATATTCTGGTTAGATATGCTTAGCTGGCACATACTCTAACAGAATATAGTTACAAAATATTGCTTAACCATATATCACTAACATGGATATACGCCCAACGTTTACAAAGATCCACAAAGTCCTCAACGGGGAATGGGGTTTCATCGTTAAACATCTACATAAGAGCAAAAAATTGAAGATCATGCATGATAATAATTCAATAGTCAACTTATATATTAATATATGTAAACACTTTATGGCATATATACCGTATCCCATGAATCAACAGTGTCGGCAAGGACAATGTTTAACATGTGTTTCATGATAAAATACCCACACTCGTAACTCTCGCGTTGTTTCCTCGCCTATAAATTACATGAATATAAAAACATGAATACAACCACACATGCATGAATGTAAATGAAATAAACAGGTAATCGGGCCACTTACTTTAGGAGCAAGGTATGTGGGCTTTTTCCTAAAATTATTCATTATATTAACTTGCTCCACAATACTGCACATTGAAAATTGAATTAAACATATTACATGATAAACTAATTACAATTAATGCCAATGAAAATGATATTATTAAACAAAGACACTTACGTTAATACAAGATCTTTCATTGGTTTGTGGAGTGGATCGTGCAAGAAACACAGTAATGTCACCGTATTTGTCCTAAACGATATTATGATCAATTGCCAATGACCACTGAATAAACACGAGAATATATATATATATATATATATATATATATATATATATATATATATATATATATATATATATATATATATATATATATATATATATATATATATATATATATATATATATATATATATATATATATAACAAAACTAAATATAGAATATAGAAATAAATCACAACAATACTAACCCATAGAGGAATGGTGTAAGGTAACATTCTTTTCCTCCGTCATTTAGCCGGCTTTTCAAGTACTTTTCTCTGATATTTTTATCATTATACGCCCAAGAAATAAAACTTGGATCCAAGATTCCATAGGTACTTGATTTATTCAATTCTATACAAACACGGTGAATGTACCTAAATGGTAAAAGAAAATGAATAAATTAAAGAAGAAAATACAAAAAATTACAATGTTCTATAATGACATGTATATTCGACTATATACTTACGTGCACCAAAATTGCAAAATAGTTATGTCAAGCCACTTAAATCCTGCGAGAAAATCCCTCACATCTTCAGGAGTGTAATACACTAAATTCAATTTTGGGCAATGTTCTAGCGGGAGAGCTTGCGCAAGGTCTGTTGTTGAAATGGACAAGTATAAACTTGTTATTTCATTTGGACTAGGGTCCAATATCCCATTGCGGTTATCTACAGGGGGGAAGGGCTGTACAATTACTTCCTTTTGTAGAAGCGTGATTTACGACACTTCTACTTGGAGTTTGATCATCACCAACGCAACGATGATCTTCATTATTAGTTCGTTGTTCGAGGCTTTCACTTAATCTCTACATCATAACATTCAATTAGAACATAAAACAAAAATAAGCACAATATATTGAATTAGAACATACAATATATATCATACAAAAATATGCGCGATTTACAACACATACCGAATACAACTCTTGTAACTTTTCCACTTCTTTCTCCCTTTATTCCCTCTCCTCTTCAAACAACCTCCTTTACTCTGCCAATTGCTTCTCAACATTCTCAATCTTTTGTCGTTGAGCAAGAAATTCATCCGTTTCGGTGCTTCTTCTTTGAGGTCCAAAGTATGACCTCAAGCCGACACCATCTCCAGCACCACGGACACGACCTTCATGCTCAGCTGTTCCGATAGCTTCGGCTAATATGTCATGTCGTGCTTCCGGAACAAATGTGTCTTCACTGGCCGCCACAACCAAATTATCCTACACAACATGAGCAACTTACATAAGCAAACGCATTTAAATATCAACTCATGAGCAACTTACATAAGCAATTGCATTTAAATAACAACTCATGAGCAACTTACATAAGCAAACGCATATAAACAAAACATATACTTACAATTTTCTCAGCAACTAGTCTTGAAGCCTCAGAGGTGTACTCTCCATTAGGTCTTAATCGAGCCCTCTTCCATTTCTCGTGTCTTTGAGGTGGAGATGGAATGTCACCATCTTCTCCTTCTTGTTGTTTTTCCTGCATTTTCCTCTTCTCAAGTTTCCTGTAACCCCCACGAGACAATCTATGGGGGTACATGTTTTTCGCCTTGTTCTGAATTCCTACTTCGCTTTTAGCCTGTTATTAACATAGTGAAAAATGTGTATGATTAGTATATATAACTCATTAGCATAACATTATAGGCTTCGTAATGTAGTCAGCCGTGAGCCGTGACTTAAATCCCCTCCGATGAACACCGGCATAAGTTATCCACTTTCTTTTCAATTTTGAGTCATCGGTAAACTCAAAATTCAACTACATTAAATTAATATATAAGTATGAATTAGAAACTATAGGTAGTGATATCAAATATATGAAAATTATAGTATGAAATACCTTAACGTCTGTCCATATGCTGACTTTGACATTAACATCCACTTCTCTCCAATCATCAATCAGTATACTGACTTTGCTACGTGCAAGGAACACAACATAACTCCTAAAAGTAGCGTAATGTAGACAATCCACTAATCTGTAGTGCGAATCAAACTCAGTCGAAATTTTTACACCAGATGAGTTGCGGACAGATGTAAATTGGGGCATCATTGTGACACCTCTTTGTGCTCTTTTGGATTGAGTATCAATCGTTTGAGTTGTATTCGCAGAACACTCAATCGTTTGAGCATCTTCGCTACTTCCTGATGTAGAACTCAACAAGGTCGACATCTATGTTAAAAAACAACAACAACAAAATGAACAACAATGGCAAATGAGTTTACTGTAGATGCATGGGGAAAATATTTTACGTACCCTAAACATGACGACTAAGTAAACGATGTTGGTGTTGGTGTTGTCTTCCTTCCTTACGACAACGACGGTGTTGTTGTTATCTTCCTTCTCGACGGTGACGATGATGACGACGGTGTTGGTAGGTGCGTAATCTTCTATTTTCTTCACGATCGTGACGATGATGATGAAAATGACAACAACACGATGAAGAATGGATACTGATGATGCAAGCTTTGGTTGAAATCATATATTATTTCACAGTATTGAACGTTAGGGTTTAGGGTTGAAATCGTGTAACGTTTCGTCAGGTTTCTATTTTTAATGGAAAAAAGGATACTGAAGAGACAATGAAACTAGCTAGCTTGGAGAATATTGAAAAGCTACTGCGACGGTCAACATTCTAAACCGTTATGATATATTATTTTCATAATGAAATTTCATATTAAAGCGCCAGAGAGTTATATTTAGAATTAAAAATTAAAAAAACATACAAAATATATCACAACAGTGTAAATAAATAACCGTAGTCATAACTTTTAATTTTTTTAATTAAAAGTAAATAAAAAAAGAAAAGGCACGCTTTAATATAAAAGGAATAATATATAAGATGACGTTGAGGTTCGATCACATGAAAGCTTGATGCTATCACCACGGTTGGTGGTTTATCAACCGTTGTTATATACAGATAATTTTTATTCAATTAACAAATAAAATACAACCGCGCCTTAGTTTAGATATGTCACAACGGTGTAGGGATGAAGCGTTGTGAGCATGGCGTCGTTGTTTACGCGTTTTGTAGTAGTGTGGGTTTTGCAATATGAGGCAATATATAATGTTTGCCTAAAAAAACTACATTTTTAATGAGGTCTATATATCTTTTATTTGAAGGATATTGATGTGTATGTTATATGAATATAGATTTTTGTTATCTCTAATTATTTAGTATTTAAAGATAATTAATAATACTCACTTATATTTTTTTACTTATAAGTCTATCATTGTTAAAAATTATTATACTTTATTGAGGAATCAAAATAATATTTCTAAGAAATTTTTAAGAATCATTATTTTTTATAACTATATATTTTCTATTACTCTAATCCCTTAATTATAAACATTAATTATTTTGTAATTAATATTCATAAATTTTAATTGTATAATGAATCATAATTAATTATTATGTTGAAAATAAGTTTTTGTAATATATTAGCACCAGAGATAATTTATTTCAAATACAGTATACTCATTTACATTTAAAAAAAATAATAAATTACTAAAAATAAGTAGAAGAAAAATGAATAATGTGAATGAGTTACTAATTTTTTATTTACTAGGAGATATAATTAATATTCATTAATATTTAAAAATGTGTTATTAAAAAATTGGTTAATAATAATTTTACGTGTTAAAAATAATTTTATGGAATAATATGCGTCATTAATGGTAACATATCAAATGTAAAATATTATTACATTAATGTATTAAAAAGGTTATTTAATTAACTACAAAATTAATTTTAAATCAATCATTGATCTAAATACAGTATAAATATTTTTCATGGATTCCTAAAATTTATTTCTACATAAATGTGTATATAAGGTAGAAAGTAAAACATATATTACATAAATGTGTAGAAGAAAAATGTATGTAATTTATAAATTGTTAAGAAATATTTTTTGGCTTAATACCCTTTTTGGTCCTCTAGCTATAGGGGTAGGTCCAAATAAGTCCTCTAGCTTTTAAAAGTTCCAAATTGGTCCCATACGATTTTAAATAGGTTCGTATTGATCCTTTCCGTTAAATACATGCTAACGGTGTTAAAAAACTGATGTGTATGCTGAGTTGGCTGGGGAGTGAAGCACAGTCAGCATCTTCTTCTCTAAGTTCACAATGTTATCTGAATCCTTATAAATTGAATCCCAATCTCAAACCATAGGTTCACAATTCATCCAAAATTCACCAATTTGAAAGGGAAATCAAGTATCTTCAAGAACCGTTTGAAGCTGCAAGGATAGGCGAAGGAACTTGTCAGAACAAGAAAGGACAAGAACATCTTCTCTCCAGCACAATCTCAAACTATCCAACAGAGTTACGCTTTGTTTTAGTGTTAAGTCTTGATAATTTGCTTCACCGGAAACTAAATTTGGAATGGGGACAAGACTGGATGTTGTCAGTACAGAATCTAGAGACCCTGCTATTTCTTAAAACCTAAGGCAATTGAATACATGAGACCCATATTTCTAATAATTCAGGTATTATAAATTTATGACCATCTTAAAGAAGAGAATCACCTCAAGGAAAAATACACTCCAAGATTCCATTGCTTCATGAACTCGGTATAAATTGCTTCAGATCAAAATTTAGCAACAGCAGATCTGGACGAACAGTAGCCTTGCATAAAACCTTCACCACCATTTTCTTCCACTAACGGCAGCAGAACCTCCGTTAAACAACCTAAACCATATTACAAACTCAATCATTCTTCCTTGAATCAAACCAGAAAATCACAAAACCTCACGCAAACCCAACGCAAACAACCACCTTTCAAACCTCAAACAACCCATTCTTATAACCTCAACTCGTACACCTTCAGACAACAACATCTCATTCTCATCTCCTTCAACACTTCAACCTTCATTTTTTTATTCTCCATTTCAACCCACCTCACCTTCAGACGCAACAAAGCAAACCTCACACCAAATCGAAACCCAGAACAGAAACGGTAGAGAAGAAGAGGAAACAAGAAACTCAAAATGGAACTAAAACCCATAGACCAATCCATAAACCTGAAACAGATCAAATCACGCGGAAGAAGTTGAATCGTATGGATGAAACAGAGCCTAAGCAAGACGAAGGAGATTATAAGCGAGTCCATGTGCGGTGGAAGATCATTTGTGATGTTGATGATTATGAACGCGTAGATTTGGAACGATTAGTGTGAAGGTTGTGACGGCACGGTGGTCCTCGTTTTCGCATCCAACCCGATTTCGCTGTTGACCCGCTTTTCCGTCTTTGACATTTTGTTTGGTGTTTTTGAACGAGTTCCGTTCTCAACATGCTGCACTGAAACCCCATTGCTCAAAGAATTTTTATCCGGTAAATTCACATCTCCATTTGACCAGTCAGAGAGTACACTAGGAAGCTCTTTTATTAGTTTCTCAACCTGCAATTATGAATGAATATGTTAAAAAGTGGGAAATGAAGAGCCTATAACCACTGTGCCAAATCCCCATTAAAAAACGCACACCTCAGCACAACCCATGCCATGTCATCAATATTTTAATTGAAATTTTAACTTTTTTAACGGCGAGGACAAACGTGGATCTATTTTAAATCGTATGGGACCAATTTGGAACTTTTAAAAGTTAGAGGACTTATTTGGACATACCCCTATAGCTAGAGGACCAAAAATGATATTAAGCCAAAATTTTATAAATATTTATAATTAGTTTTTGTTGTCTTCTATTATTAAAATTAGATTCTTAATTTATTTTAATAAATTATTAATTATAGTCTTAATACATTATTTCAATTTATAAATTACATTTTATTTAGTATATTTAAAATATGATTTCTTATCACACAACTTATTTTTTAGGGTTAAATATGTTTATAGTCCTCATAAATATATCAATTTTGTTTTTAGTCTCTCAAAATATTTTCTTCAAAGAATGGTCCTCCTAAAAATTTTAATCCACACTTATGCTCCCTCCTACAACTTAGCAACGATTTTTACAACTTAACGACAGAATTAACGATGATTTTAGCAGTTTTTAGCTTAGTGACTGAATTAGCGACAATTTTAGCTACAATTTTAGTATTAGGGATCAAAAGTGTTGATAGAAAATTTTAGGAGGACCATTCTTTGAATGAAATATTTTAAAGGATTAAAAACAAAATTTGAGATATTTAAGAGGAGCACAATCATATTTAACCCTATTTTTAATTTTTACAAATAATTATTAACTTAGTGAAATAAATAAATTACCTTTAAATATATAAATTTTCACAATTATATCTTTTTTAAATCGCATCTTTTTTCAATAACTTTCTAATTAATAACAAAATTATGTTTTTGCTTTGCCAAATAAATCCTATTTAATAATTTATATTTTAATTTTTCTTTTTAAATACGCCCGATTTTTCTTACTAGTTAAGAATGAAAACAATTACTTGAGCCCTAAGATGAACTTTTGTAATGTAAAGAATTTAATTGAAATGTAACAATATAAAGAAGTTTTTCATTGTAGTAAATTATAGCCATTAAATTTTTGTAAATGTTTGACTTTTTCTTTAATTACATATAAAGTATCACTTGTAAATGGTTATGATATATTGAATATATAAAATATTTTACACCGACGGTGTATAATAATTATTCTCTAAAATAAATGTTTCTTAAAAATATCAAAAAATAATTAGAAAAATATTAAATAAATAAATTAAAAATATAATGAAATGACACATAAAGTGACAAAGGACGAAAGCAAATGTTTACGAGTACTTAAATATAATAGTCAAAGTTAGTCCGTCTTTTACGAAATACACTGAAATGAAATTGTTCTGGACTGGGTCGGGGTGTGCTCCTCAATCGAGCAGGTCCAACCCACACGTCCTGGGATGGCCCAACAAAGGCCTCTTGGCACGACCAATGTCGAGCACATGCCCCACCTCAACCGTGTCAGGCACACTCCACACCTCGGCGGTGTTCGGGCACCCACGACATAAAACATCGGGCAGAGGCGCTAAGCCTCTCCGGGCTCGCTCCTCCTCGACCCTCAGGTGCTCCTCCCCACGAGGAACCACCTCCTTCTGCACACAAGAGTCCTCCCCCCGAGGAGACGTCTATCCCCGACTTGTAAGACTCCTCCTCGCGAGGACACGTTCTCATGTAACCATCCACTCCCGATGGAATCGGTCTGCCCTAATTCCGGAGATCTAGGAACGGTTACCCCAGGGCGAAGACCACGTGCTGGTCTTCACTACACCACGTAAGCCCTGGCAGTTACTTGGAATGGGCCTGGAAATCCAGCCCAGTGCTAGTGAACGTTGGCCCCGCGTTGGGGGCTCTCTATAAATACTCTCTCACTTGAGAGGGTCAGGTTACACACTCTCATACACTCTAACCTCTTATGTACTTACTTTTACTTGTGACCTTTGCCTTACTTGAGCGTCGGAGTACCTTGCAGGTACCCCCCCCCCCCCCCCCCCCCCCCGCGCGCGGCCGTCTTTCAACCTCACCGGAGCTGAAGTCCACAAGATGTTGCTGGCCACCAAATACTATCTGATCCAGGTACGATCATTGGCGCCGTCTGTGGGAACCCATGCTTCCCCGTTTTTCCTTCAATAGACCAAAGTAATCCTCTCGTTCATCACCAGCATGGCCAACAACTCGTCTGCTAACAAAGCTCTGGACACCGTCCTCGCGCAACTCGAGAACGAAAACCACTGTGAGGATGCTGCTACCCTCAACGTCGATGACGACGATGTAAGGGATGGGCATACCGCCTCCCCGGACTCCCAAGACACTGATTACAACGCCGCCCGCTAGGACGACCAGCAAGCCATCTTTCAGCCAGTTGCTCTCCCGCCCAACGCAGATTCGAGCACTGTGGCCCTATTTGCCTTGATCAATCAGACCAATCAGCTGATCGTACACCAGAATATCAAAATTGAATCACTAGAGCGAGGGCGGATACGACGATCTTCCCCGCGAAGACATCGTCGTCCACCCTCACCTCACCGCTCTCCTTCCCCACGAAGGACTCCTTCCGAAGAATCTCGAACCCCTTCGCCGGTGCGCGAGGGCCGTCGGCCACGCCTTGGAGTCCCCCAGCCGGCGATCTCCCAGAAACGCCATCGTTCCCCGCCTCGGAAGGAACCCAGGCCCTCCTCAACTACCAAGAAGTCCAAAACCACCGAGGAGAGACCGAGGAACTGTTCGAGGAATTCCCCTCCAAGACATCATCGATCCCCTTCGAGGTCCCCGGCCGAAAGCGACGACGACGACCAGAGGGCCCCCCTGTCATGGGAGATCATGAACGCCCTAATTCCTGTGGGCATGGAGAACCCCCGCCACTGGGGACCTACGACAGCCTGGCCGACCCTGACGATCACGTCGAAAGTTTTGAAGCCATGCTCGACTTCAAAAACGTCAGGGGAGCCATTAAGTGCAGGCTTTTCCCCACCACCTTGCGGAAGGGCACCATGACTTGGTACAAGGGTCTGGCACCTGGGTCGATCACATCCTGGAAGCAACTAAGACAACGCTTCACCAAACACTTTACTGCGTCTCGTCGACACCCGAAGACAGAGGCTTCCCTAGAAAGCATCTTCCAGGGGAAGAACGAATCTCTCCGGAACTACATTGAGAGATTCAACAGAGAAGCTGTCGAGGTTCATACGACCAATGACATGAAGAAGTATTTAATCATCCATGGATTACGTTTTGGATCTGATTTTGCCAAGTCCGTGGGCCTCCGCAGACCCCGCCGTCTGGAGGACCTCCTCCAACGAGCTCATTCGTACATCGAGCTCGAGGAGTCAGAGGCAGCGCAGATCGCCCTTGAGTCGAGACGCAAAGAAGGCCCTCGCGGCCACAAAGAAGAAGACTCTTCTCCCCGACGAGGAGGAGAAATAAAGAAAGAAAATCGCCCCCGGGACCCTCGTGAACCGCGCGGACCAGCTGGTCGGTTCACGGAATACACCCCGCTCAATGCTCCCCGCGCGCGAATCCTCTCCGAGTGTCAGAACTCGGAATTTTTTAAAGGAGGCGTCTGCTTTTCGAAGCCGACTACCCCAAAATCAAACACGGACATGTCGAAGTACTGCAGGTTCTACCGGAGCCATGAACACGTCACAGAAGACTGCATCCATCTCAAAGATGCAATTGAGATCCTGATCAAGGAAGGGCACTTAAAGAAATACGCCCAAAAGAATGATACTCCTCGTCCCAGCTCCCGGGAAGCCCAGAACGTCGAGGAGACGACACATCCTCCCGACGAGAGTCGGCTTCAGGTCTCCCTCAGTGTCACTCGACCCGAAGACTTCTTTGTCCCCGAAGGCATTGAGGGCCAAGAAGAAATTCGCAACATGTGGGCGAACTTCCCCCACGAGGACCTCATCGCTGCCCGTAGCACTTGGGAAGGCTTCCTCATGGAAATGGTCATCTCCAGGGGTGGTTACGAGAAGTTGTCCGTCGGATCAATCAAGCCGAAATTTGACGAACTAGAGTCCGCAATGTCGGAGAAGACAACTACTCTCGAGAAGGTGCAAGGGAAATCAAACCCTATCACCTTCTACCTCGAAGAACTCCCCAGCGGAGCTCCCAACACCATTATCCCCCTCCTGGTCAGGGCACAGATGGCGAATTTTGACGTTCGAAGGATCCTCGTCGACCAGGGAAGTTCGGTCGACATCATGTATGCCCATCTGTTCGGGATTCTCCAGCTCGACGAGAGACATCTGACCCCGTACGTCAGTTCAGATCTGCAGGGATTCAATGGAACCACCACCAGACCATGGGGCTATGTTGAGCTAATGGTCACATTTGGGGCCGAAGATACTGCCCGATAGGTGAAGACCCACTTCCTGGTGGTCGAATGTCCATCCCTCTACAACTGCATCCTCGGAAGGACCACCCTAGCCGAACTTACAGTGGTGCCATCAACGGTCCACCTTAAAATGAAGTACTACACGGCCAAGGGACGGGTAGTTACGATGCACAGGGACATAGACGCGGCCAGGAGGTGCTTCGACACTGCCATCAAAGGCATAAGTTCCATCTGTACAAAACCCAAGACCGTAGCAAAGCTATCCCCGGACACCGAACAGATACATCTCCCACGCGTCAACGCGGTCGAACTCGACAGCAGGTTCCCAGGCGAACCCGATGAAGATGGGGCAGAAGACCTCGACCTCCAGGCGGAAAACAACGGGCGGCCTCTCCACCCAACGCGCCCTATCCCAAACGGAGACTTTGAGCTTGTGGCCCTCGGGGACGATCCAGACTATAACGTGAAGATTGGCACCGGGATCCCCGACCTGGCGAAGGAGCAGCTGAAGGCATGTCTCCGGGAGAACGCTGATCTGTTCGCATGGAGCGCCTCCGAGATGCCTGGCCTTGACCCCGAGGTGGCTTGACATCAGCTCGTAGTAGATCCGGCCGCTAGGGCCATAACTCAACGTAGGCGTAAGCAGTCTCCCAAAAAAGCGGAGGCTGCTGAAAAAGCTGTAAAAGACCTCCTAGAGGCGAATTTTATTTCGGAGGCCAGGTACACAACCTGGCTGTGCAATGTTGTACTCGTCAAAAAGAATAATGGAAAATGGAGGATGTGTGTTGATTATACTGATCTTAACCGGGCTTGTCCGAAAGACTGCTATCCTTTGCCTAACATCGACCAGCTGGTCGACAGTTCTACAGGTCACAAACTATTATCCTTCATGGACGCCTACTCAGGATACAACCAAATTTCCATGGATAAGGTCGACAAACAGCACATGGCTTTCATGACCGAGTCGGGCAATTACTACTACAACGTAATGCCCTTCGGCCTGAAGAACGCCGGTGCGACCTACCAACGAATGATGAACAAGGTTTTCCGGGCTGAAATCGACGACATGCTCGAGTTCTATATGGACGACATGATCGTCAAATCCGCGGAAGAAGTCGACCATGCCGCGCACCTCGAGAAGGTGTTTGACACAGCGAGGAGATGCCGCATGAGGTTCAACCCCGACAAATGTACCTTCGACGTTCGGGCAGGTAAGTTCCTCGGCTTCTACCTCACAGAGCGAGGAATCGAAGCCAACCCCGACAAGTGTAGAGCTTTCTCGGAGATCGCTACTCCGGACTCAAAGAAGTCAATACAATCATTGAACATGATGCTCACCGCCCTCTCCCGCTTCGTCGTCATGTCTGTGCAGTACGCAACCCCCGGCCCTCTCACGGCCTGAGAGCGGGGAGACACTTTTCTTGTATCTCACAATCACGAGTGAAGCGGTCAGCGCCGTCCTCATTCGGGAAACCTGGGACAAGAAGAAACCAATTTACTTCACGAGCAAAGCCTTCCAAGGCCCCGATCTCAGGTATCAACAGATAGAGAAAGTCGCCCTGGCCCTCGTCACCACGCCCATGAGGCTACGCCACTACTTCCTAGCCCACACTATCGTCGTAAGGACCGAACAACCTATAAGGCAACTCCTTGGACGATCGGATATGGCGGGGAGGATGCTCAGGTGGTCGCTCGAACTCGTAGAGTTTGACATCCAATATGAGGGAAGGAAAGCCCTGAAGGCTCAGGTATTGGCCAACTTTGTGGCAGAGATGACCGTCCCGGAACCCTCGACCAACGGATCCTAAAAATGGACGATCTATGTCGACGGAGCATCCAACCCTAAGGGAAGCGGGGCGGGAATCATCCTCGAAAACGAGGAAGGCATCCTGATCGAGGTATCCCTCGAACTATCCTTCCCAACGTCGAACAACCAAGCAGAGTACGAGGCTTTCCTCGCCGGGCTTCGGCTGGCCGAGGACCTCGACGCCAAAGAGGCCAAAATCTTCACCGACTCCCAGCTCGTGGCCTCGCAAGTCCGAGGAGAGTATCAGGCCAAGAACGACAACCTCATCGAATACTTGACCTTGGTGAAAGAAAATATGAAAAGGTTCACCTCCGCAGAAGTAACTCACATCCCTCGCGAGCACAATACCCGAGCAGATGTCTTGTCCAAATTGGCAAGTACAAAGAAGAAATGCGGGAATAAATCCGTCATATAAGAAGTGATTTCCCGCCCCAGCATCGAAAAACTCGCTCCGGTGGCGGACGTAAACGCCATTGGTGACAGCAATTGCTGGATGACCCCTGTATACAAATACCTCACGACAGGCAAACTGCCCGAAGATCCCAAAGAAGCAGGAATGGTCAAGCGGTGGGCATACTCATACACGATAGTCGAGGACAAGTTATACCGGCGAGGGTTTTCTATCCCCCTCCTCAGGTGCGTCGAGGAGACCAAGGTCCCCGGCATCCTCTAGGAAATCCACAAGGGAATCAATGCACAATACCTCGGCGGGAGATCGTTAGCCCATAAGGCGCTTCGAGCAGGGTACTACTGGCCCACCATGCAACAGGACGCCAAGGAACATGTCAAGAAGTGCGATAGATGCCAACGACACGGGGACATGCACCTCGCTCATCCTAGCAAGCTCAAAACGTTGTCCTCCCCATGGCCGTTTGCATGGTGGGGAATGGACATCCTTGGACCCTTCGTCATAGGATCATATCAAAACAAATACCTCATCGTTGGGGTGGACTACTTCACGAAGTGGATCGAGGCGGAAACATTGGCCAAAATAACGGCCTTCAACATACTGTGTTTTTACAAAAGAAACATCCTCGTCCAATTCAGCGTGCCTCAAGCTATTGTCACTGACAACGGAACACAGTTCACCGACAGGAACTTCCAAGACTTCGTCACCAAACTAGGCACGAAGCAGCGCTTCACGTCGGTCGAGCACCCTCAAACGAACGGGAAGGCTGAAGCGGCGAACAGAGTAATCCTTCGAGGATTGAAACGTCGATTAGGCGACGCCAAACAAAGGTGGGTCGAGGAGCTGCACAGCGTTCTCTGGGCCTACCGAACGACCCCACATTCCACGACCGGAGAGACCAAAGGCCACGTTGGGTATGTGCGAGGACTTTTGATCCGACGAGGATACCTCGATCGAGCTCCGCCGTCGATGTACCGATTAGGCAGAACACCCAGCTCGCGATGGGAAGTTCACGCCACGAAGCTAAGACCTCAACTGAGCTCTTAGCCTCGTTGAAGGTCGGAATACGTCTCCAACCACCCGACCAGCTCTCCACGCGGTCAGGGACTATCAAAGTCGAGCAAATCCCCAAAGTCTTTATTACTTAGACAAAAACAAACAAAGTATAGAAATCTCTATTACTTGGACAAAAACAAACAAAGTATAGTTAATGCAATAACATCACACACAATTGAAACCATACAAACAGCACACGAGCAGATAAACAAAAATGCATTGAAGCGGGCATAAGCCCATTGTACAGATATTACAAATAAGTATCAAAAAGCCTCGGGCACGCAGGCTGGGCATAATTATCAAAAAATAAATAAAATGGCTCGCAGGCTGAATAGAACGAGGAAGAAAAACCTACTCGGCGATGCTCCCTTCGGGCTGCTCGCGTTCATGGACCTCGTCCACTCGCATCGGCTGCACGATCTGACCGTCGACCACCTCGTAGTCGGGGTCAATCCCTTCGGTTCTGAGGTCTGGGTTGAGAACCTGAAGCTGCTGCACTGCGTTCCTGAAACCTATGTCAGCCGCCACGAGTTTGTCTTCCTTGGATTCCCGGAGCTTCGCTATCAGCGCTGCCCGCGAAGTCAGCAACCTGTCTTCCTCGGTTTCCTTATCAGTTGGGCGGACAACCTCCTCCAACTCGGCGTTCCTTACCAAGAGACGATCCCTCTCCTCTTCAAGCTCGACGTCCCTCGTCAAGAGACATTTTCGCTCCTTCTCAGCACTCTTCAACCTTTCCTCCAACTTCCCTTGAAGCTCGACCTGGGCCTGGCTCTGGCTTTTACAGTCAGCCAGCTTCTTGCTCACCTTCTCCATTTCGGCTAAGATGGACCTGAAACTCTCTCGCAACTTGTTCAGCTCGTCTTCGGAGCACACCTCGTCGTTCAGAACCAAGGCAGCCGCGCAAACCCGCATCACCGCGGACACATCCTCCACCAGCGCCCTTCTCTGAGAAACCTTGTCGACGCCTAAGATGGCCTGAGCTTCGGGGGCACCTACACATAGGGAATTATTCCCCGTGAAGAAGTTCGGCCTCGAGTGACAAGGCGGGAGCACAAATTTTACAGCAGGGGGACTCTCGTTCTTAGTAAGGTCGATGTCCACTGGACCTGCAACCCGCTGCCTCTTCGGGGAGCCCTGAGGGATGGGAGAATCACTATCCTATTGGGAGCCAGAAGGACCCCCGGTTGTCTGGGTGAGAACGGATTCCTGCGCTCGGATCTGCTCGATGCGGCCTTTACCTCCCTTCTTCGCAATGCGGTTAACCTTCAACGTTTTGAAGCGCTCCTCAGCAGTCGACATCTTGCCTGCAAAAAGAAAATAAACATGTCAGTAAATCGGAGATCAGGACGCGAAGAAAAAAGTAAGTCAAAGAGGATGTCACCACCTAGCAGCTCGAGAGCATCCTCATCGGAAAACGTCTCGAGGAGGGCCCTCGTATTGATCAAACGGAGTTTCGTCAACACCTGCCCGTCGTCTCCCCGGATGAATTCCCCGTCTATCGCCACGAGCTTGGCTTTATTAAAACCTTTGACGAAAGCGACTATCCGCTCGTAGGCCAGGCGATCCCCCTCGTCAAGACGGCCAGGACTGACTTTATAGTTGTCCGTCCCCTTTTTGAAGTGTTCTTCCGTCCAGAACAAGGGGAATCTCGGCTCGAGGACCTCCTCCGTCTGCCCGTCCACCTCGCGGGAAACTCGGCGATACACCGAATTTGCAGCTTCAAGCGTGACCGGCTTCACGATATAATACCGGTATTTAAAGTCGCGAACAGAATCCTGGTAGGTGTGAAAGAGACTGCTCGTTTGTTTAAAAGACACCCAGCCATGTCTGCCGTCGGAGGCCTGTCGCTGGAGGTGGAAGATGCGAAAGAAGAGAGGCACGGTCAGTGACGGAACTAGGATGAAAACGTTGAGGGGGCCAAATCCTAAAAACAATATAAAATAAAAATTACGCCAATGAGAAAAAGATTTGTAATATATATATATATATATATATATATATATATATATATATATATATATATATATATATATATATATATATATATGTAAATTAAATTTTTAAACGGTATATTTATAGGTTTTTGTGTGAAATAATATGTCAAATTATGGTAAAAATTTATTGATATATTTTGAAAAATCACATAATCATTGTCAATGCAATATTACTTTTCATATTGTAATATTTTGATTATATGAATAAACTCTTTTTTTTTTGTATAATTTTCCTTTTTTATATGTTATTTGTTCTTTGATTTCATAAAACATATTAGGTTGAAAGTATTTAGTCTGAAAAAAAATAACAACTAATCAATTTGTGCGTAAAGATGGGAAGAAAAAAACAACAATCAAACAATTTATGTGTACTAGATTGAAAGTATTTAGTGTGTAAAATTAAAATTGAAATTAATTTTATGGATGAATTGTACAAAAATTAAAAGTGAAATTAATTTAATTGTTAAAATTAAAAGTGAAATTAATTTAATTGTATTAAAATTAAAAGTGAAATTAATTTTATGGATGTGTTGTGTATCCATCCATTAAAATAATTTTAATAATTGAATTAGATGTATAGAAGTTTGAGGAGGATTTGCCAAATATTAAAAAAATTATTTGCTAAATGCACAAGAGTATAACATATTGCAAGGCATGGGGAGTTGATCATGTGACTTTACAGCTGAAAAAGCTAAACTTTACCACTCGGCTAAGTGAAACAATATAATATAATTTTGCATTAAATTATATACATATAATATTTGATAAAGAATTTGTATATTATTCCTATTTTAAAAAATTATTATCAAACTTTGGGGTGGCCATGGCCACCCTAAGTCCCAAGGTAGGTCCGCCTCTGGGCACGGTTGCCCCGATTCGGAGATATTTACAGACGAGCTCGAAGTCTCGGATAAAAGCGAGGGAGTTGGGGTGAAGCTGCGAAGGCGGCAAGCGCAGCCAGACGAACACTGCTTGTTGGAAGTCCGTGAAAGGCAAACGCCACCCCGCCTCGTCGAACATGAACTCGTAAAGAGGGAACCTCATCCCTCGGTAGGTCGAGCATATGTGATGGTGTGCTTGGGGGTGGAACACCTTCCACGACATCGACGAGCCCACCAGCCGATGCTCAACAGTACAAAAAATATCATCCTCGTCCCCGTCGACGAATTGGGAAGCCATATTTAGCAGTTCGTCGCTAACCCACTCCGCAAGGGGACTTTCCTCGACACTAGTGATTGGCGCCATTGGAGAGTCGGGCTGGTCGTCGACGTCCAACGATCCCACGGCCACAGAAATGGACAAAGCTTCCATATACCTGAAAAGCAGAAGGAAACAGTGAATTCGATGATCCATATTAAATTCACCCCTCCACCGTTGTTCAAGTGAAAGGGCGAAGATGGAGCGTCGAGATCTCTAGACGGTCGCGCTCGTCCACGTCCTCGCGATAACCACGAGCGTCCCCACGACCATCCGCAGGTCGCCGGTAGGCCGCTTGGGGAGGATTCCTTCACACAAAAGGGATATTGGCAAGGACCTCGAGGGTTTCATATCGTGTCCTCGTGACATTCTTGGTGTCCCTGAAAACTCGTCCCCTCTCCCTGCGATATGCAACAAAAACTATGAAATCCCGCCGTTTTCGCCGAAGATTTCGTGATTTCCATAAGAACTTCATCAGTTCACCATGAAACCACCCTATAAATGCGAACGAAAGAAGGAAAAAAAAAAGAGAGAAACTTACTTGAAACACACTTTCGGTAGGTTTCCGGCACGGCAGTTGATGGCGAAGTACGGTGGCGAAATAGAGAAGGAAGAAAAGAGTGAATCTGAGCAAAGGGGGAGCAAAACCGCAAATGAGATGAGATGACCCCTATTTATAAGGCTCTCACAAGTCTCGATGGCTCCTAGGCAATCGATTATGCTACCCTAGCGTAGCCGCCCTAGGCAATGATGAGTAGCGACACGTGGCACACACTCTCCCAAGCATATTGTTTCATTCCCCAACACGCATCTTTTCATTCACCTCGTTTCAGACTTCCCGTATCCCCGCGATGTCGCCCATCCGCGGCCAGTCTAGCGCGAGCATGCCGACTTGTTTCTGCCCGGTCTACGTACTGTTCCTCGTTAGAGTCCCTTCCCCGATTGGACACGTCCTCGACATGGTGCTGACCCTAAAGTCATTACCTTGACACCTCAGAGTAACGACTTGGGGGGTCCTGTTCTGGACTGGGCCGGGGTCTGCTCCTCAATCGAGCAAGCCCAACCCACACGTCCTAGGATGACCCAACAAAGGCCTCTTGGCACGACCAATGTCGAGTACATGCCCCACCTCAACCGTGTCGGGCACACGCCACACCTCAGCGGTGTTCGGGCACCCACGACATAGAACATCGGGCAGAGGCGCTAAGCCTCTCCGGGCTCGCTCCTCCTCGACCCTCAGGTGCTCCTCCCCACGAGGAACCACCTCCTTCTGCACACAAGAGTCCTCCCCGCGAGGACACGTCTATCCCCGACTTATAAGACTCCTCCCCGCGAGGGCACGTTCTCATGTAACCATCCACTCTAGATGGAATCGGTCTGCCCTAATTCCGGAGATCTAAGAACGGTTACCCCAGGGCGAAGACCATATGCTGGTCTTCACTACGCCACGTAAGCCCTGGCAGTTACTTGGATTGGGCCTGGCAATCCAGCCCAGTGCTAGTGACCATTGGCCCCGCACTGGGGGCTCTCTATAAATACCCTCTCACTTGAGAGGGTCAGGTTACACACTCTCATACACTCTAACCTCTTCTGTACTTGCTTTTACTTGTGACCTTTGCCTTACTTGAGCGTCGGAGTACCTTGCAGGTACACCCCCCCCGGTCTTTCAACCTCACCGGAGCTGAAGTTCACAAGACGTTCCTGGCCACCAAATACTGTCTGATCCATGTACGATTAGAAATAATGGGTGCTAAGTAGGGCTATAAATGAGCCGAGTCGAGTCGAACTCGCCTCAGCTCGGATCGACTTATTAAGAATTGGTTCAGCTCAAATATTGGTTTGAGTTCGACACTAATTTTTTTTAAGCTCAAACTCAACTCATTATAAGTTCACAAACAACTCGGTTAAACTCGTTAGGTTCAGCTCGCTTTCTTCACAAACTTAAAAGCCATTTTTTTAAGTCTGTTTTTTTTTTAATTTGAAATTGTATATTAATATTATTTTTAAAAGAAATTATTGAAACAAAATAAAATTTATTAGACTGGAATTTAACTTTGTCTCAAAAGTCTACTAATTCAAAAATTAATTAATCTATATGATGCTAATTTTATTTGTATAATTATTTTTAGAAATATTTTGCTCACTTGAGAATTTAAATTATCAATTAATACTGCTAGGTTAAAATAAAATATAAGATTAAAGTTTATATTAAATCTTTAAACCTACTCTTAAAGATAATAGAATCTTTCTCATATATAATCGAGTTGGCTCATGAACCTAACGAGTTGAACTATGTATAGTTCAAGTTCAACTCATTTAATTAACAAACTTAGTTTTTCGCTCATATTCAGCTCATTAAGTTCATGAACTAAGTTCAACGAATTAATTGTCGAACCGAGTTCCGAACTACTTGAAATTCTGGCATGCAGATCACAGATGTCCTATTAGATGTCGAGACATTTATGTCTGCTAAAACTGAACAATGGACTGAAATAAGAACCTTCAATAAAATTGCAGATTCATAAAACAATGTCATGACAGATGTTCCAACATCAGTCAAGACATACACTTCTGAGCAATAGATCAGACTGAGTAAAACATAACAGAATAATAAATAACACAGAGATATGATGACCCAGTTCGGTGCAAATCACCTACATTTGGGGGCTACCAAGCCATGAATGAATTCACTATGTAGTAGTATTAATTTAGAGCTAAACTATCCCGTTTACAACCCATCATTTAATCCCTACCAATTGCAATTCTATCTAGAAACCTATCTAGATAAGAGAAACCTATCTCAATCCCTAAATCACCTCAGTGATATCTAACAGTTGCAACCTCCGGCAACTGTATCAAATTGTTCAATTGAAAGACATCCCTTCTAATAACAGTATTCAGTCAAGACTCTTGACAAACGATAACACTTGAATTTGCTTAAAAGCTTCATCCAAGAAGAATACATAATTCATTACCTACATGTTTCTGAATCTATAAAACTAAGTCTACCACAATGTATCAAATGATACAAAGGGTGACTTACAACACAAGAAAGTACATGACTCTCAAAACCCTAAATTCTTATTTTCTACTTTACAAAAGTCTTAATAAGATTTCTTATTCTACCCTAGGTCTTGGTCTTCCTTTTATAATCTTCAGCAGTCCATGGGCTTCGAAATATCTATTTAATTATTCCTTGATCCATGCATTAAATATTTGAACTGATCAGTAAATATCCTGCTATATCAAAATCATGCACGTTAGTAACAGACACGATGTCCAAACATCGTGTTGGAACATCTTGTCCAACATGTCTTCTTTCAGTAGAATTCTTCTTGTTGGAACATCTTGTACAACATCCTGTTTTACCAAAATTTGCTCAAATCTTTAGAGCCTTCAATCTCCCCCTTTTGACAAATTTTGGCTAAAACTCCTTTTGCACAATAAACCCAGGATGCTCCAGAGAGAGAGGGGGAGTAGAAAGTCCTGAAATCATTTCAGCCAGAAGCTTTCACTTTTACCTTCCAACTATACTCTTTTGACCTGGTGTACATGAGGAAGAAGATGCATGCAACTCCCCCCTCAAACCCAGAACCAATACTAGTCACTGGAGCAATCAAACACCAACCTGAATTACCCCAATGAGGACTCAGGGGAGCAGGCTGCTACTTCTGGTAACTCAGAACACAAGACACAATTGTGTTCATAACTCAGATCACAAGACACAAAATAAAAACTCAGAGAAGAAACTGAGACTCATACATGATGTTATAATATCCCATCCAACATCCTTGCAAAACAACAACAAGAATGGACTCCACACTAAAAAGGATATCAGTTATGTGTTGTAAAGACCAACACATAACCGAGATGAAAACACACCCATTCTCCCATTTTTTAACAAAAAATTGGCAAAAATAGCCAACACAGTTCCAGACCCACATGGTACTTACTCAAACCCTGACAAAATCCATGAAGACACAACACAGCAAAGGAAACACAACCTGAGAACCAAGAAGCAGCGACCTCCTATAAATATCCAAGCAGTTTCTCTAGGAGTTAACGGTCCATAGAAGTTACCTAAGAACAATTCAATGGAGAATTAAATTTAGGTAGGTCACTTCAACATAAAGGACTGTGCACCGTCCAAGTAGGATTTAACTGTTTCAACTTTAGGGTAAACCGTCCAAAGAATGCGCATGTATCAAAACACATGTTTAACACGCCTTCTCTTAGGCACACTTTCCACCGTCCAAGAACACGCCCAAAGAAAGTAACTTGGAAACAAACACAAGTCCTAAACAATGTCCTGACACCTTGTCAGACTTTGTCTATTCCATCTTGTAAACTCTGAAGCATAGTCACAATGTCTTTCAATGAGCCTCAAGAATACTCATTTCAACCAGAAGTAAAAGCAACTGACCAAGATGTTAAGACATTTCTTCAAACATCTCCCAATTTACAACAAAGACTCCCATGAGCCTTATCTCTTTCTGCAGAGAAAAATAAATTCTCTCAGACAATATCTAATCTTAATTCACAGGTCTCTCCTAAGAATTAAGAACACAATTGACATAATTCAGTAGCCTTAACACATGAAACTCCCAAGCAGAGCTGACAAAGCCATAACATCAACACACCATGATGTCAAGACATCTTGTCTGACATCACAACCTCATATGAACCCTATGAACATCTTCATGATCATAAGTGAGTAAATACCAGTATCACACTCCTTGTACCATAACCAATGAACTCTTGGATTAAGACCAGATAACACCATTGATCACTCTCCCCCTGAACATATCCACACCCTGTACAAATTCACCTTGAATCTTACAGCCATAGACAACCTTGTTCTTTGAGAATGAAATCAATCAAACCTGGCATGTTCACATCTATGAAAAAGACATACACATCCTATTAATTCCTTGGTTAACCAAAATGTCATCCACACCTGGTTTGACATCAAGCAGTTTCCAACCTTCTTCCTTCACACGGTTCAGGCTGAAACAATCTCCTTCTGAGATACATTCAGCAAGAGCACCACTGAGATCAGAACACTTGTTCTGATATCCTTCTCATGCATACAACACGAGCTTACACAGACTGACAGTCATGACACACATCTTCACCACACTCCATCTTGGGACTTGGCCAGTATCTCCACATCATGAACTCCAAATTACCTCCAAGGACAAACAACTTTCCCTTTTTGCAGAGATAATCAACTGAGATGATGTTTCAACATCCGTTAAGACATTAATCCACTTTGGCTCTAAAGTCAACATCCATTTATATCCATATACTTCCCTTTGCAAGGAACACGTGAGGATCACAATAGGTTAAAACCCCAGCAGATCACAAACCATCACAGAAGGCAGAATACCACAGAGAGAAATAAACTCTCACGAGCCTCATGAAACTTCATCCCAGAAGTACAATGTTCAGACATCCTATCTGACATAACCGAGTCACCACCCATCCAAAGCATCAAAGGGGATATTCCCTCAACCTGATATCATGATAACTAACAATAAGCACAAGGTACAGACTGAGCATCATACCATAAGCAGACTTCTCAACAAGGTATGCTTCACCTTTCCCATTCAGTCTTCTATCCTTCTTGCAAAGTCCACCATAAGGCAAAGTACATAAGTAACAGCAAGGACTAATGATTCAGCAGGCGATGACATCATAAGCTTAGAGAAACATGCTTTAGCAGATTGTTTCTTGAGTCACACTCAAAAACCACCTTCCTTCAAAAGTGACAATAAGAAAACCTTCCACCAGAGATGTCCTTGATCATGAGGAAACATAGCTGACACATCTAGTACAACATTCACTTACCCCAGACAGAACTCTAGAACACTCACATTCAACATCTTAGATGAAACTTCACGAAGATATGAAGACACCAAGTAATCAGCAACACCCTTGAGCTTTTATCTATTGCTTGATCATAACAGGTTGAGATAGGCTTAGAAAACTGCCATTTTGTTGGAGAGAACCACTCCTACAAGATGTTACATCATGAACATCCTGATGTTCAGTCCAATGTCAAAACATTGGATTTACATTAATGACTTAACTAGCCAACTGATGAAACCACACATGCTTGAAAAAACCTTGAAAATCTAACCCATTAGACTTCCAGAAAATATCCTTCCTTGAATGGCCTTTCCATCATAGCAGAACAAGAGTTCCATGTTCTCATAGACTTGATCATGAAATCAAGTTTGAGTAAACAACCTCCATCCTGAACTTAAGTAGGAAACCAACACCCAATCCTTTTCAGGGAATGACCAAATACCTTGATGACAACCTCCTTCAAGCATACTTATTTAGGAGAATCATCCATACATGATTAGATTCCACGCTAGAACCAAACCAAATAGTCACAACTATTTCCATGATCATTCAGATTCAGCTTTGAAGAACCAAAAAAGTCTTCAAGATGTCAGGGCAAATGTCCTAGACATTTTCCTTTGGCTTCCATATGCACAGACTCTGGTAGAACTAACTTTGTAGTTCTCCACCAGGAGTTTGAGCCCATAGTCCTATAGGAGATACAAGGACACAACTTCTGCACTCCTATGCACTTAGATCAGAAATAAACCGACCTAACGAATGATCAATAGGACGAACATGTGATAAACTTCACTTCTACTATCCTGCCTATCCATACAAAGATGGTTGGATAGAGCCTTCCTAGGCTGCATACCAAATGTCTCTTCATGACCAATCTGAAAAAGATTCCAAACAAATTTAGTCATCACACATTTGTTTGGCAACCAAAATATTTACCACAATGCTCCTTTGTCCATGCATTTCACTCATTGGATCAACAGAATTCTGCACACACTCTTCTGGAAAGATGTCTCAACATCTGGTTGAACATCAGTTCCTTATCCAATGAACAGATCATTGAAATTGGTTCTGAGTTCTTGCAACCCTCAGAAGCTACTCCTTCTGGTGTGACAATTTGACATCATCTTTATTGAACACCAGGCAATAGGATAATCAATTAAATACTTGCTAAGGCCATAAATGACAATTGATCTTAAATTCCAACTCTGTATTCTTCCGATTTGCATTCCTCATGTTTCCCTTCATGTTACCTAATTGAAAACAATCTTTTAAGCAAAATAAAAAGATCCTTCAGAGGACTCCAGGTTACAATGCTTTATCCTGTCTGTTACTCCCAGCTAGAGATGACAAGAACACCTAGAAAAAATGATTCATCTTCAACATGCACCAGGTAAGATGTCACAACATCTTATGAGTCACCATGCGTAACAATAGCATCATTATTAGCAGCAGCGGAGAATCTTTACAGAATATCAATCAACCATCAATAGTTGTTTGTCTGGAATAACCTATCCAACAACACCAAAGAATGGTCTGATCATGCAACCACCTACCTTGTTCATATACCAGAAAGTATCTTCCCTAGAACTCATCCAGAAATAGACAGGATGCCTGCTCTGATACCAATTAAAACTCTGGCATGCAGATCACAGATGTTCTATTAGATGTCGAGACATTTATGTCTGCTAAAACTGAACAAGGACAGAAACAAGAACCTTCAATAAAACTGCAGATTCATGAAACAATGTCGTGACAGATGTTCCAACATCAGTCAAGACATACACTTCTGAGCAAGAGATCAGACTAAGTAAAACATAACAGAATGATAAATAACACAGAGATATGATGACCCGATTCGGTGCAAATCACCTACATCTGGGGGCTACCAAGCCAGGAATGAATTCACTATATAGTAGTATTAATTTAGAGCTAAACTCCCCCGTTTATAACCCCTCACTTAATCCCTACCAAGTGCAATTCTATCTAGAAACCTATCTAGATAAGAAAAACTTATCTCAATCCCTAAATCACCTTAGTAATATCTAACAGTTACAACCTCCGGCAACTGTATCAAATTGTTCAATTGAAAGACATCCCTTCCAATAACAGTATTCAGTCAAGACTCTTAACAAACAATAACACTTGAATTTTCTTAAAAGCTTCATCCAAGAACAATACACAATTCATTATCTACATGTTTCTGAATCTGTAAAACTATGTCTACCGCAATGTATCAAACGATACAAAAGGTGAATTACAACACAAGAAAGTACACGACTCTCAAAACCCTAAATCCTTATTTTCTACTTTACAAAAGTCTTAATAAGAATTCTTATTCTACCCTATGTCTTGGTCTTCCTTTTATAATCTTCAGCAGTCTATGGGCTTTGAAATATCTGTTTAATTATTCCTTGCAGTGTTTTAAAAACCGGACCGGTCATCAAACCGGTAAGAGTACTGATTCACTAGTTTATCGGTCGAACCACTGGGTCATTGGTCGAACCGCATGACCAAACTGGATTAAACCGGATAACTCGGTTGAATAAACCTGTCATTATAATAGGTATAAAACCGGTAAAACCGGTCGAACCAGATGATTCAGTCTCTAAAAACTTTAACTAGCACTTAAATTTTTTGAAAATATCATATCATAAATTCACATGTTCATAATTTAAATTCAAATTTTAAAAGAGTCTAATTATAAATTTTAAACAGAGTCTAAATTAAACAGAGTCTAATTTAAATTCATAGTTTTAATGTTAATAGAAAATAAATTTTAATGTTAATAATTAAAACAATACAAATATTAACATTATTTTAAATAATAAATTTTTCAAGTCTATATATATATATATATATATATATATATATATATATATAATGGAAATCAGTTAAATCTAAAATTATATTATATTTAGTTTTTTAATCCGTGTTCTTAAATTTTTATACAAATATTTGTAGGATGGTTTTTCAATCAATATAAATACAAAATAGTAAAAATAGTTTTGTGGATATTACGAAACTTAATTTGTGTATCACTTGAATTAAATGAGTGATTACTATTATTCATGGAGAAAAGTTCCTATGTATTTGAGAAAAAAAAAATTTAAAAAAAATTTAAAAAAAAAATTAAAAAAAAATTTAAAAAAATTTAAAAAAAATTTTAAAAAATAAGCAGTGAACCGCCGGTTTTCCCGATTTTCCCGGTTCGCACAGGTTCATACCGGTTCCCACCGATTCGATGACATGGCCAATCGAGCAAGCGAACCCGGCCGGTTACCTGGTCGGTTCCCGGTCCAACCGGTCCGACCGGCCGGTCCGGTCCGGTTTTTAAAACTATGATTCCTTAATCCATGCCTTAAATCTTGGAACTGATCAGCAAATATCCTGCTATATCAAAATCCTGCACGTTAGTAATAGACACGATGTCCTAACATCGTGTTGGGACATCTTGTCCAACATGTCTTCATTCAGCAGAATTTTTCTTATTGGAAAATCTTGTACAACATCCTGTTTTACCAAAATTTTCTCAAATCTTTAAAACCTTCACTATTTTCGAGTTGATTATGTTTATTGTCAGCCCTAGTGCTAAGTAAAATTTTGAGGGGTTCAAGCTATAATTAAGACTCCATAACTAAGTGAAACAAGTGTCACTTACTAATCTAATCCAACTATATATAACATCATTAATGAACTTTGATGATTCGATGCCACTAGTAGAATATCTTAGATTCTATAGATATTTGTGAAGAGATGAGAGTTAACATCTTAACTATTACATTAGTAATTGAAAAGCCACTTTTAATCCATGGTAAAATAATACTCTCTCTGGTGTTTTTTTTTAAGATTTTCACACTTTTTAAAAAAATAATTAATTGTATTAATTTCAATGATAAAATAAATATTATTTGTTAAAATAACATTATTAATAATAAATAATGGAGTAGTTATATTATTTAAAATACAATAAATATGGATAAGTTAATTAATGAAAATAAATAATAAATATCACACTAGTATTCTAAAGGGATAAATAATTTAAGACAAATAAAAATAGAAAGAAAAAAAAACAACTATTGTGAGACGGGGAGAGTAATAAACACATCGATATAACTCCATGGTGAAAATAAGAAGAAAAAATTCAAAGATTATTTCCTTCAATTGGAAGAAGGTTTTCTTTATGAAATGATAAAATAAAAGCCAATCCCTCGGGAAAAAGATCAAGATCTTCAATCATCTGAGTATTTAAATTGAACCAAGCTAGTTGACCGTCTTTTTTTTCAAACAAAATACGACCCTTCTTTCCCACTCCGATGAGCCACTTGAAGCAATGTAATGGTCCTACATTGAAAATCTTAATCCATGATTCCTTAACACCAAGTTCACCCAAAATCAAAATGTGAAATGTCTTGGTCTCTTTGTAACTTATGATCAAAGCAATAGAACCATTTAATAACACCAAGCGACTCTCCACGGAAAAATTAAAAATAGCTTCCACGTCTGAGGGTAAGGATGTTGTAAGAAAAACTTCATTGCTCCAGTCAAATGACAACAAAAATGTTTTATTATCTGGTTCATTACATAGCCAATGAGAAAGACCATCAATGTACAATTGTTCACTTTTCATCGAAAAATGATGCGTATCAACATCAAATTTTTTCCAAGAATTGCTTCTTACACTATATATCAACCATATTGAGGTAAAAGGTAAATTTTTCCCATACATCATATAATTGTCACAAGTATTATTTTGAGAAACATGCAAATGACGTATAACTTTAAAGTCATCTCTTGTTGTGTCATAACCAAATCCCCTATAATTTTCACGTCGTCTTTGGAAATCAAAAGGACTAAGAGGAATGACTTTAAATTCCTCGGTAGATGGATTCCACAAAATCATATTTCTCCGGTATTCACAAATCAAACAAAGGGTACCATTAACACTACCAGGACCTAAAATATCAAAACCAGAATCATAACTCGATCGACCCAATGTGACTTTTGGCCAATTTAAACGAATTATATTCTCAAACCTCTCGTCATAAACTGAATACAACTCATACATGTCTTTATAATTGTCAAAAGGAGCATAAATACTTTGATGTAGAAGAAGAGATGTATCATTATAATAAGAATGATCTTTTGATAAGAAAGTGTTGCGATAAGCTGTCATGAAAATAGGATTATCGAACAAGAGAGACCATGATTTACATGCACATCCAAATCGTTTCAAAGTTTTGATAGATAATTTCAAAAGAATAGAGAAGGCAATATCATTGTGTATATGTGATTTGTACCTTTCCTTTACGTTTTCGTTTTCCGAAACCTCAGCAACATATTTTTCCATCCTGACTCCACAAGTTTTAATGCAATTCCATGCGGTTATGAGATTGAGGATTGTAGCTTAGGTCAAATTGTGATGGAATATAAATATAAAATATTTTATTTTAAAAATATAATAACTTACCTCTTATTTCAATCGGATTTTTTTTTTGTTTTTTTATTTAATTTAAAAATTAATCTATATTTAACAAATCTAAACTTAATGAACAAATCTAATATTTATAGGTTAAATGCGTATATCATTGGAATATTAAATCTTACAATTGTGTCAATGAGTTTATAATGATAATAACTTGAATTTATATTTGAACCGCAAGACAACTAGAAACTTAAGTTGGGCTAATAGCATTATTTTATATAATTTTGAGAATTTTGAATTTATATTCACTATTTACTTTTTCATTCAAGTTAAAAACTTTTTAAATTTAAAAGACATTGGAAATTTAATTTTAAATTTAAAAAGTTTGATATAAATTTGATATAGCCTTCAATTAATTATTATAGGGCCTTAATTCATTAATTAAACTTCAAGTAAACATAAATAGCAATCATTACTTACTATAATAATAAATTAGAATCAAATAAATTATATTTGTTTAAATTAATTTGAATTTACTAAAAGTGTTTTTAAGCTTATTTTCATAATATTTTCAAAATAACAAAGCTTTATTTTTTTAATTTTGTAAAATCTAACTTTGTAAAATATCAAATTTTAGTTATAATTTTAATAGGTTAAATTACAGTTTTATCCCCCTATTTAATTTATTTACGAAACTAGTCCTCTCATTTTATTTTTAAAAAGTTTTAATCCCCTTCTAATTTTTGGTTCAAAAAATATTGATGTGTCATTTTTTTTAAACAATAGGAATATATAAGATGATGTATACAATTGGATTTATGTAATATTTTGTGCCACCTAATTTAAAATATTTATTAAATTTAATATTATTCATAAAGGATTTAATTAAAATGCACTGACAGTGTAAAAGAATTTTACACTGTCAGTTAATTATAACCGTTGGATGTAAAGAGAAGTTTGACTTTTAATTTAATAATCTGTAAAGTAACTCAAACGGATGATAGTGATGTATTGACAGTGTAAAACTTTTTACACTGTCAGTACATACTAATTAATCTCTTATACATAAATCAATTAAAAGTTTAAAAAATATTAATTGTACAATTTTAACAATTACTGGTGAACCTATTTTTTTCCCTTTCTTCACTCACACATGACCTCCAAAAATTCAAAAGTATGTTTCTTCATCTTTTTAATAATTTTGATTCTTTTATTATTCTCATTAATTTTCATTAATTCTAATTTCATCTTTTTTCATATCTGGGACAATAGACAATGTTTGGCTACCGATCTATTTTTTTTTTTCAATCTATGTGTTCAAATTTCCAAGGATCCCTCTTTGTGTGTCTCTTTTTACATATTTTTCTTTTTACAATTTAATATTGTTTTTCGTATGTCTTTTTCTTTTTTTGTAAATCTATATTTTTTATTGATTTTTGAAAATATGAGATAATGTTACGGGAGATTTTCACTAGGGAAGCATTGATACATAGTGTAGGACTAGGTACATTTGTGAGAGACATACCACTTGTCCACCTCAAACCTTAAGGTGATAGGTGAGTGAGTTCTCTAACTTATAAATCCTCAAGTCACCACATTCCTATCCAATGTGAGACTATTTATCCACTTACTCACACTTGCTTATATTATTCCAATAAATAATAGTTTTGGCTACATATCAACTTTTTTTACTATGGTTTATATATTTTTTATTGGGATAAATATACTCCACCCCCTGCCAAAGTAGCGAGTTTTGTTTTTGCCCCCTTGAAGTTTTTTTTTATCCCCCCTCAACAAATCAAGATTCCATTTTCCCACACCCCTCGTGCTGACTGTTCCATGGAATCTTCCTATGTGGCATGTAATGCATGGTTGAGTTGGAATTAATTTGCTGACTGGATTCCAAATTGTTGTAAATGCTAAAAGAAATTAAAAAAACCTGCGCCATCTTCATCTAGGGCTCACTTCTCCTTATTCTCCTTCTTCAACAAACCTGCGTCATCTTCATCTAGGACTCACTTCTCCTTCTTCTCCTTCTTCAACAAACCTGTGTCATCTTCATATAGGGCTCACTTCTTCTTCTTTACTTTCTTCACCATGTTTGGAAGCAAATGCAGTTCAAGCAGCAACACAAGTTCAATCGATTTTCATGGGTTACCCAGATGTGGATGCAACAGTGCGATGAAGACGTGGGTCTCTAACACAGCTCAAAATCGCAATAGAAAGTTTTGGAGATGTAGAAACGCATCGGTAAGAATTTTGGTTTGGTATATGTTGGGTTAAGTAGGAAAATGTTGTTGTTTGTGTTAACCGTTTTTTACATGTTCAATGTTGATGTAGAATGGTACTGGCTGTGACCTATTTTTGTGGGATGATGAAATGGGAGATTCTTTGAAGGGGAACTTTAAGAGTGAAGCATATTGTCAAAAGTGTGAGATAGGTGAAGTGAAATTAGAGGCCACATTGCAGAAGTTAGATAGAGTTAAGATGAAGGTTGAAGTCCAAAGAAAGATCAATTTGAACTTGAAGATGGAACTTATTTTACTTTGGGTTATTATTGTAATGTTGTTCAAGGGTATATGATGTTAGGTTGGGTTGATTTGTTACTGTAATGTTGTTAAAGTTGTTGAAGTTTATGTATGAAAAAGTTTGAAGTTTATGTAATGTTGTTGTAGTTTGAATTTTATCAATGAAAAGTTTGAATTTTATCAATGAAATGTTGTTACTGTAATTAAGTTGAAGTCTAATTATAAGCTTAATAACACAAAATATGCATTTAAGTCATTTCTGTCATTACAATAGTGCACCAAAAGTGTGCATTTCTGCCAATACAAAAGAGCACCAAAAATGTGCATTTCTGTCAATACAAAAGAGCACCAAAAGTGTGCATTGGAGTTAACACAAAATGAGCACATACAGTGTGCATTAGATTCATTACAAAAGGAGCACCAAAAGTGTGCATAAAAACCATACATAAACATTATAACAAAGTGTTCTACTCCTTTTTTTGCTTTCTTTGTGGCCTTCTTTGTAACTTGGGATCCTTGTCCTTCTTGAGTCAGAATGCCATCCTCTTCTTTAGTCAAATACATTGGTTGGTCTGGTTTTAAACCAGGACCAATGATGGGTTTTTGAAAAATCCTAAGTTTAATTCTTTCACTAACCCTCTTTCTAACTGGTTTTGCTTCGTTCTTGACCTTAGCCTTTGCTTTCCCTTTGTGACTTGTTGAGCCCTTGCTAGAACCTGGTTGTAATGTGTTGATATCAGGAAGGCTTGACATCACCTCATCAGAGATATCACCAAACACATCTTGGACTTGTTGGACTGCACTAGCATGAACACCACTAGCATGAACTCCATCAGATTCAGCATAAACACCAGCATGAACACCAGCTTGATCTGCATCAGCCATAACTGTATCACCATGATCTACATCAGCATGAACACCAACTTGATATGCATCAGCCATAACTGCATCAGCATGATCTGCATCAGTATGAACACCAGCTTGATCTGCATCAGCCATAACTGCATCATTGGCATGCACTGCACCAGTCTGAACTTCATCAGGCTTCACCTTAGTATCTTGGTTTCCTGCAGTAGGTTTCACTTTTTTCTACATATTGAGCCAAGTAATGAATAAGTATTAGACAATCATATATACAAGAATAGGCAATGATAAAACAGTATAATTCCAAGTATTCACACACACACCTTTCTTTTCAAGGTATTTGGGATCTTGTTCTTTGCTTTTACATGAAGATACATTGTGTCCAATTTTATCACAATTAGTGCACCTATAAGATACTCCTGGAAGCCTTCTTCTAGCACCAACCTCACCACTCTCCCTTATCCTCAATTTCCTTGGTCTACCAGGACCCTTTTTAAAATTGGGAAGTAGTAGTTCTTCAGTTTCTACCTCTGGCCACATTTCTTGCCCATTAATGGGGCTGACAGCAAATCCATAGCATAGAGCATATTTTTCCCTAGAATAACAATCATCAACAAAACTTTCTGGATCTTGTTGCCTAAATCCTAATGCTGCAACAGCATGCCTGCAAGGAATACAAACTAATTCCCAAAAATTACAAGTGCATGACCTTTTTGCAATATCTACTATAAATTCTTGTTTGTTATAGGAATGAGTGACCTGAAACTTCTCTTCCATAGCCCATGTTTGCAACCAATGTCCACTCATAAATACCTCAGTGTCTAATCTCTTTCTAGGGATTGGCATAACTTTGTGTGGCCATTTTTCAAGCTTCAAAGTAGAGCTACTGCACTTATTCATCAAGTATTTTCTAATCCACTCACACATGGTTAAAATAAGTTTGTCCCTAGCAACTAGAATGGTAGCATTAAAAGACTCAGCTATGTTGTTCATTAGAACATCACATTTAGGATAAAAGCTGAAAGCATGCTTACACCAGGATTTTGTAGGGACTCCCATAAGCCATGCCCAAGCCTTTTGATCCACTAGCTTCAACTCATTCATTTTCAGCATCCAGCCTTGATAATAAGTTGCTTTGGCTGCTCTCATCAATGAACCACCACCAAACTTTTTTTTGAAGTTGGCATACAAAGGCCTCAAACAAAGCCTATGCTCAATTCTTTGTTCCGTCTCTTCAAAAATAGCAACCAATCCATATAATAGACATTAACAAATGATAACAACATTGGGCATCCTCCATTAAAAATGGATACACTATGGAAAAAATGAACAAATCATAACAACATAGCTAAAATAACTAACCTTTTGTTGATCTGATATGAACACAAATCTTTTGTCAAGTCCAACATCCTCCATTAATAGTTGTATAAACCACCTCCAACTTTCTTTTGTTTTTGTTTCTACCACACCAAAGGCCAAAGGGAAATACTGTCATTTGGGTCCCTACCCACATCTATTAACAGTTGACCACCATACTTGGTCTTTAGATGGCACCCATCAACACCCACAAAGGGCCTGCATCCATTTATGAACCCTTTTTTGCACCCCTCAAAACAAAATTAAAAGGACCCAAACCTTGGTTGAATTGATGGTGTTGGTCTATCAATGTTGATTTTCATTGTATTCCCAATACTTACCCTATGTAACTCAGCAGCATACCTCCACAATAATGCATATTCTTGTCTGCATCTCCTTCAATGATCTTCTTTCCCATCAACTTTGCTTTCCAGGCACGAGCAACAGTAATAACCACAGAATAATTTTGCCTCAAATCTTGAATAATGTCACTAAGCTTAACTGTGTCAGAAGTTTGCATCTTCTTCACAACAAGTTTGGACACCCACCTTGAATTTGCAGATCTGTTATCCAAAACCCTAGCACATGTATGTTTGTCTTTTATAGTCTTAATGGCAAATGTGTGCTTATGGCCCACCTTAGAGCATAACATCAAAAAACCATATTTAGCCCTACATTCCACCCTCACTCTATAGCTCTCATTTTTCACAAAGGTAATTTCCCTACCATTCAAAACTGACCACTCGCGGATTGCCTTTCTAAAGTCATCTAGAGAATTGAATTGCATACCCCACTTAAACTTAAATTTCTTATTAAGATCATTTTTCCTATACTTCTCAAACTTATTCTCTTTCTCATTTTCAGAGGCATCTGGATCAGAATTATCTAGTTCTTCACTAACATAGTCATCATCTTCCCATTTTGTCTTGCTGGATCCAGTTAACAAACCATCCACTATTGGTTCTTCTCTTATGGGAATAGTCACATCAATCCCTTCAAATCCATCTAAAATAGCAGTGGTTCTATCATCTTCACTATCATTCAAAGCTTCTACTTCCTCTACCTCACTTTTATCTGACTCAACCTTTTCATTCACACACTTAGGGTACCTAACTGAGAGGTCATTACTTATGCATTCATGTTCCACAAACAATTCCCCATCTACTTCCATGGCACAACAATAGTGAGCTAAGTCATACGCAACATCATCGTTTCTAATCTGGAAAAAATCTTCATCTATATCAAGTATTTTGGTCCAAATACGATAACTCCCTTCTAAGTAATCCCACCTTTTAACTAACTCACGCGCGGTACACAAACTCCATTTCTCAAAATGTAATACAGAAACTAGAGTAGAAACCCCACCCCTATAGATAACATCACCATCAGACAACCTCACAAACTCTCCACCATGATTAAAGACCACATTGAACAGTTTTTTGTTCTGAGAAAAAAAACGCAAAATCAATACAACTCCTACATGATTGGCGTAAAAACGAAGAGAAAACAAACTTATCGGTGATGAATCCTCTCCGTCTTGGCCGTTATCCACCATTGTCTTCGTCTTCTCCGATGCCTTCCTCTTCTCTTTTCGCTTCATTCGCGCCGTGGAAATCCCCAAATTCCTAACCCTAGCTTTTCACGGGGGGTAACTCAAAATAATGTAAATAGATTAAATGACATGGAAAATTAATTCCAACTCAACCATGCATTCCATGCCACATAGGAAGATTCCATGGAACAGTCAGCATGAGGGGTGTGGGAAAATGGAATCTTGATTTGTTGAGGGGGGATAAAAAAAAACTTCAAGGGGGCAAAACAAATCTCGCTACTTTGGCAGGGGGTGGAGTATATTTATCCCTTTTTTATTTGAAGGTCGTTGATGTGTATATTATATGAGTATAAATTTTTAAATATTTTTTTTGTAATTTAAATGTGATCCTATATACTTTAAATCATATATTAATATGTATTTATATTTTTTTGTTATCTCTAGTTATTTTGTATTCAAATGTAATAATATTCATTTACATTTTTTTGGGTATCTTAAATTTTTTCGCTTCTAATCTTTTTGTTGTTATCTTGTTTTTTCTCCAGAAAAATATGGATAAACGATGAGCGGACAATATGAATATTGATTGTGGTATGTCTATTCTTGGTGTGTCTTTTTTGTATCTCAATTTTTTTAGATTTAAAATAATATTTCAATAATTTTTGTTATTGATTTATCAGATTTAAGGTAATAGACAATGTTTGACTACATATCTACTTTTTTTATCAAATCTATAAGATTCAAATATTTCAAGATCCCTCTTTTTGCAGCTCATTTTGTGATTCAATATTAATTTTAGTATGCCTATTTTGTATTTTTATTTTTTCAAATTAAAAATATAATGTCATTAATTTTTATTACTGGTTCTTACAGATCTAAGACAATAGATAATGTTTGTCTAAAAATCTACAATTTTTATGAGGTCTATATATTTTTTATTTGAAGGATATTTGATTGTACCTGATCAGAAAGTAGATCGATGGTCAACAAACGTTGGTGAGACGACGAGGGGTGTACCTGCAAGGTACTCCGATGCTAAAGTCAGAAACGGAGCAAGCAAGTACAGAAGGTAGTGAGAGTAAGAATTAGAATACCGACCCTCTAGTGAAAGAGGGTATTTATAGTGTGCCCCCAGCGCTGAGCCAACGGTCGTCTGCACTGGGTTGGGTTACTAGGCCCAATGCAAATAACTGTCAGGGCTTACGTGGCATAGGGAAGATCAACATGTTGTCTTCGCCCTGGAGTAACTGCCTTGAGATCTCCGAAAAGTTGGTAGACCGACTCGTTCTAAGGTGGGTAGTCACCTGATGACGTGTCCCCGCGGGAGGAGTACGTGGAGTACGTGGGGAGGATGCTCGTTCTCTCCCCGAGCCATGTAGTCTTTGCTCGACATCGATGGGATCTGAGTGTGCTCGACGAGAGTGAGGATTGGGCCTTATTGGGCCTCTCATCGCAGTATTGGGTTGGGGCTGCCCGACGGATGGGCAAGTGCTGGCCCAGTCCAGAACAAGAGCCCCCGAAGTTGTTGCTCCGAAGTGTCGGAGTAATGACTTAAGGGTCAGCCTATTCGTCGAGGACATAGTAAGTGGGACTCTTGCCCGACACATCGGGTTGGTAGTAAACACCGGCGACACAAGACGAAACGGGAGTCGCGAGGACGTCTGTCCGTCCGGTATCCACACGCCACCTTTTGCCGGGGCTGTCCCCCTTTGGCATCTTGGTCGACCATGCAGGGGAGACGGAAAGAAGTGGACGCGCTGAGGTCGCGAGCACGTAGGGAACTGAAAAGGCGTACACGGGAATGCATGGTGCCACATGGCACGAGTCACTAATGCCTAGGGAGGCTAGGAGTAGGGGCACTCAAGTGCCTAGGGACGCCTCGAGTCCCTCGACAGTCCTATAAATAGGAGTTGACTTCGTGCCATTTGCACATTTCCACTTTTCCCGCTCAGAGCTTTCTCTCATCCTCTCCAGCTTTTGTCGCCGTTCTTCCGTCGTACGCTGCCACACCAAAAATTCACAACTACCGTTCCAAGTAAGTTTTTGGCCCCTACTCTCTGTTTAATGCTTTATACGGTGGTTTCTCCGGTGAACTGATGAAGTTTCCAGGGAGACCGCGGGGTTTTCGGCGAAAATGGTGGGGCTTCTGTAGATTTCATTTGAATGCCCCAGGGAACTGGGATGAATCCCCCGAGGACCTGATGAAGGCCCCGAGGACACAGGATGAAGGAGTCGAGGACCTGTTGAAGGTCTCGGGGATACAGGATGAATCCCCCGAGATCGTAGGATGAAGAAGTCGGGGACCTGATGAAGGTCCCAGGGACGTTAGATGAACATCGCGGGGACGTGGGATTAATGTCCCGAGCATACTTGTGTGTGACCTCGAGCTTCATGCCTCGGTTTCTTGCTAACGCGGGGAGGTCTAATGGTCGAGTACGCGGGGATGTTTGCTGAGCAGCTGATAAGTGCAAATTCTACCTATTTTGTGTATATAAGTTTTGTTGCACTTATCGTTACTTTGTGTTAAAATTGGTTGAATAAACCCCACTTTATGTGTAAATACGTTTACGTTACGTTTTCGTGTATTTATTACGTTTTCTTGTATATATCGTTGAGTTCAATTGCTTTCCATTCATTTTTGTAGGTATTCATTTATTGACATTGTGCCATTGTTTTGAAGAGCATTGAATAAGCTTTCCAGCGCTTCCGACCGTGCGTAAATCGGAGCTACGGTGTAGAAGTTGTGGTCAAATAAGGGACTGGTTTTCTGTCATGTTCGCCTAGCGAGTGTGACAGCGAATGTTCGCTTCGCAAAGGCTAGCGAAGGTCCCAGCGAAGGAGCCCAGAATTGGACAGGGGCGAAAAAGACCAAAGTTCGCTAGGCGAACGTACTAGCGAGCATTCGCTAGGCGAATAAATCGTTCGCTTAGCGAACCCGCGAAGGAAAGCAAGGGTGGTTTAACATTTCAGAGGCACTTATGTGCCATTTTTGGAGGCTCGCCTAGCGAGTAAAAGGTTCGCCTAGCGAACCTGCGAAATTCTGATTGTATATATTAGATTTTTAGTCATTTTGTTAGGGATGATTTTGGGGATTCTTGTTCCTAATTCCATCAAACTTCATTTTTTCAGTAGATTAGCTTAGAAAACATCATGGAAGCTTGCATGTGGATGATCCGAGGTGGATTTCTCATCGATCGGCTCCGACAATCCGTGAAGTGTTTGGTTCATTTCTCTTCCTCTTTGTGTATTCTTTCTTGTTGGGTGTTTGTATAGTTACTCTGAACATTTGTATCTTTGTTGATCATAATATTGTATAAAATCTGCTTTACAAATCATTATCGATATCTTCCTTGATCTTTTTGCATTTATGTTTGGATTTGTGTTGTGTTAGAGATAACCATCACAAATCTTGATTAGGGATGGATATCTATTGTCTAGACTCTAGAGATAGATTTAGATAATAATCTTTACGGTGTCGGAACTTAATGTCTTCCGTGTTTCGAGGCGTCGTGTGCGAGAGCGTCGACGAGAGTAATACGGTTGCTCTCTCAACTGTGCGTTAGACATAACCTTTGTTGTGAGCGATACTGGATGATTTTGACGAGTATTGTAGTATAGTGAAAATGATCGATAAATTTATGTTTGTGACGAGTGGATTATATGTATGCTTGATAAGTTTCTTGTGTCTGAAGAATGAATTTGTTTTATGTTTTAATGTTTACTTTTCCGTTTTTATGCTTTAAACCATTTAAAACCAAACTCATTAACGCGAGCAAAATGGCGCCGTTGCCGGGGATTGGTTTTGATATTGAATCGCATTGCGATAGTTTCTTTGTTTTTGAGTTTTGTATATATCGTATATATTGTTTATTTCCATTATGTTTGTTCAAGTGTTATATACGTTTTGTTCCCGTAACGTTTGTTTAAGTGTTTGGTTAGGACGCTTGCTTTTGGTTGCGCGGTGAGACATCACCATGGCATGAATGAAGGAAGTTTCTAGCTAAGCACCGTAAAGGCGTCGAGCTTACGACGTAAAACAAGCATGTTTTATAGTTTTTCTTTTCTAATATTTTGTTTGTTGTTTGGTTGCAAGTCTTGGTCGACTTATTTGAGGATGCTTTTGTGATTTTCCAAGTTGGTTCGTTTCAACTTGCGAATGCGTGGTAATGATTTTGTTAAGTTTTGTACACGTCCGAGGTATGTATTTATCGCTTTCTATACTTTAGCATATTCATGATACTTAGGCATTTTACAAACTTCCATGCCATTCATTCTTTTGTATACTTGTTCTATTGTGAATCACTTTAGTTCCCAACCTTTTTGTGAGGTAGCCTTCTATGTGTTCATATATGCACGGAGTACCGACTTTCTTGTTTAACTGGATTTTATTATGTTGAATCTTTTTATTTGTGTTGATTATATGAATGCATGAAAAGGATCAAGGCAATTGTTTCATTTTGAGCACAACTACCTTAGCCAAATAGTCAATTCACCTTGTGAGTGTGTGAGAATTCGTAACCCCTTTGAGCTTTTTGATCCATGTTTTTATTTGAACTTAATGCTTGTCTATGAGTATTTAGTTCACTTATTTTTGAATGGATTTTGTTTTTTCTTGGACCTCAACTATGTGTTGTTGTATGGATTTTTTTTCCTTGCCTTAGAAAGTAGGGAGTATTCACAAGATGGTGCGGTTGAATTCAAGTTGGGGAGATGATGATTGTATACTCATTGGTTGGATTCTATGAGGTTTGAAAAAGAAAAAGAAAAAAAAAAGAGAAAAATTTGTGAAAGAGAAAAAGAAAGAAAAAAGAAAAATCCTTGAAAAAGGAAACAAAAAGAGTTCTAATAATTGTGCTAAATAAGTGGTGTTTTGTGTAACACTTGGGATTTTGTAAGAAGTTGATTGGAATTTTGTGTTTGGATCTTTGTGAGTTGATCACTCCCTTAGGTTTAGGCAAGTTTTTGTTTCAATTACCTTTAGAAATTGCCCCTTATTTGTTTACCCGTTCACGCTACAACCTTGAAAAGTCCTTGTGATTCTTGCCTTTGTATGTTCAATATGATTTTTGGATGTATGCATAATTTAGTCTTTTGTTTGCAAGATTGTTGTGTGAGTGAAAAGAACCTCATTTTGTGTTTTTCATCTACCGATGATTGTTTTTGCTAGGTGTGATTCACATTTGAACTTGTGTTGTTTTAGGATGTTTGGCATGATTTTAGTATTTTGCATTTGTTTCGTGACTATGTTATCGTCGTAGTTTAGTGGTAAGTATTTACTTTGTGTGTACCATTTTTCATTTGAACCATACATTTGTCTTCCGTTTTTCAAAACTTGTTGATTCGTGATTCTTTGGTTATCACTCGGTTTCGTTGAGTTGTTTGATTCTTGTTTGAGGACAAACAATTATGTAAGTTGGGGAGAGTTTGATAAGTGCAAATTCTACCTATTTTGTGTATATAAGTTTTGTTGCACTTATCGTTACTTTGTGTTAAAATTGGTTGAATAAACCCCACTTTATGTGTAAATACGTTTACGTTACGTTTTCGTGTATTTATTACGTTTTCTTGTATATATCGTTGAGTTTAATTGCTTTCCATTCATTTTTGTAGGTATTCATTTATTGACATTGTGCCATTGTTTTGAAGAGCATTGAATAAGCTTTCCAGCGCTTCCGACCGTGCGTAAATCGGAGCTACGGTGCAGAAGTTGTGGTCAAATAAGGGACTGGTTTTCTGTCATGTTCGCCTAGCGAGTGTGACAGCGAATGTTCGCTTCGCGAAGGCTAGCGAAGGTCCCAGCGAAGGTCCCAACGTCATGTATATTTGTCGTCCATGGCGTTGTATAAAACTTGCTTTACAAATCTTTATTGGTGATTGTCTCTGATTTTTGTTTTATGCGCGGGGTTTGGGTTGCGTTAGACATAACATTTGCGAACTTCGATTAGGGATGATTGTCTGTTAGTTTATGGACTCTAGAGATAGATTTATGAGCTAACAATCTTCAATAAGCGTCGAAGCTTAATATCTTCCGTGTTTCGAGGCTTCGCTCGCGAGAGTGACGAAGAGAGTGACACGGTTGTTATCTCAACTTTGCGTTAGACATAACCTGTGTTGTGAGCGATGCTGGGTGATATTGAGGAGTATTGTAGGTGGAGTATAATTGGTCGGTAAGTTTAAGTTTGTGAGGAGTCGATTATGTGCACGCCTGATAAGTTTCTTGTTGATGAAGAATGAATTTGTTTTATGTTTTAATGTTTATTTTTCTGTTTTCTTGTGTTAAACTATTTTAATCCAAACTCATAAACGCGAGAGATTGTCGAACGGCATTCTTTCCCTCGAACCGATCTCTGTGGACACGATAAATTCCTGGAAAAATACTTCCAAATCTTTTTGCTTGCTTGCCCTATACCGCAACCAACAGCAGCCCGCCGTATCCTTTCTTCGCCCTTTCACTTGATTTGCGGTGGAAGGGTGAATTTGATTTGGGCTATCGAATTCACCAATTTCCTCTGCTTTTCAGGTAAAGATGGTGACAATGGTCGAGGGAATTATAGAGACCGACATTGAGCCCGACTCCCCTGTGGCGCCGAGCACTGGTGTTAGGGAGCGGACGCCTAAAGACTGGGCTGGCGAGGAGCCTCTGGGCGTTTCGTCCTTGTTTGATACGGACTCCCATGATGCCTTTGCCACTGTCGAGAATTAATATGAGGGTTCCTCGAAGAACTGGCTGGTGTACAAACCACGAGAACACCACCGCATCTGCTCGAGATTCAAAGGGATGAGATTCCCTATGTATGAGTTCACCTTCGACGAGGCGGGTTGGCGCCTGCCCTTCAACGGCTTCTAACAAGAGGTGTTCACTTGGCTGCGTCTGGCCCCCTCGCAGTTTCATCCCAACGCGCTCGCCTTCATTCGTACATACGAGCTCGTCTGCCAGTATCTCGGCATCGGGGCTACCATACCCTTGTTCTTTCGTATTTTTCACCTACAGAGGCAGACGATTGATGGGAGGCACGATTGGGTATCCTTTAAATAAATGAGCAGGATATTCCGGACTTATATGGACTCTGTCCGCCACTTCAAGTCCCAGTATTATGTTGTCAAGCCCATCACATTCAAGGCCGCGAAGATAGTGTACGACCGGGTGTTCAAAGAAAAAGAAGGCCAGTGGGTAGAAGTCCTCGAGGAGAAGTTCCCCCTGCAGTAGACGGAGGAGCACTTCAAGAAAGGCATTGATAGTTACATATTCATCCCGGGTGCGTTGGTCGAGGAGGACCGGTTGGCTTACCAGGAGATAGTCAAGTTCTTCTCTGGTTTTAAACCTGCGCGGCTCGTGACCCCAGACGGGAAATTCATCTGCGATGACAGCAGGAAGATTTTAGAGGAGGCTTGCTTGATTACACGAGATACCTCCTCGAGACACATTCCAACGAGGATACTTTCCTGCTGTTAGGTGGCGAGCGACTCCTTTACTTGGCTCCCCTGTATATTTTTGTCGTTGGTGTACTGACGTGCTTGTTTTTCTTTTGTAGGCAAAATGTCGAGCATGGAGGAACGCGTTAAAAAGTTGGCTGCTGCCCTAGGCTCGAAGAAGGGTGGAAAAGAGCGAGTCGGTCAGATCAGACAGCAGCGGCAAGGTCCCGTCCTGACCTCCGGGGACTCTTCCAGCTCCCCTCAGTGTAGCCAATCTCCGAATTCGCATGGGTCCCCGAAAAGACAGAAAACCATTAAACCAGCGCATGTCGACCTCACTGAGAGCCATCCCGACGATAAGTTCATGCTCCCGCCCTGTTATCTGAGGCCTAACTTCTTCTCAGGGGCCAACTCCCCGACCGTTAGTGCATCCGAATCTCAGTCCATCTTGGGCGCTGATCGGGCTGCGAGGAGAAAAATATTGGCAGAGGACATGGCCGCGATGATGCGGGTCTTTGCCACAGAACTGGTCTTGAACGATGATACCTGTCCATCGGCTGAGCTGACCAAATTGCAGGACAGTTTCAGGTCAGCTGAGGCTGAGATGAAGAAGTTGGCCAAGGACCTCGTGGAGTGTAAGAAGCAGAATAAGGCCCAGGTCGAGCTCCAGGGACAGTTGGGGAAAAGCTGAAGAGCGCCGCTGAGGAGAGGAAAAATCTCCTGGCAAGAATCGTTGAGCTAGAGCAAGCTGTCAGACCTGCTGCAGAGGAAACTGAGGAGGACAAGCTGCTGACCTCTCGGGCCGAATTGATCTCAAAGCTCAGGCAGACCGAGCAGGATATCCTTGAGGCTCTCGAGGTGGGCATTGCTCTTGCTGTGAAGCAGCTCTAGATTGCGAATCCGGATGTCGAGCTCATCACCGAGGGAACCGGGCCTTACCATCAGATGGTTGAAGGTCGGATTATCCCACTGGCGTCCGAGGAGGATGATGACGACGAGACCATGGCGGACGGGCAGCCTGAGGAGAACGTAGTTGTTTAGTTTTTCTTTTGTCTAGTTTGTTTGGCCTGCGTGCCAGTTTTTGAAATGACCTTTTCCCGGCCTGCGCGCCAGGGGCTCATGATATTTTTGTATGTACTCCTTGAACAATGGGCTTCTGCCCAATTTCAATGTATCGTCTTTCGTTATCTTGTGTGTGTGATGTTCGTATGTTAATTATATATCTGTTACTTTCATTTTTATCTAAGTATTTTAGGGCTTTGCTCGACTACGTTGTTCCTCGACCGTGTAGGGAATTGGTCAAGTGGTCAGAGTTGTATTCTGGCCTTCAAAGAGGCTAAGAGCTCGATCAAGGTCTTAGCTTCATGGCGTGGGCTTCCCATCGCAAGCTGGGTTCCCTGCCTAGCTGGTACGGCGACGGTGAAGCTCATTTGAGATGTCCCCGTCAGATCAAGGATCCTCGCGTACACACAACGTGGGCCCCTGTCTTCTTGTCTCAATGAGGGGAGTCGCGCTTGTACCTTAGTGTGCCCCCGTGATCGCGACGCGGATGGAGTCGCGGGCAGTGCTTAACTGTAGTATTGTTTAAGCTTTTCAGCATTCCATGGTCGAGCAAGTTCCTCCCCATGTAGATTTTCAAGGTAGTAGGCTCCTGTCCCCGTTTTCGTGCTGACGCGGTAGGGGCCCTCCCAGTTCGCAGCGAGTTTGCCTTCTCGCGAATCTTTCTGTTTCCTTTGTAGGACGAGGGTGCCTACCTGAAATTCACGTTTAATAACTTTGTTGTTATGGCATAAAGTTATTTTCTGTTTGAGTGAGGCTTCGCGAAGGGATGCGCCCGACCTTATCTCTTTGACCAGGTCGAGCTCCTCCCGTAGGGCCTCGTCGTTCATCTCCTCGTCGAGGGTAGACTCAGTCCTCCTCGAGGGTTCCCTTATTTCCACTAGAATCACTGCCTCAGTTCCGTAGGTCAGTCGAAAGGGGTCTCCCCGGTAGTGGAGTGTGGGGTTGTCCTATAGGCCCAGAGGATGCTGTGTAGCTCCTCGACCCACCTTTTCTTGGCGTCGTCCAGCCTCCATTTTAAGCCTCGTAGAATCACCCTGTTGGCGGCCTCGGCTTGCCCGTTTGTTTGTGGGTGCTCGACCGAGGTGAAGTGTTGCTTCGTGCCCAGCTTGGTGACGAAGTCCTGAAAGTTCTAGTCGGTGAATATTATCCCATTGTCGGTTACAATTGTCTGGGGCACGCCGAACCGGGCAAGTATGTTTCTCTTGTAGAAACGTAGTATGTTGTGGTCCGTGATTTTGGCCACGGGGACGAAAGCGTTTTGAGCTCACTGGGCGGTGCCAGGTGCATGTCCCTGTGTCGCTGGCATCTGTCGCATTTCTTGACATGCTCCTTGGCGTCATGCTGCATGGTGGGCTAGTAGTACCCTGCTCGCAACACTTTACGGGCTAGTGATCAGCCACCGAGGTGTTGCGCGTTGATCCCCTCATGAATCTCTTGGAGTATGCCGGGGACCTTAGACTCCTCGACGAATCTGAGAAGCGGGATCGAGAAGCCGCGTCGATATAACTTATCATCGACAATCGGATACGAGGAGGCACGTCACCTCACTACTTTGGCTTCGTTAGAGTCGTCGGGTAGTTTTCCTGTGGTGAGGTACTCGTACACCGGGGTCATCCAATAGTGGTCGTCTCCAATAGCATTAACGTCAGCCGCGGGGATGGGTTTCTCGATGCTCGGTCGCGGGAGCACTTCTTGGATGACGAACTTGTTCCTGCCTTTTTTCTTTGTGCTCGCGAGCTTCGTTAGGACATATGCTCGAGTATTGTGTTCGCACGGAACGTGATTCACTTCCGCCGAGGTGAACTTCTTCATCATTTCTTTTACTAGAGCCAAGTATTCGATGAGGTTGTCGTTCTTGGCTTATTATTCTCCTCGCACCTGGGAGGCCATGAGCTGGGAGTCGGTGAATATCTTCACTTCCTTGGCACTGAGGTCCCCGACCAGTAGTAAACCAGCGAGGAAAGCCTCGTATTCAGCCTAGTTGTTCGTCGTCGAAAAGGACAGCGTGAGGGAGAGGAGTTGTCTCACGGGTTGCTCAGTCCTTACCACGATCGTGTGGGCCAAGAAGTAATGTCGCAGTCTTCAGACCACGGTGACGAGGGCCAGAGCGACTTTTTTGATCTGCTGGTATCTAAGTTCGGGACCCTGGAGGGCTTTGCTGGTGAAGTAAACTGGCTTTTGCCCGTCGGGGGTCTCCCGGATTAGAACCGCTCTGATTGTTTCACTCGTGACGGCGAGGTATAGAAACAATGTTTCCCCAATTTTTGATCGTGGGAGGACAGGGAGTTCCGAGAGCACTTGTTTGAGGTGGAGGAGCGCTTGCTCGCATTCCTCGGTCCATTTGAACGTGGCCTCCTTGCGCAGGAGTTTGAAAAATGGGAGTGCGTATTGCGCCGATTTGGCCACGAAGCGGGAAAGCGAGGTGAGCATTTCGTTTAGCGGTTGTATTGATTTCTTTGAGTTCGGTGTTGGGAGTTCAGAGAATGTCCTGCACTTGTCGGGGTTCGCCTCTATCCCTCGCTCCGTGATGTAGAAACCAAGCAACTTTTCTTCCCGGACGCCGAAGGTACACTTCTCGGGGTTGAACCTCATCTTGCATTTCCTCGCCGTGTCAAAGACCCTTTTGAGGTGAACAGCGTGGTCGACTTCTTCTGCGGACTTCACGATCATGTCGTCCATGTAGACCTCGAGTGTGTCGCCGATCTTTCCCCAGAATACTTTATTCATCATCCGTTGGTATGTCGCACCGGCGCTCTTCAGGCCGAAGGGCATTACATTGTAGTAGTAGTTGCCCGACTCGGTCATGAAGGTTGTGTACTGCTTGTCGTCTTTGACATGGGGATTTGATTGTACCCAGAGTAAGCGTTCACGAATGATAATAATTTGAAACCTGTAGAATTGTCGACCAATTGGTCGATGTTAGGCAAGGGATAAGCATCTTTAGGGCATGCCCGGTTAAGATCAGTGTAATCAACGCACATCCTCCATTTCCCATTATTTTTCTTGACAAGTACAATGTTGGACAGCCAGGTGGTGTACCGGGATTCCGAAATAAAATTTGCCTCTAAGAGGTCTTTTACAGCTTTTTCAGCAGCCTCCGCTTTCTCGGGAGACTGCCTACGCCTACATTTCACTACAACCCTAGCAACTGGATCTACAGTAAGCTGGTGACAGGACACTTCAAGGTCGAGGCCGGGCATCTCCGACGCGCTCCACGCGAATAAGTCAGCATTTTCCCGGAGGTAGGCCTTCAGTTGTTTCCATGCCAGGTCAGGGAGCCCGGTACCAATCTTTACATTCCTGTCTGGATCTTCGCTGAGAGTGATGAGCTCGAAGTCTCTATTTGGAATGGGGTGCGTTGGGTGGAGAGGCTTCCTGTTGCCTTCGAATAGGAGGTCGTTACCCGCTGCTCCTCTTTGCTCCTGCTCGTTGGGGAAGCGGCTGTCGAGGTCCACCGCGTCGACACGCGGGAGTGGATTTTGCTCGAAGTCTGGGACTGGATTATCTCCGGTCTTGGATCTGGCATTGATCGAGTTCAGGCCCTTGGTCGCAGCTTTGAAGCATCTCTTAGCAGCTTCGATATCCCCGTGGAGGGTGACGACCCGGCCTCTGGTCGTGTAGTATTTCATCTTCAGGTGGATCATAGACGGTACCGCCGTGAGTTCGGCCAGAGTCGTTCTCCCCAGGATGTACTGGTACAGGGAGGGGCAGTCCACTACCAAAAAGCGGGTCTTGACTTGTCGGGCAGTGTCGTCACTCCCGAAAGTAAACATCAGCTCGACATAGCCCCATGGTCTGGTGGTTGTGTCATTGAAACCTTGGAGGTCTGAGTCCATGTAGGGGGTCAGATGCGTTTCATTGAGCTGGAGGGTTTCGAATAGGTGGACGTACATGATTTCCACCGAACTTCCTTGGTCAACCAGAATTCGACGAACATCGAAGTTCGCCATCTGCGCCCTGATCAAGAGAGGTATGGTGGAGTTAGGGGTGCCACCTGGCAGTTGCTCGAGGTAGAAGGTGATGGGGTTCGACTTCCCTCGTACCTTCTCGAAGGTGTCGGTCTGGGAAGAGCTTGTGTCGATCAGCTCGTCAAATTTCCGCTTGATCGACCCTACTGAAACCTTGTTGAACCCCCCGCTAGATATAACCATCATCGTGGGGAAACTTTCCCAAGGGCTAAGAGTGGTCACAGGGTCCTCGGGGGGAAAATACTACCACAGACTACGAGCTTCCACGGGGTCCACGATCTCTTCAGGAACGTAAAAGTCCTATGGATGAGCTTACAATCTGTTATCTCCAGAGGGAGGGGTCGCTTCCTCGACGCTTTGTGCGTCCCGTGCATCTGGTCGAGGAATGTCATTCCTCTTCGTATACTGCTTTAGATGCCCCTTCTTAATCAGGATCTCTATCGCATCCTTGATGTGGATGCAGTATTCGGTGACATTCTCGTGGCTCCGATGGAACCTGCAGTATTTGGACTTGTCAGTGTTTGATTTGGGGGTCGTCGACTTCGGGAAGCGGACACCCCCTTTTTGAAATTCCGAGTTTATACACTCGGCCCAAATTTGCTCGCGGTGAGTAGTGTGTACTCTGTGAACCGGCCAGCTAGACCTCTCGGCTCTCGAGAGTCCCTGGGATAGTCTTCTCTTCTTCTCTCTCCCCCTCGCCGGGGGGCGGTAGAGTCTTCATGCCTGGAGCTTCGGGGGCCCTCTTGGTGCCGCGAGTCACGGGAAAAATGGGCGGCCTCCAACTCCTCATACTGGATTTATGATTGGGCCTTATGGAGGAGCTCTTCCAAGTTGCGGGGTCTATGGATGCCCACAGCTTTGGAGAACTCGGTGCGAGGACGCAGTCCTCGCTCGATCAGGAACTTCCTCATGTCATCCGTGGTGGCAACCTGGACGGCTTCCCGGTTGAATCTCTCGATGTAATCCCTGAGAGATTCGTCTTTTCCCTAGATGATGGCATCGGGAAGCAGTGAAATGTCTGTAGAACTGTCTCTTCAGTTCCTTCCAGGTGGTGATGGACTCCGGCTTGAGGCTTTTATACCACGACATGGCACCTTTCTTGAGGGTGGTCGGGAAGAACCTGTATTTGATAGCTCCCCGGACATTCCGGTAATCGAGCATTGCCTCGAAGCTCTCGACGTGATCGTCGGGGACAGCTGTACCATCGTACGTTGCCAAGGGTGGAGGCTTTTCCATCCCCACGGGTATAGGGGTCTCCATAATCTCCCTGGACAGCGGGGTCCGCTGGTCGTCCTCGTCACTCCTAACTGGTGACCGTGACGGGGAGTGGTCGCCCTGAACATGCTTGCTTCGTCGGGGGGAGCTTCTCGGTCGGGTCTTCGGTTTTTCGCCGTACCCGTCAGCCTTGCTCCTCTTTTGGTCAGGGGAACGTCGTTCCTTTCGAGGGGGGATCAATTGCGCTTCTGGGCGACCACAGGCTGGGCTCATTCCAGACGCGGTCGACGCCCCACAGGCTGGGGGGACGGGCTCAAGGAGTTATCCCGTCGGGTCCTCCGCGGGGGAGGAGAAGGAATGTGAGATGGAGGGCGACGATGTCTCCGTGAGGGGGAGCGTTGTCGTCGGTCCCTTTTAAGCGTTCCTATCGGCACGTTCTGCTGGGAGATCAACAGGTTGGTCTGATTGATCAAAGTGAATAGAGCCACCGTGTTCGGATCAGCATTCGGTGGCGCGGGGATCGGCTGGTAGGCGGTCGGGCTTCCATCATGTTGGGCGGGGTTAAAAGCCGCGTCAACAGAGGAGGGGGAGGCGGTACGCCCGTCCCTCTGGTCGCCTTCTTCGACGTTAACAACCACATTGGGATCGTGGTCATCACCATTGTTGAACGGAGCGAAGGCGGTGTCCGGAGCATTGGCGTCACTTTGAGGGTTGGCCATGATTGTTAGAAAATTAAAGTTGCTTTGGTTTTTACGAGGAGAAAAACGAGGAAGCAAAGGTTCCCACAGACGGCGCCACTGATCACACCTGATCAGAAAGTGGATCAGTGGCTAGCAAACGTCGTGAGCTCCGGTACGCCGGTGGTGGTGAGACGGTGGGGGTGTACCTGCAAGGTACTCCGATGCTAAAGTCAGAAACGGAGCAAGCAAGTATAGAAGGTAGTGAGAGTAAGAATTAGAATACTGACCCTCTAGTGAAAGAGGGTATTTATAGTGTGCCCCCAGCGCTGGACCAACCGTCGTCTGCACTGGATTGGGTTACTAGGCCCAATGCAGATAACTGCCAGGGCTTACGTGGCATAGGGAAGACCAGCACGTGGTCTTTGCCCTGGAGTAACTGCCCCGAGATCTCTGAAAAGTGGGTAGACCGACCCTTTCGGAGGTGGATAGTCACTTGATAATGTGTCCCCGCGGGAGGAGCACGTGGAGTACGTGGGGAGGATGCTCGTTCTCTCCCTGAGCCATGTAGTCTCTGCTCGACATCGGTGGGATCTGAGTGTGCTCGACGAGAGAGAGAGAGGATTGGGCCTTATTGGGCCTCTCATCGCAGTATTGGGTTGGGCCTGCCTAACGAATAGGCATGCGCTGGCCCAGTCCAGAACAATATTGATGTGTATGTTATATGCGTATAGATTTTTAAAATATTTCGTTTAGTTTATATGTGATCGTATATACTTTAATTCATTTATTAATAATAATTTCTATTTTTTTTTTTACTTTTAAGCGAGAATAGAGAGAGGCGATTTTTGGTAGTTGGACCACGGCGGCGAGGATAATCCGGTGCGGTGGTTTTTGTTCACAAACTACAAACTTCCAGATCCAAAGTCTTGCTCGTGGACGAGATTTTGTTCTGATGTTGGTTTAAACTCCTATTCTTAGGAATAGAGACCACTTTAGGGAAACTCTTGTCTGTGAGTCGTTTTTAGGTTTGGGAGTATGGGGAGGGGAAGGGGGCGTCTGAAGAAGAAGAAGGTGCTTTCTCCCCTTGTTCGTACTTTGGAAATGGAAAAAGGGACGGAAAGTAGGAGCAACTCGATGAGCACGAAAAGTAGTGTTAGGGATGAAAATGAAGCATGACCAAGCGAGAAAGAGGAAGTAGTGAAGCAGCTGAGTGCAGAAAATGTTGAAACTAACAAAGAGCTAGAGGCAAACGAACCACCAAAGAAATTGTGGGTGGACATCATTAGCGGCAACAGAATGGCATCTAACGGAATGGAAATTGAATTTGTTGCCCCTAATCTGGTTGAAGGAGAAGTTGAAGTGGAAATTGAAGAATCGTATGTTGAATCAGAAATGAAATTCTGGGAGTCAGCTCTGATTATGTATGCTATGGGTAAAGATCTTAGCATGAATGCAGTAAAAAAATTTATGAACAAATTCTGGAACTTTGTCAAGCTTCCAGACATGTTTTACCATGAGGAAGGCTACTTTTTACTCAAATTCCAATCGTTCAAGGATCGTGACATGGTGTTAATGTGTGGCCCCTTCACAATTCAAAATGTCCCAATGGTGCTGAAGGAATGGTGTCCAGAGTTCAACTTCAAAAGGGATATGCTGAGGGCTCTCCCCATTTGGGTGAAACTCCCTATGCTTCCTTTGCACTTGTGGGGGGATAAAAGTCTTGGAAAAATTGGGAGTGCTATTGGTAAGCCATTATTCACTGACGAGTGCACTGTTAATAAACTTAGAGTTTCATATGCCAGAATTCTTGTTGAGGTGGATGTTACCCAAAAACTTAAGGATGCTATCACTATTAAGGATTGTGAAGGTAAGAAGTTCTCTCAAGTAGTGGAGCATGAGTGGAAGCCCAAATATTGTGAAGTGTGCCAGAAATTAGGTTATTCATGTGCCAATGAGAAATCAGGGGCTTTCAAACAATGGAAACCTAAGCAAGTAGAAGTGAATGAAGTTGTGCAAAAGAAAAAGTCTGAAACGATGGAACAGGGAAACAACTCCACTCCAAAAGAGGATATCATCAATGCTAGTACTTCTTGGACTCAAGTGTCTTTAAAAAAGACCAAAGGTAAGGCCATAGCCATTGATAGAAATGATAATGTTGACTGTCATAATGACTTTGATACACTTGGTATTTGGGATGATCCAAGTGTTCAAGAAGGGATCCCATGATTATTTCGTGGAATGTGAGAGGTATGAATAATGCAGGGAAAAACAGGGAGGTAATCAATAGAATCAAAAACCTCAACCCTGCCATAGTTGTTCTTATAGAAAGTAGAGTTAAAGAGAAAAAGGCAAGTGCCATTAGAAATAAGATGGGAACCAATGGAGTTTTATTGATAATTATGACAGTCATAGTAATGGTAGAATTTAAGTAATGTGGAATGATAGCAGAGTTCAAGTTAAAAAGCTCAATTGTTCAGACCAGTTTATTCATCTTGATGTGGTCTCTTTGATTGACAATAGGAAGTTTTACTATATTGTTGTTTATGGTGCTAATAAGTTGGAAGATAGGAAATTACTTTGGAGAGATATTGAAAAACTCTCAGCCAATGGAGATTGGATGCTCATTGGTGATTTTAACAATGTGTGTAGTACATTGGACAGAGTTGGTGGGAGAGATGTGATGGAGTATGATTATAGTGATCTTTTAGATATGATGGATAGGGTTGGTCTTCATGAAAAATATAGTAAAGGAGACCACTTCACCTGATTTAACAAGCATGAAAGAGGGGCCATTTACTTAAGAATAGATAAAGTGCTTGGTAACATGTCATGGATCCAAAATAACATTGGATCAACTCTCAAAATTATGGAACCTGGTGTGTCTGATCATGCCCTGTTGTACTTAGAGAACCCTCAAAGTATGCAGACTAGAAAGAGCAGGTTCAAATTTCAGAATGATGTGGTCAAAGTGGATGGTTTCCATGAAGTAGTTAGAACCAATTGGAACAAGCAAGTTAATGGGACTGCTATGTATATTATGTGGAGAAAGCTTTATAATACGAGAAGTACTATCAGAGATCTTAGCAAAACTTTTAAAGGAATTAGTGAGCAACTGCTGAAGGCTAGAGAGGACCTAAAAGATTCTCAGGAGTATTTGGTGCATGACAGGTTCAACAGTAATATTATAGAGAAAACCAAGAGGTTGTCTAAAGAAGTCATAAGACTTAGTAATCTTGAGGAGCAATTGTTATACCAAAGAGCTAAGATAAAATGGATTAGATTAGGGGATGGTAATAACCATTTCTTTCATGCCTCTTTAAAGCAAAAAAGTAAAAACTCTCAGATTCAAGCTGTTACTGATAGTGATGGAGTTTGTCAAACTGAGCAGAAGAAAATTGAAGAGGAAATCTTAAAGTTTTACAAGGGGTTGGTTGGCAAATATGCTGATAGTTTGAAGAGTGTCAACTTGGTGGATTTGAGGAATGGTCCTCAATTGGACAACACCCAAAGAGAGGCCTTGGTTTTCCCTGTCACTGAGTTAGAACTCAAAACTGCTATTTTTGGTATCCATGACAATAATGCTCCTAGAATTGATGGGTTTAGGTCCAAATTCTTTAAAGCCTCTTGGGATATTATCAAGGAGGATTTGGCTAAAGCAGTGAGGGAATTTTTTGGAACTAGTAGTATGCTTAAAGCTATTAACTGTACTCTTGTGACCCTTATACCTAAAGTTAACAATGCCACCATGATCAAGGACTATAGACCCATTTCTTGCTGCACAACTCTATACAAGATTATATCCAAGATCATGGCTAATAGACTGAGCAAAGTTCTCTCCGGCATTATAGACAATAGTCAAGCAGCCTTTGTGCCTGGTAAGCGTATCCATAACCATATCCTGCTTGCTTTGGAGTTAATCAAAGGTTATAGTACAAAAAGTGGACCTCCTAGGTGCATGATTCAAATGGACTTACAGAAAGCTTATGACACTGTTGAGTGGGGAACCCTTTAATCTATCATGAAGGAGATGAATTTTCCCAACAACTTCATCAAATGGACTATGGCTACTGTTTCTTATGTCTCTTATAGGTACAATGTTAATGGAGAGCTAACCAACATCCTCAAGGCTAAGAGAGGGTTGAGTCAAGGATACCCCTTGTCTCCCTTGCTCTTTGTCATAATGATGGAGTATCTTGATAGAAGACTGCAAAGGTTATGCAATAACCCTAATTTCAACTTCCATTCAAGATGTGAGAAACTTAAAATCATCAACATTAGTTTTGCGGATAACCTCCTTCTTTTTCTAAGAGGTGATGTTGGGTCTGTGGAGTTAATTATGGAAAATTTTCAAGAATTCTCTGATGCTACGGGGCTGGTGGTGAATCCCAATAAATGCAGGGTCTATTTTGGCAATGTGGATGAGATCTCTAAAAGGACCATCATGTAAAGAACTGGTTTTACTAAAGGTTGCCTCCCTTTTAAGTATCTAGGTATACCCTTGTCCAGCAAAATGCTATCTGCTAGCCAATGCCTAATGCTGGTAGAAAAGATTACTTGTAAAGTGAGACATTGGTGTCCCAAGCTGTTGAGCTTTGTTGGTCGTAAATAACTCATCAATAGTGTTATTTTTGCTATAACTAATTATTGGGTTCAGTGTATTCCTATTTCTAAAGCAGTGCTGACAAAAATTGAAGTGATATGTAGAACTTTTCTGTGGTCCAACAATGACAAGATAACCAAAAAATCCCCTATTTCTTGGAGCAGGGTATGTCTTCCTAAAGCAAAAGGAGGGCTTGATGTGATAGATATTCGTGATTAACTGTGCTTGTTTGGCCAAGTTATTGTGGAATCTCTGTAGAAAGGAGGATAGTTTATGGATCAAGTGGATCCATAGCTATTACATCAAAAACCATGATACATGGACTGCTCCCATCAAGGGCTCCTCATCTTGGATTCTAAAAAGTATTTTTAACCAAAGAGATATGCTTAGTCAAATACCTGATTAGAATCAGATGGTGCAGCAGCCAACTTTCTAAACAAAAACCTTGTACATGGCCTTGAAATGCCAAAATGCTAGTGTGGATTGGAAGCACCTGATAACCCGCAACCCAGCCAGGCCTAGAGCTGTCCAAACTCTGTGGTTGGCATACCACAAAAGGCTTGCAACTAAAGAGAGATTGTGCAGAATGGGAATATTGAGGGAAGATAAATGTTATTTTTTTATGGAACAGGAAACCATCCAACATTTATTCTTTGATTGTGTTAGAACTAGAAACTTTTGGAACGACATTATGGAGTGGATGCAAATCAATCATAGGGCGCATAATTGGGATGAAGAGTTAGCTTGGCTCATGAGATATTGCAAAAGTAAGAACTAGAGATCTATTGTGGTCAAAAGTGCCATAGCAGAAACTCTCTACTTTGTTTGGATGTATAGGAATGAGGTGTGCTTTAAAGGGTCTAGTAATAGGGACAATGTTGTGCCCAATATATTGAATTGTGTGGTGCAGAGGCTTTGGTTGAACACCAAAGTTAGGAAACATGTTAGCAAGTTGATGTTACCAAAAAATTTATTGTTTCTTGCTAGGTTGTCTTGGTGGCTGGATCGTTTGATCGTCGTGAGTTGTATTGTTTTTTGGTTTAGTAATATAATTTTGCTCTTTCCAAAAAAAAAATTCTATTTTTGTTATTTATAATTATTTTGTATTTAAAAATAATAATACTCACTTATATTTTTTTGTTACTTTTAAGAATCATTATTTTTTATAACTAGATATTTTCTATTACTCAAATCCATTAATGATATATATTAATTATTATGTAATTAATATTAATAAATTTTAATTGTAGAAGAATAATAATTGTTATGTTGAAATTAATTTTTAGTAATATATTAGCATCAGAGATAGTTTATTTCAAATACAATAATATTTATTTACATTTTAAAACAATAATAAATAACTAAAAATAATAAGAAAAAAATGAATAACACGAATGAGTTACTAATTTTCTATTTACTATAAGATATAATTAATATTCATTAATATTAAAAAAAATATTAAAAAATTGGTTAATAATAATTTTACATGTAAAAAATAATTTTATGGAATAATATGTGACAATAATGGTAATATATCAAATGTAAAATATTATTACATTAATGTGTCATTAATGCAAATACACAATAATATATTAAAAAGGTTATTTAATTAACTACAAAATTAATTTAAAATCAATCTTTTTTTTCTACAATGAGAGGGCACAAGGCCTAAACAAGAAAAAAAAAACTAGGCAACCAGCCTCAGAGACAACCTAGAACTATCTAACCTAAACAAATTCATAAGCGACAATGGACACTCATCCAACCAGGAAACACCAAAAGAACTCGACAGACCAAATTTCGCAAGAGAATCCGCACACTGATTTACCTCTCTGAAAATATGTTGTTTACATAAAACTATACTACTGATAGTGGATTCTTCTTCCTGGCTTGGTATGCCCCCAGAAGTAGGTGATATGCGCCGAACTGAGTTATCATATTATGTGTTATTTATCATTCTGCAATTTACAGTTCAGTTTTGATTAACATGTTAGAACAGATGTCGAAACATCTGTCTCTCTGCAGTTACTGATATTCTGGATATCAGTTTGTTGTTTTGTTCCTTGTTTATATATTATGCAGAACAATGTCTTGACATGTGTTAGGATATCTGCTATCTGCTTTACCAGAATTTCAATTGGTATCAGAGCAGGCATCCTTTCTGTTTCTGGATGAGATCTTGGGGAGATACTTTCTGGCGTTTTAAACAAGGAGGATTTTTGGAGATCAGACCATTCACTCAGACATACTCATGGGTATTAATGGATGGGATAGATGTTCTGGATCTAAGGTAACAACTTGGTGGTTGTTCATGTTTTCTGAGGAGGTTCTACAACAACTGCAGGAGAAGTGGCTAGTTCTCTTGTTGGAGTGTCTTATAAGATGTTCTGACATCTTATTAGGGCATGTTGAAGATGTTCCTTGGTGGTTCCGCTGCATATGTTTCTGATGGAAGAGCTCTGGTATTTATGGGATTTTGGGGTTGTGACTGAAGAAAGATGGTGGAAGATCTCAATTGTTGGCTTCTATATTTGAAGATATCTACATCTTTTTATTCCAAAGTCGGGAGTGATGGAATGGAGAGAGTTGTTGGTAGATGTCTGTTATGGTGACTTGGTACTTGAAAGCTTGGTTCCATTGTGTATCTTGAAGTCAGTTGAAGAGAAAAGGAGTTGAGATTAAGTTTATCAAGTTCTTGCTCTAGGAATTTGATAAATTATTGTTTGGCTAAGTTGTCAAAGAAACTTGAGAATTCTCTCAAGTCTACTCATAAAGGCATCTCAGTTGTGCATCTGGAGTCTTCTAGTTACTCTTCTGACTAGAGGGTGTTTCTGTGAAACACAAACCTAAAGAAAGTGGAGGTGGTTTATTTTCATCGTCCATAAGTGCAAGGAAGGATTCATCTTTCTTAATCCTAAGGATGAATCCAATCTGAATAGAGATTTCAGAACTGTTGAGGTAAATAGGGTTCGTTTAGAGAGAATCTTAGTTACTTGAGTCAAGGGTGGCAGCATTGGTATCTCAACACTTTGTTTGTCAAGAAAGATACTTGCAAAGATTGAATACTTGATACGTGTTCATGGAGTGACTTGTTGGAGTATGGCTTCAACAGTGAAACAGGGTTATTGAACAAGAATTTAAGATCAATTGTTATTTGTGATATTCACAAGTATTTAATTGATTATCCTTGTATTTGAAGTTCAAGATTGGTGATGTTCAACAAGATGTTAAAACATTTCTTCATCAGAGTTTGTGCAGAATCATGGGAGGGGTATTGCATATGCTTTTGGATCTATTTCTCTTGGGTGTTGACCTAAGAATCTGCTTCAGTCTGGTGTGGCAGAAGCATCTGATCTCTAGAGAGTTTTCTGGCAAGAAACTGGTATAGACAATGGTGATGTTGAAGATGAAGAAGAAAACATCATAATCTTGATGAATATTTCTTGGGTCAGTTTATTTATGATCTAGGAGTATTGGAGTGTAGCAGGTGTGTCTAGAAGCATCTGATGCTTATCTGGAAAGTGTCCTGGCAAGAGACTTGTCCAGTATATGGTGTTGGTGATGGCACAACTTGGGTCAGTTTATTTCTGATCTAGGTACATAAGAGCATGTGATCTTGCTCATCTTGGAAGTCAAGGATAAGTGGCAGTTATCTCTAACTTTCTGTATATTGCTCTACTTAAGGAAAATGGCATTCCTTTGGTTTAGCTGTGGTGTAGTCTATGACTACTTCTTTTCTGAAGAATCAGACTTGGCACGTTTGAGTTCTTTGGAGTTGTGAAGCAGATATTCATCAAGGTGTGAGCATGAATTGAATACCTGTGATATGATTAAGCAGGATGGAGGTTGTCTACTCAAACTTGGTTGTTGAATCAAGTCTATGAGAACATGGAACTCTTGTTCTATTATAGGGAGGAGGTTCTTCTAAGTGGCAGAAGGAAGGGCTGAATTCCTCAGCTGGATGTCTGATCAGATGTCATGACATCAAGCAGAAACTTCGGGGTCTTAGTTGATGTTGTGGCGCATCATAGTAAGATAAGTTGATCTTCTCAGAAATAAATGGAATTAATGCTTCAAAAAGGTCTATCTCATGCAGTTTGCGGGAGCTGTGGGAAGGAGAATATGTTACATGTCTAAGGCTTGGTGGATCCAAGATAGCTTGCTATGGAGTAAGTGGACTATGTGACTTAAAGATTAGGTTTCATTGGTGGATCAGAAGGTTTTCTGAAACTATGAAGAAAAGATAAGATTAATCAAACTGTGGAATTTGGTTGATCTTTATCATGCATTCAAGCAGGGTGCTTGGAACTAATTACTCTTGGGCAGAAGGGTAGTTGGGTGAAGACTTAAGGAGGTTCTTGTTCAATTCTATCTTGGAGCTTGTGATAGAAGTTCTAAGTTGATTATGGAATATTACCTTTTTTTGGTGGATGAGAGTTTATTTCTCTCTTCGGTTATCTGGAGTTCTTGTTGATCATGCTGGTGGCGCAGTGTTGTTTGAAGATCTTTAGTTGGATTACTATGCTGATAGTAAGTCCAGTGGTGGACATATCATGAACCATGTTGGTTGGTGTCTGTGATATGTGAAGGATGTCCTAAGTGATGTTAGAACATCATCTGGGTTGGTTATCCTTGGAGTAGGATTCTAAGTTTTGTGTGTGGAACTTGACACTCACATTGTGTCTAAGAAGTATTTATCTTGTCATACGGAAGAATGATGAGTAAAAGATTGTCTTGGAAGTCTGATGTGAATAAGGTATCAAACTGAAGTGAATCATGAGTTGATTGCATGAAGGTCTGGATTCTGATGTGTTCAGAATATGGTAGCTGATATTCACTAGTTGAATTAGAAGTGTTTTATCTTATCATATGGGAGAATGATAGATTGAATACTGTCTTGGATCATGGGGTATTTATCTAGAAGATTGACTCTTGCTGAAGTCAGAATACTTGTGGAGAGGTGGTTTCTTCTGCTACAAGTCATGCTAGAGAGAAGTGGATCAGATTGGTGCTTGGGGAGCAAATAAGCTGAGGATTTCTGGAGCATGTGTTTGATGTCCTTCAAGTGTGAAGAACATCTGGGCGAGCTAGCAAACTAAGGGGCTCTGTATGTCTCTTTGAGGAATTTGAAGCATTCCAGATTCAATTAGGTTGTATCTCAGGGAACAATGATATCTATACATGAGAATTCAGGAGGAATTCGTATGGTGTATGAATGGTTTTTGGACGAGAGGGATCAATGGTGTTTTGGTCTCAATCCAATATTTTGTTGGTTGTGGTACAAGGATGCGTTCCTGGTACTCTAACTATATGATCATGAAGTTGTCATGGGATATCATGTAGTGATTTTGGGTGTTTCTTGGTGAAGAAGCATCTTTTGAGAAAGATAGGGGAGAACTTCTGTCTGTTAAATGTACTATTATGGTACATGGTGTGACGCCCCCAATCTAATACCCCCAATTAACATGCAATTCAAGCAGTTAAAAGAAAATTTGAAAATTCGTCAGAGTATATTTGAAACACGGCATAGAAAGGAGACCTCACATCAATTTGAAACCAAACATACACATAACATACAACACCTGCTCATTTTGATATGCAACGTGGGGTAACAATCATACAAAGGAAACTTTGTTCCTCACACCCACTTTTCAGAAATTAGAATTAAAGCGGAAAATCTAACATCTGAATAACATATATACATATAAACATATAAACATGTCTGTCATACATCAAGTTATACATGTACAACCAAAATATATCATCAGATATACAAAACAATCACAAACGGCCACCCTATGCTACCCGGAGTCACATATCAGAGCCGACCGACCAAAATAATGAAGACGCAACGCTTCACAAAAGAATACCTCCAGCAACCTAATCTGCAACGCCTCATAGAGCGTTATAAAACAGCAGAAGGGTGAGAAAAACAACCATAATATAATTGCATAAAATTATATATTAACACAAAAATACACAAGTAACATATTCTCACCACCAAAACACCCCAATCGATTATAACTCCACACATTACAATTCACACGTATCAATTACCACTGCACATCAATCATTCACAACACAATCACACATATTCCATCTCATTAATCACATTCATAATTTCATGCACAATTGACTCATGATGAATGCAAATGCACATAGATCGACACTACGACTCTATGCACATGCCATGCGGTACCGACTTCCATTTGTCACGTCATGTCACGTCATTAGTCCACTCAGGAACTATTGGAACCATCGCTCGTTACTGGGACGTACCCAAGTAACACCCCGTCGGGCCTACGATGTTCACCCGTCGCTTTCCGTCCTCAGGCAACGCCTCATATTTTCGAGGCCCACGACGTTAAGGATTGCTTTAAGTCTCCAAAGGAGCCCACAATCATCTATAACCACCGCTTTCCGTCCTCAGGCAACTCCTCATATTTTCGAGGCCCACGATGTTATAGTAGATTCCCTCAAGAATCAAATCGTCACTCAGGACGTTTCCACAATGCACAATGATGCTTGGCATACAATGACTCATGACACTCACATTGCATGCTCACAACATCAATAATCATGCATATATAATCAAATACCACACTTAGCATTTTCTTGCCTTTCGGCCACAAATCATCCTCACGACAGCACATAAGGCATACACATCCAAAACACAAACATATAACACAATACACGTCAAATACGCACCATTAAAACGACAAAAGTCGAGATTCGACGATATTCACATTTTCCAACAAAATTTAATCGGCTAACGATTCTCAAAACCTCATAATCACAAAGTACAGTTCGATACCTTTCCAACGACACCAAGAATACTAAAATCGGATAATCGGAACCAAAGTTACGGGAAAAACCGAAAACAACATTTTGAAAAATCACATTTTTGCAAATCTCCTGCCCATACGCGTACCACTACTTCCCATACGTGTATTGACAGAACAATTTTCCTTCATAAAACTCGTTTCAAGAATCCATACGCGTATTGGCCCATGGCTCGCCCGTGTTACGCGTAATGCCACAACTCGTACGCGTATTGACCCAAAAACAGGCAAACGATACGCGTAATGCCTTGGCTCATACGCGTATTGGCAAGTCCCTTACGCGTATGGCCAGGACAGAACCAGAAAAATTCTGCAGAACAATTTCTGCGTTTTCCAAACCCCAATCCACCAATTCATCACCTAAAACTCAGAAAATCACCAAATAGAAGTGTAATAATGCACAACCAACATGTATAGACAATCAAACATACAACCAACAAGTGTTTTGACACATTCTAATCAATTTCTAATCAATTCTACCAAATATGGGTTTTATGAAATTTTCTCCAATTCAATCCAAAACAACAACAAAACACACATACATAATAGTATACAATCATAGAATAATCGAGTTTCGCACCCTTACCCGATTTAATCGATACTAGAACTTGATCTTGATGATTTTTTCCACTCTTTTCTCCAATTTTCTCACTTTTCTTCTCTTTCCCTTTTCTTCTTTTCTTTCTTCTTTTCTATTTCTATAATTTCCCATTTTTCTTTTCTTTCTTACTAACTTAGAAAAAAAAATACGAAAAGACCAAAATACCCCTACACTCACTTATCTCGCAAATGTTCCCAAAACGCGATAAAATATAATCACGACTAAAAATAACACATTTTCACATAAAAGTCAAAATTACAATAAAATAATAATAAAATAATCCAAAAAGACTCAATCAAACAAAACTGGCAAAAACTGGGGCGTTACAACTCTCCCCCACTTAGAATTTTTCGTCCTCGAAAATCTTACCTGATACAAACAACTCTGGATACGACTCCCGCATCCTACTCTCCAACTCCCACGTCAGATTACCATCAGCAGCGCCTCCCCACGCCACTTTCACAAGTGCAATCTCTTTGCCCCTCAACCGCTTCACCTCGCGATCCAAAACACTAACTGGTAATGCTTCGACCGTAAGGTTATCCCTTACCTCAACCTCGTCCATCGGAATCACATGTGAAGGGTCTGAAACATACTTCCGAAGCTGTGACACATGAAAAACATCATGCAAATTCGACAGATTCGACGGTAACGCCACACAATACGCTACTGCACCAACTCTCGCAGATATCTGGTAAGGACCAATAAATCGAGAAGTAAGTTTCTTAGATTTCAAAGCACGACCAACACCCGTTACCGGCGTAACCCTCAGAAATACGTGATCACCCTCTTGGAACTCAAGATCCTTCCGTCTCCGATCATGATAACTCTTCTGTCTACTCTGAGAAGCCTTCATTTTCTCACGAATAAACTTTACCTTTTCTGTCATCTGTTGCACCAATTCTGGTCCAACCACAGAACTCTCACCTGTTTCGTACCAACACAACGGCGTTCTACATCTTCGTCCATACAAAGCCTCAAAAGGTGCCATTCCAATACTAGAATGGAAACTGTTATTATACGTGAACTCAATCAATGCAAGATAACTGTCCCACGCACCACCTTGTTCCAAAACACACGATCTCAACAAATCCTCCAACGACTGAATAGTTCTTTCGGTCTGACCATCCGTCTGCGGATGATAAGCCGAACTCAACCTCAATCTAGAACCCAAAGCCTTATGTAGACTCTCCCAAAACCTCGATGTAAACCTCGGATCTCGATCAAAAACAATACTCAATGGAACCCCATGCAATTTCACCACCACACTGATATAAATCTCAGCTAACCGTTCCAAAGAAAAACTGATGTCAATCGGAATGAAATGCGCCGATTTAGTCAGCCTGTCCACAATCACCCAAATAGCATTATGTCCCCGCTGAGTATTCGGTAACCCTGTTACAAAATCCATCGAAATGCTATCCCATTTCCACTCCGGAATATCCAACGGTTGCAACAAACCACTAGGCCTCAAATGTTCCACTTTCGATTTCTGACAAGTTAAACAAGCATAAACAAACTGAGCCACATCTCTTTTTAAACCAGACCACCAGAAAATCTTCTTCAAATCTTGGTACATCTTATTCGCACCCGGATGAATACTCAAATTACTCCGGTGTCCTTCCTCCAAAATCATTCTTTTCAACTCCGCATCATCAGGAATACAAATACGACCACGAAATCTCAAAACACCAAAATTATCCACTTTGAAATCCTCATTCTCATTCATCATCAAATCAACAAATTTCAAATCCAGCTTCTGTTTCTCACTAATCGACAACAAAAATTCATTAGTAACTTTCAACATACCAAGTCTCACACTCACCGATGTCACTTCACAAACCAAACTCAAGTCTCTAAATGATTCCAAAAGTTCCCACTCTTTCACCATCAATGCGGACATATGCAAAGATTTACGGGTCAATGCATCGGCTACCACATTAGCTTTACCAGGATGGTAATTCAAGCCAAAGTCGTAGTCTTTCAAGAATTCCAACCATCTCCGTTGCCTCATGTTCAACTCTTTCTGATCAAATAAATATTTCAAGCTTTTATGATCACTAAAGACTTCGAACCTTGCACCATAGAGATAGTGCCTCCAAATCTTCAACATAAAAACCAGAGCCGCTAATTCAAGATCATGAGTAGGATAGTTCTTCTCATGAACTATTAACTGCCTTGAAGCATAAGCTACAACCTTACCTTCCTGCATCAAAACACCACCCAAACCAATTAAAGAAGCATCGCAATACACAACAAATGGTTCATTAGGATTAGGTAAAATAAGAATCGGAGCTGTCGTCAATCTTCTCTTCAGCTCACAAAAACTCTCTTCACACTGGATATCCCAAATGAACGCTTTACCTTTACAAGTCAACTGCGTCAAAGGTAATGCTAGCTTCGAAAAACCTTCAATGAACCTCCGATAACAACCAGCCAAACCTAGAAAACTTCGAATTTCAGTAACGGATCTAGGAGCCTCCCATTGTAGAACTGCTTCTACTTTAGATGGATCCACAGCAATACCATTACCTGAAATTACGTGCCCAAGAAAACTCACCTCCGATAACCAGAATTCACACTTGGACAATTTTTCAAAAAGCTTCCTTTCTTTCAAAACCTGCAAAACAATACGCAAATGCTCTGCATGTTCCTCACGAGACTTAGAATATATTAAAATATCATCAATAAACACCACCACAAAACGATCCAAATGCTCGTGGAAAATTCGATTCATGTATTCCATAAACACACCAGGCGCGTTAGAAACCCCGAACGGCATCACAGAATATTCATAATGACCGTAACGTGTTCTAAAGGCCGTCTTCTGAATATCCCCCTCTTTCACTCTTATCTGATGATATCCCGATCTCAAATCAATCTTACTAAAGACACAAGCACCAACCAACTGATCCATCAGATCGTCAATCCTTGGAAGCGGATACTTATTCTTAATCGTCACTTTGTTCAACTGGCGATAATCAATACATAATCGCATACTCCCATCTTTCTTTTTCACCAACAAAACTGGAGCACCCCAAGGAGAAACACTTGGTCTCACAAACCTCTTTTCCAACAACTCATTCAACTGCTTTTTCAACTCCACCAATTCAGATGCCGACATTCTATAAGGTGCCATAGAAACAGGTCTAGTACCAGGAACTAGATCTATCGAAAATTCCACTTCTCTCTCCGGCGGTACATCTGAAATATCCTCAGGAAACACTTCAGGAAATTCACACACAACAGGAAACACCTCAAGAGAAACTTGACTCTCCACCGACAAAGATGCAAACAAACCAAACAACTGAGCTTCGTCCGCTAAAAGTCTCTTCAACTCTTTAGTAGACAAGAAACTCGAGACTTCATCTTCCTCCAGAGAAGGAAACCTCACAAGCTTATGATAACAATCAATGTGAACCCGATTGAATTGCAACCAATTCATTCCCAAGACCACATCTAAACCTTCCAACGGTAAACACACCAAATCCATCACAAAGTCTTTACCATAAATGGCTAAAGGACAACTTAGACAAACCAAAGAAGTAGTTACTGACCCCATCGCTGGAGTATCAATAACCATCTCAACACCCATCACAGACAACACAAGATTTAAACTCTTCGCGCACTCAGACGAAATAAACGAATGAGTCGCTCCAGTATCAATAATAGCAATTAAAGGCGTATTATTAATAAAGCAAGTACCTCTTATCAGACGATCTGCATTCGAGGTCTGAGTTCCCGCTAATGAAAACACTTTCCCACTAGCTGGAGCTTTCTTCTGATTAGGACACTTTGAACTAATATGCCCAGGTTCCCCACAACTATAACACTTCAACACATTCTTCCTTTTACAATCAGCTACCAAATGACCTTCACCTCCACAATTAGAATACTTAACCGACTTCTTCCTACATTCATGCTGACGATGACCCAATTCACCACATCCAAAACACCTAATAGAACCGGAACCTCCTCCACCAGACCTGCGATCAAAATTACCCCTTGGTTTACCTTTGTCCGCTGGTGTCACATACGGACCACCACGAAATTGCTGCTTCCCTTTCCTGTCACTTACACTTTTATAATGAGCAGAACGAGCCTTACTGTCTTCATCATAAATCCTACAACACTCTACCAGATCAGCAAACCTTCGAATCCTCTGATAACCAATCGCCTGCTTTATCTCAGGACGCAACCCACTTTCATATTTCACACACTTCGAGAATTCAGCAGTCGCTTCCACATAGTGAGGATAAAACTGCACAAGCTCCACAAACTTAGCAGTATATTCAACAACAGACAGATTACCTTGTTTTAGTTCCAAAAACTCAATCTCTTTCTTTCCTCGGACATCCTCGGGAAAATACTTCCTTAAAAACTCTCGGCTAAACACCTCCCAAGTAATCTCTTCTTCTTCCGCAGCTTCTAACACCTGACGAGTACTGACCCACCAATCATCAGCCTCTTCATGTAACATATGAGTACCTAGCCTCACCTTGTGATCCTCTCCACAATCCATTACCCTGAAAATCCTCTCTATCTCTTTTAACCACATCTGTGCACCATCTGGATCATGTTTCCCTTTAAAGACCGGCGGCTTATTCTTTCTAAACTCATCATTTCCGGCAGCATTCGGTGCACCCTGCACAGCTCGTGCCATCGCTTGCATCGCAGCAGCCAAAGCAGCATCATTACGACCAGCCATATTCTGTTCGTCCAAACACATAAACTATGGTTAAACAACCACTCGTCCAACACAACTCGCCCAATATGCCAGACACAACAGACATAAACGACACAACTGACACGGACTGGCTCTGATACCACTTAATGTGACGTCCCCAATCTAATACCCCCAATTAACATGCAATTCAAGCAGTTAAAAGAAAATTCGAAAATTCGTCAGAGTATATTTGAAACACGGCATAGAAAGGAGACCTCACATCAATTTGAAACCAAACATACACATAACATACAACACCTGCTCATTTTGATATGCAACGTGGGGTAACAATCATACAGAGGAAACTTTGTTCCTCACACCCACTTTTCAGAAATTAGAATTAAAGCGGAAAATCTAACATCTGAATAACATATATACATATAAACATATAAACATGTCTGTCATACATCAAGTTATACATGTACAACCAAAATATATCATCAGATATACAAAACAATCACAAACGGCCACCCTATGCTACCCGGAGTCACATATCAGAGCCGACCGACCAAAATAATGAAGACGCAACGCTTCACAAAAGAATACCTCCAGCAACCTAATCTGCAACGCCTCATAGAGCGTTATAAAACAGCAGAAGGGTGAGAAAAACAACCATAATATAATTGCATAAAATTATATATTAACACAAAAATACACAAGTAACATATTCTCACCACCAAAACACCCCAATCGATTATAACTCCACACATTACAATTCACACGTATCAATTACCACTGCACATCAATCATTCACAACACAATCACACATATTCCATCTCATTAATCACATTCATAATTTCATGCACAATTGACTCATGATGAATGCAAATGCACATAGATCGACACTACGACTCTATGCACATGCCATGCGGTACCGACTTCCATTTGTCACGTCATGTCACGTCATTAGTCCACTCAGGAACTATTGGAACCATCGCTCGTTACTGGGACGTACCCAAGTAACACCCCGTCGGGCCTACGATGTTCACCCGTCGCTTTCCGTCCTCAGGCAACGCCTCATATTTTCGAGGCCCACGACGTTAAGGATTGCTTTAAGTCTCCAAAGGAGCCCACAATCATCTATAACCACCGCTTTCCGTCCTCAGGCAACTCCTCATATTTTCGAGGCCCACGATGTTATAGTAGATTCCCTCAAGAATCAAATCGTCACTCAGGACGTTTCCACAATGCACAATGATGCTTGGCATACAATGACTCATGACACTCACATTGCATGCTCACAACATCAATAATCATGCATATATAATCAAATACCACACTTAGCATTTTCTTGCCTTTCGGCCACAAATCATCCTCACGACAGCACATAAGGCATACACATCCAAAACACAAACATATAACACAATACACGTCAAATACGCACCATTAAAACGACAAAAGTCGAGATTCGACGATATTCACATTTTCCAACAAAATTTAATCGGCTAACGATTCTCAAAACCTCATAATCACAAAGTACAGTTCGATACCTTTCCAACGACACCAAGAATACTAAAATCGGATAATCGGAACCAAAGTTACGGGAAAAACCGAAAACAACATTTTGAAAAATCACATTTTTGCAAATCTCCTGCCCATACGCGTACCACTACTTCCCATACGTGTATTGACAGAACAATTTTCCTTCATAAAACTCGTTTCAAGAATCCATACGCGTATTGGCCCATGGCTCGCCCGTGTTACGCGTAATGCCACAACTCGTACGCGTATTGACCCAAAAACAGGCAAACGATACGCGTAATGCCTTGGCTCATACGCGTATTGGCAAGTCCCTTACGCGTATGGCCAGGACAGAACCAGAAAAATTCTGCAGAACAATTTCTGCGTTTTCCAAACCCCAATCCACCAATTCATCACCTAAAACTCAGAAAATCACCAAATAGAAGTGTAATAATGCACAACCAACATGTATAGACAATCAAACATACAACCAACAAGTGTTTTGACACATTCTAATCAATTTCTAATCAATTCTACCAAATATGGGTTTTATGAAATTTTCTCCAATTCAATCCAAAACAACAACAAAACACACATACATAATAGTATACAATCATAGAATAATCGAGTTTCGCACCCTTACCCGATTTAATCGATACTAGAACTTGATCTTGATGATTTTTTCCACTCTTTTCTCCAATTTTCTCACTTTTCTTCTCTTTCCCTTTTCTTCTTTTCTTTCTTCTTTTCTATTTCTATAATTTCCCATTTTTCTTTTCTTTCTTACTAACTTAGAAAAAAAAATACGAAAAGACCAAAATACCCCTACACTCACTTATCTCGCAAATGTTCCCAAAACGCGATAAAATATAATCACGACTAAAAATAACACATTTTCACATAAAAGTCAAAATTACAATAAAATAATAATAAAATAATCCAAAAAGACTCAATCAAACAAAATTGGCAAAAACTGGGGCGTTACAACTCTCCCCCACTTAGAATTTTTCGTCCTCGAAAATCTTACCTGATACAAACAACTCTGGATACGACTCCCGCATCCTACTCTCCAACTCCCACGTCAGATTACCATCAGCAGCGCCTCCCCACGCCACTTTCACAAGTGCAATCTCTTTGCCCCTCAACCGCTTCACCTCGCGATCCAAAACACTAACTGGTAATGCTTCGACCGTAAGGTTATCCCTTACCTCAACCTCGTCCATCGGAATCACATGTGAAGGGTCTGAAACATACTTCCGAAGCTGTGACACATGAAAAACATCATGCAAATTCGACAGATTCGACGGTAACGCCACACAATACGCTACTGCACCAACTCTCGCAGATATCTGGTAAGGACCAATAAATCGAGAAGTAAGTTTCTTAGATTTCAAAGCACGACCAACACCCGTTACCGGCGTAACCCTCAGAAATACGTGATCACCCTCTTGGAACTCAAGATCCTTCCGTCTCCGATCATGATAACTCTTCTGTCTACTCTGAGAAGCCTTCATTTTCTCACGAATAAACTTTACCTTTTCTGTCATCTGTTGCACCAATTCTGGTCCAACCACAGAACTCTCACCTGTTTCGTACCAACACAACGGCGTTCTACATCTTCGTCCATACAAAGCCTCAAAAGGTGCCATTCCAATACTAGAATGGAAACTGTTATTATACGTGAACTCAATCAATGCAAGATAACTGTCCCACGCACCACCTTGTTCCAAAACACACGATCTCAACAAATCCTCCAACGACTGAATAGTTCTTTCGGTCTGACCATCCGTCTGCGGATGATAAGCCGAACTCAACCTCAATCTAGAACCCAAAGCCTTATGTAGACTCTCCCAAAACCTCGATGTAAACCTCGGATCTCGATCAAAAACAATACTCAATGGAACCCCATGCAATTTCACCACCACACTGATATAAATCTCAGCTAACCGTTCCAAAGAAAAACTGATGTCAATCGGAATGAAATGCGCCGATTTAGTCAGCCTGTCCACAATCACCCAAATAGCATTATGTCCCCGCTGAGTATTCGGTAACCCTGTTACAAAATCCATCGAAATGCTATCCCATTTCCACTCCGGAATATCCAACGGTTGCAACAAACCACTAGGCCTCAAATGTTCCACTTTCGATTTCTGACAAGTTAAACAAGCATAAACAAACTGAGCCACATCTCTTTTCAAACCAGACCACCAGAAAATCTTCTTCAAATCTTGGTACATCTTATTCGCACCCGGATGAATACTCAAATTACTCCGGTGTCCTTCCTCCAAAATCATTCTTTTCAACTCCGCATCATCAGGAATACAAATACGACCACGAAATCTCAAAACACCAAAATTATCCACTTTGAAATCCTCATTCTCATTCATCATCAAATCAACAAATTTCAAATCCAGCTTCTGTTTCTCACTAATCGACAACAAAAATTCATTAGTAACTTTCAACATACCAAGTCTCACACTCACCGATGTCACTTCACAAACCAAACTCAAGTCTCTAAATGATTCCAAAAGTTCCCACTCTTTCACCATCAATGCGGACATATGCAAAGATTTACGGGTCAATGCATCGGCTACCACATTAGCTTTACCAGGATGGTAATTCAAGCCAAAGTCGTAGTCTTTCAAGAATTCCAACCATCTCCGTTGCCTCATGTTCAACTCTTTCTGATCAAATAAATATTTCAAGCTTTTATGATCACTAAAGACTTCGAACCTTGCACCATAGAGATAGTGCCTCCAAATCTTCAACATAAAAACCAGAGCCGCTAATTCAAGATCATGAGTAGGATAGTTCTTCTCATGAACTATTAACTGCCTTGAAGCATAAGCTACAACCTTACCTTCCTGCATCAAAACACCACCCAAACCAATTAAAGAAGCATCGCAATACACAACAAATGGTTCATTAGGATTAGGTAAAATAAGAATCGGAGTTGTCGTCAATCTTCTCTTCAGCTCACAAAAACTCTCTTCACACTGGATATTCCAAATGAACGCTTTACCTTTACAAGTCAACTGCGTCAAAGGTAATGCTAGCTTCGAAAAACCTTCAATGAACCTCCGATAACAACCAGCCAAACCTAGAAAACTTCGAATTTCAGTAACGGATCTAGGAGCCTCCCATTGTAGAACTGCTTCTACTTTAGATGGATCCACAGCAATACCATTACCTGAAATTACGTGCCCAAGAAAACTCACCTCCGATAACCAGAATTCACACTTGGACAATTTTTCAAAAAGCTTCCTTTCTTTCAAAACCTGCAAAACAATACGCAAATGCTCTGCATGTTCCTCACGAGACTTAGAATATATTAAAATATCATCAATAAACACCACCACAAAACGATCCAAATGCTCGTGGAAAATTCGATTCATGTATTCCATAAACACACCAGGCGCGTTAGAAACCCCGAACGGCATCACAGAATATTCATAATGACCGTAACGTGTTCTAAAGGCCGTCTTCTGAATATCCCCCTCTTTCACTCTTATCTGATGATATCCCGATCTCAAATCAATCTTACTAAAGACACAAGCACCAACCAACTGATCCATCAGATCGTCAATCCTTGGAAGCGGATACTTATTCTTAATCGTCACTTTGTTCAACTGGCGATAATCAATACATAATCGCATACTCCCATCTTTCTTTTTCACCAACAAAACTGGAGCACCCCAAGGAGAAACACTTGGTCTCACAAACCTCTTTTCCAACAACTCATTCAACTGCTTTTTCAACTCCACCAATTCAGATGCCGACATTCTATAAGGTGCCATAGAAACAGGTCTAGTACCAGGAACTAGATCTATCGAAAATTCCACTTCTCTCTCCGGCGGTACATCTGAAATATCCTCAGGAAACACTTCAGGAAATTCACACACAACAGGAAACACCTCAAGAGAAACTTGACTCTCCACCGACAAAGATGCAAACAAACCAAACAACTGAGCTTCGTCCGCTAAAAGTCTCTTCAACTCTTTAGTAGACAAGAAACTCGAGACTTCATCTTCCTCCAGAGAAGGAAACCTCACAAGCTTATGATAACAATCAATGTGAACCCGATTGAATTGCAACCAATTCATTCCCAAGACCACATCTAAACCTTCCAACGGTAAACACACCAAATCCATCACAAAGTCTTTACCATAAATGGCTAAAGGACAACTTAGACAAACCAAAGAAGTAGTTACTGACCCCATCGCTGGAGTATCAATAACCATCTCAACACCCATCACAGACAACACAAGATTTAAACTCTTCGCGCACTCAGACGAAATAAACGAATGAGTCGCTCCAGTATCAATAATAGCAATTAAAGGCGTATTATTAATAAAGCAAGTACCTCTTATCAGACGATCTGCATTCGAGGTCTGAGTTCCCGCTAATGAAAACACTTTCCCACTAGCTGGAGCTTTCTTCTGATTAGGACACTTTGAACTAATATGCCCAGGTTCCCCACAACTATAACACTTCAACACATTCTTCCTTTTACAATCAGCTACCAAATGACCTTCACCTCCACAATTAGAATACTTAACCGACTTCTTCCTACATTCATGCTGACGATGACCCAATTCACCACATCCAAAACACCTAATAGAACCGGAACCTCCTCCACCAGACCTGCGATCAAAATTACCCCTTGGTTTACCTTTGTCCGCTGGTGTCACATACGGACCACCACGAAATTGCTGCTTCCCTTTCCTGTCACTTACACTTTTATAATGAGCAGAACGAGCCTTACTGTCTTCATCATAAATCCTACAACACTCTACCAGATCAGCAAACCTTCGAATCCTCTGATAACCAATCGCCTGCTTTATCTCAGGACGCAACCCACTTTCATATTTCACACACTTCGAGAATTCAGCAGTCGCTTCCACATAGTGAGGATAAAACTGCACAAGCTCCACAAACTTAGCAGTATATTCAACAACAGACAGATTACCTTGTTTTAGTTCCAAAAACTCAATCTCTTTCTTTCCTCGGACATCCTCGGGAAAATACTTCCTTAAAAACTCTCGGCTAAACACCTCCCAAGTAATCTCTTCTTCTTCCGCAGCTTCTAACACCTGACGAGTACTGACCCACCAATCATCAGCCTCTTCATGTAACATATGAGTACCTAGCCTCACCTTGTGATCCTCTCCACAATCCATTACCCTGAAAATCCTCTCTATCTCTTTTAACCACATCTGTGCACCATCTGGATCATGTTTCCCTTTAAAGACCGGCGGCTTATTCTTTCTAAACTCATCATTTCCGGCAGCATTCGGTGCACCCTGCACAGCTCGTGCCATCGCTTGCATCGCAGCAGCCAAAGCAGCATCATTACGACCAGCCATATTCTGTTCGTCCAAACACATAAACTATGGTTAAACAACCACTCGTCCAACACAACTCGCCCAATATGCCAGACACAACAGACATAAACGACACAACTGACACGGACTGGCTCTGATACCACTTAATGTGACGTCCCCAATCTAATACCCCCAATTAACATGCAATTCAAGCAGTTAAAAGAAAATTCGAAAATTCGTCAGAGTATATTTGAAACACGGCATAGAAAGGAGACCTCACATCAATTTGAAACCAAACATACACATAACATACAACACCTGCTCATTTTGATATGCAACGTGGGGTAACAATCATACAGAGGAAACTTTGTTCCTCACACCCACTTTTCAGAAATTAGAATTAAAGCGGAAAATCTAACATCTGAATAACATATATACATATAAACATATAAACATGTCTGTCATACATCAAGTTATACATGTACAACCAAAATATATCATCAGATATACAAAACAATCACAAACGGCCACCCTATGCTACCCGGAGTCACATATCAGAGCCGACCGACCAAAATAATGAAGACGCAACGCTTCACAAAAGAATACCTCCAGCAACCTAATCTGCAACGCCTCATAGAGCGTTATAAAACAGCAGAAGGGTGAGAAAAACAACCATAATATAATTGCATAAAATTATATATTAACACAAAAATACACAAGTAACATATTCTCACCACCAAAACACCCCAATCGATTATAACTCCACACATTACAATTCACACGTATCAATTACCACTGCACATCAATCATTCACAACACAATCACACATATTCCATCTCATTAATCACATTCATAATTTCATGCACAATTGACTCATGATGAATGCAAATGCACATAGATCGACACTACGACTCTATGCACATGCCATGCGGTACCGACTTCCATTTGTCACGTCATGTCACGTCATTAGTCCACTCAGGAACTATTGGAACCATCGCTCGTTACTGGGACGTACCCAAGTAACACCCCGTCGGGCCTACGATGTTCACCCGTCGCTTTCCGTCCTCAGGCAACGCCTCATATTTTCGAGGCCCACGACGTTAAGGATTGCTTTAAGTCTCCAAAGGAGCCCACAATCATCTATAACCACCGCTTTCCGTCCTCAGGCAACTCCTCATATTTTCGAGGCCCACGTTATAGTAGATTCCCTCAAGAATCAAATCGTCACTCAGGACGTTTCCACAATGCACAATGATGCTTGACATACAATGACTCATGACACTCACATTGCATGCTCACAACATCAATAATCATGCATATATAATCAAATACCACACTTAGCATTTTCTTGCCTTTCGGCCACAAATCATCCTCACGACAGCACATAAGGCATACACATCCAAAACACAAACATATAACACAATACACGTCAAATACGCACCATTAAAACGACAAAAGTCGAGATTCGACACTATTCACATTTTCCGACAAAATTTAATCCGCTAACGATTCTCAAAACCTCATAATCACAAAGTACAGTTCGATACCTTTCCAACGACACCAAGAATACTAAAATCGGATAATCGGAACCAAAGTTACGGGCAAAACCGAAAACAACATTTTGAAAAATCACATTTTTGCAAATCTCCAGCCCATACGCGTACCACTACTTCCCATACGCGTATTGACAGAACAATTTTCCTTCATAAAACTCGTTTCAAGAATCCATACGCGTATTGGCCCATGGCTCGCCCGTGTTACGCGTAATGCCACAACTCGTACGCGTATTGACCCAAAAACAGGCAAACGATACGCGTAATGCCTTGGCTCATACGCGTATTGGCAAGTCCCTTACGCGTATGGCCAGGACAGAACCAGAAAAATTCTGCAGAACAATTTCTGCGTTTTCCAAACCCCAATCCACCAATTCATCACCTAAAACTCAGAAAATCACCAAATAGAAGTGTAATAATGCACAACCAACATGTATAGACAATCAAACATACAACCAACAAGTGTTTTGACACATTCTAATCAATTTCTAATCAATTCTACCAAATATGGGTTTTATGAAATTTTCTCCAATTCAATCCAAAACAACAACAAAACACACATACATAATAGTATACAATCATAGAATAATCGAGTTTCGCACCCTTACCCAATTTAATCGATACTAGAACTTGATCTTGATGATTTTTTCCACTCTTTTCTCCAATTTTCTCACTTTTCTTCTCTTTCCCTTTTCTTCTTTTCTTTCTTCTTTTCTATTTCTATAATTTCCCATTTTTCTTTTCTTTCTTACTAACTTAGAAAAAAAAATGCGAAAAGACCAAAATACCCCTACACTCAATTATCTCGCAAATGTTCCCAAAACGCGATAAAATATAATCACGACTAAAAATAACACATTTTCACATAAAAGTCGAAATTACAATAAAATAATAATAAAATAATCCAAAAAGACTCAATCAAACAAAACTGGCAAAAACTGGGGCGTTACACATGGAGTGCTTGAGGATCAAGCATCCGGTGAATGCGTTCAGCAGGTGTGTTGAACAGAGGGTGCGCTCTTAAAGACACGAAGATGTGTCGTATGTTTTCCATTCATTTAGTGTGTTCTTCTTGCAAAGGAGCACTGGTTATCTACGACAGGGGAGTTAGACTTCTATTTTTGGATATGTTGTTGTAGTAGTGCAGATTATCTATCAAGATTGTTTGTGGTTTCAAGCAGTTTGTCATAGACTGTCTCAGTTGAGGATGATATGTCAGACGAGATGTCGTGACATTGCTCTACTGGTATAAGTTCTAGGTGGACTTATCAGGTTATTCTGATTCAGTCATTGGGTGTCAATGGATTGAATCAAAAGTGGTACAAGTATCTTGGGAGTCTCTATTGCAGTCTGGAAGAAATTAGTTGTCTCTGGTGATGGAAAGATCAATGGAAGAATTCTGCAGTGATCAAGTCTGCTAATTCTGGATTAAGGAATTTATTTAGAATAAAGAGAAAAAGGTTGTAATTATCGTTCTGTCTGTGGGATCCATAAATCTGACAAAGTCAGGTTAGGTATCAGGACACTGCTCAGAAGAGGTTTCAAGGACAAGTCAGAAAAAGTGGAATCTTTCTAAACTAACTTGACCATCAGTTATTGCACTCATTGACTAGTCTTTTGTTTCCTTCAAGTGGATTGGCTCTACCTATGTAGCTTCTTCAATATTTAAGGAGGATCGTGCTAAAACATCTTTCTTATTAAGTTGAGAGCAAAGGGGTTTTGTCCGTGTTTGGGTAAGCACAATCTGGGTTTGGGTCTGCATGGGCCATTTTTGCCAACTTTTGGCTAAAATGGGGGAGAATGGCTTCTGGCTTCCTACCACTGCATGCACCATCAAGTTGAAGAATGTTTTAGCCAAAATTTGTCAAAAGGGGGAGATTGAAAGCTCCAATGGTTTGACTAAATTTTGGTAAAACATAATGTTGGAAGAGATGTTCCAACATGAAGAGTTATGCCCCAGACCAAAGATGTCGAATGAAATGTCACAGCATGAAGATTCGACATCATGACTGTCACAACAGGTTTTGTGATTAAACCTGTTCCAAGATTCAAGGCGCGATTGGCAGTGGATCAAGGAAAAAAAATTTGAAGCCCAATGCAGCAGAAGGATATAAAAGAAGACCAAAACCTAGGCAGAAAAGAGAGGGAGGACGACATAGACTTAGGAATCCTATTTTGTAAAGTAGGGTTTAGGTTTTAAGAGTCGTAGGTTTCTCTTGTAAGTCTCCCTTTGTATCGATTTGATACATTGTGGTAGACATAGGTACTTATACAGATTCAGAAACTCGTAGGTAATGAATCGTGTATTGTTCTTAGATGAAGCTTTTGAGCAAATCCAAGTTAACTTGTTAGTCAAGGATGCTTAACTGAACTTTGTGAAAGCACCTATTGTTTGACTAAATTTTGCTAAAACATTCTGATGATAAACTTGAAGAATCTGCAGAAGAAAAAGATGTCGAAGGAAATGTCTCAAAATCCTGTCTGACTTGGTAAGTTAGCAGGTTTTAATCAGTCGTAAGAATTAAGGAACGGATCAAGGAAACACAGGATCAAAGATTGAAAGCCCAAGACAAAAAGAAGACTATATAAGGAGACTTAGACCTAGGTTTTAGTAACTGTACGTTTTGTATCACTTGTAACTTTGTAACCTAGTTCTCTTGTGTTGAATAAGGGTTTAGGGTTTGAGAGTGGTTGGCTCTCTTAGGAGTTGTAAGTCTCCACTCTGTATTATGGGATGCGGGGTGGAAGGCATAGGTACAGGGACACAACCAGAAACCTGTAGGTAATGGTTGGTGTATTGTTCTTGGACGAAGCTTTGAAGCAAGTCCAAGATAACTTGAAGGTCAAGAAACCGCGACAGTTCTGAATTGGCAGAAGACAGAGATATCACAGGTTGTGATTAGGATGTGAGTGGTGTATCCCATATCAAGGTTGTAAATCATGGAGTTTAGCCTTGGTAAAGATGTTCATGGGGTAAATGTTAGGTATAATGTTGTAAACGGGGGAGTTTAGCTTTGTAATAGTTCTACAGATAGTGAAGTCTTCATCCTGGATTGGTATCCCCCAGATGTAGGTGAATTGCACCGAACTGGGTTAACAATTACTGTCATATTTAACATTCTGCAATTTACAGTTTTGTTAATGTTCTTGACCTACATGTTGGATCAGATGTCGTGACATCTGTGATGGTGCAGTTCTGATATTCAAGGTATCATTCTGCAGTTGCGCCTCTGAGTTTAAAAGATTATGTAGCATAATGTCTTGACATGTGTTAGGACATCTGTTGTCTGCATAGGCCAGAATTTCAATTGGTATCAGAGCAGGCATCTTGTCTGGTTCTGGATGAGATCTTTGGGAGATACTTTCTGGCATTTAAATAAGGAGGAGTTTTGGAGATCAGATCAATCAACTCAGACATACTCAAGGGCATTAATGGATGAGATGGATGTTCTGGATCGAAGGGAGCAACCCGGAGGTTGTTCATGTTGCTGAGGAGATTCTACAACAACTACAGGAGAAGTGGCTAGTTCTCTTGTTAGTGTGTCTTATAAGATGTTGTGACATCTTATTAGGGCAAGCAGGATCTATTCCTTAGTGGTTCCGTTGCATGTGTTTCTGATGGAAGAGCTCTAGAATTATGGGATTATGGAGTTGTTACTGAAGGCAGTTGGTGGAAGGTCTCAATCGTCGGCCTCTATATATTTGAAGATATATGCATTCTTTTATTCCAAAGTCGGGAGAAATGGGGTAAAGGGAGTTGTGGTTAGATATCTGGTATGGTGACTTGGAACTTGGAAGCTTGGTTTCTTAGTGCAGTTTGGAGTCAGTTGAAGAGGAGAGGAGTTGAGTGTAAAGTTTAGCAGGTTCTTGCTCTAGGAGTTTGATAAATGTTTGGTCGGCTAGGTTGTCAAAGATACTTGAGATCTCTCTCAAGTCCACTCATAAAGACATATATGTCGTGTATCTGGAGTCTTCTAGTTACTCTTCTGACTAGAAGGTGTTTCTTTGTAACATGGTCTGAAGAAAGTGGAGGTGATTTATTTTCACCATCCAAAAACAGCAAGGAAGGATTCATCTCTCTTGACCCTAAGAGTGGATCCAATCTGATTGAAGAGTTGTTGAGGTAAATAAGACTTGTTCAGAGAAAGTCTTAGTTACTTGAGTCAATGGTGGCAGCCTTGGTATCTCAACATTGTCATTGAAGAAGATCCTTGCAAAAAGATTGAATACTGTATAAGTGTTCATGACATGATCTGGTGGAGCTCAGCTACAGCAGTGAAGAAGGGTTATGGTAAAAGGATTTAAGATCAATTTCTATTTGTGAAATTCACAAGTATTTAATTGATTATCCTTGAAAGTCAAGATTGAGGATGTTCTGTCAGATGTTCTAACATCTTTTCATCAGAGGCTTGGAGAATCATGGGAGGGGTTCTGCATTTGCTCAAAAGTCTCCTAGGTGTTGACCTGGGATTATTGGCTTAGCATATGTTTCCTAGAAAGTATTGTGAATGACTTGTCTAGATGGTAATGCAGTTGAAGATGGAGATGGAAGACTATGAAGACATCATAATCTTGATGGTTACAGCTTGGGTCAGTTTATTTCTGATCTAGGTGCTTTGGAGCATAGTGTTTGCTCTGGTTGTGAAGGTCGAGGATAAGTGGAAGTTATCTCTGGCTTTCTACTGACGGCTCTACTAAGGGAAGTGGCATTCTCTGGTATTGCTATGGGGTAGTCTTGGACTACTTATTTTCTTAAGATTCAGACGTGGCAGGTTTGAAGTCTTTGGAGTTTCAAAGCATAATGGAGGTTGTCTACTCAAAACTTGGTTGTTGAATCAAGTCTGTGAGAGCATGGAAATCTATTTCTGCAAAGGGAGGAGGTTCTTCTAAGTGGCAGAAGGAAGAGCTGAATTCAACAGTTGGATGTCATAATGCTTTGACATCTAGCTTAACATCAGAAGTCTCAGCTGGTGATGTGGTACATCAGCTTAAGATAAGGTGATCTACAGGAGAATGGAAGTGATGGATTCTTCAAAAAGGTTTATCTCATGCAGTTTGCGGGAGCTGTGGTTGAGAAGATGTTACATGACTAAGAGGCTTGGTGGATCCAAGATGTCTTGCTATAGGGAAAGTAGTTCATGTGACTTGAAGATCTGATTTCATTAGTAGATTGGTGTATCTTATGGGAGTTCTGAAGATGAGTGAGGTCAATCAAAAAGTGGCATTTGATTGATTTCACAATGTGCGTTTAAGCAGGATGCTTGAAACTGATTGATCTTTTGTAGAAGGGTAGTTAGTTGAAATTGTAAGGAGGTTCTGGTTCTCTGGGAGCTTGTGGCAAAAGTTCTGGGTTGAGAATGGAAGCATACCTTCTTGGTGGTTGAGAGTTTATTTCTCTCTGGGTTCCTGAAGACATCTTTGTTTAAGCTGGTGGGTCAGTGTTGTGTGAAGATCTTCAGTATAGATTACTATGTTGATAGTAAGTCCAGTAGTGGAGCATATCAAGAACCATGGTGTGTGGTGTCTGTGATGTGTGAAAGATGTCATAACTGATGTTAGAACATCTTTGGGTTGGATATCCTTGGTGAAGGATTTCAGGTTCTGTGATGAACTGGTTACTTGCATCGTGTCCAAGAAGTATCTACATGATCATCTGGGAGAATGATGGAGTAGAAGGGTCCCTTGGAAGGAGGATGTAAGTATTTGTGAAGACTGAAGTAGATCATGTGTTGATTGCATGGAAGTTTGTTTCCTGAATGTGTTCAGAAGTGGAGATTTACCATAAATCAGAAGTATTCCAGGTTATCATACGGGAGAATGATAGGAATGATTGTCTTTGATTGCGGGGTTTATCTCTATTGCTGGCTGGGTGAGGTCAGTGGAAAATCTTGCATACGGCATTGGAGCCCTTGGAGCAAGTCATGCTAGTTGTGGATCAGTTTAGCAGTTGTGAAGTTCTGGAGCATGCATACGATAGCTGACATCGTGGTAACAAACTAGGGGGCCCTGTGAGTCTCTTTGAGGAATGTGAAGCATTCTAATTCAATTGGTTTGTGCCTCAAGCAACGGGATATCTATACATGAGAATTCAATAGGAGTTCGTGTGGTGTATAAGATGGTTGTGGAATGAGGGGGATCAATGGAACTTTGATCTCAAGCCAAGAGTTTGTTATGATCTGTTTACACGTACTCATGGGATGCATGACTTTGATCATGTGTGAGTAGTTATTGTTTCTTGTCAGAGAGAACAATAATGAGTTAATGGTTGCGTTCAGCAGGTGTGTTGAATAGAGGGTACGCTCTTGAAGACATGAAGATGCGTCTTATGTTTTCCATTCGTTAGCTTGGGTGTTCAGTGGAGGAGCACCAGTTACCTTAGTCATGGGGAGAGACCTCTTGATCTGAGATGGAGTTCCAGTTTGCATTTGTGCGTCAAGCAAACTGAGATGTCAAGATGGCTTGGCATTATTGTCGAAGTTCCAATTTGCATTTGTGCGTCAAGCAAACTGGGATGTCAAGGAGGATGGCTTGACATTATCGTGGAAATTTCAGTTTGCATTTGTGTGTCAAGAAAACTGAGATGTCAAGGAGGATGTCTTGACATTAGAGTATTATTGCAAGCTGTGGGAAACTTGGCAAACATACTTGAATGGTTCTTATTGGATGCTTAAGAATCATTGACTGAGTCAAGGAGAATTTATTTTTCTCTTGCAGACTGGGATCATATATTTGTGTAGAAGTCTCTGTATTGTCAAATCAGAAGAAGAGTATGGGAAGAATAGACAATGTCTGACATGATGTCAGGACATTCTTATAAAACATGTTTACATGTAATAAGTTCTTTGGTCGGCGTAAATTAGTGGAGTTATTACCATCAATTAATGGTCCTTTGAATTGACCGGCGTTATTTTCCTGGGTTCGTTACTTCCTAAGGAAATGGCTCGGCTATAAATAGAATTGCCTTGATCTTCTTTAGTCTCAATACTATCCTTGGGTTGGTGGCAGATGGGGTTCTTCAAAATCTGGGTAAGTTGTGTCTGGGTTTGGGGCTGTCTTGGTCACTTTTGCCAAGTTTTGGCTAAAAAGAGGGAGAATGGTTTTGGTTTTCTGATGCTGTATGGGTTTGGGTACATTCCTGCAGTTGTTTTGCAAGAATGTTGGTTAAGATGTTCTAACATCTTAACAATCTTTATTTTCCTTGTGTCTTGTGATCTAAGTTGTGAAGCAGGTTATGTCTTATGACCTGAGTTATACAATCTATGTTCTCAGTGTTACTAAGCCTACAACTCCTGTTTCTTTTCTGGAGTCTTCTGGCTCTCAAAAAGACTTTCTTGAGGGGGAGACTTTCTCAGACCTTAGCTCCAATCAATTCTGAAGATAAATAAATCTTGATGAAGGAGCCTTGTTGTTTGCAGAATGCAGAAGAAAATGTTTGTTTTAGCCAAAATTTGTCAAAAGGGGGAGATTGAAAGCACCTGTTGTTTGACTAAATTTTGCTAAAACATTCTGATGATAAACTTGAAGAATCTGCAGAAGAAAAAGATGTCGAAGGAAATGTCTCGACATCCTGTCTGACTTGGTAAGTTAGCAGGTTTTAATCAGTCGCAAGAATTAAGGAACGAATCAAGGAAACAAGGATCAAAGATTGAAAGCCCAAGACAAAAAGAAGACTATATAAGGAGACTTAGACCTAGGTTTTAGTAACTGTACATTTTGTATCATTTGTAACTTTGTAACCTACTTCTCTTGTGTTGAATAAGGGTTTAGGGTTTGAGAGTGGTTGGCTCTCTTAGGAGTTGTAAGTCTCCACTCTGTATTATGGGATGCAGGGTGGAAGGCATAGGTACAAGGACACAACCAAAAACCTATAGGTAATGGTTGGTGTATTGTTCTTGGACGAAGCTTTGAAGCAAGTCCAAGATAACTTGAAGGTCAAGAAACCGTGACAGTTCTGAATTGGCAGAAGACAGAGATATCACAGGTTGTGATTAGGATGTGAGTGGTGTATCTCATATCAAGGTTGTAAATCATGGAGTTTAGCCTTGGTAAAGATGTTCATGGGGTAGATGTTAGGTATAAAGTTGTAAACGGGGGAGTTTAGCTTTGTAACAGTTCTACAGATAGTGAAGTCTTCATCCTGGATTGGTATCCCCCAGATGTAGGTGAATTGCACCGAACTGGGTTAACAATTACTGTCTTATTTAACATTCTGCAATTTACAGTTTTGTTAATGTTCTTGACTGACATGTTGGATCAAATGTCGTGACATCTGTGATGGTGCAGTTCTGATATTCAAGGTATCAGTCTGCAGTTGCGCCTCTGAGTTTAAAAGATTATGTAGCACAATGTCTTGACATGTGTTAGGACATCTGTTGTCTGCATAGGCCAAAATTTCACTTTGTATTGAAAGGGGTGTCTTTTAATAGGATGATACAGTTGTTATAACTGTTAGAAAATCACAAGTTGTGATTTAGGGAGTGATATGGGTTTCTCTTATCTAGGATGGAGTTCTTAGATAAAGTTTTCATTGGGTAGTGATAGGTAAACGTGGGTGTTTACTGTAAACCAACGGTTGTTTAAATAAAACTATACTACTGATAGTGGATTCTTCTTCCTGGATTGGTATGCCCCCAGATGTAGGTGATTTGCACCTAACTGGGTTATCATATTCTATCTTGTTTATCATTCTGCAATTTACAGTCCAGTTTTTATTAACATGTTGGAACAGATGTCGAAACATCTGTTTCTCTGCAGTTACTGATATTCTGGATATCAGTTTGTTGTTTTGTTCCTTGTTTATATATTATGTAGAACAATGTCTTGACATGTGTTAGGATATATGTTATCTGCTTTACCAACATTTCAAGCACAATCACTGTTGCAATCACCCAGAAAACTATGGAATCCACCAAGCCAAGTTCCAAGATTGTCTTGATAAAGTCCTCCGCAAGCAGCACCAAAACCAACCTTGGCAACCCCGTCAGAATTGAAACACACCCAAGCCGAATCAGGGGCTTTCCAATGCACAGTGATGGGAATTCTAGCAATAGGAGTACCTTTAGCTAGCATCTGCTTACTATTCTTGTAAATCCAAACTCAATTACGAATGTTAAGAATAGGATTAAGAGGCATCACAAAACAAGGATCTTGAATACGTTTGTTACGCCAAATCCAGGTTTGATGGCAACTAAAATCCCAAATATCAGACTAGTTATCAATGAAAGGGTGAGCGGAAGAAGAAATATTAGAAATAATCCAATCCATTAAAGAAGAAGAAAAGAAGTGAGCTTGATTTTGCCAAATAACAATCTGAGACCAAAGTCATTTAACTTAACTATAATAACGCAGCGCATGAGTAATAGTATCAACAGTCATACCACACAAGTCACAAGAGTCATTCCGCAACTGAAGGTGATGAAGATAGGAATTTTTTATAATGCCTATGTGACACATTTTCCAGATAAAATTATGAATCCTTTCGGGAACTTGAAGCTTCCAAACATGCTTCCAGATAGGGTTATCAACATCCTCCAAATTAAGGTTAAGAATGCCATGTATACTCGATATCGAGAATTGACCAGAATTGGAACCACTCCAATTGTAGCTATCAGTAGAAGAAAGATCAGCAGAAGGAGGAACTATAGCATATATTTTACTAGTTATATGAGCTGGAAAAAAATCGTTAATGATATCCCAATTCCAAGTGCCTTCACCAGTCAAAAGATTATTTACACGAGAAAGATGTTGAAGCCGATCAAAATGAGAGGTCTTCAAATATTTGATAAAAATCCTAGGGGAAACCCAAGCATCCTTCCACATCCTAATAGAAATACCATTTCCCACCTTCCAATAAGCCAAGGAATCCAATTTAGGCCTGAGATCAACAATAGACTTCCAAATGCAGGAGTCAGAGGCTTTAGCCGTAAATCAGTCCATGTTATGAATCCTTGAAGCATACTTACTCTTCATAAGTCTACACCAAAGTGCATTGTTATCAACCTTGAATTTCCAACCCAATTTGGAAAGACAAGTTGTATTCATGAGAGACAAATTCCTAATGTAACGACCCAAAAATCAAAATTAATCATTTATTTATTTATTTATTTAATTTAGAAGGAATTAGGAGGTTTTTGAAGTAATTTGGAGAATTATGGATTAAAAGAGTATTTTTAAATGATTTTAATAAAGTGAATAATCATGTATTATTTAGATTATTACTATTATTAAAATTAATAAGAAAAAGGGCAAGGTGGTCATAAAGGAAAAGGAGTAAGGGTAGAGTTGGAAGTGCATAAACTGGGATGATGTAACTAAAGGGAAAAGATCGATCAATTTCCTAACCGATCGTATTTTTGTGAAGAGCACTGAAGAAGAGAAGAGGAAGAGAAACCCAAGGGCTTTGAAGGATTGCTGGGAGAATCTTGGAGAAAGAAGGAAAAAAAACTTTGGATTACTCTAAGGTATGGGTTGATTTCATAATTTCTTATAGTTCTTTAGGACATGGTGAAGAATAGATTAGGTATTCATGAATTGTGTATGATTATGGTGAATGTTGATAGAATGAACGATTTGATGAGAATTTGGTGAAATTGAGTGGTATGTGTTGATATATGTGTATTATGTGAGCCTTTTTATCGAATTTTCGTGGGAAAAATAGATTTTTGGGGTAATCGAAGTCAAAAACGCAGAAAAATCATTTTTCGGGAAAAGTTGGGTTTTGTCGCATCCTGACACGGGCCGTGTCACACAACACGGGCACCCGTGTCAGCTTACTGGTTGGGGAAAATAAATATTTTTGTTACAGAGCTTCTAACACGGGTCGTGTCATAGGACACGGGTGACCGTGTCAGGCCTCTGTTTCTGTTGAAAATTTTTCTGTTTTGGGTTTCTCGTGTCGGGCTACTGAGTATTTTCCGTTTTTGTTGTTTTGACATTTTCTCGTGCTGATTTTTGCTGTCTTGTGGCTTTGCCGCTGTATGGATGATAAAACATGATTGTATGATGATTACTTGTTGAATATGAAATGAATGATGCACATGTTGATATTTTGATGAAATGAGGAGAATTAGCATCATTGCATTTCATGGCATTTTATTATGTTGGGGCTTCGGCCTATTAGTAGCTTCAATCCCATTGTGCAGATTGAAGTGATATGTTGTTATGTTGTGCTCCCTTGTGGAGGGTTGATGGCCAGTGTCCATCAAATGGAGAAATCGGTACCACATGCATTCCTTGCATTCATTATTTTTGACGTTGCATTTTATGAGGTATTTGTGATTGTGTTGATGATGATACGGTGTTGTTGTTACTTATTCTGTTTATTTTCCCAGTCTTTACATTACTATAATGAATTATGTTTTCTCACCCTGCCTGCTTGGAAATGTTGCCTCTTGTGTGGGTAACTTGCAGATAGCCAAGAGTAGTTTCGCGATGATGGAGGATGTAGCCTGGAAGTGTATCGTCATCGCTGTTTAGTTTAGAGGGGTCATGCTCTATGTCATGTAACATTGGGTTGGGATTTGTTGTGAACCTCGCGTTCTTTTGTTTTATGTTGGATTTTTACATTGTTGGTGATGATTTGATTTGGATACATTTAGTATGAAGTGTTTTACTGAATTGACATAAAAAGTTGATTTCCGCTGTGTAGTTGTTGATATTATTATTAAGAATGTGTAACCCGTGTTACAGGATAGTATAATGATTACTAAGTGGTGTTTTGAATATATGTGGCACCTTTCTCATCGATGTTACTCTGATAATATGAAATCTTTTCCTACAATTGTATTTGGGGTAGAAGGGTGTTACATTAGTGGTATCAGAGTAGGTTGGTCTGTCCGGCCAAGTTTTGTGTTGTCAGTCTGTTGTCAGTCGTTACTTGTTAACGATTAATTGTTTTTTTCTGACGTGGTGAGTGTGGTACAGAATGGCTGGAAATAACACGCGTGCTCTTGCTGATGCTATTGCAGCTCTTGCTCAGAACAATGCTCCTGATGAGTTCCGTGCGTTAGAGAAGTTTCAGAGGAACAACCCACTGAAGTTTGAAGGAACTCATGACCCGACGAACGCACAAAAGTGGCTCAAGGCGATTGAGAAGATTTTTAGAGTGATGGGGTGCTCTGATGCGCAGCAAGTGCAGTTCGGAACGCATATGCTGGAAGAAGAGGCCGATGACTGGTGGGATAACACCCGTCAGAGGCTAGAAGATGTTGGCACTGCGGTGACTTGGATTGTGTTCAAGCAAGAATTTCTGGGCAAGTAATTTCCTGAAGATGCTCGTGGTAAGATGGAAGTAGAATTCATTGAATTGAAACAGGGAAATATGACTGTGGCAGAGTATGCTGCCAAATTTGAGAGGCTTGTGAAGTTTTGTCCTCATTACAACCGTGCGGATGCTGAACTTTCTAAGTGTCTCAAGTTTGAGAATGGGCTGAGACCAGAGATTAAGCAGGGGATTGGATGCCAACAGATTCGCAGGTATGCGGAACTAGTGGATAAGAGTAGGATCTATGATGAAGATAGCGGAGCTCGATCTGTGCACTACAAACAGCTAAGTGAAAAGAAAGATAAGAGTCAGTTTAGAGGAAAACCTTATGCGGCCCCAAGTGATAAAGGAAAGCAGAGGGTACCAGATGAGAAGAAGTCAAGTAGGGGAGCCGTTAATGCACCTACTAAGTGCTATAAGTGTGATGTGTGTACTAACAAGGTTCTGAGATGTTACCGTTGTGGTAAGACTGGGCATAGAACTGGTGATTGTCCGAATGAGGATCCGACCTGTTTCAACTGTGGTGAACAGGGGCATATCAGTACTCAATGCCAGAAACCAAAGAAGACTGCTACTGCTGCCCAGACTACTGGAAGAGTGTTTGCTTTGGCTGGCTCAGAAGTTCCCAAGAAGGACAACTTGATTCGAGGTACATGTTTTATTAACAATGTTTAGTTGATTGCTATTATTGATACTGGAGCTACACATTCATTTATCTCTCTTGAGTGTGCTACTAGATGGGGTTTAAATTTGTCTAACATGAGTGGTAGTATGATAATAGAGACTCCGGCTAATGGTTCCGTGACTACCATGCTTGTTTGTTTGAAGTGTCCTTTGACAATCTTTGAGAAGAATTTCGTGATGGATTTGGTGTGCTTACCTTTGCACCAAATCGATGTTATCCTTGGTATGAACTGGTTAGAGTTCAACTACGTTCATATTAATTGTTATAGCAAGACTGTGAGGTTTCCGGAGTTAGGTGAGGATGGTGAACTGATGTTCTTATCTGCTAAGCAAGTGGATGAACTCTTATTAGATGAAGTGTTGATGTTCGCAGTGTTTGCATCGTTGCAAGTTAATGGTGAAGCCGCCAGTGTTGAGTTGCATGTGGTTTGTGAGTTTCAAGATGTGTTTCCTGAGGATATAAGTGATTTACCTCCGGAACGTGAAATTGAGTTTGCGGTGGACTTAATACCAGGTACGAGTCCAGTGTCGATGGCTCCTTATCGGATGTCTGCTTCATAATTGAGTGAGCTGAAGAAACAACTAGAAGAATTGTTAGAAAAGAAGTTCATTTGACTTGTGTTTCTCTGTGGGGTGCTCCGGTGTTGCTAGTTAAGAAGAAAGATGGTAGTATGAGATTGTGTGTCGATTATCGGCAGTTGAATAAGATGACCATCAAGAATAAGTATCCGCTTCCGAGAATCGACGATTTGATGGATCGACTCGTAGGTGCTTGTGTGTTCAGTAAGATTGATCTGAGGTCTGGTTATCATCAGATTAGAGTTAAAGCTGATGATATTCCAAAAACAACTTTCAGAATGAGATATGGTCATTATGAATATACGGTGATGCCATTTGGAGTTTCTAATGCGCCTGGTGTGTTCATGGAGTATATGAACAGGATCTTTCATGAATATCTTTATAAGTTTGTGGTGGTTTTCATAGATGACATCTTAGTATATTCTAAATCAGAAGAAGAACATGCGGAACATTTGAAGATTGTGTTACAAGTGTTGAGGGAAAAGAAATTGTATGCTAAGTTGTCAAAGTGTGAGTTCTGGTTGAAGGAAGTGAGTTTCCTAGGCCATGTGATTTCAAGTGGTGGAATTTCTGTGGATCCCTCAAAGATTGATGCGGTGTTGCAGTGGGAGACTCCGAAGGCTGCTACGGAGATTCGTAGTTTTCTTGGATTGGCTGGTTATTATCATAAATTCATTGAAGGTTTTTCTAAGTTGGCTTTACCGTTGACGCAATTGACTCGAAAGGGGCAAGCATATGTATGGGATGTCGCTTGTGAGGAAAGTTTGGTGGAACTAAAGAAAAAGTTGACAACTGCTCCGGTGTTGGTTTTGCCAGACCCGAATGAGTCCTTTGTGGTTTATTATGATGCTTCAAAGATGGGCCTTGGTGGAGTTTTGATGCAAAATGGTAAAGTGGTCGCTTATGCTTCTAGGCAGTTAAGAGTCCATGAGAGGAATTACCCTACACACAACTTAGAGTTGGCTGCTGTAGTATTTGTGCTGAAGATTTGGAGGCATTATCTTTTTGGTTCAAAATTTGAGGTATTCAGTGATCATAAAAGTTTGAAATACTTGTTCGATCAGAAAGAGTTGAACATGAGGCAGAGAAGGTGGCTAGAATTGTTAAAGGATTTTGAGTTCGATTTGAATTATCATCCCGGTAAAGCAAATGTAGTGGCGGATGCTTTGAGTAGAAAGTCATTGCATATTTCGATGCTTATGGTGAGAGAACTTGAACTGATTGAGCAATTCAGAGACATGAGTTTTTTGTGTGAGACGACCGCTGATAGTGTGAAATTGGGTATGCTAAAGCTGACTAGTGGAATTTTTTAGGAAATTCGGCAAGGTCAGACGGAAAGAACAATCCAATCTTTAGAAGATTTGTTGAGAGCTTGTGTACTGGACCAAGGAGGATCTTGGGATAGTCACTTGTCGTTGATCGAGTTTACATACAACAACAGTTTTCATGCTAGTATTGGGATGGCTCCATATGAGGAGTTGTACGGTAGGCGTTGTCGAACTCCATTGTGTTGGTATGAGTCGGGAGGGAGTTCTGTACTTGGACATGAGATTGTTCAAGAGACAACGAAAAAGATTAAAATGATTCGGGATAAAATGAAGACGTCGCAGAGTCGTCAGAAGAGTTACCATGATAAGAGAAGAAAAGCACTTGAATTCCAAGAGGGAGACCACGTGTTCTTAAGAGTTACTCCGATAACTGGTGTGGGACGAGCTTTGAAGTCTAGAAAGCTCACTCCGCGCTTTATTGGTCCATATCAGATTATGCAGAGGATAGGAGAGGTTGCCTATCGGGTGGCTTTACCACCGTCACTTGCGAATTTGCATGATGTGTTTCATGTGTCGCAATTGAGGAAGTATGTTCCGGATCCGTCACATGTGATTCAAATGGATGATGTTCAGGTGAGAGATAACCTGACAGTATAAGCTTTGCCTGTGAGGATTGATGGTCGAGAATTGAAGCAGCTGCGAGGTAAAGAGATTGCTTTAGTGAAAGTATTGTGGGGCGGACCAGCTGGTGCTAGTTGGACTTGGGAGCGTGAAGATCAGATGAAAGAGTCGTATCCGACTCTGTTTACTTCAGGTAATTTTCGAGGACGAAAATTCTTAAAGTAGGGGAGAGTTGTAACGACCCAAAAATCTAAATTAATCATTTATTTATTTATTTATTTAATTTAGAAGGAATTAGGAGGTTTTTGAAGTAATTTGGAGAATTATGGATTAAAAGAGTATTTTTAAATGATTTTAATAAAGTGAATAATCATGTATTATTTAGATGATTACTATTATTAAAATTAATAAGAAAAAGGGCAAGGTGGTCATAAAGGAAAAGGAGTAAGGGTAGAGTTGGAAGTGCATAAACTGGGATGATGTAACTAAAGGGAAAAGATCGATCAATTTCATAACCGATCGTATTTTTGTGAAGAGCACTGAAGAAGAGAAGAGGAAGAGAAAACCAAGGGCTTTGAAGGATTGCTGGGAGAATCTTGGAGAAAGAAGGAAAAAAAAACTTTGGATTACTCTAAGGTATGGGGAGATTTCATAATTTCTTATAGTTCTTTAGGACATGGTGAAGAATAGATTAGGTATTCATGAATTGTGTATGATTGTGGTGAATATTGATGTAGAATGAACGATTTGATGAGAATTTGGTGAAATTGAGTGGTATGTGTTGATATATGTGTATTATGTGAGCCTTTTTATCGAATTTTCGTGGGAAAAACAGATTTTTGGGGTAATCGAAGTCAAAAACGCAGAAAAATCACTTTTCGGGAAAAGTTGGGTTTTGTCGCATCCTGACACGGGCCGTGTCACACAACACGGGCACCCGTGTCAGCTTACTGGTTGGGGAAAATAAATATTTTTGTTACAGAGCTTCTGACACGGGCCGTGTCACAGGACACGGGCGGCCGTGTCAGGCCTCTGTTTCTGTTGAAAATTTTTCTGTTTTGGGTTTTTCGTGTCGGGCTACTGAGTATTTTCCGTTTTTGCTATTTTGACGTTTTCTCATGCTGATTTTTGCTGTCTTGTTGCTTTGCCGCTGTATGGATGATAAAACATGATTGTATGATGATTACTTGTTGAATATGAAATGAATGATGCACATGTTGATATTTGGATGAAATGAGGAGAATTAGCATCATTGCATTTCATGGCATTTTATTATGTTGGGGCTTCGGCCTATTAGTAGCTTCAATCCCATTGTGCGGATTGAAGTGATATGTTGTTATGTTGTGCTCCCTTATGGAGGGTTGATGGTCAGTGTCCATTAAATGGAGAAATCGGTACCACATGCATTCCTTGCATTCATTATTTTTGACGTTGCATTTTATGAGGTATTTGTGATTGTGTTGATGATGATACGATGTTGTTGTTACTTATTCTGTTTATTTTCCCAGTCTTTACATTACTATAATGAATTATGTTTTCTCACCCTGCCTGCTTGGAAATGTTGCCTCTTATGTGGGTAACTTGCAGATAGCCATGAGTAGTTTCGCGACGATGGAGGATGTAGCCTGGAAGTGTATCGTCATCGCTGTTTAGTTTAGAGGTGTCGTGCTCTGTGTCATGTAACATCGGGTTGGGATTTGTTGTGAACCTCGCGTTCTTTTGTTTTATGTTGGATTTTTACATTGTTGGTGATGATTTGATTTGGATACATTTAGTATGAAGTGTTTTACTGAATTGACATAAAAAGTTGGTTTCCGTTGCGTAGTTGTTGATATTATTATTAAAAATGTGTAACCCGTGTTACGGGACAGGATAATGATTACTAAGTGGTGTTTTGAATATATGTGGCACCTTTCTCATCGATGTTACTCTGATAATATGAAATATTTTCCTACAATTGTATTTGGGGTAGAAGGGTGTTACACCTAAGACCAAGACCGCCAAACTCTTTGTCTTTTGTAAGAATGCTCTAGCGGATAGTATGAAGGTACTTCTTCTCCAAAGAGTCACCCCATATGATCGTTGTTTGACACTTCTGAATTCTCTAGATGCAAGTTTGAGGAATGGGAATCGACATCATCGTATAGGTAGGAAAAGCCTCAATAACGGCCTTCGCTAATGTAATTCTCCCAGCAAACGAGAGTTGGGATCTCTGCCAATGCGCCAGCTTTGGATGAACTTTCTCAATAAGATACTGATAGTCTTTAATCTAGGGATGCTTTCCAGAAAGATGGACTCCTAAATACGTACCCAAAGACGAAGTTTCCTTGAAGCCAGATTGTCATATCCCAAATTTTACCCCTTAGATGTCATCTACGTTTGTACAATCATTATAGGTCAGTCATACATGCATTGAACTAACCAGATCGCCTAGCATTGCTGTCTTGTTTCTTTTTTTTTTTTGAAATTAAGGTTTGGCGCAAGAAAGTGGAGTTTTAGTTTAATCAAGATTAAAGGGAATAATCAACTGAGTTTGTCCCTTTCACTTCAAGCTTTCTCTCTAAGATTTTGTCTAGCCTTGAACTTCTGAGAATAAGGGTGTGAATTGGTGTTTGAAATTCTGGTACCAGATATGTGTGATGTCACACACGATGTTACAACAACACACTCTGCACAATGGACAAAATAAACAACAGAAGAACACACCAAATTGTTAACCCAGTTCAGTTCAAACAACCTAATCTGGGGGCTACCAAGCCAGGGATGAAATTCACTACTTGTAGAATTAACTTACAGACTCAACAACCTAGTTGACAATCTCCTAAACTTAATTCCTACTAGTGACTTCCTACCTAAGAAACCACTTAGATATGAGAACACTACTCAATCCCTAAAACGTACTCAAAGAACAACCTCTTTGAGAAAACTTGATCCTGCTTCACAGCTTTGATCAAGTTACACAACTCTCTTTGCTTCACAGCTTTAGAGAGGATATAACACAACTCACCAATTCACACTAGAATGGTGTATACAAAAACACGCACAAAGACAATGTTTAACCTCCAGTTAAAGCTCCCTATCTTCTGTCTATTTTCTGTACATTCTTCCTTTGTTCTATGCGCTTTATATAGCCACCTGAATTGGGCTTGGACTCCTTGCAATATTTGATCTGATTTGTTATTTAAAACTGAATCTTCAAAATAGATTTTATCCCCAAAATCTTTTCAAATCTTCAACCTTTTAAATCTCCTACAAATCTGCATCAAATCTCTATGCAACAGAGAATATCTAACCCAAGATATTCGTATCCAATGAGACTACCTGCTCTCCACAATTCCAGCTAAAACGCAAACCCTAATAACATCACTAAACCTGATGTTATTAATTCTGCAGATCTAATGTCATGACATCGCATGTGACATCAGACATCAACATTCAACAAGTCAAACACTTAACATGACTCAATGTTAAAACTCAATGTTAAGACACAATGTTGTGACATCACCCATCTGACATCAAACAACTAACAACTTCACAACTTAACACAGCCCAGTGTTAAGACTCAATGTTGAATCATCACCACCTTGACATCAACATTGAACAACCTTTGTTTTACCAAAATTCCAGCCAATCTAAGAAACAACAATCTCCCCCTTTGGCTAATTTTGGCTAAAACAATCTCTGCACCATCAGAGACTTCAGCAGCGGAATAAACTTGAATTTTCCAATACATTGCAGCAGCAGCAATCTTCAAAACAGCTACACTTCACAATGCTTTCAGCATGTTGCACACACTTTCCAAAACTCTACTACTACATACTACAGAACTAACCAGTAGCAGTATTTCTTCACCTTCTTCAAACAGCTGCACAAACTTCAACACTAACCAGCAGCATAGGGCAATCTCCCCCTCAAAGCAGGAACCAGCAAACCAGCTGTTCAACAACTCTCCCCCTCAATATCTACACTATTGCATCACAACTAGCATCACTCCTTGGCAAAGCACTCCTTGGCATGGCATAGGCTAACTCTCCCCCTTTTTAGCCAAAATTGGACAAACCTCAACATGTAAGTCTTATGCCACCCTTTGCTGCAAAATCCATAATTAATGCTCTAGATGAACATTTGAGCACACTTGCTGAGCACATGTCTTTTTGTATCACTGTCCCTTTCTCCACATACAGTCATTCCCTATCATACTCTTCATCTTCAGACTTCCAATCAATCAATACCTGATCTACTTCAGTCTTCTCTACATTCTCCATCCAAGACAGACTTTCTACTTCATCTTTCTCCCGTATGACTATGTAGACGCTCCTTAGGTATAATGTAAGCACCAAGCTTCAGATCCAGAACAAAGACATCCTTCACCAAGGATAACCAACACAGAAAATGTTCTAACATCAGTTAGGACACTCTTGACACCATACACCATGGTATTACATATGCTCCACCACTGGATTTACTATCAGCAAAGTAATCCAATCTCAACACTGTGTCACAAACTCCACAAATTCTCAGCTTACTTAAAAGCTTTACTGAGATCCAGTCTCTTCAAGAGATAGTGATCAGATCATATCACAATACCTCTACCATTACATCCACCAGTAGTTGTTGATACTAGTGAAGTCTTCAAAATCAGTAGTCATGCTAAACTTCACATTCTAATCCACATAATCAGAAACACTTCTTCCACATGTCCAATCTTAATCATCTTCCAGATATAACCACCAGCAAAGATGATGTTACAACATCTTTTGGGACATCAGCTTTTCATCACCATCCAAAGGACTCATTGCACAAAGAAGTCCTTCAAGAAGGTCCCAATAAAATACAGTCAGAGCAGCTTATTCAGGTTAACATACACACCTGAATACCATAAGTTCCCACACCCTCTCTGAACCATATCTTAGCAAACTCAACCATATCCAGAATATCTTTGTCAAATTCTTTCTCCAGATTATTCCCTTTTTGAAAAATAAACATCCACCTTTTTAAAAGGAATGGTATCAAGCGAAGCCTTTTGAATTTTCTCAGAAGTTCTAACAACAGCTTTCTTCACGTGAATGATGTCCTGAACATTACCATCAGACTTATCTCTGGTCTTCTTCTTTCTGCAAGAACTTGACATTTTACTCCAGGATCTTGTAGGACCAACCACTGAGGTCTTCTGCTTATCAGTTCTCATCTTTGGAGGTGACTCAATAGCTTTCAGTCTTTTAGCAACCCCAGGAGACACTTTTGCAATCAGTTCATCATCATTCTTCTTTATTTTAAGGCTAAAAGTACCTTTCTTGACTTGAGATGTTTCAACATCTGCATCTTCCAACCCAAGGATTGTCAACCTGTGAACTTTTTCTTCTGAACTATAGAAGTCATTAGTCATGTTGTCATCTTTCTTGGCCTCGCAAGTATTCAGCTCCCAACACTTCTTAAGATCATAGCTTTTGATCCTTCCATTAGCATTATTGACTCCTTCATCTAAGGAAGAACTTGAGCCTAGAGAAATCCATAGATAGTAATTGTCTTTGGACTTAACAGCTATACATTCAGAATTAGTAAAGTGGATCTTAAAACCATGCTCACATAATTGACTCATCAAGTTGGCTTTTAATCCCTTAACTAGCAACACATCATCCAACTTAGGAGTAACAACATGATTTAATCTTCCCACTCCCTTAACTTCTCCTTGAGCACCATCATCATAAGTCATTAACCCTGATTGACTTTTCACCATATTCAGATCTTCACACCTAATGTTATAATCTGATGTCACAACATCATTCTTAACATTACCAGGTAAGCTGACCTCTTGAGGAACCCATTGATAACAATTATCTCTGGATCTTGCTCCCATCATCACTACCTCATTCTGCTCATTTGTCACCACACACTCATCTTTGGTGTAGCTTACTTTGTAACCTTCATCACAAAGTTGACTTATGCTAATCAAATTAGCACTCAACCCTTTGACAAGCATCACATTGTCAAAATCAGGTCCATCACAACACTTCACTTTTCCAACTCCATCTACTATCCATTTTTCTCCATTGCCAAAAACAACATCATTTGAGGAGCAAGATTTGATATCCATCAAATGATCTTTAGACCCAGTCATGTGCTTTGAACATCCACTGTCAAAGTACCATCCGTCCTTATCTAAGGTGTGAGACAATAGACATGTAGCCTGAGCTTTAGGAACCCACTGTTTAACAACCTTGGGCCTGTTCTCCTTCTGTCTGGGCTGAGGCATAGACTTGGGATAGCTATGAAGCTTGAAGCAAGAAAACTGCATGTGTCCAAATCTTCTACAGTAGAAGCACCTAACTCTGTCTTCTCTGAAGTTGTTAAACCTCCTGCCACCTTGATGATGGAATTACTATGGCTGTCATCCATAGTGTTGATGATGTCTTCTTCTTCCATAGTTTGACTGTCTTCTATGGTAAGGATGTTGTCTTTTGGGCTGTCTTCTATGGTGATGTGGCTTTCTTCTCCCATAATAATAAGGCACAACATTATTATATCCATAGCCATACATGTTTCCTTGATGTTGAGACATCTGATGAAAGATGTTCTGTTTAAACCTAGCAGTCTGCATGCTCCTATGGTTTTGAGGAGGCATATATTGCCTAGCTCCATGTACCTTCCCTTGATAAGGACCATGAGCATGCCTCTTCCCAATATTTTAAGGCTGTGGATGATCAACCTGCTTAGGTTTAGGATTCTGTCTCTTTTTATGATGTTGAGACATTGGTTGAGACATCTCATTTTTGGTTCCTAAAGTGCTTGCTTCAGCAGAAACCTTTTCCTCAACCACAAATCCTAGGCCTGTCTTATCTCCAGCAACCTTCTCTGTCTAAAGGATCTTATCAAGTGTGTATGTACCACTGTTCAACATCCTAACAGATTTAGTCATATGATCAAGATGAGCTTTGACCAGTGAGACTTCATTTTCCAAATCAGCTTTAGCAGTCTCAAGCTGAGCAATCTGTTTCTTTTGACTCTTGTTTTCTTGACAGATTTTAGCACTCTTCAGACAAAGCTCTTGATAAGTAGAAGCTAACTCCTCAAAAGTTATTTCCCCATCACTATAATCATCATCAGAAACAACAGTTCCTGTCAAAGCTCTGACATGCTTTGCTGACTCACTTTCACTTTCACTATCAGAGTCAGACCAGGAAACTGTCATGCCCTTCTTCTGCTTCTTCAAGAATGTGGGACACTTTTTCTTGACATGTCCATACCCTTCACATTCAAAGCACTGAACTCCTTTATCTTGGGCAGTCTTCTCTTCATCCTTCTGTTTTGACTTGCTGATGTCAGAAGAGATGTTCTTGACATTAGGCCTGGAGTTATTGTTCATCCTCTTGAACACCTTGTTGAACTGCCTTCCCAACATAGCTATGGCCTGAGATAAATCCTCCTGGGATTCAGTACTCTTCCCTTTCTCTTCTTGAGCATTTGAAGTCAAGGCTATACTTTTTGGCTTCTTTTCAGGTTCTTCTTCATTTAACCCAAGCTCAAATGTTTGAAGAGATCCAACGAGCTCATCAACCCTCATCCAACTGATGTCTTGTGCTTCTTCAATGGCAGTCACCTTCATCTTGTACCTCTTAGAAAGTGACCTAAGAATCTTCCTTACAAGCTTTTCTTCTGACATTTTCTCTCCAAGAGCACTAGATGCATTGGCCAGCTCAAGAACACTCATGTGGAAGTCATGAATAGTCTCATCTTCAGGATTTCAAACTTAGATGTTAGAAGCTGAAGTCTTGACATCTTAACTCTAGATGTACCTTCATGAGTAGCCTTCAAAATATCCCATGCAACCTTAGCAGCTTCACATGAGTTGATCAACCTGAATATGTTCTTGTCAACTCCATTGAAGATAGCATTTAGGGCTTTTGAATTTCCAAGGGCAAGCTCATCTTCTTCCTTGGTCCATTCTTCTTCAGGTTTCAGCTTTGAGGTGCCTTCTTTATCTTTCCCAGCATCATCTTTCTCACACACAACAGGTGCTTTCCATTCTTTAATAATGGCTTTCCAAGCCCTGCTGTCCAAGGATTTCAAGAAGGTGGTCATCATTGGCTTCCAATAATCATAATTGGAACCATCCAATATAGGGGGTCTGTTGACAAATCCTCCAACTTCTTTGTCCATCTTTACACCAGAAAGTAACTTCCCTAGATCTCACCTAGAGACAGACAGGATGCTTGCTCTGATACCAATTGAAATTCTGGTACCAGATATGTGCGATGTCACACACGATGTTACTACAACACACTCTGCACAATGGACAAAATAAACAATAGAAGAACACACTAAATTGTTAACCCAGTTCAGTTCAAACAACCTAATCTGGGGGCTACCAAGCCAGGGATGAAATTCACTACTTGTAGAATTAATTTACATACTCAACAACCCAGTTGACAATCTCCTAAACTTAATTCCTACTAGTGACTTCCTACCTAAGAAACCACTTAGATATGAGAACACTACTCAATCCCTAAAACACTCAAAGAACAACCTCTTTGAGAAACCTTGATCCTGCTGCACAGCTTTGATCAAGTTACACAACTCTCTTTGCTTCACAGATTTAGAGAGGACAGAACACAACTCACCAATTCACACTAGAATGGTGTATACAAAAACACGCACAAAGACAATGTTTAACCTCCAGTTAAAACTCCCTATCTTCTGTCTGTTTTCTGTACATTCTTCCTTTGATCTATGCGCTTTATATAGCCACCTGAATTGGGCTTGGACTCCTTGCAATATTTGATCTGATTTGTTATTTAAAACTGAATCTTCAAAACAGATTTTATCCCCAAAATCTTTTCAAATCTTCAACCTTTTAAATCTCCTACAAATCTGCATCAAATCTCTATGCAACAGAGAATATCTAACCCAAGATATTTGTATCCAATGAGACTACCTGCTCTCCACAATTCCAGCTAAAACGCAAACCCTAATAACATCACTAAACCTGATGTTATTGATTCTGCAGATCTAATGTCATGACATCGCATGTGACATCAGACATCAACATTCAACAAGTTAAACACTTAACATGACTCAATGTTAAAACTCAATGTTAAGACACAATGTTGTGACATCACCCATCTGACATCAAACAACTAACAACTTCACAACTTAACACAGCCCAGTGTTAAGACTCAATGTTGAAACATCACCACCTTGACATCAACATTGAACAACCTTTGTTTTACCAAAATTCCAGCCAATCTAAGAAACAACAGTGTTGACGCTCATCATGACTAGCAAGTTTTGTGATGGATGTTTTGACCTTAAAGTAAGAGTCAAGAGGAGCCATTGGGCTTTGATTCATTATTGTTTCAATTTAATTTAGACCATTCTCCAACTGACTCCAAGACTTTGTTTTCAATGATGCTTATTTTAAAAAGAATTGACTTTGGGTTGTGGATCTTTGTTTCTCAAGGCGGGCCTTATGGTTTTTGAATCATTTTTCAAGTTGTGTCAAAAAGAAATATGGTTGACATTGGATCCAACTTTTGAAGTGTGTGATCTTTTAATTTTGTGAATCTAAGGTGGACGCTTGAAAATAAGCATGAAATTGCTGCCATTATATGAAGAGAGTGTCACAACTTGCAAATTCAATAATAAAAGTGTGACAATAATTGACACTAGAAAATGAGTTATAACTTGCTACACAAGTTACATGATTCAAGATTGCAAATTTATCCAACTACGAATGCATGAAGCAAGACTGCCCTTTTGATTCCATGGGTGTTCACAAGAAATACAAGGAAATGGTGTGTTCTAAAGTGTCATACAAGCTCTAACAAGGACATGCCTATGAGCCAAATCCATTACACAAGAAAATCACTTCATACACAAACCTAAAGAGGAAGTTCAAATGAAGAAGTCTCTTAGATCAAAGATGCATAAAAAATAATACAACAGGATGTGCCCCATGTTTACATTGCAAGTTTGTTTGTTGTTTATACTATAAGAAACTTCAAGTCTTCCTCATCATGTCTTTAACTCTCACCATCATCTTCAATCACCTTCTTCAAGCCATGCCAACCAATGATCTCCAAACATCCTTTTCATGTTCATCTTTATTTTCCAACCAACACAAAAAAATCCAAGATTCAATTTATCACCATTCATCATCATAAACAATTCCATTTCACACCAAATTATATCAAATTCAAGACAAGACAAAGTTTCAAGTTCACGAATGCAAGTTGTTCTCAAGTTGTTCTTAATATCAAGAATCCAAATTCATCAATCCAAGATAATTTCAACCATTTCATTCATATTTTATTCACGAAAATTTCAAGCCATGTACCTTTACACTTCAAATGTGTCACACAACAAATTCAAATCATGCCTAATGTAACAAATTCACATGTACACATTCTGCAAGTCCAGACCATTTCAATGTCACATTTCAGAATTTTTGTTTGCACACACATGGCATATCACACACACCCAATTCAGGACACAAAATGCAGAAGGAATTTCAGAATGAGAGGGACACCACATCACAGTTCAGAATTCATAAAAAAGGAAACAATGCAGAACCACAGATTAACAGCAAAAAACCTTAACATCAATTTGGAGAAGAAGACAAATTTCATAGCAGAGATTCAGATTTCACACCAACCAAGACCCTGTCATTGAAAATAACCACACAAGATGAATTTTCAGAATTAGGGAGGGAAGGGAAAGGTTCAGGGTTTTCAGTTTAAGCATCTTATACAATAACATGGAAATATAAAAGGGCCAAGGAGGTTGCAACAGCCAAGAATTCAAAGGGCTGGCCAAGTCTGATTTTGATTTCAATAAAAGGAGGCATTCAAAGAGAGAATGGACACACACAAAAAACTCACAGCAAAATTTACAAAATACGGAGAGAAAGAAAAGCCCTAATTTTTTCGTTTAAATAAAAAAGAAGCACTCATACAAGGGATCAGTAGAATACCATTTTTTGGGAAGAAGATTCAAGCGAAAGAGGAAGAAAAGTCTAAGCAGCATTACCTGGAAATTGCGCTCAAAGGGCTTGTCTGAAGGTAGTCTTCAAGAGGTATCCTTCAACGATTCATTCTTGTTCATTTTTTTCCTTGCTGATAAACGACCATTTGATAGCATCTTGACTTTATGTGGGTACCATTACAATGTGTACTCACTTTCCCCTTTGACTTTGTTTAAAGTCAACCTTTAGGTTAGTTTTTCAACTTAGACTTAGAGAGTTTATTAACTCTACGCGAGTATCATGATCATGAATACTCATTTCCCCTTGGAACCTTGATCATTATCAAGAGTTCCTCATCCCTAGTTAGGTGAACTATGAATGCTCTGATTCCATCCTAGTCAGGATACGTAGGCACGAGATGCGACGTCTTGGCGAGCATACTTAGTGTATATACCCTTAGGTCTTTACCTTAGCACATTTCCCTTAGCAAGCAAACAATAACATAACACAAATACTAACAAGAGGTTTCTGTAGAGTACTACAGATACTTAGGATGATAACACCTTCCCTAGGTATAACCAACCCCCGAACCTAGATCTCTTGCATTGTTTTTACATTGCAATTAGGGTTTCTGATCTTTTCCCTTTCCTTTGGATAAATCAAAGCTCGGTGGTGAACTTCATGATTTTCTATTCAAGTTAATTAATAGCTTGATATCTGATTTTCACCGCAACACAGATATAGCCAGAATACGACGCCTAGTTTCCAATGGAGTGTTGTTGGAAAAGAAGCTTTTGGTTTTGTCCATATTAATGTGTTGCCCAGACGCATTACAGAATTTGGCTAAAATATCCAAGACCACTTTAATCTGAGTATCAGTAGTAGTTCCAAAAATAATGAGGTCATCCGCAACCATGAAATGCTAAATCTTAGGACCATCCTTACCAATCTTCAAGCAATTCCACTTGTTATTCTCAACGGCATCCTGAATCAAGTGAGCCAATGTATCCATGCATAAGACAAATAAATAAGGTGACAAATGATCACCTTGTCTTAAACCTTTATTGGCCTAAAAAAAATCTCCTCCGTCACCTTTCCAAAGAACACGCAACTTAACATAAGTAACAGCAGTAAGGATAAGATCTATAAGATTACCGGGAATTCTAACTTCATTCAGCACATTGTGGATGAAATGCCAACTCATATTGTCATATGCCTTAGATCTTGATAGCAGAGGACCCAATTTTTCGTTTTGATCTATTCATACTATGAAGTATCTCTTAAGCAAGAACAATATTGTCATGAGAGCTCCGGTTGGGGATGAAACCAGATTGGTTAGGGTAAACAATGAAATCCATGTGATGTTTGAGCCTATTCACAATTGTTTTAGTGAACATTTTGTATATAGTGTTACATAGCGCAATATGTCTAAAATGCGAGACTTGCTAAGGGTTATCATTTTTAGGAATTAAACAGATGTCTGTCAGATTCACACAGCTCATCAAGTTATCTTTGGACCACAATTGGTGAATAAACTGGAAAAGATTTTTTCCAGTGTAATTCCAAGTATTTTGGTAGAAACCTGCAGAGAAGCCATCCGAACCAGGGGATATCTAATCATTGATCTAAATAAAGTACAAATATTTCTCATGGATTCCTAAAATTTATTTCTACATAAATGTGTATATAAGGAACAAAGTAAATGTGTAGATGAAGAATTTGTGTAATTTATAAATTAATAAGCAATATTGTTATAAATATTATAATTAGTTTTTGTTGTCCTCTATTATTAAAATTAGATTATTAATTTATTTTAATAAATTATTAATCATAGTCTTAATATATTATTTCAATTTATAATTAAATAATTTCTTATCACACAATTTATTTTTTATTTTTATAAATGATTATTTATTTAGTGAAATAAATAAATTACCTCTAAATTGAAATGTAATAAAGGCAAAATGCCTACAAATGTAATAAAATCTACAAATATGATGAAATTGAAATGTTTGGAATATCCATGTCTCCCGAGTCTGCAGCGTTGATGACGTCAATATTATTGATTGAATATATACTAAGTCGAAACTATAATTAAGACTTCATAACTAAGTCAAAACAAGTATCACTTACTAATTTAAGTACTTAGTCTAATCCAACTAGGAGTATATATAACATCATTAATGAACTTTGATGATTCGATGTCACTAGTAGAATATTTTAGATTCTATAGATATTTGTGAAGAGATGAGAGTTAACATCTTAACTATTACATTAGTAATTCACAAGCCACTTTTAATCCAAGGTAGAATATTACAATAGGTGTTTTTTTTTTAGATTTTCACATTTTTTAAAAAAATGATTAATTGTATTAATTTCAATGGTAAAATAAATATTATTTATTAAAATAACATTATTAATAATAAATAATGGAGTAGTTATATTATTTAAAATACAATAAATATGGATAAGTTAATAAAAGTAAATAATAAATATCACACTAGTATTCTAAAGTGATAAATAACTTGAGACAAATAAAAATAGAAAAAAAAATCTATTGTGCGACGAGGAAGTAATAAACACATCGATATAACTCCATGGTGAAAATAAGAAGAAAAAATTCAAAGATTATTTCCTTCAATTGGAAGAAGGTTTTCTTTATGAAATGATAAAATAAAAGCCAATCCCTCGGGAAAAAGATCAAGATCTTCAATCATCTGAGTATTTAAATTGAACCAAGCTAGTTGACCGTCTTTTTTTTCAAACAAAATACGACCCTTCTTTCCCACTCCGATGAGCCACTTGAAGCAATGTAATGGTCCTACATTGAAAATCTTAATCCATGATTCCTTAACACCAAGTTCACCCAAAATCAAAATGTGAAATGTCTTGGTCTCTTTGTAACTTGTGATCAAAGCAATAGAACCATTTAATAACACCAAGCGACTCTCCACGGAAAAATTAAAAATAGCTTCCACGTCTGAGGGTAAGGATGTTGTAAGAAAAACTTCATTGCTCCAGTCAAATGACAACAAAAATGTTTTATTATCTGGTTCATTACATAGCCAATGAGAAAGACCATCAATGTACAATTGTTCACTTTTCATCGAAAAATGATGCGTATCAACATCAAATTTTTTCCAAGAATTGCTTCTTACACTATATATCAACCATATTGAGGTAAAAGGTAAATTTTTCCCATACATCATATAATTGTCACAAGTATTATTTTGAGAAACATGCAAATGACGTATAACTTTAAAGTCATCTCTTGTTGTGTCATAGCCAAATCCCCTATAATTTTCACGTCGTCTTTGGAAATCAAAAGGACTAAGAGGAATGACTTTAAATTCCTCGGTAGATGGATTCCACAAAATCATATTTCTCCGGTATTCACAAATCAAACAAAGGGTACCATTAACACTACCAGGACCTAAAATATCAAAACCAGAATCATAACTCGATCGACCCAATGTGACTTTTGGCCAATTTAAATGAATTATATTCTCAAACCTCTCGTCATAAACTGAATACAACTCATACATGTCTTTATAATTGTCAAAAGGAGCATAAATACTTTGATGTAGAAGAAGAGATGTATCATTATAATAAGAATGATCTTTTGATAAGAAAGTGTTGCGATAAGCTGTCATGAAAATAGGATTATCGAACAAGAGAGACCATGATTTACATGCACATCCAAATCGTTTCAAAGTTTTGATAGATAATTTCAAAAGAATAGAGAAGGCAATATCATTGTGTATATGTGATTTGTACCTTTCCTTTACGTTTTCGTTTTCCAAAACCTCAGCAACATATTTTTCCATCCTGACTCCACAAGTTTTAATGCAATTCCATGCGGTTATGAGATTGAGGGATTGTAGCTTAGGTCAAATTGTGATGGAATATAAATATAAAATATTGGGTTAAATAAGTAATAGGTCCCTGAAAATAACCCAACATTCAAGTTTGGTCCCTATAAAAAATTTCTTCAAGGTTTGGTCCCTCTAATGTTTTCCGTTTCCAAATGTAGTCCCTCCCGTTAGTTTTCACTAACGGAGGGTGACATGGCATGCCAGGTGTGATGAAATCCATTGCCAACTGTGTATCATTTGGTTGACCAATCAAAATGTATAATTCTTTAATTCATTCTCAGTTGCCTTTTACGTGTGGCTTCTTCTTCTTCTCCTCATTCACTAACAAAACCCTAAACCCCCAATTCTTCGTATTCTCCCAATCTTGTTTGTCTTTCATTTTTCCATTAAGATTCGTGATGTCTACATCTTCTAGGCTCAGCAAGGTAGTTTCACGTCACTCCAAGAGTTTAAAGAACAGTGAAGGGAGAAAGTGTGGTTGCAAGGGAAGTTTGATTTCATACGTGTGCAAGAGGGGGAAGAATGAAGGTAGATTGTTTTGGAGATGTCCGTTTTGGAAGAATGAGGGAACGTGCAACATGTTTCTTTGGGATGATGAAGTTGGAGGTGGGATTGAAGAACTGCAAGGGGGGATGTAGAATGGAGCAAGGAAGAGAGGGAAATGAAAATGGTGGAAACATTTAAGGATCTTTATGAAAGTTCGATGAAGAAGAACAACAAGCTGAAGATGAAGCTCAGGGCAGTGGAATTCTATGGAAATTTGAAGACTTTTTTTGTTATAATTTTAGTAGTGGTGAACATGTATTTTCTGGTTAGGTGTAATTGTAGAATTGAGTGAATGACAGTTGTTGTCGTTGTAATGAGATTGTAATGTTTGTTTTGTTTTTAGGAGTTGTAATGTTGTATTGTTTTGAGAAAGTCTTCAAATTGTAAGAATGTTGTTATATGGCTTAGTTTGGAAAATGTAAGACCTGGTTGTGTTAAATGACATATGTTATGTACTGTTGTTTTGTAATGTTTTAATGATATCTGTTATGTGTTAGACGGTGTGGCTAGTGATCGAGAGAGGGGGGTGAATAGATCGCCTCCTTGAAACTCAAGGATTTAAAAATACTTATCAGAGTTTTTGAAAGTTAGCGGAAAAAATACGATCCCGAATCGACTTCCGTCTATTCTGGACCAACTACTAGAAAACCGAACACACGAATCGACTTCCGTCTATTCTGGACCAGCTACTATATAACATACATGAGTCGACACACAGATATATGCATCGATGCATACTGTAACTTTGTTTAATTTCAGAAAGTAAATTCAATGCGTCGATACATAATACGAATGAATCGATACATAGCATAATTTTCAGAAACATCAAAGAATCATGTATCGATGCAAAATTCGTATGAATCGATACATGGCTTAACAACAAAGAAGCATGTATCGATGCAAACCTCGTATGGATCGATCCATACTGAAGCAAACTCGTTTTTGTGATTTTAACAGAGGAATGTGTCGATGCAAGACAGACATGAATCGATACATACATAAGGAAAATTGTTTTTATGATTTCAATAAAGATATGTATCAATTGTATTGTCTTTAAAACATAGTATATGTATAAAATCACATATATGTACCAACTAAACATGCATACTAATCTTATAACATGCACATCAAACACATAGGCATTTATTTATGCATTTATCACACAATTTGCTATCATACAAAACTTAAAAGATTGCTCACATTATGTACCAAATTAAATGTTGTTTTGTAATGTTTTAATGATATCTGTGTTAAATGGTATCTGTTGTTGTCTTGTTATGAAATGATGTTTTAGTGTAGATCCAAATTAAATGTTGTTTTGGTGTAGATCCAAATTAAATGTTGTTTTACAGGTGGTATAGATCCAAATTAAACTGTTGTATTACAGGTTATTTTATAGATACAAATGAAAGTTAACAACAGAGAATTTCAATCAAAAGAGATGACATATATTTCAGTGACATTTAACAACAGACAATTAAACTTTAGTACCCTTACAAAACATCATAGCATAGTAAGGAAATGTATTTTGGGCATAAAGACCACTTCAGTACCCTTACATCAGAAATTAGAATACATAAAATTGACCAAAACATGATAACAGGTGTTCAAAAAACATCAGTTAAACAACAACAGGATCCACTTCATTGTGTGTGCCCCTTGGCATTGAGTGTCTTCAACCTCTGGCTTTCTCTTTTTTCAGGCAACCCACATTCATAGGCCTTGTATCTGCTCTATGTCCTGATTTTTGGTGGTTCACTACTGCTTGGTTTTGACAAAGTTGTTCTTATACCAGGTGGTTTGAAAGGAGTATTCCTGCCCACCTTTGGTTGACTCCCAAAGAAAACCCTTGGGCCAGTTGGAATTGGCTCAGAAGTCTTGCATGGTGACTTATCAATCCTAAGAGGTTGAATGTTCAAGACAGCAGAACCTGTAAGAACAGCAGTAATAGTGTCATCTAATGATGTTGGGTTTTCCACCTCAATGCCCTCAGGCTCATCTGTATACAATTGGTCAGATTTATCCTTCACAGCAGGCCTTGATGGAATTTCCTCATTGGCTGCAGGTCTTGATGCAATGTCCTCATTGACAGCAGGTCCTGAGGCAATTTCCTCTCATCACAACTATCATCATCCCCACCACTGTCTAGCTCATCAGTCAAGTATTCATCCTCAATGACATGTTGCTTTCCCAACTCCTCTGTTATACATACCTTCTGCTCTTTCTCACTCTTCTGCTCTTGCTCACTCTTGTTGCCTTTCCCAACAGCCCTATTAGGAAGCACCTCATCAAGCCCTTCCTCAAATCCACCCATTCTCTCCTCCTCACTATCTTCAAAATGTATATCTTCCACAGAGTCTTCATCACACTCTTCACTTGATCCACTCTCGTTGTCAATTTCCTCTTGACAATTAGGTGCCTTTCCTTTCTCTCTAATCCTCTCCATAGCTGTGTGCTCTCCATGAACCCTATTTTCACAGTAAATTTCAGTCTCACACTTGTACCCAATGGCATACAAGGCCAACTCAAATGCATCTCCGTCATCCTTGAATGGTTTCAAGTCATTTTCAAATAATCCTTCCTCATGCTTCCACCACATCTTAACCAAATTGTAATCAAACTCAGGTACCACCTCCTTAACTAAGTCACATGCCTCAATAAAACTCCAAAAATCAGGATCCTAACCCTTGAAAGCATGCACCTCCCCTCCTTCGTATGTTACGTTGGTGTCTTTTACAAAAGACCCCTTTAGATAAAAAAAACAACAGTGAATTTATCCATACCCCTGCACACAAAAGTTAAAACTAACTTTCACTTTTCCCATTTTCGTAAAAAACATGAGTAAACGTAATGGCAGACAAGCATGGAGGGACCACAACGTATTGAAAGAAACAACTAAAAGAAACAAAACATGGAGATGATGATAGAAACAAGTAAAATAAACAAAACATGGAGGGACCACAACGTAATGGCACACAAGCATGGAGGGACCACAAACGTATTCTAATCAGTAACCACTAAAAGAAACTAAACAATGGGAGACAACTACATTTACCTGGGACCACAGATTCGAATCGTGGAAGACCTAATTTGGGACCAATTCTGAGACTTGCGAAGAAATGACGCAGACGTTCTTCTGCTAGGGCACAATGTCTTGGACGAAGAAACGATTTGGGAAAATTGACTTCTGAGCTTCTTTCTCTTCTATGTCAATGACTTCTGTCTTTTGTTGTTCTTCCATTTCCTAATTTTCCACCGTGTCCTAATCAACATAAAGCGTGAACACACCTGGCATGTCATGTCACCCTCCGTTAGTGAAAACTAACGGGAGGGACTACATTTGGAAACGGAAAACATTAGAGGGACCAAACCTTGAAGAAAATTTTTATAGGGACCAAACTTGAATGTTGGGTTATTTTCAGGGACCTATTACTTATTTAACCCTAAAATATTTTATTTTAAAAATATAATAACTTACCTCTTATTTCAATCGGATTTTTTTTTATTTAATTTAAAAATTAATCTATATTTAACAAATCTAAACTTAATGAACAAATCTAATATTTATAGGTTAAATGCGTATATCATTGGAATATTAAATCTTACAATTGTGTCAATGAGTTTATAATGATAATAACTTGAATTTATATTTGAACCGCAAGACAACTAGAAACTTAAGTTGGGCTAATAGCATTATTTTATATAATTTTGAGAATTTTGAATTTATATTCACTATTTACTTTTTCATTCAAGTTAAAAACTTTTTAAATTTAAAAGACATTGGAAATTTAATTTTAAATTTAAAAAGTTTGATATAAATTTGATATAGCCTTCAATTAATTATTATAGGGCCTTAATTCATTAATTAAACTTCAAGTAAACATAAATAGCAATCATTACTTACTATAATAATAAATTAGAATCAAATAAATTATATTTGTTTAAATTAATTTGAATTTACTAAAAGTGTTTTTAAGCTTATTTTCATAATATTTTCAAAATAACAAAGCTTTAAAGCTTTATTTTTTTAATTTTGTAAAATCTAACTTTGTAAAATATCAAATTTTAGTTATAATTTTAATAGGTTAAATTACAGTTTTGTCCCCCTATTTAATTTATTTACGAAACTAGTCCTCTCATTTTATTTTTAAAAAGTTTTAATCCCTTTCTAATTTTTGGTTCAAAAAATATTGATGTGTCATTTTTTTTAAACAATAGGAATATATAAGATGATGTATACAATTGGATTTATGTAATATTTTGTGCCACCTAATTTAAAGTATTTATTAAATTTAATATTATTCATAAATCAATTAAAAGTTTAAAAAATATTAATTGTACAATTTTAACAATTACTGGTGAACCTATTTTTTTCCCTTTCTTCACTCACACATGACCTCCAAAAATTCAAAAGTATGTTTCTTCATCTTTTTAATAATTTTGATTCTTTTATTATTCTCATTAATTTTCATTAATTCTAATTTCATCTTTTTTTCATATCTGGGACAATAAACAATGTTTGGCTACCGATCTATTTTTTTTTTCAAATCTATGTGTTCAAATTTCCAAGGATCCCTCTTTGTGTGTCTCTTTTTACATATTTTTCTTTTTACAATTTAATATTGTTTTTCGTATGTCTTTTTCTTTTTTTGTAAATCTATATTTTTTATTGATTTTTGAAAATATGAGATAATGTTAGGGGAGATTTTCACTAGGGAAGCATTGATACATAGTGTAGGACTAGGTACCTTTGTGAGAGACATACCACGTGTCCACCTAAAACCTTAAGGTGATAGATGAGTGGGTTCTCTCACTTATAAATCCTTAAGTCACCACATTCCTATCCAATGTGAGACTATTTCTCCACTTACTCACACTTGCTTATATTATTCCAATAAATAATAGTTTTGGCTACATATCAACTTTTTTTTTACTATGGTTTATATATTTTTTATTGGGATAAATATACTCCACCCCCTGCCAAAGTAGTGAGTTTTGTTTTTGCCCCCTTGAAGTTTTTTTTTATCCCCCCTCAACAAATCAAGATTCCATTTTCCCACACCCCTCATGCTGACTGTTCCATGGAATCTTCCTATGTGGCGTGGAATGCATGGTTGAGTTGGAATTAATTTGCTGACTGGATTCCAAATTGTTGTAAATGCTAAAAGAAATTAAAAAACCTGCGCCATCTTCATCTAGGGCTCACTTCTCCTTCTTCAACAAACCTGCGCCATCTTCATCTAGGGCTCACTTCTCCTTCTTCTCCTTCTTCAACAAACCTGCGCCATCTTCATATAGGGCTCACTTCTTCTTCTTTACTTTCTTCACCATGTTTGGAAGCAAATGCAGTTCAAGCAGCAACACAAGTTCAATCGATTTTCATGGGTTACCCAGATGTGGATGCAACAGTGCGATGAAAACGTGGGTCTCTAACACAGCTCAAAATCGCAATAGAAAGTTCTGGAGATCTAGAAACGCATCGGTAATAATTTTGGTTTGGTATATGTTGGGTTAAGTAGGAAAATGTTGTTGTTTGTGTTAACCGTTTTTTACATGTTCAATGTTGATGTAGAATGGTACTGGCTGTGACCTATTTTTGTGGGATGATGAAATGGGAGATTCTTTGAAGGGGAACTTTAAGAGTGAAGCATATTGTCAAAAGTGTGAGATAGGTGAAGTGAAATTAGAGGCCACATTGCAGAAGCTAGATAGAGTGAAGATGAAGGTTGAAGTCCAAAGAAAGATCAATTTGAACTTGAAGATGGAACATGTTTTATTTTGGGTTATTATTGTAATGTTGTTCAAGGGTATATGATGTTAGGTTGGGTTGATTTGTTACTGTAATGTTGTTAAAGTTGTTGAAGTTTATGTATGAAAAGTTTGAAGTTTATGTAATGTTGTTGTAATTTGAATTTTATCAATGAAAAGTTTGAATTTTATCAATGAAATGTTGTTCCTGTAATTAAGTTGAAGTCTAATTATAAGCTTAATAACACAAAATATGCATTGAAGTCATTTCTGTCATTACAATAGTGCACCAAAAGTGTGCATTTCTGTCAATACAAAAGAGCACCAAAAGTGTGCATTTCTGTCAATACAAAAGAGCACCAAAAGTGTGCATTGGAGTTAACACAAAATGAGCACATACAATGTGCATTAGATTCATTACAAAATGAGCACCAAAAGTGTGCATAAAAACCATACATAAACATTATAACAAAGTGTTCTACTCCTTTTTTTGCTTTCTTTGTGGCCTTCTTTGTAACTTGGGATCCTTGTCCTTCTTGAGTCAAAATGCCATCCTCTTCTTCAGTCAAATACATTGGTTGGTCTGGTTTTGAACCAGGACCAATGATGGGTTTTTGAAAAATCCTAAGTTTAATTCTTTCACTAACCCTCTTTCTAACTGGTTTTGCTTCGTTCTTGACCTTAGCCTTTGCTTTCCCTTTGTGACTTGTTGAGCCCTTGCTAGAACCTGGTTGTAATGTGTTGATATCAGGTAGGCTTGACATCACCTCATCAGAGATATCACCAAACACATCTTGGTCTTGTTGGACTGCACTAGCATGAACACCACTAGCATGAACTCCATCAGATTCAGCATAAACACCAGCATGAACACCAGCTTGATCTGCATCAGCCATAACTGTATCACCATGATCTGCATCAGCATGAACACCAGCTTGATCTGCATCAGCCATAACTGCATCAGCATGATCTGCATCAGTATGAACACCAGCTTGATCTGCATCAGCCATAACTGCATCATTGGCATGCACTGCACCAGTCTGAACTTCATCAGACTTCACCTTAGTATATTGGTTTCCTGCAGTAGGTTTCACTTTTTTCTACATATTGAGCCAAGTAATGAATAAGTATTAGACAATCATATATACAAGAATAGGCAATGATAAAACAATATAATTCCAAGTATTCACACACACACCTTTCTTTTCAAGGCATTTGGGATCTTGTTCTTTGCTTTTGCATGAAGCAACATTGTGTCCAATTTTATCACATTTAGTGCACCTATAAGATACTCCTGGAAGCCTTCTTCTAGCACCAACCTCACCACTCTCCCTTATCCTCAATTTCCTTGGTCTACCCGGACCCTTTTTAAAATTGGGAAGTAGTAGTTCTTCAGTTTCTACCTCTGGCCACATTTCTTGCCCATTAATGGGGCTGACAGCAAATCCATAGCATAGAGCATATTTTTCCCTAGAATAACAATCATCAACAAAACTTTCTGGATCTTGTTGCCTAAATCCTAATGCTGCAATAGCATGCCTGCAAGGAATACCAACTAATTCCCAAAAATTACAAGTGCATGACCTTTTTGCAATATCTACTATAAATTCTTGTTTGTTATAGGAATGAGTGACCTGAAACTTCTCTTCCATAGCCCATGTTGGAAACCAATGTCCACTCATAAATACCTCAGTGTCTAATCTCTTTCTAGGGATTGGCATAACTTTGTGTGGCCATTTTTCAAGCTTCAAAGTAGAGCTATTGCACCTATTCATCAAGTATTTTCTAATCCACTCACACATGGTTAAAATAAGTTTGTCCGTAGCAACTAGAATGGTAGCATTAAAAGACTCAGCTATGTTGTTCATTAGAACATCACATTTAGGATAAAAGCTGAAAGCATGCTTACACCAGGATTTTGTAGGGACTCCCATAAGCCATGCCCAAGCCTTTTGATCCACTAGCTTCAACTCATTCATTTTCAGCATCCAGCCTTGATAGTAAGTTGCTTTGGCTGCTCTCATCATGAGGTCTCTCATCAATGAACCACTACCAAACTTTTTTTTGAAGTTGGCATACAAAGGCCTCAAACAAAGCATATGCTCAATTCTTTGTTCCATCTCTTCAAAAATAACAACCAATCCATACAATAGACATTAACAAATGATAACAACATTGGGCATCCTCCATTAAAAATGGATACACTATGGAAAAAATGAACAAATGATAACAACATAGCTAAAATAACTAACCTTTTGTTGATCTGATATGAACACAAATCTTTTGTCAAGTCCAACATCCTCCATTAACAGTTGTATAAACCACCTCCAACTTTCTTTTGTTTCTGTTTCTACCACACCAAAGGCCAAAGGGAAATATTGTCATTTGGGTCCCTACCCACAGCTATTAACAGTTGACCACCATACTTGGTCTTTAGATGGCACCCATCAACACCCACAAAAGGCCTGCATCCATTTATGAACCCTTTTTTGCACCCCTCAAAACAAAAGTAAAAGGACCCAAACCTTGGTTGAATTGATGGTGTTGGTCTATCAATGTTGATTTTCATTGTATTCCCAATACTTACCCTATGTAACTCAGCAGCATACCTCCACAATAATGCATATTGCTTGTCTGCATCTCCTTCAATGATCTTCTTTCCCATCAACTTTGCTTTCCAGGCACGAGCAACAGTAATACCCACAGAATAATTTTGCCTCAAATCTTGAATAATGTCACTAAGCTTAACTGTGTCAGAAGTTTGCATCTTCTTCACAACAAGTTTGGACACCCACCTTGAATTTGCAGATCTGTTATCCAAAACCCTAGCACATGTATGTTTGTCTTTTATAGTCTTAATGGAAAATGTGTGTTTATGGCCCACCTTAGAGCATAACATCAAAAAATCACATTTAGCCCTACATTCCACCCTCACTCTATAGCTCTCATTTTTCACAAAGGTAATTTCCCTACCATTCAAAACTGACCACTCACGGATTGCCTTTCTAAAGTCATCTAGAGAATTGAATTGCATACCCCACTTAAACTTAAATTTTTTATTAAGATCATTTTTCCTATACTTCTCAAACTTATTCTCTTTCTCATTTTCAGAGGCATCTGGATCAGAACTATCTAGTTCTTCACTAACATAGTCATCATCTTCCCATTTTGTCTTGCTGGATCTAGTTAACAAACCAGCCACTATTGGTTCTTCTCTTATGGGAATAGTCACATCAATCCCTTCAAATCCATCTAAAATAGCAGTGGTTCTATCATCTTCACTATCATTCAAAGCTTCAACTTCCTCTACCTCACTTTCATCTGACTCAACCTTTTCATTCACACACTTAGGGTACCTAACTGAGAGGTCATTACTTATGCATTCATGTTCCACAAACAATTCCCCATCTACTTCCATGGCACAACAATAGTGAGCTAAGTCATACGCAACATCATCGTTTCTAATCTGGAAAAAATCTTCATCTATATCAAGTATTTTGGTCCAAATACGATAACTCCCTTCTAAGTAACCCCACCCTTTAACTAACTCACGCGCGGTACACAAACTCTATTTCTCAAAATGTAATACAGAAACTAGAGTAGAAACCCCACCCCTATAGATAACATCACCATCAGACAACCTCACAAACTCTCCACCATGATTAAAGACCACATTGAACAGTTGTTTGTTTTGAGAAAAAAAACGCAAAATCAATACAACTCCTACATGATTGGCGTAAAAACGAAGAGAAAACAAACTTACCGGTGATGAATCCTCTCCGTCTTGGCCGTTATCCACCATTGTCTTCGTCTTCTCCGATGTCTTCCTCTTCTCTTTTCGCTTCATTCGCGCCGTGGAAATCCCCAAATTCCTAACCCTAGCTTTTTACGGGGGGTAACTCAAAATAATGTAAATAGATTAAATGACATGGCAAATTAATTCCAACTCAACCATGCATTCCATGCCACATAGGAAGATTCCATGGAACAGTCAGCATGAGGGGTGTGGGAAAATGGAATCTTGATTTGTTGAGGGGGGATCAAAAAAAAACTTCAAGGGGGCAAAAACAAATCTCGCTACTTTGGCAGGGGGTGGAGTATATTTATCCCTTTTTTATTTGAAGGCCGTTGATGTGTATATTATATGAGTATAAATTTTTAAATATTTTTTTTGTAATTTAAATGTGATCCTATATACTTTAAATCATATATTAATATGTATTTATATTTTTTTGTTATCTCTAGTTATTTTGTATTCAAATGTAATAATATTCATTTACATTTTTTTTGGTATCTTAAATTTTTTCGCTTCTAATCTTTTTGTTGTTATCTTGTTTTTTCTCCAGAAAAATATGGATAAACGATGAGCGAACAATATGAATATTGATTGTGGTATGTCTATTCTTGGTGTGTCTTTTTTGTATCTCAATTTTTTTAGATTTAAAATAATATTTCAATAATTTTTGTTATTGATTTATCAGATTTAAGGTAATAGACAATGTTTGACTACATATCTACTTTTTTTATCAAATCTATAAGATTCAAATATTTCAAGATCCCTCTTTTTGCGGCTCATTTTGTGATTCAATATTAATTTTAGTATGCCTATTTTGTATTTTTATTTTTTCAAATTAAAAATATAATATCATTAATTTTTATTACTGGTTCTTACAGATCTAAGACAATAGATAATGTTTGTCTAAAAATCTACAATTTTTATGAGGTCTATATATTTTTTATTTGAAGGATATTTGATTGTACCTGATCAGAAAGTAGATCGATGGTCAACAAACGTCGTGAGCTCCGCTACTCCGGTGGTGGTGAGACGACGGGGGGTGTACCTGCAAGGTACTCCGATGCTAAAGTCAGAAACGGAGCAAGCAAGTACAGAAGGTAGTGAGAGTAAGAATTAGAATACCGACCCTTTAGTGAAAGAGGGTATTTATAGTGTGCCCCCAGCGCTGGGCCAACGATCGTCTGCACTGGGTTGGGTTACTAGGCCCAATGCAGATAACTGTCAGGGCTTACGTGGCGTAGGGAAGATCAGCACGTTGTCTTCACCCTGGAGTAACTGCCCTGAGATCTCCGAAAAGTTGGTAGACCGACTCGTTCTAAGGTGGGTAGTCACCTGATGACGTGTCCCCGTGGGAGGAGCACGTGGAGTACATGGAGAGGATGCTCGTTCTCTCCCCGAGGTATGTAGTCTCTGCTCGACATCGATGGGATCTGAGTGTGCTCGACGAGAGTGAGGATTGGGCCTTATTGGGCCTCTCATCGCAGTATTGGGTTGGGGCTGCCCGACGGATGGGCAAGCCCTGGCCCAGTCCAGAACAAGAGCCCCCGAAGTCGTTGCTCCGAAGTGTTAGAGTAATGACTTAAGGGTCAGCCTATTCGTCGAGGACATAGTAAGTGGGACTCTTGCCCGACACATCGGGTTGGTAGCAAACACCGGCGACACAGGACGAAACGGGAGTCGCGAGGACGTATGTCCGTCTGGTATCCACACGTCACCTTTTGCCGGGGTTGTCCCCCTTTGGCATCTTGGTCGACCATACAAGGGAGACGGAAAGAAGTGGACGCGGTGAGGCCGCGAGCACGTAGGGAACTGAAAAGGCGTACGCGGGAATGCATGGTGCCACGTGGCATGAGTCACTAATGCCTAGGGAGGCTAGGAGTAGGGGCACTCAAGTGCCTAGGGACGCCTCGAGTCCCTCGACAGTCCTATAAATAGGAGTTGACTTCGTGCCATTTGCACATTTCCACTTTTCCCGCTCAAAGCTTTCTCTCCTCCTCTCCAGCTTTCGTCGCCGTTCTTCCGCCGTACGCCGCCACACCGGAAATTCACAACTACCGTTCCAAGTAAGTTTTCGGCCCCTACTCTCTGTTTAATGCTTTCTACGGTGGTTTCTCCGGTGAACTGATGAAGTTTCTAGGGAGACCGCGGGGTTTTCGGCAAAAACGGAGGGGCTTCTGTAGATTTCATTTGAATGCCCCGGGGAACTGGGATGAATCCCCCGAGGACCTGATGAAGGCCCCGAGGACACAGGATGAATCCCCCGAGGTCATAGGATGAAGGAGTCGAGGACCTATTGAAGGTCTCGGGGATACAGGATGAATCCCCCGAGATCGTAGGATGAAGAAGTCGGGGACCTGATGAAGGTCCCACGGACGTTAGATGAACATCGCGGGGACGTGGGATTAATGTCCCGAGCATACTTGTGTGTGACCTCGAGCTTCATGCCTCGGTTTCTTGCTAACGCGGGGAGGTCTAATGGTCGAGTACGCGGGGATGTTTGCTGAACAGCCCGTCGTATCCTTTCTTCGCCCTTTCACTTGATTTGCGGTGGAAGGGTGAATTTGATTTGGGCTATCGAATTCTCCAATTTCCTCTGCTTTTAAGGTAAAGATGGCGACAATGGTCGAGGGAATTATAGAGACCGAAGATGAGCCCGACTCCACTGTGGCGCCGAGCACTGGTGTTAGGGAGCGGACGCCTAAAGACTGGGCTGGCGAGGAGCCTCTGGGCGTTTCGTCCTTGTTTACTACGGACTCCAATGATGCCTTTGCCACTGTCGAGAATTAATGTGAGGGTTCCTCGAAGAACTGGCTGGTGTACAAACCACGAGAACACCACCGCATCTGCTCGAGATTCAAAGGGATAAGATTCCCTATGTATGAGTTCACCTTCGACGAGGCGGGCTGGCGCCTGCCCTTCAGCGGCTTCTAACAAGAGGTGTTCACTTGGCTGCGTCTGGCCCCATCGCAGTTTCATCCCAACGCGCTCGCCTTCATTCGTGCATACGAGCTCGACTGCCAGTATCTCGGCATCGGGGCTACCATACCCTTGTTCTTCCGTATTTTTCACCTACAGAGGCAGACGATTGATGGGAGGCACAGTTGGGTATCCTTTAAATAAATGAGCAGGCTATTCTGGACTTATATGGACTCTATCCGCCACTTCAAGTCCCAGTATTATGTTGTCAAGCCCATCACATTCAAGGCCGCGAAGACAGCGTACGACCGGGTGTTCAAAGAAAAAGACGGCCAGCGGGTAGAAGTCCTCGAGGAGAAGTTCCCCCTGCAGTAGACAGAGGAGCACTTCAAGAAAGCCATTGATAGTTACATATTCAGCCCGGGTGCGTTGGTCGAGGAGGACCGGTTGGCTTACCAGGAGATAGTCAAGTTCTTCTCTGGTTTTAAACCTGCGCGGCTCGTGACCCCGGACGGGAAATTCATCTGCGATGACAGCGGGAAGATTTTAGAGGAGGCTTGCTTGATTACACGAGAGACCTCCTCGAGACACATTCCAACGAGGATACTTTCCTGCTGTTAGGTGGTGAGCGACTCCTTTACTTGGCTCCCTGTATATTTTTGTCGTTGGTGTACTGACGTGCTTGTTTTTCTTTTGCAGGCAAAATGTCGAGCAGGGTGGAAAAGAGCAAGTCGATCAGATGAGACAGCAGTGGCAAGGCCCCGTCCCGACCTCCGGGGACTCCTCCAGCTCCCCTCAGTGTAGCCAATCTCCGAATTCGCATGGGTCCCCAAAAAGACAAAAAACCATTAAACCAGCACATGTCGACCTCACTAAGAGCCATCCCGACGAGAAGTTCGTGCTCCCGCCCTGTTATCTGAGGCCTAACTTCTTCTCAGGGGCTAACTCCCCGACCGTTAGTGCATCTGAATCTCAGTCCATCTTGGACGTTGATCGGGCTGCGAGGAGAAAAATCTTGGCAGAGGACATGGCCGCGATGATGCGGGTCTTTGCCACAGAACTGGCCTTGAACGATGATACCTGTCCATCAGCTGAGCTGACCAAATTGCAGGACAGTTTCAGGTCAGTTGAGGCTGAGATGAAGAAGTTGGCCAAGGACCTCGTGGAGTGTAAGAAGCAGAATAAGGCCCAGGTCGAGCTCCAGGGACAGTTGGGGAAAAGCTGAAGAGCGCCGCTGAGGAGAGAAAAAATCTCCTGGCGAGAATCGCTAAGCTAGAGCAAGCTGTCAGACCTACTGCAGAGGAAACTGAGGAGGACAAGCTGCTGACCTCTCGGGCCGAATTGATCTCAAAGCTCAAGCAGACCGAGCAGGATGTCCTTGAGGCTGTCGAGGTGGGCATTGCTCTTGCTGTGAAGCAGCTCTAGATTGCGAATCCGGATGTCGAACTCATCACCGAGGGAACCGGGCCTTACCATAAGATGGTTGAAGGTCGGATTATCCCACTGGCGTCCGAGGAGGATGATGACGACGAGACCATGGCGGACAGGCAGCCTGAGGAGAACGCAGCTGTTTAGTTTTTCTTTTGTCTAGTTTGTTTGGCCTGCGTGCCAGTTTTTGAAATGACCTTTGCCCGGCCTGTGCGCCAGGGGCTCATGATATTTTTGTATGTACTCCTTGAACAATGGGCTTCTGCCCGATTTCAATGTATCATCTTTCTTTATCTTGTGTGTGTGATGTTCGTATGTTAATTATATATATGTTACTTTCATTTTTATCTAAGTATTTTAGGGCTTTGCTCGACTACGTTGTTCCTCGACCGTGTAGGGAACTGGTCGAGTGGTCGGAGTTGTATTCTGACCTTCAACGAGGCTAAGAGCTCGATCAAGGTCTTAGCTTCATGGCGTGGGCTTCCCATCGCAAGCTGGGTTCCCTGCCTAGCTGATACGGCGACGGTGAAGCTTGTTTGAGATGTCCCCGTCAGATCAAGGATCCTCGCGTACACACAACGTGGGCCCCTGTCTTCTTGTCTCAATGAGGGGAGTCGCGCTTGTACCTTAGTGCAACCCCGTGATCGCGACGCGGATGGAGTCGCGTGCAGTGCTTAATTGTAGTATTGTTTAAGCTTCTCAGCATTCCATGGTCGAGCAAGTTCCTCCCCGTGTAGATTTTCGAGGTAGTAGGCTCATGTCCCCGTTTTCGTGCTGACGCGGTAGGGGCCCTCCCAGTTCGCAGCGAGCTTGCCTTCTCGCGAATCTTTCTATTTCCTTTGTAGGACGAGGGTGCCTACCTGAAATTCACGTTTAATAACTTTGTTGTTATGGCGTAAAGTTATTTTCTACTTGAGTGAGGCTTCGCGAAGGGATGCGCCCGACCTTATCTCTTTGACCAGGTCGAGCTCCTCCCGTAGGGCCTCGTCGTTCATCTCCTCGTCGAGGTTAGACTCAGTCCTCCTCGAGGGTTCCCTTATTTCCACTGGAATCACTACCTCAGTTCCGTAGGTCAGTCGAAAGGGGTCTCCTCGGTAGTGGAGTGTGGGGTTATCCTGTAGGCCCAGAGGATACTGTGTAGCTCCTCGACCCACCTTTTCTTGGCGTCGTCCAGCCTCCGTTTTAAGCCTCGTAGAATCACCCTGTTGGCGGCCTCGGCTTGCCCGTTTGTTTGTGGGTTCTCGACCGAGGTGAAGTGTTGCTTCGTGCCCAGATTGGTGATGAAGTCCTGAAAGTTCTAGTCGGTGAATAGTATCCCATTGTCGGTGATAATTGTATGGGGCACGCCGAACCGGGCAAGTATGTTTCTCTTGTAGAAACGTAGTATGTTGTGGGCCGTGATTTTGGCCACGGGGACGAAAGCGTTTTGAGCTCACTGGGCGGTGCCAGGTGCATGTCCCTGTGTCACTGGCATCTGTCGCATTTCTTGACGTGGTCCTTGGCGTCATGCTGCATGGTGGGCCAGTAGTACCCTGCTCGAAACACTTTACGGACTAGTGATCAGCCACCGAGGTGTTGCGCGTTGATCCCCTCATGAATCTCTTGGAGTATGCCAGGGACCTTAGACTCCTCGATGAATCTGAGAAGCGGGGTCGAGAAGTCGCGTCGATATAACTTATCGTCGACAATCGGATACGAGGAGGCACGTCACCTCACTACTTTGGCTTCGTTAGAGTCGTCGGGTAGTTTTCCTGTGGTGAGGTACTCGTACACCGGGGTCATCCAATAGTGGTCGTCTCCAATAGCGTTAACGTCATCCGCGGGGATGGGTTTCTCGATGCTCGGTCGCGGGAGCACTTCTTGGATGACGAACTTGTTCCCGCCTTTTTTCTTTGTGCTCGCGAGCTTCGATAGGACATCTGCTCAAGTATTGTGTTCGCACGGAACGTGATTCACTTCCGCCGAGGTGAACTTCTTCATCATTTCTTTTACTAGAGCCAAGTATTCGATGAGGTTGTCGTTCTTGGCTTGGTATTCTCCTCGCACCTGGGAGGCCATGAGTTGGGAGTCGGTGAATATCTTCACTTCCTTGGCACTGAGGTCCCCGACCAGCCGTAAACCAGCGAGGAAAGCCTCGTATTCGGCCTGGTTGTTCGTCGTCGAAAAGGACAGCGTGAGGGAGAGGAGTTGTCTCACGGGTTGCTCAGTCCTTACCACGATCGTGTGGGCCAAGAAGTAATGTCGCAGTCTTCAGGCCACGGTGACGAGGGCCAGAGCAACTTTTTTGATCTGCTGGTATCTAAGTTCGGGACCCTGGAGGGCTTTGCTGGTGAAGTAAACTGGCTTTTGCCCGTCGGGGGTCTCCCAGATTAGAACCGCGCTGACTGTTTCACTCGTGACGGCGAGGTATAGAAACAATGTTTCCCTAATTTCTGATCGTGAGAGGACAGGGAGTTCCGAGAGCACTTGTTTGAGGTGGAGGAGCGCTTGCTCGCATTCCTCGGTCCATTTGAACGTGGCATCCTTGCGCAGGAGTTTGAAAAATGGGAGTGCGTATTGCGCCGATTTGGCCACGAAGCGGGAAAGCGAGGTGAGCATTCCGTTTAGCAGTTGTATCGATTTCTTTGAGTTTGGTGTTGGGAGTTCGGAGAATGTCCTGCACTTGTCGGGGTTTGCCTCGATCCCTCGCTCCTTGAGGTAGAAACCAAGCAACTTTTCTGCCCGGACGCCGAAGGTACACTTCTCGGGGTTGAACCTCATCTTGCATTTCCTCGCCGTGTCAAAGACCCTTTTGAGGTGGGCAGCGTGGTCGACTTTTTCTGCGGACTTCACAATCATGTCGTCCATGTAGACCTCGAGCGTGTCGCCGGTCTTTCCCCAGAAGACTTTATTCATCATCCGTTGGTATGTCGCGCCGGCATTCTTCAGGCCGAAGGGAATTACATTGTAGTAATAGTTGCCCGACTCGGTCATGAAGGTTGTGTACTGCTTGTCGTCTTTGACATGGGGATTTGATTGTACCCGGAGTAAGCGTTCATGAATGATAATAATTTGAAACCTGCAGAATTGTCGACCAATTGGTCGATGTTAGGCAAGGGATAAGCATCTTTAGGGCATGCCCGGTTAAGATCAGTGTAATCAACGCACATCCTCCATTTCCCATTATTTTTCTTGACAAGTACAATGTTGGACAGCCAGGTGGTGTATCGGGCTTCCGAAATAAAATTTGCCTCTAAGAGGTCTTTTACAGCTTTTTCAGCAGCCTCCGCTTTCTCGGGAGACTACTTACGCCTACGTTGCACTATAGCCCTAGCAGCTGGATCTACAGTAAGCTGGTGACAGGACACTTCTGGGTCGAGGCCGGGCATCTCCGACGCGCTCCACGCGAACAAGTCAGCATTTTCCCGGAGGTAAGCCTTCAGTTGTTTCCTCGCCAGGTCAGGTAACCCGGGTACCAATCTTTACATTCTTGTCTGGATCTTCGCGGAGAGTGATGAGCTTGAAGTCTCCATTTGGAATGGGGTGCGTTGGGTGGAGAGGCTTCATGTTGCCTTCGACTGGGAGATCGTTACCCGCTGCTCCTCTTTGCTCCTACTCATTGGGGAAGCGGCTGTCGAGGTCCACCGTGTCGACACGCAGGAGTGGCTTTTGCTCGACGTCTGGGACTGGATTATCTCCGGTCTTGGACCTGGCATTGATCAAGTTCAGGCCCTTGGTCGCAGCTTCGAAGCATCTCCTAGCAGCTTCGATATCCTCGTGGAGGGTGACGACCCGGCCTCTGGTCGTGTAGTATTTCATCTTCAGGTGGACCGTAGACGGTACCACCGTGAGTTCGGCCAGATTCGTTCTCCCCAGGATGTACTGGTACAGGGAGGGGCAGTCCACTACCAAGAAGCGGGTCTTGACTTGTCGGGCAGTGTCGTCACTCCCGAAAGTAAACATCAGCTCGACGTAGGCCCATGGTCTGGTCGTTGTGTCGTTGAAACCTTGGAGGTCTGAGTCCATGTAGGGGGTCAGATGCTTTTCATTGAGCTGGAGGGTTTCGAATAGGTGGGCGTACATGATTTCCACCGAACTTCCTTGGTCAACCAGAATTCGACGAACATTGAAGTTCGCCATCTACACCCTGATCAAGAGAGGGATAGTGGAGTTAGGGGCGTCACCCGGCAGTTGCTCGAGGTAGAAGGTGATGGGGTTCGACTTCCCTCGTACCTTCTCGAAGGTGGCGGTCTGGGAAGAGCTTGCGTCGATCAGCTCGTCAAATTTCCGCTTGATCGACCCTACTGAAACCTTGTTGAACCCCCCGCCAGATATAACCATCGTCGTGGGGAAACTTTCCCAAGGGCTAAGAGTGATCACAGGGTCCTCGGGGGGAAAATACTACCACAGACTACGAGCTTCCACGGGGTCCACGATCTCTTCAGGAACGTAAAAGTCCTATGGCCGAGCGATGCTCAGAGCGACTTACAATCTGTTATCTCCAGAGGGAGGGTTCGCTTCCTCGACGCTTTGTGCGTCCCGTGCATCTGGTCCAGGAATGTCATCCCTCTTCGTATACTGCTTTAGATGCCCCTCCTTAATCAGGATCTCTATCGCATCCTTGATGTGGATGCAGTATTCGGTGACATTCTCATGGCTCCGATGGAACCTACAGTATTTGGACTTGTCAGTGTTTGATTTGGGGGTCGTCGGCTTCGGGAAGCGGACACCCCCTTTTTGAAATTCCGAGTTTATACACTCGGCCAAAATTCGCTCGCGGTGAGTAGTGTGTACTCTGTGAACCGGCCAGCTGGACCTCTCGGCTCGCGAGAGTCCCTGGGACGGTCTTCTCTTCTTCTCTCTCCCCCTCGCCGGGGGGCAGTAGAGTCTTCATGCCTGGAGCTTCGGGGGCCCTCTTGGTGCCGCGAGTCACGGGCAAAATGGGCGGCCTCCAACTCCTCATACTGGATTTATGATTGGGCCTTATGAAGGAGCTCTTCCAAGTTGCGGGGTCTATGGATGCCCACAGCTTTGGCGAACTCGGTGCGAGGACGCCGTCCTCGCTCGATCAGGAACTTCCTCATGTCATCCGTGGTGGCAACCTGGACGGCTTCCCGGTTGAATCTCTCGATGTAATCCCTGAGAGATTCGTCTTTTCCCTGGATGATGGCGTCGGGAAGCAATGAAATGTCTGGAGAACTGTCTCTTCAGTTCCTTCCAGGTGGTGATGGACTCCGGCTTGAGGCTTTTATACCACGACATGGCACCTTTCTTGAGGGTGGTCGGGAAGAGCCTGTATTTGATAGCTCCCCGGACATTCCGGTAATCGAGCATTGCCTCGAAGCTCTCGACGTGATCGTCGGGGACAGCTGTACCATCGTACGTCGCCAAGGGTGGAGGCTTTTCCATCCCCACGGGTATAGGGGTCTCCATAATCTCCCTGGACAGCGGGGTCCGCTGGTCGTCCTCGTCACTCCTAACTGGTGACCGTGACGGGGAGTGGTCGCCCTGAACATGCTTGCTTCGTCGGGGGGAGCTTCTCGGTCGGGTCTTCGGTTTTTCGTCGTACCCGTCAGCCTTGCTCATCTTTTGGTCAGGGGAACGTCGTTCCTTTCGAGGGGGGGATCGATTGCGCTTCTGGGCGACCACAGGTTGGGGTCGTTCCAGACACGGGCGACGCCCCACAGGCTGGGGGGACGAGCTCAAGGAGTCATCCCGTCTGGTCCTCCGCAGGGGAGGAGAAGGACTGTGAGATGGAGGGCGACAATGTCTCTGTGAGGAGGAGCGTTGTCGTCGGTCCCTTTTAAGCGCTCCTATCGGCACGTTCTGCTGGGAGATCAACAGGTTGGTCTGATTGATCAGAGTGAATAGAGCCACCGTGTTTGGATCAGCATTCGGTGGCGCGGGGATCAGCTGGTAGGCGGTCGGGCTTCCATCATGTTGGGCGGGGTTAAAAGTCGCGTCATCAGAGGAGGGGGAGGCGGTACGCCCGTCCCTCTTGTCGCCTTCTTTGACGTTAACAACCACATTGGGATCGTGGTCATCACCATTGTTGAACGGAGCCAAGGCGGTGTCCGGAGCATTGGCGTCAGTTTGAGGACTGGCCATGATTGTTAGAAAATGAAAGTTGCTTTGGTTTTTACAAGGAGAAAAATGAGGAAGCAAAGGTTCCCACAGACGGCGCCACTGATCACACCTGATCAGAAAGTGGATCAGTGGCTAGCAAACGTCGTGAGCTCCGGTACGCCGGTGGGGGTGTACCTGCAAGGTACTCCGATGCTAAAGTCAGAAACAGAGCAAGCAAGTACAGAAGGTAGTGAGAGTAAGAATTAGAATACTGACCCTCTAGTGAAAGAGGGTATTTATAGTGTGCCCCCAGCGTTGGACCAACCTTCGTCTGCACTGGATTGGGTTACTAGGCCCAATGCAGATAACTGCCAGGGCTTACGTGGCGTAGGGAAGACCAGCACGTGGTCTTCGCCCTGGAGTAACTGCCCCGAGATCTCCGGAAAGTGGGTAGACCGACCCTTTCGGAGGTGGGTAGTCACTTGATGATGTGTCCCCGCGGGAGGATCACGTGGAGTACGTGGGGAGGATGCTCGTTCTCTCCCTGAGCCATGTAGTCTCTGCTCGACATCGATGGGATCTGAGTGTGCTCGACGAGAGAGAGAGGATTGGGCCTTATTGGGCCTCTCATCGCAGTATTGGGTTGGGCCTGCCTAACGAATGGGCAGGCGCTGGCCCAGTCCAGAACAATATTGATGTGTATGTTATATGTGTATAGATTTTTAAAACATTTCGTTTAGTTTATATGTGATCGTATATACTTTAATTCATTTATTAATAATAATTTCTATTTTATTTTTTACTTTTAAGCGAGAATAGAGAGAGGCGATTTCTGGTAGTTGAACCACGGCGGCGAGGATAATCCTGTGCGGTGGTTTATGTTCACAACCTACAAACTTCCAGATCCAAAGTCTTGCTCGTGGACGAGATTTTGTTCTGATGTTGGTTTAAACTCCTATTCTTAGGAATAGAGACCACTTTAGGGCAACTCTTGTCTATGAGTCATTTTTAGGTTTGGGAGTATGGGGAGGGGAAGGGGACGTCTGAAGAAGAAGTAGGTGCTTTCTCCCCTTGTTTGTACTTTGGAAATGGAAAAAGGGACGGAAAGTAGGAGCAACTCGATGAGCACGAAAAGTAGTGTTAGGGATGAAAATGAAGCATGACCAAGCGAGAAAGAGGAAGTAGTGAAGCAGCTGAGTGCAGAAAATGTTGAAACTAACAAAGAGCTAGAGGCAAACGAACCACCAAAGAAATTGTGGGTGGACATCATTAGCGGCAACAGAATGGCATCTAACGGAATGGAAATTGAATTTGTTGCCCCTAATCTGGTTGAAGGAGAAGTTGAAGTGGAAATTGAAGAATCGTATGTTGAATCAGAAATGAAATTCTGGGAGTCAGCTCTGATTATGTATGCTATGGGTAATGATCTCAGCATGAATGCAGTAAAAAAATTTATGAACAAATTCTGGAACTTTGTCAAGCTTCCAGACATGTTTTACCATGAGGAAGGCTACTTTTTACTCAAATTCCAATCGTTCAAGGATCGTGACATGGTGTTAATGTGTGGCCCCTTCACAATTTAAAATGTCCCAATGGTGCTGAAGGAATGGTGTCCAGAGTTCAACTTCAAAAGGGATATGCTGAGGGCTCTCCCCATTTGGGTGAAACTCCCTATGCTTCCTTTGCACTTGTGGGGGGATAAAAGTCTTGGAAAAATTGGGAGTGCTATTGGTAAGCCATTGTTCACTGACGAGTGCACTGTTAATAAACTTAGAGTTTCATATGCCAGAATTCTTGTTGAGGTGGATGTTACCCAAAAACTTAAGGATGATATCACTATTAAGGATTGTGAAGGCAAGAAGTTCTCTCAAGTAGTGGAGCATGAGTGGAAGCCCAAATATTGTGAAGTGTGCCAGAAATTAGGTCATTCATGTGCCAATGAGAAATCAGGGGCTTTCAAACAATGGAAACCTAAGCAAGTAGAAGTGAATGAAGTTGTGCAAAAGAAAAAGTCTGAAACGATGGAACAGGGAAACAACTCCACTCCAAAAGAGGATATCATCAATGCTAGTACTTCTTGGACTCAAGTGTCTTTAAAAAAGACCAAAGGTAAGGCCATAGCCATTGATAGAAATGATAATGTTGACTGTCATAATGACTTTGATACACTTGGTATTTGGGATGATCCAAGTGTTCAAGAAGGGATCCCATGATTATTTCGTGGAATGTGAGAGGTATGAATAATGCAGGGAAAAACAGGGAGGTAATCAATAGAATCAAAAACCTCAACCCTGCCATAGTTGTTCTTATAGAAAGTAGAGTTAAAGAGAAAAAGGCAAGTGCCATTAGAAATAAGATGGGAACCAATGGAGTTTTATTGATAATTATGACAGTCATAGTAATGGTAGAATTTGAGTAATGTGGAATGATAGCAGAGTTCAAGTTAAAAAGCTCAATTGTTCAGACCAGTTTATTCATCTTGATGTGGTCTCTTTGATTGACAATAGAAAGTTTTACTATATTGTTGTTTATGGTGCTAATAAGTTGGAAGATAGGAAATTACTTTGGAGAGATATTGAAAAACTCTCAGCCAATGGAGATTGGATGCTCATTGGTGATTTTAACAATGTGTGTAGTACATTGGACAGAGTTGGTGGGAGAGATGTGATGGAGTATGATTATAGTGATCTTTTAGATATGATGGATAGGGTTGGTCTTCATGAAAAATATAGTAAAGGAGACCACTTCACCTGATTTAACAAGCATGAAAGAGGGGCCATTTACTCAAGAATAGATAAAGTGCTTGGTAACATGGCATGGATCCAAAATAACATTGGATCAACTCTCAAAATTATGGAACCTGGTGTGTCTGATCATGCCCTGTTGTACTTAGAGAACCCTCAAAGTATGCAGACTAGAAAGAGCAGATTCAAATTTCAGAATGATGTGGTCAAAGTGGATGGTTTCCATGAAGTAGTTAGAACCAATTGGAACAAGCGAGTTAATGGGACTGCTATGTATATTATGTGGAGAAAACTTTATAATACAAGAAGTACTATCAGAGATCTTAGCAAACCTTTTAAAGGAATTAGTGAGCAACTGCTGAAGGTTAGAGAGGACCTGAAAGATTCTCAGGAGTATTTGGTGCAGGACAGGTTCAACAGTAATATTATTGAGAAAACCAAGAGGTTATCTGAAGAAGTCATAAGACTTAGCAATCTTGAGGAGCAATTGTTATACCAAAGAGCTAAGATAAAATGGATTAGATTAGGGGATGGTAATAACCATTTCTTTCATGACTCTTTAAAGCAAAAAAGTAAAAACTCTCAGATTCAAGCTGTTACTGATAGTGATGGAGTTTGTCAAACTGAGCAGAAGAAAATTGAAGAGGAAATCTTTAAGTTTTACAAGGGGTTGGTTGGCAAATCTGCTGATAGTTTGAAGAGTGTCAACTTGGTGGATTTGAGGAATGGTCCTCAATTGGACAACACCCAAAGAGAGGCCTTGGTTTTCCCTGTCACTGAGTTAGAAATCAAAACTGCTATTTTTGGTATCCATGACAATAATGCTCCTAGAATTGATGGGTTTGGGTCCAAATTCTTTAAAGCCTCTTGGGATATTATCAAGGAGGATTTGGCTAAAGCAGTATGGGAATTTTTTGGAACTAGTAGTATGCTTAAAGCTATTAACAGTACTCTTGTGACCCTTATACCTAAAGTTAACAATGCCACCATGATCAAGGACTATAGACCCATTTCTTGCTGCACAACTCTATACAAGATTATATCCAAGATCATGGTTAATAGACTGAGCAAAGTTCTCTCCAGTATTATAGACAATAGTCAAGCAGCCTTTGTGCCTGGTAAGCGTATCCATAACCATATCCTGCTTGCTTTTGAGTTGATCAAAGGTTATAGTACAAAAAGTGGACCTCCTAGGTGCATGATTCAAATGGACTTACAGAAAGCTTATGACACTGTTGAGTGGGGAACCCTTGAATCTATCATGAAGGAGATGAATTTTCCCAACAACTTCATCAAATGGACTATGGCTACTGTTTCTTATGTCTCTTATAGGTACAATGTTAATGGAGAGCTAACCAACATCCTCAAGGCTAAGAGAGGGTTGAGTCAAGGATACCCCTTGTCTCCCTTGATCTTTGTCATAATGATGGAGTATCTTCATAGAAGACTGCAAAGGTTATGCAATAACCCTAATTTCAACTTCCATTCAAGATGTGAGAAACTTAAAATCATCAACATTAGTTTTGCGGATGACCTCCTTCTTTTTCTAAGAGGTGATGTTGGGTCTGTGGAGTTAATTATGGAAATTTTTCAAGAATTCTCTGATGCTACGGGGCTGGTGGTGAATCCCAATAAATGCATGGTCTATTTTGGCAATGTGGATGCGATCTCTAAAAGGACCATCATGCAAAGAACTGGTTTTACTGAAGGTTGCCTCCCTTTTAAGTATCTAGGTATACCCCTGTCCAGCAAAAGGTTATCTGCTAGCCAATGCCTAATGCTGATAGAAAAGATTACTTGTAAAGTGAGACATTGGTGTCCCAAGCTGTTGAGCTTTGTTGGTCGTAAATAACTCATCAATAGTGTTATTTTTGCTATAACTAATTATTGGGTTCAGTGTATTCCTATTCCTAAAGCAGTGCTGACAAAAATTGAAGTGATATGTAGAACTTTTCTGTGGTCCAACAGTGACAAGATAACCAAAAAATCCCCTATTTCTTGGAGCAGGGTCTGTCTTCCTAAAGCAAAAGGAGGGCTTGATGTGATAGATATTCGTGATTAACTGTGCTTGTTTGGCCAAGTTATTGTGGAATCTCTGTAGAAAGGAGGATAGTTTATGGATCAAGTGGATCCATAGCTATTACATCAAAAACCATGATACATGGACTGCTCCCATCAAGGGCTCCTCATCTTGGATTCTAAAAAGTATTTTTAACCAAAGAGATATGCTTAGTCAAATACCTGATTGGAATCAGATGGTGCAGCAGCCAACTTTCTAAACAAAAACCTTGTACATGGCCTTGAAATGCCAAAATGCTAGTGTGGATTGGAAGCACCTGATAACCCGCAACCCAGCCAGGCCTAGAGCTGTCCAAACTCTGTGGTTGGCATACCACAAAAGGCTTGCAACTAAAGAGAGATTGTGCAGAATGGGAATATTGAGGGAAGATAAATGTTATTTTTGTATGGAACAAGAAACCATCCAACATTTATTCTTTGATTGTGTTAGAACTAGAAACTTTTGGAACGACATTATGGAGTGGATGCAAATCAATCATAGGGCGCATAATTGGGATGAAGAGTTAGCTTGGCTCATGAGATATTGCAAAAGTAAGAACTGGAGATCTATTGTGGTCAAAAGTGCCATAGCAGAAACTCTCTACTTTGTTTGGATGTATAGGAATGAGGTGTGCTTTAAAGGGTCTAGTAATAGGGACAATGTTGTGCCCAATATATTGAATTGTGTGGTGCAGAGGCTTTGGTTGAACACCAAAGTTAGGAAACATATGTTAGCAAGTTGATGTTACCAAAAATTTTCTTGTTTCTTGCTAGGTTGTCTTGGTGGCTGGATCGTTTGATCGTCGTGAGTTGTATTGTTTTTTGGTTTAGAAAATAATTTTGCTCTTTCCAAAAAAAAATTCTATTTTTGTTATTTTTAATTATTTTGTATTTAAAAATAATAATACTCACTTATATTTTTTTGTTACTTTTAAGAATCATTATTTTTTATAACTAGATATTTTCTATTACTCAAATCCATTAATGATATATATTAATTATTATGTAATTAATATTAATAAATTTTAATTATAGAAGAATAATAATTGTTTTGTTGAAATTAATTTTTAGTAATATATTAGCATCAGAGATAGTTTATTTCAAATACAATAATATTTATTTACATTTTAAAACAATAATAAATAACTAAAAATAATAAGAAAAAAATGAATAATACGAATGAGTTACTAATTTTCTATTTACTATAAGATATAATTAATATTCATTAATATTAAAAAAAATTATTAAAAAATTGGTTAATAATAATTTTACATGTAAAAAATAATTTTATGGAATAATATGTGTCATTAATGGTAATATATCAAATGTAAAATATTATTACATTAATGTGTCATTAATGCAACCACACAATAATATATTAAAAAGGTTATTTAATTAACTACAAAATTAATTTAAAATCAATCTTTTTTTTTTACAATGAGAGGGCACAAGGCCTAAACAAGAAAAAAAACTAGGCAACCAGCCTCAGAGACAACCTAGAACTATCTAACCTAAACAAATTCATAAGCGACAATGGACACTCATCCAACCAGGAAACACCAAAAGAACTCGACAGACCAAATTTTGCAAGAGAATCTGCACACTGATTTACCTCTCTGAAAATATGTTGTTTACATAAAACTATACTACTGATAGTGGATTCTTCTTCCTGGCTTAGTATGCCCCCAGAAGTAGGTGATATGCACCGAACTGAGTTATCATATTATGTGTTATTTATCATTCTGCAATTTACAGTTCAGTTTTGATTAACATGTTAGAACAGATGTCGAAACATCTGTCTCTCTGCAGTTACTGATATTCTGGATATCAGTTTGTTGTTTTGTTCCTTGTTTATATATTATGCAGAACAATGTCATGACATGTGTTAGGATATCTGCTATCTGCTTTACCAGAATTTCAATTGGTATCAGAGCAGGCATCCTTTCTGTTTCTGGATGAGATCTTTGGGAGATACTTTCTGGCGTTTTAAACAAGGAGGATTTTTGGAGATCATACCATTCACTCAGACATACTCACGGGTATTAATGGATGGGATAGATGTTCTGGATCTAAGGTAACAACTTGGTGGTTGTTCATGTTTTCTGAGGAGGTTCTACAACAACTATAGGAGAAGTGGCTAGTTCTCTTGTTGGAGTGTCTTATAAGATGTCCTGACATCTTATTAGGGCATGTTGAAGATGTTCCTTGGTGGTTCCGCTGCATATGTTTCTGATGGAAGAGCTCTGGTATTTATGGGATTCTGGGGTTGTGACTGAAGAAAGATGGTGGAAGATCTCAATTGTTGGCTTCTATATTTGAAGATATCTACATCTTTTTATTCCAAAGTCGGGAGTGATGGAATGGAGAGAGTTGTTGGTAGATGTCTGTTATGGTGACTTGGTACTTGAAAGCTTGGTTCCATTGTGTATCTTGAAGTCAGTTGAAGAGAAAAGGAGTTAAGATTAAGTTTATCAAGCTCTTGCTCTAGGAATTTGATAAATTATTGTTTGGCTAAGTTGTCAAAGAAACTTGAGGATTCTCTCAAGTCTACTCATAAAGGCATCTCAGTTGTGCATCTGGAGTCTTCTAGTTACTCTTCTGACTAGAGGGTGTTTCTGTGAAACACAAACCTAAAGAAAGTGGAGGTGGTTTATTTTCATCGTCCAGAAGTGCAAGGAAGGATTCATCTTTCTTAATCCTAAGGATGAATCCAATCTGAATAGAGATTTCAGAACTGTTGAGGTAAATAGGGTTTGTTTAGAGAGAATCTTAGTTACTTGAGTCAAGGGTGGTAGCCTTGGTATCTCAACACTTTGTTTGTCAAGAAAGATACTTGCAAAGATTGAATACTTGATAAGTGTTCATGGAGTGACCTGTTGGAGTATGGCTTCAACAGTGAAACAGGGTTATTTAACAAGAATTTAAGATCAATTGTTATTTGTGATATTCACAAGTATTTAATTGATTATCCTTGTATTTGAAGTTCAAGATTAGTGATGTTTAACAAGATGTTAAAACATTTCTTCATCAGAGTTTGTGCAGAATCACGGGAGGGGTATTGCATATGCTTTTGGATCTATTTCTCTTGGGTGTTGACCTAAGAATCTACTTCAGTCTGGTGTGGCAGAAGCATCTGATCTCTAGAGAGTTTCCTGGCAAGAAACTAGTCTAGACAATAGTGATGTTGAAGATGAAGAAGAAAACATCATAATCTTGATGAATATTTCTTGGGTCAGTTTATTTATGATCTAGGAGTATTGGAGTGTAGCAGGTGTGTCTAGAAGCATCTGATGCTTATCTGGAAAGTGTCCTGGCAAGAGACTTGTCCAGTATATGGTGTTGGTGATGGCACAACTTGGGTCAGTTTATTTCTGATCTAGGTACATAAGAGCATGTGATCTTGCTCATCTTGGAAGTCAAGGATAAGTGGCAGTTATCTCTAACTTTCTGTATATTGCTCTACTTAAGGAAAGTGGCATTCCTTTGGTTTAGCTGTGGTGTAGTCTATGACTACTTCTTTTCTGAAGAATCAGACTTGGCACGTTTGAGTTCTTTGGAGTTGTGAAGCAGATATTCATCAAGGTGTGAGCATGAATTGAATACCTGTGATATGATTAAGCAGGATGGAGGTTGTCTACTCAAACTTGGTTGTTGAATCAAGTCTATGAGAACATGGAACTCTTGTTCTATTATAGGGAGGAGGTTCTTCTAAGTGGCAGAAGGAATGGCTGAATTCCTCAGCTGGATGTCTGATCAGATGTCATGACATCAAGCAGAAACTTCGGGGTCTTAGTTGATGTTGTGGCGCATCATAGTAAGATAAGTTGATCTTCTCAGAAATAAATGGAATTAATGCTTCAAAAAGGTCTATCTCATGCAGTTTACGGGAGCTGTGGGAAGGAGAAGATGTTACATGTCTAAGGCTTGGTGGATCCAAGATGGCTTGCTATGGAGTAAGTGGACTATGTGACTTAAAGATTAGGTTTCATTGGTGGATCAGAAGGTTTTCTGAAACTATGAAGAAAAGATAAGATTAATCAAACTGTGGCATTTGGTTGATCTTTATCATGCATTCAAGCAGGGTGCTTGGAACTAATTACTCTTGGGCAGAAGGGTAGTTGGGTGAAGACTTAAGGAGGTTCTTGTTCAATTCTATCTTGGAGCTTGTGGTAGAAGTTCTAAGTTGATTATGGAATATTACCTTTTTTTGGTGGATGAGAGTTTATTTCTCTCTTCGGTTATCTGGAGTTCTTGTTGATCATGCTGGTGGCGCAGTGTTGTTTGAAGATCTTTAGTTGGATTACTATGCTGATAGTAAGTCCAGTGGTGGACATATCATGAACCATGTTGGTTGGTGTCTGTGATATGTGAAGGATGTCCTAAGTGATGTTAGAACATCATCTGGGTTAGTTATCCTTGGAGTAGGATTCTAAGTTTTGTGTGTGGAACTTGACACTCACATTGTGTCTAAGAAGTATTTATCTTGTCATACGGAAGAATGATGAGTAAAAGACTGTCTTGGAAGTCTGATGTGAATAAGGTATCAGACTGAAGTGAATCATGAGTTGATTGCATGAAGGTCTGGATTCTGATGTGTTCAGAATATGGTAGCTGATATTCACTAGTTGAATTAGAAGTGTTTTATCTTATCATATGGGAGAATGATAGATTGAATATTGTCTTGGATCATGGGGTATTTATCTAGAAGACTGACTCGTGCTGAAGTCAGAATACTTGTGGAGAGGTGGTTTCTTCTGCTACAAGTCATGCTAGAGAGAAGTGGATCAGATTGGTGCTTGGGGAGCAAATAAGCTGAGGATTTCTGGAGCATGTGTTTGATGTCCTTCAAGTGTGAAGAACATCTGGACAAGCTAGCAAACTAAGGGGCTCTGTTGTCTCTTTGAGGAATTTGAAGCATTCCAGATTCAATTAGGTTGTATCTCAGGGAACAAGGATATCTATACATGAGAATTCAGGAGGAATTCGTATGGTGTATGAATGGTTTTTGGACGAGAGGGATCAATGGTGTTTTGGTCTCAATCCAATATTTTGTTGGTTGTGGTACAAGGATGCGTTCCTGGTACTCTAACTATATGATCATGAAGTTGTCATGGGATATCATGTAGTGATTTTGGGTGTTTCTTGGTGAAGACGCATCTTTTGAGAAAGATAGGGGGAGAACTTCTGTCTGTTAAATGTACTATTATGGTACATGGAGTGCTTGAGGATCAAGCATCAGGTGAATGCGTTCAGCAGGTGTGTTGAACAGAGGGTGCGCTCTTAAAGACACGAAGATGTGGCTTATGTTTTCCATTCATTTAGTGTGTTCTTCTTGCAAATGAGCACTGGTTATCTACGACAGGGGAGTTAGACTTCTATTTTTGGATATGTTGCTGTAGTAGTGCAGATTATCTATCAAGATTGTTTGTGGTTTCAAGCAGTTTGTGATAGACTACCTCAGTTGAGGATGATATGTCAGACGAGATGTCGTGACATTGCTCTACTGGTATAAGTTCTAGGTGGACTTATCAGGTTATTCTGATTCAGTCATTGGGTGTCAATGGATTGAATCAAAAGTGGTACAAGTATCTTGGGAGTCTCTATTGCAGTCTGAAAGAAATTAGTTGTCTCTGGTGATGGAAAGATCAATGGAAGAATTCTGCAGTGATCAAGTCTGCTAATTCTGGATTAAGGAATTGATATAGAATAAAGAGAAAAAGGTTGTAATTGTCGTTCTGTCTGTGGGATCCATAAATCTGACAAAGTCAAGTTAGGTATCAGGACACTGCTCAGAAGAGGTTTCAAGGACAAGTCAGAAAAAGTGGAATCTTTCGAAACTAACTTGACCAGCAATTATTGCACTCATTGACTAGTCTTTTGTTTCCTTCAAGTGGATTGGCTCTACCTATATAGCTTCTTCAATATTTAAGGAGGATCGTGCTAAAACATCTTTCTTATTAAGTTGAGAGCAAATGGGTTTTGTCCGTGTTTGGGTAAGCACAATCTGGGTTTGGGTCTGCATGGACCATTTTTGCCAACTTTTGGCTAAAATGGGGGAGAATGGCTTCTGGCTTCCTACCACTGCATGCACCATCAAGTTGAAGAATTTTTTAGCCAAAATTTGTCAAAAGGGGGAGATTGAAAGCTCCAATGGTTTGACTAAATTTTGGTAAAACATAATGTTGGAAGAGATGTTCCAACATGAAGAGTTATGCCCCAGACCAAAGATGTCGAATGAAATGTCACAGCATGAAGATTCGACATCATGACTATCACAGCAGGTTTTGTGATTAAACCTGTTCCAAGATTCAAGGCGCGATTGGAAGTGGATCAAGGAAAAAAGATTTGAAGCCCAACGCAGCAGAAGCCTATAAAAGAAGACCAAAACCTAGGCAGAAAAGAGAGGGAGGACGACATAGACTTAGGAATCCTATTTTGTAAAGTAGGGTTTAGGTTTTGAGAGTCATAGGTTTCTCTTGTAAGTCTCCCTTTGTATCAATTTGATACATTGTGGTAGACATAGGTACTTGTACAGATTCAGAAACTCGTAGGTAATGAATCGTGTATTGTTCTTGGATGAAGCTTTTAAGCAAATCCAAGTTAACTTGTTAGTCAAGGATGCTTAACTGAACTTTGTGAAAGCACCTGTTGTTTGACTAAATTTTGCTAAAACATTCTGATGATAAACTTGAAGAATCTGCAGAAGAAAAAGATGTCGAAGGAAATGTCTCTACATCCTGTCTGACTTGGTAAGTTAGCAGGTTTTAATCAGTCGTAAGAATTAAGGAACGGATCAAGGAAACACAGGATCAAAGATTGAAAGCCCAACACAAAAAGAAGACTATATAAGGAGACTTAGACCTAGGTTTTAGTAATTGTACGTTTTGTATCACTTATAACTTTGTAACCTAGTTCTCTTGTGTTGAATAAGGGTTTAGGGTTTGAGAGTGGTTGGCTCTCTTAGGAGTTGTAAGTCTCCACTCTATATTATGGGATGCAGGGTGGAAGGCATAGGTACAGGGACACAACCAGAAACCTGTAGGTAATGGTTGGTGTATTGTTCTTGGACGAAGCTTTGAAGCAAGTCCAAGATAACTTGAAGGTCAAGAAACCGCGACAGTTCTGAATTGGCAGAAGACAGAGATATCACAGGTTGTGATTAGGATGTGAGTGGTGTATCTCATATCAAGGTTGTAAATCATGGAGTTTAGCCTTGGTAAAGATGTTCATGGGGTAGATGTTAGGTATAGAGTTGTAAATGGGGGAGTTTAGCTTTGTAACAGTTCTACAGATAGTGAAGTCTTCATCCTGGATTGGTATCCCCCAGGTGTAGGTGAATTGCACCAAACTGGGTTAACAATTACTGTCTTATTTAACATTCTGCAATTTACAGTTTTGTTAATGTTCTTGACTGACATGTTGGATCAGATGTCGTTACATCTGTGATGGTGCAGTTCTGATATTCAAGGTATCAGTCTGCAGTTGCGCCTCTGAGTTTAAAAGAGTATGTAGCATAATGTCTTGACATGTGTTAGGACATCTGCTGTCTGCATAGGCCAGAATTTCAATTGGTATCAGAGCAGGCATCCTGTCTGGTTCTGGATGAGATCTTTGGGAGATACTTTCTGGCATTTAAATAAGGAGGAGTTTTGGAGATCAGATCAATCAACTCAGACATACTCAAGGGTATTAATGGATGAGATGGATGTTCTGGATCGAAGGGAGCAACCCATAGGTTGTTCATGTTGCTGAGGAGATTCTACAACAACTACAGGAGAAGTGGCTAGTTCTCTTGTAAGTGTGTCTTATAAGATGTTGTGACATCTTATTAGGGCAAGCAGGATCTGTTCCTTAGTGGTTCCGTTGCATGTGTTTCTGATGGAAGAGCTCTAGAATTATGGGATTCTGGAGTTGTTACTGAAGGCAGTTGGTGGAAGGTCTCAATCGTCGGCCTCTATATATTTGAAGATATATGCATTCTTTTATTCCAAAGTCGGGAGCAATGGAGTAAAGGGAGTTGTGGTTAGATATCTGGTATGGTGACTTGGCACTTGGAAGCTTGGTTTCTTAGTGCAGTTTGGAGTCAGTTGAAGAGGAGAGGAGTTGAGTGTAAAGTTTAGCAGGTTCTTGCTCTAGGAGTTTGATAAATGTTTGGTCGGCTAGGTTGTCAAAGATACTTGAGATCTCTCTCAAGTCCACTCATAAAGACATATATGTCGTGTATCTAGAGTCTTCTAGTTACTCTTCTGACTAGAAGGTGTTTCTTTGAAACATGATCTGAAGAAAGTGGAGGTGATTTATTTTCACCATCCAAAAACAGCAAGGAAGGATTCATCTCTCTTGACCCTAAGAGTGGATCCAATCTGATTGAAGGGTTGTTGAGGTAAATAAGACTTGTTCAGAGAAGTCTTAGTTACTTGAGTCAATGGTGGCAGCCTTGGTATCTCAACATTGTCATTGAAGAAGATCCTTGCAAAAAGATTGAATACTGTATAAGTGCTCATGACATGATCTGGTGGAGCTCAGCTACAGAAGTGAAGAAGGGTTATGGTACAAGGATTTAAGATCAATTTCTATTTGTGGAATCCACAAGTATTTAATTGATTATCCTTGCAAGTCAAGATTGAGGATGTTCTGTCAGATGTTCTAACATCTTTTCATCAGAGGCTTGGAGAATCATGGGAGGGGTTCTGCATTCGCTCAAAAGTCTCCTAGGTGTTGACCTGGGATTATTGGCTTAGCATCTATTTCCTGAAAAGTATTGTGAATGACTTGTCCAGATGGTAATGTTGTTGAAGATGGAGATGGAAGACTATGAAGACATCATAATCTTGATGGTTACAGCTTGGGTCAGTTTATTTCTGATCTAGGTGCTTTGGAGCATAGTGTTTGCTCTGGTTGTGAAGGTCGAGGATAAGTGGAAGTTATATCTGGCTTTCTACTGACGGCTCTACTAAGGGAAGTGGCATTCTTTGGTATTGTTATGGGGTAGTCTTGGACTACTTATTTTCTGAAGATTCAGACGTGGCAGGTTTGAAGTCTTTGGAGTTTCAAAGCATAATGGAGGTTGTCTACTCAAAACTTGGTTATTGAATCAAGTCTGTGAGAGCATGGAAATCTATTTCTACAAAGGGAGGAGGTTCTTCTAAGTGGCAGAAGGAAGAGCTGAATTCAACAGTTGGATGTCATAATGCTTTGACATCTAGCTTAACATCAGAAGTCTCAGCTGGTGATGTGGTACATCAGCTTAAGATAAGGTGATCTACAGGAGAATGGGAGTGATGGATTCTTCAAAAAGGTTTATCTCATACAGTTTGCGGGAGTTGTGGTTGAGAAGATGTTACATGACTAAGAGGCTTGGTGGATCCAAGATGTCTTGCTATAGGGCAAGTAGTTCATGTGACTTGAAGATCTTATTTCATTAGTAGATCGGTGTATCTTTTGGGAGTTCTGAAGATGAGTGAGTTCAATCAAAAAGTGGCATTTGATTGGTTTCACAGTGTGCGTTCAAGCAGGATGCTTGAAACTGATTGCTCTTTTGTAGAAGGGTAGTTAGTTGAAATTGTATGGAGGTTCTGGTTCTCTGGGAGCTTGTGGCAAAAGTTCTGGGTTGAGAATGGAAGCATACCTTCTTGGTGGTTGAGAGTTTATTTCTCTCTGGGTTCCTGAAGACATCTTTGTTCAAGCTGGTGGGTTAGTGTTGTGTGAAGATCTTCAGTATGGATTACTATGTTGATAGTAAGTCCAGTAGTGGAGCATATCAAGAACCATGGTGTGTGGTGTCTGTGATGTGTGAAAGATGTCATAACTGATGTTAGAACATCTTTGGGTTGGATATCCTTGGTGAAGGATTTCAGGTTCTGTGATGAACTGGTTACTTGCATCGTGTCCAAGAAGTATCTACATGATCATCCGGGAGAATGATGGAGTAGAAGGGTCCCTTGGAAGGAGGGTGTAAGTATTTGTGAAGACTGAAGTGGATCATGTGTTGATTGCATGGAAGTTTGTTTCCTGAATGTGTTCAGAAGTGGAGATTTACCATAAATCAGAAGTATTCTAGGTTATCATACGGGAGAATGATAGGAATGACTGTCTTTGATTGCGGGGTTTATCTCTATTGCTAGCTGGGTGAGGTCAGTGGAAAATCTTGCATACGGAATTGGAGCCCTTGGAGCAAGCCATGCTAGTTGTGGATCAGTTTAGCAAATGTGAAGTTCTGGAGTATGCATACGATAGCTGACATCGTGGTAACAAACTAGGGGGCCATGTGAGTCTCTTTGAGGAATGTGAAGCATTCTAATTCAATTGGTATGTGCCTCAAGCAATGGGATATCTATACATGAGAATTCAAGAGGAGTTCGTGTGGTGTATAAGATGGTTGTGGAATGAGGGGGATCAATGGGACTTTGATCTCAAGCCAAGAGTTTGTTATGATCTATTTACACGTACTCATGGGATGCATGACTTTGATCATGTATGAGTAATTATTGTTTCTTGTCAGAGGGAACAATAATGAGTTAATGGTTGCGTTCAGCAGGTGTGTTGAACAGAGGGTGCGCTCTTGAAGACATGAAGATGTGTCTTATGTTTTCCAGTCGTTAGCTTGGGTGTTCAGTGGAGGAGCACCAGTTACCTTAGTCAGGGGGAGAGACCTCTTGATCTGAGATGGAGTTCCAGTTTGCATTTGTGCGTCAAGCAAACTGAGATGTCAAGATGGCTTGGCATTATTGTCGAAGATCCAATTTTCATTTGTGCGTCAAGCAAACTGGGATGTCAAGGAGGATGGCTTGACATTATCGTGGAAATTTTAGTTTACATTTGTGTGTCAAGAAAACTGAGATGTCAAGGAGGATGTCTTGACATTAGAGTATTGTTGCAAGTTATGGGAAACTTGGCAAACATACTTGAATGGTTCTTATTGGATGCTTAAGAATCATTGACTGAGTCAAGGAGAATTTATTTTTCTCTTGCAGACTGGGATCATATATTTGTGTAGAAGTCTCTGTATTGTCAAATCAGAAGAAGAGTATGGGAAGAATAGACAATGTCTGACATAATGTCAGGACATTCTTATAAAACATGTTTGCATGTAATAAGTTCTTTGGTCGGCGTAAATTAGTGGAGTTATTACCATCAATTAATGGTCCTTTGAATTGACCAGCGTTATTTTCCTGGGTTTGTTACTTCCTAAGGAAATGGCTCGGCTATAAATAGAATTGCCTTGATCTTCTTTAGTCTCAATACTTTCCTTGGGTTGGTGGCAGATGGGGTTCTTCAAAATCTGGGTAAGTTGTGTCTGGGTTTGGGGATGTCTTGGTCACTTTTGCCAAGTTTTGGCTAAAAAGGGGGAGAATGGTTTTGGTTTTCTGATGCTGTATGGGTTTGGGTACATTCCTGCAGTTGTTTTGCAAGAATGTTGGTTAAGATGTTCTAACATCTTAACAATCTTTATTTTCCTTGTGTCTTGTGATCTGAGTTGTGAAGTAGGTTGTGTCTTATGACCTGAGTTATACAATCTATATTCTCAGTGTTACTAAGCCTACAACTGCTGTTTCTTTTCTGGAGTCTTCTAGCTCTCAAAAAGACTTTCTTGAGGGGGAGACTTTCTCAGACCTTAGCTCCAATCAATTCTGAAGATAAAGAAATCTTGATGAAGGAGCCTTGTTGTTTACAGAATGCAGAAGAAAATGTTTGTTTTAGCCAAAATTTGTCAAAAGGGGGAGATTGAAAGCACCTGTTGTTTGACTAAATTTTGCTAAAACATTCTGATGATAAACTTGAAGAATCTGCAGAAGAAAAACATGTCGAAGGAAATGTCTCGACATCCTGTCTGACTTGGTAAGTTAGCAGGTTTTAATCAGTCGCAAGAATTAAGGAACGGATCAAGGAAACAAGGATCAAAGATTGAAAGCCCGAGACAAAAAGAAGACTATATAAGGAGACTTAGACCTAGGTTTTAGTAACTGTACATTTTGTATCACTTGTAACTTTGTAACCTAGTTCTCTTGTGTTGAATAAGGGTTTAGGATTTGAGAGTGGTTGGCTCTCTTAGGAGTTGTAAGTCTCCACTCTGTATTATGGGATGCAGGGTGGAAGGCATAGGTACAGGGACACAACCAAAAACCTGTAGGTAATGGTTGGTGTATTGTTCTTGGACGAAGCTTTGAAGCAAGTCCAAGATAACTTGAAGGTCAAGAAACCGCGACAGCTCTGAATTGGCAGAAGACAGAGATATCACTGGTTGTGATTAAGATGTGAGTGGTGTATCTCATATCAAGGTTGTAAATCATGGAGTTTAGCCTTGGTAAAGATGTTCATGGGGTAGATGTTAGGTATAAAGTTGTAAACGGGGGAGTTTAGCTTTGTAATAGTTCTACAGATAGTGAAGTCTTTATCTTGGATTGGTATCCCCCAGATGTAGGTGAATTGCACCGAACTAGGTTAACAATTACTGTCTTATTTAACATTCTGCAATTTACAGTTTTGTTAATGTTCTTGACTGACATGTTGGATCAGATGTCGTGACATCTGTGATGGTGCAGTTCTGATATTCAAGGTATCAGTCTGCAGTTGCGCCTCTGAGTTTAAAAGATTATGTAGCACAATGTCTTGACATGTGTTAGGACATCTGCTGTCTGCATAGGCCAAAATTTCACTTTGTATTGAAAGGGGTGTCTTTCAATAGGATGATACAGTTGTTATAACTGTTAGAAAATCACAAGTTGTGATTTAGGGAGTGAGATGGGTTTCTCTTATCTAGGATGGAGTTCTTAGATAAAGTTTTCATTGGGTAGTTGATCCGCTGTCGCGCACGGATCAAAACGAGTGGTTTTTAAAACTGTAGTTTAGCGACAATGGCTCGAGTCGTATCGCAAGGATTCTTGTTCAATTTAACCAAAAGGAATCGAATTGGGGGGTTTGTTTTCGTTTTAGAAAGGTAATGAGAAAATAAGTGATTATAAAAAGTGATTATAAAAATAAGTTAAACGATTTATCTACTGTTTCGGTTTCCTAACTTATCATTGATCCACATAATTTCCATACCCAAGCGTATTCTAATCCCTTTTCGATAATAGTATCAATTGACAAGCGCAATTGACCCTATAAGACTTATATTTCTAAATCCCGAATTAAGCAAACGGATTAAATCTTTCGTGAATTAAGCAAACACGAAACTTACGCGGATTAAGCAAACACGATAAAGTTTAGGAATATGAGATGCAATCGAAATTAATCAATATTGTTCTATATAATTGAATAAAGCAAACAAGATATATAGCATAATATTGAAAGGGAAAAGCATTTGATTGAAAATTATAGAACCTCAAGGTTGCGGTGGAAACCGATTATAGTAGATGAATCTTAGTGATTAGTTCTCCATGAAATTCGCCAAAAGCCAAAAGATTATTATTTTTCGTGAATCGAATGTGTTCTCTACAGTAACACGCTTCCTAATTTTACATGAAAGAATGAAATCGGGTCATAACCCAACTGGGTCAAAAACAAGAAAAGAACCGGCCCAAAAAATGGTTCAAAACTAATTGTTTCTTATGACTGAAACTTCAACGAATTTTCCGAGGCATCTATAATCTGAATCAGCTTCTTCGTCCAACATAAAAGTTGTAGATATTTTTCTTAGCTTTCCGACGAATGGTAGAACGCCTCAATCCAATTCCTATAGCTCCAGTTATGAATTTTTTATTGAAAGCTACTAATGCTGAAAATAACAACGAAAATCAAATAAGGCTGAAAATAAATTAAATTATAAAAACATCATAAAATAGAAAAATAAACAAACTAAACCATAGAAATGCCTAACTCTAAACATAGAGGAATGAACATAAAAATGCACTGATCAAATTCCCCCACGCTTGAACTTTTGCACTCCGAGCAAAATCAAGAATTTAAAAACAGAAACTTCAAAGCAAAAACCAAACAGAGCATGCAATCTCAAAGGTTCTCTGGATACGAAGTGCAAGCAAACTTCTAATTCTAAGCTTCAAGAATATGACATTAGTGATTAACTCTTTTGTGACATTCAAAGAATATATGAAAAACAGATTACCAAAAAGTACATCACAAGCATCAAGATCCTCACAAGATAAACTGTTTCCACTCAACTCTCAAGTGTTTAGGTTACATGTTTACACTCAAAGCACAACATGAGAGTTAGTACTACCATAAGCTTGAAAGAACTCTAACATTCACAATTGACTTACATGCACACAAAGATAAAAAAGGCTTTTATTAAGGTTGTAACGTGGCAAAGGTAAGGGTATGATAAATCCTAAGGGGTACTAGGCTAAAATCAAAGAGTTAAAAGAGAATTGAAAGAATTGCGGGAATTGAACTACATGATACATCAATTGCTTTCAAACAACAACCTCACAACTTATTTCTTTTCTCTTTTTCCTTTTATTCTTCTCTTTTTTTTTCGGAAGGATTATGTATTGACATCCTTCTTTATTTTTTTTTTCATTTTTTTTTTCTGCCAACATCATAACAACATTACAACAATAATTCAAGAATAGTGCTCAATCCCACACAACTCCATACAAGACTCTCTTAACCCTTTGAATATGGTTATTTCATTGTTTTTCACTTTTCGGCTTGTAATGAGTTTTAAAAAAAAAAGGATAATAGGCTCAAAGGGGCTTGAAAACAAGGGGTAATATTATCAAGGTTGGCTTTTTGGCTAACTGGCTAAAAATAAAACAAAACAACATGCCTTTATCATTTCAGTGTGCACAAGTAAATAAAAAACTTCAACAAGAGTCAGTTCAAGTTCTAGAGACTAACAAACATGAGTGAAATCACACAAGAAAGAAAGAGATGGATTTTTGATGTTATCCATTATTAGGCTCAAAATCTCACAAGGTTAGTGATGTACAATTTAGAATTTAGTCATACATACATACCAAGAATGCACAAAAAGAATCAATCACATCACACCACAAGTCTTTCGTCAAAGAACATAGAGAAAACTCTCAGTTGTAACAAAATAACCAACGAAAAAGCATGCAATTTTAAATTTTTTTTTTAAAGAAAACGAAACAAACAAAAACAAAGAAAACAAAACGAAAACAAATGGTTCCCTCCCCCACACTTAAAACATACATTGTCCTCAATGAAAGAACATAAATATAAAATAAGAGTGAGAGAAAGGAAAGAGCACACCCGAGGAGTCAAGGCGGATAGGTGATCACATAAGCAGCCTTTCCTAAAGAGATATCTTTTACGCTTTCCTCTTCCATAAATGTGGGGCTCTCTTTTATGCGGTGAAATTTGAAGTTATTATTAGAGCTCTTGCTTTCTCTTTGTATTCCGGGATCAAACAATGATCCTAGAAAAGTGGAAGTGTGGTCCATCCAATTAAATCGCTTTTGGGGCTGCCTAAACTCAAGGATGTTAACCAAGGTCCATCCAATGCCCTTCTTATGTTCCTGCAATGATTTCTCTTCCTGCACAAATTCAAATAAATTATTAGGAAGTGGTTTCAGCTCTAAGGAGGGTGATTGTTCAATGGATGGCGAGGTTGGGGCAGTCGTGATGTCAAGAGCTTTAGCTACATAAACAACTTCATTTATAACTTCATCTGCATGAAAAACATCACCCTGCAAGGTAGCATTAATCTCAGGACAAACAGGGCAAATGTTAGTGTCAGCATAGTCATCACATGAGTAACTATCATCAAAATCGGACAATGATGGAAAATCAGCTGCAAACAAATCAATACAAGTATCATCAACCAACTCAGAAATTAACTCAATATGAAAAACAGAATGATCTTCTTCATCAATCTTCTTACTTTTCAGTACTCTATGTGAGAAAGGTATATTAGGTACATACTCTTTTTCTTTTTCCTCAACAACAACAAAAGGTTCAGGTTCAGGTTCAGGTGTGACCTCAACAACTTTCTTATTTTTTTCTGGGGCAAAATCTGTAACTTTTTCGGATCGTAAGGATATTGCACTCACATTAGGACCTTTAGGATTCACCACTGTTTGAGCAAGTAGTTGGTTTGATCCCTGAGCTTGTTGTATGGCATTCATTGAAGTGGCAAGTTGTTCAATTTGTGTCTGCAAGGTCTGAATAATAGAATTTGTTTGTTGCTGAAACTGGAGCTCATTTACAGCCAATTGCTTGACAAGGTCCTCTAGTGAAGGTCTAGAAGGTGCAGCGATGGTTACTTGTGGAGGGTTTTGTGGTGGTGGTAATGGTAACATCAATTGTTGTTTCACTAAAGAAATAAGCCCATCAAGTCTGGTTTCTAGAGCATTGTTGTAAGAAGAAACCTGAATCTCATTCACACCTTTTGTTTGGACATAATTGTTTCTAGTTGTAAACTGTTGGGAGTTGAGTGACATATTCTCAATCAAGGCTTTGGCAGTAGCTGGGGTCTTATCAAAAAGTGCTCCACCACTAGCAGCATCTAAAATATTCCTATCCATTTGTAGCAATCCCTCATAGAAATACTGGATAAGCAACTGTTCGGTAATCTGATGCTGTGGGCAACTGGACACTAACTGCTTGAATCTTCCCCAATATTCAGCCAATGATTCATTGTCGAGCTGTCTAATACCACATATATCTTTTCTGATTGATGCAGCTCTGGAGGCAGGAAAGTATCTCTCTAGGAAGACTTTCTTTAAATCATTCCAGGTTGTGACAGAATTCGGCTCAAGATAGTAAAACCAATCTTTGGCAGCACCTTGTAGTGAAAACGGGAATGCTCTGAGCTTGATATGATCCTCTGTGATTCCTTCAGGTCTCAAAGGTGTAGAGCACACAACATGGAATTCCTTCAGATGCCTATGCGGGTCCTCACCTGCAAGACCATAAAACCTTGGCAACAAGCGTATTAAACCAGACTTCAATTCGAATGGTACAGTAACAGCAGGATATTTAATACATAAAGCATTATAGTTCACATCAGGGGCAGCAAGTTCTCTAAGCGTTCTTTGGTTAGACATATTAAATTTAATAGGAAAAAAAATTAACAAAGAATAAGAAAATACATAACCAATTCAGCAATTCAACAAATACAGAAATACCAACAATGTCCCTATTGAGAAATAGAGTTGAAAAATAGAAAAGCGGTTAAAATAAAATCTAAAAATTATAAAACTATGACTAAAAATCAAATCAAATCAGAATAAATCTGTATAAAAAATTTCGGATTTTTTTGAAAATATGAAACTAGAAAATAAATCAAATAAAATAGAAAAATAAGGAAATTGCGATTTTCAGGGTCGAAATCTTTTAGAATTTTATTCTAAATGAGTATTGTTCAGCGATTTTTTTAAGATTTTCTGGAAAAAATTCGGAGCAAATCAAAACAATAGCTTCCAAGCTCACCTGTTAGGCTGGATCGCTTATCACTGCACTGCAACCCTGAAAATCAACAAGCAAAAACAAAAAAAAACAAAAAAAAAAACAAAAAACTCTAACAAAACTCTAAACTAAAATCCTAAAATTGGTTAAAATCTACAAGAATCCCCGGCAACGGCGCCAATTTGATCCGCTGTCGCGCACGGATCAAAACGAGTGGTTTTTAAAACTGTAGTTTAGCGACAATGGCTCGAGTCGTATCGCAAGAATTCTTGTTCAATTTAACCAAAAGGAATCGAATTGGGGGGTTTGTTTTCGTTTTAGAAAGGTAATGAGAAAATAAGTGATTATAAAAAGTGATTATAAAAATAAGCTAAACGATTTATCTACTGTTTCGGTTTCCTAACTTATCATTGATCCACATAATTTCCATACCCAAGCGTATTCTAATCCCTTTTCGATAATAGTATCAATTGACAAGCGCAATTGACCCTATAAGACTTATATTTCTAAATCCCGAATTAAGCAAACGGATTAAATCTTTCGTGAATTAAGCAAACACGAAACTTGCGCGGATTAAGCAAACACGATAAAGTTTAGGAATATGAGATGCAATCGAAATTAATCAATATTGTTCTATATAATTGAATAAAGCAAACAAGATATATAGCATAATATTGAAAGGGAAAAGCATTTGATTGAAAATTATAGAACCTCAAGGTTGCGGTGGAAACCGATTACAGTAGATGAATCTTAGTGATTAGTTCTCCATGAAATTCGCCAAAAGCCAAAAGATTATTATTTTTCGTGAATCGAATGTGTTCTCTACAGTAACACGCTTCCTAATTTTACATGAAAGAATGAAATCGGGTCATAACCCAACTGGGTCAAAAACAAGAAAAGAACCGGCCCAAAAAATGGTTCAAAACTAATTGTTTCTTATGACTGAAACTTCAACGAATTTTCCGAGGCATCTATAATCTGAATCAGCTTCTTCGTCCAACATAAAAGTTGTAGATATTTTTCTTAGCTTTCCGACGAATGGTAGAACGCCTCAATCCGATTCCTGTAGCTCCAGTTATGAATTTTTTATTGAAAGCTGCTAATGCTGAAAATAACAACGAAAATCAAATAAGGCTGAAAATAAATTAAATTATAAAAACATCATAAAATAGAAAAATAAACAAACTAAACCATAGAAATGCCTAACTCTAAACATAGAGGAATGAACATAAAAATGCACTGATCAGTAGTGATAGGTAAACGTGGGTGTTTACTGTAAACCAACGGTTGTTTAAATAAAACTATACTACTGATAGTGGATTCTTCTTCCTGGATTGGTATGCCCCCAGATGTAGGTTATTTGCACCGAACTGGGTTATCATATTCTATCTTGTTTATCATTCTGCAATTTACAGTCCAGTTTTGATTAACATGTTGGAACAGATGTCGAAACATCTGTTTCTCTGCAGTTACTGATATTCTGGATATCAGTTTGTTGTTTTGTTCCTTGTTTATATATTATGTAGAACAATGTCTTGACATGTGTTAGGACATCTGTTATCTGCTTTACAAAAATTTCAAGCACAATCACTGTTGCAATCACCCAGAAAACTATGGAATCCACTAAGCCAAGTTCCAAGATTGTCTTGATAAAGTCCTCCGCAAGCAGCACCAAAACCAACCTTGGCAACCCCATCAGAATTGACACACACCCAAGCCGAATCAGGGGCTTTCCAATGCACAGTGATGGGAATTCTAGCAATAGGAGTACCTTTAGCTAGCATCTGATTACTATTCTTGTAAATCCAAACTCAATTACGAATGTTAAGAATAGGATTAAGAGGCATCACAAAACAAGGATCTTGAATACGTTTGTTACGCCAAATCCAGGTTTGATGGCAACTAAAATCCCAAATATCATACTAGTTATCAATGAAAGGGTGAGCGGAAGAAGAAATATTGGAAATAATCCAATCCATTAAAGAAGAAGAAAAGAAGTGAGCTTGATTTTGCCGAATAACAATCTGAGACCAAAGCCATTTAACTTAACTATAATAACGCAGCGCATGAGTAATAGTATCAGCAGTCATACCACAAAAGTCACAAGAGTCATTCCGCAACTGAAGGTGATGAAGATAGGAATTTTTTATAATGCCTCTGTGACACATTTTCCAGATAAAATTATGAATCCTTTCGGGAACTTGAAGCTTCCAAACATGCTTCCAGATAGGGTTATCAACATCCTCCAAATTAAGGTTAAGAATGCCATGCATACTCGATATCGAGAATTGACCAGAATTGGAACCACTCCAATTGTAGCTATCAGTAGAAGAAAGATCAGCAGAAGGAGGAAATATAGCATATATTTTACTAGTTATATGAGCTGGAAAAAAATCGTTAATGATATCCCAATTCCAAGTGCCTTCACCAGTCAAAAGATTATTTACACGAGAAAGATGTTGAAGCCGATCAAAATGAGAGGTCTTCAAATCTTTGATAAAAATCCTAGGGGAAACCCAAGCATCCTTCCACATCCTAATAGAAATACCATTTCCCACCTTCCAATAAGCCAAGGAATCCAATTTAGGCCTGAGATCAACAATAGACTTCCAAATGCAGGAGTCAGAGGCTTTAGCCGTAAATCTATCCATGTTATGAATCCTTGAAGCATGCTTACTCTTCATAAGTCTACACCAAAGTGCATTGTTATCAACCTTGAATTTCCAACCCAATTTGGAAAGACAAGCTGTATTCATGAGAGACAAATTCCTAATGTAACGACCCAAAAATATAAATTAATCATTTATTTATTTATTTATTTAATTTAGAAGGAATTGGGAGGTTTTTGAAGTAATTTGGAGAATTATGGATTAAAAGAGTATTTTTAAATGATTTTAATAAAGTGAATAATCATGTATTATTTAGATTATTACTATTATTAAAATTAATAAGAAAAAGGGCAAGGTGGTCATAAAGGAAAAGGAGTAAGGGTAGAGTAGGAAGTGCATAAACTGGGATGATGTAACTAAAGGGAAAAAATCGATCAATTTCCTAACCAATCGTATTTTTGTGAAGAGCACTGAAGAAGAGAAGAGGAAGAGAAAACCAAGGGCTTTGAAGGATTGCTGGGAGAATCTTGGAGAAAGAAGGAAAAAAAACTTTGGATTACTCTAAGGTATGGGGAGATTTCATAATTTCTTATAGTTCTTTAGGACATGGTGAAGAATAGATTAGGTATTCATGAATTGTGTATGATTGTGGTGAATGTTGATGTAGAATGAACGATTTGATGAGAATTTGGTGAAATTGAGTGGTATGTGTTGATATATGTGTATTATGTGAGCCTTTTTATCGAATTTTCGTGGGAAAAATATATTTTTGGGGTAATCGAAGTCAAAAACGCAGAAAAATCATTTTTCGGGAAAAGTTGGGTTTTGTCGCATCCTGACGCGGGCCGTGTCACACAACACGGGCACCCGTGTCAGCTTACTGGTTGGGGAAAATAAATATTTTTGTTACAGAGCTTCTGACACGGGCGGCCGTGTCAGGCCTCTGTTTCTGTTGAAAAAATTTCTGTTTTGGGTTTTTCGTGTCGGGCTACTGAGTATTTTTCGTTTTGCTGTTTTGACGTTTTCTCGTGATGATTTTTGCTGTCTTGTGGCTTTGCCGCTGTATGGACGATAAAACATGATTGTATGATGATTACTTGTTGAATATGAAATGAATGATGCACATGTTGATATTTGGATGATATGAGGAGAATTAGCATCATTGCATTTCATGGCATTTTATTATGTTGGGGCTTCGGCCTATTAGTAGCTTCAATCCCATTGTGCGGATTGAAGTGATATGTTGTTATGTTGTGCTCCCTTGTGGAGGGTTGATGGCCAGTGTCCATCAAATGGAGAAATCGGTACCACATGCATTCCTTGCATTGCATTTTATGAGGTATTTGTGATTGTGTTGATGATGATACGATGTTGTTGTTACTTATTCTGTTTATTTTCCCAGTTTTTACATTACTATAATGAATTATGTTTTCTCACCCTGACTGCTTGGAAATGTTGCCTCTTATGTGGGTAACTTGCAGATAGACAAGAGTAGTTTCGCGACGATGGAGGATGTAGCCTGGAAGTGTATCATCATCGCTGTTTAGTTTAGAGGTGTCATGCTCTGTGTCATGTAACATCGGGTTGGGATTTGTTGTGAACCTCGCGTTCTTTTGTTTTATGTTTGATTTTTACATTGTTGGTGATGATTTGATTTGGATATATTTAGTATGAAGTGTTTTACTGAATTGACATAAAAAGTTGATTTCCGCTGTGTAGTTGTTGATATTATTATTAAGAATGTGTAACCCGTGTTACAGGACAGGATAATGATTACTAAGTGGTGTTTTGAATATATGTGGCACCTTTCTCATCGATGTTACTCTGATAATATGAAATCTTTTCCTACAATTGTATTTGGGGTAGAAGGGTGTTACATTAGTGGTATCAGAGTAGGTTGGTCTGTCCGGCCAAGTTTTGTGTTGTCAGTCTGTTGTCAGTCGTTACTTGTTAACGATTAATTGTTTTTTTCTGACGTGGTGAGTGTGGTACAGAATGGCTGGAAACAACACGCGTGCTCTTGCTGATGCTATTGCAACTCTTGCTCAGAATAATGCTCCTGATGAGTTTCGTGCATTAGAGAAGTTTCAGAGGAACAACCCACCGAAGTTTGAAGGAACTCATGACCCGGCGAACGCACAAAAGTGGCTCAAGGCGATTGAGAAGATTTTTAGAGTGATGGGGTGCTCTGATGCGCAGTAAGTGCAGTTCGGAACGCATATGCTGGAAGAAGAGGCCGATGACTGGTGGGATAACACCCGTCAGAGGCTAGAAGATGTTGGCACTGCGGTGACTTGGAATGTGTTCAAGCAAGAATTTCTGGGCAAGTACTTTCCTGAAGATGCTCGTGGTAAGATGGAAGTAGAATTCATTGAATTGAAACAGGGAAATATGACTGTGGCAGAGTATGCTGCCAAATTTGAGAGGCTTGTGAAGTTTTGTCCTCATTACAACCGTGCGGATGCTGAACTTTCTAAGTGGATGCCAACAGATTCGCAGGTATGCAGAACTGGTGGATAAGAGTAGGATCTATGATGAAGATAGCCGAGCTCGGTCTGCGCACTACAAACAGCTAAGTGAAAAGAAAGATAAGAGTCAGTTTAGAGGAAAACCTTATGCGGCCCCAAGTGATAAAGGAAAGCAGAGGGTACCAGATGAGAAGAAGTCAAGTAGGGGAGCCGTTAATGCACCTACTAAGTGCTATAAGTGTGGTGAGTCAGATCACAAAGCTGATGTGTGTACTAACAAGGTTCTGGGATGTTACCGTTGTGGTAAGACTGGGCATAGAATTGGTGATTGTCCGAATGAGGGTCTGGCCTGTTTCAACTGTGGTGAACAGGGGCAAATCAGTACTCAATGCCAGAAACCAAAGAAGACTGCTACTGCTGCCCAGACTACTGAAAGAGTGTTTGCTTTGGCTGGCTCAGAAGTTCCCAAGAAGGACAACTTGATTCGAGGTACATGTTTTATTAACAATGTTGAGTTGATTGCTATTATTGATACTGGAGCTACACATTCATTTATCTCTCTTGAGTGTGCTACTAGATGGGGTTTAAATTTGTCTAACATGAGTGGTAGTATGATAATAGAGACTCCGGTTAATGGCTCCGTGACTACCATGCTTGTTTGTTTGAAGTACCTTTGACAATCTTTGAGAAGAATTTCGTGATGGATTTGGTGTGCTTACCTTTGCACCAAATCGATGTTATCCTTAGTATGAACTGGTTATATTTCAACTACGTTCATATTAATTGTTATAGCAAGACTGTGAGGTTTCCGGAGTTAGGTGAGGATGGTGAACTGATGTTCTTATCTGCTAAGCAAGTGGATGAACTCTTATTAGATGAAGCGTTGATGTTCGCAGTGTTTGCATCGTTGCAAGTTGATGGTGAAGCCGCCAGTGTTGAATTGCCTGTGGTTTGGGAGTTTCAAGATGTGTTTCCTGAGGATATAAGTGATTTACCTCCGGAACGTGAAATTGAGTTTGCGGTGGACTTAATACCAGGTACGAGTCCAATGTCGATGGCTCCTTATCGGATGTCTGCTTCATAATTGAGTGAGCTGAAGAAACAACTAGAAGAATTGTTAGAAAAGAAGTTCATTCGACCTAGTGTTTCTCCGTGGGGTGCTCCGGTGTTGCTCGTTAAGAAGAAAGATGGTAGTATGAGATTGTGTGTTGATTATCGGCAGTTGAATAAGATGACCATCAAGAATAAGTATCCGCTTCCGAGAATCGACGATTTGATGGATCAACTCGTAGGTGCTTGTGTGTTCAGTAAGATTGATCTGAGGTCTGGTTATCATCAGATTAGAGTTAAAGCTGATGATATTCCGAAAACAACTTTCAGAACGAGATATGGTCATTATGAATATACGGTGATGCCATTTGGAGTTTCTAATGCGCCTGGTGTGTTCATGGAGTATATGAACAGGATCTTTCATGAATATCTTGATAAGTTTGTGGTGGTTTTCATAGATGACATCTTAGTATATTCTAAATCAGAAGAAGAACATGCGGAACATTTGAAGATTGTGTTACAAGTGTTGAGGGAAAAGAAATTGTATGCTAAGTTGTCAAAGTGTGAGTTCTGGTTGAAGGAAGTGAGTTTCCTAGGCCATGTGATTTCAAGTGGTGGAATTTCTATGGTTCCCTCAAAGATTGATGCGGTGTTGCAGTGGGAGACTCCGAAGTCTGCTACGGAGATTCGTAGTTTTCTTGGATTGGCTGGTTATTATCGTAAATTCATTGAAGGTTTTTCTAAGTTGGCTTTGCCGTTGACGCAATTGACTCGAAAGGGGCAAGCATATGTATGGGATGTCGCTTGTGAGGAAAGTTTGATGGAACTAAAGAAAAAGTTGACAACTGCTCCGGTGTTGGTTTTGCCAGACCCGAATGACTCCTTTGTGGTTTATTGTGATGCTTCAAAGATGGGCCTTGGTGGAGTTTTGATGCAAAATGGTAAAGTGGTCACTTCTGCTTCTAGGCAGTTAAGAGTCCATGAGAGGAATTACCCTACACACGACTTAGAGTTGGCTGCTGTAGTATTTGTGCTGAAGATTTGGAGGCATTATCTTTTTGGTTCGAAATTTGAGGTATTAAGTGATCATAAAAGTTTGAAATACTTGTTCGATCAAAAAGAGTTGAACATGAGGCAGAGAAGGTGGCTAGAATTGTTAAAGGATTTTGAGTTCGATTTGAATTATCATCCCGGTAAAGCAAATGTAGTGGCCGATGCTTTGAGTAGAAAGTCATTGCATATTTCGATGCTTATGGTGAGAGAACTTGAACTGATTGAGCAATTCAGAGACATGAGTTTGTTGTGTGAGACGATCGCTGATAGTGTGAAATTGGGTATGCTAAAGCTGACTAGTGGAATTTTGGAGGAAATTCGGGAAGGTCAGACGGAAAGAACAATCCAATCTTTAGAAGATTTGTTGAGAGCTTGTGTGCTGGACCAAGGAGGATCTTGGGATAGTCACTTGCCGTTGATCGAGTTTACATACAACAACAGTTTTCATGCTAGTATTGGGATGGCTCCATATGAGGCGTTGTACGGTAGGCGTTGTCGAACTCCATTGTGTTGGTATGAGTCGGGAGGGAGTTCTGTACTTGGACCTGAGATTGTTCAAGAGACAACGAAAAAGATTAAAATGATTCGGAATAAAATGAAGGCGTCGCTGTTTACCGTGATTTTTGGTAAACAACCTCTGGTCTATCAATCTTACAGAAAATTGACAAACTTGCAGGATCGACCACACAAATCCTAGGACATGTGCTAAGTTTTAAGGGAAAATGTAACTGACAATATTAAATGCAAGAAATGTAAAGTGAACTCCACGTTCGACAGTAAGGCAAAAGCTACAAGAACTCCACGTTCGACTACTTGCACAGTAAAGTAAAAAGCTTGGGAAATGTAAAAGAGTTGTAAGTAAATAATGCAGAATCTCAAAGACGTCGAATGTAAAAGACAAGAAGTAAAAAGAGCTTTGGAGAATAAAGATGCAGGAAATGTAAATCGCTGTCGAAAGTAAATGACACAAAATGGAAAAGCGCTCGAACTCCACGTTCTTGAATGTAAAGGATGCAGAAAAATAAGTAGCTGTCGAAAATAAATGACAAGGAAATAAATGACTTTAAAAGTAAATGCAATGATGTAAAAGCTTTTGAAGATAAAATGCAATGAACTCCACGTTCGTGAAAATAAAGACTGAAATTGATAAAAGTGCAGTCGAAAGTGAAAGCGGAAAGAGAAATGACTTTTAAAAACAAATGATTTTAATGGTAAAAGGCTTTGAAGGTAAATGCTTAAAGATTAAAGGTTTGAATGTAAAGATGCAGGAAGATAAGTTTGACTGAAAAATAAAGATTCAAGTAAAAGTTAAGACATGAAAGGTAAAGTTCAAGAAAATGTAAAGTGATGAAACATGAACATGATGAAGAACATAAATTGCATTGCTGAAGAAAAAGTGGTGTTACATTACGTACATTCTCACGAACTCGTTTCTCTACACGCGGGTACTTTGAGTTTCTTTGAGTCACTAGTACAAAAATATGAACACCCTTATTACATAGATCTAACTCCTATTTATAGTGCTAAGAAATAACTGCTAAGTGATGGTTACTGCTCCAACGTGTCCCCTTTGGCGCCTTCACACTGGTCTCAACTGTTCCCACGCTCACAACTGCTCTTGTTTGAATTTCAAATGTCTGAAATTCCCTCCAGCCCTTGTAGCGCGTAATCCAAGTTCCTACGGTCGAACGACTTTCCAACACTTAGCCATTTTGAGAAGCTTCAACTTCCTCTCTTCGACTCAGGCTTCATCCAGAACTTGGTCAAAACCTTTTCCTAGCTCAAAACAATCTTTTAACTTTGGAACCACATTCGCTTTGTTTCCTAGCGTCGAAATTGAGGACTAACAAATTGCCCCCAAGGAATGTCCTTTCGCCAGAATTGGTAGGAATGCCATTTCTTGATCTAGTGACCATTTCGACGCTTGTTTGCATGGCCTTAACCAAACACCCCACTAACCACTTAGTGGTTGAACTGTTCAGTTCCTTTGCTCCACGCTTCTGACGTCACACCATCATGACGAATTCTCAAAACGTCCTTTCAGCCGTTTTTCATCATAACACCTTTCTCGAAAATAGACGTTTGCAGTCTGTACATAACTGCTACCCTCTATCATGCCTCCAGAGAAAGGACACGCGTCCCACTAACCCCTCAACTTCAACGGTGGATATTCAGTCTTGGGGGTTTCAAACGTCTATAAAAAACCCATTTTCACCATTTAGTGGCTTCCTTCGTCTTCAAGCTCTCATACAAACTTCTCTCTTAGTTCGCTTCTTTTTACGAAAATCCCAGACAACACCATCTTTTTATTTCTTCAACAATGGCGTCTTCTCAGGCTAAAGCCCAACCAAGGAAAACCCAACGTGGCAAGGCTTCACAGTTCAAGCAAACCATTCCTCCCTTCACCAATATCCCAGGTCCCCAACTGGTGGATAACCGCCGCTGCCTGCCGGAGCCAACTACCGAAGAATCACGAACCATCTATGAATCCCAGGTAATGATTCCTTTGATAGTTTCTGACAAACCCTACGCATTATCTGGTCCTCTGGCTGATATGGATATCTCACTTGAAAAACTAAGTGAGTTTCTCCCTTCTTACCGGAAAACACGCCCGCTGGCACAAAAAAGCTTTTCCAACATTCACGCCACTGCTGAAACGTCTCCTGAAGACACCCCTTTGCCAAAAATTGACGTTAGCTACCTGGTTGATGGCACCAGACTGGTTAGAGCCGTCAGCCCTTTGAAGGAATTTGACCAGTGGATGGCCAAAATGGAGAAGGTCAAAGTTGAACACTGGAAGCAAATAGGTATTTACGACCTTCTTATGCTGTCGAAGACTAGCATACCCTATTGTCTGAATATGTTGGCGGCGTCCTTATATTTTTGGTACTGAACCCACTATACCTTCCACCTGCCATGTGGAATGGTTACTCCCACTCTATTCGAAGTAGCTGCCATCACAGGCCTTCGACCAGATGGCCTCATTTACAATCCTGATGTTGATGCTGACGACACCATCAATATTTTAGGCTCCAAACTCACGTATACCCTCTTCATCAAACACCACTTCAACCAAGAAGAAGACACAGTGTCTGATGAGGAACATATTGCTTTTCTCACAGTGTGGCTGTCGAGATATGTTTTCTGTACCAAATCCCTGCAGGTAGCCAAGAAGTACTTGCCCCTGGCGAACCAACTCCATCACAACAGAGGAACTTGCCTAAGTGAACTCATTCTAGACAACCTTTATGAGTCCATTAGTGACGGGGCCTCTCGACTGAAAGATATGGAGGCTCAAGGTCCCATGCATCTGAGTGGACCCCTTTGGCTACTTCAATTGTGGCTTAATGCTACATTCGAAGCTAGCCTCCCTAGAAAAGGCCTGGTCGACGAAGCTTCTGTCGAAATCAGGGAAAGGAGCGTCGAAGGGACGCGCTTGGCCAAACTCACCCCTACGGATGATGGCGAAACCCCTCAAAGGGCTTTTACCAGTTATGTCATGATGTTTGCCAAGCGTTATGAATTTACCCCTAGCATGGCGCCCTTTGCTCACAGGAGGCACGGTCCTGTGTGGTTCACCAAGCCATTCCCAGATCCTCGTCAACCTCTTGATCATGAGTCTGTCACTATCTGGGAAGCCTTTCTGATCCCCAGACTTATTATACACAGATTGAACCTAGGGAAAGGTTTGTCAGCGCTCATTGCCTATCAACCAAACCTCGTCTCTCGACAGTTTGGGCTGGCCCAAAGTCTCCCTCGATGCCTGTATGAGAGGAAAGGCCAAGTAATCCTTCATGTTGCCTGCTTCGACGAGGCAAACGTTTCCATCACCCTCGACAGTCACAATGAGAAAAGAAAAATACTTTCCCCTGTATTTTTTGAGCCTTCTTTTCTATGCACTACTTCATTCCACCTCTGGTGGTCGAAGCATTACAGCGAGCACTTCCTCGAAGTGGCTACGCTTTCTTCATTACTTGACCAAGCTTTTCTCAATGTGCAGGACAAGACAAAAAAGAGTAAGTCCACTCACGTCGAAGAGATACAGGCTTTTCAAAAATACTTTGAAACCGTCTATCTACCAAATGATCTTAGTCGAACCATTCATGAGGCTGCTGTCACTCTAAAAAGAAAGTTTCTAGCAAAGCTAGATCAACTAAAACTTCCCCCGAACGTCCCTCGTGAGAAACGTTATGAGGTAGCTTTTAAACTTTTTCCTCCCAAGTTCCCTCGACTGCCTAATGCTGATTTTGGAGTGGCACTTGCCCCTCCATCTCCAGATTGGTTTGTCTGTGGGGAGCATTTAAAACTTCTTCGACAGCAGGCTCAGCCAAAGGCCCAACGGGTGGTTTCGACTAAGCATGCGTTAGATAATTTTAAAGGACACCTTCATATAGGAATTCAGGACGTTCGTGTCGAATCTGAAATATATGAAGGTTTGAAACCATTAATCCATGGCTTTATGACTACCAGCGTCATCATTAACTTGTAACAATTTTTCTGTTTTACAGCTGTGGCGAGGAAAACTGCTTTGACTAGGGCTGCCACTTCACACGGTGGCAAGGAGAGTACACAAGTACGTTTCGCATCCCCTGCTTGCACTTATATTATGAATTACTTTCTCACCCTTGCCTTGCCTTTCAGACTGGTCGAAAGCCTTCTACACCTTCAAAGAAAGGTAAAAAGGACGCTCCAGCTGTTATCGTCTCTTCAGATGCTTCAGGCGAATCTCCTGAGGAGGTTCTTGTAAAGAAAAGGAAAAAACCCACCAAAGCATTTGGCCCTGCTGGCCCACCTCCTTCGAAGGTGGCCAAAACACTCGAAAAGGCACCCACTGCAAGTGGTGTCGCAAAGGAACCTTCCATGACAACCTCTAGACCCCCTCTTGGTGATCATGGGAGTGATAATCCAGATTCTGTTGCTGCCCAAGCCCAGGTAAGTGTACTATCTTTCATCATGCTGACATCTTTCGCCCATGTTTCTTTTAATCTTATCCTCTTCATTTTGTGTTTCTTAGGCCACCACCATCACCAATCCTGACCCTCAACCGGCTGCGGGAAGTTTTACCACTACACTTCTCAACAGCCAAGGTGAGCCAACTTATCACCCATCTTCTGATATTGGCTCTGGTTTGAGTGAGGTTAATCAACCCAATTCTCATGCCGTAGGACACCCTATACCACCTATCCCAACCGCTACTCAACAGGCACAGGCTGATGGTGCCAACTCTGATGATGATGATGCTTCAAGCCCACCACCCTTCAATCTGGCTAACTTCATGGATGATGATCAATTGGTCAATGCAAGAAGTGAACCTGCAGTTCAGACACACGACGCCAATCTTGGTCAAGATGAGCCTGAAGGGACAACTGAACCACATCCTACGCCATCAGATGACCAGGGGCCCATTCGACCAATTGTTGAAGAGCCTAACGAAGAGATGGGAGATGCAGAATTATCTGACGAAGAAGGTGAAGCATCAGAGGAAGAAGAGGAAGAACAAACTGACCCAGCCTCTCGCCATACTCCTTCGCCTATGGTCCAGCAAACCATGGCTAACCTGCCACCCCCCTGGGGATTCACTGACGGCACTCAAGTGGTCGAACCCCCGCGAGTATTCTAGGTTGATACTTGGGCAGAAGTATGGTTCTTCTCCTTCTGGCTCTTCGACTTCAGCACCAGATAACTTCGCCACACCCATCCTCCAAGCCATCAAGAAGAAATTCTTCAGAGGGGATATCCATAGAGCTTTGGCTTCAGATCCCACTGCAACCATCTATCTGAAGGACACTCTTTCAAATCTCGAACTTGCCACTCTTAATCCAGAAATTTCTGGTTTTCTAATAGAGTTAACTGCTGTGGTGAACCAGATAGCTGCAGAGATAAAGCTGCTTCCATCCATCAGCAAGGCGGTGGAAGAAAACTTTGGTCGTGAGAGTGGGGCTTGGCAAAGTGCAAAGGAAGCATACGAGAAGGTCGAGAGTATAGAGGTTGAACAAAAGAAGATACACGCCGAAATAGCCTCTAATCAGAAGAGTATTGAAGCTTGGAAGCAGCAAATCACTGAGTTGCAAACCAAGATTGAGAATGCTGAAAAACGCAACCGGGATTTGCAAAACTCCGACACCACTGAGATGGATGAGGAACTCAAACATGCCCTGGAGCGTATTGAGGCTGCCCAAAAGTTTGAGCAACAGCTTGCCACAGCTAGACTTGATGAATCCTTGTGCAATGCTCGCCTCAAACATCACATAGCAACCTTTGCCCAGCTGGAGTCGAGGCTTCCCTTCTGATGCTTCGAGACCTTGTTTTGTTTCTTTTTTGTGTAATCAATCATTTGTTTCCTGACCTGTTGAGGTCTTTATGTAATGATAGCTTTTTATGCTTTTGGCCTGAATTAAATATTAACAATTCGCCATAAACTGCATTCGACCCATGTTATTACGAATTTCATTTATTGCTTCATATTCCAGTCAATTTTGTAGTTAAGACATTCTGTCTTTTTCTTGGAAAACAGGACTTTACTCTTAAAACTTCAAGGCATAAGCCTCTAGCTTTAAAGTAGCCTTTATAGCATCGCCCTTGGGCATACTTTCAAGAAAACTCACGTGTTTCCACCGTTTTACTGACCAATCCCAACAATACCTTGCCTCTATAAATTCCCTTCCTTCTGACCCAGGTTTCACATAACAGAAAACATGAGTAGTTCAAAGAAATCGCCAACCAAAGACATGGCTGACAAGGCAAAAGCCATTGAAGGCGCTCAAAGGATGGGGGCAACCCAAAAGACCGAAGCCTCCATTGGAGCAACCTCTCAAGCTAGGAAGAGGGAAACTAAAATGAAGCCCCCCAAGCGAGGGCGTTTCAACACTCATGATTTTGATGATGAAGAACCAGATGCAGACTACATGGATTTCCTCAAATCCATTGATTTGAGAGATTATGAATGATTTTTTCCTGCTCTTTAAAAAGATGCTATGTTGGTTTCTCTTTTGTTTTGTATGCCATATTAGCCTAGATTGGCCTATTTTGGCCTTCCTTGCTTGAAATGAAATCTACGTTTTGATATGAATCTCTTGCAACATAGGCTTATATTTTTTCAAATACTTGCCATTTACTTTCAAGACTCTTTTATCTTTATCTAATTCCTCCACTTCATACGCGCCATTAGAGAAAACCTGCGTGGCCTGGAACGGTCCTTCCCACTTAGGAGACCATTTGCCTAATGTTCTATCCTTTCGATCCATAGGCAAAACCATTTTCCAAACTAAATCCCCATGCGCAAAAGACTTAGCTTTCACCTTCTTGTTGTATGATTCCTCGACCCTCATCTTTTGTCTTCTCAACACCTCTAATGCCCTAAGCCTTTCTTCATCCAAATCCACTAATTCATTCATCATCATTTCCCAGTAAACTTCAGCAGGAATCTCATGATGTTTCTGGATTCTTATAGATTGTAAATAAATCTCAACAGGCAATATTGCATCATGACCAAAAGTAAGTCGAAACGGGGTGGTATTAGTAGCCTCTTTAGGGGATGTTCGACACGCCCAGAGAACCTGGTCTAACGTCTTGTGCCAATTTCTAGGCTTTTTTCCCACGTGCTTATTAATTAGTCCAATCACCACCTTATTAGCAGCTTCGACTTGCCCATTGGCCTGAGCATAGTAAGGTGTGGAAGTTAATAGCCTAAAACCCATTTCTTTGGCAAACTCCCGCATCTTTCGACCAGTAAACACTGATCCTTGATCCGTAGTGATTGTCTCAGGAATGCCAAATCTATAAATGATGTAATTTTGAATGAATTCAATGACATCCTCTTGACCTATATTCGCCAATGGTATTGCTTCCACCCACTTGGTGAAATAATCAATTCCCACCAAGATATATCTTTGGTTTTTTGAATACGTTGGTCGAATCTCTCCCACTATATCCAAACCCATCCTCTGAAAGGCCATGGTTTCACTATGGAATGTAACTCACTTGCCGGCATGTGTTGTATGCCAGCATGAATCTGGCATTCTTGGCAACCCTTAGCAAATTCTATGCAATCTTTCAACATAGTATAATAATACATGCCTTGTCGAAACAATAACCATTTCATCTTCTGGCCAACTTGGTGAGCCCCACATGCCCCACCGTGTACTGTCGAAAGAGCTAAATACGCCTCTGTTTCACTAAGGCATTTTAACAAGACTCCCTCAGGGGTCTTTTTAAACAATTCGTTACCCAAAAGTACATAACTTAATGCTTGGTACCTGATTTTCCTCTCTGTCGAAGCCGTTGGATTTTGCAAATATTCAATTATAGTCTTCCTCTAGTCTTCATCTGTCAAATCATCTATAGCAAAAATTTCAAAAATTTTGCCATCTATGTATCCAAGCTTAGTTGTTTCTAAGTCTGATGGGCACAATCCAACAGACACCACTCTCCCTCTTGCTTCAATTATTTCTTGAAGGTTATCTTTCGACATCTTGTATCCAGAGGCAATTTGAGCCAAGTCGTTAGCAACTTGATTCTCTATTCTAGGTATGTGTTGAATGGCCACTGCTTCAAATCTTTTTAATAATCTATTGGCTATCACAAAGTACATAATAAGATTTTCTTTAACGCATTTATATTCCTTTGTGATTTGCTTTATAACCAATTCTGAGTCTCCCATTATTTCTACTCTAGTTGCCCCCAATTCTAACAAAATTTCAAGGCCAACAATTAATGCTTCGTATTCAGCCTCATTGTTAGAGCAAGGTCCTTCGACCTTATACTTGAATTTTGTTGGAATTTTTTCAGGAGAAATAATGTATATTCCCACTCCGGTTCCATTCTTATGACTTGATCCATCAAAGTATAACCTCCAGGATTTTAGTTCAACATAATTCAGATCATTTTCATTTATTGAATGGTCAACTATGAAGTCTGCCACTATTTGCCCTTTCATAGCCTTTAAAGGCTGATATGTTAGAGAAAATTCTGTTAATGCTAATGCCCATTTGCCAATTCGACTGTGCAAAATAGGCTTAGATAACATATGTTTTACAACATCACAATGCGAAGAAACATACACATCAACTGGCTTTATATATTGCTTCAATTTAGTACAAGAGAAATACAAGCATAAACATAACTTCTCAATCATGCTATACCTAGTTTCAGCATCATTTAAAACTCGACTAAGGTAATAAATGGGTCTTTCGACTCCATTTTCATCCTCCTGAGCTAACATGCTCCCTAGAGTTTTATCTGATGCAGCTATATACAATCTCATACTCTTATTTCTACAAGGTGGTGAAAGAATTGGAGGGTGGCTTAGGTATTCCTTGACTTTGTCGAAGGCTTCCTGCTGTAATTGCCCCCACTCAAAACCATCTTTGTTGAAACGAAGCAGTGGCGAGAAGGCTTGCGTCTTGCCACTCAGGTTGGATATAAACCTTCTTAGGAAGTTGATCTTGCCCAGCAACGACTGCAACTCCTTCTTAGTTGATGGTGCTTTCGCCTCCATTATGGCTTTGGTTTTATTTTGATTTATTTCGATCCCTTTCTTGTGACCACAAAGCCTAGGAAATCCCCTGCCTGCACACAAAAAGCACATTTGAGAGGATTCATTTTAAGACCATGTTTCCTCATCCTTTCAAAGGATTGTCGAAGATGGTCAATGTGACTCTTCCCAGAAACAGATTTTATCACAATATCATCAATGTAAATTTGCATGAATGTGTCTATAAAATCATGGAAGATCGAATTCATCGCTCTTTGATACGTGGCACTAGCATTTTTGAGACCAAAGGGCATCACTACCCATTCATAGGTGCCTAAGGCGCCAGGGCATCTAAAAGCAATTTTATGAATATCTTCCTCAGCAATGAATATTTGGTTGTAGCCAGAATATCCATCCAGCATACTAAGATATTCATGTCCTGCTGCAGAGTCTATTAACATTTCTGCTACCGGCATGGAATATTCATCTTTAGGAGTTGCAGAGTTTAAATCTCTAAAATCAATGCAAACTCTCAAAGACCCGTTTTTTTTAATGACAGGTACTATATTAGCCAACCATTCGACATACCTTGTTGTGCGAATGAACTTGCAACGAAGCAGTCTTTCGACTTCCTCTTTGATTTTTGACAATATCTCTGGTGCAAACCGTCTTGGATTCTGCTTGACTGGCTTTTTCCCAGGTGTTAGAGGTAACCTATGTTCGACCAATTCCCTGCTTAAGCCAGGCATTTCATCATAATCCCAAGCGAAACAGTCCTTGAATTCTTTCAACAACTGAACCACCTCGCCCTTCAACTAAGGATCTAGATTAGCACTGATGTAAGTAGGCCTTTTGGTTGACCCTTCACTGAGGTCAACTTCTTCCAAAGGATCTTGTGCTAGCATTTTGATATTATTTGCCAACGGATCCTTCTCAAATCCCAAAGGCTCATCTTCATAAATGGCATCGAGCCTCTGGCTTTGCTCTCCAGTTTCAACCTTATCTGGAGGTCTTGGGTCGAAATCCTTACCAGGACCTTCTTGATACAATTCAGAAATGGCTTCACCAGCCATACAGTTATTGGCAGCTTCCAAAGCCGCTTGTCGTTTCGTTTCAGCCACATAGGCCGAAATTCTTTTTAACGCTTCGAACTCAGTCATGATCACTGAATTCGTTTCCCCACCCTGTGGGCTCTATTGGAGGTGTGCCCAAGCATGGAAATCTTCCTCCTGGTACTTCCCTATCCCATCTTAATCCTTCGACAGGGTGTAAGTTCAATGAGTAAAACGTCTCCTCATCAGGTGTAAACTCAAAGTCAGCTGGAGGACAAGGGGCAATGTTCGCCAAATATTTATCAAACTGCCTACTATCCACATGATTAATAGGTACCTTGAAGTACCCTTGATCAGCCTCAATATTTTCCACTATCCCATCCGGTCTCCAAATGGTGATCCTTTGATGCATAGATGAGGGTACAACCCCTATTCCGTGAATCCATTCTCGACCCAGGAGCAAGTTGTAGTTAGCTTTTGTCTCTACGACCATAAACACCGTTGGTCTGGTAATGGTTCCCACAGTCAGATCTACTTGAATTACTCCAAGAGTGGAACCAACTTTTCCTTCGTAGTTAGACAGAACCATGTTGTGAGGTTTGGTATCAGTCGCATATTTCCCAATCTTCCCCAGCAAAGATCTTGGCATTAAATTGACAGTTGCACCACAATCCACCAAGATCTTGTTGACGGGAACATTCTCCACTTTGCCAGTAATGTAAAGAGGCTTTAAATGACCCTTCATTGCCTCCGTGGGGCGTTCGAAGAAAGCATTCTGTTCTTCGACGCACCCATTGTTCATGATATAATAACACACAGGCTTGTGTGCCAACATCTCCAATTCAGCAGTTTGGTCCAAGTCCTCGACCTCAGAAACTTGGCCAAATTCTCTTGGCATTACTGATACCACATTCACAATGATATCCAGCGAAGCTGCTGATTCACTGTCGAAATTATCAGTCATATTCTCATCCTCTTCAACCTTCTTTTCTGGATGAACATTAAACAACTTTCGCCTTATAGGCATCTTCTCACTGACTTCAGCTTGATTACCAATGTTAGTGTTCGACTCTCCTTATGCCTGAGCCTCCTTGATAGCTTTCCGCCTACGCTGCTCTCTTTGCCACTGCGATCTGGACATAGGATTATTACCCTTGTAATTTTGAGAGAGGTATGCTGACTTGTTGGTGGTATGGTTCTCTTTTCGATATTCAAATGAAGAACCTCGTTCAACGTCAAACTTCTCCCACTTCTTTTTCTGTCCTACTCCTTCGACAGGCTTAATCCAACTACCCGTTGGTACATTCACAGCTGGCTTAAATGTTCCTGGCCTAGCTTTCCACCCTGTAGAGAGTCGTCGAGTGTCGAAACTTCTAGGACCTTTACTCACCTTTTGCCCCCAGCTTCCACCAGCTCTTTTGACATCTTCTACCTGGTGAGCAGCTTTCCAATCGAAAATGGCACTGCATCTAGGACATAACATGACTCCAGAACCTTTTTTCTGGCAACGGTGCAGAAAATCTATAATTGTCTCATCTGGCTTAGGATAAGCCATTTTGTTGTGTTCTTCCTGTTCACCGGTTTTACTCACTTTCTCAGTTTTTTGGTCTGTGATCTCGACCATATTGACATCTATTTTATCCTTTAAGCGCATCTTGGAGAAATGATTTTCAAGACTTTCAGTAGCCTTAGCCCTCCACCCATCATTTGCTGCTGCTTTTGCAGCCTTATGGGATGCCTTCTGCCAAGCGGCCTTCTCCTCTTCGACCAATTGCTCAGCGTTAACTCGTTCGACATCAGGAGATGTCTTGAAGAATTGTTCAGCAGCCATACATATCCAGTTTTCCATCAGATAACCATCCATGTCTATCATCTCTCCCACCAATAGCATGTCATCCTCCAACTCTTTAACAACCTGGACTCTGGGAGCATTTTTACCCATAGCCTCGTTGGTACTGACACTGCCAGAACTAGCATCAGATTCTTCCACCAATGTGACCATGTTAATGCCTTCAGTAGCATTATTCTTCAATTTGCTTATTCCCATATCCAAACCTTTGGCAGCATTATCAGCCTCAACGAACTTGTCAGCCATTGTTTTGGTCACCAACATCAAACTGGCCCCCTTAGGATTCAAGTCATTCGCAGCTTGATCAATACCTTCAGCTACCACAGGACTGTCGGCGGAGTCTTCAGCAAACTCTAACATATTGATTGACTGGTCCATTCCATATGTGGCTTCGACCATATGAACCTCATGAGGCTCTGTATAGTTAGCCTCTGCAACTTGCAATGGGTCAGAATCAATTTTCATCTGAGCTCTGCCTTTGTCGCCAAACTTCAGCCTTCCTTCTTGGATAGCATTCTGCACCAAATCCTTGAAAAGAAAACATTGAGAAGTTTTATGACCCTAAAAATTATGGTACTTACAAAAACCTCTTTTCTTTCTTTGTTCTAAAGGTGGCATATTAACGCCAGCAGGCACTATCATTTGCCCATCTTTAACTAACAAATCAAAAATTTCGTCACATTTAGTGACGTCGAAAGTATACGTTTTCTTAGGAAATTTGTCATTAGATTCGACAGGATTTTTTCCATTCGAAGGGGCTAATAATTTGCAGGCATAAGGTGGACCTTGCTTTAATTCAGCAACGTCAACCTCATTTCCGTCGAAATAAGATGTGTCATCACACAAGTTCTCTGCCTCTTCCTTGCATTCCACAAAGGCCACTTTTTTACCCCTGCTGAATTTAGTTTTTTCCTCCTTCAGCCTTTCAAGTTGTCGAACCCTATCAGCCAACTGTGCCATATCTCTAAGATACTGGGTATCTAACTTCTTCCTAATGGAGTAGTCAAGACCCCCAGCAGCCATTTCAACCAACTCGTGTTCTGGTACTTGAGTAAAGCACCTGGCTTTAAGAAGTCGAAACCTATTCAAGTAGTCATCAATTGGCTCAGTGACTTTACGTTTTATACTGGCCAATTCTTTCAAACTAATCTTAGTTTGCCCCATATAGAACTGTTCATGAAACAAACGTTCCAACTGGGTCCAATTGTATATGGAATTTGGAGGCAAAGTAGTGAACCACGTGAAAGCGTTCTTGGTAAGGGAGCTGGGGAAATACTTAATTCTGAGGCTTTCGTCAGCTGCAATTTCACCTGCCTCAATCAAATACCTAGCCACATGTTCGACGGTAGATTCAGTAGTATCTCCTGAGAATTTGCTGAACTTTGGAACCTTCATTCTAGGGGGTAATTCTGCTTGGAGAACATAATCCACTATAGGCGAAGTATAATTTGGCCTTGTGAAGCCAAGATTTACACCATTTCTGGCCATTATCCTTTCGACCATGGTTGCGAGGTTATTCTCTTCTGCTTGATTTTGATTTCGAACTTGTCTAATAAACTGATCAGCATTTTGGTTCCTGTTCAGCATCATCACTGGTTCTTCCTCCATATGGACTGGCATCTGGTTTCTTGGTGGTTCGACCCTAAAATGATCAATCATCTCTTGATCCTCCAAGTTCGCTTCAGGCACATGACGCATGTGACGTCTTGGGACATCTTCGACAATAGTTGCTCTTCGATCTACCGTTGGTACTCCCATGAAATCAGCCATACGTGCCAATTGAGTAGCCAATTGTTGGTTAGTTTGAGTTGTATTCTGAATCAATGGCTGAAAAACTTCTCCCATTGTCTGAGATAGTGTATGCACCATTTGCATGTTACTTTCATCCATCTGCTGTCTCAAATAGTTTATTGATGTATTTGTAAGGCTAGGAGCTTGAACAGAGTAACCAACACCTACACTCTGATTGTTTCGACCCCCTGATCCTGATCCTTGCAATGACGAAGACACCACATTCTCTGCAAACACAGGCGGAGCTGTCTGCAGATTTTGCATCATTGACGTAGGCATACCATAAGGTTGACTCCTTGACCCTGGGGGTGGGAAACCTGGTGGAGGAAACTGTCGATACATGGCACTTCCTCCTGGGGGTGCTGGCGAATTAGGACTTTGTGGTCCTATGTATTCCATCACAGGTTGCGCATATGACTTTGTACATGTTGATCCTGGTTCAGACACAGCTACCATAGGCGACGTCTGCCCTCCTGTCGAAGACACCGGTGATGACGTGTTTTGAGACCCCATACTGCTGCTTGACTGAGTGTTTGAAATGTTCCCTTGTGGATCAACTGGTTGGTTAGCATTAGTTGCCATTTTCTTAACGTATCTTCTTTTTGGTATTCCTTCGTTTGTTGTGGCTAACTTCCCACTTCGCAATAACATGCGCTGGACTAAGGTTACCAAAAGTAAAACACTTAGCACTAGGTCCCACTGGGCATGCCAATTTGTTTACCGTGATTTTTGGTAAACAACCTCTGGTCTATCAATCTTACAGAAAACTGACTAACTTGCAGGATCGACCACACAAATCCTAGGACATGTGCTAAGTTTTAAGGGAAAATGTAACTGACAATATTAAATGCAAGAAATGTAAAGTGAACTCCACGTTCGACAGTAAGGCAAAAGCTACAAGAACTCCACGTTCGACTACTTGCACAGTAAAGTAAAAAGCTTGGGAAATGTAAAAGAGTTGTAAGTAAATAATGCAGAATCTCAAAGACGTCGAATGTAAAAGACAAGAAGTAAAAAGAGCTTTGGAGAATAAAGATGCAGGAAATGTAAATCGCTGTCGAAAGTAAATGACACAAAATGGAAAAGCGCTCGAACTCCAAGTTCTTGAATGTAAAGGATGCAGAAAAATAAGTAGCTGTCGAAAATAAATGACAAGGAAATAAATGACAAGGAAATAAATGACTTTAAAAGTAAATGCAATGATGTAAAACCTTTTGAAGATAAAATGCAATGAACTCCACGTTCGTGAAAATAAAGACTGAAATTGATAAAAGTGCAGTCGAAAGTGAAAGCGGAAAGAGAAATGACTTTTAAAAACAAATGATTTTAATGGTAAAAGGCTTTGAAGGTAAATGCTTAAAGATTAAAGGTTTGAATGTAAAGATGCAGGAAGATAAGTTTGACTGAAAAATAAAGATTCAAGTAAAAGTTAAGACATGAAAGGTAAAGTTCAAGAAAACGTAAAGTGATGAAACATGAACATGATGAAGAACATAAATTGCATTGCTGAAGAAAAAGTGGTGTTACATTACGTACATTCTCACGAACTCGTTTCTCTACACGCGGGTACTTTGAGTTTCTTTGAGTCACTAGTACAAAAATATGAACACCCTTATTACATAGATCTAACTCCTATTTATAGTGCTAAGAAATAACTGCTAAGTGATGGTTACTGCTCCAACGTGTCCCCTTTGGCGCCTTCACACTGGTCTCAACTGTTCCCACGCTCACAACTGCTCTTGTTTGAATTTCAAATGTCTGAAATTCCCTCCAGCCCTTGTAGCGCGTAATCCAAGTTCCTACGGTCGAACGACTTTCCAACACTTAGCCATTTTGAGAAGCTTCAACTTCCTCTCTTCGACTCAGGCTTCATCCAGAACTTGGTCAAAACCTTTTCCTAGCTCAAAACAATCTTTTAACTTTGGAACCACATTCGCTTTGTTTCCTAGCGTCGAAATTGAGGACTAACAGTCGCAGAGTCGTCAGAAAAGTTACCATGATAAGAGAAGAAAAGCACTTGAATTCCAAGAGGGAGACCACGTGTTCTTAAGAGTTACTCCGATGACTGGTGTGGGACGAGCTTTGAAGTCTAGAAAGCTCACTCCACGCTTTATTGGTCCATATCAGATTATGCAGAGGATATGAGAGGTTGCCTATCGGGTGGCTTTACCACTGTCACTTGCGAATTTGCATGATGTGTTTCATGTGTCGCAGTTGAGGAAGTATGTTCCGGATCCGTCACATGTGATTCAAATGGATGATGTTCAGGTGAGAGATAACCTGACAGTAGAAGCTTTGCCTGTGAGGATTGATGGTCGAGAATTGAAGCAGCTGCGAGGTAAAGAGATTGCTTTAGTGAAAGTATTGTGGGGCGGACCAGCTGGTGCTAGTTGGACTTGGGAGCGTGAAGATCAGATGAAAGAGTCGTATCCGACTCTGTTTACTTCAGGTAATTTTCGAGGACGAAAATTCTTAAAGTAGGGGAGAGTTGTAACGACCCAAAAATCTAAATTAATCATTTATTTATTTATTTATTTAATTTAGAAGGAATTAGTAGGTTTTTGAAGTAATTTGGAGAATTATGGATTAAAAGAGTATTTTTAAATGATTTTAATAAAGTGAATAATCATGTATTATTTATATGATTACTATTATTAAAATTAATAAGAAAAAGGGCAACGTGGTCATAAAGGAAAAGGAGTAAGGGTAGAGTTGGAAGTGCATAAACTGGGATGATGTAACTAAAGGGAAAAGATCGATCAATTTTCTAACCGATCGTATTTTTGTGAAGAGCACTGAAGAAGAGAAGAGGAAGAGAAAACCAAGGGCTTTGAAGGATTGCTAGGAGAATCTTGGAGAAAGAAGGAAAAAAAACTTTGGATTACTCTAAGGTATGGGGAGATTTCATAATTTCTTATAGTTCTTTAGGACATGGTGAAGAATAGATTAGGTATTCATGAATTGTGTGTGATTGTGGTGAATGTTGATGTAGAATGAACGATTTGATGAGAATTTGGTGAAATTGAGTGGTATGTGTTGATATATGTGTATTATGTGAGCCTTTTTATCTAATTTTCGTGGGAAAAACAGATTTTTGGGGTAATCGAAGTCAAAAACGCAGAAAAATCACTTTTCGGGAAAAGTTGGGTTTTGTCGCATCCTGACACGGGCCGTGTCACACAACACGGGCACCCGTGTCAGCTTACTGGTTGGGGAAAATAAATATTTTTGTTACAGAGCTTCTGACACTGGCCGTGTCACTGGACACGGGTGGCCGTGTCAGGCCTCTGTTTCTGTTGAAAATTTTTTTGTTTTGGGTTTTTCGTGTCGGGCTACTGAGTATTTTCCGTTTTTGCTGTTTTGACGTTTTCTCATGCTGATTTTTGCTGTCTTGTTGCTTTTCCGCTGTATGGATGATAAAACATGATTGTATGATGATTACTTGTTGAATATGAAATGAATGATGCACATGTTGATATTTGGATGAAATGAGGAGAATTAGCATCATTGCATTTCATGGCATTTTATTATGTTGGGGCTTTGGCCTATTAGTAGCTTCAATCCCATTGTACGGATTGAAGTGATATGTTGTTATGTTGTGCTCCCTTGTGGAGAGTTGATGGCCAGTGTCCATCAAATGGAGAAATCGGTACCACATGCATTCCTTGCATTCATTATTTTTGACGTTGCATTTTATGAGGTATTTGTGATTGTGTTTATGATGATACGATGTTGTTGTTACTTATTCTATTTATTTTCTCAGTCTTTACATTACTATAATGAATTATGTTTTCTCACCCTGCCTACTTAGAAATGTTGCCTCTTATGTGGGTAACTTGCAGATAGCCAAGAGTAGTTTCGCGACGATGGAGGATGTAGCCTGGAAGTGTATCGTCATCGCTGTTTAGTTTAGAGGTGTCCTGCTCTGTGTCATGTAACATCGGGTTGGGATTTGTTGTGAACCTCGCGTTCTTTTGTTTTATGTTGGATTTTTACATTGTTGGTGATGATTTGATTTGGATACATTTAGTATGAAGTGTTTTACTGAATTGACATAAAAAGTTGATTTCCGTTGCGTAGTTGTTGATATTATTATTAAAAATGTGTAACCCGTGTTACGGGACAGGATAATGATTACTAAGTGGTGTTTTGAATATATGTGGCACCTTTCTCATCGATGTTACTCTGATAATATGAAATCTTTTCCTACAATTGTATTTGGGGTAGAAGGGTGTTACACCTAAGACCAAGACCGCCAAACTTTTTGTCTTTTGTAAGAATGCTCTAGCGGATAGTATGAAGGTACTTCTTCTCCAAAGAGTCACCCCATATGATCGATGTTTGACACTTCTGAATTCTCTAGATGCAAGTTTGAGGAATGGGAATCGACATCATCGTATAGGTAGGAAAAGCCTCAATAACGGCCTTCGCTAATGTAATTCTCCCAACAACTAATAGTCTTTAATCTAGGGGTGCTTTCCAGAAAGAGGGACTCCTAAATACGTACCCAAAGACGAAGTTTCCTTGAAGCCAGATTGTCATATCCCAAATTTTACCCCTTAGATGTCATCTACGTTTGCACAATCATTATAGGTCAGTCATACATGCATTGAACTAACCAGATCGCCTAGCATTGCTGTCTTGTTTCTTCTTTTTTTTTTAAATTAAGGTTTGGCGCAAGAAAGTGGAGTTTTGGTTTAATCAAGATTTAAGGGAATAATCAACTGAGTTTGTCCCTTTCACTTCAAGCTTTCTCTCTAAGATTTTGTCTAGCCTTGAACTTCTGAGAATAAGGGTGTGAATTGGTGTTTGAAATTCTGGTACCAGATATGTGTGATGTCACACACGATGTTACAACAACACACTCTACACAATGGACAAAATAAACAACATAAGAACACACCAAATTGTTAACCCAGTTCAGTTCAAACAACCTAATCTAGGGGCTACCAAGCCAGGGATGAAATTCACTACTTGTAGAATTAATTTACAGACTCAACAACCCAGTTGACAATCTCCTAAACTTAATTCCTACTAGTGACTTCCTACCTAAGAAACCACTTAGATATGAGAACACTACTTAATCCCTAAAACACTCAAAGAACAACCTCTTTGAGAAACCTTGATCCTACTTCACAGCTTTGATCAAGTTACACAACTCTCTTTGCTTCACAGCTTTAGAGAGGACATAACACAACTCACCAATTCACACTAGAATGGTGTATACAAAAACACGCACAAAGACAATGTTTAACCTCCAGTTAAAGCTCCCTATCTTCTGTCTGTTTTCTGTACATTTTTCCTTTGATCTATGCGCTTTATATAGCCACCTGAATTGGGCTTGAACTCCTTGCAATATTTGATCTGATTTGTTATTTAAAACTGAATCTTCAAAACAGATTTTATCCCCAAAATCTTTTCAAATCTTCAACCTTTTAAATCTCCTACAAATCTGCATCAAATCTCTATGCAACAGAGAATATCTAACCCAAGATATTCGTATCCAATGAGTCTACCTGCTCTCCACAATTCCAGCTAAAACGCAAACCCTAATAACATCACTAAACCTGATGTTATTAATTCTGCAGATCTAATGTCATGACATCGTATGTGACATCAGACATCAACATTCAACAAGTTAAACACTTAACATGACTCAATGTTAAAACTCAATGTTAAGACACAATGTTGTGACATCACCCATCTGACATCAAATAACTAACAGCTTCACAACTTAACACAACCCAGTGTTAAGACTCAATGTTGAAACATCACCACCTTGACATCAACATTGAACAACCTTTGTTTTACCAAAATTCCAGCCAATCTAAGAAACAACAATCTCCCCCTTTGGCTAATTTTGGCTAAAACAATCTCTGCACCATCAGAGACTTCAGCAGCGGAATAAACTTGAATTTTCCAATACATTGCAGCAGCAGCAATCTTCAAAACAGCTACACTTCACAATGCTTTCAGCATGCTGCACACACTTTCCAAAACTCTACTACTACATACTACATAACTAACCAGTAGCAGCATTTCTTCACCTTCTTCAAACAGCTGCACAAACTTCAACACTAACCAGCAGCATAGAACAATCTCCCCCTCAAAGCAGGAACCAGCAAACCAGCTGTTCAACAACTCTCCCCCTCAATATCGGCACTATTGCATCACAACTAGCCTCACTCCTTGGCAAAGCACTCCTTGGCATGGCATAGGCTAACTCTCCCCCTTTTTAGCCACAATTGGACAAACCTCAACATGTAAGTCCTATGCCACCCTTTGCTGCAAAATCCATAACTAATGCTCTAGATGAACATTTGAGCACACTTGCTGAGCACATGTCTTTTTGTATCACTGTCCCTTTCTCCACATACAGTCATTCCCTATCATACTCTTCATCTTCAGACTTCCAATCAATCAATACCTGATCTACTTCAGTCTTCTCTACATTTTCCATCCAAGACAGACTTTCTACTTCATCATTCTCCCGTATGACTATGTAGACGCTCCTTAGGTATAATGTAAGCACCAAGCTTCAGATCCAGAACAAAGACATCCTTCACCAAGGATAACCAACACGGAAAATGTTCTAACATCAGTTAGGACACTCTTGACACCACACACCATGGTATTACATATGCTCCACCACTAGATTTACTATCAGCAAAGTAATCCAATCTCAACACTGTGTCACAAACTCCACAAATTCTCAGCTTACTTAAAAGCTTTACTGAGATCCAGTCTCTTCAAGAGATAGTGATCAGATCATATCACAATACCTCTACCATTACATCCACCAGTAGTTGTTGATACTAGTGAAGTCTTCAAAATCAGTAGTCATGCTAAACTTCACATTCTAATCCACATAATCAGAAACACTTCTTCCACATGTCCAATCTTAATCATCTTCCAGATATAACCACCAGCAAAGATGATGTTACAACATCTTTTGGGACATCAGCTTTTCATCACCATCCAAAGGACTCATTGCACAAAGAAGTCCTTCAAGAAGCTCCCAATAAAATACAGTCAGAGCAGCTTATTCAGGTTAACATACACACCTGAATACCATAAGTTCCCACACCCTCTCTGAACCATATCTTAGCAAACTCAACCATATCCAGAATATCTTTGTCAAATTCTTTCTCCAGATTATTCGCTTTTTGAAAAACAAACATCCACCTTTTTAAAGGAATGTTATCAAGCGAAGCCTTTTGAATTTTCTCAGAAGTTCTAACAACAACTTTCTTCACGTGAATGATGTCCTGAACATTACCATCAGACTTATCTCTGGTCTTCTTCTTTCTGTAAGAACTTAACATTTTACTCCAGGATCTTGTAGGACCAACCACTGAGGTCTTCTGCTTATCAGTTCTCACCTTTGGAGGTGACTCAATAGCTTTCAGTCTTTCAGCAACCCCAGGAGACACTTTTGCAATCAGTTCATCATCATTCTTCTTTATTTTAAGGCTAGAAGTACCTTTCTTGACTTGAGATGTTTCAACATCTGCATCTTCCAACCCAAGGATTGTCAACCTGTGAACTTTTTCTTCTGAACTATAGAAGTCATTAGTCATGTTGTCATCTTTCTTTGCCTCGCAAGTATTCAGCTCCCAACACTTCTTAAGATCATAGCTTTTGATCCTTCCATCAGCATTGTTGACTCCTTCATCTAAGGAAGAACTTGAGCCTAGAGAAATCCATAGATAGTAATTGTCTTTGGACTTAACAGCTATACATTCAGAATTAGTAAAGTGGATCTTAAAACCATGCTCACATAACTGACTCATCAAGTTGGCTTTTAATCCCTTAACTAGCAACACATCATCCAACTTAGGAGTAACAACATGATTTAATCTTCCCACTCCCTTAACTTCTCCTTGAGCACCATCATCATAAGTCATTAATCCTGATTAACTTTTCAACATATTCAGATCTTCACACCTAATGTTATAACCTGATGTCACAACATCATTCTTAACATTACCAGGTAAGCTGACCTCTTGAGGAACCCATTGATAACAATTATCTCTGGATCTTGCTCCCTTCATCACTACCTCATTCTGCTCATTTGTCACCACACACTCATCTTTGGTGTAGCTTACTTTGTAACCTTCATCACAAAGTTGACTTATGCTAATCAAATTAGCACTCAACCCTTTGACAAGCATCACATTGTCAAAATCAGGTCCATCACAACACTTCACTTTTCCAACTCCATCTACCACCCCTTTTTCTCCATTGCCAAAAACAACATCATTTGAGGAGCAAGATTTGATATCCATCAAATGATCTTTGGACCCAGTCATGTGCTTTGAACATCCACTGTCAAAGTACCATGCATCCTTATCTGAGGTGTGAGCCAATAGACATGTAGCCTGAGCTTTAGGAACCCACTATTTAACAACCTTGGGCCTGTTCTCCTTCTGTCTGGGCTGAGGCATAGACTTGGGATAGCCATGAAGCTTGAAGCAAGAAAACTGCATGTGTCCAAATCTTCTACAGTAGAAGCACCTAACTATGTCTTCTCTGAAGTTGTTAAACCTCCTGCCACCTTGATGATGGAATTACTATGGCTGCCATCCATAGTGTTGATGTTGTCTTCTTCTTCCATAGTTTGACTGTCTTCTATGGTAAGGATGATGTCTTTTGGGCTGTCTTCTATGGTGATGTGGCTTCCTTCTCCCATAATAATAAGGCACGACATTATTATATCCATAGCCATACATGTTTCCTTGATGTTGAGACATCTGATGAAACATGTTCTGTTTAAACCTAGCAGTCTGCATGCTCCTATGGTTTTGAGGAGGCATATATTGCCTAGCTCCATGTACCTTCCCTTGATAAGGACCATGAGCATGCCTCTTCCCAACATTTTGAGGCTGTGGATGATCAACCTGCTTAGGTTTAGGATTCTGTCTCTTTTTGTGATGTTGAGACATTGGTTGAGACATCTTCTTTTTGGTTCCTGAAGTACTTGCTTCAGCAGAAACCTTTTCCTCAACCACAAATCCTAGGCCTGTCTTATCTCCAGCAACTTCTCTGTCTAAAGGATCTTATCAAGTGTGTCTGTACCACTGTTCAGCATCCTAACAGATTTAGTCATATGATCAAGATGAGCTTTGACCAGTGAGACTTCATTTTCCAAATCAGCTTTAGCAGTCTCAAGCTGAGCAATCTGTTTCTTTTGACTCTTGTTTTCTTGATAGATTTCAGCACTCTTCAGACAAAGCTCTTGATAAGTAGAAGCTAACTCCTCAAAAGTTATTTCCCCATCACTAGAATCATCATCAGAAATAACAGTTCCTGTCAAAGCTCTGACATGCTTTGCTGACTCACTTTCACTTTCACTATCAGAGTCAGACCAGGAAACTGTCATGCCCTTCTTCTGCTTCTTCAAGAATGTGGGACACTCTTTCTTGACATGTCCATACCCTTCACATTCAAAGCACTGAATGTAACGCCCCGGTTTTGTCTTATTTAATTAATCGAGTCGATTTAATTATTTTTATTATTATATTATTTTATTCTTGACTTTTATTTGAGAATATATTATTTTTCATCGTGATTATGTTTTATCGCGTTTTGAGAGCGTTTGCGAGATATTTGAGTGTAAGGGTATTTTGGTCTTTTTGATTGGGTTAGATATTTGTTTTATTAAAATAGAAAGTTAGAGGTGAGAAAGAGAGAAAAACAGAATTTTGAGAGAAAAAGAGAAGAAGAAGGAAAAGAGAAAGAAAAGAAGAAAAAGGGAGAAAACTTGGAGAGAAAGAAATTGATTCAACCGACTTTTCAAACACGATTTAATCGGGTAAGGGTGATAAATATTGTTATCTTAACATTGTATGTGTTTATGTATGGTTTCGTTGGAATCGTTTTGGTTGTTTTCGTTATAATACCGTTTAGGTCGATTTGGACATAATCGATAGAAACCGATGTTTTCACGGTTAGAATTCGAAATAAATTACGTAGTTGTATCGAGCAAGGTTAGGTCGTCGTATAGCGTGCTTTTTATTCGATTTGGTGACGTTCGAAAATTCTGGTTTTTGAACGGTGGAAATTTAATCGAAAAATCGAACGTCGTAGAAATTTCGTTTATGTGTTCTAAATTGTTCTTATGTATTTGGTGGTTGTGCGTATATGGTTGTTTCGGTGAAAATGTTCGATTTAGTCGAGTTTTCGGGGATTCGGGAAAATGACAGCAAGGGTGTAATTTGAGAAATCTGGTTTTTGAGAAAAACAGGGCTATGCATCGATACATAACAGCCATGTATCGATACGAAATGGTTTATGTATCGATACATAACCCTTATGCATCGATACATACTGTAGAAATTTGGGAAAATAGCATTTTCACTACAGCATGTGTCGACACATGCGTGCTATGTATCGATACATGTGGCCTTTATGTGTCGATACATAAGCCTATGTATCGATACATACTGTGCTGAACCAGAAAATTCTGGTTTGTCGGAAAAACTTCGGAAATTCATATCTCTTGAACCGTAAGTCGGTTTTGGTCCCCGTTCGAAGCGTTGGGAAGCTAACGAGATGTTCTTTCTAGGAAAAATGGTTTTGAGGTCTGAACCTGGCTCAATTAGAGCAGTATTTTGGAAACGTTTCATTGTGTCCGGCCTCCGGTTTATGTTTTTACGTTATTTTGAAATATTCATAACTTGTTCGTTGTTTATCGGATTTGAGAGTTCTTTATATCGAATTGAATGAATTGATATGGGTGTAGATGATGAAATGCTATTTGTTGTGGGTTGTAGTTAGTGATAAATACATTGTTTCAGTAAGTATCAATGTATGTGGTTTCGAGTGTATGATTAATGTATGATATGGCTGCCTCTATGGCGTAGATCCACGGCAAGATGAATGGTAATGTATTGATTATCATGGGATTGCTATAATAGTAATATTTGGTGTGTGGAATGGATTCCAATTGTGTTAGAATACTCATTGGGGTAGAATGGCTTATATGTCATTCCTAGTGAGGTATTAATGTTTTGGTCGAACACATTAGGGTAGAATGACTGTATGTTGTTCCTAGTGTTGTTGTTGTACTCATTAGGGTAGAATGACTTTATGTCATTCCTAGTGAAGTGCGAGTGTGTCGTTGGGTCCATCGGGGTAGAACGATTATATGTCGTTCCTGGTGGAGTACTCATTAGGGTAGAATGACTATATGTCATTCCTAGTGATGTACAATTGAGTTGTCGTGTCCACTGGGGTAGAATGACTATGTTGTCATTCCTAGTGGGATACTCATTGGGGTAGAATGACTATGTTGTCATTCCTAGTGGGATACTCATTGGGGTAGAATGACGATGTTGTCATTCCTAATGAGGTGTGCACTGGGGTAGAATGACGTTGATGTCGTTCCTAGTGTGGTGTCCATTAGGGTAGAATGACTATGTGTCATTCCTAGTGGGATATTCATTGGGGTAGAATGACGATGTTGTCATTCCTAATGAGAGGTGCACTAGGGTAGAATGACTATGTTGTCGTTCCTAGTGAGGTATGTATTGGGGTAGAATGACTATGCTGTCATCCCCAGTTATGTGATGCGTGGTATTGTCGGGTCTTGATTGGACTGGTGAATTATGCATGATGTATATGTTGATGTGAAATGAGTAGAATTGTGCAGGTGTGCATGGATGGATAAACATGAATATGTGTGTTTGTGTTGAATGATAAGCATTATGAGGTATATGCTTGGTGTTATATGTATATATACATGCATAGTGATGAGTTGTGGTGAGAATGTGGTATATGTGTAATATATGTTGTGATATATAATTATATGCAAAGTTATTATGATAATATTTCTCACCCTTCTGCTTGTTTTATAATGCTCTATGAGGCATTGCAGATTAGGTATGCTGGTGGTCTTTGGTGAAGCGTGTCTTCACTTCTTTTTGGTCGTCTGGCTCTGATATGTAGCGTCGGGTAGCTAGGATGATTTTGAATTCCTTTTTGTTGATGCATTTGCTTATGTGTCTGGCTGATGACTTGTGTATATATAACATGACTGACGTTGAGGAATCATGCTGTTTGGTATATGAATATATATATGATGTATATATATGGTTGATGTTTATCGGTGTTTAGATGTTCCGCTTTTATTCTAAACATTTGAGATGTGGGTGAAAGGACTTAGATCCTTAATTGATTAGTTACCCCACTGTTGCATATCTATTTGAGCAGGTGTTGTATGTTTTAAATTCATGTAAATTGTGGCAGGTCTCTTTTATTCCATGTTATAATTATACTCTGACAAAATTTTTAATATGTGCCTAAATGATTTAAATGATTATTTGGGGGTATAAAAGGGAGTGTTACAATAGTGGTATCAGAGCCAGTGTTGAGTCTGTTGTGTCTGTCTTGTGGTTGTGTTGGTTAACTGTTGTTTACTTTGTTGTTATTTTTGTGAATGATCAGAATATGGCTGGTAGAAACGATAATGCGATGGCTGCTGCTATGGAAGCAATGGCTAGGGCGGTGCAGGGTGCACCGAATGTGAGTGCTAATGATGAGTTCAGAAAGAATCAACCACCGGTCTTCAAAGGAAGATTTGATCCCGATGGTGCTCAACTTTGGCTGAAAGAGATTGAAAGAATTTTCAGGGTTATGGATTGTGCTGAAGAGAATAAGGTGAGGCTTGGATCTCACATGCTGAAGGAAGAAGCCGACGATTGGTGGGTCGGTATGCGTCAAATTCTTGAGGTGGATAATGAAGAGATAACTTGGGAATTATTTCGTACCCAGTTCTTGGTGAAGTATTACCCTGAGAGTGTTAAAGGGAAGAAAGAGATAGAGTTCTTGGAATTGAAACAAGGTAGTATGTCAGTAGTGGAATATACTGCTAAGTTTGTGGAATTGGTTCAATTTCATTCTCATTATGCTGCCGTTACTGCTGAGTTCTCAAAGTGCATTAAGTATGAGAACGGTTTGCGTCCTGAGATTAAGCAAGCTGTGGGATATCAGAGGATTAGAACATTTTCTGATTTGACTGAATGTTGCAGAATCTTCGAGGAAGACAGCAAGGCTCGTTCTACGTATTACAAAAGTATGAATGAGAGGAAAGGTAAGCAGCAGGCTAGAAGTGGACCTTATGTGACACCCGTTGATAAGGGCGAGCATAAGGGAAACTTTGAAAAGAGATCTGGAGGAGGTTTCGATTCCGTTAAGTGTTTCAAATGTGGTGGGCTTGGTCATCGTTCATTTGAGTGTAGAACTGAGGTGAAGAAATGCGTAAAGTGTGGAAGGATGGGGCATGTGACGGCTGATTGTAAGGACCGTGAGGTTATTTGTTTTAAATGTGGTGAACCTGGCCACATTAGTCCTTATTGTCAGAAACCGAAGCAAACTTAGGAAAAGAGGTTGCATGGGCAGAATTCCAGCCTACTAGTGCAGACAGTTAATTAGAGGTACATGCTTTATTAATAGTACACCTTGAGTTGCTATTATTGATACCTGAGCGACTTATTCTTTTATTTCTCATGTGTGTGCAAAGTGTTTGAATTTGTTTATGACTGCTTCGGGGTCGGTAACTACGTCTTTGGTGTGTGTAAGATGTTCTTTGACCATGTATGGTAAAGACTTCGTTATGGATTTCGTGTTTTGTCGGTGTTGTTTATTCCTTAGTACGTGATAGGTGTGTGGAACACTATCAGTGCTCTCTGGTTTTTCTAGTCCTTTGTCTTCAGGATTGAGAATAAGATAAGTGGGGGAGAAGCTGGCACTTCTCCATGTTGCTTCAGGTGTAGAGCGTTGGCTCGGTGTGTATGTATTGCAAGGTTTTAAGTGTGGTTTATGGTTCAAGAAGGAATGCAGAAGTAAGGTTTACATCAACTAAGGAGCGGTGCCTTAGGTAGTTTTGTGTATAAGATGTAATTGATGCTGTTATAGTTTGGTGGAGACGGTTTATTCTTCATCATGATTGTCGGCTGTCTATTGACAAATTGAGGAACTGATCATCCTTAATCTCTTGTTGATAGCAGACGGAAATTGTGTTGGAAGGAGTAGACGTGTCTTTCCAGCTTAGATGGCATGTTGGTGGTGCTAGTGTTCTAGATATTAAAAGTAAAGCCAAGAGAATGGATGATTGATTAGTATAGCCAGCATGTGGTGTATACTCGTATGGATGCTATGGGAAACAAACGCAGAGTTATAATGAGTTACGGAGTTTTGAGCTTAAGGTATCAATGTAAGAATTTTAAGGAAACCATTATGTATGAGTAGCAAGTTTAGAAAAGAGATGAAGTTTTAAGATAAGTTATCCAAGTGCGGATGTTCAGTGCGAATAAGTTTCAAAGAGCTAAAAGTAGGAGTTGTCTACAGCTCCAGTTTTGATTTTTGCCTGAACTTGATGAACGGTTTGAGGAGTATTGAGTTATGTCTTGATGAGTTTAGTCGGTGGGTTAATGCAACATGGTTAAGTCGTGGTTTATGCTTTACGGTAATTGAGGATTCATCCAAGGATTTATGTTATTCAGGATTGGAAATTGGTTGCAGTGATTTTGTGTTGAAAGTATGGAAGTGTTATTGTTATGATCTAAGTTTGAAATGATTGGTAATCGCAAGAGAATAGAGTATTAGACAACTATAAGAGTTGGGATTCCAAAACGAGCTATGAATTTGAATTGGATTATTCTTTGGGAAGAATTAATGTCTTGCCTGATGAGTTAAGTTGGAAGCCTTTGCATGTGTATATTCGGATGGTCAGAGAAGTAGAACTGTTTGAGTAGTTCAGATGCTTGTGTATGGTGTGTAAGCTAAAGCAGCATAGAGTGAAGTGGTGGATATAACAAGTGAACCAGGATTTTCTGGAGAATAATAGAAAAAGTCGAATGTTGATTAGGGAATTGGTGGTTTTGTTAGTTGCGAGTAATCAGAGTGCGCAACGGAAGTGTGGAATTGTTGTATTGGTTGTTGTGAGGCAAGGATGCATGTATTCTGGTTTTGCGGATGTTGCTGAGGTAATGTTGTGTCTTGGAACTTTATGTTCTTGCTGGTGTTGTTGCCTCGTTTCCATTGTGTTGGTTCGAGTAAGGTAGCTAATTCCTGTGTGAGGAATTAGAGGTGAGTTACCTACGGTGAGGGTAACAATCTTGTTGTGTTCCAGTTCAAGAGTGAGCTTGGGTGTTTGTATCTTGGTTATCCTTTGAGTTGGTCGTCAAGTGCATTGTATGGGCATTGCATCTTGTCTTGGTTGTCGTGGTCGTTGTCTTGTCATTGTTGTTGTTGTTAGTGTGCGGCTTTGTTGTTTGTGTTATCCGTGGTGTGCCTTTTGTTGGCATGATAGTGGGTTGGTCGGATACTAGAGCCGTATCCGGGGTTGTTCGTGCTTAGCATATTTTCGAGGACGAAAATGTCTAAGTGGGGGAGAGTTGTAACGCCCCGGTTTTGTCTTATTTAATTAATCGAGTCGATTTAATTATTTTTATTATTATATTATTTTATTCTTGACTTTTATTTGAGAATATATTATTTTTCATCGTGATTATGTTTTATCGCGTTTTGAGAGCGTTTGCGAGATATTTGAGTGTAAGGGTATTTTGGTCTTTTTGATTGGGTTAGATATTTGTTTTATTAAAATAGAAAGTTAGAGGTGAGAAAGAGAGAAAAACAGAATTTTGAGAGAAAAAGAGAAGAAGAAGGAAAAGAGAAAGAAAAGAAGAAAAAGGGAGAAAACTTGGAGAGAAAGAAATTGATTCAACCGACTTTTCAAACACGATTTAATCGGGTAAGGGTGATAAATATTGTTATCTTAACATTGTATGTGTTTATGTATGGTTTCGTTGGAATCGTTTTGGTTGTTTTCGTTATAATACCGTTTAGGTCGATTTGGACATAATCGATAGAAACCGATGTTTTCACGGTTAGAATTCGAAATAAATTACGTAGTTGTATCGAGCAAGGTTAGGTCGTCGTATAGCGTGCTTTTTATTCGATTTGGTGACGTTCGAAAATTCTGGTTTTTGAACGGTGGAAATTTAATCGAAAAATCGAACGTCGTAGAAATTTCGTTTATGTGTTCTAAATTGTTCTTATGTATTTGGTGGTTGTGCGTATATGGTTGTTTCGGTGAAAATGTTCGATTTAGTCGAGTTTTCGGGGATTCGGGAAAATGACAGCAAGGGTGTAATTTGAGAAATCTGGTTTTTGAGAAAAACAGGGCTATGCATCGATACATAACAGCCATGTATCGATACGAAATGGTTTATGTATCGATACATAACCCTTATGCATCGATACATACTGTAGAAATTTGGGAAAATAGCATTTTCACTACAGCATGTGTCGACACATGCGTGCTATGTATCGATACATGTGGCCTTTATGTGTCGATACATAAGCCTATGTATCGATACATACTGTGCTGAACCAGAAAATTCTGGTTTGTCGGAAAAACTTCGGAAATTCATATCTCTTGAACCGTAAGTCGGTTTTGGTCCCCGTTCGAAGCGTTGGGAAGCTAACGAGATGTTCTTTCTAGGAAAAATGGTTTTGAGGTCTGAACCTAGCTCAATTAGAGCAGTATTTTGGAAACGTTTCATTGTGTCCGGCCTCCGGTTTATGTTTTTACGTTATTTTGAAATATTCATAACTTGTTCGTTGTTTATCGGATTTGAGAGTTCTTTATATCGAATTGAATGAATTGATATGGGTGTAGATGATGAAATGCTATTTGTTGTGGGTTGTAGTTAGTGATAAATACATTGTTTCAGTAAGTATCAATGTATGTGGTTTCGAGTGTATGATTAATGTATGATATGGCTGCCTCTATGGCGTAGATCCACGGCAAGATGAATGGTAATGTATTGATTATCATGGGATTGCTATAATAGTAATATTTGGTGTGTGGAATGGATTCCAATTGTGTTAGAATACTCATTGGGGTAGAATGGCTTATATGTCATTCCTAGTGAGGTATTAATGTTTTGGTCGAACACATTAGGGTAGAATGACTGTATGTTGTTCCTAGTGTTGTTGTTGTACTCATTAGGGTAGAATGACTTTATGTCATTCCTAGTGAAGTGCGAGTGTGTCGTTGGGTCCATCGGGGTAGAACGATTATATGTCGTTCCTGGTGGAGTACTCATTAGGGTAGAATGACTATATGTCATTCCTAGTGATGTACAATTGAGTTGTCGTGTCCACTGGGGTAGAATGACTATGTTGTCATTCCTAGTGGGATACTCATTGGGGTAGAATGACTATGTTGTCATTCCTAGTGGGATACTCATTGGGGTAGAATGACGATGTTGTCATTCCTAATGAGGTGTGCACTGGGGTAGAATGACGTTGATGTCGTTCCTAGTGTGGTGTCCATTAGGGTAGAATGACTATGTGTCATTCCTAGTGGGATATTCATTGGGGTAGAATGACGATGTTGTCATTCCTAATGAGAGGTGCACTAGGGTAGAATGACTATGTTGTCGTTCCTAGTGAGGTATGTATTGGGGTAGAATGACTATGCTGTCATCCCCAGTTATGTGATGCGTGGTATTGTCGGGTCTTGATTGGACTGGTGAATTATGCATGATGTATATGTTGATGTGAAATGAGTAGAATTCTGCAGGTGTGCATGGATGGATAAACATGAATATGTGTGTTTGTGTTGAATGATAAGCATTATGAGGTATATGCTTGGTGTTATATGTATATATACATGCATAGTGATGAGTTGTGGTGAGAATGTGGTATATGTGTAATATATGTTGTGATATATAATTATATGCAAAGTTATTATGATAATATTTCTCACCCTTCTGCTTGTTTTATAATGCTCTATGAGGCATTGCAGATTAGGTATGCTGGTGGTCTTTGGTGAAGCGTGTCTTCACTTCTTTTTGGTCTTCTGGCTCTGATATGTAGCGTCGGGTAGCTAGGATGATTTTGAATTCCTTTTTGTTGATGCATTTGCTTATGTGTCTGGCTGATGACTTGTGTATATATAACATGACTGACGTTGAGGAATCATGCTGTTTGGTATATGAATATATATATGATGTATATATATGGTTGATGTTTATCGGTGTTTAGATGTTCCGCTTTTATTCTAAACATTTGAGATGTGGGTGAAAGGACTTAGATCCTTAATTGATTAGTTACCCCACTGTTGCATATCTATTTGAGCAGGTGTTGTATGTTTTAAATTCATGTAAATTGTGGCAGGTCTCTTTTATTCCATGTTATAATTATACTCTGACAAAATTTTTAATATGTGCCTAAATGATTTAAATGATTATTTGGGGGTATAAAAGGGAGTGTTACACTGAACTCCTTTATCTTGGGCAGTCTTCTCTTCATCCTTCTCTTTTGACTTGCTGATGTCAGAAGAGATGTTCTTGACATTAGGCCTGGAGTTATTGTTCATCCTCTTGAACACCTTGTTGAACTGCCTTCCCAACATAGCTATGGCCTGAGATAAATCCTCCTGGGATTCAGTACTCTTCCCTTTATCTTCTTGAGCATTTGAAGTCAAGGCTATACTTTTTGGCTTCTTTTCAGGTTCTTCTTCATTTAACCCAAGCTTAAATGTTTGAAGAGATCCAACGAGCTCATCAACCCTCATCCGACTGATGTCTTGTGCTTCTTCAATGGCAGTCACCTTCATCTTGTACCTCTTAGGAAGTGACCTAAGAATCTTCCTTACAAGCTTTTCTTCTGACATTTTCTCTCCAAGAGCACTAGATGCATTGGCCAGCTCAAGAACACTCATGTGGAAGTCATGAATAGTCTCATCTTCCTTCATCTTCAGGCTTTCAAGCTTAGATGTTAGAAGCTAAAGTCTTGACATCTTAACTCTAGATGTACCTTCAAGAGTAGCCTTCAAAATATCCCATGCAACCTTAGCAGCTTCACATGAGTTGATCAACCTGAATATGTTCTTGTCAACTACATTGAAGATAGCATTTAGGGCTTTTGAATTTCCAAGGGCAAGCTCATCTTCTTCCTTGGTCCATTCTTCTTCAGGTTTCAGCTTTGAGGTGCCTTCTTTATCTTTCCCAGCATCATCTTTCTCACACACAACAGGTGCTTTCCATTCTTTAATAATGGCCTTCCAAGCCCTGCTGTCCAAGGATTTCAAGAAGGTGGTCATCCTTGGCTTCCAATAATCATAATTGGAACCATCCAATATAGGGGGTCTGTTGACAAATCCTCCAACTTCTTTGTCCATCTTTACACCAGAAAGTAACTTCCCTAGATCTCACCTAGAGACAGACAGGATGCCTGCTCTTATACCAATTGAAATTCTGGTACCAGATATGTGTGATGTCACACACGATCTTACAACAACACACTCTGCACAATGGACAAAATAAATAACAGAATAACACACCAAATTGTTAACCCAGTTCAGTTCAAACAACCTAATCTGGAGGCTACCAAGCCAGGGATGAAATTCACTACTTGTAGAATTAATTTACATACTCAACAACCCAGTTGACAATCTCCTAAACTTAATTCCTACTAGTGACTTCCTACCTAAGAAACCGCTTAGATATGAGAACACTACTCAATCCCTAAAACACTCAAAGAACAACCTCTTTGAGAAACCTTGATCCTGCTTCACAGCTTTGATCAAGTTACACAACTCTCTTTGCTTCACAGCTTTAGAGAGGACAGAACACAACTCACCAATTCACACTAGAATGGTGTATACAAAAACACGCACAAAGACAATGTTTAACCTCCAGTTAAAGCTCCTTATCTTCTGTCTGTTTTCTGTACATTCTTCCTTTGATCTATGCGCTTTATATAGCCACCTGAATTGGGCTTGGACTCCTTGCAATATTTGATCTGATTTGTTATTTAAAACTGAATCTTCAAAACAGATTTTATCCCCAAAATCTTTTCAAATCTTCAACCTTTTAAATCTCCTACAAATCTGCATCAAATCTCTATGCAACAGAGAATATCTAACCCAAGATATTCGTATCCAATGAGACTACCTGCTCTCCACAATTCCAGCTAAAACGCAAACCCTAATAACATGACTAAACCTGATATTATTAATTCTGCAGATCTAATGTCATGACATCGCATGTGACATCAGACATCAACATTCAACAAGTTAAACCCTTAACATGACTCAATGTTAAAACTCAATGTTAAGACACAATGTTGTGACATCACCCATCTGACATCAAACAACTAACAGCTTCACAACTTAACACAGCCCAGTGTTAAGACTCAATGTTGAAACATCACCACCTTGTCATCAACATTGAACAACCTTTGTGTTCTGGACTGGACCAATGGCTAGAATTGGCCCAATCCACCTCTGGCCCAGAGCGGCCCATATTACCTAAGTCCAATCCACAGAGGGGCGAAAGTTACCTTTCTGCCCCTCCTACCGGGCAAGGAACACAACGTTCCTCCCCGGATATTCTGCCCGTCACGCACGGCCTCGCTGCTCCACGAATAGCCATGGACAGGTGCCCGGATTCACGCCTATGCCCGGCATAACGGCTAGTTTCTGGCACCCTGCCCGACATAACGGCTAGTTTTGGGCAGTTACCTATTCTTCGGGAAAACGGTTATTTCGCCCCGAAAATAGGACCGTTGGCCACGAGCTGGGGGCTCTATATAAACCCTCTCGCTTGAGAGGGTCAGGTATCAAATCTTCACCCTAAGAATACACTTTGTACTTGCCCCTTTTTCTCTGACCCTTTCTTACTTGAGCGTCGGAGTGCCTTGCAGGTACACCCCCTCCTCCTCGACCAGCTTACTTCCGAGCACCTTGTCATCTGACGGCCAGCTTGCGTGGACCTGTTCGAATACTTCGGATCAGTGGCGCCGTCTGTGGGAACTCCTTGTTCTCCCCTTCTTTCTTTCCTCCTCGGAAACTAGAAGATTAAAACATACTTTCTTTGATCCACCCACGTATGGCCGCTCAGAGCTCCGTAAAAGGTGTTGACGCTACATTTCTCATCCCCGTCAACAAGATGGACGTTGACGGCAGTTCGTTGCTACTTTCTGATCCCCGTTTCCTTCGAGACGGGGCCCCTGCGTCTCCAACTCCTCCTCCCACCGAGCAAGGAGGCAAACAGCTACCGTCGGAGGAACGACCCATTCCTGGCCCTCCCAGCATTGACCTGGCCGTTGCAGCTTTTCTGGGAGCTGTCAACCGCATGAACCTCCTTATCTTGCAGCAGGGAGAAAGGATAGGAGCTCTCGAGGAAGCATCTCTTCCAAGATCCTCTCCTCCCAAGGATAAACACCGGAAATCAAGAAGCCCGCCTCCTAGGCATGGAGAAGACCGTGCGGCGAGGCATGAGCCTGAGCCACAGCACGTTCGTCGGCGCGACCAGATCTCCCCGCGAGATCGATCCCCACTAAGACACAAAAGGGCAAGGCAGGATAGGCATTCTCCACCAGTCAGACCTCGCGATCGGCCACGTTCACACTCACCTCGCAGAGACCGCCGCCGCGAGCGCAGACAATGGTCACCGTCAGCGCAAAGTTTGGACAGCGACGACGAGCCTCACGGCCCGTTGTCCCGCAGAATCCTGGCCACCCGTCTCCCTAAAGGACTAGAGAAACCTCCGTCTCTAGGGACTTACGATGGAACCACTGACCCGGACGAGCATATAGAAAACATAGATGCTCTCTTGGACTACAGGGGAGTACGGGGAGCCATCAAATGCCGCCTGTTCCCGACCACGCTCCGGAAGGGAGCGATGACATGGTACAAGCAGCTGCCAGAAGAATCCATCACATCCTGGAGGCAGCTGGGGAGGATTTTCTCCCGTCACTTTACTGCGTCACGACGCCATCCAAAGACCGAGGCATCCCTCGGAGCTATCGTACAGGGAAAAGATGAGCCTCTTCGGGCTTACATCGAGTGATTCAATAAGGAGGCCGTCCAAGTACCCACGACCGACGAGATGAAGAAATTCTTGCTCGAGCAGGGGTTACGTCCAGGTTCAGACTTCGCGAAAACCATCGGCCTTGACCCACCGAGGAACCTTAATGCCCTTCTCCTCCAAGCCCAGTCGCATATACAATACGAGGAAAAGGTCGCTGCCCACTCTGTCCGGGCCTCTCGAAACCAAGAAGCTGCCCGGACGTCCAGAGCTGAAGAACCCTCGACATCCCGCCGAGGAGATAAAATACGCGACGACCGGCCTCGCGACGCACGCGAACAAAGGGCACCTTCCGGGCGGTTCCATGATTATACCCCCCTCACTACCTCGAGGGAGAAAATCTTGTCCGAATGTGCCAACTCAGAGTTCAAGCAGGCGGGAGTCCATTTTCCCAAGCAGCTGCCGGCCAGGCCGGGTGTGGACAAGTCTAAGTATTGTCGTTTCCACAAGAGTCACGGTCATACGACAGAAGAATGCATCCACCTCAGAGATTCCATAGAGATCCTTATTCGCGACGGCCACCTGAAGCAGTTTGCGAAAAAGAAGGATGCTCCCCGGCAAGAAACCCAGGAGAGCAAAAAGGTTGCGGAAGAGACCCCGCCCTCCGACGACACCAACGTGCAGGTCGCTATGTCCGTAACTCGACCAGAAGACTTCTGCATCCCTGAGAGTCTGCCCGCCTCCACGTACCTCGCCGCTCGCAGCCCGTGGGAGGCCTTCCCGTCAGCCATGGTCATTTCTGGTGGTGGATTCAACAAAATCACGGTCGGATCAGACAAGAGGAGATTCGACCAGCTGATCAGCAAAAGCTCCAATGAAGTCACCACGCTGGACACCGTTCACAAAGGATCCGCTCCCATTTCCTTCTACAAGGAGGAGCTCCTCGGCGGGGCACCAAACTCGAGCATACCGCTGCTTATCCGGGCAAGGATGGCGAACTTCGACGTTCGCAGAATACTCGTGGACCAGGGAAGTTCGGTTGATATAATGTACAACCACCTGTTCGAAACACTGCAGCTGAACGACTCTCACCTTACTCCATACGTCGGATCCGACCTGCAAAGATTCAACGGAGCGGTGACAAAGCCCCGGGGTTACGTAGAGCTCATCGTAACCTTCGGTTCAGGAAAGACAACTCGAGCAATCAAAGCACATTTTCTAGTAATTGAATGCCCGTCACTATACCAGTGAATCTTTGGAAGGCCAACCCTGGCAGAGTTGATTGCAGTGCCTTCCACCGTACACCTCAAGATGAAGTACTACACTTCTGAAGGGATGGTCGCCACCCTCCACGGCGATATCGAGGCTGCCCGTCGATGCTTTAAAGCAGCATCAAAGGGACTAAGCACCATCTCAGCGAGACCAGGGACATCTGGTCGTCCTCCTCTGCCCAGCAGCTCCGAGCAGCCAAAACCACTCCCCCAGGTCGAATCTATTGATTTGGACAGCCGTTTCAGCGAGGAAGATCACGCCAAAGATCTAACGCCTTCAGGCAGCCAGTCCAACAACGGCGGCCATCTCCTACGCCCCGTCCCAGATGGAAACTTCGAGATCGTTCCGTTCAGAGAAGACCCCCAACGGGGAGTGAAGATCGGAGCAGACCTCCCCGACCTGGCCAAGAGACAACTAAAAGCGTGCCTCCGAGAGAACGCAGACTTGTTCGCATGGAGCGCTGCTGAAATGCCAGGATTGGACCCCTCCGTCGCTTGCACCAGCTCACAATTGATTCGGTCGTCAAAGCCTTTTCCCAGCGCAGAAGGAAATAATCCCCAGAGAAGACAGAGGCCGCGGAGAAAGCTGTCAAAGACCTTCTAGAAGCTAGGTTTATTTCTGAGGCCAAATACACTACATGGCTCTCAAATGTTGTACTTGTAAGAAAAAATAATGGCAAATGGAGGATGTGCGTTGATTATACCGATGTTAATAAGGCATGTCCGAAGGACGCCTACCCCCTCCCCAATATAGATAAGCTCGTAGATAACTCAGCAGGTTTTAAACTTTTATCGTTCCTCGACGCCTACTCGGGCTACAACCAAATACCAATGGCCGCGAGCGATAAAACTTACACGGCCTTCATGACCGAATCGGGCAACTATTACTACAACGTAATGCCCTTCGGGCTGAAGAACGCCGGCACCACTTACCAACGAATGATGAACAAAGTCTTCCAAGGAAAAATAGGCGATATGCTCGAGGTATACATGGACGACATGATCGTCAAGTCCCACGAGGAATTAGATCACGTCGCCCATCTTCGCAAAATTTTCGAGCAAGCAAGAAAGTATCAAATGCATTTTAACCCAGAGAAGTGCACGTTCGGTGTACGGGCAGGAAAATTCCTCGGCTTCTACCTAACGGAACGAGGAATAGAGGCTAACCCCGACAAATGTCGGGCATTCTCTGAGTTCCCAATGCCCACGTCTAAGAAGAACATCCAGTCCCTCAACGGGGGTACTTACCTCGCTGTCCCGCTTCGTCGCAAAATCCGCCCAACACGCCCTTCCTTTCTTCAAGCTCTTGCGAAAATAAGCAGCGTTTGAATGGACTGAAGAATGCGAAGCATCCCTCCGTCACTTGAAGCAAGCTCTGTCGAAACCGCCCGTATTATCCCGACCGGATATCGAGGAAGTCTTGTTCCTATACCTCGCCGTCACTGCCGAGGCCGTTAGCGCCGTTCTCATCCGCGAGAATCCTGGCGGGCAAAAGCCAGTATACTTCACGAACAAAGCGTTGCAGGACACAGAGCTGCGATATCAATAGATATAGAAGGTAGCATTGGCCCTCATCAACGCTGCCAGACGACTGAGACACTATTTCTTGGCCCACACGATCGTGGTAAGGACGGATCAACCCATCAAGCAATTACTGGGACGACCAGACATGGCCGGGCGAATGCTCAAATGGTCGCTAGAACTGTCCGAATTCGACGTCCAGTACGAAAGCTGAAAGGCTCTTAAAGCTCAGGCCCTGGCCGACTTCGTAGCAGAAGTAACCTTCCCAGACTCCTCGTCCCACATAGAAAACAGATGGACCGTCTATGTAGACGGAGCATCCAGCTCGAGCGGAAGCGGAGCAGAAGTAATTCTGGAAAACGACGAAGGGACCATAGTCGAGGCTTCTCTCACATTGTCCTTTCCCACGTCGAACAACCAGGCCGAGTATGAAACCTTCCTCTCCGGATTGCGCCTAGCCGAAGACCTAGGGGTCGAAGAAATCGTCATCTGCACGGACTCTCAGCTCGTAGCCCACCAGATATCCAGGGAGTATCAGACCAAAAATGACAGTCTCTCCGAATACCTCACCCTAGTCAGGAAAAAAATGTCGAAGTTTAGAGCGGTAGAAGTAAGACACGTTCCACGCGAACACAATGTGCGAGCAGACGTCTTATCCAAACTAGCGAGCACTAAGAGGAAAGGTGGGAACAGGTCAGTCATCCAAGAGATACTTCCCCGGTCCAGCATCGATAAGGGATCCTCGGCCCTACACGTGCACGCGATCGGGGATAGCGATTGCTGGATGACGCCCGTGTACAATTACCTCACCAGGGACGAACTTCCGGACGACCCCAAGGAGGCCAGCACCATCAAAAGAAGAGCTTGCTCGTACGTCATCCTCAAAAACAAACTCTATCGACGGGGCTTCTCCATCCCACTACTCAAGTGAATAGAGGAGGAGGTTGTCCCCCACGTATTACGAGAAATCCATGAAGCCATTAACGCCCGGTACCTGGGAGGAAGGTCCCTTGCCCGCAAGGCCCTCCGAGCAGGGTATTATTGGCCAACCATGCAGCAAGATGCCAAAGAGCATGTGAAAAAATGCGACAAATGCCAACGGCACGGGGATATGCACCTAGCTCCGCCTAACGAACTGAAAAGCATGACCTCCCTGTGGCCATTCTCCTGGTGGGGCCTAGACATCCTGGGACCCTTCGTGACGGGGTCCAGCCAAAACAAATACCTGATAGTGGGCGTAGATTATTTCACAAAGTGGATAGAAGTAGAAGCCTTAGCAAAGATAACAGCACTAAACATTCTGCGCTTTTACAAGCGGAATATCCTTGCCCGTTTTGGGGTTCCCCAAGCAATTGTCACGGACAATGAAACGCAATTCACGAACAAGAAGTTCCAAGATTTTGTCGCCCATCTCGGAACAAAGCAACATTTCGCTTCTGTAGAACATCCCCAGACCAACGGGCAGGCAGAAGCTGCCAATCGTGTCATTCTGCGCGGCCTCAAGCGAAGATTGGATGAAACTAAGAAAGCCTGGGTCGAGGAGCTCCACAGCGTCTTATGGGCGTATCGCACCACTCCTCAATCCACCACCGGGGAACACCTTTCCGCTTAGCATATGGCACGGAGGCTGTTATACCCATTGAAATTCACATACCGTCTAGGAGGACCGAATCACCTCTAGACGATGAAATGAATGACGAAGCAATAAGAGAGGAGCTTGACCTTGTCGAGGAAATCCGAACAGGAGCAGCCCTCCGTGAAGCGTCTCTTAAGCAAAAAATAGCAATCAGGCACAACGCCAAAGTCTTACGACGAGAGTTTGATGTGGGCAGCCTCGTCCTGCGGAGAAACCACAAGGACTCTCGCGAAGGTAAACTAGCAGCCAACTGGGAAGGGCCATACAGAGTCCGTGCCAGAACGGGGAACAGTGCTTACTTCCTCGAGAACCTCAACGGGGACGCACTCCCTCGACCGTGGAACGCTGAAAAACTTAAGCAATACTACAGCTAAAGTAACTATAGGCTTACTCACATCAAAGGACAACCTAACATTCACCATGCTCGTCCAGGTACAAACGACGCATGCATACAAAGTAGAATCCCATTCAAGTAAATGAGCCGGAACTCTGCTCGTCGGCGGTCCTCAACCGAGCACCGCCTTCGCCCAAGTACCATGAATGGCAGAACCCCAGCTCGCGATGGGACGTTCACGTCGCGACCTCAGGCCTCAATCGCGACCTGAGGTCCGCAACCCGCCAGGACCTTCCCCGGCTATTCGGCCAGTTCCCCACACTGACGAATTCACACACAACGAGCTATCTTTCAAAAAGAAAACTTCGTTAACAGACACACCCTCCGACGGGCAGTCAAACATGCACAACTAAAGTAAAATACAACAATGTGAACAAAAATTGTATAAATAGCAAGACCGGTAAACATAAACCGGGCATTAAATAAAAAAGGCCGCAAGGGTCAAACATTGTGCGAATTACATAAAAAAGGGGGCCACACCCCCCAAAATAAAATAAGATTACAACAAATCAACGGCACGCAGGCCGGACAAGATACAACAAAGTAACAAAACTCCTCATTCTTCCGGGTGCTCGGTCGACGCGGCCTCGGGCCTCTGCTCCTCCACGGGCTGGTCATCAGGCTGGTCCTCGGGAGTATCAAGAATAAGGCCCTCAGGCAAAACAATGCGGCCATCCTCCACGTGCGCAAGATAGTGGGTACCATCGGTCGAAATCTCAAGCCCAGGGTTCACCACCCGCAACTGGGCCACGGTACTTTTGAAGGACTCCGCTGCCACGGCGATACCATCATCCTCGGCCTGCAGAATGCTGGCGACCAGCTCAGCCCGGGTTTTCAACGCTTTTATCTCGTCTGGTTCATCCGCACCCGGGGCACTGACCGCCATCAACTCCATGTTCAACTCCTCGGCAGCCTTTTTCTTCGTCATCAGCTTGGTGACCTCCTCTTTCAACGTGGTCGCCTCCTCCTCGACCTTCTTCCTAGCCTCGCGAGCACGCCGGACTTCCTCCTTCAATGCTGTCTTGGAAGCCCGGACAGCAGTAAGTTCGGCCTCGAGCGCAGAGTCCCTTTCTGCATAAACGGTCGCCATTTCCAGCATCGTCACAAGGGCAGAAGCGTCTTGAGCCACCATCGCCCTTTTGCTCGCACGGTCCATGTTCCCCAAGCTAAGAGATTCAGCCCGAGAAACGACCAGGGTGTTGCCCTCAAAAAACCTCTTGTCAATAATGCACGGAGGGAGCTCAAACTTCCCCTTCTCAGGTGCCCCTCTCAGGTCCACAGTATCTATCGTACGTGCCCGTTTTGCCCGCCTGACCAAAGGCAGTGGAGAATCCCGTGGACTAGGAGAGGGAGAAGAAGGGGTCCCCATAGCAGCCTGAACAAGGGGAGGTACACGAGCACCAGCAGCAATCCGGGTCTTGGAAGGGGCCTCTCCAGTCTTACCCCTTGCCAGGGCATTCCTCACCACACGATCACGAGCTTGAGGCATCTCACCTGTACGAATGAAAACGAGCACGTTAGTTACGGGGAAAGGAAATAACACAAACAAAATCTAAGTTACTATGACTACCAAGCAGCTTCTCAACATCCGCGGGAGTCTTGCACTCCAGCAGTGCCTTCACGTTGATAAACCTGCGCTCAACCCTCTGGCTACCATCCTCCTCGAAGATGGGGTTACCCTTGCTCGTCCAACAGCTCGCGAGCTGAAAGAAGTTGACCCACTTCACCAGCGTCTCATAAGACACGGAATCCTGCCCGCATAGAGCGCTTGGCTCGAAGACATAGGCACTGGGCTTCTTTGAGAAGTGGTCGGGTGTCCAGCGGATTGGGAACTTGTACACTCTCTCCCTGATATACTTTCCTTCCTCGTTAAGCAGCTCCTCTCCGTTCTCATCACACTCTACCTCCCAGGCGTACACACTGTCCTGGGCAGCCTCAGACAATGGTTCAACGATGAAGTACCGCACCTTGAACGTTCAGATGGACTCTGAGAACGGCTTGAACAACTTTTTGGGCTGCTTAAAAGAGACTCATCCGTACCTTTTCCCCGACAGCTTCCGTTGTAGGTGGAAAACAGCAAAGAATAGAGGAATGGTGGTCCCCAGAGCCAGGCGCTCGCACACCAACTCAAAAGCCCGTATAAAGGCCAGCGAATTGGGGTGGAGTTGGGAAGGCGCCAACTTCAGATGCACAAACACCGACCGCTGGAAGTCAGTGAAGGGCAACCTCAGCCCCAGTTCCTTAAAAGCATATTCATACATTGAAAAGCAGTCCCCGAAGCTCGAGCAGACCCGCTCATCCGAATTAGGCAGAAGCACTCTCCATTCACCCGCTGGCCCCACCTCGGTAAAGGCGTCCGCCGCAGACCTAGCAAACGTGGAAATATGTTCGGAAGGCTCTGCCACCTCCTATTCTTCCGGGCGGAACCCGTCAACATCCTCTTCCATTACATCCTCCTCCACAACGTCCAAATCCTCTCCCTCCTCAGCTTTGTTCGCTTTCCTCTCGACTTCGGTCGAGGAGTTCGATGCCGTCGAGCTCGAGGACGCAGAACTCGAGGCCGTTGCGCTGCTACTCTCCTCAGAGGCAGTTTCCTCCTCGGATGTAACTGGGATAACTTCCCTCTCTGGCTCCATCGCCACTACGATCACCTGAAAAAGCAGAGAAAGACAGTGATTTCGACAGGAAATCAAATCCACCCTTCCACCGCTAAGTCAAGTGAAAGGGCGCGCAGAAGGCTGAGGACAACGTCCCCGACCTAAGCCCTAACATCAAACAAAGAAGGAAAAAAATATCCCCGCGAGGAGATGCCCGAGACATACCAACTTCCTACGAGGAACCTCCCCGCGCCCGTGCCCAGATTCCGTTTGAAGCTCCGCCAGAAACTGCAAAACTCCACCGGAATCTGGAAACGTTCTACCGGGAAATTCACCAATCCATCAGAAGATGATAAGGCGCGGTGGTCACGACTGGCAACCACGACGTGGACCACCACAGCCACCGAACGCGCTACCTACTCTGACGAGATGCTTGATGCAGCAGAAGGGCAGAACAACCGCCCACCACCAACACTCGCCAGAAATCTACCTATTTTTTCACCTAAAACTAACCCTAGCCGCATGCAATCTACCACTAACAGCAAGAGAAAGTGAAACAAGCGGGAAATCAGGAAACTTACTTGAATTTAGCAGAAGAAGAGCGACTGCTCGAAACTTGGCACGGTGGTCGGTTGCTCCGAAGAGGGCGACGGGCAATAGCGCTGATGACGACGAAGAGAAATCTGAAGGGAAAAAATGCAAAATGGGACAGCTTTCCCCCTTTTATACTGAGGGGCATGTGCACACACGCGCACGTAGGCAATAATGATTGTCCACTAGCCATAATTACCTATTAACTGCTACACAGGGCTCGATGCACACGTGGCGACCCAACGATTCCCATTCTGTCTGACGCGGTATCTCCCCGAATACCGGGGAAAAGGGTCTCGACCACGAATATCGCGAACACGGGGAGCAACGGGCACCTCGAGACAATCATCCTCGTCTCCAAACGACGACTTCATGCTAGTTCCCCGGATAAACGAGCAGTCCTTAAGTCGTCACTCCCATGCTCGGGAGCAACGACTTGGGGGGCTCTTGTTCTGGACTGGACCAATGGCTAGAATTGGCCCAATCCGCCTCTGGCCCAGAGCGGCCCATATTACCTAAGTCCAATCCACAGAGGGGCGAAAGTTACCTTTCTGCCCCTCCTACCGGGCAAGGAACACAACGTTCCTCCCCGGATATTCAGCCTGTCACGCACGGCCTCGCTGCTCCCCGAATAGCCATGGGCAGGTTCCCGGATTCACGCCTATGCCCGGTATAACGGCTAGTTTCTGGCACCCTGCCCGACATAACGGCTAGTTTTGGGCAGTTACCTATTCTTTGGGAAAGCGGTTATTTCGCCCCGAAAATAGGACCGTTGGCCACGCGCTGGGGGCTCTATATAAACCCTCTCGCTTGAGCGTCGGAGTGCCTTGCAGGTACACCCCCTCCTCCTCAACATTCCGAACACCTTTGTCATCTGACGACCAGCTTACTTCCGAGCACCTTGTCATCTGACGGCCAGCTTGCGTGGACCTGTTCGAATACTTCGGATCACTTTGTTTTACCAAAATTCCAGCCAATCTAAGAAACAACAGTGTTGACGCTCATCATGACTAGCAAGTTTTGTGATGGATGTTTTGACCTTAAAGTAAGAGTCAAGAGGAGCCATTGGGCTTTGAATCATTATTGTTTCAATTTAATTTAGACCATTCTCCAACTGACTCCAAGACTTTATTTTCAATGATGCTTATTTTAAAAAGAATTGACTTTGGGTTGTGGATCTTTGTTTCTCAAGGCGGGCCTTATGGTTTTTGAATCATTTTTCAAGTTGTGTCAAAAAGAAATATGGTTGGCATTGGATCCAACTTTTGAAGTGTGTGATCTTTTGATTTTGTGAATCTAAGGCGGACGCTTGAAAACAAGCATGAAATTGCTGCCATTATATGAAGAGAGTGTCACAACTTGCAAATTCAATAATAAAAGTGTGACAATAATTGACACTAGAAAATGAGTTATAACTTGCTACACAAGTTACATGATTCAAGATTGCAAATTTATCCAACTACGAATGCATCAAGCAAGACTGCCCTTTTGATTCCATGGGTGTTCACAAGAAATACAAGGAAATGGTGTGTTCTAAAGTGTCATACAAGCTCTAACAAGGACATGCCTATGAGCCAAATCCATTACACAAGAAAATCACTTCATACACAAACCTAAAGATGAAATTCAAATGAAGAAGTCTCTTAGATCAAAGATGCATAAAAAATAATACAACAGGATGTGCCCCATGTTTACATTGCAAGTTTGTTTGTTGTTTATACTATAAGAAACTTCAAGTCTTCCTCATCATGTCTTTAACTCTCACCATCATCTTCAATCACCTTCTTCAAGCCATGCCAACCAATGATCTCCAAACATCCTTTTCATGTTCATCTTTATTTTCCAACCAACACAAAAAAAAATCCAAGATTCAATTTATCACCATTCATCATCATAAATAATTCCATTATTCTTTCCATAAACCCACATTAATCTGAAACTAATTTTTCACACCAAACCACCATTCACAAATTCAATCAAATATCAACCAAATAACTTCAAGCATAATCAATTCAAACTCAATCAACCATTCAAAATCTTTTCAATATTCAAACAAGCAATCCAAGCCAATCCTTTTCCATTTCACACCAAATTATATCAAATTCAAGACAAGACAAAGTTTCAAGTTCACGAATGCAAGTTGTTCTCAAGTTGTTCTTAATATCAAGAATCCAAATTCATCAATCCAAGATAATTTCAACCATTTCATTCATATTTTATTCACGGAAATTTCAAGCCATGTACCTTTACACTTCAAATGTGTCACACAACAAATTCAAATCATGCCTAATGTAACAAATTCACATGTACACATTCTGCAAGTCCAAACCATTTCAATGTCACATTTCAGAATTTTTGTTTGCATACACATGGCATATCACACACACCCAATTCAGGACACAAAATGCAGAAGGAATTTTAGAATGAGAGGGACACCACATCACAGTTCAGAATTCATAAAAAAGGAAACAATGCAGAACCACAGATTAACAGCAGAAAACCTTAACATCAATTTGGAGAAGAAGACAAAATTCATAGCAGAGATTCAGATTTCACCCCAACCAAGACCCTGTCATTGAAAATAACCACACAAGATCAATTTTCAGAATTAGGGAGGGAAGGGAAAGGTTCAGGGTTTTCAGTTTAAGCATCTTATACAATAACATGGAAATATAAAAGGGCCAAGGAGGTTGCAACAGCCAAGAATTCAAAGGGCTGACCAAGTCTGATTTTGATTTCAATAAAAGGAGGCATTCAAAGAGAGAATAGACACACACAAAAAACTCACAGCAAAATTTACAAAATACAGAGAGAAAGAAAAGCCCTAATTTTTTCGTTTAAACAAAAAAGAAGCACTCATACAAGGGATCAGTAGAATGCCATTTTCTGGGAAGAAGATTCAAGCGAAAGAGGAAGAAAAGTCTAAGCAGCATTACCTGGAAATTGCGCTCAAAGGGCTTGTCTGAAGGTAGTCTTCAAGAGGTATCCTTCAACGATTCATTCTTGTTCATTTTTTTCCTTGCTGATAAACGACCATTTGATAGCATCTTGACTTTATGTGGGTACCATTACGATGTGTACTCACTTTCCCCTTTGACTTTGTTTAAAGTCAACCTTTAGGTTAGTTTTTCAACTTAGACTTAGAGAGTTTATTAACTCTACGCGAGTATCATGATCATGAATACTCATTTCCCCTTGGAACCTTGATCATTATCAAGAGTTCCTCATCCCTAGTTAGGTGAACTATGAATGCTCTGATTCCATCCTAGTCAGGATACGTAGGCACGAGATGCGACGTCTTGGCGAGCATACTTAGTGTATATACCCTTAGGTCTTTACCTTAGCACATTTCCCTTAGAAAGCAAACAATAACATAACACAAATACTAACAAGAGGTTTATGTAGAGTACTACAGATACTTAGGATGATAACACCTTCCCTAGGTATAACCAACCCCCGAACCTAGATCTCTTGCATTGTTTTTACATTGCAATTAGGGTTTCCGATCTTTTCCCTTTCCTTTGGATAAATCAAAGCTCGGTGGTGAACTTCATGATTTGCGATTCAAGTTAATTAATAGCTTGATATCCGATTTTCACCGCAACACAGATATAGCCAGAATACAACGCCTAGTTTCCAATGGAGTGTTGTTGGAAAAGAAGGTATTGGTTTTGTCCATATTAATGTGTTGCCTAGACGCATTACAGAATTTGGCTAAAATATCTAAGACCACTTTAATCTGAGTATCAGTAGTAGTTCCAAAAATAATGAGGTCATCCGCAACCATGAAATGCTAAATCTTAGGACCATCCTTACCAATCTTCAAGTAATTCCACTTGTTATTCTCAACGGCATCCTAAATCAAGTGAGCCCATTTATCCATGCATAAGACAAATAAATAAGGTGACAAATGATCAGCTTGTCTTAAACCTTTATTGGCCTAAAAAAAATCTCCTTCGTCACCTTTCCAAAGAACACGCAACTTAACATAAGTAACAGCAGTAAGGATAAGATCTATAAGATTACCGGGAATTCTAACTTCATTCAGCACATTGTGGATGAAATGCCAACTCATATTGTCATATGCCTTAGCAAGATCGATCTTGATAGCAGAGGACCCAATTTTTCGTTTTGATCTATTCATACTATGAAGTATCTCTTAAGCAAGAACAATATTGTCATGAGAGCTCCGGTTGGGGATGAAACCAGATTGGTTAGGGTAAACAATGAAATCCATGTGATGTTTGAGCCTATTCACAATTGTTTTAGTGAACATTTTGTATATAGTGTTACATAGCGCAATATGTCTAAAATGCGAGACTTGCTAAGGGTTATCATTTTTAGGAATTAAACAGATGTCTGTCAGATTCACACAGCTCATCAAGTTATCTTTGGACCACAATTGGTGAATAAACTGAAAAAGATTTTTTCCAGTGTAATTCCAAGTATTTTGGTAGAAACCTGCAGAGAAGTCATCCGAACCAGGGGATATCTAATCATTGATCTAAATAAAGTACAAATATTTCTCATGGATTCCTAAAATTTATTTCTACATAAATGTGTATATAAGGAACAAAGTAAATGTGTAGATGAGGAATTTGTGTAATTTATAAATTAATAAGCAATATTTTTATAAATATTATAATTAGTTTTTGTTGTCCTCTATTATTAAAATTAGATTATTAATTTATTTTAATAAATTATTAATCATAGTCTTAATATATTATTTCAACTTATAATTAAATAATTTCTTATCACACAATTTATTTTTTATTTTTATAAATGATTATTTATTTAGTGGAATAAATAAATTATCTCTAAATTGAAATGTAGTAAAGGCAAAATGCCTACAAATGTAATAAAATCTACAAATATGACGAAATTGAAATGTTTGGAATATCCATGTCTCCCGAGTCTGCAGCGTTGATGACGTCAATATTATTGATTGAATATATACTAAGTCGAACTATAATTAAGACTTCATAACTAAGTCAAAACAAGTATCACTTACTAATTTAAGTACTTAGTCTAATCCAACTAGGAGTATATATAACATCATTAATGAACTTTGATGATTCGATGTCACTAGTAGAATATTTTAGATTCTATAGATATTTGTGAAGAGATGAGAGTTAACATCTTAACTATTACTACATTAGTAATTCACAAGCCACTTTTAATCCAAGGTAGAATATTACAATAGGTGTTTTTTTTTAGATTTTCACATTTTTTTTTAAAATGATTAATTGTATTAATTTCAATGATAAAATAAATATTATTTATTAAAATAACATTATTAATAATAAATAATGGAGTAGTTATATTATTTAAAATACAATAAATATGGATAAGTTAATAAAAATAAATAATAAATATCACACTAGTATTCTAAATGATAAATAACTTGAGACAAATAAAAATAGAAAAAAAAATCTATTGTGCGACGAGGGAGTAATAAACACATCGATATAACTCTATGGTGAAAATAAGAAGAAAAAATTCAAAGATTATTTCCTTCAATTGGAAGAAGGTTTTCTTTATGAAATGATAAAATAAAAGCCAATCCCTCGGGAAAAAGATCAAGATCTTCAATCATCTGTGTATTTAAATTGAACCAAGCTAGTTGACCGTCTTTTTTTTCAAACAAAATACGACCCTTCTTTCCCACTCCGATGAGCCACTTGAAGCAATGTAATGGTCCTACATTGAAAATCTTAATCCATGATTCCTTAACACCAAGTTCACCCAAAATCAAAATGTAAAATGTCTTGGTCTCTTTGTAACTTATGATCAAAGCAATAGAACCATTTAATAACACCAAGCGACTCTCCACGGAAAAATTAAAAATAGCTTCCACGTCTGAGGGTAAGGATGTTGTAAGAAAAACTTCATTGCTCCAGTCAAATGACAACAAAAATGTTTTATTATCTGGTTCATTACATAGCCAATGAGAAAGACCATCAATGTACAATTGTTCACTTTTCATCGAAAAATGATGCGTATCAACATCAAGTTTTTTCCAAGAATTGCTTCTTACACTATATATCAACCATATTGAGGTAAAAGGTAAATTTTTCCCATACATCATATAATTGTCACAAGTATTATTTTGAGAAACATGCAAATGACGTATAACTTTAAAGTCATCTCTTGTTGTGTCATAACCAAATCCCCTATAATTTTCACGTCGTCTTTGGAAATCAAAAGGACTAAGAGGAATGACTTTAAATTCCTCGGTAGATGGATTCCACAAAATCATATTTCTCCGGTATTCACAAATCAAACAAAGGGTACCATTAACACTACCAGGACCTAAAATATCAAAACCAGAATCATAACTCGATCGACCCAATGTGACTTTTGGCCAATTTAAACGAATTATATTCTCAAACCTCTCGTCATAAACTGAATACAACTCATACATGTCTTTATAATTGTCAAAAGGAGCATAAATACTTTGATGTAGAAGAAGAGATGTATCATTATAATAAGAATGATCTTTTGATAAGAAAGTGTTTCAAAGTTTTGATAGATAATTTCAAAAGAATAGAGAAGGCAATATCATTGTGTATATGTGATTTGTACCTTTCCTTCGAAACCTCAGCAACATATTTTTCCATCCTAACTCCACAAGTTTTGGTATTCGATGCAGACACCAAGCGGTTATGAGATTGAAGGATTGTAGCTTTAGGTCAAATTGTGATGGAATATAAATATAAAATATTTTATTTTAATAGTATAATAATAAACCTCGTATTTCCTTAAAAAAAACAAATTTTAGTTTTTTTATTTAATTTAAAATTACTCTAAATTTAACAAATTTAAACTTAATGAACAAATCTAATATTTATAGTTTAAATGCCTATATCATTGGAATATTAAACTTTACAATTGTGTGGATGAGTTTATTATAATGATAATAACTTGAATTTAAACGTGAATCACTAGATAACTAAAAACTTAAGTTGAGAATTTTGAATTTATATTCACTATTTACTTTTTCATTCAAGTTAAAATATTTTTAATTTTAAAAGACATTGGAAAATTAATTTTAAATTAAAAAAGTTTGATATATATTTGATATAGCCTTCAATGAATAATATTAATAATAGGGCATTCATTCATTAATTAAATTTCAACTAAACATAAATAGCAATCATTACTTAATATAATAATAAATTTGAATTAAATAAATTGTATTTGTTTAAATTAAGGGTAATGCTAACTTGTCCTTCAAGAGAGCAAGTTAAGAGATACGGTAAATATAATAAAAAATTATTGAAAATTGTGTTTTAAATTTAATACAAATTTATAACTAATGGTTTTATTGCTTTTTCCAATAAGAATTTTCTATTTGTGGATTTTTTTAAGATGTGTCTCAAGGGCACAAGTTAGTATTACTCTTAAATTAATTTTAATATAATGTTTGTTACTAAAAGTGTTTGAGAATAAAGATAGTACATTGACAGTATAAAATAATTTTACACTATCATCCGATGAGAATTCATCAATCAACCATGTCACACAACTAACTTAAATATATCATAATGATTTAGCAATAAAATTATTTTACACTATCAGTGTCTATCCTTTTTCTCAAAGTGTTTTTAAGTTTATTTTCATAAATTTCTCAAAATAACTAAGATTTATTTTTTAATTTTGTAAAATCTAACTTTATAAAATATCAAATTTTAATTATAATTTAAAATAATACAATTAAATGTACCCAAAATTAACTAAAACATCATATTTCAATTATAATTTATAATCATACAATTAAAAGTATCCAAAATTAATGTTGGTTAATAACTTTAAATTAATTTAAAAATAAAAATTTATATTTTAATTTAAAATAAAAAATACAATATAAAAATACATGTGTTGTTTGTTTGTTGTGGCATCTTTACAAGTTTCAACTTTGACTACTTAGGCAGCTTCTCTTATCACATTGGTCATAGTAATGATTTTTAGACTAAACTCATTGGGGTTATGCTTACCGTAGGGATTGCTCATCGGAAAAATTGAAATCATATTTGACTAGAAACAGACTCCTTGCTTGTGGTACAAGCTTTCTCTAACCATGACTTGATTCAATGGAAGCTCAAAAACATATAGTAGTTTAATTGCATTCACATCACTGAGTCCATGAATTTCATTGTCTAGACAAACTTGCTAGCTTAGACCTCCATAGTATTATTAGGCTTGAGTTTCTTTGTTAGACCAAATTCATAATAGTATTATTAGGCTTGATTTCTTGAGGCCTTAGGCCAGTAGTATTAGACCAAATTCATAATACTTTCTCTGTTTCAAAATAAGAGTCTTTTTAATCTAAAAAATTTGTTCCAAAATAAGAGTTTTTTTACATTTTCAAGACAACAATAATTAATTTTTATCAATTTTATCCCAAATAAATATTGTTTACACAACTTTCAAGATATTATATTACATTACACATTTATAATAATCAATAGTAATTAAAGACAGTTTTGTAAAATTGTTACATTTAATTACTCAATAATTACTTTTTTTAATCTATGTGCAATAATCTTAAAAGACTTTTATTTTGAGACCGGGAGAGTAGTTTATTTGCTAGTATTAGCCTTAGGTTTCCCCCTCTTTGACCTTTGGTTTAAAAAAGTGACTAATGCAATTTAATTTAAATTAAAATATTAGGCTCATAGTCTTAATCCCCCTACTACATTCAATAGGTTCATTTTATACCTCTGTCAATTATTCATACTTCCATCACAATTCACAAATCTAGCCTTAAACATGATAATGTTTAAATATTTGTTTTTTTAGTTAAAACTATTATCTTTTAAATATTTTCTTAAAATTTCCAAATTTCTTAACATCATATTCAATTTTAGTTGTTATAGAAATATATATTATATATAAGTGTACTGATAACTTTATGTTAAAAGAGTTTAATTACTATAAAAAAATGTTAATGATTAATTGATTGGGTAAAAAAAGTTTACATTATCAATACATTTTAATTAAATTCTTATTTGAATATTAACTGGTTTTCTTATTAAACTTATTTATCTATATTATTCAAGATGATTATTTTTATAAATATTAGATTTTTCAAGTTTAATTTAACTTCTTAACTAATATTTATTTAAACTTTGAGATCCGCTTCCAAAATTTATTTAAACTTTAGTTTTTCGTTTATAATTCTGTTTAATATAAATTATTTTTGATCGAAAAATTGATTTAACTTTAGTTAATATTTTAAGTAAATTATTCCAGGAATAATCTCCCACTAAATATGTGAGATTATTTTTGTACTACAATGAATAAAATACTACAAAGAATAAAAAAGTCACATAAGTATAATTTTGTATTTTCTAAATTTTATTAAAGAAACTTTAATGAGTTTATTTGCTTCATAATTCTCACATTATCTCCATCTAATTAATTTATTGACAATTATTTGCTAAATATTAGCCTTACTGAAAAAATATTATTTGCTATAAAGATTTAAAAAGATCCGGAAAAATTTTTAAGAAAATGCTAGATCAATTCATTTAAACAACATGCTACAAAATACTTGGACAATGGTAGAGAAGAGGATTCTATGTTACCTTTCACATAACAAACTGCTTTCTAATCTTTTAGGAACATCATAGTAAGGGACTCTGAATATTCTGTGTGCACCTCAAATCTTGGATTAACTACCAAGTTTGAGGAACACCAAAGCTTTACATTACATTACATAAAGCTTTACATTACATTACATAATGTTACAAAATCAAATTCTGCCAATAATTTATTTTCTGAGACTAATGTTTCTTATATGTACAGATTAAGCTGACTGGCAAATAATAAATGCCGCAGCCAATAATATTCCACGATCGGTAAAGCACGCGCACATTCACATTAATGATTGAGATCCCGCTCGTTCCCTGCATGTCGAATAAGGATCGATCTAAATAACAGCACAAGCTTCAGAAAACATGCAGCTGATATACAAATATTTTAAAGCTTACTAAATAATAACAATGCAATTGCTGATTCCTCTTATGTCAGCTGTTTGTAGCAGTTATAGGCAATGGCGACAGATGCTGCAGCACATAAAACGGCTAGAGCGGCGTAAGTATCTTCTTGCTCCCAGCCGTCGAGCCATGCTGTCATAGTATGAAACCTGCGTGAAGTTCCTTTCCCGCTGTTGATCCGAGAAATCACTGTTCCGTTGCTCTTATTATTATCAGGTGAAAGATTTGCCTCGGTCTCGATTATGTCGGGGATCGTTTTGTTATCCGCTGACACCTGACTCTGACAAAAGGAAGAGCCTCCGTTTTCTTGGCAGCAGCTTACACCGTTTGATTGGCAGCAGCTTGCGAAATTGTCTCGAGATCCATTTGGTGCGGAGCTTTCTTCTAATCTTCCTATGCCATTAAGCAGAAGCCTTTGTTCTTGCTTTGTTATTTGCTCATCTTCGGATAAACCCATCTGACCCCTGATGGAAATATTCAAAGTGACAACGAATACAAAGCTGTTATATCGTACCGTACCACGGAATGAATGAACATATCAGTTTAATGCATAGAACAGTAACAAAATAAGGAATTATAAAAATAATCACCTCCATAATGAGTCTATAATCTCCCCCTTCATGATATGTTGTTGAAGCAATAACGGTACATCCTCCGGGGCAACATATCCATACCTGGTCGAGAAGAATTTACGTCAGCTAAATAATCAATATGTTAAACAATGATATTTCAACATTTAAATTAATACACAGAAAGTTCTACGACAAAAAATGAGATCCGGTATTCGCGCAAGTCTTCTCCTTACCAGTGGCCGGTGACTTCTCCATTCATGTTTGATCCAAATATAATGACATTTCCTGCATACTTATGTCCTCCAACGTGCGAGCACGGGCTAACAAATACTTTACCTTGTAGACCGTGTAACTCTATCTCTTCCCTAAATCGACTTATCAAAACCGGTCCACAAACTCCACATCTGCGATCACGCGATCCATGTGAACACACAAAAACATACGAACCTTTCAACGTTTCAGGTGTTCCTGGTAGCCACTCTCCATCCTTCACGAGAACTTCTTCAACAAAAGTGTCAACATCAAAATGTGTCAATCTCCTGCAATATTAACACAAGGTTTTGTAGCCGACAACAATCTATGTTAAGGAAAACATCCGAAAAACCTTCACAAGAGATTCAAAAATCGCAATACAAAAACTCACACTAACCTGTATCTGATCATGTCAGGAAAAATTAACACATCCCCATTAGATGTTTCAGTCCCATCGTGACCCTCACATATCGTCAACCGAGTCTAACAAAGAAACAATCAAATCACAAATTCCAAAACAAAAATCAATTAGCACATTCTCACAACACATTCAATTAGCACAAAGCAGATCATACAGCTAACTATCAAAAAAACTTAACACCAACTGATTTCAAGTGAATCAATCATACCAGTGTTATCAAATGGCGGCGCTATAGCCGCTATCACGAATATACATGGCTATTTTTGGGCTCGCCGCAATAGTAAATATAGGCCGATATTGCGAGTTTTTCTGCCATAATCCGATATAACAGTGCCGCAAAGCGGCTGCCATGGACCGCCATTGACAACACTGATTCATACATAATTCATCTCCCCATAACAACAAGCTTACAATTTTACAAAGTTTACAATTTTACAAAGTTTACAACACAATCAATCAACATAAACTCATAAAAAATCACAAAATCAATTAGCACATTTTCATAAAAGATCCAATTAGCACTAAACAGATCATACAGTAAACTTAAAAGAGTTCAAATCTCACTAATTTCAAGCATATAATTCATTCATAGTTCATCAACCCCACATAAAAAACAACCCAAAAGCTTAAATTTTTACAACCTAAACCAATCAATCTCACAAAAATAAACCCCAAAATCAACACAGATAACATCAAAACAAAGACATAAATGTTCCAAAAAATCAAACTAAACCACTACCTCCTTCTTCATATGAATCTTCCTCGCCTTAACAGCTGCATAAAGCAACCTCGGCAACCGATCAAACTCAGCAGCTTCAATCCTGGGAGGCCAAAACCTCGGATTCTTATAACAAAGAAACACATGTCGTTCGTACAACTCAACAGTACCAACAAGCGAACTCTGTCGGAAATCGGGTCTCGAGAAACCGAACTCGGCATCGGCTACATCTCCGCCGGAAAGAAGACCCTCGTTCTGGAAACTTCCGGAAGCACTTCTTGGGTCGACTAGGTAACTGTCGAGTGTGTCGGAAACAGTGATGGGAGAAGAATGAGAAGAAGATGAAGGGATTGTGAATGTGAGGGTTTCGTCTCTGTCTCTATTGATACCCATCATCGTTTACAGCGTAAAAAGTTTCGAACTTTGGAGTGAAACGAAGAAGAAGAAGAAGAGAAACGAAGTGAGTGAGTGTTTTTTTTTTTCCTCTTTCGAGGGGTTTGATGATGTTGTTGGAAAAGATTGTAATCCTCTGCTACCGAAACTATTTACTCGTTTGTGAGATCGGGTCAGTTATCGGGGCAAATGACACGTGGCATTTAGATATTATTTTTTATTATATTACCTAATGCACCGACCAAAGGTGCTTTTTTCCTAATCAACGCACGCTATTATGTTTTATTTTGATTTTTTTATTTAAGTATTAAATTAAAGTTATATTATATTATTTGACCGAAATTTTTTTCTTATGGCAAATTGTTTTTTTTAATCATTTTTTACACTTTTTTTTTTCTTTGTATTGATATTTCTAGTGGGGTCTTGTTATTATTCTTTTTTTATGGTCTAATTATCTTCTTTTTTTTTATATATATATATTGTCTAATGTCAAAAATACTTTTGAATATAAAAAAGAAAAGAGAGATTAAAATAATGGAAGACACCTATATCCTGACCTAATAGATGTTAGATGATTATGATTTATGATTATTCTACAACATGCCGGCCAACTTAAAATCCTCCAATACCATTATTTCTCATTCTACTTTTAATTTGTTCTAGAATATTTGTTATAAGAGTTTAAAGATAAAGCACTGTCAGTGTAAAATAATATGTATTATATAAATATTTAATTAAAATATTTTAAAGTGTTAAATCATAACAGCATTTAAGAAATAAAAATGTGATTTGGTGGAATACACATCTTTCATTGGTTGACAATATAAAAATATTTTACGTGTATATTTCTTTTTCTCTTGTTATAATTATAAATAAATAAAAGTTATTTTAAAATAATTGTTATTCTGTTTTTTGTCTTCTAGTTAAATCAATCTGTATCACTTATATATTATTATTTTATGTTTAGATTTATGATTAGGGGTGAATAAGGGACGGGTCGAAAAAGGTTATGACTAACTTTAATCCTGTCTTAAATTTTGATCGGGTTATTTTAATAACCTTAATCCGTATCTAAACTCGGAAAAAAAAACTCGATTATATATAAGTTAGGTTAGACCGAGTTAATATAAGATGATATCGGGTTGATTCGAAATATATGAAAAAAAATTCAATGACTTAAGAAATTTATTATCGTATTTTAAAAAAAATCATTCAAATAAAAAATATGAATAAAATCATTAACATGAATGAAAAACAATGAAGACATCTAAAGTCAATTTTTTAAAATAAAAAACATGATGTAATTTTATATATGTCAGCACCCTTTTATTTTCACTAAAATATAGTAAGAAGATGTAAAATAAAAAACACGATGTAAGAGAACTAGAGAAGTGTGAAAGTTGAAAAGTGAAAAGATGTCTACTTAGTTCTTACTGAGTGCATATGTTAAATTATGAGGTAGGAAGTAGAAAAGTGTATTAGAATTTTGGAATAATCTAAATATACCCATAGATTAAATAAATAGTACCACATGTGCATTCATAATATTATGACGAATAGGGTAACCCGAGGGTCAACCCGAACCCATCCCAACTCGATACCGGGTTCATTTTTAGACAATTCTTTTTTTTTTCATTTTTTGCATGAGACAGAAAAAAGACTAACTCGAAACTATTGAGTTGAGACGAATCTTCAGATTGGGTTGGGTTTTACACACCTCTATTTATAATAATATAAATGCATCAATAGTTACTATAGATATTTGGACATAAGTTTTTTTCCTAATTTTTAATCTATTTACATTATTAAATATGGAAAATATTATTGGACAGAATGCATAATTTTTAATTACACTCTTGGTTTTTTTTTTAAGGGTTTTTATTATAATCTCAATTTTTAATCATTTTATGTATTTTTTTTTTTCTTGAATTGTTTAAGTGTTATAGTTGTATTCCATGAAATTCTCAATTTTTTTTAATTTGTAGAAAACATTAGAAGTTAAATTGTATAAATTATTTCATGGTTAATATTTATTTTTCCCTGACATATTGGGCGAATCCGGAAAACAACCCTGTGAAAAAAATAGATTTCATCCTTTTATTTTATAGATTCCCTTTTTTACCTCCTCGTTGTATTTGATCAACACTGAGACAGAGGTGTCACGTATAAAGTGGCTTTTTTTTTTCCATTTATGACACTTTCTAATAACAAAGTAATATATTAATTCATTTAATAAAAATATGAAATTAAAAATAGAGTGAGGTTCGTGTAGTTGCAGCTAGGGTTAAAAACATTCTTCATCTTCTACCTAAATACGAAGTTGCAGATATTTTGAGTTCATCTTCAATGGATGGAAGCACGAGCGCGAGTTCAGGTGAGATGTTGTGTGGACGAAAAACTCTGTTTTATAGACATCGGCTTCCAATGAAAATTCATGTTTCCAGATCTAACGCAAACTCAGAAAGAAGATATTGGAAGCACAAGTTCTGGAGGGTTAGTTAAATGTGTTCATGAAATATCTTCATCTCTTCCATTCCTCTTTCTTTGATATTTTTATCCTATTTGACAATGAATAATATGTTGTTTTGCAAGAATATTGATGACTGTCAGTTCTTCCACTAGAAGGATGAATTATTTTCTGGCAAACAAGCGGAATCAAGGTCTGATGCAGGTTGCTATGAATGTGAAAAAAATCAAAGTGGATATGAGGAACTATGGAGCAGAGTTTGGGAAAGAGTTTGGTCATGAGTTTGGGAAGGTCATTAGCAACAAAAAAAATAGAGAGACTCGAGCTGAAGGCTGCAGATGATAAAAAAAGTAATTCATTGATATTCCTTCTAGTTGCGTCTTAGACTTTGTTTGCTATAATGTGCAAGTACCTCTAATGAAAGAAGTGATTTTAGAGTATTTTGTGTCATTATGTACAAGTACCTATAATGAAATAAATGATTTTACATTGTGTACCACAATAAATTTTGTAACATTTTGATTGTGAATGAAATGAATTGGTACTTTTTAGAGTATTTTGTGTCATTATGTATACCTTTTGCGTCAAACATACAATTGTCTGCAATTTAAATGCGCCTAAACAAATTTGCAACATAACTTTTCATGTGATCACATATAAACCAAACTTAGCACATTTTGTATAACACATTATGTACATATAAACCAAAGATTCAAGATTACGTAAATAAGCACATTTTGTGCATGACAGTCAAGATTGCCTAATTAAGCACATTATGTGCATTACAGTCAAGATTACCTAATTAAGCACGCTAGGTGCAATACAGTCAAGATTAACAAAATAAGCACTTATGTGCATTACAAAAAAACACGTTCCATTTCAGCAGTACAGACAATGTTTCATTTCATTATGACATTTGCCTTGATATTTCCTCCCATGTCTTCATCTTGCTAACACGTGTACCTAACTTTGGGTCTTCTTAGGTGGGATCATCGTCTTTTGTGTTGTCAATTAGTAATGGTGCATATGCAGTTTAACAAGGCCCAATAATAGGCTTACTTCTCCATATACTCTTCAACCTTTCACTGCTTATTTTAAGAGTGTTAGACAAATTTTTCTTCTTTGATGCCAACTTTGGTTTCTTTTTTGGAGACTTGATGGTAGCAGGTTCATCATTTGTAGCTGATATTGGATCCACAATATGAGATTCTTGAGTTGGTTGAGATGACTGGTATTTATCTTTTACTGAGGCCACCATGTCTTCTATTGATGCAAAAATAGAATCATCATACCAGTCAATTCCAGCAGTTACACCATCAGCAGCATCACTTGTAGCAGTTACACCATCAAGAGGTGCAGGTTCATCTGCAATAGGTGCATTTACATCTTCATCGGGTCTAGTTGTACTTCCTTTGGTATGTTTGGACCTAAGTGTGTTTCTCTAATACACCAAAAAATAATAAACGTAAGGATTTCTTCAGAAAGAATGAATCGACTTCGACAAAGTTTTTGCACGTGTTGTTAGGATCGAAACAATCAGGTTAGTTGTTGGTCTAGCAAACATGAACAACTGAAAGATGTGTCAGATGGATGTGAAATGTGCATTCTTGAATGGTTCCTTAGATGAAGAAGTTTGTGTTGCACAACCAATTGGGTTTGTGAAGCAAGGCGAAGAAAGCAAGGTATACAGGTTGCATAAAGCCCTGTATGGATTTAAGTAAGTTCCAAGAGCTTGGAATAAGAAGATAGATAGCTTTCTAAGGGAGAAGGAATTTATGAAATGCCAAACTGAGCATGGAGTATGATCTGAGTGATCATAATGGATCTTTGTGGTCTTCCGTGTAGGGCAGAGATGATGGCTGTAGGAGAGGAGTGGGTGTACCTGCAAGGTACTCCGATGCCAAAGTAAGTTTGGGCTAGTGAGAAACTGTTTACTGTGAATTTTGGTAAACAACCTCTGGTCTATCAATCTTAAACGAAAATTGATTAACTTGCAAGATCGACCATACAAATCCTAGGACATGTGCTAAATTCGAGAGACAAGTGTAAATGACGAATGAAAACTAAAGATAATGTAAACTGAACTCCACGTTCGACAATGCTGAAATAAAATCTAACTGAACTCCACGTTCGACTACTTGCAATAAGGTAAAGTAAAGGCTTGAAATTTAAAGGGCTGTAAATAAAGGATGCAGAAATTAAGGCGTCGAAAGGAAATGGCAATAAGTAAAAAGCTTTGAAAGCAAAATGCGGCGAACTCCACGTTCTTGAAAAGTAAAGGCTGGAATGATAGAAGTGTTGTCGAAAGTAAAGTGCAGGAAAGTAAAGGACTTTGAAAATAAATGCAATGGATTAAAGGTGAACTCCACGTTCTTGAAAATAAAAGACTTTGAAAAGTAAATGCTTGAAGATTAAATGCTTGAATGTAACAGTGCAGTCGAAGGTAAATGCAGAAAGTTTAAATGATTCTGAAAGTAACTTTGGCATGAAAGATAAAGTTCAAGAAATTGTAAAGGCATGGAAAGTAAATGGCTGAATCTTAAACATGATGAAGATAAATTGTATTAATGAAGAAAATGGTGTTACATTACGTACATTCTCACGAACTCGTTTCTCTACACGCGGGTACTTTGAGTTTCTTTGAGTAACTTGTACAAAAATATGAACACCCCTATTACATAGAACTAACTCCTATTTATAGTGCTAGGAAATAACTACTAAGTGGTGGTTACTGCTTCGAACGTGTGGATTTTGGCACCTTCTCCTTGGTCTCAACTGTTCCCACGTTCACAACTGCTCTTATTTAAATTTCAAACATTGGAAATTCCCTCCAACCTTAATATAACAACTGCAGCGCTTGTTTCCATATTCTCATGGCCGAAACCTTTCCATCACTTAACCATTTTTTGAGGTTCCTACAACCTCTATTCGACCCAGGCTTCACCAAAACTGGGTCAAAGCCTTCTTTACATTAAAAATAATTTTTTAACTTAAAATAGCTTTGATTCTTTCTAGCGTCGAAAATGAGGGTTAACAAATTGCCCCCAAGGAATATCCTTTCGCCAGAATTGGTAGGAAGGTCATTTCTTGATATAATAACCATTTCGACGCCTGTTTGCATGGCCTTAACTGAATATCCCACTAATTACTTAATGGCTGAACTGTTCAGTTTCTTTGACCCACGCTCCTGACGTCATACCATCATGATAAATCCTTAAAACGTCCTTTCAGCCGTATTCATCATAACACCTTTCTTGAAAACAGACGTTGGCAGTCTGAACATAACTGTTACTTTTCATCACGTCTCCAGGAGAAAGACATGCGCCCCACTAACCCCTCAGCTTCAACGGTGGATCCAAGTCTCTTGGGATTTTCAAATGTCTATATATACCCATTTCCGCCACTTTGTGAACTTTCCACACTTTTCATACTCTCAAGCAACCTCTTCTTCTCTTCAGTTTCTCTCACGCAAACCCAGCAAAAACACTATCTTTTCATCTCCTTCAACAATGGCGTCTTCCCAAGCTAATCCTCAAACAAAGAAAACTCAAAGAGGCAAGGCCACTCCATTTAAGCAAACCATTCCTCCGTTCGCTAATATCCCAGGCCCCCAACTAGTAGATAACCGCCATTGCATGCCAGAACCCACCTTTGAAGAATCAAGAGCCATATACAAATCTCAGGTAATGATTCCTATAGTTGTTTTTGATAAATCCTATGCGCTATCTGGTCCTTTAGCTGAGGTTGACGTTTCTAACGAGAGGCTAAGTGAGTTTCTCCCCTCGTACCGAAAAACAAGGTCGTTAGGGCAAAGGAGTTTTCCAAAAATCAACACTGCTGCTGGAACTTCTCCTGAAGAAGCCCCCTTGCCCAAAATCAACGTTGGCTATCTCACTGATGGCACCAGGCTGGTGAGAGCTGTCAACCCTTTGAAGGAATTCGACCAATGGATGGCGAAGATGGAGAAGGTCAAAGCTGATCACTGGAAGGATATAGGGATTTATGACCTTCTTATGCTGTCGAAGACCAGCATACCATATTGTCTGAATATGTTGGCGGCATCTTTATATTTTTGGGACAACACCCATTATACCTTCCATCTGTCATGTGGAATGGTTACTCCAACCTTATTCGACGTAGCTGCCATCACAGGGCTTCGCCCAGATGGCCTTACTTACAACCCTGATGTTGATGCCGACGACACCATCAATATTTCAGGCTCCAAACTTACATACACTCTCTTCATCAAACACCACTTTAAACCAGAAGATGACAACGTGTCTGATGAAGAACACATTGCTTTTCTCACAGTCTGGCTGTCGAGATATGTTTTTTGTACCAAGTCTTTGCAGGTAGCTAAGAAGTACCTACCCCTGGCGAATCAGCTTCACCACAACAGAGGAACCTGCTTGAGTGAACTCATTCTGGCGAACCTTTACGAGTCTATCAGTGAAGGGGCTTCTCGACTTAGAAATATGGAGACCCAAGGTCCTATGCACTTGAGTGGACCTCTTTGGCTACTTCAATTGTGGCTTAATGCTACATTTGAGGCTAGCCTCCCCAGAAAATGCCTGGTTGATGAAGCCTCTGCTGAAATAAGGGAGAGGAGTGTCGAAGGGACGCGTATGGCTAAACTCACTCCCAATGATGATGGTGAAAACCTTCAAAGGGCTTTCACCAGTTATATTATGATGTTTGCCAAGCGCTATGAGTTCACTCCTAGCATGGCACCTTTTGCTCGACGAAGCTATGGCCCTGTGTGGTTTAAAAGGCCATTTCCAAATCCTCATCAAACTCTGGATCAAGAATCTGTTGCTATCTGGGAAGCCTTCTTGATTCCCAGATTCTTTATTCATAGGCTGAACTTAGGGAGAGGTTTGTCAGCATTGATTGCCTATCAACCCAACCTTGTCTCTCGACAATTTGGGCTGGCCCAGAGCTTCCCTCAGTGCTTGTATGAGAGAAAGGGCCAAGTAATTCTTCACACCGCCTGCTTCGACGAGGAAAATGTCTCCCATACACTCGACAGCCTGAATGAGAAAAGAAGAATCCTCTCTCCTGTGTTTTTTGAACCTTCTTTTCTATGCACTTCATTATTCCACCAATGGTGGTCGAAGCACTATAGTGAGCACTTTCTTAATGTGGCTACATTTTCTTCGCTACTTGACCAAGCTTTTCTCCATGTGCAGGACAAGACGAAAAAGAGTAAGTTCACTCACATCGAAGAAATACAGGCTTTTCAAAAATACTTTAAAACTATCTATTGACCAGATGATCTTAGTCGAACCATTCATGAGGCTGCTATCACTCTAAAGAGAAAATTTCTAGAAAAGCTGGATCAACTAAAAATTCCTCCCAACGTCCCTCGTGAGAAACGTTATGAGGTAGCTTTTAAACTTTTTCCTCCAAAGTTCCCTCGACTGCCTAATGCTGATTTTAAAGTGACGTTTGCCCCTCCATTTCCAGACTGGTTTGTCTGTAGGGAGCATTTAAAACTTCTTCGACAGCAGTCTCAGCCAAAGGCTCAACGAGTGGTTTCGACTAAGCATACGTTAGACAGTTTTAAAGGGCACCTTCATATAGGAATTCAGGACGTTCGTGTCGAATCTGAAATATATGAAGGTTTGAAATCCTTAGTTCATGGCTTCATAACTAACCATGTAATCATTAACTTGTAACAATTGTGTACTGTCTTTCAGCTGTGCCTAGGAAAGCTGCTTCGACTAAGGTTGCTACCTTACAAAGTGGCAAAGAACCAGATAGCACACAGGTATATTTCACATCCCCCGCTTACGCTTTTACTATATGAATTCCTTTCTTATATTTGCATTGCCTCTTCAGACTGGTCGAAAACCCCCAACACCTTCCAAGAAAGGTAAAAAGGATACCCCGGCTGTGGTTATAGCTTCAGAGGCCTCAGATGAATCTCCTGAGGAGGTTCTCACAAGGAAAAGAAGAAAACCCTAAAGGCCTCTGGACCTACTAGCCCACCTCCTTCGAAGGTGGCCAAAATACTCGAAAAGGCACCCACCACAAGTGGTGTCGAGAAGGAACCTTCCAAGGTGGCCTTGAGAACCCCTCTTGGTGACCATGGGAGTGATAAATCAAGTCCTGCTGTTGAACAAACTCAGGTATGTGCACCATTTTTTTTATTATGCTGACATATTTCACCTATTATTTCATTCTCATTTTCTCCACTTGTGTTCTTTAGGCACCCATAATCAACAATCCAGATCCCCAACCAACTCCAAGCAACTTCGCCACCACCATAATTGACGATTCTGTTCCTCAACCAACTTCAGGAAGCTTCACCACCACGCTCCTCAACAGCCAAGGTGAGCCAACTTATCACCCATCTTCTGATATTGGCTCTGGTTTGAGTGAGATTAATTAACCTACTCCACATGTTACAGAACACACCGCACCACCAGTTCCAACCACTACTCAAAACGCACAAGCTGATGGCACCAACTCTGATGATGATGATGCCTCAAGCCCACCACCTTTCAATCTGGTTACCCCCATGGATAAAGGTCAGTTGGTTGAAGAAAAAAGGCATGAACTTGAAGTTCAAACACACAACGTCAATCCTGATCAAGCTGCGCCTGAGGAGACAAATGAACTACATCCTACACCAGCTGATGACCAGGAGAATATGCAACCAACTGTTGAAGAGTCTGATGAAGAAATGGGAGAAGAACAGGATGAAGAAGGAGAAGAATCAGAAGAGGAGGAGGAAGAACAAACTGATCCTACTCCCCATCATACTCCTTCGCCTGTGGTCAAGCCAACCCTGGCTAGCATTCCACCTCCTGGAGACTCACTGACAGCACTCAAGTGGTCGAACCCACGCGAGTACTCCAAACTAATACTCGGGCAGAAGTATGGTTCTTCTTCTTCTGTCTCTTCGACTCCAGCATCGGATGAGTTCGCCAAAACAGTCCTCCAAGCCATAAAGAAAAAATTCTTCAGGGGGGACATTCACAGAATTTTGGCCTCAGACCCTACTGCAACCATTTACCTGAAGGACACCCTTGCAAAGATTGAGCTCACCACCCTCAATCCAGATGTTTCTGGTTTTTTGATAGAGTTAACTGCTGTGGTGAACCAAATAGCTGCAGAAATAAAGCTGCTTCCCTCTATCAGGAATACCATAGAGAAAGCATCTGGCTGTGAGAGTGCAGCCTGGTGTGGTGCAAAAGAGGCGTACGAAGAGGTTGAAGGTATGGAGGCTGATCAAAAGAAAAAGCAAGATGAGATAGCCTCCAACCAGAAGGACATTGAAGCCTGGAAGCAACAAATCACGGAGCTACAAGCCAAAATTGAAAATGCTGGAAAACGCAACTGTGATTTGCACCACTTCGACAACACTAAGATGGCTGAAGAAACAAAGAATGCTATTGATCATATTGAGGCGGTCCAAAGATATGAAAAAGAGCTCGCAGCAGCAAAACTTGACGAATCTTTGTGCAACGCTCGCCTCAAACATCACATAGAAGCTTTTTCTCAGTTGGCGTCGAGGCTTCCCTTCTGATACTTTTGACACCTTCGTTTGTTCAATCATCACTTGTTTCTTGGCCTTTTCAGGCCTTTATGTAATGACAATTTTATGCCTTCTGGCATTGATTAATCAATCATTATTATTTTACCATTAACTGCTTTCGACCCATATTATATTATGATGCATTTTATTTGTTGCTCCTCATCAGTCAAATTTGCAATTAAGGCATTATATCTTTCTTGGAAAGTCAAACTTTCTAGCTTTAAATTCCAAGGCATAAGCCTCTAGCTTTTAAAGTAACATTTATAGCATAGCCCTCAGGCCTACTTCCAAGAATAACTCACGTGTTTCCACCGTTTGACTGGTCAATCCAATCAGTACTTCGCCTCTATAAATTTCTTCCACCTGACCACGTTTTGCGCAAAAGCAAACATGAATAATTCACAGAAATCATCAGCCAAGAACATGGCTGGAAAGGCAAAGGCAGTTGAGGAAATAAACAAGATAGAGGCAACCAAGCAACCTGAAGCCTCCATTGGAGCAACCTCTCAAGCCAAGAAGAGAGAAACTAAAATGAAGATCTCTAAGAAAGGGCGCTCCAGCACTCAAGACTCTGATGATGAACCAGATGTAGATTATATGGATTTCCTCAAATCCATAGATTGGAGAGATTATGAATGACCTTTCCTTGATTAAAAATTGTTGTATTGGTTTTTCTTTGCTTTGTATGCCATATTAGTCTGACTTGGCCCATCTTGGCTTTCTTTTTATTAAATAAAGCTTATGTTTTAATATGAATCTCTTGCAGCATAGGCTTATATTTTTTCAAATACTTGCCATTTACTTTCAAGATTCTTTTATCTTTGTCTAACTCTTCCACTTCATAAGCTCCATTAGAGAAAACTTGTATGACTTGGAATGGGCCTTCCCACTTTGGGGACCATTTGCCCAATGCCTGATCCTTTTGATCCATAGGCAAAATCACTTTCCAAACCAATTCCCCACATGCAAAAGATTTAGACTTAACCCTTTTGTTGTAGGATTCTTTGACCCTCTTCTTTTGTCTTTTTAACAACTCCAAGGCTCTGAGCCTTTCTTCATCCAAATCCACTAATTCATTCATCATCATTTCCCAATAATTCTCAGAGGGAATCTCATTATGTCTTTGAACTCTTACAGACTGTAAATAAATCTCAACAGGCAACACTGCATCATGACCAAAAGTAAGGTGAAATGGGGTAGTGTTGGTAGCCTCTTTAGGGGATGTTCGACATGCCCAAAGAACTTGGTCTAACGTCTTGTGCCAATTTCTAGGCCTCTTTCCCACATGCTTCTTAAGTAGTCCAATTACTACCTTATTGGCAGCTTCGACTTGCCCATTGGCCTGAGCATAATAAGGTGTAGAAGTTAGTAACTTAAAACCTATTTCTTTGGCAAACTCCTGCATCTTTCGACCAGTGAACACTGATCCTTGATCTGTAGTGATTGTTTCAGGAATACCAAATCTATAAATAATTTGATTTTGAATGAATTCAATAACATCTTCTTGACCTATATTCACCAGTGGTATTGCCTCAATCCACTTGGTGAAATAATCAATTCCCACCAAAATATATCTTTGGTTCTTTGAAGATGCTGGTCGAATCTCTCCCACTATATCCAAAGCCCATCCTCTGAAAGGTCACGGTTTCACTATGGAGTGTAATTCACTTGCTGGGATATGTTGTACGCCAGCATGAATTTGGCATTCTTGGCAACCCTTAGCAAACTCTATGCAATCTTTCAGCATAGTAGGCCAATACATGCCTTGTCGAAACAACAACCATTTCATCTTCTGGCCAACTTGGTGTGCTCCACATGCCCCACTGTGTACTGTCGAAAAAGCTAAATATGCCTCTGCTTCACTAAGGCATTTCAATAGGACTCCCTCAGGGGTCTTTTTAAACAGTTCATTACCCAAAAGCACATAGCTTAAGGCTTGATACCTGGTTTTTCGCTCTGTCGAAGCTGTTGGATTTTGCAAATATTCGACTATGGGCTTCCTCCAATCTTCATCTGTTAAATTATCTATGGCAAAATTTTCAAAATTTTCGCCATCTATGCACCCAAGCTTAGTTGTTTCCAAGTATGATGGGCACAATCCAACGGCCACCACTTTACCTCTTGCTTCAATTACTTCTTGAAGGTTTTCCTTCGACACCTTGTATCCAGAGGCAATTTGAGCCAAGTCGTTAGTAACTTGGTTCTCTATTCTAGGTATGTGTTGGATGGCCACTACCTCAAATTTCTTTAATAATCTATTGGTTATCACAAAGTACATAATGAGATTTTCTTTAACACACTTATACTCCTTTGTGATTTGTTTTATAACCAATTCTGAGTCCCCCATTATTTCGACTCTAGTTGCCCCCAATTCTAACAAAATTTCAAGGTCAGCGATTAATGCTTCATATTCAGCCTCATTGTTAGAGCAAGGTCCTTCGACCTTATACTTGAATTTTGTTGGAATTTGTTCAGGAGAAATAATGTGTATTCCCACTCCTGTTCCATTTTTATGACTTGATCCATCAAAGTATAACTTCCAGGATTTTAATTTGACATAGTACACATCATTTTCATTTATGGAGTGATCAACTATAAAGTCTGCAACTACTTGCCCTTTCACAGCTTTTAAAGGTTGATATGTTAGGGAAAATTCTGTTAATGCTAATGCCCATTTGCTAATTCGACTATGAAAAATAGGTTTAGATAACATATGTTTTACAACATCAAAGTAAGAAGAAACATACACATCAACTGGCTTTATATATTGCTTCAATTTAGTACAAGAGAAATACAAGCATAAACATAACTTCTCAATCATGCTATACCTAGTTTCTGCATCATTTAAGACTCGACTAAGATAATAAATGGCTCTTTCGACTCCATTTTCATCCTCCTGAGCTAACATGCTCCCTAGAGTTTTATCTGATGCAGCTATATACAATCTCATACTCTTGTTTCTACAAGGTGGTGACAGAATTGGAGGATGGCTTAGGTACTCCTTGATCTTGTCAAAGGCTTCCTGCTGTAATTGCCCCCACTCAAAACCATCTTTGCTGAAACGAAGCAATGGCGAAAAAGCTTATGTTTTGCCACTCAGGTTGGATATAAACCTTCTTAAGAAGTTGATCTTGCCCAGCAACGACTGCAACTCCTTTTTAGTTGATGGCGTTTTCGCCTCCATTATGGCTTTGGTTTTATTCTGATTTATTTTGATCCCTTTCTTGTGGACCACAAAGCCTAGGAAATCCCCTGCCTGCACACAAAAAGCACATTTGATAGGATTCATTTTAAGACCATATTTTCTCATCCTTTCAAAGGATTGTCGAAGATGGTCAATGTGACTTTTCCCAGAAATAGATTTTATAACAATATCATCAATATAAATTTGCATGAATGTGACTATAAAATCATGGAAAATTGAATTCATTGCCCTTTGATAAGTGGCACCAGCATTTTTGAGACCAAAAGGCATCACTACCCATTCATAGGTACCTAAGGCTCCAGGGCATCTAAAAGCAGTTTTATGAACATCTTCCTCAGCAATGAATATTTGGTTGTAGCCAGAATATCCATCCAGCATACTAAGATATTCATGTCCTGCTGTAGAATCTATTAACATTTCTGCTACTGGCATTGAATATTCATCTTTAGGAGTTGCAGAGTTTAAGTCTCTAAAATCAATGCAAACTCTCAAAGACCCATTCTTTTTAATAACCGGTACTATATTAGCCAACCATTCAACATACCTTGCAGTGCGAATGAATTTGCAACGAAGTAGTCTTTCGACTTCCTCTTTGATCTTTGACAATATCTCTGGTGCAAACCGTCTTGGATTTTGCTTGACTGGTTTTTTCCCAGGCGTCACAGGCAACCTGTGTTCGACTAACTCCCTGCTCAAACCAGGCATCTCATCATAATCCCAGGCGAAGCAGTCTTTGAACTCTTTCAACAACTGAACCACTTCAACCTTCAACTGGGGATCAAGATTGGCACTGATGTAGGTAGGCCTTTTGGTTGCCCCCTCACTGAGGTCAACTTCTTCTAAAGGATCTTGTGCTAGCATTTTTATATTATTTACCAACGGATCCTTCTCAAATCCCAAAGGCTCATCTTCATAGATGGCGTCGAGCCTCTGGCTTTGCTCTCCAGTTTCAACCTTATCTGGAGGTTTTGGGTCAAAGTCCTTACCAGGACCCTCTTGATATAATTCAGAAATGGCTTCACCAGCCATATAGTCATTGGCGGCTTCCAAACCGCTTGTAGTTTTGTTTCGGACACATAGGCCGAAATTCTTTTTAAAGCGTCGAACTCAGTCATGATCACTGAATTCATCTCCCCATCCTGTGGTCTCTATTGGAGGTGAGCCTAAGCATGGAAACCTGCCTCCTGGTACCTCCCTCTCCCATCTGAAACCTTCGACAGGGTGTAAAGACAACGAAAAAAATGTTTCTACATCAGGCGCAAACTCAAAATCAGCTGGAGGACATGGAGCAATGTTCGCCATATGTTTCTCAAATTACCTACTATCCACATGATTGATATGCACCTTAAAGTACCCTTGATCAGTTTTAATATTTTCAAATATCCCATCTGGTCTCCAAATGGTGATTCTTTGATGCATAGATGAGGGCACAACTCCTATTCCGTGAATCCACTCCCTACCCAAGAGTAGATTGTAGTTAGCTTTTGTCTCGACGACCATAAACACCGTTGGTCTGGTAATAGTTCCCACAGTGAGATCCACTTGAATCACTCCTAGAGTGGAACCCACTTTTCCTTCATAGTTCGACAGAACCATGTTGTGGGGTTTGGTATCAGTCTCAAACTTCCCAATCTTGCTCAACAAAAACCTTGGCATTAAATTAACAGTTGCACCACAATCCACCAAAATTTTGTTGACAAGGACGTTCTCTACTTTTCCAGTAATGTAAAGAGGCTTCAAATGACCCTTCATTGCCTCTGTGGGGCGTTCAAAGAAAGCATTATGTTCTTCGACGCACCCATTGTTCATGATGTAATAACACACAGGCTTGTGTGCCAACATTTCCAATTCAGCAGTTTGATCCAAGTCCTCGACCTCTGAGACTTGACCAAATTCCTTTGGCATTACTGACACCACATTCACCAGAATATCTAGAGAAGCTGCTGACTCATTGTCGAAATTATCAGTCATATTCTCATCATCTTCAACCTTCTTCTCTGGCTGAACATTAAACAACTTTCGCCTTATGGGCATCTTCTCAATTGTCCCAGCTTGATGATCAACATTAGTACTTGATTCTCCCTGCACCTGAGCCTCCCTGACAGCCTTTCGCTTGCGTTGCTCTCTTCGCCATTGTGATCTAGACATGGGGTTTTTACCCTTGTAATTCTGAGAAATGTATGCTGATTTGTTGGTGGTGTGGTTCTCTTTTCTATACTCAAATGAATAACCTCTTTCCACATCAAATTTCTCCCACTTTTCTTCTGTCCTTTCCCTTCGATAGGCTTGATCCAACTACCTGTTGGCACATTCGCAGCTGGTTTGAATGTACCTGGCCTAACTCCTGGTGCTTGGTTTTTTAGTCCTGTTGAAAGTCGCCTATGGTCAAAACCTCTGGGCCCTTTGTTCACCTTCTGCCCCCAGCTTTCACCAGCCTTTTTGACACCTTCTAACTTGTGGGCAGCTTTTTCATCAAAAATGGCGCTGCATCTAGGACATAGCATTACTCCAGAGCCTTTCTTCTGGCAACGGTGCAAGAAATCCACAATTGACTCTTCTTGCTTAGGATAAGCTATTTTGTTGCACTTCTCTTGTTCATCTGCCTTACTTACTTGTTCAGCTTTTCGATCTGTAATTTCGACCATATTGACATCCATTTTGTCCTTTAAGTGCATCTTGGAGAAACGGGCTTCCAGACTTCCCCCACTTGCTGCTGCTTTTGCAGCTTTTTGAGAAGCTTCTCGCCAAGCAGCTTTTTCAGCTTCGACCATTTCCTCAGCATTGACTCTTTCAACATTAGGAGATGTCTTGAAGAATTTTTCAGCAGCCATACATATCCAGTTTTCCACCAAACAACCATCCATGTCTATCATCTCTTCTACCAACAGCAAGTCATCCTCCAATTTCTTAACAACTTGGACTTTGGGGGCATTTCTGCCCATAGCCTCATTGGTGCTGATGCTATCTGCACTAGAATCAGATTCTTCAGCCAATTCGACCATGTTAATGCCTTCATTGGCATTTTATCTTCAATCCACTCACGGCCATATCCAGAACCTTGGCAGCATTATCCATTTCAACAAACTTATCAGCAGTCTCTTTAGTCACCAACATTAGACTGGTACCATCAACATTCAGGCTATTTGAAGCCTTACAAAAACCTTCAATTATCACAGAATTGGTGGCGAAGTCTTCAGTAACCTCCACCATGTTGACTGACTTATCAAATCCCTCTGTGACTTCGACCATCTGAACCTCATGAGGCTCTGTATAGTTAGCCTCTGCAACTTGCAATGGGTCAGAGTCAATCTTCATTTGGGCTTTGCCCTTGTCACTAAACTTCAGCCTTCCTTCTTGGATATCATTTTGCACCAAATCCCTGAAAAGAAAACATTGAGAAGTTTTATGACCCAAAAAATTATGGTACTTACAAAAACCTCTTTTCTTTCTTTGTTCTAAAGGTGGCATCTTAGCACCAGCAGGCACTATTATTTGCCCATCTTTAACTAACAAATCAAAAATTTTGTCACATTTAGTGACGTCGAAAGTGTATGTTTTCTTAGGAAATTTGTCGTTAGATTCGACAGGATTTTTTCCTTCTGAAGGAGTTAATAATTTGCAGGCATAAGAGGGACCTTGCTTTAACTCAGCAACGTCAACCTCATTTCCGTCGAAATAAGATGTTTCACCATACAAACTCTCCACTTCTTCATTGCATTCGACAAAGGCTACTTTTTTACCCCTGCTGAATTTAGCCTTCTCTTCTTTCAGCCTTTCTAGCTGTCGAACCCTATCAGGCAACTGGGCCATATCTCTAAGATATTGGGTATCTAATTTCTTCCTAATGGAATAATCAAGACCCCCAGCTGCCATTTCGACCAACTCATGTTCTGGTACTTGTGTAAAGCACCTGGCTTTAAGAAGACGAAACCTATTCAGGTAATCATCAATTGGCTCAGTGACTTTATGTTTGATGCTAGCCAATTCTTTCAAACTAATCTTAGTTTGCCCCATGTAGAACTGTTCATGAAACAAACGTTCTAGTTGGGTCCAATTGTATATGGAATTTGGAGGCAAAGTAGTAAACCATGTGAAGGCATTCTTGGTAAGGGAACTTGGGAAGTATTTGACTCTGAGGCTTTCATCAGCTGCAATTTCGCCTGCTTCAATCAAATATCAAGCCACATGTTCGACAGTAGATTCAGTAGTATCTCCTGAAAACTTGCTGAACTTTGGAACCTTCGTCCTAGGGGGTAGTTCTGCTTGGAGAATATAATCCACTATAGGCGAAGTATAATTTGGGCTTGTGAAGCCAAAATTCACACCATTTCTGGTCATTATCCTTTCAACCATGGCTGCAAGATTATTTTCTTCTGCTTGATTTTGGTGTCGAACCTGTCTAAGTAGCTGATCTGCATTTTGGTTCCTGTTTACCATCACTACTGGATCTTCCTCCATCTGGTATGGCATTTGGTTTCTTTGTGGTTCGACTCTAAAATTATCCATCATCTCTTGATCTTCCAAGTTCGCCTCAGGTATCCGGCGTGGATGACGTCTTGGGATATCTTCGACAACAGTTGCTCTTCGATCCACCACTGGTACTCCCATGAAATCAGCCATGCGTGCCACTTGTGCAGCCAATTGTTGGTTAGTTTAAGTCGTATTCTGAATCAAGGGTTGAAAAACTTCTCCCATTGTCTGAGACAACGTATGCACCATTTGAATGTTACTTTCATCCATCTGCTGTCTCAAACAATTTATGGATGTATTTGTAAGACTAGGCGCTTGAACAGAGTAACCAATACCTATACTCTGGTTGTTTCGACGTCCTGAACCTGACCCTTGTAATGGCGAAGACGCAACAGTTTCTAAAAATACAGGTGGAGCATTCTGCAGATTTTGCATCATTGATATAGGCATACCATAGGGTTGACTCCTTGACCCTAGATGTGGAAAACCTGGAGGAGGAACGTGCCTGTACATTGAATTTCCTCCTGGGGGTGTTGGTGAATTAGGACTTTGTGGTCCTATGTATTAGAACACAGGTTGAGTATATGACTTTGTATATGTTAATCCTGGTTCAGACACTACTAATGGAAGCGACGCCTGTCCTCCAGTCGAAGACACTGGTGATGGTGTGCTTTGAGACCCCATACTGCTACTTAACTGAGTGTTTGAAAGACTCCCTTGAGGATCAACTTGTTGGTTGGCATTGGTTGCCATTTTCTTAGTGTATCTTCTCTTTGGTACTCCTTCGTTTGTTGTGGCTAACTTCCCACTTCTCAATAACATACAACGAAAGTACTTCTTCACCAAGAAAGATAGGGTTAACAAAAAGTATAAGACTTAGCACTGGGTCCCACCGGGTGTGCCAATTTGTTTACTGTGAATTTTGGTAAACAACCTCTGGTCTATCAATCTTAAACGAAAATTGATTAACTTGCAGGATCGACCATACAAATCCTAGGATATGTGCTAAATTCGAGAGACAAGTGTAAATGACGAATGAAAACTAAAGAGAATGTAAACTGAACTCCACGTTCGACAATGCTGAAATAAAATCTAACTGAACTCCATGTTCGACTACTTGCAATAAGGTAAAGTAAAGGCTTGAAATTTAAAGGGCTGTAAATAAAGGATGCAGAAATTAAGGCGTCGAAAGGAAATGGCAATAAGTAAAAAGCTTTGAAAGCAAAATGCGGCGAACTCCACGTTCTTGAAAAGTAAAGGCTGGAATGATAGAAGTGTTGTCGAAAGTAAAGTGCAGGAAAGTAAAGAACTTTGAAAATAAATGCAATGGATTAAAGGTGAACTCCACGTTCTTGAAAATAAAAGACTTTGAAAAGTAAATGCTTGAAGATTAAATGCTTGAATGTAACAGTGCAGTCAAAGGTAAATGCAGAAAGTTTAAATGATTTTGAAAGTAACTTTGGCATGGAAGATAAAGTTCAAGAAATTGTAAAGGCATGGAAAGTAAATGGCTAAATCTTAAACATGATGAAGATAAATTGTATTAATGAAGAAAATGGTGTTACATTACGTACATTCTCATGAACTCGTTTCTCTACACGCGGGTACTTTGAGTTTCTTTGAGTAACTTGTACAAAAATATGAACACCCCTATTACATAGAACTAACTCCTATTTATAGTGCTAGGAAATAACTAATAAGTGGTGGTTACTGCTTCGAACGTGTGGATTTTGGCGCCTTCTCCTTGGTCTCAACTGTTCCCACGTTCACAACTGCTCTTATTTAAATTTCAAACATTGGAAATTCCCTCCAACCTTAATATAACAACTGCAACGCTTGTTTCCATATTCTCATGGTCGAAACCTTTCCAGCACTTAGCCATTTTTTGAGGTTCCTACAACCTCTATTCGACTCAGGCTTCACCAAAACTGGGTCGAAGCCTTCTTTACATTAAAAATAATTTTTTAACTTAAAATAGCTTTGATTCTTTCTAGCGTCGAAAATGAGGGTTAACAGAAACCAAGTACAAAGAGTTTAGGTATGATTTAGAATATTGAATAGTGATCAAACCTTCCCCTCTCAAGTGAGAGGGTATTTATAGAAGTAACCCCCAGCTCTGGGCCAAGGTCTCCCATGTGGTCGAAATGTCTGGTCAACCAATGGGAGACTGCCAGGAGGATGGTCAGGCGCGTGGCCATTTGACCTGGTCCAACTGTTTCCGTGAGATCTGGGGAAACAGTTGGTCGCGTGAACTGCCAAGCGAGTGAGGGCGACATTCTCAACGGTCATATTCTACACAACGACTAGTTTCTACCCAACGGCTAATTTCTACCCAACGGCTAGTTTCTGGCTATTGGTCCTGGCCAAGAGCTGGACTGGATTGGCCATTGCCCTACTGTGGGCTAAGCACCTGCCTAGTCCAGAACAGGAGCCCCCCAAGTCTTTTCTCTGAGGAAGAGTGATGACTTGAGATAGCCTCGTGGACTGCTACCTTTGGGTGACAATGTTCAGGGACGTTCCCTCACCTGTTCGGTGGTTAATGTGATCGACGATGGTTGCTTGGCACCCCGACAACCTTCGTATATGAGGATGTGCCAGCGGAAGTAGCGTGTTTATGTCGACCAAATTTGGAAATGTCCTCGTGAAAACGGTGTTTTCTATCGACCAAGTTTAGAAAATGTGCCCGTGAAAACTGTGTTTTTTCATGTCGATGAGCCCTGACGAGGATATGACTTACGCGTATTGTCGTGGACGATGTGCTCGCGGGGTAGCAACAAACTTGGTGAGTGAAACATCTAGCTTTGGGAATGCCAAACGAAGATTCCCTCTCTGACACGTGGTGGAGCATTCAATTCTTGTCAGGTCTAGAGACGCCTAGGCTATGATGGCCTTTGCGATTCTCAAGCGAGGAAGTGCTTATAAAAAGGGGGAAGAGAGGATTCATTTGAACACTTCACTCAAATTCTTCTCCCTAATCCTCTTTGCTCTACAAATTATGCTCTCGCCGAAGTTATAGCGCCACTGTCGATCTTCATCTTCTACCTCCGTACTTATCAAGTAAGTTCTTTGTCTCTTTAGGATTTTTTGTGGCGTTCTTCATTTCTAGAAATTCTCATGAGTTTTTCGGTGAGTTATGAACTTTCTGATGAATGTTCATGTGTTCTTCGATGAACACATGAATTTCTGGACAACTCGTGAAGATCATGAAGAACATGAAGAACATAGGATGAATGTCCATGAACATGGCGTAGAATTATGTAGATCTTCCTAAATTCTGGTTAGGATTAGTTTTATGTTTGTAGTCGGGCATTAGGCATGTTCGACCTGAGACTTGGCTTTCACGTGACGAGCTTATCTTGTCGAGTAAGCTCCTCCTTACAGGGTCTTTGTAAAGTCGCGGAGACTCGTCCCCGTTGTCGGGGAAAGTGAAGTTGCCGTATTCTGTCGTGGTCGACTAGGGCTCGAGGTTATCCTCGACTTATTCCTCGCTCTTCCACTTGATTAGTGGTGGAAGGGTGGATTTGATATTTGTCGTCGAATTCACTTTTTCTTCCTCTGCTTTTCAGGTGAAATGGTTTATCAGCGTGAAGGGGTCGTGCCCGACGTTGGGGCTGCACACGAGGAGGAGGAGCAGTCCGTAGATTATGCCAACGTTCACGTAGCAAAAGGGGACTTCAAATGGATCGTCCAGGAACCCCTATCGACAAGGTCGACATTTACTGAAGAGGAAGTTCGGGAGTTTCCCTATCTAGAAGACCGGGTTAAGGGTGCGTCATTGCATTGGAGAGTTATCTGCCCGACAAAGAACGATCGAATTTGTTCGGTATATCCGGGGATGTGGTTCCCCATGTACGAGTTCGCCTTTGTGGAGGAAAAGTATCGCCTGCCCTTTACCGACTTTCAGGAGGCCATCTTCTGCCACTTAGAGTTGTGCCCGACCTAACTCCATCCGAACACACTGGCGTTTATTCGTGTTTTTGAGCTGGTCTGCCAATACTTGAGGATCGGGGCGACCATAGATCTTTTCTTCTGCATCTTCCAGATCCAGCGGAGCACAACGGGCTCGGAGCAAAGCTGGGTATTTTTCAAGCAGCAGAGCAGGCTTTTCTGGCCGTACTCAGAATCTGTTCGGCATTTCAAGGACAGGTTCTTGGTCGTGAAACCTGTCACTGAAGTGGCTAGGAGATTCATTTCTACGCTTGAGACTGTGGAGGTTGACGGTCAGCAAGTTGAGAAGGTTGTGTCTAAGTTCCCTTTGGAGTGGGTGTATGCTTATTTCAGATATAGGACTGATCAGTTCCTCGTCAAGCATGAGCAGCTTTGTGACGGGGACAAGGAGTCCTATCGAGTTTTGCATGCATACGTGGAGACATTTAGCCCTGCCTTTGTGGTGGACAGGGATGGTAAAGAGTTGTTCGGAGAGGATAGAGAGCCTGCTCGAGCGGCTCGTTATATTAACACTAGGGCCCTTCTTGAGTGTGAAACCGACGATGTTGCGTTCCAGCTCCTCGGTATAACTTGCCCATTTGCCCGTGTTTAAAATTTTCTCCCGACGTATTAATCTTCCTCTTTTATGTTTGCAGGGCATGAGGGAGCGTCTGGTGAGGTCCGCGGCAGCCAAAATCCTGAAGAAGATGCCCCAATGCCGAAGACTGGTGCTGCGAAGCAGCAAGTAACATTAGAAAAGTTTGTGGGCGGCACTGGCTCTGCCCCGGGGACCACTTCAACTCCCCTAACTCCGGACACGACCCATAAGAGGAAACGGGACAACGTTGGCTCTTCGCCGGCTGGTTGCCCAGGTGGTTTTGTCGAGGGGAGATTCGTTTTGCCTCTGTGCTATCTTCAGGGGAAACTTTTCGACGGGGAGAGCTCTGTTGCTGTTCCTGAACTTGACGCTTCGGCCATCCTGTCCGCAAACCCTCAGGTGCAGAGGAAGCTCCTTTGCTAGGACGCGGCGACCATGATCAGGGTGTTGGAGGCGGCGTTGGCCCTTGGGGACGCAGAGATGGTTCTGTTTGCTGACCTTAAGAGGGCGAAGACTAAGATCACCGACTTGGAGCTGGAGAACGCAAAAATTTACAATGATCTGAAGAAGCTTCAAGGCAATTTGGAGGCCAAGATAAAGCTTCAGAAGGAAGTAACCCAGATGAAGGGGGAGGTGACCAAAGTCAACGAGGAGAATGCCCGCCTGAAGGCGAGGATAGTTGAGTTGGAAGGATCGTCGACGGTTGGCCAGGATGAGACCAAAGACGAAAAGGCTCTGAAGACGCGAAAGGACCTAGTCGAGAGGATCCGTCTTCTTGATCAAGATAATTTAGGGGCAGCTGAGTTTGGTTTCAACGCTCCTTTGGAGCAGTTGAAAGCCCTCAACTCTGGAGTCCAGCTGCTGACCGAGGGGATGGACATTCTCAACGTGGTTGTCAACAGCGAGGTGGTTCCTCTGGAGGTTCCTGGCAATGCAGTTTAGTTTTTGTTTTAAAGTACTTGTATTTTGTAGGCCTGCGTGCCTTTTGATATGTAACATTTTGTCGGGCACAACCCTTTTCTTATACTGATGACTTATTCTGGCCTTGTGGCCAAAATTATATAAATATTTTTTGTTTGACATTGTCTTCGTTGCATTTATTTGTGTATGTTTTTATTGTTTGAATGCTAAGTATGGACGCTTTGCTCGACTTGTTCTTGTTATGCCCGACAGTTTGGGAGACTCATTGAGGAGGCGAAGTAGTTTCACCGGTGATGGGACTAGGATCTCGGTCGAGATACTAATCACATAGGCTTGGACTATTCCCATCGCGAGCTGGGTGTCCTGCCTCAATGGTGCGACAACGGCGGAGCTCGATTAAGGTATTCCCGTGGTGCGCAGAGTCTGCTCGCCCCATGAGCAGAAACTGGCCGACGTTGTAAGGTGAGAGATCGTGCTTTCACTGGTGCACAGTCTCGTGGCTGAGTCGTCTCCCCGTCGGGGGTGATCTTGTCAGAAGTTAGCCAGACCTAGTGGTTGGTCCTAACTGTAATATTATTTAAGCTTTTCCACGTTCCATGATCGAGCAAATGGTTCTCCGTTCAGTGTTTCTAGGTAGTAGGCTCCAGTGCTTGTTTTTTACTTGACCCTATAGGGTTCTTCCCAGTTCGCGACCAGCTTTCCCTCGCGCGAATCCTTCTGGTTTCTGCGTAGGACCAAGCTGCCAACAGGGAAGTCGCGTTTTATGACCTTAGCGTCGTGGCGCAAGGTTATTTTTTATTTTAAGTAAGTCTTGTGGAGAGCTGCTCCTGACCGTATTTCTTCGACCAGGTCAAGCTCTTCTCTTAATTCCTCGCCGTTCATCTCCTCGTCGAGAGGAGCTTCCATTCGTCTGGAAGGTTCTCTGATCTCCATCGGTATCACTGTTTCGGTTCCGTAAGCTAGTCGAAAAGGGGTTTCCCTGGTGGTGGAATGTGGGGTTGTTCTATAGGCCCAGAGCACGCTGTGTAACTCCTCGACCCACCTCTTCTTGGCTTCGCCTAACCTTCGTTTTAGACCCCGAAGGATTACCCTGTTCGCAGCCTTTGCCTGCCCGTTAATCTGGGGGTGCTCGACGGAAGTGAAGTGTTGCTTAGTGCCTAGTTTGGCGACGAAGTCTTGGAACTTCCTGTCTGTGAATTGGTTCCATTGTCGGTCACAAGGGCCCAGGGTACTCCGAATCGTGCGAGGATGTTCCTTTTGTAGAAACGGAGTATGTTGAAGGTTGTGATCTTGGCGAGAGCTTCGACTTCGATCCATTTTGTAAATTAATCGACGACCACAATCAGAAATTTGTTTTGGTAAGGCCCCATTGTGAAGGGGCCGAGTATATCCATCCACCACCAGGCGAAGGGCCAAGGCGAGGATAGGGTCTTCAACTCGTTGGAGGGCGCCAAGTGCATGTCCCCGTGGTGCTGGCATCTGTCATATTTTTGGAAATGCTCCTTAGCATCGTGCTGCATGGTTGGCCAATAGTATCCTGCCCGCAGGGCCTTTCGTGCCAATGACTTCCCTCCCAAGTGCTGCGCGTTGATGCACTCATGAATTTCTTGGAGAATTTCGGGGACCTTCCCCTCCTCAACGCATTTCAGGAGGGGAATGGAGAATCCTCGTTGATAGAGTTTGTCTTTGATCAGCACGTATGAGCAGGCTCTTCGTTTAGTCACGCGGGTCTCCTTGCTGTCTTCGGGCAATTCCCCCGTGGTGAGATAATTGTATGTTGGGGTCATCCAGCAACGGCTGTCTCCAATGGCATTAATGTCGAGCATCCCTGATGGGTTCTCGATACTTAGGCGAGCGAGTATCTCTTGCACGACAGATTTGTTACCACCTTTCTTTCTAGTGCTAGCCAGTTTCAACAAGACAGCTGCCCGCGTGTTTTGTTCGCGAGGGATGTGCTGGACTTCCCACACGTCGAACCTAGTAATTCTTTCCATTACCAGTGTCAGATACTCGACCAGCTGATCATTTTTGGCCTGATATTCTCCTCGTACTTAAAATGCTACGAGCTGGGAATCGGTGAAGATCTTTACCTCCTTAGCACCCAAGTTTTCGGCCAGCCATAATCCTGCGAGGAAGGCTTCGTACTCGGCCTGGTTTTTGGACGTAGGGAAGGATATGACCAGTGATACTTCAATTAGAATTCCCTTCTCGTTCTCGAGGATGATGCCTGCGCCACTACCCGTGGAACTGGATGCCCTGTCCACGTAGATGGTCCATTTATGCGTTCCGCTTGGAGGGGGTGATGGCGGCGTCATCTCCGCCACGAAACTGGCCAGGACTTGTGCCTTGAGGGCCTTCATGTTATTGGAGCGGATGTCGAATTCTGATAGCTTTAAGGACCACTTGAGCATTCTGCCGGCCATGTCTGGTCGACAAAGCAGCTGTCTTTTGGGCTGGTCCGTACGCACTACTATGGTGTGGGCCAAGAAGTAATGTCTGAGCCTTCTTGTGGCATTGATGAGGGCGAGAACGACCTTCTCTATTTGCGTGTATCTGATTTCTGGCCCTTGTAAGGCCTTGCTCGTGAAGTAAATGGGTTTTTGCCCGTCTGTTGTCTCACAAATGAGTGCAGCGCTAATGGCTTCGCTGGTGACAGAGAGATATAAGTACAATGTCTCCCCGCACTCTAGTCGTGAAAGCACGGGGCGTTCGGACAAGGCTCGCTTAAGGTGGGTCAGAGCCTGCTCGCATTCCTCAGTCCACTCGAATGTGGCCTCCTTTCTGAGGAGTTTAAAGAAGGGCAGAGTGTGCTGGGCAGACTTGGCCACGAAGCGAGAAAGTGAAGCGAGCATCTCATTGAGGGACTGTATGGACTTCTTCGACCTGAGTGTGGGAAATTCAGAGAATGCCTGACATTTGTCAAGATTTGCCTCTATCCCCCTCTCGGTGGGGTAGAATCCGAGGAACTTCCCCGCCCGCACGCCGAAAGTGCATTTTTCTGGGTTAAAACGCATTTTGCATTTCCTCGTTTGGTCGAAGACCTTTTGCAAGTAGACTGTGTGATCAGATTCCTCTCGGGACTTCACGATCATATCATCCATGTATACTTCGAGCATGTCTCCGATATCTGATTGAAAGAACTTGTTCATCATGCGCTGGTACGTGGCCCCAACATTTTTCAGACCGAAGGGCATTACATTGTAGTAATAGTTCCCCGAAGAAGTCATGAATGCGGTATACTTCTTGTCCTTTTCGGCCATAGGGATTTGGTTGTATCCCGAATAGGCGTCCATGAAGGACAAGAGCTTGAAACCTGCAGAATTATCTACGAGCTTATCTATGTTGGGCAGAGGATAAGCATCCTTCGGGCAAGCCCAGTTAAGATCAGTATAATCAATGCACATGCGCCATTTTCCACTATGTTTCTTGACAAGTACAATATTGGACAGCCAAGTTACGTACCTGGCCTCCGAGATAAATTTTGCCTCTAAGAGGTCTTGTACAAGTTTTTCGGTAGCATGTGCCATCTCGTCGGATTGTTTGCGCCTGCGTTGTGCATCGGCTCGAGCAGCTGGGTCAATGGTCAGTTGATGGCATGCGGTCTCAGGGTCAAGGCCGGGCATATCCGCGACACTCCATGCAAACAAATCAGTGTTGTCCTCAAGGCATGTCTTCAACTGTTGCTTTACCTCTTCGGGCAGCCATGCGCCTATCTTCACTCCTCTGTTTGGGTTGGCTCCAAAAGTGATGATCTTGAACTCCCCATCTGGAACAGGGCGCATGAAGGCCATTGCAGAGGAGCTGCCCGTCCTCGTTGATGTGTCTTCACCATAGTCCTCACCCTCTTCAGAAATCCGGTTGTCGAGGTTAATGATGTGCACAGGGAGAGCCGGTTTCTTGTCAGACTGGATTTCCTCGATAGGGTGGTCTTTCTCCCTTACCAGCTTGGTGGCCTTGGGTGCTGCACCGATCGAGCTTTGTCCTCGGGTAGCTGCTTCAAAGCACCTCCTTGCAGCTTCTATATCCCCGTGCAAGGTTGCGACGTGACCCTTCTCCGTATAATACTTCATGTTGAAATGAAAGGTTGAAGGAACAACGATCAGCTCCGCTAAGGTTGGTCTCCCAAGGATGCATTGGTACAGTGAAAGGCAATCAATCACCGGAAGCTCCACATATCCCAAGGGTCTGGCGGTTGCCCCGTTGAATCCCTGTAGGTCGGACCCTACGTACGACGATGGTTCTTCTGGTCCAGCTTCAAGGCTATGAATAAACCGGTGTACATGATGTCCACAGAGCTGCCCTGGTCGACCAGGATCCGTCGGACATCGGTGTTGGCAAGTCTCGCTCTGATGAGCAGTGGAATGTGTGAGTTCGGGGATCCCCCAGGCAGCTCCTCACGGTAGAAAGTAATTGGTTGGGAACACCCCCGAACCTTCTCAAGCGCGGATAGTTGGTCGGGACTGCAGTCGATGAGCTGGTTGAATTTTCTCTTGACCGACCCCACTGCGAGCTTGTTGTATCCCTCACACGAGATAACCATGGTCGTGGGAAAGGTCTCCCAGGTGTTATGCGGGGATATATGAGGATGTTCCTCAATATGGTCGGGGATGATGAAGTCCTCTGGCCGTGTGATGGACAGAGCGACCTGAGGAGAAGGACTGGGCGGCGTAGACTTCGCTTCCTTCGTGGTATTCGAAGTCTCTCATCGAGAGGATTCACCCTTCTTCGTATATTGTTTTAGGTGACCCTCCTTGATGAGGATTTTAATGGCGTCTTTCAAGTGCACACAGTCCTCGGTTACGTGGTCGTGACTGCGTTGGAAACGACAGTATTTACTCTTGTCCGTGTTGCCCTTAAACGATGTTGGTTTGGGGAACCCCTCCCTACTTGAACTCTGTGTTGATGCATTCGGAGAGAATGCGCTCGCGGGGAGCTGTCAGCAGGGTATATTTTGTAAAATGACCAGCGGGTCCCTTGCCTTCACGAGGGCGATCATCTCGTCGTCTCTCTCTATCGCATCTAGGGGCCTCTAATTCATCCTTTTTTGTTGCCCGGGAACTCTCTTGATCCCTTGAGTCCCGGGCTTTGTATGCCGCCTCTTTCTCCTCGTATTGTATATACGATTGAGCTTTACGGAGTAATTATGCCAGGGTGCGAGAAGGCTCTATGCCCACCGCCTTGCGGAATTCTCTCTTCGGTCTCAACCCTTTTTCGAGGAGATACTTCTTCATATAGTTCGTCGTGTGGACCTCAACAGCCTCCTTGTTGAAATGCTCGATATATGCATGCAAGGGCTCATCCTTGCCCTGTATAATGGCTTCCAGTGTGGCCTCCGACTTGGGATGTCGTCGGGAGGCGGTAAAATGGCGGGTAAACTGGCTCTTTGGATCATTCCAGGACGTGACCGAACCCCAGGGGAGTCGCTTGAACCAGGCCATGGCCCCCTTCCTAAGAGTGATGGGGAATAACCTGCATTTAATAGCCCCGCTTACGTTGTGATAGTGGAGCATGACTTCGATGTTTTCTATATGCTCGCCTGGGTCGGTGGTCCCGTCGTAAGTGGCCAGGGGAGGTGGCATCTCTAATCCGTGAGGAATGCGCATGTCCATGATCTCCTAAAATAGGGTCATATGGACATCGTCGTCACTACTTAAGCTGGATGACCGACAGGGGGAGTTGCTACTCCCGCGGCTTCTGCTGCGTCGGGGAGACTGTCTATGTGACCTACGGTGCTCGTGATGGTTCCTTGAATGTCTGGTCCTCTTCGGAGTGGGAGAGCGTCTGGATCTCCGCAGGGGAGATTGGTGTCGTCGTCTGGCCACCTCTGAATCATGTTCCTCTGATCTTGAGCGCCTCTGGGCAGGAGAAAGACTCTTGGAACTGTCTCGCCTACGCTTCTGAGGATGAGACTACGGCCGCAGAGAAGGACTGTTGGGCTTCTGCCAGGGGCGCTGCTCCCGGACCTGTTGAGGGAAGCGATTAGGGCAGCAGTGCTTGGGTCCGCGTTTTGAGGGACATGTATAGGCTCAAAAACGGGACCAGTAGCTTGGGCGCGCGGCTTCACATCATCGGGGGTAGGAGAGACGGTCTTTCCATCCCGATTATCTGTCTCTGGGAAGTTAGCCCCGGAGACGGGGTGATCGACGTTATCAGCGATAACGGCGACGGCAGGTTCTTGACGAGCATCATCGTTCGTGTTGGAGGCCATGATGATCAAATGAAGTTTTGAGAGAGCTTTGGTCTTTTGGGTGAAAAAGATGAGGAATCTTGAATCAAAAAGATGGGGAAGCAGTGTTCCCACAGACGGCGCCACTGATCTGAGCGATCAGAATGGATCTTCATTATCTTCCGTGTAGGGCGGAGATGATGGATGTAGGAGAGAAGGGGGTGTACCTACAAGGTACTCCGATGTCAAAGTAAGTTTGGGCTAGTGAGAAAGCAAGTACAAAGAGTTTAGGTATGAGTTAGAATATTAAATAGTGATCAAACTTGCCCCTCTCAAGTGAGAGAGTATTTATAGAAGTAACCCCCAACGCGGGGCCAAGGTCTCCCATGTGGTCGAAATGTCTGGTCGACCAATGAGGGACTGCCAGGTGGAGGGTCAGGCGCATGACCCTTTGACCTGGTCCAGTTATTTCCGGGTGATCTGGAGAAACAGTTGGTCGCGTGAACTGCCAAGCGAGTGAGGGGGACATTCCCAACGGCCATATTCTGTCCAACGGCTAGTTTCTGGCTATTGGGCATGGCCAAGAGCTGGACTGGATTGGGCCTTACCCTACTGTGGGCCAAGCGCCTGCCTAGTCCAGAATAGAGTATATGTAAGAAGAAGCAATAGTCAATTGCTTATATTATGTCTTTATGTCGATGACCTGTTGATAACAGAAAGTTACAAGAAGGAGATCGAAGACTTCAAACATAACTTAAGTGAGGAGTTTGAAATGTTAAACTTGGGAAATCTCTCATATTTCCTCAACATCGAATTATACAAGAGTAGCAAAGGCTTGATGATGCACCAAAGAAGATATGCTTGCAAAATACTCAATAAGAGATTTGAGATGCAAGATTGCAATCCAACTTCGACTCCAGCTGAGCCCATATTACAACTGTCGAAAGACACAGATGAAGATGATGTCGATCCAATGCAGTGCAAAAGACTCATTTGATCACTTCGATATTTTTGTCATACAAGGCCTTATCTAACATACAGTGTAGGCATGGTGAGTAGATTCATGCAGAAGCCAAAGGTATCACACTTAACAGCAACAAAGATGATACTAAGATATCTGAAAGGAACTCTTGACTATGGCATTTTGTTTTCTGCAGTTGATGAAGGAAAAAATGCAAACTAGTGGCTTACACCGACTCAAGTTGGTGTAATGATGTTGAGGATAGAAAATTCAAAGTTGTGTGTTTATGCTAGGTGATGCACCAGTTACTTGGAATTTAAGAAAAGAACTAGTATTAGCACCGTTGTCGTACGAAGCAGAGTACATAACTGCTTCTCTTTGCGCATGTCAAGCAACATGTATGGTGAATTTGGTCGAAGAGATTACATGGAAGGATCATGGAGCAATTACCATGAAGATCGACACTATGTCTACAATTAATGTAGCGAAGAATCTGATAGCACATGGAAGAAGCAAGCACATTTAAATGAAGTTCCATTATCTTCGAGAGCAAGGAAAAGCGAAGCTGAACTTGGAACACTGCAGAACTGAGAATCAGATTGCACATCATGACGAAAGAAGTGTAGGTTGAAGTGTTCAAAAGGCTATGAGCAATTATGAATGCAGATAGTTTAAACACAATGAATTAGGTGGTGTCTTGAAAGTATAATTCTTTGTGTCAAAGCAATATTTTTGACAGAATCTGTTGTTGTTAAAATGCTCTATGTCGAGCTTATAATAGTTTTCGAAATGTTGACAGAAGTGTGTCTTCGACATAGACGTTAGACTTAACTTTATTAGTTATTTTAGCGGACTTTGTTAGTTTGTTAGAGATTGCTTGGTGTGCAAGCAATCTCAATCTATAAATAAGGAGGTATCATATTGATTGTAAGACACACAACACAGAAGTGCAGTTGCCCAGTTGAATAGAAAATATCAGTTTAAGAGCAGAGAGAAAGCTCTGCAGAAACAAGTTCTTCTTCTTCCTTCTCGCGTTGAAACCCTAAACTTTTCTTCTCCAAATTTAATTTTCTTTTCTTCTTTCATTATCATTGTGCGGCGATATTATCTTACAATCAACATTGGTTGATTCACTTGAGTAAAGAGTGAAGAACAAAAAAAGTAATCAATTATCAAGATTGATTCTTATTCATCAAAATTTAATTCGGAATTCATCAAATTTTGGTGAAATTTTTGAGCGGGAATAAAAAACAACAATATACATGTATAAAAATTAACTCTTACAATTTTACTCACCAATTTTGAAACAATGTTGGAATTTCACACACTTCCAAGTATATAGAGAAATGCATGGGATTTCCATTACTTTTTGGCAGGATCATCCAACAGATTTCTCATATATGCTTGGAATATCACATCATTTATGACTCTATTTTTATCAGGAATTTAGAGGCACAACATCAAAAACTAGAAGAATGATACATCAGATTAGAGCAAAACAACATACAACAAATAAATGGTACAATTTTCCAAATGCTTATTATCATAATAATGCTTATAGCAAAAAGTTTATCAAGCCACAAAACATGAAACCTCAATATCAGCAACAAAATAACAATGTACAATAATTACTGCAACATACTCCCTGAATATGTAACCAAACTATTGACATTTCGAAACTAGAACAAATTTCACAAAGGACTCTCACCTGGAAGGTAAGAAGGAACTCCTCTTTCAAACTTCATGCTTTTCTTCCTGCTAAAGATTCTACTAAAACTAGGCAATAGAGTTTTCTTTGAAAATGAACCCTTCCCTTTTTCCAACTTCCTTACCTCCATACTTCTTGGAGTTGAATTCTGCTTTCGAAACCTGCTTCTCCGACGAGACGAGATTGGTGTTACAGCCAATATTCGAGCCGCGGTTTCTGCTGCTTTCTCTTGATCTCTCTCCCGCCATCTTCTAAGCTCAGTCTCCACTGCATTCTTCGCAGCTTCAGCCATCTCAGTCTTTCTCAACACCTCGTGCGTCATTTTCTTTATATTCTCAATCTCCTTCTGAGTTTCCTCTAACTTTTTGAGAGCCTCGATTTCACTAGCCTTTGCAGCTTCGATGAGCGCTTTCGCAGAAGCCTCTTTGCTGCTCGCTAGTTTATCAAACTCCTCAACCATGCGGTTTAAGGAATCGAATTCCTCCCTTGAGATTGTAATTCTAGCACCAGATTCTGACACTGAGTTGCGAGCAGCATTAGCCTTCTCAGATAAGTCTTTAATCTGATCAAGAATACTCGCCTCTGCTGTTTTCGCTGCTTCTACTTCTTCTAATGCTACTTTGAGCTTCATTTCGGCATCTTGAAGTGAACGTTTGGTGAGTTCAGCTTCTACCTTCAATTCGACTGCATAGAGCTTCATATCTTCTGCTTCTCGCCGTGCCTTTTCAGTTTCAACAGACAACTGATTCAACATCAAGATCGTTTTCTCAGATGAAACTCTAACTTCAGATTCTTCTGCCAAGTAGACTTCAAGCTCAAACTGACGTTTCTCGAGCTCATCACGCAGATTCCTAAGAATGGATTCAGTTTTGCATTCTTTCTCCTTCAATTCGGAGTGCTCTCTTTTTACATATTCCAAATCCAACCTAAGAGATTCCACCAAGCATCTAAGAGACTCTTCTTCTTCTGATAATTTCTGCAGTGATTCCTTAGCACCATTAAGCACCAAGGTGAGAGTTTTCACAGATTCAAAATCTGAATTCTTTTTATTTTCAATCTCCTTTTGAAGAGCTGATATCTCACTAATTTTATCAGTAAGCTTCACTTCAAGATTTTTGGTGAGTTTCGAACTAAAATCCTTGTTCAAAGCAAGCAAGTTCTTTTCATATTCTTCAAGGCCGGATTCATACGACTGGTTCAGAACATTTTTCTCAACTAACATCTCTTTTTTCTGTTGATCGATTTCGACAGATGCAACCTTCATTTGTCGAATTGATTCTTGTACAGCTAAAATTTCATTGAAAAGCTCATGCGCCCGTTCTTCATTCGTCTCTATTGCATCTCTAGCTTCTTCAGCTTGCTTGAAAGCAGAAACTCTTGCTTCCACCGATTCCAAACACTCCTGACGAATTTTCCTCAGTTCCTGCTTTGCATCATCAAGTTCTATAATAATAGATTTATACCTCTGAACCACAGTTTCCAACACTTCTTTCGAAGTACCATTGATAACATTAAGATTACCACTTTTTTCTTCTTTAAGCTGCTTCGCTTGACTCTTTGCAGCTTCTGTCGCCTGAATCGCTAATTCACGAGATTCACTGAGAACTTTAAATTTTTGTTTCAGATCCATAACAGTTGTTTTGGCCTTTTCAAGCTCCACTAGAACTTCAGCCTTGGTAGTTTCCGCGTTTTTCAGTTGCATCTTTAATCTGTTCAGCTCTTTCTGTGCTAAGTGAAGTTTTGTCTCCTTTGCCCAAACACTCTTATGAAATAATAAACACTTGTAAGTTGTAAATTCATAGCAGCACGATAGCGCTGTACTATAACCGAATTTGAACGAATCACTATTGTTCTGTGATGCGCAAACTACCATAAAATGTTGTCAAATAATAGCGCGCTATAGTGGAAGTAGCGCTATAAGGCCTAAACGGCAATTGACAACACTGATCACAGATTCACAACATACTTTGAAAATGATCGAATTGTTGAAATTCAATGAACTAATAAAAGCATATGTCATTAAATTTTCTTCTAAGAAAGAATTTTACACTAAGATCACTGCATCATTATAAACATACAAAGTTGAGGTGTAAAATACAAAAACCAGAATTACCTCAACAACAGAATAAGATTTTGATTTCGACTTCTTAATGATAGGATTTTCACCAGAGAAAGCACCTTCATCAAATAGATAAACAGCATCTTTAACAGATTGAATCGGTGGATTAGTATCAACCTCTCCAACAACTGGTTTTGTTGAATTATGAGACTCAGTAACACTTTTCCTTATTCTAGCTACCATTGCACCTTTCTTAACACATAAAATAAATAGCCTTTGAAGTTTCAAACTAACCTGCCAAATTACAAATGTCACAATCAAGAAACTTAACAAAAAATATATCATCTTCATCATCATCTAACTCAAGATTATCACACATTTCAGATATTCATTTTAAATAAACATAAAAACAAACACCATGTAGACTATTTATACAATAACAACAACTTAGAGGTTGAAAAGCATTGGAAATTACCGTGATACTCGAAATTTGAAAAAAACTTCAAAAACCCAAAAGTCTAATCATAATAATGTACCAGAAAGATTCAACCTTTGAATGAATTTGCAATGAAAACAATGGAAAAATACCAAAAATAAATAGTATAAAAAAATAAACAACGATCTTTAAATTTTAAAAGGCTTGGAAATGGTGAAATTTTGCTGAAAATTTTCAGCAGATAATAGAATTTATGACAATAAATACAGAAATTATGACATTAAGAATCTTGATTTCTTACACTGAAAATGAAAATATGAAAGATTAGTTGGAAGAGAAATGATGCATAAGCAAGCAAAGTGAGAGAGTTTGAGAGTGTAAGGTAAAAAGGCTGTATTCATGCATAATCAACTATTATTTAATTGAATTTAATTTGTATAATAATGTCAATTAATATATTTAATAAAAATAGTCAAACTATTTGAAATATTTGAATTTTATATTATAATCGCTTAAAAACTAATATTCTTAAATAAAAAAAGGGTTTAAATTCACTGTACATGAAATATAAAATTAAGAAATATTACATATTATGTACAAATACAATGGACTAGGGTGATTTGTAATTCACTTGGTATATAACTAAAATATGACCTTCTTAAGAAAAGGTAAAGTATGGTCAAATATTTGAATTTTTACTATTTTTTTAATACTAAATTTATTACTATAAATATTTTATAAAAATAATGTTGGATGCTTGTATTTGTTTTAAATTATAATATTTTATAAAAAAATATGTGTATTCAATACACTATAAATATAAATAATTAATTTTTTTTTAAAATCTTATGTGTATTCAATGAACTAAATATATAATATTTTTCTTATTTAAAATTTTTAACCAATATTCATGTACCGGTTAACATGATTCATTAAGATATTCTTCCAACTTGGTCAATTTAATTCAAGTAATATGTGTTACTTGAATAAAATGAATATAAGTTAAATCTAAGTTGGAAAAAATTATTAATATTTATGCATTAATTTAAATAAATTGTTTATATTTATAAATAAAAAAGAATTTTGTTCAAAACAAAAGATTAATTTTATATAATAAAAAGAGATTATATATATATATATATATATATATATATATATATATATATATATATATATATATATATATATATATATCAATCAAGATCCGTTGACACCAGATGTAATTCTAAAAGATTTACACAAAATTTTAATCGTTAATAAAAATAAATCAAACAATCAAATAAGTAGTCTATTTCTTAAGAAAAAGAAATGGTCGTGCAATTTTTTTAAAATTTTATTTAATATAACAATTTGATTTAATCACTAACAACATTTATTAATATGAATAAATTGTTAATATTTATAACCCAACAACTTAAAAACAGCATAAACTAACTACACTGGATTCGTTGTTATAGATTTAAAAGAAAAAATGTTTAACTTTGTATTTTTAATTTTCTCAAAGATAGAAAAAAATTATTTCAAACTAAATTGTTAAAAACTATATAAAAAAAGGTAACTTTAATATACTTATTAACTTAAATATTGAATTTTAAAAATGTTAACATAATAAAAATCACATATATTTTCAAAGAAAATATGTCTCAAATATGATATTTTGGGTGACTATTCAAAATAGATATAAATTTTTTAATAATTTTTTAAAATTTTATTATAAAAAATAGGATTAAATATGTTCGTCGTCCTCATAAATATTTCAAATTTCATTTTTAGTCTCTCAAAATATTTTCTTCAAAAAATAATCCTCCTAAAAATTTGCATCCACACTTTTGGTCTCTTTTGCAACTTAGCAACAGTTTTTACAACTTAGCGACTGAATTAGCGACGGTTTTAACTGTGATTTATTACTTAACGATATTTTTAGCGACGATTTTAGTATGAGGGGTCAAAAGTGTGGATGAAAAGTTTTATGATAACCATTATTTGAAGGAAATATTAATGCATTTGAAATATTTAAGAAGATCGCAAACATATTTAACCCTAAAAAATAATCATACCAAAAAGATGAATACATATAATCATTTTTATGAGAAACTATTTCAACCAATTTTTTATTTAAAATATCACTTATTCGGCTACTATGTTCGTTCATGATAAGGCGTTCTTACTATTTTACTAGGCTATTATGTTTTACCTTAATAAAAAAAAATCATTGTTACCTCAATAAACTAACTACTCACTTAATGCTAAGTAAGGAACCATCTCCACATTATCAAGCGATATAGCCTAAATTCCAATGAAGAAAACACGCCTGGGGACTATGACATATTAGGCATACTAGAGCTACAGATGATAAAAGAGGCATAACGCTAAAAATTTCATAAACAAAATACCCAAAGACGTAAGCATTTCATTTAAAACTCCCAATGGACATTGTTACAAGTGTGCCTACAATGGGAGATAGTACAAGTAAATGATAAAGTACAAAAATACCAACTTACAATGTGAAATTAAAACCCTAAGAGTTAGGCAACGTAGATACAAGTGGCTACCCATCTTCATGAAATTGTCCTTCGTCTACAACGAGATTAGTCTCCTGGGTAGGAAGTTATCCTCATTAGGGGATATAATTTGTTGATCAGACTTATCTTCCTCATCTACCAGTTGGCCATCTTTCATGTCTTTGAACAAATCGCTTTCATTCAAGTCCAATTCTAGATAAAGGTGAACCAATTGTGCATTGGCTCTCTCAAAGGCCTTATCAATGGCATTGACCACCTATTTCTCAGCATTTGATAAATCTTCTTCCTACTTTTTCTTTAGGATGACCTCTATCTAGATAGACTCTTTTAAGGTTTGAGCTCTCTTTTCACTTGGGAGAGCTCTTCTCCGAGCTTTTTGGCGGCTTCATCTTTCCTTTCTACGACTTCTTCACACCTTTAAGAGAAAGTTGTGTCTCATCACGCTCCTATAAAATGGACTTTAATGATTATTAGATTTGAGTGAGCCTCTCCCGCACGGTGTTCAGCTTGGTCTTTAGATTCATGACAAACGTATTTGACCGGATGTGGGCGTCTAACATTAGACACTCTAATGTAAGACCTTTTAGTATATGGGTCTCTACAGAGTTTGACATCTTCCCTAGACCTAACACGACTTTCCATTTTACGGTTACAGGGGAAGTCAACCAAGAAGTTAAAACAGTTGTCCACATAATTCTTGGCGTCAAAATCTATGTTTCTAATGGAGGGCGTTGTTATGCTCTTTGAAGGATTTGGGGAGTTTGTTACCTTTATATGAGATTCCTTGAGGTTTTTAGTATCCTCATCATTGAAGTTAACGGTCGCTCTAGGTTGGACGACTTTGCCTCTCTCACCCCGACCTTGCGATGACGCCCTTTCGACCTAACCATGCTTGAGGGTCTTCGTAGGCTTAAATGAAATGAGGGTCACCCCTGCAAGATACTTCTTTTTACCGTTGATCAGCTAATCTCCATGGTGGCTCTTGAGGTCATCAAACTACTTTTTGCCCTCCTCGGATTTAGCGTGGCGATCTTTTCTCTCAACAGCATTCATGGGAGCCATCCTCCATGCAAATAAAGAAAAGTAAACATTAGACAAGACAAATAGTCCAACAATAACGCCTAAACAAATAATAAACTTATACAAATAATCATCAATTTTCTTCTCACATTTGTCACATTGATCAAACTTCACCATTTCCCTATAGCTCGTGATGCGAAACATCTTCAGGATCTCGCTGAACTACCTATATGTGAAATTAGTAAACACAGTCGAAGTCACTTATGATCATAGGGTTCCTCCATCCATTATATAGGGAATCAGTATTTGTCGTCCTCTATGTATATTATCGTTGAACATAGGGATGGCAATTTGACACATCCCCAATGAGCACCCGCAAAATCACCCACAATGGGTAGGGTAAAACCCCGCAAAAATGGGTACGGCAACGAGCTCGGATAATTATCCATAAAAATAAGCGGGTATGAGTGCAGGTATGGGCACCTTGGTACCCACCCCACCCCATACCCGCATAATATATATATATATATATATATATATATATATATATATATATATATATATATATATATATATATATATATATATATATATATATATATATATATATGCATTTTAATTTATATTTATATATTTTAATTTATATTATTATATAAAATGTATGTCTATCAATTTAAAAAAATTTATCAATGTTAAACCATTACAGATATAATGTAAGCGTTCGTTTATTTCAACAATAAATTTTAAATTTGTTTTTAATATTTTAAAAAGTTAAAATGATATGATATTTTATAATTGATCTATTTATTTTTAATAGGAATGTGGGTAACGAGTATGGGAATGAGTATTTACATACCCATAGGGCACGGGTACGGGTGCTAACTTTGGCGCTCAAGCATGTATGGGCCCGGGTACGGGGATTTTTTCAAATCGCAGGTATGGGGATATGTACTATAGTACCCTGCCCAAACCCTACCCATTGTCATCCCTAGTTGAACAATTATCTCACCTCTCACTCTGACAAACATATCCTTATAGTTTTTGTAATTGTTAGAGTGAGGGGTAAAAAGAACCCTCCCATGAAAGACATCTAGAATCACTCTAAAGGGAAATCACGATATAAAATGCAACAAATTTTTTCCCTTAAGCTGATACCTTAGTAGCATTGCACTAATTAACAATGATTAAATAAGAATGAAAAATAAAACAATAACAAAAAAACATAAAAACAACAAATAAATTAAAAAATAACAAAAAGAAAATTATAACTAAAAACATAAATAAAAATAAAAATAAAAAGATTAAAATTCAAACAACAACTAAATAAAATCAAAATTTTAAATTAAAATTAAAATAACAATCAAACACAAAAATTGCCTTGTTGAAATAATTCAACAATTCTTAGCAATGACGCCAAAAACTTATGAAGATTTTAGTAATTGTACTAAAATTAGTTGCAAGTAATAAAAAATTCATTTCCACATGGATTGCCATATTTGGACAATACCATTGAAATTTTACTATAATTGTAGAATTGGAGATTTCTCAAGATTTTTTATTTAATAGAAAAATAAATAAAATATTGGAAATTATCAAATGAAAAAAACGATCATGCCTTATTTCAAATCCCCTATATATCTGATTGACGAAGGTTTTTATTTGATCTAAATTGATTTGTCAGAATTACGACGAATTTCCAAAGTCATTATACTGATCGCTATTTAGTGTGCCTAAATGATTCTGACTGCAAGTATACAGTCGTATCCCGTAGTTTTAAAAGATTATTGATCCCACAGAGACTAAAAATCGAGCGTACAATTATCTAATGTTACTATGTAAATCTAAGGCTAATATGTTATGGTTTTAGATTCAAAAAAGGAAATTAAAAGGGAAACCAAATATTAGAAATAAACTAGTTAAGATTAGGATATCGGTACATAATTCAGTATACCATCGTGGATTCAATGAAACATAAGCATATAAAAATTAGTCACAATATAATTCTGTAGAAAATACCAGTTTAAAACCCCTCACCTCACACTCTCGTGGTTATTGCTTCGGACTATACCTTTAAATCATAATGTCTGCTCTCGCTAGCCCATTTGAGTTTAAAAATAATTTTTGAAAACTAATAAGTCCTAATTAACTTTAAAGCGCTCTCGCTGTTTTTAAAACCAATGCCCAATTTCAGCTATCCGGGTAAAATCTCACACTCTCGTGGTCTTGACCTTAACCTTTGCTACTTTTTTACTCTCGTAATAAAAGTTGATTTTAAATTAAGAAATCAAAGCCAGAAAATAAGTTGATTTATGATTTTAGCTTAGAATTATTGAATCCATTCCGGTTACTCAATTACATACCGATAAAATGAGTTTAGCTCGACATATTAATTAAAGCAAACATAAATACGCATGAACAATTAAACATTAACACAAACATGGTAAAAAAACAAATAATACTATTATTGAATTACGATAAAAACCTGGTGAATACGGTTCTAACAATTCCTCCACAAGTCGGCAGACTTTTGCTTGAATTTACAAAACGAATGAATAATGAAGGCAAACTTAAAACTAAACTAAGGTGTGATAGCCCCTCGATGTGAGAAACTATCACTGTTCGGTAATGAATGGACAAAAGAAGGGTAAAGGAAAGCAAAAACGGGAATGTAAAAATTCTGGAAACAAAATGCAAAGATATGGAATTCTCGGGTAAAAGCTGTGTGTCACGTCCTTTCCAAATTGCACTATATATAGACCTCCAGTATAAGAGAATATAGGGGCACTAGTTGGAACTGCTACTGAGTTGAGTCTGAGGGAATATAGGAGAAAATGTCGAGCGTGTGAAACTGTAAACTTCTCTCTTCGTGACCACGTCTGTCTCCAACGTCACGTTTCTGTTTTTGAACCAATGACGATCGTGGGGGCTGCGTAACGGTCGTGATGGCTTTGGTCTTCATGACGGTCGTGGCACTATGTGTGACGGTCGTCACACATACAAAATTTGATTTCTCTGCTTTTTCTGTTTTTTTTTCTCTGTTCTCTCCTTATTCTGCTACTTTTCTGCTCTTTTCTCATTCTTGGCTTGGAAACTGAAATACCTGCTAAAACACTTGAATATCCTCGGAATAATTGGAAATTAGACGGAAATGGGATAAGAATTGAACATAAATCAAGGTAAAAATACTATATGTTTTCGTGTTATCAAACTTTCCTACACTTGAATCTTTGTTTGTCCTCAAGCAATCAATCAGTTAAATTCGGACAAAATTTATCAAATGCACATACATGGTACACCTATGGATTTGAAAATGTTAGAGGGCTTCTCGTTAGTAAGACAGGTATTTGTATAGAACATTAAAGATACATTAATGACACATAGGAACAAGCATGATCATAAACCTCTCTTTTGTACCATCCAGTCCTAATCATTTTATTATAGTTCAACCCAAAGCTTTCGTGTCTGTTTCACCCGGTTTCATTCTAACGCAATCACATTAAGCCTTTTGCCTTTTTCACGCACGTAGTGGAGTAGCCGGTTAGTGACTTTGATCCCTTTTTTGCACGGGGCCTGACACACGAGTGTGGTAACCCTTTATACATCTTATTCGTAGATTGCGGGGGATCGAACCGTAGTTCGCCCTACCAAGTCCAGAATCAGGTACCTCCGAACCAATCGACAACGGATTTCTTTCTTTTCTTGTAAGTCTTCGCAACCGTAAGATTTGGTGCATCTTCTATTTTTCTCAGCAGACAAAAATAAGAAAGATTCTTCTTTTCGTGATTGGGCATCAAACACTTATATTCATCGGCTCCCCACGTGGTTTGTGATTAAGACGGTGCTGACTGCTAATATAAACTATTGGGGGTTACTTTAGGACTGAACTCGAGGTATCGGTATAATAAGTATTGAAATTGATATCGCATACGCAAGAGGTCTAAGGTGTCAAGACGGTATCGATCTTGTTAGAACTTTCCCAACTTCCTAACATAGCCTATATCTTGGTATGTCACGTTGTGCATTGATCGTAAAAAAAATTTTATATAGCAAAGTAAAGCGGGGGAATCAAATATTAAACGAAAATTCTCATATATAAACTTTGATAAAAGGGAAATATGAAAAAGGAAAAATAAAAAGGAAAATAAAGTGAAAATAGACTAACTCTCCCACACTATATCGGACAGTGTCCTCAATGTTTCGATATAAAGGGGAACAACAAGAAAAACTAGGAAAAGAAATAAAAAAAATCAAGGAGCCCCACGTCCTCTGCCTCTAGAGCGCCCTCGTCCATGTTGTACCACATGATCTGGAATGTCGACGTGATGGATGTAATCATGTAAGTGCTGCACTCGCAATGTCAAGGCACCCATCCCATCGATGACGCCGTCAAGCCTCTGACCTTGGCTGACTTGCCCTTGCTGGATTTGACGCATGAGAGTCATTATTTCAATGTGTTGCTCCTGTTGCTGTGCTTCTCTCTGGGCAGCCAGCTGGTTTTGTTGCCATATTTCTCTTAAGATTGCTTCATTTGTAACGAGGTCTTGGTCGGGTCGGCTGCGGCGTCGGGAGGTCGAAGGAGCATCATGGGCAAACGGTGGTTGGTTTTCTGGGGCGGTTTGGTCCATCTCTTGTTCCATCTCATCAACAGGTGCATGATTTTGATCATCATGTGCAGCCGCATTTTGCTCGGGAGCATTCAAATCAAAGATCCAATTGGTCATATTCTGAGGGTCAATGCGGTTCCTGCAAGGCAGAATGATACTTCTAACTGTTCTTATGCAGACCATTGGATGGTATTTGCCATCTCTTCTTAGTTTGATGAGGTGCGAGTTGCGGCAGTAGTCGATGTCGAGCAACACCGGAGGCACGGAAGGTAATCTATTAAGTTCGTCCCCCAAGTTCAAACTTAGAGCAATAGAAGTGACAATCCCTCCAAAATAGAAGGGTTTGGAGCCTCTAGCACAGTTTGCTTGGATGTGTGCTAACAGAAAAGGAGCGGCGTTGATAGGTTATGGGTTGAACACACAATGGAGGAAAAAGAGTTCTTTTGAGTTCACCTTGTGGTTGCTGTCCCTTGCAAATATAGTGTTTCCTAAAATGCGGTGGAAATATCTGATAGTCGGGTTGTGAATGTATGTTGCGTTGAGGTTGTCCCAACTATCGACCGTAGTCCCGGTCAATCTATTCCAAAGATAAAATGCTGCTTGGAAAAAGGTTTCTTGTGGCACCCGGCAATGAACATTCTCTCCGTGGTGGAAACCAAGCATCTCGACAAATTGATTTTGGCTGATAGAATACTCAGAACCAAACATGCGGAACGTGGCTTTACCGGTGAGTTGGTTCGTTTCTCCAGGAGGTGTTATTTATGTGAACAAACTCAGAAACTCGAGCGTCAGGGCTTCGTAGGTAGGTTGGCTTTGAGTACAGAGCTGCTATAGGCCAGCATTCTGGAGCATCCATCTAACTCCTTCAAGCATCCCCAATTCTTCGAGACATGCAATGTCTACATATCGAGTGGGTTGCACGGATCGTTGGTGGAAACTGATGTAGTTGGTCCTCTGATGTTCACCGGCTTCTCCTGCTCTGAAATTTACGGTTGTAAGGTCTAGAGCTTGCCTTTGTTGTCTAGCCATTGTGCATGTACAGAGAAACAAGAGGTATAGAAGAAGTAGGTTTTCGGAGAAAGTGGGTGTATGTGGAAATGGTTTACTGTGATGTTTAAATAGAATGTGGGAAGATGAATTTTTGTGGAGGGTTTTAATTTTGGTCAATGGAATAATGGTGTGACGGTTTTTGAAAAATGAGGGTTAATGGAACGGTGGGAAAACGAATGGGAAGAAAAGAAGAAGAAGAAGAGGCAGCGTCTCTGTTTTAACAGAGATCGCGCTCTTAACCCGTGTGACGCTCGTCACAGACCTGTCACGGTCGTGACAGCTTCAAAAACTGGGATTGTTAGCAGTTTATAAGCAAGCATTTTATTTTTTTCTTTTCCGTATAAGGATTGTTAGCAGTAGATAGGTAACACTATAATGCAGAAATTAAAAATGGATAAATGACAGAATAAATTAAAAGCAAAGTAAAATGACATAAACAATTAAATACCATCAAAATCAATAATAATGAATGAAAATTTGAATAATTTATTAAACCCAGAAAAATGCTAGCAAAGACCAGCAGTGTATTCATGCAGTAGAAATTAAAATTGAAGGTAAATTATTTTGTTCCTGAACATAAAAAGGCAGAATGAAAGCAAAGTAAATTGTTTCAAAATAAAGCAGTAAAGTAGGAAAAAGCAGTGCTTCAAAATCTAGCCAAGGCGTTTCTTCAAACATGCCACGGCTTAATTTAGGTGATCAAATTGTGCTACCGTGAGATCCATAAGGCCGACAATATCTTGTCGCATGGTCTTCAGTTCACCCTTTACGGCGGTGATCTCTTTGTGATAATCATCCAAAGTTTTGAGGATGGTAGTCAGATTTGCAGCATAAGTATTAGCATCAACCTTAGGAGTGGCAGTGTCATCTTCATTTTGGTCTTCCATAAAGTCAAAGTCATAATAATTAGGAGGTGTCTTAGGGTCAATATCAGGCTCGGGAAATGTTTCTTCGGGTTCAGGCTGTGGTTCGTCCAGGTCGTATAGCCAGTTATGTTTGTTATGCACACTCGTGCGCTCATGATTGGGTAAAGTAAAATGTGGCACAACTACATTATTTATTAGGAGCTGGAAATGATGTGGACCACGGTCTCTAATCATGGCTCTATTGAAACAGAAGGTAATATTCATAGGCCTAAAGTTTCCAAAAGGGTTAATTTCAGAGAGACGTGTCCTAAATCCCATAGCATCGGCTATTTTAGTCACTAGACCACCTATTAGAATCGGGTTGTTTTCATTTCGGATAATTTTGCAAAAGTTATTAAACATGAAGTAAGTCCGTTAACCTCTCGAGACTGAAATGCACAAATGATAATGAAGAGTTCATCCTTAGAGACGATATTGTCATTCTCAGGCTTTCCAAATAGGGTGTAGGCTAGGATCATGTGGAAGTATCGGATGGCTGGGTTATGAATCTCAGTTGACAGCATAGGATTCATGTCATAATCATGTTTTCCTGAAATCCTACGGAGAAAACGGTGGGTTCTTCAGGGAAACCTAAAAGATCCGACAGTTCCTTAATGGTAAACTGGCAGTGGTATCCAAACAACCTAAAAGTACTTCGGCCCCTAGTAAAGCCTTTTCCACAGTAAAGGTTGTAACTCAATGAACTTAGGAATTCTAAAGTCAGTCTACGATAAGTTCTGTGTTTCTTCTTAGCAAAACCCTCCCATCCTAGTTGGCTAAACAGGAAATCAATACTCTCACCTAAACCTAAGGAGGTCATGGTGGGTCAGTGGGCAAATTTTGTCAAGGCGAAGGGTCGAAGAGACAGAGCCTCAAAGCGATGCCAATGAGCTGCATCTCTGAATTCTATCAACATATTATCTTCGTTCTCCATTTTTTTAAAGTGATTAAGCAAGAATGAAATCAGAAGAGGAGAACAGGAAATGCAGAAAGACTTTGTAATCTTGTATTTTGCAATTATATGATTAGCACAGCAATTTCCAAAAAAAATATAAATGAAACTAGAAATTTGAAAACAAAGTAGAATTTAGAAAATGTAAAGAAATAAAAAAATTAGAAAGAAAGAAAAGACAATCATCATGGGTTGCCTCCCACTAAGCACTGTTTTTAACGTCGTAAGCCTGACGAAAACAAATAGATAGTTTAGTTAGGGGGTCAGTGGGAAACTCTAAAAGTCTAAGACTATTTAAATAGTCCCTATTTTCAATACTATGATAATGCTGTAAACGTTGCCCGTTTACTATGAATGGTTCACTATTCCTACCCTTAATTTTTATCGCTCCGCTTTGTAACACTTTGGTTATTTCAAAAGAACTGGACCATCTTGATCTCAGTTTCCCAGGAAAAAGTTTAAGTCTTGAGTTAAATAGGAGCACAACGTCTCCCACACTAAATTCTTTTCTAGATAGACGTTTATCATGCCACTTCTTAGTTCGTTCCTTGTATATTTTGGCATTTTCATAAGCGTCTAGCCTCAGTTCTTCTAGTTCGTGCAGATCTAGGATACGCTTTTCACCTGCGGTTTCGTACCTTAAGTTTAGGGTTTTAATAGCCCAATAGGATTTGTGCTCTAATTCCACTGGTAAGTGGCAGGATTTACCATAAACTAGTTTGAAAGGTGTAGTTCCGATTGGTGTTTTGTAGGCTGTCTTATATGCCCATAAAGCTTCATTAAGTTTAGATGACCAATCTTTCCTAGAGGTGGCGACGGTCTTCTCTAAGATTTGTTTTATCTCTCTATTCGAGACCTCAACCTGTCCACTGGTTTGTGGATGATATGGTGTTGCTACGCGGTGTCTTACTCCATACTTCGATAGAAGTTTGTCAAATATTTTTGATATGAAATGGGAGTCACCGTCACTTATGACAAGTCTCGGCACACCAAATCTGGGAAAGATTATGTTTTTAAAAAGCTTTATGACCACTCGTGTGTCATTTGTAGGAGAAGCTATAGCCTTAATCCATTTTGAAACATAGTCGACAGCCACGAGTATATATTTATTTCCAAAGGATGATGGGAAAGGCCCCATGAAATCAATCCCCCATACATCAAAGACTCCTACTTCCAATATGCCTTTTTGGGGCATCTCATCGCGTCTTGATATGTTACCAGTGCGTTGGCACCGGTCGCAGTTTAGTATTGCAATGTGGACATCCTTCCAAAGGTTAGGCCAGAATAGGCCGGATTGCAGAATCTTAGCGCATGTATTTGAAGTACTTGCATGCCCTCCATAAGGAGCAGAGTGACATTGAGAGATGATGTCTTCTATTTCAGTTTCAGGGACGCAACGACAGAAAATACTGTCGGCTCCTCTCTTAAAGAGCAGAGGTTCATCCCAATAGTAATGTTTTAGATTATAAAAGAATTTTTTCTTTTGTTGATAAGATAAGTCTGGTGGAAGTACTCCAGCTGCTAAGTAGTTGACTATGTTAGCATACCATGACAGTATTGTGTGTGAGTTAATTTCTTCCACGGCTTCTTCTATTTTTGGTTTATTTAAGTGTAGTTTAGACATATCACTTTCAAGTTGGGCTATGAGTCGTTCATATGGGAAATCGTCATTAATAGGGGCTGGCTCTGGTTTGATGCCATCTAATCGGGATAAGTGGTCTGCTACTACATTTTCAGTTCCTTTCTTATCTTTAATCTCTAAATCAAATTCTTGTAAAAGCAGGATCCACCTTAGCAGTCTAGGTTTTGCATCCTTTTTGTTTAATAAATACCTAATAGCCGCATGGTCTGTATAAATGATGATCTTCGCTCCCACTAGGTAAGAACGGAATTTGTCAAGGGCAAACACCACGGCTAGAAGTTCTTTTTCTATGGTGACGTAGTTCATTTGAGCAGGGTCTAAGGTTCTACTTGCATAGTAAATAGCATGGAGTTTTCTATCCCTCCTTTGTCCTAAAAATGCACCTACGGCAAAATCACTCGCATCACATATGATTTCAAATGGTAGTCTCCAATCTGGTGGTTGCATGATAGGTGCGGTGATGAGAGCCGTTTTCAATTGTTCAAACGCTTTAGACATTTCTCATCAAAGATAAATTCAGCGTCTTTCATTAATAGACCGGTTAGAGGTTTGGTAATTTTCGAGAAATCTTTTATGAATCGTCGGTAGAAACCGACGTGTCCTAATAAACTTCGTATTTCTCGTACGGTTTTCAGAGGTTGAAGATTTTCTATAATCTCTATCTTAGCTTTATCAACTTCAATCCCTCTGTCGGATACAACGTGTCCAAGTACGATCCCTTGATTTACCATGAAATGGCATTTCTCCCAGTTTAATACGAGATTGACTTTTACGCATCTTTCAAGTACCATTTCTAGGTTCGATAGACATCCTTCAAAGCTCTGCCCACAAACAGAAAAGTCATCCATAAACACTTCCATAATGTCATCTATAAAATCAGCAAAGATTGACATCATGCATCTTTGAAATGTGGCAGACGCGTTACATAGTCCAAACGACATTCGTCGATAAGCAAATGTACCATAAGGACATATGAAAGTTGTCTTTTCTTGGTCATCAGGATGTATCGGGATTTAAAAGAATCCTGAATAACCGTCTAAATAGCAGAAATGCGAGTGTTTGGCCAATCGTTCCAACATCTGGTCGATGAAAGGCAATGGGAAATGATCTTTACGAGTGGCTTTGTTCAACTTTCTATAATCAATGCACATTCTACTTCCAGTTACAACTCTTTGTGTTATAGATTCACCTTTTACGTTCTTAACAACTGTAACACCTCCCTTCTTTGGTACATGTACTGGGCTAACCCATTTACTGTCTGATATCGGGTATATAATTCCTGCTTCTAAAAGTTTTTTCACTTCATCCTTGACTACAGTGCTTAGGATTGGATTAATCCTTCTCTGATGTTCTCTAGAGGATTTACAGTCTTCCTCTAGCATAATGCGATGCATACAAATAGAAGGACTTATTCCTTTAAGGTTAGCGATGTTATAGCCTAACGCAGTTGGGTATTTTCTTAAGACATCTAAAAGTTTCTTAGTTTCAGTCTGTCCTAAGTCTGCATTGACTATCACAGGTCGTTCGAGTTCTGTGTCCAGGAATTCATACCTTAAATTATTGGGTAATGTTTTCAGTTCTAGGGCTGGTTTCTTCGGGCAAGGCAGATGATCTGGTGTAAGTGCTAAACATTCGCTTAGGCTATCGTCTTGATAAGGTTCACGCCAATTATCATCTTCAAAAATCGGAGGTATTGGAATTTTTAGAATATCTGAGTATGTGGTTGGTTCCATCTCTATTTCTCTTACGCACTCATCTATGACATCTAGTAGATAACATGTGTCGTCTATAGCTGGAGCTTGTAAGAATTGTGTCAAAATAAACTCAACCTTCTCTTCACCAACCTCAAAAGTTAGCCTACCCCTCTTCACGTCTATAATGGCTCCAGCGGTAGCCAAGAATGGTCTTCCTAGTATGATAGGAGTAGTGGAGTTTTCTTTAATGTCCATGATTATGAAATCGGTTGGGATATAGAATTGTCCTATGCGAACTGGAACATTTTCTAGTATACCAACTGGGTATTTAATAGAGTGGTCAGCTAATTGAACAGACATCTTAGTTGGTCTTAATTCTCCCATATCAAGCTTCTTGCATATGGATAAGGGCATTACACTAATACTGGCTCCTAAGTCGCATAGAGCTTTGTCTATGACGAACTTTCCAATTACACAAGGTATGGAGAAACTACCTGGGTCTTTCAGCTTAGGAGGCATATTGTTTTGAATTATTGCACTACACTCAGTAGTAAGTGTAACTGTTTCGTTATCCTCAATCTTTTTCTTATTGGATAAGATTTCTTTAAGGAACTTAGCATATGCGGGCATCTGAGTGATAGCTTATGTAAAAGGTAACGTGATGTTCAATTGTTTTAGAAGTTCAACAAATTTCTTAAATTGCCCTGCAGTTTTGGAATTTGCAAATATTTGACGATACGGAATAGGTGGTTTATAAGGTGGTGGAGGCACATAAGGTTTTTCTTTGTTTACGGCCTTTTGGTCATCATCTTCCTTTTCCTTGGGTTTATTCTCCTTCTCAGTTGTTGTGCTATCAGGCCTTTGGTACATGGCTGGATTCTGAAGTCTTGGATCAATGGGTCCGTCTAGTTCTTTACCACTTCTCAATATAACGGCATTTGCATGTCCTTTTGGATTAGGTTGCGGCTGTCCAGGAAATGTTCCAGCAGGAGCAGCAGTAGGTGCTTGTTGTTGGGCCACTTGTGAAATTTGTGTTTCAAGCATTTTGTTGTGAGTGGCCAATGCGTCTACTTTGTTTGCTAATTACTTAATTTGCTCACTAGTGTGCATGTTTTGATTCAGGAAGTCTTTGTTTGTTTGAGCCTGGGTAGCTATAAAGTTTTCCATCATTAGTTCAAGGTTGGACTTCCTAGGAACATTGGGGGCAGTTACAACAACCTTTTGGTAGCCCGGTGGTGTAGCAGGTGCTTGGCCAGGTGCATACAATACATTGTTGTTTTTGTAGGAGAATTTTGGATGATTCTTCCAGCCCGGATTGTAGGTATTTGCATAAGGGTTCCCTTGAGCATAATTCACTTGGTCACTGGAGACTCCTGCCAAAATTTGACATTCAGTGGCGACATGTCCAGGTGTTCCGTATAATTTGCAATTTTGAGCTACGGCAGCCACGGTGGCTGCAGGCGTTATGGTCAAGTTACCAATCTTTTAGGCAAGGGCATCTACCTTAGCATTGACATGATCAAGGCTACTAACCTCGTACATTCCACCTTTTGTTTGGGATTTTTCCACTGCAGTTCTTTCTCCTCCCCATTGGTAGTGGTTTTGAGCCATGTTTCGATCAGTTGATAGGCTTCTTCATATGGTTTATCCATAAGTGTACCACCTGCGGCGACATCTATTGTCAATCTTGTATTGTACAAGAGACCATTGTAAAATATGTGGATGATTAACCAATCTTCAAGACCGTGATGCGGACACATCCTCATCATGTCTTTGTATCTTTCCTATGCATCGTAAAGAGATTTGTTGTCCTTCTGTCGAAAACTATTAATTTGGGCTCTCAGCATAGCTGTTTTGCTTGGGGGAAAATATCGTGCTAAGAATACCTTTTTCAACTCATCCCACGTAGTAACGGAGTTTGATGGCAAGGATTGCAACCAAGCCCAAGCTCTGTCTCTTAATGAGAAAGGAAAAAGACGTAGTCTTATCGCATCTGCAGTTACACCATTTGCCTTCACTGTGTCTGCGTACTGCACAAACTTGGTCAAATGTTCGTTAGGATCTTCTGTAGGATTTCCAGAAAATTTATGTTGTTGTACGGCTGACAGAAATGAGGGTTTCAACTCGAAATTGTTCCGGTTGATAGCAGGGGCAGCGATGCTGTTATGTGGTTCTTGCTCAGATGGGGTAGCATAGAACTTAAGAGGACGGTTCTGTGGTCTTTCTCCTATGTTTCGTTCTTTGACTGGTTCAGGAGTATGAGCAAGGAGATCGGGAATATTGTACTTGCGTTGATACTCTAGTATTCTGCGTCTTAAATGTAAGAAACGCTCTAATTCGGTGATTGGTGGTTGCAAGTCTTCGCTTTGTGAGCGAGTACTTGGCATACAATCGAGAAAAAGGGAAAATTGTTTTTTTTTTTCCGCATTAGTTTATACGGCGCAACAAAGGAGTCACGATATCGACTTAATTAGTCCCCGACAACGGCGCCAAAAACTTGATCGCTATTTAGTGTGCCTAAATGATTCTGACTGCAAGTATACAGTCGTATCGCGTAGTTTTAAAAGATTATCGATCCCACAGAGACTAAAAATCGAACGTACCGTTATCTAATGTTACTATGTAAATCTAAGGCTAATCTGTTATGGTTTTAGATTCAAAAAGGGAAATTAAAAGGGAAACCAAATATTAGAAATAAACTAGTTAAGATTACGATATCGGTACATAATTCAGTATACCATCGTGGATTCAATGAAACATAAGCATATAAAAATTGGTCACAATATAATTCTGTAGAAAATACCAGTTTAAAAGCCCTCACCTCACACTCTCGTGGTTATTGCTTCGGACTATACCTTTAAATCATAATGTCTGCTCTCGCTAGCCCATTTGAGTTTAAAATTAATTTTTGAAAATTAATAAGTCCTAATTAACTTTAAAGCGCTCTCGCTGTTTTTAAAACCAATGCCCTATTTCAGCTATCCGGGTAAAATCTCACACTCTCGTGGTCTTGACCTTAACCTTTGCTACCTTTTTACTCTCGTAATAAAAGTTGATTTTAAATTAAGAAATCGAAGCCAGAAAATAAGTTGATTTATGATTTTAGCTTAGAATTATTGAATCCATTCCGGTTACTCAATTACATACCGATAAATGAGTTTAGCTCGACATATTAATTAAAGCAAACATAAATACGCATGAACAATTAAACATTAACACAAACATGGTAAAAAAAACAAATAATACTATTATTGAATTACGATAAAAACCTGGTGAATACGGTTCTAGCAATTCCTCCAGAAGTCGGCAGGCTTTTGCTTGAATTTACGAAACGAATGAATAATGAAGGCAAACTTAAAACTAAACTAAGGTGTGATAGCCCCTCAATGTGAGAAACTATCACTGTTCGGTAATGAATGGACAAAAGAAGGGTAAAGGAAAGCAAAAACGGGAATGTAAAAATTCTGGAAACAAAATGCAAAAATATGGAATTCTCGGGTAAAAGCTGTGTGTCACGTCCTTTCCAAAATGCACTATATATAGACCTCCAGTATGAGAGAATATAGGGGCACTAGTTGGAACTGCTACTGAGTTGAGTCTGAGGGAATATAGGAGAAAATGTCGAACGTGTGAAACTGTAAACTTCTCTCTTCGTGACCACGTCTGTCTCCAACGTCACGTTTATGTTTTTGAACCTATGACGATCGTGGGGGCTGCGTAACGGTCGTGATGGCTTTGGTCTTCATGACGGTCGTGGCACTATGTGTGACGGTCGTCACACATACAAAATCTGATTTCTCTGCTTTTTCTGCTATTTTTCTCTGTTCTTTCCTTATTCTGCTACTTTTCTGCTCTTTTCTCATTCTTGGCTTAGAAACTGAAATACCTGCGAAAACACTTGAATATCCTCGGAATAATCGGAAATTAGACGGAAATGGGATAAGATTTGAACATAAGTCAAGGTAAAAATACGATATGTTTTCGTGTTATCATATACCGAATTTCTTAGTGTATAATTCACTATTTTACATTATAACTCTCTAATCTCTTAGGTCAGTCTGAAGCTAAAACCAGAGAATTCGGTACCATAATCTCTAAGTCACAACATATAATTATTTATCCCTAAATAAATTATTAAGTTGAACAATTAATCAGGTTCGGGTTTACATAGTTTGGGTCATGATTTCTTTGTACTGTGGCGCGATTTTACCTGTATCTAGATCGTTTTGTTAGCTTTTATTAGATCCCAAGGCTAATCGATTAGAATAAGCAAAATCGATTATACAATCAATTATGACAATGTCTTAATCATTGGTAACGACTCTTATCCAATCTTTTCAAAATGGGCACAAATAATTTATTATTTGTGAAACCTAATCGATTAGACTTAAGACCTAATAGATTTTTTTTATCAATTAAGACCTAATTGATTATGTGAGTAAATTGGCTCATCTATCGTTTCCTTTTGAGCTAATTCTTCTCATATTTAAAGGAGGCACTTCCTCTCTTTTTTTTGTTTTGTTTTAATCACCAGTATCAACCCACTGGACCGACTAATTAAGTTAGGGGGTCAATTTTTTTTACTTCCTCTCATCTTTACACATCATAATTCAGGAATTTTCAAATTCTTTGCAATTTATCGCTCTACTTTCTAAATATTTTATTTTCACCAGAATTATCTTAGTCTCTTAAGAATGAAAACTGCTTTACAATATTGTATCCAATGCTTTTTCCCAACAATTTAACTTCGACCTAAAGAATACACATGTTTTAAAAACAACTGCAAACAATCTCCCTATGAACCTTATGCAAACGTCCGTTTCATTTTTTTTATCGAGTTAAGGACCATTTCTTCTTCAACCGAAAAAAGAAATCCTACTTCCATGTGCACATCATGTCACAACGCAGTTTTCTTCTTTTGTCATGTAAATTATTTATAACTAGTATTTGCACTCTTCAGATTTTTTATATCTTCAACGAAAGCATCAACCTCTCACTTTGTTTTTTTAATCAACCTAAAATGGGCTATTGGCCCAATAGAATATAATTGAAGAAAATTTTACGTATCCCTATACTTTTTAAAATATTTCAATTCTACCTTTTTCATTTATCAAATAACTTTATTATTTAATATTTATTATTATTTTTATATGTATTTTTTCTTCACTAAATAACTTGCAATCAAGTTTTTTAATATGTATTTTTTCTTCATCAAATAACTTGCAATTAAGTTTTGCGGTATGTATTTTTTCTTCACCAAATAACTTGCAACCAAATTTTTCGGCATGTATTTTTTTCCACCAAATAACTTGCAATCAAGTTTTCCGAAATGTATTTTTTATTCACCAAATAACTTGCAATCAAGTTTTCCGGTATGTAATTTAACTAGTGAAGAAGAATTACATACCGGAAAACTTGATTGCAAGTTATTCGGTGAAGAAAAAATACATACCGAAAAACTTGATTGCAAGTTATTTGGTGAAGAAAAAAATAAAAATCAGAAAACTTGATTGCAAGTAATATGGTGAAGAAAAAATACATTTCGGAAAATTTAATTGCAAGTTATTTGGTGAAGAAAAAATACATGCCGAAAAATTTGGTTGCAAGTTATTTGGTGAAGAAAAAATATATACCGAAAAACTTAATTGTAAGTTATTTGATGAAGAAAAAATACATATTAAAAAATAATAAATATTAAATAATAAAATTATTTGATAAATAAAAAAGGTAGAGTTGAAATATTTTAAAAATATAGAGGAAGAAGTAAATTTTCATAGTTGAATTATTAAACTAGCCCATTTACTTAAAAAAAACGAATCCTCGCGCGCGTTCAATCTTAAATGAAAAAAAAAAAGAAAAAAAGGAAAAACATAAAGGCGCTTAAACCAAAACCCCAAATCATTTTTTTCCCTCCTTTCATTTCATTTCACATCATATATCACCATTCTCTTCAATTCGCACAATACTCAGAACCAACAGAGTAATCGAAAATTTAGGGTTTAATCAATCACAAAAAACCATACGAATATGACGAAGGTTCCGAAAAGAGTCGACGCCGGCGATTCCGCTTCCGTTCTCGTTCGTGCCAAAGACGGCAGTGCCTTCGCCAAATGGTTCGTTATTCCTTTTCATTTGTATGCAGAATGTTCAACTTTTTGGTTACTAATTTGGATTTTTTTGTTGTTGAAAATTTCAGTGACGAGTGTAAGAAGAATGTTCCTGTTGCACTTATTAGCATGCATGATTGTAGCCTTGAAGCCAAAATCAAAATGAATCTCGGTAATCTTTGTTATTCCGAACTCTATTATTGGTTTAATTTCAATTTAAAATGATAATCAGTGGTTAATTTTTGCTAATTGTTTGTTTAGATTCTCATGTTGTTGAGCAAGCTGCCGCTGAAGCGAAGAAACCTGAGAGGTGGATTTTTATCCTAATTTGTTTTTGTGATAATTTGAATTTGGTTGAATTGGGTTCTGATTAGGGTTTATTTTTTTGATTTTATTTTTTTTGAAATTTTGTAGGAAGAAGCCTAGTACTAAAGAACCAGCTGCAAAAAAGGCTAAGGGTGGGAAAGATAAGAAAGAGAAGAAGGTTAAGGATCCAAACATGCCCAAACGTCCTGCTACTGCTTTCTTTGTGTTTATGTAAGGGTTTGCTATGTTTATGCTGTTTGTGGTGTTTTGGTTTTGGTTCTGTTAGGGTTTTTGTTGATTGTTTTTATTTGATTCAGGGATGATTTTAGAAAAACTTTTAAGGAGGCTAATCCTGATTCTAAGGATGTTAAAAGGGTAATGAAAACTTGGTTTACTTGAATTGTGTGTTTCTAGTGTTTTAATAAAGGGTTGATTATTGATTATATAGATTTTTCTGGACTTCATAGGTTGCTAAAGAAGGGGGTGAGAAGTGGAAGTCTTTGACTGATGAAGTAAGTTAATTTTAGATGTTAAGAATTTTGTTAAGTGCTGCTATGGTTTGGATATTTGTTATGTGATGTTGATCAAATGTTGTGATGCTTGTTGATGATTTAGGAGAAGAAGCCTTATTTGGATAGAGTTGCTGAACTCAAGGCAGAATATGAGAAGGCTATGGAAGCCTATAATGCTGGTGAAAAAGAAGTATGTTTCCTTTGTGTTTTTCAGTTTGTTTTATAATATGCTCTTGTTTGGTTATTTTCTTTTCTTAAGCTGTTGGTGTTTTTTCAGGATCAAGAAGCATCTGATAAGTCTGATAAGGAAGCACCTGCTGCAGGAGAGGTGGAAGAGTTAACTGATGAAGAGTAGAAGTAGATTTGTGCTCATCATACCTGAATACTATGTTGAAATGGCCATTTGACCTAGTCTAAAATTGTATATTTTGGAATGCATTTAGTTTATATTTTGGTGCTGTTGATTGGATAAGATGCATCTTGGAAAGTTACCAATTCTATGCTAGTTTTTTTTTTTCAATTGTTGTCTTGCCTTTTATTTTTATTTCCATGTGATAATGCATATTGATTCCAAATGTTTTCAAATGATTATCCAAAAACACTTTAGCATTGATGTGAATCAAGTAAGCAAGGTCCACACGAGTTCTAGTGGTTGGTTTGCTACATTATTTGAATGTGCCCTCATAATATACAAAACATGAATAAAAACATAAGATGAACTATCTTTTGCTTCAAATCTGAAGTCTGATGTAAAAATGAATACATAGTTTATTCAAAACAATATTGAATTGGAAATTGAACTATACAATATGCATTGTGCTGCTCAACCTGGAAATGAAAGATTCAAATAAAGTTGGAGCCTAATCTATTTCATAGTCACAAGGCATGGCCTAATGTCCCTTATATCTTTCCCTTGCATGGCTGCAAGGGTTTCCCACATAAGCACAAATTGTGGGCATAAGCAGCTGGTGGAAAGATGTTGAAAGCAATGTTTTAAAAACCGGATCGAACAGGCTGGTTCAACCGGTTGGACTAGGAACCGGAGGTGAATCCGGTTGGGTCAACCTTGCAAAACCGCTAGTGGGTGAAAACCGAAGTTAAACCGGAAAAACTGGATTGAACCGTTCAAAATCATTCAAACTAAAGAACCGGAGCCAGTTTTGTAAAACCACCCGGTTCCCAAAAATTCATCAAATTGACCATTTTTTTAAATTAAAAAAAAAAATTAATCTGTTAATATCAAAATTTAACATACATTCTCCAATCACAATTATGTCAAAATTAATACAACAATATCAATAATACATAACACTAACACAATTATACACTTTATTTTAGTTATTATATTCTATTATTTTAATTTTGGTTTGAATTAGTTTAATTTATTTTATTGTAATTCTTTTGTTTGGTCAAAATATTTTTAAATGATAGTTGAAATAAAGTGTATAATTGTGTTAGTTTTATGTATTATTGATATTGTTGTATTAATGTTATGGATTTTTAAAATATTTATTTTATTAAGTAGAGAACATATAATAATGTGTGACATATCTATCAAATTTAGTTTCATATTATTAGTTTATTTAATAAACGGTTCGACCATATGTTTAACCGGTTTAACCATTTGAACCTTAAACCGTGTTAAACCGTAAGTTTTACCGGTTCGATCTCTGGTCCCGTTTTTAAAACATTGGTTGAAAGGTCTAGTCTGAGAAATTTCTCCACATAGCCAGTTTGCTCTGAAAATTGCATGCTTTAGATTAGTGTTATGTGATACGCTACCTGTGATTTGTCCTGTTATTCCATTTATAAATACATCAAGCCATTGTAGGTTCTGCAACTGACCTAGGCTTGAAGGGATGTTGCCCAACATGTGATTTTTTGAAATGTTCAATCTCACAAGTTCTATCAAATTTGAAATAGAAACTGGGATTGAACCTGGTAGATTGTTGTTTCCCAAGTTTAACACCTTCAAACTTGACCCTTCTATGAATTCTGGAATGTGACCAGAAATGAAATTGCTTGAGACATCAATTACCTCCAAAGAACTACTTGTCATGTTACTTATTAATGTTGACAGTGATCCGACCAAAAGATTTGCATGCAAATATATTGAAGTCAACCCCGATTGCAATTTTATCTTAGAAATGTGAAACCTTAACTGGTTGTTTGAGAGCTTGACATCTTGCAAACTAGACATATTTGTGAAGAAGTTTGAGATACCATCAACCAGAGAGTTAACTGATAGGTCTATAGAGCTCAAAGAGTAGGGTCTGACAAAATGCAGAAGATCGCCCTTCAATTTACACCCGGCTAGACGCAATGCTTGCTTCTGATCCATTCAGGAACACTTCCAAGGCTGAGATTATTATAAGACAGGTCTATGGACAAAAGGGAAGGAATACCCTTGATAGGAATCGCCGGTAAGTAGGGGTGAGAATAGGTCAGACCGGCTTACGGAGGCCTATAGCCTAGCCTACTTAAGGCCAGGTCAGGCCAGACTTTTTTAATAAAAAAGTCAGGCTTAAGCTTTTTTAAAAGCCTATTTAATTAAATAGGTCAGACTTAGTCTATTAAAAAAGCCTATGAAGCCTTATAGGTCTGCCTATATTTTCATATATATTAAAAATATACTAAATAGGTTGTCCTATATATGCATATATATTAGGAAAAAAGATATATATATTGACCTATATATGCATATATATTATAACAGAGGATAAATAGGTCGGCATATATATATATATATATATATATATATATATATATATATATATATAGGTCAGCCTACAAAGCCTCTTACGTAATATGGAATAATTGAGAACCATAATGAGAATAAGGCTTGTAAATAGGCTTTTAGGTCAGGCCAGACTTTTAAAAATGTCAGGTCAGACAAAAAAAGAGAGCCTATAATAGGCCATAGGTTAGGCTCAAGCCTTTTAAGTTTATCGTAGGCTATGCCCATGCCTTATAAAGGCTAGCCTAGCCTAACCTATTTCCACCCCTACTGGTAAGGGATCTCAGAGTCCATTTCTCAACACATCAAGGTACGAAAGTTTCTGCAATTTCAATCTGGATAGGGGAAGATGTCCTGTTAGCTTATTGCCACTAAGTTGAAGACTTGTCAGTGATTTCAAGTTTCCTATTTGATCTGTGAGTTATAGCTCACAGACAAGCCTACAAGATTCACAAGGCTGAACAACGAAATCAGAATTTTTCATGTTAGTAGGTTATAAGATAGGTCTAGATTAGTCAAGTTTTGAAACTCCTCAACAAAATCAGGGATAGGCCCCGATAACAAATTGTAACTGAGGTCAAGATAATTCAAATTTCTAAGCCTTTAGAATCTGAGCGGAATTGAACCTGACAGAAAATTTCTTGCTAAATTAACTTGAACAAGGTTTTTTAGATTCCCTATTGTTGGAGGGATCTGTCCTTTCAAATGGTTACCACTCAATGAAAGGGTTTCAAGCAAAGACAAAAAACCTAAGCTTGGAGGAATGCACCCTCCAGGTGAATTATCTTCAAGAACAAGTTGTTTAAGTTTCAAATTCGAGAAGCTAGAAGAAATTGGTCCTGTAATATGCTTCATTCCACTTATCATCATTACCTCTAAGAAACAAGTGCTGGAGAAAGAGTTCCCTTCATAAAACTGCCACTATCTCTAACAACAGGACTTTGTATCCGCAACACATTAACTCTACCAGTGGATGCATCACATTGAACTCCTTCCCATCCTCCGCCACAGCAGTCGCGGCTTATCCACAATGATAAAGTATCTGTTGTGTCCTTCAAATATCTGTTGTGTCCTTCAAAGTGCTTGCTTTAAAGGTGAGAAGAGAGGCTCTATCTTGTTCAGAACAAAATGAAGGTTTTGGTGATGAAGCACTTTCTGAGAAGTACCAATCCGACATTGATTTATTAGGGCACTATATAAAAATAGTGTTCATATGTTTAATGGGATCTGATAATTAAATCAGACTTAATGTTCGTTCCATATCCAAATTTAAGGAAGAAGACTTAAATACTTATTATAACTCTCGCCATTCATCATAATTTGGGAGGTATTTATAATGATAGTAATTCATTTTGATAAGGTCAATTTCATTAACTCGGTAGAAAAAAATAATATGACATAAAGTCTGCTCTAATAATACAAGTACTAACTTCTTGTATAATAATGACATTAAATATCCGATGTTCTGATGGCTTAAAAGACATGCAAAAATGGATTACTATAGATATGTGAAATAATGGTCTACAAAACTTTAAACCACTAAAAAGTGCTTCCAAAAAACTACAAGTGGCTTCAACAAAATCTAAATTACTGTGCTTTTGGGTTGCCTTTCTTTGCATTTCCCTTCTTAAAAGACTTCTTCTGAGGTTTCAATTTGTTGCTGGATGAAGCCTTGGATTTATCACTCTTCCTGTTTTTCTCTTTCTTCACATTGTGCACTGTGACAGCCTAGAATACAGAGTACAATTATGAAAAGAACAAAAAAAGCAGCTAGCAAAACATGATAACAATGGAAATCAATGTCCCTAGTTACTAGATGACTTGAAATGAATGTACCTTGTTAACGTTGAGTATATCGTGGTTATTCTTGGACATGATCTTGTTCAATATTTTTTCAGTTTGCTCTCTCTCCAGTGATCCGATCCCTGTTCCTTCTGCTACTGGCAAGAACTAGATGAAAAGAGATCAAAAGGAAGCTAATCAACCAATTTAATGAAAAATATCTGCTTCTAAACATGATAATATATCTTCTTTTACATGGATAACATTAAGAAGAAAGAGTATTGTGCACACCTTTCGGTATTTTCCTTTATGTTGTGCAGGCTTTTCTCCTGGTAATTTCTTGTCAAATTTCCCACCGCTAGCTGTGGCAGTTGCTGCAATTCCTGCTACATTGCCCAATTCATCCTTGGTAGCTTTCTTTGGTGCTGCCTGGGTTCCTGTTATGGGCAAAGATGTAGCGGCCAACTGAACATGGCTGCATAAGAAATTAATTAGATCTCGTTCCACACTGTGTTCGTTACAGCCTTACAGGTGTATAACAATGCAAAGAAATAAGAGTAAGGGTTGCAACAGATTAGCATGAGTAGTTTCTGTGTAACAACTTCTTTTGGCCAGCTAGTGTCTTGCATATTGAGCACTGTATTAAATCTACTATGTAATTGGTTTATTTCTTCCCACACAATGAGCAAATGATGGAGTTTTCAATTTGGCAATGACAGTACATACTACACATGATTTTAACTAGTTACAAAAATGCGTACTTAGTTTAAGGATCTAGGTTGATTAGCTCTTCTTTTCCTATGTAAGTTGACAAAACCTAAAACAAAATTAATTTGACACATAGCAGCAACTGACGTGAAACCCAAAATATGGCAATCAAACATGCATTTTTGACGCATGACCACATCAAATTTGACACCCAATCACGTCTCTAAGCACCACTTTTCTATCTTTCTCTCAATTTTGTGTTTCAAAACTCATCAAAGCTAGATTTCTTTGTTTGGGAAACGTTATTGGTGTAATCCAATTTCTGGCAGCTACCAACCATGGACCCTTTATCCAGAATGGCTATTTCTTGTACTCATAAGAAATGGAATGCAAACACTGCATTGTCAAATATTTATAGAGAAAACAAAAATTACTAAAAGAATTCTATTTAGCTATTTAAATTTAGCACTGAGGTAAAGTTGTTCTGGGTTTTAATGGAACAAAAAAAATGGAGTATCAATTTTAGATATAAAAGAAGGCTTTTTTTTAATATTCTCTTTGACAGTATGTTGGATTTTATCGGCATGGGAGGTTACTTATGTTATGAAAAACAGAGGGATGTCAATTGCATTCACACAAACCTCAGGACATATTATAATAACCTGTTTAGATGCAAGATTATAATAACTTCTCTATACAATAAAATGCATGCACAAGTACGAGCATATGATGATGAATATCTACAAATAGAATTCCATCATGCAACAAAAACCTCAGGGCTAGTTGTAAATGGTTAAGAGAGCAACCTGGGTAAAGCCCCAAACTTTGCAGCATTCTTCAAGTTTTGTAGCCGATTTTTCTCCTGTTTATCAACTCTTCCCTTTTTGTTTTCTCTTCTTTTGGCAAAAGGATCCTCGTCTGGATCTGCAAAATGTTACAGTACCATTATTGATATAGCACCTTATTTTAGAGTACAAACAAAACAGTAAAAATGGGCAGTATCAGTATGAATTTGTTATGCACTCTTGAAAAGTAAAAGATATACTGTTAAAGAAGTCAGAAAAACAATAACAATAGGTTCTCCCGTATCATTTGTAAGTGGTTTGAAATAAATACATGTAAACTTCACAATTGAACTTGATCTAGATTATCACCAACACAAATATTTATGTCCAACATGCAGGATGCAAAATTTAGCACAAAAAAGATAAACCATCCTACAAATAATCAATATCTAAAGACCAGAGATCCAAATTTTGAAGTCATAACCGATGGATGTACATTGTATAGATGCATATGATATGATATACTACTCTTGAAAGCTAAGAAGGTCACTGTCATGTTTTTAGTAATCATTCGCAACCACAAAGAAAAATAACAGCAGCACTGGTGAGGGGAATGCACATCCAATTACTTACCTTCAGTTGGTTTAGCTTCAATAATAGGTATAGCTTCTTCATCATTGGCACGATCATAGCCATGTCTACGTTTCCAGGTTCCAGATTGTTCATCATAAACAACTTTGTCCTTCTTCCTATTCTTAATACCTGCATAATAATACATAACAGATTAAAAAACAAGTCTAAGCCCAAATCACATGAGAAAACTTAAACAACATGAAGAAAAAGCAGGAGAATTAATGTAATGTGCATCAGAACTAACCTTTCTTTTGGGCAAAAGTTTCCCATTTAGTAGGAGGCCTAGGCCTTGGAAACTGAAACAATTACAAGACTTGATAAGCAAATGATTTCACAGATCAATAGCAACAACAACAACAACAACCGATGGAGAAGGAATAATACATGTTTTTCTCTGGGCAATTTGGTAGTTGGTGGAGGCAATTTAACAAGAGGTCCATCTATATCTTCAGTTGAGGGCAAAGTAAAGAGAGAATCAGCAATAGCTTGAACTAACTCAGTACCTTTCTGTAAACACTCGTTCACCAGTTCAACCCTAATAGTTTAATTAGGGTTAGAAATAATAACATCACATGCATCATTGATTGAAAATTGAAAATCAAAATAAGCACAACAATAAGAACGAGAAGAAGGAACGAACCTGGATTGTTGGGAGGGAAAGGCGTGATGAGAATCGGACGCCATTAGGTTACCGAGGTCGACCTCGAAGATTTTCTCGCCTTCCATCTCCATCTCCGTCAGAGTTCAAACGAATCGCAGAACCCTAAATGGTTAAGGAAGGATGGTGAAGAAGAAATATAAATTCACAGTACAAGCCAGCAGCGTGGTTGAGTTTCAGTGACGGCTGCTAGGTTACATAGTATATTAGAAACAAGATTCAATAAATTTATTTTTTTTTAGGAAAAGTTAAAAGCAAATATAAATAATAATACTATAAATTAATGAATTTAAAATCGAGTTGACCTAGTGTAGAGTCTTGAGTTTTAAAAATGTGTTTTCCTCAAGATTTTAGGTTCGACGAATTTTTTTTTTTAAAAATCGTTAAAAAATTCGTCTAAATTGAAGGAAAAAAAAGTTTAAGAAAGATTAAAACTAATTCTTTGAAAATATACTCTTACTTTTTCATTACTTGAATTCATTTTGATGTTAAGAATCATTTGAATGAAAAAAAAATGCAATATGAAGACGGAGAAAGATAAAGGTTCAAGGAAAAAAAGAAGAGATACAACTGTCAAAGATAAGGCAATTTTTTAATGCACCATCCAAGTTTTTTAGGCACCGCGCAAAATTATTTTTTTGCCTCTCTGTTTCGGATGGGCACATTCGGACGCACCAAATTTTTAAAAATCGTAGAGATTTTCCGGATATGCATATCCGGAAAGAATTCTGATGTGCACATCCGGAAGTATTTCTTATTAGTTCGCATCAGACGTTCTTCCCCTCTCATTATTCACCTTTCCATTTCCAAAATCTCTCAAACTCTCAAATTTTCAATCACCACAAATCTCGATTTATTCCACTCGAGTTCGGCGCAGAGCAACTGCTACAACGATCAACACACTCCAAATCCTCCGTATCACATTTTAATCGGTAAGTTTTCAAATTTTAGAGTTTCAGAGTAATTTTCGAGTAATCGATTTAGAGTAGACATTTAGGTGTAGAAATTGTTAGGTTGTATGAATAACATAGGTTAGAGACAATGTAGGTCATTTTTACTGCTTCAAACAGACGATCAGGGCATAAAATTGCCCTTTTGGTTGTTACAGTGGTCATGGCTGCCGTTTTTAAACTTCAAAATACGTACCGGATGTACAGATCCAGAAATATTGAAACGTTTAGTGTTTCCGGATGTGCACATCCGAAAATACCCAACGTTTAAAATTCTGCGTCCTTCCGGATGTACACATCCGGGAATACCTAACGTTTAAAATTCTGAGTCCTTCCGGATGTGCACATCCGGAAGACTATTTTTTTTTCCTTTTTTAATTTTGCTTGTTTGTTTGTTTTTGTTTAATTATTTTAAAACAAAATTTAATTTATTTATTATGCTTGGCAGATTAGATGGCTGGCAGAGACGATCGTATCATACATGGACTGACAGCTCAGCACGCATCTGTCCGACGTGAGCGGATGCAGTTTACAGCCGAGGCTTCCGACGCAGAGGGAGTTGGGGTAGCCCCTACAGCTGAGGGACATCCTACACCACAGTCATCCACATCACAGGTTCAAGCCACTTCCTCGTTAGCCGTCGATTCTACATCTCGGAGGCGTCGGGATTCTACTGCTAGTTCATCAGGGTCCCAGCCCGCACGCAGGGTGATCACCCAACACATGAGGGTGTTGACGATGATGACGATTTCGATGAGCTGGGCGGTTACCTCGGGGGACCGTCTAATATGTCCCTACTCGCGGGGTACTCTGAGCATACTGCCAGATATGTCTGGCTAGGACAGGTAACCTTTCTCGGTTTATTTATAGAATTGTATTCGTTGAAAATATGTTCATTTGTAACATTGTTTTATTTGGAAATTTTCAGGATAAGGATTCACAGAAGTTCTATAACCATGGGGGCAAGGTTATGGACACGATTGAGATGCTGCCAGAGGCTGAGTGGTTCACGTCTGCACTTGCGGAGTCTGGTATTTGAGGCCTGTCTAGGATTGGGTATTCCCAGATCCAGTACGGTATCCTGATGGCATTTGTTGAGAGATGGCACCCTGAGACATCTGCATTCCATCTACCGTACGGCGAGATCACGATCACGCTAGACGACATCTCGTGCCTCTTACATCTACCGATCACGGGTACCCTTCTGAGTCACGGTAGGATGACGAAGGTGGACGACATAGAGTTGTTGGTTACAAAGCTTGGGGCTAGCCCAGAGAAGGCACATGTGGAGGTGCACCAGTTGAGGGGCGCACACGTCCGGTTCTCATTTTTTATGGATAGATTTACTGAGGCGCTTGCAGAGGCAGGACGGGCAGATGGTGATCCAGCTGAGGTGGCGATCCACAGGACGCGTGCCCTAAGGTGCTACTACTTGTTTTTGCTAGGCACGCAGGTGTTTGTGGACACCAACGCCTATTATGTTGATATCGTCTACCTCAGGTACCTTTCGGATCAGACAGAGGTCCATGGGTACAACTGAGGGGCGGCTGCACTGGCATTCACCTATTCCAGGCTCTCTGATGGTTGCCGCTGGGCAGCCAAGACTGTGGCAGGCAGCTGTACGCTATACGTGGTAACAATCTAATATTCTAAGTGATTTTTTCATTTCTTTTCTTTATGTATTCATTATAATGTTTGACACTCATGTTATGTTTTCTATTTCAGGCGTGGATTTTACAGCGCTTTCCCTATATTACTGGTTGGGGGAGTGCTCAGGGGTACACTGAGGATATGCCACGTGCTACTGCATTTGTCCTGCTCAGAGGGAACCAGGCGCCGGACCCCTTCAGAGTGTATCTAGATCGGATGACTGCTGAGGACGTTTTGTATTGCCCCTATGCCGCTCACCGTGTGACGCGCCCGTTCGATGAGGTTTGTTTGTTCTCAGGATGGTTGGCATGCAGTTCGACCGTTACTGCCCGATACCTGCCAGAGCGCGTCTTGCGTCAGTTCGGTTACACGCAGATGATCCCCAGGATGCCTCATGAGTCTGCTCCTCTAGGCTTGACCCGCAGGCAGATAGATGAGCTATATGCTGACTACCAGTCCCACTTGGTACCGGAGGAGGCTCGGGCGACCAGAGCGGAGACAGACTGGAGTGTTGCTGCCGGGTACACCGTGTGGTTCTACACCGTCTCACACCCATGCATGGTGCCCACTGCTGAGGGATCGCCACCCAGACCTGCTCATCAGAAGATATTAGAGGAGCGGCAGTCTCAGCTGGACCACACTCAGGATGTCCTATCACGCTGTCGTCAGATAGAGCAGATAGCGCAGCAGGCCATTGCGGACGGTCACCTCCCTGAGGGCTCTGGTGCCAGACTTGCCGTGGACAGGATTATTGCGATTGCTCAGGGGGCACTTCAGTACCGCAGACATCGATCCAGGATGGCGGGTAGGGGCAGAGGAGCAGGGGAGCCAGGAGAGATCCTTCGCCATACGCAGTAGTTTTTTGTTTGATGTATTATATTTATATTAGATGTATGCACTGTATTTTGACAGAGATTTATTATATATATATCATTTTATTTTATATATGGATGTTGTCAAATGTATATTAAATTGCGACGATTTATTAACATATGCGACCAAGCAAAAAAACCGATTTAAAAAAAAAATAATGTTATGCCTTTTTTCGAATCTGCAGATCAGGAATGTTTCCGGATGTGCACTTCCGGAAAGAATCAGCATTTTTAAAAAAATTGGTGCGTCCGGATGTGCACATCCGGAATCAGGGGGCAAAACCGGAAATTCAGATGGTGCCTAAGAAACAAGGGTGGTGTGATAAGAAATTGCCCAAAGATAAAAAGAGGTCTTTAGACATTAACATTTCGATATTTTTACTTGTCACCTTTACATTATATTTCTTTTATTTCAAAAGGATTGTTGTTTGAAAAAATAAAATTTGTTTTTAAATAAATATCATTCTCATTTTTCAATGTAGAAATGATTGTTATTTTTTCAACTATGTCCTTCAGTTATTACCTTGTACACTACTTTCAACAAGCAGAAGTCACATGAATATTATTTTTACTTTTCAATGTATAAATGATTGCTCTTCCAGCGGATGCATAAATCACCTATATAAGAAAAAATAAACTTTTTTCTTGTGAATACTCTATCTTTGCCTTCAAACTTATTTGAAGGTAACAATTAACCACCTACTCCACTCCCAACGAGGAATGAGTTTCTCCTTTCTGCCTCACACTTGAAGCGGAAAAGAAAATTCGTGATGGCAAAAACTAGAAGACTAACCAAATGGCAAGAAAAAATGTTAGCAAAAAAACAAGTTGGATAATCATAATTGGCACTTGTGATTGTAATTCCTCTGACCACACTTGACTTTTTTGTACAAATTATCGCAATAGTACATTAGCAAGTTAAGATACATCATTATATTACAACCCCTAACCAATTATTAACACAATTTTACCATGTCATCGTAAAAGCACCGCCAATAAAATTCAACCATGTCTCCTTAGTTTACAATATCTGAAATATAAAACCATAATGCATGCTACCTATTAAAACTTATGTATATATTCAGCCTTTGATCCAAGTGATTTTGATTAGAAATATTTACATCAAGATGATGTTACATGTTAGGACTTCCCTTTTGCCCAATAAAGTCAATTGGCTCTATATTAACAGTGGGATGATAAGAGTAATATTTGCAGAGAATCAATCAAATGCTATGGGAATGAAATCATCATCATCTAAAGCATATTAATATCAATCAAATCCTTCACGCCATTAACTGTCTTTATTCATATATTACTAAATAAAAAATAACGATGATAATGGCGAGGAAGACAAAATCGTTCGTAGTTGTAAGACTAAGGCATGATGGGTTTAGGATTGGGTTGTATGTGGGTTAAGTGAAGTTTGGATTGTAACATAAGGCAGTTTGGTTTAGTTTCTTTCGATTTGTAAAATACAAACAGCAAAACAAACTGAACCACACAGTTCTATTAAAAAATGGCACATGCACATCCGAACCAAACACATTTTTTTGGGGTTTTTGGTTTGGTCCGATGTGGTTTGTGACTTTCTATTGGATCGGTTAGCTTTTAACACCCCTATTTCTTTAATAAAATTCTTTAACTTTTAAAAATATTAATTTGTGTCCCTTATTTATTCAAGTCGTGTTATGTATGTTCATACTGCCTATTTTTTACTAACAATATTTATTTTTGACATACGTGACATCCTAGTTGAATATCGTGTTATCACTCTCATCGTATTCATTGGACTTCGTCATCAATATGAACCCTAAATCAAAATAGAGAAAAATCGAAACATGTGTGATCGCCAATGAAGAAAACGCTAAAACATTTTTGTTGAATTGAACATAAGAATGAGTTATGTGTGTTGTTCTTTATTTGCCAATGGGAATAATTATGGGAGTTTTGATTCGAATGTGTATTCAATTTTGAAGTTGCAATGAAGACTCGGTTGTCATTATGGAGACATTGTTGTTATTCGAATGACGATAGCAATTAGTAATTATGGAAAGTAATTATGGGGATGTCCATACTTTAGGGTAAACATTCTAAAATCCTCCAACTTTTCTGAAAATTTCTTAAACATTTGTGGTTTTGTAAATTGCATTATGGTTTCTGAATGCATGCATGGTTCTACTCAATTTAGGTGTGGGTTCTTTGGCTGATTATATGAATAAGTGGAAGACTAAGGCGTGATGGGTTTTAGTTTGGGTTGGATGTAGGTTAAGTGAAGTTTGGGTTGTAACATAATGCAGTTTGGTTTGATTTCTTTCGATTTGCAAAATAAAAACTGTGAAACAAACTAAACCACGTAGTTCTGTTGAAAAATGACACACAACACATCCGAACCAAACACATATTTTTGCGGTTTTTGGTTCGGTCCGATTTGGTTAGTGACTTTCTATTGGATCGTTTAGGTTTTGAACACACATGTCTCTTTAGTAAAATATCCTTCTATAAGAAGTCATGTGGTTAAGAGATAAACTAGTCATAACTCTTGTTTGTTTTGGGGGATTGTTTTAGGAAGTCTCTATTTGGTTCATGAGTTTTTTTTTTTGAAGAAAACCTCTTTTTTTATTTGTGAAAACGAGTCATTAAAATCTCCATAACAATTCTTGAGCTAAGGCCATGTAAAATCTTAGTTGGTACGATATTAACCTGTGTAAAATCTCACATTGGTTTATGAGTTCAGCCTAATATGAAAGATCAGTTGATTCAAGATTAGCCTTTATAAAATCTCATATCAGTTTGAAGGTCAACCCATGTAAAACTCTAGTTCGATTTAGAGGATAGCCAACATAAAACTCCATCTTTGTTTGAGATTAGTCACTGCAAAATCTTTGTCTGGTTTAGAGAAAAATCACTTTAAACTTTGTTCGATGTTTGGTTGGAAGTTAGCATTTAAACTTTAATTTGTTGTGTAAGAAGGTTTGTGGGCACATCCTTCTAAAAGCTCTCGAGATTAGTGGATACTCTCAAGAAAAATAACAGTAGCACTGGTGAGGGAATGCATATCCAATTATTTACCATCGATTGGTTTAACTTCAATGATAGGTATAACTTCTTAATGATTGGCACAATCATAGCCATGTTTACATTTCCAGGTTCCAAATTGTTCATCAAAAACAACTTTGTCCTTCTTCCTATTCCTAATGACTGCATAATAGTACAAAATAAATGTTAAGCAAGGAAAAAGATCTAAAAACAAGTATAAGCCCAAATCACATCAGAAAACTTAAACAACATCAAGAAAAAGCATCAAAATTAATGTAATGTGCAGCACAACTAACCTTTCTCTTGGGCAAAAGTTTCCCATTTAGTAAGAGCCACATGCATAAGCAATTGAAAACATTATAAGACTTCATAAGCAAAAGATTTCACTGATCAATAGCAACAACACCAACAACAATAATAATAATAATAATAATAATAATAATAATAAAACTGAACCGTGACAGAAAGATTAATACATGTTTTTCTTTGGACAATTTGGTAGTTGGTGGAGGCAATTTAACAAGAGGTTCATCTATATCTTCAGTTGATGGCAAAGTAAATAGAGAATCAACAATAGCTTGAACTAACTCAATACCTTTATGTAAACACTTGTTCACCAATTCAACCCTAATAATTAATTAGGGTAAGAAATAATAACATCACATGCATCATGGATTAAAAACTGAAAATCAAAATAAGAACAACAATACGAACAAGGAACGAACATGCATTGTTTGGTAGGAAAGGCATGATGATAATCGAATACCATTAGGTTACCGAGGTCGACCTCGAAGTTTTTTCGCCTTCCATCTCCATCTCATTCAGAGTTCAAACAAATCAAAGAACCCTAAATGGTTAAGGAAAATGGTGAAGAAGAATAAAAATTCATAGTACGATCCCAATTCCTAACGTAAGACTAACTTTTAATTATCATTCGGACCATAACGCTGACATTGTAATCATTCAGAACATAAAGCTGACTTTGTGATCATTATCATTCGGAACATAACACTGACTTTGTAATAATTTGAAACATATCGCCAACTTTGTTTTCATTCAAAACATAACACCAACTTTGTTTCAATTCGAAACATAACAACAACTTTAATAATATTACTAACGCTTACCATAAAAAAAAACTAACAAATTATATGTCTTTTACTCGTTCTGCCTATAAATAAACAATATTAACAAAATAGGAGTTTCAAAGATTTGTCGGATTAGTCCATGACAAAATAAAAGCTTGGAACATATTTGATTTCATCGTGGACAAAAGAAACATTAGCTAAAAAAGAGTAAAAAAATGTAGTTATTTCATTTTAGATAACCAATAAAAATCATAAAAAATCGAACATATAATGCGATAACATAAATTTCAAAGCGACATGAATAAATAAGCGACATGAATAAATAATGCGATAACACAAAATATGGGGGATTACAGTAGGCCCATTGACGCATCATATGTTTTTTTGGGGTTCGTCTCGGCAACTCCGGTGAATTTCAACATCAAATACTCTATTCTTTCAGATACGAGGGATAAACAATTTGACAGGAACGCAACCAGTGACCAATGGGAACATCTAGCAAGGTTCTATGAGACCGTGTTGATGTGTCAATCGGATGGTATTATAGAGGATCGAGTTAAACTAAAATTATTCAGCTTCTATTTGATTGGGAGAGCGAAAGATTGGTTATTATGTCTTCCAAACAGAGTAATAAGAACTTTGAGAGAATTGGAAGACAAATTTTTAAAAAAATTCTTCATTACGGTATAACTCAAAGAAAGAAAAGCTGAAATTACATAATTCGAACAACAAGAAACCGAATATTTCTACAATGCTTGGGAAAGGTTTAAACTGTTGTTGTGTCGATGCCCAAATCACAATATGAGCAGTATAGAACAAATGCAAAGTTTTTTTAAGGGTCTACAAACACAAGCACAACAGTTTCTAGATGCATCCGCCGGAGGAATGATCAGAACAGTGACCGAGCCGTAAGTAAAGGAGCTGATAGAGAAAACGAGTCTAAATGAGTATCACTTTGCAAATACCAGAGAAATTTAAACTGTGAAAAAAAATCTCACAGTAAGTTGACTTTAGAAGGATACAAATAACTTCGAACAAAGTTGGAAGTACTAAATCAAAAGTTGAACGTAGCAAAGACAACCACGTAATCTTCAAATGAGGTAGTATTCATATTATGTTCTAATTGTGAGGAAGAACATTTTGCAGGTAATTGTGCTAAAGAATGACTTACAGGGGAAATACAAGTTATAACCACGAATACTCATTAAAGAACACAACAAATGGATACATAACTCAAGATTTCGTCATTAGAAGAAACATTGCCTTAATTTATGTTGGTGACCCAAAATGAATTCTTAAGGATTACCAGATCACAGAACTTGTTGAGCAAAAAACATGAGGAGTCCGTGAGAAGAATGAAGGGCAAATGTCTAACTTGTCATAACAAATCATATAATTGACCCAAGAAAGAGGAAACTGTGATGCAATAGAATTGAGAAATCACACAATTCCCTCTGCCCCCAGTGGAAACACACAGGAAAAAAATAGTGGAACAAAACAATGAGAAGGAGGAGGAACCAAATTCCACATCTACAGAAAAGAGAGTTTTAAGCGAGGTTCCTAAGAGAGGAGAGACACTTGATAAATTCATTGATAAAGACTCATTTTTTAGGAGAACAAATATCAAAATCCTAAATGAGTCAAACCCTCGTTTACCTTATTACATCAAACCACCTTACCCTTTGAACAAGAAGAAACCGAATAGGGAGATGGAAGTGGAGCAGTTTAAAAAAGTTCACGGGGATACTCACAGCGTTACAAGTAAACATCACTCTTTGTGATGCTTTGGAACAGATGTCCGTATATTCTAAATTCATGAAAGAACTTTTGAACGGTAAATAAAAATTGAGGGATGATGAAAATGTAGCTTTAGTGGAGGAATGTAGTGTCATCATTCAATGTAAATTACCACCTAAAATGATAGATCCAGGTATATTCACTATCCCTTGCTTTATATGTTCATTAAAAACTGGTAGGGCATCATGTGATTTAGGAGCAAACATCAATTTGATGTCGCTATCTATGATGAAGAAACTAAATTGTGGGGAGCCAAAACTGACAAAAATGACTGACTCTGGCTGACCAATCTACCATTTATCCCTACACGGTACTTGAAGATGTATTAGTAAAGGTTAATTATTTAATGTTTCCCGCCGATTTCTTCATTTCAGATATGCCGAATGCCGAAACACCATTGTTGTTAGGAAAACCTTTCCTTGTAAATGGTAGAGCGTTGATTGATGTGGAAAAAGGATAATTGATTCTTCAGTTTAATAAAACACGGGTAATATTTAATGTTTTTTAAGCCATGAAACATGCTTAAGAATACTTGTAATGCTACCAAATTGATTTAATTGACGAATTGATAGAAAATATTTCAAAAGAAAAGGCACGTCATCTCCAATAGAAAAGGTTTTAGTGCAATATATTGAAGAAACAATGAGAGACGATGATCACGAGAAGGTAAATGAGGTGGTACTACAATCACAAGCAACATAACTGGATCAGGCTTATAAAAAATTTGAAGAATTATGAGGAACTAGTGAGGAGAAATTGTCGGATCCCGAACCAAAAGAACTCCTTTAACATTTGAAATATGTTTATCTAAGTAAAGAATATAGGCACCCTATAATTATTAGTAGCACCTTGTCAATACCCGAGGAAGAAAAGTTATTACGAATACTAAGGGAAAATAAAGAAGCATTGGGATGAAGAGTATCAGACTTGAAGGGAATTAGCCAATCATACTGTATGCATAAAATCAAGCTTTGGGAAGACTTCAAACCGGTGTTCAACCTCAACGACGATTAAATCCAACAATGAAAAAAGTGGTGAGAAAAGAAGTCCTTAAATTACTTGAAGCATGTATAATTTATCCTATTTCTGAGAGTTCGTGGGCAAGCCTAGTGCATGCAGTTCTTAAAAAAAGGGGCACCATTGCTTTTAATAATGAAAAAAATTAATTAATCTCAACTCGTACTATTATGGGATGAAAAATGTGTATTGATTGTGGCATGTTAAATCTAGCCACTCGGAAAGATCATTTTCCATTGCCATTTATGAATCAAATGCTTGAAAGATTGGTCGAAGAAGTCTAGTACTACTTTTTGGATGGATATTCGAGATACAACCAAATAACCGTAGATCCCGTTGATCAAGAGAAAACCGCATTCACATGCCCATTTGGAGTATTTTCATATAGAATTATGCCTTTTCGGATTATGTAACGCACCATCAACGTTTCAAAGGTGCATGCTTTCAATTTTATCTTACATGATTCAAAATTCAATAGAGGTATTTATGGATGATTTTTATGTGTTTGGTAAATCGTTTGATTATTGTCTTGATCGTTTGAACAATGTCCTTAAGAGATGTATCGAGACAAACTTGGTGTTGAATTAGGAAAAATGTCATTTTAGGGTAACTGAAGGTATTGTTCTTGGTCACTAAATCTCTGTTAAAGGGATAAAGTTCAATCAAGCGAAAATTGAGGTGATAGAAAAACTTCCACCCCGATAAATATCAAAGGAGTAAGGCGTTTCTAGGTCATGCAAGTTTTTATAAAATATTTTTTAAATATTTTTCAAAAATTTCAAAACTGTTATGTAACCTGCTGGTCAAAAAGAATGAATTTAACTTTGATAAATATTGCCTAAACTCTTTTTTCTCTCATAAAACATAAATTGATAACCGCTTCAGTCATTGTGTCGCCAAATTGGAAGCTTCCTTTTGAAATTATGTGTGATGCCAATGATTATGTTATTAACGTAGTACTTGACCAAAGACTGCAAAAAATTTACATCAAAATTTACTATGCCAATAAAGTTTGAAATGAAAATCAAATTAACTATACCATTACTGAAAAAGAATTGCTAGCAGTATTATTTGCTTTGAAAAAATTTCGCCATTATTTAATTGGTTCAAAAGTTATTATTTTTACAGATCATGCAACTTTGAAGTATTTGTTCAATAAAAGTGACTCCAAACCAAAATCGCTATGATGTGTGCTTCCATTGCAAGAATTTGATCTAGAAATTAAGGATAAAAAACGAGTGGAAAATGTGGTGGTAGACCACCTTTCAAGATTAGAAAATGAGGAGGTGACCAAAAATAAACACAATATTACAGAGACATTTATCAATGAGCAACTAATGAAGATTAGTGAAATACCTTGGTTTGCAGACATGGAAAATTATAAGGCGACAAATGTTGTACCAGAATAATACACGTGGCAACAAAGAAAATACTTTAATAAAGAAGCAAATTTTTATCTTTGGGATGACCCATACTTGTTTGAGAGAAGTCTTGATGGTTTACTTCACAGGTGTGTTGCAGGTAAAAACGCATATAGCATTATGTGGCACTAACATATCTCATCTTATGGAGGATACCATAGTGGAGAGAGAACAACGACAAAAATACTGCAGAATAGGTTTTGGTGGCCTACTTTATTTAATGACTATAAGTTATATGTGTCTACATGTCTTGAATGCAATAGGACTGATAATATCTTAAAACGAGACGAGATGCCCTTAAACATTATGCTTGAGGTAGAACCATTTGATTATTGGAGAATTGATTTCATGGGTCCATTGTTAGTTTATGCGCGGTCTCTAAAAGGTGGTGAATTAGATTTATTCGACTTTTCTCAATTTGAAGCGTAACACTAGTTTTTATTATTTTTCATAAATGATATGTAAAATAATCTTTTTGGTCTCTTAACAAAATCCTTGGGCTCAGATTGGTCCCTTAACTTTTTTTCGTGTCATATTGGTGTTAGATGTCAATCATGATATATTTGAGTATGAATTATTTGGCATTTTTCATGACTTTTCATGTGGAATAGGTTGATTTTAGTGTGAATTAATGTTGTTGTGCATTATTTGAAATATACTTGTGGTGCTTGTAATTTGTGTGCTAAATGTGCATAAATAGGAGTGAAAAGATCAAAGTTTGAAGACACAATGAAATAGTGCAAGCTGTCCAAAAATCTATTGTGCAACAGCATTCGCTAGGCGAGTGTTGGCGAAGCTTCTGGCGAAGGTTCGCCTAGCGAAGGTTAGCGAATGTGCCAGCGAGGGGGTGGCAGAAAGTATTGAAAACCTACAGTAGGAAAACTGGGTAAATTCGTTGGGCGAGTAGGCCAGCGAATGCTCGCTGATGTGCTCGCGAGGCGAATGTGCCAGCGAAGGGTGGCAGAAACTTTCCATTTTGAAAACACCCAAGCTTCGCTGGGGCGAAGGTTGCAGCGAATGCTCGCGAAGCGAATGATTTCATTCGCCTACCGAACCCACGATAACTTTTGTGGGCGGTTTAAGTTGGAGGCACTTAAAAGTGCCATGTTTTTAGTCATTCGCTAGGCGAATGAATGCCTTCGCTGGGCGAAGGGTGCTGTTAGGAAAAGTGTATAAATAGAATTGTTACTTTTTGGAACCAGATCTCTTGCTCATTTTACATTAGAATTAAGGGTTTACAGTATTTTGTTCATCAAAGCTGGTATTTTCATTGGAGAAGCTGATTTTGCATCCATTCTCGATTATTCGGCGTGGATGTTTATTCATCTCCTCTCTTTACTTGTCATCCAAGCTACCATGAGAAGTGGTAGCTAATCACTCAATGTTGAGGTTAGATGTAGTTGATTCTGTTTTTATGTATTGATATTGATCTCTTGTATATGAACAAAGTCTTTGATCAATATAGATGATGTTGTTTTCTCTTAATGATCCATTTGTGAATTGTTTTGCTCTAGACATAGACTTTACAACTCTTGACCTAACAATTTCATCTCTTAAAAACCAAACTCTAGACATAGATTTGGGATTTTCTATTCGCATTGTATTGATCGTAAAGATCGTTGTTTAGACTGTTAGCGTGAGACATCATCTAACGGTTTAAACCACGGTAATCACGACGTCGCTTTAGAAATAAACCCCGTCGGGAGGATACGCGGTTATATTGGTCGGAAACCGAGTTCATATGCTTGATTAATTGTTTATACATGAAAAGGATTGATGAAACCTAACCTTAACATGCTTTTATAAAATCTTTTACAAAAATCTTTGTGACCTAATTAATCTTTGCTACAAGTGAATGATAACAACAAGTGAAACTTTTGAAAACGTTAACTTAGAATATCGCAACTATTGAACGGCAAGCATCAAATATCCGACAATCCCTGTGGATACGATAACAAAAACCCACACTATTACTCTTCTAACAAAATGGCGCCGTTGCCGGGGATTATTAGTTGATATTGCAAGCATTGCGATAGTTGAGTTATTGTAAGCTGTTACCACTTTATCTTGAACTTGTTAATCTGTTTGTTTAGTGTGCAGACTTAGTTTATGCGAGGGAAACTACCGGCGGACCAACTTCTTTTCGATCCTGAGATTGAAAGAATCGCTCGTAGAATCAATAGCCGAACTAGAAGAAGGAGGCAGCTAGCGAAACAGAGGCGAGAACAAGAGGAAAGTACATCTACACCACCACCATTTCAACAAATACTTCCAATTATGGAGGGAGATCCACCACCACCACCACCACCTGCTTCTAGGCCATGTACAAACAGTCCGAGACATAATGCTCAGTTTGCTCGCCATGCAAACAACGGTCGTCATGCTGAGATGAAGATCGGAATCCTCCAACTGTTATACCAAAGTCCCTTTACAGGTATGGATCATGAAGATCCTTTCACCCATTTGACAAAATTTTATGAAATCGCTGGAGCGACGGGTGCACCGGAAGCAGAAGAGAAGTCTCTGTTCAAGAGACTATTCCCGCATTCCCTCATTGGGAAGGCCAAGGAATGGTACCTTGATCAGTCAACTGCCATCATGACTGATTGGAATGCTTTGGAAGAAAAATTTTTGGAAAGATTTTTTCCGCACACTCGGTTCATGGAAGCGAAGACCGCTATAGCGGTATTCACACAAGGAGCTAACGAATCTCTCAACGAAGCTTGGGAGAGGTTCAAATCAATGTTACGAAAGTGCAAAGGCCGTGGTTTCGATGAATTATCACAAATTCATATATTCAGAAATGGGCTGCAGCTAGTACACAAAACCTTGTTGGATGCCACCGCGGGTGGGTCTTTGTTAAGCAAAACTGCAGCGGAAGCCACTGCTATCATTGATAAAATGGCCTTGAACGATCATCAAGGTAGTCACAATCGTGGACCTGCTCAACGAACGTCGGGTGTGTTGGAATTAGGAACAAGTGACGCTATCCTTGCACAAAACAAATTGTTATCACAACAGGTTGAGCTGTTAACGAAGCAAATGTCTAAGCTGCCTCAACAATTCAAGGAAATGCATGAATCTTCAAGTAAAAATGTGCAAGTGTTAGTGTGTGAGTTATGCAGAGGTGACCATTTGACCGGTTATTGTCCTCCCGTTGAGGAGGAAGCAAATTATGCGGGAAATCAAGGTTACCAACCCCGACCTCCGTATCAACAAGCAAATCAAGGTTACCAACAAAGGCCTAGCCAAGGTTATCAACAACAATGGAGACCGCAAGAAACCGGACCATCAAACCGCCAACCTTACCAAAATTACACCCAACCTCCGCAAGCTCCCGTTGGAAATACAAAGATGGAAGATACTCTAACACAATTTATGCAAATATCCATGTCTAATCAAAAGAATACAGATGCTGCGATAAGGAACCTCGAAACACAAGTCGGGCAATTATCTAAACAATTGGCCGATCAACAAAAAGGTCCCTTTACGGCAACTACTCTTCCAAATCCGAAAGATTGTAAAGCGATTATTACAAGAAGTGGACGAGAGATTGACATGAATGTGGGTGAAAGAGTAGTGGAGGAGGAGGTTGTGGTTGAAAAAGAACATGTGAGTGAGGAATTAGAAGTAGAAAAGAATGTTGAGGGTGTTGTAGTTGAAAAAGAAAATGAAAAAAGTGAGAATGAGAGAAAAATTGATAATGAGGAAAGAGTGAAAAGAACGAAAAAAGGAAAAGAGCCGGTGAGTAATATTTCGATACAACACTTACCTTATCCGCATGCTCCTACAAGGAAAGATAGTGCAAGGCATTATACTCGGTTTATGGATATTTTTAAACAGTTACAAATAAATATCCCATTTTACGAGGCCTTTGAACAAATGCCCAAATACGCTAAATTCATGAAGGACATCCTTACGAAGAAGAAAAGATACACAGATCAAGAAACTATTATGGTGGATGCAAGTTGTAGCGTAATCATTCAACGGACTCTCCCTCGGAAAGAATGTGATCCGGGAAGAGTTACATTGCCGGTTACGATAGGAAACATCTATGTGGGTAATGGATTGATTGATTTGGGTTCTAGCATCAACTTGATACCATTATCGATTGTGAGACGGTTAGGCCATATGGAATTAAGGTCCACTCAAATGACTTTGCAACTCGCAGATAAATCCACTACCCGTCCTCACGGTGTAGCGGAAGATGTGTTGGTCAAAGTGGACAAATTTTTGTTTCCAATTGATTTTGTTGTCATTGAAATGGATGAGGATGAGGATGCACCTTTGATTCTTGGAAGGCCTTTCATGAAAACTGCCCGTATGGCAATTGACATGGACGATGGTCTCATGAAAGTGAGAGTCCAAGATGAAGAGGTTTGTTTCAATCTTTATGATGCCATGAAGCACAAGAAGGATAAGGGTGATTGTTTTCGAATTGATGTAACGGAAGAGGCAAGTTCGGGGGTGACAAATCAAATTCATGTCATTGAACCGTTACAAAGAGCTTTAGATGAGTCCTTGGAAATATTCTCGGTTGAAGAAGAACAAACTTTAGAAGAGTGTTTATTAGAACTTGAAGCTTTGGATGAAATGCAACCATGGGAATATGAAGAGGAGATTCTAAAAAAAATTAGTTAATGATGATGAACCACCCAAAATTGAATTGAAAATGTTACCTTCCAACTTGAAGTATGCTTTCCTTGATGACGGAGGGAATAAACCGGTGATCATAAGTAATATTTTGTCTGAAAACGAGGAAAACCGATTAATTCAAGTGCTGAAAAAGAATCAAGATGCAATGGGATGGACATTGTCCGATCTCAAAGGCATTAGTCCGTCATATTGCATGCACCGTATTTTTATGGAGGAGGATTTTAAACCGGTTGCTCAACCTCAACGCCGCCTTAATCCAATCATGAAAGAAGTGGTAAGAAAAGAAGTGGTGAAAATGTTGGACGCCAGAATGATTTACCCGATCTCTGACAGCCCGTGGGTAAGTCCGGTGCATGTGGTGCCAAAAAAAAGTGGAATGACGGTGGTCCGAAATGACAAAAATGAGCTTATTCCAATAAAGACTGTTACCGGGTGAAGGATATGTATCGACTACCGTAGGTTGAACAAAGCTACGAGAAAAGATCATTTTCCTTTACCTTTTATGGATCAAATGCTCGAACGTCTCTCCGGTCAAGAATTTTATTGTTTTTTGGATGGTTATTCGGGTTATAACAAAATCATTGTTAACCCGGATGATCACGAAAAAACTGCTTTTACATGTCCGTTCGGAATCTTTGCTTATAGGAGGATGCCGTTTGGATTATGTAATGCACCGGCTACTTTTCAGCGGTGTATGCAAGCTATCTTCGCGGACTTGATCGAAAAGACAATCGAGGTCTTTATGGATGATTTCTCAGTTTTTGGGCAATCGTTTGATTTGTGCTTGAAAAATCTGGATACGGTGTTGGAGCGGTGCGTGGAAACTAATTTGGTTCTTAACTGGGAAAAATGCAACTTCATGGTTAAAGAGGGAATTGTGCTCGGGCACAAAGTGTCTTCAAAAGGCCTGGAAGTTGATAAAGCTAAAGTGGACTTAATCGAGAAATTACCACCACCGATGAATGTCAAAGGTATACGGAGCTTTCTTGGACATGTCGGGTTCTACCGGAGATTCATCAAGGACTTCGCAAAGGTCGCGAAGCCGTTGAGCAACTTGCTTGTCCAAGGTAAGGTTTTTGACTTTGACGAGTCATGTCTTTTTGCTTTTAATTTTTTGAAAAATAGTTTAACAACTTCACCGATAATCGTTGCACCAAACTGGAAAATGGATTTTGAATTAATGTGCGATGCTAGCGATTATGCGGTGGGGGCTGTTTTGGGACAAAGAAAAACGAAGGTTTTCGACGCTATACATTATGCTAGCAAGGTGCTAAATAAGGCTCAAATTAACTATGCGACAACTGAAAAAGAGTTGCTCGCCATAGTGTATGCGTTGGAGAAGTTTCGTTCTTATTTGATTGGTGCGAAAGTCATCGTTTACACTGACCATACCGCTATAAGGTATCTGCTTACCAAACCTGATTCTAAGCAGAGGCTTATTAGGTGGATCCTTTTGTTACAGGAATTTGATCTTGAAATTCGTGACAAAAAGGGATCCAAAAATTTGGTAGCAGATCACTTATCTCGTTTGGTAAACGTTGAGGTGACCAAGAATGAATTTGAGGTAAAAGAGGAGTTCCCTGATGAAAAACTTTTTAGAGTGCAAGTTAGACCGTGGTTCGTCGACATGGCTAACCACAAAGCCACCGGATTGATACCGAACGGTCTAACGCACCACCAAAAACGGAAATTTTTGTCTGATGCCAAGTCATTTGTATGGGATGAACCCCATTTATTTAAACTTGGTGTCGACAACCTTCTCAGAAGGTGTGTGTCAGTGGAGGAAGCCACGAGTATTCTGTGGCATTGTCATAACTCTCCTTACGGAGGGCACTTTAATGGGTTGAGAACGGCCACTAAAGTCCTACAATCGGGCTTTTATTGGCCGTCCTTATTCAAAGATGCGCATGCGCATGCCCTTAGTTGTGACAAGTGCTAGAGAAGCGGCGGTATTTCACAGCGGCAAGAAATGCCATTACAAAATATGTTAGAAATCGAAGTTTTTGATTGTTGGGGGATCGACTTTGTCGGTCCATTCCCATCTTCATTTTCTAATGAATATATTTTGGTCGCTGTGGATTACGTTTCCAAGTGGGTAGAGGCGATAGCATGTGCTAAAGCCGACGGAAAAACAGTGGTGAAGTTTTTGAAAAGAAATATTTTTGCGCGTTTTGGGACTCCTCGAGTGTTAATAAGTGATGGAGGATCTCACTTTTGTAACACTCAGCTTGACAAAGCTTTGGAGCGGTATGGTGTGAAGCACAAGGTTGCTACACCATATCATCCACAAGCTAACGGTCAAGCAGAGGTATCTAATCGTGAAATTAAACGGATTTTAGAGAAAACGGTCTCGGCCTCGAGAAAAGATTGGGCCAACAGATTAGATGATGCTTTGTGGGCATATCGGACCGCTTTTAAGGCTCCGATCGGTCTCACACCGTTTAAAATGGTCTATGGTAAGAATTGTCACTTGCCGGTAGAGTTGGAGCACAAGGCGTTTTGGGCCTTAAAATTTTTGAATTTTGATCCAACTCTAAGCGGGGAAAATAGAAAAGTGCAATTGCACGAGTTGGATGAATTGCGCCTTCAGGCGTACGATTCCAATAAATTGTATAAGGATCGTGTCAAGTCTTACCATGACAAAAGAATTGTCATCAAACATTTTGAGGTCGGACAGCTGGTCTTATTGTTCAATTCTCGATTAAAATTGTTTCTCGGAAAATTAAGATCTAAATGGTCCGGACCTTTTCGGATTGTGGAAATCAAACCATATGGAGCAATAGTAATTGAGGACACAAAGTCAAAGGAAAGTTGGACTGTCAATGGACAGAGGCTGAAAGTTTATCTTGGAGGAGATTTCGAGCGGAATCCCGCCATTGTTCCCTTCCGCGATGCGTGAGATTGCGGTGGACCATCGAGCTTAGCCGACGTTAAACAAGCGCTGGTTGGGAGGCACCCCAACATTGTAAGTATTACTGTTATTTCTGTTTTGAGAATGTTTAGATATCACTTTGATGCTTAAAAATTGTAGCACATTTTGGAAAAATGTTGAAAATTCTGGTCTTGTTCGCTGGTGTTCGCCTAGCGAGCTGGGGCGAGCATTCGCTGGCCTTCGCTCCGCGAACCCAGCGAGGCAGACCAACCCAAGTTTCTGCCACATCAGAAAAAAATGGATTGTGGGTGGGCCACCAAATTGGGCCCAAGACCCACTTTGAAATCAGAATAGAGGGGGGAAAAACCCTAGCCTCTTGACCTCTTCATCATTTCCCTCCGTGTCATTATTTTCCTTTCATTTCCTCTTGTGCACTTCAACACTCATCTCCTTCTACTTTCCAATTGCCCTAATCCACCATTAACAGTGCGAAATTCAGGTTTGTTTACTCTTTACAGATTATTTCTGTAAGCATTGTTTATGTTCTTAATTGATCAATATGGGTTTTGTGAAAAATTGGTATACTTTGTCATGTTACTTTTGTCTTGCATGTTAGAAACTACATAAGCAATATGACTAGAGTAGTATTTGAAATTAGGAGATGGGAGAGGGACTGTTTGTAACTGTGTTTTTCTGAAAAATCGCGCCTTCGCTGGTTCGTTCGCCTCGCGAGTCTGCGCGAGCATTCGCCAGACTTCGCCTAGCGAGTCTGGCGCGAACAGAGGCAGATTTTTAATTTTTTTTACTTGTCAATGCAGAGCTCTGGCTGGTTGTTTTTAGTTGCTAATGCGTTTGTTGCCCTTGTTTGGTTTCATTGTTTGTTATGTGCAGATGGCACCAAAAATGGCGATTCACGCGGCTAAGAAGCGAAAGGCTTCAACCTCCAGACAAGTGCCCGTGCGATTTGACGAAGAACGATTCAGGGGAGCTAAGCAGGCTGCCAGGTACGAGACCCTTGAAAGAAAGCACATCCTGCCGGAGAAAAGATTCCTTCTTAGTGATCGAGGAAGTTACCGAACAATTAATGCACTTTTTGTGGCGAAGAAGTGGGATCGTCTAATGATACCGCTGGATGGGTACAACATTGAAATTGTTCGGGAATTTTTTGCGAATGCATTACCGGATGATGGTGAAACATTCAGTTGGGCCTCTTGGGTTAGAGGTACTGTTGTGAGGTTTGATCGTAGGACGATCAACACTGTTTTGGGAGATCCTTTACCGTTGGTTGGGACTGAGCTGGATGCCTATCATCGAGACTTGCATCTTCATCGTGAGATTGAGAAGATGACTCAGGATTTACTTCTTGAAGGTAAGGAAGTTGAGTGGAATACCTCCGGGGTGCCGATTAGGTTCAGAAGGGTGGACATGCTGCCCTTGGTTCAGGTTATTTTGTTGTTTGTGCTCACTAACATTTGTCCCAGGTCGCATCATAGTACAGTTCCTATTGCTCTGGCTCATCTTATCCACAGCATTCAGAAGAATGTTCAGATTGACGTGGCCCGCATCATTGCGGATGAAATCAAGGCAGTTGTGTTAAGTGGTTCGGGAGGTATGGCGGCGCGCAAGAATGCCCCGCTTATTTTTCCATGTCTGATCATGTCCTTGTGTGCTCACGCTGGTGTTGATATGACAGCCCGCAGGCAGGTCACTATTCCATCTGCTATTGATGATCGGTATGTGGATAAGTTCTGTAAGGCTAGAGGGATGGTTGAAGGCTCTTCTAGTGCTGGTGCTGATGATGCTGCTGAAGTTGGGGGAGGTTCTGAGCCGGCAACGCCGGCCTATTATCCATATCAGCAGGAGATCTGCAATTATAACTGGGATTGGATGGCTGCCCAGCAGCGTGCTATGACGGATATTCATGATTCCTTGCAGGCTCTTCAGTTGCAGATCCGTGACCCTTCTTCTGAGCATCTTATGATGACTAGGGAGCAGTTCCTAGTTCATGCTGGTTGGCCTGAGACCAGGCCAATATTTGGAGGGGGTGAGGACGATGCTGATGATGATGAGGCTGGAGTCGAGACTGTTGGCGATGATGATGAGGCTACTTCTGCTGGAGGTGAGGAGGAGGACATGGACGATGATGATGAAGAGGATTGATTTTTTTTGTGATCTTAGACTTGTGTACTTCCTTTGGTCTCCAAAGTGAAGTTTTCTTATATTATGTATTTTTCAGCTTTTACTAGTCTAGTTTATCCACATAGTGGAATATTTTGGATAATTGGTGTACTTGTACCCGAGTGGTACCATTTTGGATATTGTAGGTGTTCTCACACCAAGCGCTTTATTTATAGTTATTATAAGTAATGTTAAGTATTTTGGTTAAAATTTTTTTTTGGTTTGTTTTTACTAATAATTTCTGAGTTTTTAATTGTTATTATGCTTTCATGTTAATATTCATTCTTTTATGATGGAATTTTGGGTAGTAGGTTGGACTCTTGATTTTAAAAAAAGATTCCTCCAAGATGTGAGGGCTATGATAGTACCGTAAGCATTGTGTTGCGACAAGGTATATCGTTACCTTGATTCAAGAATTTTTTATGTTTTAGAATTTTGTGTCTTGGGCAAGTGTAAATGTGTTTCATGTTTCAACTTCTTTTGAATACATATGTCATTTTAGGATCTGAAACTAGTAAAGTGAGAAGCCTCAAAATTGTATTAGATGTCAAGGAGTGTTGATGAATGTTGTCTTTATTTTTAATTCATGCCTTATCTTGTGACCATGTGATTTTGTGGAAGTAGGAGAAGTGATCAAGGCAATTTTTTGTTAGTGAGCACAACTATGCCCAAATATTAATTTACCTGTGAGTAGTGAGTATTCGGTAGCCCCTTTGAGCCTAAACAGTTTAGAACTCAATTGAATGATGAACTTGTTTTATGTACATAATTTGCTAGTTTGGTTCATCATTGAATTTGGTGAGTTTCTAACATTTTCTTCTTGAACCTTTGTAAATTGTTTATTTTGACTTCCTTGCCCTAAAAAGCAAGGAACATTCACTTTAGGTGGAGTTGAAAATGAGTTGGGGAGAGAATAAAAAGAAGATAGGTGCATTACTCCTAATTTTGAAAAGAATTTTTTTTTCAAGCAAGCATGTAAAAAGAAGAGTGTGAATATATTGTACAAAAGAGAAAATGCTTGCTTGAACGAAAAAAATAATAGAATCAATAAGTGTGCACGGTAGTTTGTGAAGGTGGAATGACAATTTGGTGAAATGAAGTGTGTTATGTAAATATGTACATAGTGAATGTTCTTTTGCGTCGGCAATTTCGTTTCAAAGACCTTTAGAAATGTCCCTTTTTTGTTCACCCGACCAAGCTACAACCCTTTAAGCCCTTAGTGATCTTTTACTTCCATAATTTCTGTTATGATCATTGAGATATGATATAAATTGCTTAGTATTGCATCATTTGTCAAGTGAGTTTAATTGTCCCGTGCTTGTATGCACGTTTGCCTTCAATCCTATTTCGAATAGGAGTGTAGTATGACATGTGTTTGATGAATTAGTTGTCTCTTGAAACATTGTTTAATTTGTTTAAGAGTCAAGTTCTTTTACGTTTTGAGTTCTTGAATTGCGTAATTGTTGCATTGTTGTGATCGTTGTTTAGCTGAGCCATTTTCGTGTCTTGGTTGAATTTAATCCTCGAGCAAATCCTCGTGAGAGGCATACTTTGCTTGAGGACAAGCAATGAGTTAGTTGGGGAGAGTTTGTTAGATGTCAATCATGATATATTTGAGTATGAATTATTTGGCATTTTTCATGACTTTTCATGTGGAATAGGTTGATTTTAGTGTGAATTGATGTTGTTGTGCATTATTTGAAATATACTTGTGGTGCTTGTAATTTGTGTGCTAAATGTGCAGAAATAGGAGTGAAAAGATCAAAGTTTGAAGACACAATGAAATAGTGCAAGCTGCCCAAAAATCTGTTGTGCAATAGCATTCGCTAGGCGAGTGTTGGCGAAGCTTCTGGCGAAGGTTCGCCTAGCGAAGGTCAGCGAATGTGCCAGCGAGGGGGTGGCAGAAAGTATGCAAAACCTACAGTAGGAAAACTGGGTAAATTCGCTGGGCGAGTAGGCCAGCGAATGCTCGCTGATGTGCTCGCGGGGCGAATGTGCTAGCGAAGGGTGGCAGAAACTTTCCATTTTGAAAACACCCAAGCTTCACTGGGGCGAAGGTTGCAGCGAATGCTCACGAAGCAAATGATTTCATTCGCCTAGCGAACCCATGATAACTTTTGTGGGCGGTTTAAGTTGGAGGCACTTAAAAGTGCCATGTTTTTAGTCATTCGCTAGGCGAATGAATGCCTTCGCTGGGCGAAGGGTGCTGTTAGGAAAAGTGTATAAATAGAATTGTTACTTTTTGGAACCAGATCTCTTGCTCATTTTACATTAGAATTAAGGGTTTACAGTATTTTGTTCATCAAAGCTGGTATTTTCATTGGAGAAGCTGATTTTGCATCCATTCTCGATTATTCGGCGTGGATGTTTATTCATCTCCTCTCTTTACTTGTCATCCAAGCTACCATGAGAAGTGGTAGCTAATCACTCAATGTTGAGGTTAGATGTAGTTGATTCTGTTTTTATGTATTGATATTAATCTCTTGTATATGAACAAAGTCTTTGATCAATATAGATGATGTTGTTTTCTCTTAATGATCCATTTGTGAATTGTTTTGCTCTAGACATAGACTTTACAACTCTTGACCTAACAATTTCATCTCTTAAAAACCAAACTCTAGACATAGATTTGGGATTTTCTATTCGCATTGTATTGATCGTAAAGATCGTTGTTTAGACTGTTAGCGTGAGACATCATCTAACGGTTTAAACCACGGTAATCACGACGTCGCTTTAGAAATAAACCCCGTCGGGAGGATACGCGGTTATATTGGTCGGAAACCGAGTTCATATGCTTGATTAATTGTTTATACATGAAAAGGATTGATGAAACCTAACCTTAACATGCTTTTATAAAATCTTTTACAAAAATCTTTCTGACCTAATTAATCTTTGCTACAAGTGAATGATAACAACAAGTGAAACTTTTGAAAACGTTAACTTAGAATATCGCAACTATTGAACGGCAAGCATCAAATATCCGACAATCCCTGTGGATACGATAACAAAAACCCACACTATTACTCTTCTAACAATTGGTCCATTAATTCTTAAAACGTGTCATGTTAGACCTTTTTGTCTAATTAGCGACAAAAAAAATTCAAAAACCGGTCGCTAAATTCGTTTCTACAGTATAAAAGGACTAACATGACACGTTTTATGAGTTAATGGACCAATAAGACACGAAAAAAATTAAGGGACCAATCTGAACCCAAGGATATAGTTGAAGGACCAAAAAGAGTATTTTGATAAAATGATATGAAAGTAAATATGTTGAAAACTAAATGCATAAAGTAAAGGACACAATGATATATCCTGGTTCCCCTCACAATCGGAGAGTACTCCAGTCCCCTCACTCCCCGTGAGAGATTTTCCACTATATCATATCTTTATACAAGTCTTCAACCAACACCTATCCTACAATCTTTTAACGTAAGTAACACAATCAATAAGGAAAACCCCCTATGATCTGTATAAAGTGCAGCAAGAGAACAATCCTCCCTTATTCACTCTTTTGCTTCCAACAATCCTGGACAACAAGGAAGTTACAACAATCTAAATTTTTACAAGTGTTTAAAGTTGTATAATAATGTATATCAATTCCTAGAATTTATCTTTTCTATCAAGTAGGCCATTCACAATATGTAACACAAGTTAAGTCACAAGGCACTTGTTTTGAAAATGAGAGAGTAATGAGTTTGAATTGCTATGAAAGATAGATGTTTTCAAAATCTGATTTGCAATGTATTTATAATACCTCAAGACATTTTTGAAACTATATGAATGCATGAAAAGATGCAATGCTTGAGGGGTGCAATAAAAAACTCGTTAGAATCATAATTTAAATGAATCACTGCCACTGCTTCAATGGTAATCGGTTACCAAAAAGGGCATAACCGGTTACACCTAAAGCGGTACCCAAAAGTAAAAAATTTCAAATGTGTAACCGGTTACAAATAATGGTGTGACCGGTTACACCTGACACATTTTCAAAAATTAAGGTATTTTTACATTTTGAGTAAATGGTGCAAATTGTGGCGGTTTTAAAATGTTGTTACGACGGTTTCAAATGCCAAAATTTACCAAAAACATAATGGTTAGTTTCAAAATAATTTAGAAAGATGCATGAAAGGTTTAAGATGAATATACATGATTTTTATGAGCAATTAAGATATATATACTTGAATTGTAATGCACATTCAACCATCTTGTTTCTTCCATTAATTTTCCAAAGCTTTTTGATAATTTGAACTTGATTGCTCTAGTCTTCAAGCTTTGACTTCTTTTGTTAATGTGTTTGTCTTCGTCAAAACTCTAACAAAGGACAAGAAGAACTCTTATTCACATTCTCCCTTTTTTTATGATGATAAAACATCCTTTGAAATTTTACTTGTTCATCAATGAGTTGATTCAATATGTGAATTTTTGAAATGTTGAGTAATAACCAAAGGCTCAAATGGATTGAGGACGAACCAAGCGGAAGCTGGTGGGCATGTCCACCCGAGGCCGAAGAGGGCGGAAAGTGGTTACATGTAACACCCGAGGGCGAGAGAGTGGTTGTCGATGCGTGACGCATGACAATGAGACACTCCTAACAGCTTCTAAGGAAAAACTGAATTCACTTCGGAATGAGAGAGATCCTGAGGCTGTGTAGGAATGAGACTTCATGGTTGAAGGAAAACTTATAAGGATTAATTGGTACTACCTATATCAATAAGATGCATCTTCTTTTCGGTAGCCTGTTCCATAAGAACTTCATAGTTAAGCGTGCTTGACTTGGAGGAATTTTAGGATGGGTGACCTTCTGGGAAGTTTCCCAGAAAGTGTGTGAGTAAGGACAAGGCATACTGAAAAGTCCCGTGTTAGTTTGTGGGGTCAGTCGGTAATGCTGAAAGCAGTATGGGGCGTTACATTGAGCAGCAACTAGAATCTCCCCCTATCTTGTATATCTACCCCTGAAAAGATTATGAACAAGAACAAATACAATACCTACTATTTCTCCCCCCTTTTGATATCATTAAAAAAAGGCTAAAATACAGTTTTGGTCCCCCTGTTTTTCAAAATTCACAGTTTTGGTCCTCCTGTTTTTTTTTAACAGCTTTGGTCCCCCACCCCAATTTTGGCCCAAAAAAAGTGATGAACAGTAACTTGTCCGTACATGAACAGTACACGTCCGTACATGAACAGTGAGGGGTGGGGGATCAAAACTGTTAAAAAAAAAAACAGGGGGACCAAAACTGTGAATTTTGAAAAACAGGGGGACCAAAACTGTATTTTAGCCTTAAAAAAAAGATAAAGCAAAATAAGTACAAAACAAGGTGATAACATATGAATGATATATTTATAACTGAAAATTAATTGCACACAATTAGACACTTATCTCCTTCACAAGGATTTGATGTCAAAGTTGATATCAATGTTGATGCTTCTTCAAAACATCTTTTTAATCAATGAAACTTTTAGAACTACCATATCATATGGTCTTATGTCTTGAAGAATCAATCTTGATTTGACAGTGCTAGCATATGACCTTCGAATACCTACAAAACAATTAGTTACTTTTAGGTATCTAATTTTCTTTGGGTCCTTTTGCGTTAAATACCTTACTTATGAATACCATAATTTCTTATGTAGCAAGCATTAGTAGAACGATCTTTTGCTTTACAATAGAAACAAGTAGGTATAAAAACTTGATTCATATCATAAAACCTTTTATGATGATTTACAACATGTTCTTTCTTTTATTTTACGTTGTTGAATTCATTAGTAGCCTTTACAAACATGATTTGACTTGTGTTAGGTTTATCACAACTAGTAATGCCAAGACCACATTTATCCTTTGGAATTTTTTTACTACTTAACACATTTTCTACATTCATTTGACCATTTTCAAAATTCACAACTACTTATTTTAATTCAACAATTTTAGACTCAATAAATGAACAATTATTGCATTCTGAATTTTTGATTTAGTCTAACTCCACTTGAATGTTATTAGACATTCTTTCTAGATTTAAAATAGTTTCTTTAGATTTGAACATTTTCTAGAAAGTTTCAAAAGTCCATCATGTAATTCATGAAAAACACTCTGTAATTCATTATAAGGTGGAATAACATCATTTCATAATCACTAACCTCATATTCTTCATCACTTGGATGATGTGAGACCATCAATGCCTTGTATGAATGATCTTCATCTGAAGATGAATTTATTACATTGTCATCCCATGCTACATATGATTTCTTTTCTTTTTTGTGATTCTTGCTTTTGAATTTTTCTTTCTTTTCAAGTGTAGGACATTCACTATTTACATGTCCCCCTTTTCCACATCCAAAATATGTGTTGTTTTGTAATGCGATAACACAAAATATGGGGGATTACAGTAGGCCCATTGACGCATCATATGTTTCTTTGGGGTTCGTCTCGGCAACTCTGGTGAATTTCAACATCAAATACTCTATTCTTTCAGATACGAGGGATAAACAATTTGACAGGAACGCAACCAGTGACCAATGGGAACATCTAGCAAGGTTCTATGAGACCGTGTTGATGTGTCAATCGGATGGTATTACAGAGGATCGAGTTAAACTAAAATTATTCAGCTTCTATTTGATTGGGAGAGCGAAGGATTGGTTATTATGTCTTCCAAACAGAGTAATAAGAACTTTGAGAGAATTGGAAGACAATTTTTTTAAAAGATTCTTCATTACGGTATAACTCAAAGAAAGAAAAGCTGAAATTACATAATTCGAACAACAAGAAACCGAATCTTTCTACGACGCTTGGGAGAGGTTTAAACTGTAGTTGTGTCGATGCCCAAATCACAATATGAGCAGTATAAAACAAATGCAAAGTTTTATTAAGGGTCTACAAACACAAGCACAACAGTTTCTAGATGCATCCGCCGGAGGAATGATCAGAATAGTGACCGAGCCATAAGTAAAGGAGCTGATAGAGAAAACGAGTCTAAATGAGTATCACTTTGCAAATACCAGAGAAATTTAAACTGTGAAAAAAATCTCACAGTAAGTTGACTTTAGAAGGATACAAATAACTTTGAACAAAGTTAGAAGTACTAAATCAAAAGTTGAACGTAGCAAAGACAACCACGTAATCTTCAAATGAGGTAGTATTCATATTATGTGCTAATTGTGAGGAAGAACATTTTGCAGGTAATTGTGCTAAAGAATGACTTACAGGGGAAATACAATTTATAACCACGAATACTCATTAAAGAACACAACAAATGGATACATAACTCAAGATTTCGTCATTAGAAGAAACATTGCCTTAATTTATGCTGGTGACCCAAAATGAATTCTTAAGGATTACCAGATCACAGAACTTGTTGAGTAAAAAACGTGAGGAGTCCGTGAGAAGAATGAAGGGCAAATGTCTAACTTGTCATAACAAATCATATAATTGACCCAAGAAAGAGGAAACTGTGATGCAATAGAATTGAGAAATCACACAATTCCCTCTGCCCCCAGTGGAAACACACAGGAAAAAAAATAGTGGAACAAAACAATGAGAAAGAGGAGGAACCAAATTCCACATCTACAGAAAAGAGAGTTTTAAGCGAGGTTCATAAGAGAGGAGAGACTCTTGATAAATTCATTGATAAAGACTCATTTTTTAGGAAAACAAATATCAAAATCCTAAATGAGTCAAACCCTCGTTTACCTTATTACATCAAACCACCTTACCCTTTGAACAAGAAGAAACCGAATAGGGAGATGAGAGTGGAGCAGTTTAAAAAAGTTCACGGGGATACTCACAGCATTACAAGTAAACATCACTCTTTGTGATGCTTGGAACAGATGTCCGTATATTCTAAATTCATGAAAGAACTTTTGAACGGTAAATAAAAATTGAGGGATGATGAAAATATAGCTTTAGTGGAGGAATGTAGTGTCATCATTCAATGCAAATATGTTCATTAAAAATTGGTAGGGCATCATGTGATTAAGGAGCAAACATCAATTTGATGTCGCTATCTATGATGAAGAAACTAAATTGTGGGGAGCCAAAACTGACAAAAATGACTGACTCTGGCTGACTAATCTATCATTTATCCCTACACGGTACTTGAAGATGTATTAGTAAAGGTTAATTATTTAATGTTTCCCGCCGATTTCTTCATTTCAGATATGCTGAATGCCGAAACACCATTGTTGTTAGGAAAATCGTTCCTTGTAAATGGTAGAGCGTTGATTGATGTGGAAAAAGGATAATTTATTCTTCGGTTTAATAAAACATGGGTAGTATTTAATGTTTTTGAAGCCATGAAACATGCTTAAGAATACTTGTAATGCTACCGAATTGATTTAATTGACGAATTGATAGAAAATATTTCAAAAGAAAAAGGAACGTCATCTCCAATAGAAAAGGTTTTAGTGCAATATATTGAAGAAACAATGAGAGACGATGATCACGAGAAGGTAAATGAGGTGGTACTACAATCACAAGCAACACAACTGGATCAGGCTTATAAAAAATTTGAAGAATTATGAGGAACTAGTGAGGAGAAATTGTCGGATCCCGAACCAAAAGAACTCCTTTAACATTTGAAATATGTTTATCTAAGTAAAGGAAATAGGCACCCTGTAATTATTAGTAGCACGTTGTCAATACCCGAGGAAGAAAAGTTGTTACGGGTACTAAGGGAAAATAAAGAAGCATTGGGATGAAGAGTAAGTTTCAAAAGTCCATCATGTAATTCATTAAAAACACTCTGTAATTCATTATAAGGTGGAATAACATCATTTCATAATCACTAACCTCATGTTCTTCATCACTTGGATGATGTGAGACCATCAATGCCTTGTATGAATGATCTTCATCTGAAGATGAATTTATTACATTGGCATCCCATGCTACATATGCTTTCTTTTCTTTTTTGTGATTCTTGCTTTTGAAATTTTCTTTCTTTTCAAGTGTAGGACATTTACTATTTACATGTCCCCCTTTTCCACATCCAAAACATGTGTTGTTCTGTAATGCGATAACACAAAATATGGGGGATTACAGTAGGCCCATTGACGCATCATATGTTTCTTTGGGGTTCGTCTCGGCAACTCTGGTGAATTTCAACATCAAATACTCTATTCTTTCAGATACGAGGGATAAACAATTTGACAGGAACGCAACCAGTGACCAATGGGAACATCTAGCAAGGTTCTATGAGACCGTGTTGATGTGTCAATCGGATGGTATTACAGAGGATCGAGTTAAACTAAAATTATTCAGCTTCTATTTGATTGGGAGAGCGAAAGATTGGTTATTATGTCTTCCAAACAGAGTAATAAGAATTTTGAGAGAATTGGAAGATAAATTTTTAAAAAGATTCTTCATTACGGTATAACTCAAAGAAAGAAAAGCTGAAATTACATAATTCGAACAACAAGAAATCTAATCTTTCTACGACGCTTGGGAGAGGTTTAAACTGTTGTTGTGCCGATGCCCAAATCACAATATGAGCAGTATAGAACAAATGCAAAGTTTTATTAAGGGTCTACAAACACAAGCACAACAGTTTCTAGATGCATCCGCCGGAGGAATGATCAGAACAGTGACCGAGCCGTAAGTAAAGGAGCTGATAGAGAAAACGAGTCTAAATGAGTATCACTTTGCAAATACCAGAGAAATTTAAACTGTGAAAAAAAATCTCACAGTAAGTTGACTTTAGAAGGATACAAATAACTTCGAACAAAGTTAGAAGTACTAAATCAAAAGTTGAACGTAGCAAAGACAACCACGTAATCTTCAAATGAGGTAGTATTCATATTATGTGCTAATTGTGAGGAAGATCATTTTGCAGGTAATTGTGCTAAAGAATGACTTAAAAGGGAAATACAAGTTATAACCACGAATACTCATTAAAGAACACAACAAATGGATACATAACTCAAGATTTCGTCATTAGAAGAAACATTGCCTTAATTTATGTTGGTGACCCAAAATGAATTCTTAAGGATTACCAGATCACAGAACTTGTTGAGCAAAAAACGTGAGGAGTCCGTGAGAAGAATGAAGGGCAAATGTCTAACTTGTCATAACAAATCATATAATTGACCCAAGAAAGAGGAAACTGTGATGCAATAGAATTGAGAAATCACACAATTCCCTCTGCCCCCAGTGGAAACACACAGGAAAAAAATAGTGGAACAAAACAATGAGAAGGAGGAGGAACCAAATTCCACATCTACAGAAAAGAGAGTTTTAAGCGAGGTTCCTAAGAGAGGAGAAACTCTTGATAAATTCATTGATAAAGACTCATTTTTTAGGAGAACAAATATCAAAATCCTAAATGAGTCAAACCCTCGTTTACCTTATTACATCAAACCACCTTACCCTTTGAACAAGAAGAAACCGAATAGGGAGATGGAAGTGGAGCAGTTTAAAAAAGTTCACGGGGATACTCACAACATTACAAGTAAACATCACTCTTTGTGATGCTTTGGAACAGATGTCCGTATATTCTAAATTCATGAAATAACTTTTGTACGGTAAATAAAAATTGAGGGATGATGAAAATATAGCTTTAGTGGAGGAATGCAGTGTCATCATTCAATGCAAATTACCACCTAAAATGATAGATCCAGGTATATTCACTATCCCTTGCTTTATATGTTCATTAAAAATTGGTAGGGCATCATGTGATTTAGGAGCAAACATCAATTTGATGTCGCTATCTATGATGAAGAAACTAAATTGTGGGGAGCCAAAACTGACAAAAATGACTGACTCTGGCTGACCAATCTATCATTTATCCCTACACGGTACTTGAAGATGTATTAGTAAAGGTTAATTATTTAATGTTTCCCGCCGATTTCTTCATTTCAGATATGCCGAATGCCGAAACACCATTGTTGTTAGAAAAACCTTTCCTTGTAAATGGTAGAGCGTTGATTGATGTGGAAAAAGGATAATTGATTCTTCGGTTTAATAAAACACGGGTAGTATTTAATGTTTTTGAACTTAAGAATACTTGTAATGCTGCCAAATTGATTTAATTGATGAATTGATAGAAAATATTTCAAAAGAAAAAGGAACGTCATCTCCAATAGAAAAGGTTTTAGTGCAATATATTGAAGAAACAATGAGAGACGATGATCACGAGAAGGTAAATGAGGTGGTACTACAATCACAAGCAACACAACTGGATCAGGCTTATGAAAAATTTGAAGAATTATGAGGAACTAGTGAGGAAAAATTGTCGGATCCCGAACCAAAAGAACTCCTTTAACATTTGAAATATGTTTATCTAAGTAAAGGAAACAGGCACCCTGTAATTATTAGTAGCACCTTGTCAATACCCGAGGAAGAAAAGTTGTTACGGGTACTAAGGGAAAATAAAGAAGCATTGGGATGAAGAGTATCAGACTTGAAGGGAATTAGCCAATCATACTGTATGCATAAAATCAAGCTTGGGGAAGACTTCAAACCGGTGTTCAACCTCAACGACGATTAAATCCAACAATGAAAAAAGTGGTGAGAAAAGAAGTCCTTAAATTACTTGAAGCATGTATAATTTATCCTATTTCTGAGAGTTCGTGGGCAAGCCTAGTGCATGCAGTTTTGAAAAAAAGGGGCACCATTGCTTTTAATAATGAAAAAAATTAATTAATCTCAACTCGTACTATTATGGGATGAAAAATGTGTATTGATTGTGGCATGTTAAATCTAGCCACTCGGAAAGATCATTTTCCATTGCCATTTATGAATCAAATGCTTGAAAGATTGGTCGAAGAAGTCTAGTACTACTTTTTGGATGGATATTCGAGATACAACCAAATAACCGTAGATCCCGTTGATCAAGAGAAAACCGCATTCACATGCCCATTTGGAGTATTTTCATATAGAATTATGCCTTTCGGATTATGTAACGTACCATCAACGTTTCAAAGGTGCATGTTTTCTATTTTATCTTACATGATTCAAAATTCAATAAAGGTATTTATGGATGATTTTTATGTGTTTGGTAAATCGTTTGATTATTGTCTTGATTGTTTGAACAATGTCCTTAAGAGATGTATCAAGACAAACTTGGTGTTGAATTAGGAAAAATGTCATTTTAGGGTAACTGAAGGTATTGTTCTTGGTCACTAAATCTCTGTTAAAGGGATAAAGTTCAATCAAGCGAAAATTGAGGTGATAGAAAAACTTCCACCCCGATAAATATCAAAGGAGTAAGGCGTTTCTAGGTCATGCAAGTTTTTATAAAATATTTTTTAAATATTTTTCAAAAATTTCAAAACTGTTATGTAACCTGCTGGTAAAAAAGAATGAATTTAACTTTGATAAATATTGCCTAAACTCTTTTTTCTGTCATAAAACATAAATTAATAACCGCCTCAGTCATTGTGTCGCCAAATTGGAAGCTTCCTTTTGAAATTATGTGTGATGCCAATGATTATGTTATTGACGTAGTACTTGACCAAAGACTGCAAAAAATTTACATCAAAATTTACTATGCCAATAAAGTTTGAAATGAAAATCAAATTAACACACCATTACTAAAAAAGAATTGCTAGCAGTATTATTTGCTTTGAAAAAATTTCGCCCTTATTTAATTGGTTTAAAAGTTATTATTTTACAGATCATGCAACTTTGAAGTATTTGTTCAATAAAAGTGACTCCAAACCAAAATCGCTATGATGTGTGCTTCCATTGCAAGAATTTGATCTAGAAATTAAGGATAAAAAGCGAGTGGAAAATGTGGTGGTAGACCATCTTTCAAGATTAGAAAATGAGGAGGTGACCAAAAATAAACACAATATTACAGAGACATTTATCAATGAGCAACTAATGAAGATTAGTGAAATACCTTGGTTTGCAGACATGGAAAATTATAAGGCGACAAATGTTGTACCAAAATAATACACGTGGCAACAAAGAAAACACTTTAATAAAGAAGCAAATTTTTATCTTTGGGATGACCCATACTTGTTTGAGAGAAGTCTTGATGGTTTACTTCACAGGTGTGTTGCAGGTAAAAACGCAGATAGCATTATGTGGCACTAACATATCTCATCTTATGGAGGATACCATAGTGGAGAGAGAACAACGACAAAAATACTGCAGAGTAGGTTTTGGTGGCCTACTTTATTTAATGACTATAAGTTATATGTGTCTACATGTCTTGAATGCAATAAGACTGGTAATATCTTAAAATGAGACGAGATGCCCTTAAACATTATGCTTGAGGTATAACCATTTGATTATTGGAGAATTGATTTCATGGGTCCATTGTTAGTTTATGCGCGGTCTCTAAAAGGTGGTGAATTAGATTTATTCGACTTTTCTCAATTTGAAGCGTAACACTAGTTTTTATTATTTTTCATAAATGATATGTAAAATAATCTTTTTGGCCTCTTAACTAAATCCTTGGGCTCAGATTGGTCCCTTAACTTTTTTTCGTGTCAGATTGGTCCATTAATTCTTAAAACGTGTCATGTTAGACCTTTTTGTCTAATTAGCGACAAAAAAAATTCAAAAACCGGTCGCTAAATTCGTTTCTACAGTATAAAAGGACTAACATGACACGTTTTATGAGTTAATGATCAATAAGACACGAAAAAAATTAAGGGATCAATCTGAACCCAAGGATATAGTTAAAGGACCAAAAAGAGTATTTTGATAAAATGCTATGAAAGTAAATATGCTAAAAAATAAATGCAGAAAGTAAAGGACACAACGATATATCCTGATTCCCCTCACAATCCGAGAGTACTCCAGTTCCCTCACTCCCCGTGAGAGATTTTCCACTATATCATATCTTTGTATAAGTCTTCAACCAACACCTATCCTACAATCTTTTAACATAAGCAACACAATCAATAAGGAAAACCCCCTATGATCTGTATAAAGTGCAGCAAGAGAACAATCCTCCCTTATTCACTCATTTGCTTCCAACAATCCTGGACAACAAGGAAGTTACAACAATCTAAATTTTTACAAGTGTTTAAAGTTGTATAATAATGTATATCAATTCCTAGAATTTATCTTTTCTACCAAGTAGGCCATTCACAATATGTAACACAAGTTAAGTCACAAGGCACTTGTTTTGAAAATGAGAGAGTAATGAGTTTGAATTGCTATGAAAGATAGATGTTTTCAAAATCTGATTTGCAATGTATTTATAATTCCTCAAGACATTTTTGAAACTATATGAATGCATGAAAAGATGCCATGCTTGAGGGGTGCAATAAAAAACTCGTTAGAATCATAATTTAAATGAATCACTGCCACTGCTTCAATGGTAATCGGTTACCAAAAATGGCGTAACCGGTTACACCTAAAGCGGTACCCAAAAGTAAACAATTTCAAATGTGTAACCGGTTACAAAAAATGGTGTGACTGGTTACACCTGACACATTTTCAAAAATTAAGGTATTTTTACATTTTGAGTAAATGGTGCAAATTGTGGCGGTTTTAAAATGCTATTACGACGGTTTCAAATGCCAAAATTTACCAAAAACACAATGGTTAGTTTCAAAATAATTTAGAAAGATGCATGAAAGGTTTAAGATGAATATACATGATTTTTATGAGCAATTAAGGTATATATACTTGAATTGTAATGCACATTCAACCATCTTGTTTCTTCCATTAATTTTCCAAAGCTTTTTGATAATTTGAACTTGATTGCTCTAGTCTTCAAGCTTTGACTTCTTTTGTTAATGTGTTTGTCTTCATCAAAACTCTAACAAAGGACAAGAAGAACTCTTATTCACATTCTCCCTTTTTTTTTATGATGATAAAACATCCTTTGAAATTTTACTTGTTCATCAATGAGTTGATTCAATATGTGAGTTTTTGAAATGTTGAGTAGTAACCAAAGGCTCAAATGGATTGAGGACGAACCAAGCGGAAGCTGGTGGGCATGTCCACCCGAGGCCGAAGAGGGCGAAAAGTGATTACATGTAACACCCGAGGGCGAGAGAGTGGTTATCGATGCGTGACGCATGACAATGAGACACTCCTAACAGCTTCTAAGGAAAAACTGAATTCACTTCGGAATGAGAGAGATCCTGAGGCTGTGTAGGTATGAGACTTCATGGTTGAAGGAAAACTTATAAGGATTAATTGGTACTACCTATATCAATAAGATGCATCTTCTTTTTGGTAGCCCGTTCCATAAGAACTTCATAGTTAAGCGTGCTTGACTTGGAGGAATTTTGGGATGGGTGACCTTCTGGGAAGTTTCCCAGAAAGTGTGTGAGTAAGGACAAAGCATACTGAAAAGTCCCGTGTTAGTTTGTGGGGTCAGTCGGTAATGCTGAAAGCAGTATGGGGCGTTACATTGAGCAGCAACTAAAATCTCCCCTATCTTGTATATCTACCCCTGAAAAGATTATGAACAAGAACAAATACAATACCTACTATTTCTCCCCCCTTTTGACATCATTAAAAAAAAGATAAACCAAAATACAGTACAAAACAAGGTGATAACATATGAATGATATATTTATAACTGAAAATTAATAGCACACAATTAGACACTTATCTCCTTCACAAGGATTTGATGTCAAAGGTGATATCAATGTTGATGCTTCTTCAAAACATCTTTTTAATCAATGAAACTTTTAGAACTACCATATCATATGGTCTTATGTCTTGAAGAATCAATCTTGATTTGACAGTGCTAGCATATGACCTTCGAATACCTACAAAACAATTAGTTACTTTTAGGTATCCAAATTTCTTTGGGTCCTTTTGCGTTAAATACCTTACTAACCCATACATACCCACTATAAAGAATACCATAATTTCTTATGTAGCAAGCATTAGTAGAACGATCTTTTGCTTTACAATAGAAACAAGTAGGTATAAAAACTTGATTCATATCATAAAACCTTTTATGACGATTTACAACATGTTCTTTCTTTTATTTTACGTTGTTGAATTCATTAGTAGCCTTTACAAACATGATTTGACTTGTGTTAGGTTTATCACAACTAGTAATGCCAAAACCACATTTATCCTTTGAAATTTTTTTACTACTTAACACATTTTCTACATCAATTTGACCATTTTCAAAATTTACAACTACTTATTTTAATTCAACAATTTTAGACTCAATAAATGAACAATTATTGCATTCTGAATTTTTGATTTAGTCTAACTCCACTTGAATGTTATTAGACATTCTTTCTAGATTTAAAACAATTTTCTTTAGATTTGAACATTTTCTAGAAAGTTTCAAAAGTCCATCATGTAATTCATGAAAAACACTCTGTAATTCATTATAAGGTGGAATAACATCATTTCATAATCACTAACCTCATGTTCTTCATCACTTGGATGATGTGAGACCATCAATGCCTTGTATGAATGATCTTCATCTGAAGATGAATTTATTACATTGTCATCCCATGCTACATATGCTTTCTTTTCTTTTTTGTGATTCTTGCTTTTGAATTTTTCTTTCTTTTCAAGTGTAAGACATTCACTATTTACATGTCCCCCTTTTCCACATCCAAAACATGTAACTCTCCTTGTTGGTGCTTCTTTGTGAATGATCTCGTTTTTCGTTTCATTTCTCAATAACTTTTCAAACTTTCTAATAAGATCATCATCGTCATCAGTGGATCCATCCTCTTGATTGCTATCACGAAATTTGACTTTTGTCTTTAATACAACATCTTTTGAATCTTTTACTTGTATTTCACGTTGCTCTAATCTCTCAAGTTCTATTTCATGCTCTTGAAGTTTTCTGAACAAGGAAGCAAATGTCATGGTAGAAAGACTCCTTTGTTCTGATATTGCAGTCACCTTTGGTTGTCATTCCCTGGTTAAATACCTGATCACTTTAAGATTTAATTCATCGTTCTTAAAAGTCTTATCGAGAGCAATTAGGTGATTGGTTAAGTGAACAAATCTCTTTTATAGAAAAAAGATTAATTCTCTGGGCTGCATTCTGAATAACTCATACTCTTTACTCAACGTATTCAATCTTGATCTCTTTACTTCGGCGATTCCTTCATGAGTTTCCACCAATGTATCCCATATTTGTTTTGTCGTTGTACATTGAGAGACACGAAAGAATTCATCTATGCTAAGTGCACTTTGAAGTATGTTGATTGCTTTCTTGTCATAAAGTACCTTCTTCTTATCATTTTCATTCCATGAACTTTTAATCTTTGTTGTCTCAACTTCAGCGACAACACTAGTAGGAACAAACAGACCATTTTGTACAGTATCCCATATATCTTCTCCTTGGGCTTCTAGATGAACCTTCATGCGAATTTTCTAAAAATCGAAGTATTCACCACAAGATAATGGAGGCTTGTTATTGCTGTCACCATCTTTGAACACCAGGTTTGTGGAAGCCATTATGGATCACAAGAGCAGATTACTTGAACCTGCTATGATACCAATTGTTAGTTTATGCGCAGTCTCTGAGAGGTGTGAATTAGATTTATTTGACTTTTCTCAATTTGAAGCGTTAGCACTGATATTGTTATTTTCCAAAAATGATATGAAAGTACATATGCTAAAAAATAAATGCAGAAAATAAAGGACACAATGATATATCATGGTTCCCATCACAATCCGAGAATACTCCAGTCCCCTCACGTTCTGTGAGAGATTTTTCACTATGTCAGATATTTGTATAAGTTGGAGTCAAACTAACCTCTAAATTTGCACATTTCCATGATCTCCTCTTAGGATTTTCATTGGAATTGGACATGAACATCGATTAACCTATTGCTAGGGGTGGAAATAGGTCAGACTAATAACAGGGACTTACGATCTAACCTACACAAGCCTAGGCCAGGCCAGACTCAGACCTAAAAACAAACTTATAATATGTCGCATGCCAGACCTAAGCTTTAAAAATTTTAGCTGGGCAGACTCAGGCTTGACATAGCCTACCTTGATCCAATCTATTTCCACTCCTACTTATTGCAATCACATTCTAGAATTTGAAACGAAGTTGCGTTCCCATCTGAGGAATTAGACATACTTCAATACACAAAAATAGAAGAAAGAAGAAAATGACGCAGACATATAAATGAAGAAGAAGATAATTTTGAAATAATAATTTTTATATAGATTTGATGTTTTCTTTTAATACCACCAAACAACTTAATAACCTCATGATTCATCAATTAAAATTTAATAAAAATAAAGTTATGTCAGCGACTTTATCCATATTATCTTTTTAATCAATTAACCGTTTAAACCTTAAATTCATGAAAAAAGACTACGTAAAAAGTTAATTAAACTCACTTATTAATTAAAAAAAAACACAAATAGTTAATCCAACTAAAAAAAAGTTGTTTCTCTCTCGTGTTAAAATCATAAACCCTACTATCGGTTAAGTATCTCACCGGCGGCGAAGGGTTTTAGGGTTTCAAAATGAAAAACCTAAACCTCTTCCGTGAGGTTCCTTTCATTCTCCGATTAAGATCCGACGACGAAAATTTTCGATTCGCCGCCTTAGATATCGAACGCAACCGCCTCTTCTTCCTCTCTTCCCACAATTTCATCTACACTTACCATCTATCTTCCTTCCATGTCCGTTCCCAATCTCTCTTTGTTTCTCTTTCTCTCTCTCTAACTATGAATTATTGATTCCTATATGTTTTGTATGGCAGGATAAAGAAGCTTGGAGTAATAACTCATTGTTATCTACGGATTATGGCAGCGTTGATCTCGAACCCGATGACAGTGTTACTTCTTTTGATTATCTTATGGAGAAGGAAGCGCTTCTTCTCGGAACTTCGAAGGGGCTTTTATTGCTTTATGATGTTGACGCTAACACAACTCAAGTTGTTGGTAACTTGGACGGTGGTGTCAACTGCATTTCCCTTAGTCCTGATGGCGAACTTCTTGCTATAATGACTGGTTTTGGTCAGATTTTGGTTATGACTCATGATTGGGATTTGTTGTATGAAACACCACTCGTTGATGATGATGATGTTCCTCAAGGCCATCACGTAAGTAAGGACTATTCACCTTTCTTCTCAATTTTATAATCTGTGTGACAATGTTTCTGTGTTTATGCTGTTGTTCATGTTGGGTTGGGTTTGGCTTATAAAGCCCAGTTTTGATAAACAACTTTATTTAACATGCAAGTGCTTACGTATAAGCTATTTATATTTCCATAACACAAGATAAATAAACTCATAATAGTTTCGTATAATACCGCTTAAGATAAAGGGAAGGAAAATTTATATCTGACTGTGATAAGACCTGCAATGATGTAGAGATAGAATGTTGGGCGGTTAAGAATCAACACGAGAATAAAGTAAGTGGAGCAGAGATGAGGATGTTGCGTTGGATGTGTGGTAAGACTAGACAAAATAGGATTAAAAATGACCATATTAGAGTGTTGGGGCAGCACTTATAGTAGAGAAGGTTGGGGAAGATAGACTCAAGTGATTTGGAGGTGGTTTGGGCACGTGGAGAGAAGACCTGTGGATTTTGTGGCAAGGAGAGTAGATCAGATGGAGAGAAGTCAAAACAATTATAGGAAGAGGAAGATCTAGAAAGACTATAAGAGAAATTATTAAGAAAGATCTCGAGATCAATGATTTGGATAGAAACATGGTCCTGGATAGAATTATGACGAAAGTTGATCCATGTAGCCAATCCCACTTAGTAGGATAGGGTTTGGTTGTTCTTGTTGTTGTACTAGTTTCGTATAAGGTATAATATTTTTTCACAAGTTATTATGGAGAGCTTATGGAAATAAGTTAAAACCAACTTATGGACCTGTCATAAGTTCTTTCCCAAATAGTCCTCACAAGTGTTTATGCATTTAGATAAGCTCAAATAAAGCTATCAAAAAAAGCCTGGATTTTATGGTGGTTTAGTTACTAAAATGTTTTTGTAAGCTTATATTGGCCAATAGAAGTTAATTAGAGAGTGTATGAAAAAATTGAGATGCAGAAGCAAGTTTCAACTCATACGAAAGAACTTTTAGTTATAGTAAGATTGTTTTATTATTTCTTTTCCACAAGTGTTTCCTAAAAAGTTTATCCAAATTGGATCTAAATATTTTTATTTTAGGCTTTTTGAACTACTAGCATATAGCATAAGTGAATGTTTGTGCCATATAGCTGTATTATTATTTGCAAATTTGTTTGTCTGAGTTTTCTTTTTATGTAAAGACTGTTCAAAATAGTGATTCTACTGTGTTTTTCAGATGGAGAAAACTTTCTCGAGGGTGGGTTTGAGCAACATCCGATATCGTGGCGAGGAGATGGAAAGTACTTTGCTACGATGAGCGTGTGTAGTTCTAATTTATTGCGGAAACTTAAGGTTTGGAATCGAGATTCAGGGGCATTGCTTGCTTCTTCGGAGGAAAAAGCTTTTGCTGGAGCAGTTTTGGAGTGGATGCCCAGTGGTGCTAAAATTGCAGCTGTATATGACAGAAAATCTGAAAATGAATGCCCTTCTATTGTTTTCTTTGAGAGGAATGGATTGGAAAGAAGCAAGTTTAGTGTTGGTGAAGGAGTTAATGCAAAAGTAAAATTTCTGAAGTGGAATTGCAGTTCTGATCTTCTTGCGGGTGTTGTAGAATGTGAAAATTATGATGCTATAAAGATATGGTATTTTAGCAACAATCATTGGTACGTGAAGCATGAAATTAGATACTTGAAGCAAGATGAAGTCAGGTTCATATGGAATCAAGAAAAACCTTTGCAATTGATTTGTTGGACTCTTGGTGGTCAGGTTACTGTTTACAACTTTGTTTGGATCACAGCTGTTACGGACAATTCCGTTGCACTAGTCATCGATGGCTCAAATATTCAAGTAACATCACTTTCCTTATCTTTAATGCCACCTCCTATGTATTTATTTAGTCTAAAATTTGCTTCCCATGTACGGGGTATGGCTGTATATTGTAAAAACTCCAAGAACAAGTTAGCTGCATTTCTTTCAGATGGTAGTTTATGTGTTGTAGAGCTTCCATCAATTGAAACCTGGGAAGAACTAGAGGGGAAAGAATTCAGTGTTGAGGCCTCTCATACTGAAATGGTGTTCGGATCCATATTACATCTTGTATGGTTGGATTCACATAAGCTGTTATCTGTTTCACATTATGGTTTTAGTCACAGCAATGACTTATTCCAAACATCACTCAAAAAGGGTGCACTTCCAGGCTTCTTTTTGCAGGAAATAGAACTTGAATGTTCTGAGGATATTGTTCCAGGATTGCTAACATGTTCTGGCTGGCATGCAACAGTTTCAAAACAAAATACCCTTAAAGAGGTTGTTATTGGCATTGCTCCAAACCCTGCTAGTAATTCTTCGGCATTTATGCAGTTTTCTGAGGGTAAAATCAAAGAGTATTTATCGAAAATAGGCACTGGTGGTGGATCTCTAGAGCAAGAATTTCAAGGATTTTCCGCAGTCTGCCCCTGGATGGGTGTAGCGTTGGTCGGAAGTGTTGGCCAGTCAAAACCAGTGCTTTTTGGACTGGATGAGATTGGCAGATTGCATACTAGCGGGGGTATAGTGGTTTGCAACAACTGCAGCAGTTTTTCATTTTACTCAAATTTGGCAGACCAAGTAATAACACATCTAATTCTTGCAACTAAACAAGATCTGCTTTTTATTGTTGACATTGTTGATATATTTAATGGGGAGTTTGACTCAAAGTATGGAAATTTCGTCCGCAGTAACAGCAGAAAAAAGGAAGAAAATGAAAACTACATACATATATGGGAGAGAGGTGCTAAAATTGTCGGGGTTTTACATGGAGATGAAGCTGCCACTATAGTGCAAACTACTCGGGGAAACCTAGAATGTATTTACCCTAGAAAATTGGTTTTGGTTTCTATCATTAATGCCTTAATTCAAAAGCGATTTAGAGATGCGTTACTCATGGTCAGGAGGCATAGGATAGATTTCAATGTAATTGTTGATTATTGTGGTTGGCAAGCATTTTCACAATCAGCTTTTGAATTTGTCAGGCAGGTCAACAATCTGGGTTACATAACTGAGTTTGTTTGTTCTGTAAAGAATGAAAATGTTATAGAGAAACTCTACAAAAATCATGTGTCTGTTCCCTGTTCAGAGGTTGCTAATGTTATTCTAGCTGGAGCCCTTGAAAATTGTCATGCTGATAACAAGGTTTCTTCGATTTTGATGGCCATAAGGAAAGCACTTGAGGAACACTTTACAGAAAGTCCTGCAAGGGAGCTTTGCATATTAACCACTCTTGCTCGGAGTGAGCCTCCGTTACTTGAAGATGCTTTAAAGAGAATAAAAGCCATTCGTGAAAAGGAGTTGTCTCATGCTGATGATCATATGAGGATGTCTTACCCTTCTGCTGAAGAAGCTTTGAAACATCTGTTGTGGTTGGCTGACGGGGATGCTGTCTATGATGCTGCTTTGGGTCTTTATGATTTAAAACTCACAGCTATTGTGGCATTGAATGCCCAAAAAGATCCAAAAGAATTTCTTCCTTTCTTGCAAGAGTTGGAGCGTATGCCTACACAATTAATGCAATATAATATCGACCTTAGGCTGAAAAGGTTTGAAAAGGCTCTCAGACATATTGCTTCTGCTGGAGATTCATATTATGATGATTGTATGGAACTTGTGAATAAAAACCCTCAACTTTTTCCATTGGCTCTTCAACTTTTTACTGACCCTGCCAAAAAGATGCCATTCCTAGAGGCTTGGGGTGATTATCTTAGTGATGAAAAGTACTTTGAAGAGGCTGCAACAATTTACTTGTCCTGTTTCAATTTGGATAAGGCTCTGAAGTCTTATCGTGCTATTAATAACTGGAGTGGAGTGCTTACTGTTGCTGGGTTCCTTAATCTGGGAAAGGACGAAGTACTGCATCTTGCCGGTGAACTTTGTGAACAACTTCAAGCGCTTGGTAAACCTGGTGAAGCTGCCAAAATTGCCCTGGACTACTGTGGAGATGTTAACTCTGGTGTGAATTTATTAATTTCTGCAAGAGATTGGGAGGAGGCTTTGAGGGTTGCTTTAATGCATAGAAGAGAGGACTTAATTAAAACCGTAAAGGATGCATCTATTGAATGTGCAAGCACACTTACCAATGAATATGAGGAAGGCTTAGAGAAAGTGGGGAAGTACTTGACCCGTTACTTGGCTGTTCGACAGAGAAGATTACTTCTTTCGGCCAAGCTCCGGTCAGAGGAACGTACAGCTAGTGATCTGGATGATGATGCTGCTTCAGAAGCTAGCAGTAATTTTAGTGGAATGAGTGCATACACCACAGGGTACGTAATTTTCTTTGATCCCATATACATTGCTAGATACTTTGGGAGATATATTCTGTATCGTATTACTCTGACTGAGGATGGATTCTGGCCTCTTAACATGTTATAATGAACTAAACCGAGAGACCCTATGCTCTTTCCATAATCATCTTAGATGTATTAAATAAGCGTGCTGTTTTATATTCTTATGCTTATGCAGAAGATTGATAGTTAGATGCTCTTTTGGTTTTTAAAATTGTTGTCTGTATCATAATATTCACATTAAATGAATTTATTTGTCTTCATGTAAAATGATGTGACCTTTGAATCTCGAGGTTGTTTGTGGTGAATGTTTCACACATCCTACCTTCCTGTGCCCTTTTAGGATTGAAGAACCATTGCCACATTCAAACTCATGTCTCTCTCTTAGTTAGTAGCATCTGCTGCCCCTGCAGCCAGAGGGCATCCGAGTCTGGATAATCTTTGTTTCCTAAGCATCCGTATTATTTGACCTGGTCTTCCATTGTGTCCACAAATGAGCTGCTCTTGTTCCTCATTTTTTTCAATGTGAATAGAAAAGTCTCCTGTTTAATTACACATTTACACCTATGTTTGATTTAGAGAACTATTACAGTTGATGATAAAATTGGTTTATTTTTGCTTTTCATTTAAAAAAAAAGAATAACAAAGGTAATTTTGACATCATTGTTATACTTATTTCTTGTGTTATACTTTTGGTGCGTGGGACTTCATTGATTTTCCTGATTTCATCCACAGAACCCGGAAAAGTTCTGCTGTTTCTACTATTTCAGCTGCAACTACCAGGGCAAGAGAGGCTAGGCGTCAGAGGAAGAGAGGAAAAATCCGTCCTGGGAGGTATGTAAACATGAGACTTTATTCACACCTGTCCTTCCTCGTGTACCTTCGTTTTTCATTAGCCACAATTTTGCAGTGCTGGTGAGGAGTTGGCCTTGGTGGATCATTTGAAAGGCATGTCTCTGAGAGTGGAATCAAGACGTGAGCTGAAATCTTTGTTGGTTTCCCTTATGATGTTTGGGGAGGGTGAAACAGCAAGGAAGCTACAGCAAATGGGTGAAAACTTTCAATTGTCTCAGATGGCAGCAGTCAGATTAGCTGAGGAGACTATATCAACTGAGACCATAAATGAGTATGCACACACTTTGGAGCAATATACCCAAAAAGTCAGGGATGAAATGCACAATTCTGAGGATTTGTCGTGGCGGTTGAAAGTTTTTTTGAGACATGAGTAAGCTCAAAGCTCAACTTTTAACATAAAGATCCTATTTTGTAAGTTTATATAGCATGCAGTTGATGATGTTGCTTTTTTATTTGAAGGGCTTGAATCTATTTCTGTGCAATTCCGCAGAATTGAATTTGCTACTCTGAAATGAAAGTTTATGCCCTAGGAGAGTGACTTTAGGGTTCTCAAATGTGTCAATTGAGAGTAATAATGCGACACAAATTTAGTGACAATTTATTTGTTTGTATTCATTTGTGTTTTTTTAATAACAATTTACACTTATTATAATTTATTTTTAATTGCAAGAGGAGAAAATATGGCTTAAAATGAAATTATTGGATCTCTTTTTTTTATTCATTTTATTAGTTAATATTTTATTTCAATTCATAGTCATATTTCTCCTATTTCTCCATCTCATGGGATGGGAAGATCGAACAAGGAAATGCAGTTTTAATGCAGTCTTAGTATTCCTCTTTTGATTTTTTTTTTAAAACTTTTAGACATTTATAAAAACTCAATTTTTTTGGTCTTTCTATCTATCTATTTTTTTTTTTTTGGTTTTTTAGTCCCGCTTCAAATTATCATGTGACGCTGAGTAGATACCACATCATTAAATATTTTATCTAAAAAATGATAAAAAATTACAAAATTTATATTATAGTTTTACATAGACTTGTAATTATTAAGATGATACTATTAAAAGAAAACAAACAAATATTATATATAACATTATAATGATCATTGTGTTCATTTATCCTCTTTTTTGAATCCTAATTTTAAAATTCACAACTATAGTTTATCATCGTTCTCCTTTCTTTTGCTATCATTTTTCAGTATCAAATAATATTTCATTGAACCATCGTTTACGAAATTTGCCATCGTTGTTCTTCATTCATCCAGCTTCCATTTATGAAATCTACTTTTGAAGGAGGCAGAAAGTTCAACCGCGACGAAAAGCAACGAAGAAGTGACATCTACTATCTATCTACTATCTATCTATTATAATTCAATTGCATGAACTCTCAAAATTGCCCTTTCATCACAAGTTATTTACACTAACAAAAGGACATTTTAGTAATCAACTAATGTTTACTTTTTTTGAATCTCAACTCCTATTATATCTTGACAAGTGGCATTCATTTTCAACCTCTACCAATAAAATCACAATTAAATATTACATACACTCATTCTCTCTTCATTCAAATTTCAAATATCTCCCACATTTCTTTTTCCCACACTTTCTCACTTTCATTTTAATTTTTTTCTCTATTTATTTATTATCACTAAAAATATCAATAATTTATTTTTTAATTTTAATAAAATTAAAATTTTATTTATCTCATGGATCACTATCAACACAATATCTATTTTATTTTAATCAATCATTAATTTGAGAGACAAAATTAAATATTAATTTTTTTCTTTCTCCATCTCATGATTCCTTTTTTTTTTCTTTTTATATAACTATTTAATACAATTTAATTTATATGATTATTGTTCATTTTACAATTAAGTATATCATTTTAAATTTTGCATTTGTATCTAAATACATTTTATATTGCATCAAATAATTTTTTTATTTCACGGATCATTATCGCATCAAAATTTCCTGTTTTGTCTTTTTTCATCTTACGAATGTTTTTTTTTTTTTGCATGATTATTTAATACAATTTAAATTGTATAATTATTTTTCAATTTATAATTAAATAACTCACTTTAAGTTTACATCTGTATATAAATACATTTTAATATGTATCAAATAAACTTTCTATTTTACGAGTCACTAAAAAAATAATACATATTTTATTTTAATCAATAATTACCTTAATTTGAAAGATAAAATCTTTATTATCAAATATTATTTTTTTTTCATTTTACAAGTCCCTTTTTTCTCTTTATATGTAATTACAATCGTATTTATATAATTATTGTTCATTTTAAAATTAATAACTAATTTTAAATTTAAATACATATATAAATTCATTTTATAACGTCTAAATTTACATTTAAACATACTTAATATTGTATCGTATAATTTTACCCGTGCGGGAGCACGGGTATCTTACTAGTTTTGTCTTAGTAATGTGATATGCTGTTTTTTTTACGTTTAGAGTTTAGTAAAAATTTGAAACCTAAAGTGAACTTTTTTTTTTAATCGTTTTTTGGTCTTATTTGCTATTTTGTCATTCTTGTGGTCTTTCTTTTTTTAAGCGTAATTTGTGATTCCATTTCGTATTTTGAATAATTTGTTTGGTTTGTGGTTCCATTTTGTATTTTGAATAATCTATTTGTTTATTATGAATAATTTGTTTGTAAAGTTTAATCCAAATTGTTTATTTTGAATTGTGCATTTTAATTTGTTATTAAGATCATATCAGAATCAGACAATTAAGTTAAGAATACATCATATGGATCAATTAGTAAACAGCCATGTTAATTGGTACATTAATGGAGAAGTCTCTGAAATGAATTGAAAATGGAATATAGACTAATGTCATTTATGCAGTTGGAAGGTTTGATTAAAAACGAGGGATATAAGAATATTACGTGTATGTGGTATTAGAATCTTACGTTTAGCTTTTCTCATGACCTTAGACCCCTTAATTGTGATAATGATGTGCTTAAATTTGCTGAAGATGTCAGTGAATTTGAGTTAGTAGATGTGTACGTGGAGCATTTCATTGATACTTTCGAGGTGATAGATGAGGCAAAACTAAGACATGATTATGATTTAGAAGTACATCGTAATGGTGAATGTGCTCCAAATTCTGATGATGAGGAAGTACAAGTACACGATGTTGATGATGAAGTACAAGTTCAGGTTGGTGTAGGGGATACCATATGTAGTGAAAATGTTGATGATGAAGTACATGTTGGGGTGGTGCAAGGATAACACAGGTGTTGAAAACGTTGATGATGAGAATGTGAGCCATGGTGATAATGAGGCATTAGGTGAAGATGTGAGCCATAAATTTCAGTTTGAGCAAGATGATGGTGATGATTTTGATCAACCACACACACCTCCTGATAGTGAAGATGAAGAGGAACATGTCAAACTCAGACTCCAATAAAAGCCTCGTGTTTGAGAAGAGTTATGTATGTTTAGTGGCTTGCAAGTATCGTTTTGCAAAAACTTGTAGACCGCTTATAGGTTTGGATGCTTGTTTTTTGAAAGGAGACTTTGGTGGAAAATTGATGGCAGTTGTAAGGGCGGATATAAATAATCAAATATCTTATTGTTTATGCTATTGTAGAGGCTAAGACAAAAGATTCTTGTGAATAATTCATATACCTTCAACTGGTTGACTTGTAAGATATAAATCAGAAGCATATGCAGTCATGTCATAACATGTATATGGAAAAACAAGAAACAACCAGAAGAATATGTATCTGTTATTACAGGTTTGTGTCAGCACCTTGCCAACAACATGATTTATGTCTAAAACTGCTGCTTATTTTATGCAAAAAAAATTGTATTGTTTTTTGTGTGAAGGAAATCTATTTTTAAGAACACTTACTCACATATAATCAACCCTAATAATGAGTCAGAATTGTGGCCTTTATACCACTAATTAGCAATCAATACACCAGTGATGAGAAGGGGAATTGACCGTCCTAAAAAGATGCGAAACAAGGTCAATGATGAGTCTAAAAATTCACATGTGCTTTCTAGAAAGACCGCAACAGTTACTTGCCATACGCGTGGAACCATGAGACATAATATGAGAAGTTGTAAGAGAAATAGAGTTGCTGACTGGACCATACCAAAAGGTGCAAATAAGAATAGAGGGTGGAAATAAGAAGACTACACAGACTGAAGGTGAGAAAAATACACAAGAAGGTGGGGGGGTTGAATTGTGTTCTCTAATTTGCGTTGCTTCTGAACAGAGTTCAGATTCTAAACAATAGTTCAGATTCTGATAACAAGTTGCAGCGGAATAATAAAAAAAAGCAAGTAAGTAACAAATGAACACACTGAGATTTATCCTGGTTCCTCCTAAATTGAGAGTAGTTCAGTCCCTTGCAGTACAAGATATTTTTCACTATAATCAAACCATGATTACAATTGCTTATGCCCTCGAGCATAAGACTTTTCTTTGCTCATACCTACAACCTAAGACTTGCCTTCTCAATCAACATCTGATTAAGACTTCCTGATTAGATCCTCAGATCCTAAGACTTTCCTGCTTATACCCTAAAGTACAACACTTCCTGCTTAAATCCCACGGACTCAATACTTCTTGCTCAAACTCTCAGCCTAAGACTTTCCTGCTTAGATTCCACGAATCCAAGACTTCCTGCTTAAATCCCATGGATTCAAGACTTCCTGCTCAGACTCTCAGCCTAATACTTTCTTGCTTAGATTTCATGAATCCAAGACTTCATGCTTAAATCCCACGGATTCAAGACTTCATACTCATACCCTCGAGTACAAGACTTCCTGCTTAGATTCCACGAATCCAAGACTTTCATGCTTAGCAGAATAGACAACAAGGTGTACTTGATATTCAATCAGAGGTACAGGGAAATAACTATAACAAAGATCATAACACTTAAGATTTCTAAGATATTCATTGCTTAAGAAATATTAAGGCTTTGTACAATTTACAACAGATAACAGAAACTCTGCATACTCGATGTTGTTGTTGATCTTGTTATTCTTCTATGTTGATAGAAGCGTGAGACCCTTCTTTTCTTCTTGGCCATCTTTCTTTATTCCTTGTTGTTAATCCAGATTGAATCTTCAACTACTTAAATAGCAAATACAAAAGAATAGTTGTTGGAAGAGATAACTTGCACAAGTGTCATTGTTACTTCATAGTACTAAGAGACGTTGAAGATAGATACACAAAAAGATCTTTATCCATTGTGTAACTTGTTTAACTGTAGCGTCTTCCGTGAGCTGTACTATAGATCCGTTGAGAGTGGATATTCGTAAAGCATGTCAACTCTCCTTGAGTCATGTGAACACAGAGTCTAACTGACAAACTGATTTGACAATGTAGCTTGCTTTATGCTGTACGAATCACTTAACTTTGTCTATGGTTCTGAATGATCACTAGAAGCTGATACATTCAATAAGTGTAGAGATAACATATTGCTCTTCTGATGCTGATATATTCAGCTTCGGAGTCTATGCAATCCTATATCATCAGACTTCACTTAAGAAAGTTCTTCAGTTCTGAACCATCAGAAGTCAAGAACTCAGCTTCTCTCAAATGTGTTCTCTTAACAGATTTCGAGTAGATTCTCTTTAAGCTTTGGAACCTGCATACTTAAAACACACATTAGATAACACAATTGTTCTTTCAATACTTTGTTATCATCAAAACCTAAAGGATATATGTCATGAACAAATCTTGTTCTAACAAAGACAACATGTGAAACATAGATTGGAAGTTTATCACAATCATCCCAACATACCCAACCATCTCAAGAATAATTGCAATTAGGGTGCTATATGAACAAGTTGTTATTTTGCTATTATGGATAGTGATGGTTATGAAAAATTTGTTATTTTGCTGTTATGAACAAATATGTCAAGTTCATGTTATGAACATATTGATCATTTTTATGTTATGAACAAGTTTTCCTAATGATTTTAATGTTATAATTATAAACGATGTTATTTTACTTTTAAAATGGAGCTATTTTCCTATAAGTGACCTATAATATTGGCACTATGAAAAAGTTATATGAAGACCCGGTAAAAAATGGCCCGTCAAAAATGGCCCGGTAAAAAAAAAGAAAATATCAGTCATAATAATGATACTATATCAGTCAAAATAAAGTCACTATACCAATGATAATAATGACCGTTAAAAAATGGCTGTACACTTTATACCATTTTTATGGCCTTACACTTGTACCAATTTATACTAGTTTTACGACCTTACACTTTATACTAGTTTTATGTCACTACCATTTATACCAATTTTACGACGTTACATTTATAGCAGTTTTATGGCCTATAAAAACAACATGTTATAAAACACCAAACTTATGCCAGTTCACACATTTATAGAAATTTACATCAACATTTCATTTTCATTCGTAATCAGTTGATAGAGATTTAGATCAATTCATAATCAAAAGTTATTTTCATTCATAAAAACTTGATACATAAGTTACACCAGTTTACATCAATCTAACTACTAAACAAAAATACCATAACTGTTAAGTATAACAAATGTGAGTAGTATGGGTGATAGTTTCACATTAGTTAAAAATGTGGAGACATGAATATTTATAAGTGGGAGAACCCATACACCTATCACCTTAAGATTTTGGGTGAATATGCGGTGTGTCTCTCACAAAGGTGTTGCTCTAGAAAAGAAGTCCCACAATATTCAATACTCCCTATCGTTAAAACCACCAAACTTTGGTATCATGAACATTTGGTTCGAGTGAAAGACCGACTAATTTGTATCGAAAGTACTCCCACAGGTGGTGGGTATGAGATGTCTAGTTGAAAAGTGTTAACAGCGGTACAAGTGTATATGAATGAAAAGAGCTTCCGCGTAAGGGGGAGCATTGTGGATAAACTCACACTTGAGGGGGAGGGAGAGTGTTAAGTATATTAAGTGTGAGTAGTATGGGAGAATTCATACACCTATCACCTTAAGGTTTTAGATGAATATGTGGTGTGTCTCTCGCAAATGTGTTGCTTTCGAAAATAAATCTCACAATATTCAATGCTCCCTAGTTGTAAAAACCCCAAACAATAAGAACAAGGTTGTTTAAAACCTAAAGCACATAAATCCCACTTCATTACATTTGATGCTATTAGTTTAACTAGCAACACAAAAGTCATGACAAATGTAAACCTCAATGCATTTAAAATTTTTTTATCATCATTTTCAACTAGTAATAAACCCGTGCGTATGCACGGATTCTGGTATGATACACGATTTTTGTTAACAAATATGAGTTGACAATAGAAAAAAATGCATATATATATATATATATATATATATATATATATATATATATATAATAAAAAAGTACATAAAAAGTCCAATATATTTTTGACATATATATTTTTAAAATGACATAAAAAAGGAAATAAGCATTCATATTTAATGAATAAGTGCATCATATCATATTCTATTAATATATATAATAGTTAAGACATAGGAATAAACAATTTTCATGTTAGAAAAATAAAATGTATAGAACATTATTAATCTGACTTTATAAATGTAAACATACAATGAATAAAGTAACGTAGTATTGAAAATATTTGGGATTACTGAATTATATCTAAACATGGCCTAATATGAAACAACAACACAAATATAAAAGGAGGTAGGGTTTCATATAATCTATCCTTGAATTTCAGCATGGAAAGTCTAAAAGTTATCAACGTTTCTCACACAACCGCAACCATTGGCAGGTTCTTCATTTTTGTTGTGTATTACTTGTGACTTATTTGGTTCAATAGTTGATGTTCATGCTTTATGTAGTTTTTAATGCTAACTTTCAAATTATTTGATGTAGTTTATCATGTTGGAAGGAAGCCGGTGTTAAAGCTCTTATGCGCATGCTCGCTCGAATCAGGATCTCATATAATGTGCCAAACATGGTTGTTGATAGTAACAACGAAGATCCTCAACGTTAAATGTTGATTTGCAAATAAAATTGTTCTTTAAAAATGGTAATTTTACTGCAACGCTCATGTAGGTTTTGAAATTGAAAGTTGTTTATTAAGACAACATTGTGATGTTCAATGAATGTATCAGTGGTCTGACACAATGTTGGTCAAGACAATGAAAATGGTGATGCAAGAGCATAATACAAATGAAGATTATTAACAAAGATCTTAGGAGTCAGTTTAACACAATCTTGTTGTAATATGCTTTTAAAGTAAACTCTACTTCAATTAGGTCTTTTAAGGGTTGTAACATGACATGGTTCACGAATTTTTGAAACAGAGGATATAAAGCTCAAAATTTAATTTGTAACCCACCCTATTCTCCTTGATGATCTTCAATCCTACATTCAGCTAATTCGACACATACACTTAAGTTTCGAGAGAATTTTGAAATTTTAACGGTGAAGATGTGATGGTTTGAGAACAACTGAGGTTTTTTCTTGAAGTGCCTGTCACCTACTTTCATTTGATAGTCACACAATTTTGTTTTTGTTAAGAATTTTGGTCACCCTTTGATTCTTGATATGGTGGTCACCTACCTAGTCTTGTTTTTGTTGAATATTTTAGTGACCTCTTTTGATTGTTTTTATCCCTAATTTTTTCCTGGACCGCTTCTTTGAAGCTTTCTGTCCACTAGGATGCCCTAATTTTTACCTAAGTCATTTTTTTCTTCCAATTTTGACTTAGCGGGTTTTTCTTTCTTTTTCTTTTTTGTTGAAATATTGTGGTTGTCTTGTTAATGGTTGGTGAGGAACAACCATTGTGAACTTTTGAGTTTTCACGATCTCTTCGAATGATGTATATAGGGAAAAAGATGTGGTTGATCCTCAGATGGGATGTTTTTCTTTCAAAATTTGAATGCATAGCCAAATTAACAGAAGACTACCCGGTCCCTGGTTAAGATTACAATTTTTTTCATACATAAAGAAACATAAACTTCTAGGCTCAAAGGGATTGAGTGAAAACTAACTCCTTATCTCTTCAGTGTTTGGGAATTTTAAACAATACCTTACATCATCAGCAAGGTTTTATTCAAAAGCATACCTTAGCAACTTTGGTTAATTTATTTTCGTATTCTCCCTCTGATTTTTGCTTAAACAATATGGTGGAGAAAGAGGAGTGAAGTGGGAGAAGTGTTGACATTTTTTTTTGCGATAAACAAGAAAAAACGAGTGAACACGAAAGGAATGATTAAAAAATGCATGATCATTTTATTACTATTACCATTCGAAAACAACAAAATTTAAAATACAAACAGTATTAAGCAAATAGATAAATTAAAAATTATAACGTGGCTTTAATATCAGGTTCACGAATTTTATTGCATCTGAAGGCTATCAATGATTCTTCTGTCTTTAATTTTGGAGTTAGCTCGCGTACTGCAGTTTTTATTTGTTGAAAATCCCTAACTTTTGCTTGGACCGCTCTTTCGAATTATTAGTCCAGCGGGATGACCTTTTTTTGCCTAAGCCGCCCTTTCGAGTTTTCGACTTAGCGGATTTTTTTTACCGAGTCGGAGTTCTCGGGGAGTGGAAGTACCTCTCCATCCCTCGTTGTAAGAATTAAAGCTCTGCTGCCCCTTGTCGGTGATGAAGGGAAGGGTGATCAATATTTTGCAATTGAGAAGTGACAATATGATGCCCCACACTTGCACTCAGTCATTTTTTATCTCATTTTTCGTCAAAGTTCATAAGGCTATCAAAACCTCTCATACTTTCTCTTTCAATTTGTTAACTTCGCGTTTCAGAACCTCTTGCCTTAACACAAATTCCTCTATGACTTGCGAGAATGAGTTCAATATGAGTGTGTAAGACCATTTGGCTTTTATCGGGTGAGCGACGACAGAGTATGCATTAGGTATGAATGCTATGAAATGAGATGCAATATGTTGGGAGTTTTTTTTTTCTCTTAATGAATGCAATGCAACACCATGTGTGAGCTCATAAAGGTACAAATTTTGGATAGTATGAGTAATAGCAAAACAATCTATACAGGAAGGTTCCTTACGAACGGACAATTCTAGATTTTTTCTACCCAACCCCTTACAAAGGTTAGCTCTAGGAATTTTGTTGGTTTTAAAAACAAACCCATGGTCAATGACTCCTTTGAAACTTCACCACGAGTATGGTCTAGCCAACTCACGGTGAAATCCCAAAGGATCTCCCTTAGGCGGAGCCTTCACATTAACCCAGTGAGATATTCATCTCGTAGGCCATGATATAGGCTCTCCTTGTTCCACATTGGGTATGAGTCCTAAAAAGGTTCCTAGAGTCATAAATCCTATTTGAATCCCCGGGAAACTAAAATGTTTCTCTTTAGCCTTTCCTAAAGTGAACAAGAGAGTGGTCGACACCCAAAGTTGACGTGACAAGCCCTTTATTTCTGCGCTCGAGCAAGGGCTTAGAGGAAAACTGTTATAGGCCGACCATATTAATCTCCGTCGATCACTTAGAGGGAACATTAATCCTTCCAAAATATTCTTAGCACATAAGGAGTCTCATCTTAATGATCACAAAAAGATTTTAATTGCATTCGCATTCAAGGACTGTCTGCAATTTACTCATAACAAATAACAAGTTAGTTATTCTCTCTCTCTCTCTTTCTCTCTCTCTCTCTCTCTCTATATATATATATATATATATATATATATATATATATATATATATATATATATATATATATATATATATATATATAAGGAGCCAAATTCAAGTAACAAGTTTCAAACACAATTTAAATTCACTCTTCTTCCTCATATACTGACTTGAGCATTAGAGCTCATAACCACCATCACTTCCTATCCTCATTCCATTTATGGTTCCTTAACATAACAATTATGAAATATCTTGACCTAACTTAAATGGAGAATAACATCTTAGAAGTTTGTTGTTGTAGTAGCCAACAAGTCACAAACAATATTTGAGGAACATGGTGCCATCAATTATATCTGATGTGGAAGGATGCAAGGTGATATGATTCCAGATTGGGATAAAAACACTTAAACAACTAGGTGTTCTCGTCTATAGAGTACACCAACTGACGAAGTGGATGAAGTCGATGAAGTGGAGTCTAAAGAGAAATCTCAACCATAGTTGTAGTCTTGATTTTGAGAATCATACAAAGACATTGTTTGAAGGAAGTGTTTCTTTTGACAAAGTAAATTATGGGGGAAATGAATATCAAGAAAAAATATCGCTGTTTAGAAGAAAGAAGGAAACTCAAAGTTAATAGAACAAAATAAAGAGAAATGTTATCAACTAAAGCTATTTATAAAGAGGGTAAAAAATTTAGGTAGATTAATCTCTTGAAGAGTTGAGAAGAATTAGGGGATTGTTGGAATAATCAAGTGTATCGAGTAATTTCATTTTTGTAGATTGAGCCAAAGTTTATAATGTCTAGTTTTTTGTTTTACAGTGCAATGAATACCATTATTCACACAATAATTACTAGTTATGTCACATCATCCACATATCAAGGTTAGTAGGTAATACAACACAAATAAACATTTCCTTACACATTAAAATAATTAAAGTGTTAGTCGAACTCGGGCAAACAAACATTTTTAAGGTTAGCCAAATGTTCCTCAAAAGATACTAAGTCAGACAAGTATAAACACAGTCGAACATAAGTCAACTAAATTTTTCACAAGTCTACTAAAGTCTATCGTGGTCGCCCAGATTCTAGACTCAATAAACACATAATAACACTTGATAATTTAGTTTTATAACAATGTTTAGTGTTAATATGCTACTAACAAAATATGATGAAGATTGTGGAACCACAACCTAGGAAAGTTGTGCACAAGGAATATCAATATAGGAGACACGCTGAGAAACAAGAGACATATCTCAAAGTAAAGGGGAAACTCACATACTACCCATCTAAATAGCCGAATGAGATAACGTATTTGTATACTACAATTATATGACCACTAGGATTGTTTTATATATAAATACCATAAACTATTTTATGCATTCTATCTTTACTTTAATTTATTTTTATGCATTTTTTAGATTAGTATTAAACATCTCCACACCTGGACTTAACGCTCTTTAGAATAATTAATAAACTCATTGATGAGAGTGTTTATTTTTCAAATAATCATTTGAAAATAATAAAATCACTCTTAAGAAAATTACTCATTCTCAACTAACTTTCACAATTCGACAATAGTGAATTTAATGTGTTTAGTTTGTATGTTAATCTTTTAAAAATACATTTCATAAAAATGTTCAACTTTAACTTTTTATATTTTAAGATAAATTAATAGCATTAATGAATGGATATGTTTGAAAGGAAGAAACACATATTAAAGTGCATAAAAACTTATATTTAACAATTAAAAAAAATCTTTAAATGAGACATAATTTAAAATAAAGAGTGTTATTTATAATTTTTTAATTTAGTTTAGAAGATGTTATTTAGTTTAGATATGGATGTAGTATTTGTTTCGCTAGAAGATCAATCAAATAGTGAGACATAAGATAACAGACCGCACAAAAAAGGGCCCAACCGGGTTCGAACCGGTGACCTCTTGATCTGCAGTCAAATGCTCTACCACTGAGCTATGGACCCTTGGATGCCAGCACTGCTTGATACATAAATATCAACGCAAATAATAGCTCAAGAACATTAACAAATATATACTGATTCATAATCTTGTTCACTTTCTTTGAAAAAAGAAATTATCGTTGAAAATAATCTTACCTCAAACGTCACACATACATTAAGATACATTAAGGAGTATATTAAATTGAGATTTTGATAAAACAAAAACGTTTGAGGACCATAATAAGATAAACATATAGTAATAGGAATAGATCTATATAAATAATAAATATTTATCATGTGTGTGATGCATACATTAGAGTTGTTCATGGTATAGTTCATAGAGAAAACCGTACCGAACCGAAACAAATCATAATAAAAATTTATTTGAACTGAATCGAACCGTTTCACTTTACTTAGAACCGAACCGAACCAAAGTCATTAGTTTGGTATACCGTTTAGAAATTCTGAACCGTACTGAACCGATAGAAGACAATTTTTCCAAACCGAACCGTTTATTAAAAAACCGAACCATTAAACTATTTTTCAAAATTTTAAAATAATAAAAATTAAGGGCCCGTTTGTTTTGGCTTTTTTTAAAAATGATTTTTATAGTGTAACATAATTTTGTAGAAAAAATGTTTACAAAGAAACTTTTCATAAAAGCTTCAAATGAAAATTTGGTTTGAATAGTTATTCTTAAAATGTTATTTTAGGTATTTTATCATTTTATCGAATTTTTTTTTGAATATCAAAATTTCAAAAAATCACTTAATTTTGAAGCTATTTCAAATAGCTTTTCATGAAAATCATTTTTGAAATACAACTTTTTTAAAAAATGGTGATTTTGACTATGTTTTGGTCTTCAATAATGTATATTAATGTTATAAAATGTCAAAATTAGTTTTTTAATTTATAAAAAACAAATTTAAAAAAACTTATAATATTTTGAAAAACGTTTTTGTAGAATCTATTTTCAAAAATACAAAGAAAAAATCCATTTTTTTAAAGCTGAAACAAACTGACCCTAAAACTTGTTTTTAGTACTTTTAATTTTCAATTTCGGTTCAGTTCGGTTACAGTTTCTGTTCGATTCGGTTTCAGTTCGGTACGGTTCTAAAACTGTTTCGTATAATATGGTTTAGTTCACTAACCAAACATAACGGTTCGGTTATTTTAACATCAATTTGGTTCATGGTTTTTTTTGAACAACCTTATACATGATAACAAATAGAATAATACTTATTTTATTAAATTATTTATAAAATGACAAAATTGATATTTATTATATTAAAATAAAAATATAATTGTCTGAAAGAATTACTATTTTTTTTAATAGTGTAATGCTGACTTGTGCCTTAGAATAATTGACAAAGAATTCTAAAAGAATTAAATATATATATATATATATATATATATATATATATATATATATATATATATATATATATATATATATATATACTTTTTAAAACATATAGATTTATTTCTTACAATCTAACTTCTTATCTCATACAACATATAAGTTTAACATTTATCTAATAAAAATTTCTCTTTAGTTTAATTGATATTTTTGTATAACATAAAACACTTATAGTTCTCTTACATTTCAACCATCCAACTTAACTTTGATGGTTAACATCACATTTTGTTTCTTCTTTGTTTTGTACTATGTATCCAAAACATTTAAATTGTGTAACTTGTGGTATAACATGATTTTTAACCTTCACATTTAAGTTAGAAACACTCGTTTTTTCTAAATTTACATTTCATATAGTATGTCTTACTTCTTCTCAAGCGAAATTCATACACTTTTAAGTCATGTCTCTTACCTCTTATTTAATTTCTCTCTCGAGTCTCGACTCTTTAAATGGAACTGTATCATGTTCAAAAAAGCATACATTTTGGTTCTAGCTCTATGATGTGTTTCGTAAATACATCCAAAAGTAAAGTAAAAAGGTAAGAATTTAAGGTTGAACTTTGGGGCAGTCTAGACACTATATCATACATCTTCTCCAAAAAAACCAAACTAAGTGCATGTCTTTTTATTCTCTAGACGTTTCTCTATCACATACCGTGGTAAATAGATCGCTTCTATGGTTGATCTTCCAAGCATAAAATCAAATTTATTAACAATAACTTGAGTTTCTTTTCTTACTATTCATTCGATCAATATTTCCTATAATTTCACGACATGCCTCATATGTTTAATATCTCTATAATTTGTAAAGTTTTGTATGTTCTCCTTATTCTTATAGATTGGCCTTAAAAGTGTTTCTTCATTATTCATCATACATGTATTTTGCCCTCATAATTTGACCTCATAATTTTGCTAAAGGCTTCGTGAGCCACACAATGCCTCAACTCCAAATTTGTCCACACTTAAATATGTATGTTGTCTAGTACAACCGCCCTAGTATTACTCTTTTTTTTATAAGCTACCCTAGTATTACTCGTATTTTACAATTCTTGTTTTACCTCATGTTTTTTAATTTGATCCTAGTAGTTCTAGTTTTGATAATCTTCTTTAATATCTAGTATGTTAGGATCTCGTAAGAGGTCATATCATGCACTAAATAAATTATGAAAGTATTTGTTTCATCTATCCTTTACACCATTTTCCAATAAGTGAAAAACAACAATTTCACAAAAAATATATTTAATTAGTTTAAAAATAAACTAATTAATATTCATATTTTGCAATTTTGATAAAAGATTTAATTTTAAAATAACATAATTTCAAAAAATTAATTATTAAAATTTAGGTTTAATAACACTTTTGGTTCCCTATTTCAGGCCATTCACGAAATTAGTTCTCGTATTTCAAACTCAAACATTTTTGGTCCCTTATCACTTTTTGTACTCAAAATTGATGACATGTCCATTTTTTTTAATGTCATGCCACTTATATTGTTAACTTTTTATGTTCCACAAAGATTCATATATGATGGTGTGTCACGTTATAAAATTTACATGTATTTTAAAAGTTAATACAACATCAATTTTTAGTGTAAATATGTGAATGACTAAGCAAAATTATTTGAATTTGAAATATGAGGACTAGTTCTCTCAAACCCCATACCTCATTTTCCTAACGAGGGATCATTAAAGGCTTATTCTTCACAAAGACGACCTGATGGTGATGTAGGTACAATTCATCAAATGACCTGACCAGTCCAGTCCAAATGACATTCTATAATGAGACATATTCTAAGGATCACACCTGGTCCTTGAGCAAATTCACTCATGTTGAGGTAGTCTAGTAGGCTTCTCGGGGGAACATACCAACATATGAGGTTATATTAATCTTAACACCACCTTTAAATAGGGTAAGCACTTTAAGAAGGTGGATGTAAGATACCTAGTGGTAGACACCTCTTTCCATTATTTTGACAAGATTCATCACCATTCATTAAAACACTTTGTAATTTATAGACTCGTTTTCCCTTATCTGATCGATTAGGTACTTGCTCTAATCGGTTATTCAAAAGCTTGCCCTAATCAATCTAATAGTTTTTCAATTCATCTGTCTAGCCTCCAAAATAATTTTAGGTGTTTTATTTGAAAAATAGAGGCTTCAAAGTTAGTTTTAGTGAGTGTGTGATTTAGTCATACTACTTTACGAAAACGACCTTATATTTTTACAAAACACGGATCACTCAATTAGACATGTTCAGAAAAACATTCACACTTCCTCTCTTTCACACTCTGAATCTTCAAATCTCTTGTCGAATGCACCAATCAAATGAGAACTTTGATCGAATCTTCTCGAGGATGAGGTTTGAGATATCTTCAAGTCAGATGCCATCATCAGAGGATACCACTGGTGATCATCAAACCCTAATTCTTTGGTTTGATTTGGAGGAAATTCTTGATCAAATATCTTGTGCATCTTTGACCGTATAAACTAACTTTAGCACTTGCTTATTGTTGTCATCAAAATCACTTTGAGGGATGTTACGTCTTCAAGAGTTTTCATCATCAAAACCATGGTTATCTAGGCTAAGCATACTTGCTTATCTATGAGCTTTGATCACTTCCTGATTAAATCTTTAAGCACATAGTTCCACATTCTCCGCCTTTTTTATGATGATGTCATACCCTAATTTTGTCTGGGTATTTTCATTTCATCTGATTATTAATCATTCTTACATATTGGATCAATTTGAAACAATTCATCACATTTTGCACTATTTAAAAATAACATCTTCATTTTTGTTTTTCAGAACCTTTTTTTTTCTTCTCTTTTTTATTTAAAATACCACATTGTTTGTTTTTACCTTTTTTTATCATGTTCATTTTATAAAATTTTAAAATAAAAGAATATTTCATGTGCATCATTTCATACATATTTCTTTTCCACCAAGATTCCTCTTTTACACTAAAAACAAAAATTTAAATCTCATTCATTTACCATACCATCATAATACATACATACATTTCATTACATCGTCAGAAAGTCATATAAAAAAAGTCAACAAAATGGCACTAAAGACAAAATAAAATTACAACAAATAAAATTTTATCATATCATTACACCATTCCTTCATAATACATCAATACACATATGCCATGAAAATTCTTCACATATAAAACAAATTATAACAAAATTTTTACAACCTTTATAACTTTATCATTACATGATACATCACCATGTTCATTTATACATCAAAATATCTCACTAAACAAACTTTTGAAACTTTCAAACTTGCTCATCACTCCTCACCAAAGTTCACACTGATCACTAACAAAACCACACAAACCTCACCACTCAACTTTTCCCTATCAATTCTAACAAACTTTCACATGCTTGCCTCAAACACTCACCACATTTAAACCTAATTATAGCCTATAAGAAAAGGAGAAATTAAGAGTAAATCAGTCACACACAACAACAAAAAACATACTCAAACTCTGCAAAATTGATTTACCAACTTGGAAACTTATTTATAATGAAGCAATTTTAAGCAAATCCATAGCAGAGTCATCTCCATTACTCTTAATCGAGCCATTCATGAAACCTTTGCACCTTCCCTAATCATCTTCACCACCACCTTGAGCTTGCCACCATCTCTATAGTCGTGTCACCTTTACTAACCCTCCTTCATCATCTTCATCCTCACCTCTGAGCCACCTTCATATCAACCTACATCATAACCAAACTCATACAAAATAGAAACCAAACAAGCAAATCAGGATGAATTTTGGAGAAAGTTAGAAGAAATAGGGGAGAGAAGAGCAAAACAGAGGCTAAAGCAAGCATAAATATATCAAAAATCACGTTAACCTCACTTTTTGGAACACTTCAAAATATGGATTTGGTGGCCAGAAAAGTCTTCAGGCTGCTGGAAAATTTATCAGCAAATTTAACCTCCCCGAGAAACTCGTCGGATTCTAGAAAATCCTGAAATCCGATTATGTTAGTTTTGAGCTTATTTCTCATTTTTTTTCTTCGATTAAATTGCTTATGCGTATAATTTGAATGATTCCCCCATGTTTTTACATGTTAATACCTGCAATTTAGCTTAAACATGAGCGGTTAGGGTTTTCATTCTTGATGTTCTTGAGCCCCTTCATCTAATTCCACAATTGTTGTGATTTGATTTTGTGTTATTTGGTTTAATTTCACTTGTGTGGAGATTAAGATGTATATTTTTGCATGTTGTTGTTCTTGGTTTCATTTTGTACATAAGTGGTATTGATAGAGAAGAGAGGTGCGGGTGATGTTAAAGGTAGTAGTTTGGTTTTTTCTCGTTTTCACTTTTCTGGAAAATATCAAGAGAGAGAAAGTATGAGGAGAGAGAGTGCAAAAATGTTGGAACGTAGAAAGGAAACGTTCCCCTTGTCTGTACCTCCGGCTCTTGTTGTTCAAGTTAGGCTTGGAAGGTGTTAAGCCTAAGCACATAATCAACACGCGTATATCCCCCTCTATGCTCATCACTCCCAACTTCTTTTGATTGGCAGATTGGGCCTTAGACCCAATATATTTGCTCATCAACACTTCTTTTCTCTACACCTCATATTGCCGTGTGCTTAAGAGAGTTGGGCCACTTGTACCTGGGTGCACGTGCACCCCCTTCCTTTTGCTTTTATTTATTTATTTATTTATTTATTTTAGTTTTGGGTTGTAGGCCCAATGTGTTTTATTTTGTTTACTTCTCTAAACCCCTCACATTCATGTTTGCACCACTTTTTATTTGTTTTATTTGTTTTTTTTTTTATAATTTTTTTATTGATTTTAACTACCTTATTTGTTTATTATTATTTTGATTGAAGGTATTAATGGATGAAAAAGGACTAATTTGACATATATTTCTTTCTTCCCCGAGTCCTTGGATATAAGTCGTATAGCTCATCTTTCAAGTACTTGTCATCTTTGAGGATTTTGACCCGATTTGTATCAAACCTATTTTTACAATAAAAAACCGAATGAAAAATGATTAATTGGGCGTATGCCTCTTTCTTCCATGAGCATTCGGATACAAGTCGTATAGCTTGCCTTTTAGATACTCATCTTTCGTCCAAAAATACAATAAATTAACTGAATTTAGTTCATTCTTTAATCGAATGAAAAAGCACTAATTAGACGTATATCCCTTTTTCCCCGATCATCCGGATACAAGCTGTATAGCTTGCCTTTCGAATGCTTGTCTTTCATTAAGAAATCGTGGCTATGTTCGTCTCACATATTTTCTAAATAAAATCAGATTAAAATGGATTAATTGGATGTATATCCTTTTTCCCGAGTATTTGAATACAAGTCGTATAATTTTCCTTTCAAATACCCGTCATCCACCTAAAAACAACTTCCACCAATCAAACCTACTTTTTCCGCCTTAGCGCAACGTAAAACTTTTTCATAAACAAATAATATTTTATTCTCATGGTGATAGTGGTGTATTGTTGAATGCAGAATAAGGCAAGCAAGCAAAAATATTTATTTTCGGAAAGAATTCCCTCCGGGATTTATGTCGTGTCCACAGAGATCGGTTCGAGGGAAAGAATGTCGTTCGACAATCTCTCGCGTTTATGAGTTTGGATTAAAATAGTTTCAAACAAGAAAACAGAAAAGTAAATATTAAAACAAAAAGAAATCATTCTTCAGAGAGAAAAACTCGTCCGGCAATGCATATAAATCACTCCTCACAAACTTAAACTTACCGACCAGTTATACTCCACCTACAATACTCATCAATATCATCCAGCATCGCTCACAACACAGGTTATATCTAACGCAAAGTTGAGAGAACAACCGTGTTACCATTGCCGATACTTTCGTACGCTAGCTCAAGGCACGGAGGCATTAAGATTCGACGCCTATTGAAGATTGTTAGCCCTAAATCTATCTCTAGAATCCAGAAACTAACAGACAATCATCCCTAATCGAAGTTCGCGAAGGTTATGTCTAACGCAACTCAAATCCCGCGCATAAAGCAAAAATCAGAGACAATTACCAATAAAGATTTGTAAAGCAAGTTTTATACAATGCCATGGGCGACAAATATACATGAGTTCATAGCAAATCCATATACACAACCCAACAAAGAAGAAAGACATGAAGAAAATCAGAAATGAACCAAACATCTCACTGTTTGTCGGCGCCGATCGATGAGAAATCCACCCGGATCATCCACATGCAAGCTTCCATGATGTTTTCTAAGCTAATCTACTGAAAAAATGAAGTTTGATGAAGTTGGGAGAAAATTCCCCCAAAAACATAACCTAAAAAATGATGAAAATGGCTAAAATAGGCAAATTTGTGTTTCCAGGTTCGCCTAGCGAGCCCCTGTTCGCTAGGCGAACGTAAACCGCCTTAAAGTTGAGTTTTTTCATGATTCTGGAACTTTTTGTTCGCCCCGGTTCGCCTAGCGAACTCGCCACGGGGGTTCGCCCAGCGAACATGATAGAAAACCAGAATTTGTTTTGATCATAACTCTTGAACCGTAACTCCGATTGACGCACGGTTTGAAGCATTGGAAAGCTTATTCAATGCTCTTTATGAATATGGAAAAATCCCATTGCTGGAACACCTACAAAAATAAATGAAAATTGATTAAACTCAATGATATTTACACGGTAACGCACTATACAGCGAAAACGTAAAGTAAACGTATTTACACACAAAGTGGGGTTTATTCAACCAATTTTAACACAAAGTAAGGATAAGTGCAACAAAACTTATATACAAAAATAGGTACAATTTGCACTTATCAAACTCTCCCCAACTTACATAATTGTTTGTCCACAAACAAGAATCAAACAAACTTGAAAATGCGCAAGAAACAACCAAAGAATGACGAATCAACAGGTTTTGAAAAACGGAAACGAATGAATGGTTCAAATGAAAACGGTACACACAAAAAGTAAATACTTACCACTAAACTGCAACGATAACATAGTCACGAAACAAAAACAAAGTACAAAAGTCATGCCAAAAATTCTAAAACAACACAAGTTCAAATGTGAATCACACCTAGCAAAAATAATCATCGGTAGATGAAAAACACAAAATGAGGTTCTTTCACTCACACAACAATCTTGCAAACAAAAGACTAAATTATGCATACATCCACAAATTCACATTGAAAATACAAAGGCAAGAATCACAAGGGCTTTTCAAGGTTGTAGCGTGGTCGGGTAAACAAACAAGGGGCAATTTCTAAAGGTAATTGAAACAAAAACTTGCCTAAACCTAAGGGAGTGAAAACTCACAAAGATTCACACACAAAATTTCAACCAACTTCTTCCAAAATCCCCAAGTGCTACACAACACACAATACTTATTTAGCACAATTATTGCAACTCTTTTTGTTTCCTTTTTCAAGGATTTTTCTTTTTTCTTTCTTTTTCACTTTTTTTCTTTTCTTTTCTTTGTCATATTTTTCTCTTTTTTCTTTTCTTTTTCAATCCTTATAGAATCCAACCAATGAGTAAACAACCATTCTCTCCCCAACTTGAATTCAACCACATCATCATGTGAATACTCCCTACTTTCTAAGGCAAGGAAAAAATCCATACAACAACACATAGTTGAGGTCCAAGAAAAAAACAAAATCCATTCAAAAATAAGTGAACTAAATACTCATAGACAAGCATTAAGTTCAAATAAAAACATGGATCAAAAAGCTCAAAGGGGTTACGAATTCTCACACACTCACAAGGTGAATTGACTATTTGGCTAAGGTAGTTGTGCTCAAAATGAAACAATTGCTTTGATCCTTTTCATGCATTCATATAATCAACACAAATAAAAGATTCAACCTAATAAAATCCAGTTATAACAAGAATGTTGGTTCTCCGCGCATATATGAACAATGGAAAGCCACCTCACAAAAAGGTTGGGAACTAAAGTGATTCACAATAGAACAAGAATACAAAAGAATGGATGACATGGAAGTTTGTAAAATGCCTAAGTATCATGAATATGCTCAAGTATAGAAAGCGATAAATACATACCTCAGACATGTACAAAACTTAACAAAATCATTACCATACATCCGCAAGTTGAAACGAACCAACTTGGAAAATCACAACAGCGTCCTCAAGTAAGTCAATCAAAATCTGTGAGCAAACAACAACCAAAAACATTCGAAAAGAAAAACTATAAAACATGCTTGTTTTACGTCGTAAGCTCGACGCCTTTACGGTGCTTAATTAGAAACTTCCTTCATTCATGCCATGGTGATGTCTCACCGCGCAACCAAAAGCAAGCGTCCTAACCAAACACTTGAACAAACGTCAAAATGTACAAGTATCAATATAAACAAGTGAAAATATACAACATTTACGATATCTAAAAAACTCAAAAACAAAGAAACTATTGCAATGCGATTCAATATCAAAACCAATCCCCGGCAACGGCGCCATTTTGTTGAATGCAGAATAGGGCAAGCAAGCAAAAATATTTATTTTCGGAAAGAATTCCCTCCGGGATTTATGTCGTGTCCACAGAGATCGGTTCGAGGGAAAGAATGTTGTTCGACAATCTCTCGCGTTTATGAGTTTGGATTAAAATAGTTTCAAACAAGAAAACAGAAAAGTAAATATTAAAACAAAAAGAAATTATTCTTCAGAGAGAAAAACTCGTCCGACAATGCATATAAATCACTCCTCACAAACTTAAACTTACCGACCAGTTATACTCCACCTACAATACTCATCAATATCATCCAGCATCGCTCACAACACAGGTTATGTCTAACGCAAAGTTGAGAGAACAACCGTGTTACCATTGCCGATACTTTCGTACGCTAGCTCAAGGCACGGAAGCATTAAGATTCGACGCCTATTGAAGATTGTTAGCCCTAAATCTATCTCTAGAATCCAGAAACTAACAGACAATCATCCTTAATCGAAGTTCGCGAAGGTTATATCTAACGCAACTCAAATCCCGCGCATAAAGCAAAAATCAGAGACAATTACCAATAAAGATTTGTAAAGCAAGTTTTATACAACGCCATGGGCGACAAATATACATGAGTTCATAGCAAATACATATACACAACCCAACAAAGAAGAAAGACATGAAGAAAATCAGAAATGAACCAAACATCTCGCGGTTTGTCGGCGCCGATCGATGAGAAATCCACCCCGGATCATCCACATGCAAGCTTCCATGATGTTTTCTAAGCTAATCTACTGAAAAAATGAAGTTTGATGAAGTTGGGAGAAAGTTCCCCCAAAAACATAACCTAAAAAATGATGAAAAATGGCTAAAATAGGCAAATTTGTGTTTCCAGGTTCGCCTAGCGAGCCCCCGTTCGCTAGGCGAACGTAAACCGCCTTAAAGTTGAGTTTTTTCACGATTCTGGAACTTTTTGTTCGCCCCGGTTCGCCTAGCGAGTGCTCGCCACTGGGGTTCGCCCAGCGATCATGACAGAAAACCAGAATTTGTTTTGATCATAACTCTTGAACCGTAACTCCGATTGACGCCCGGTTTGAAGTGTTGGAAAGCTTATTCAATGCTCTTTATGAATATGGAAAATCCCATTGCTAGAACACCTACAAAAATAAATGAAAACGATTAAACTCAATGATATTTACACGGTAACGCACTATACACCGAAAACGTAAAGTAAACGTATTTACACACAAAGTGGGGTTTATTCAACCAATTTTAACACAAAGTAAGGATAAGTGCAACAAAACTTATATACAAAAATAGGTACAGTTTGCACTTATCATGTATACCATCCTTCGACCTGAAACCATTATGGACCCTAAATGTGGAGTCTAGTACTTTATTGTTTATCAAACATTGTCTGTAACTAGATGACCATAAAGACAACTGATGGGTACTCTATAAATTATGTTTAGGGAAAAGTTTTGTCAGATTACATGACATTGTCGGTTAGTTTTGCGCTTATTTCTCATTTTTTTCTCCGGCTAAATTGCTTATGCGTCTGATTTGAATGATTCCCCCATGTTTTTACAAGTTAATACCTTCAATTTAGCTCAAACATAAGCGGTTAGGGTTTTCATTCTTGATGTTCTTGAGCCCCTTCATCTAATTCCACAATTGTTGTGATTTGATTTTGTGTTATTTGGTTTAATTTCATTTGAGTGGAGATTAAGATGTAGATTGTTGCATGTTGTTGTTGGTTTCATTTTGTGCATAAGTGGCATTGAGAGAGAAGAAAGAAGCGGGTGATGTGAAGGGTATTAGTTTGGTTTTTTCTCTTTTTCACTTTTCTGGAAAATATCAAGAGAGAGAAAGTTTGAGGAGAGAGAGTGCAAAAATATTGGAATGTAGAAAGGAAAGGTGGCTTCCCCCTTGTCTGTACCTCCGCCTCTTGTTGTTCAAGTTAGGCTTGGAGGGTATTAAGCCCAAGAGCATAATCAACACGCGTATACCCATCTATGTTCAGCACCCCCAATATCTTTTGATTGGAAAATTGGACCTTATGCCCAATATATTTGCTCATCAACACCTCTTTTCTCTACACACACCCTTGTTGGTGTGTGCTTAAGAGAGTTGGGCCATTTGGACCTGGGTGCACGCGCACCCACTTCTTTTTCTTTTTTATTTATTTTTAGTTTTGGGTTGTAGGCCCAATTTTTTTTTTATTTTGTTTACTTCTCTAAAGCCCTCCAATTTATGTTTGCACCACTTTTGATTTGTTTTATTTTCTTTTATTGATTTTAATTGCCTGATTTGTTTATTATAATTTTGACTGAAGGTATTAATGGATCCAATTGTTTTGTGAGTTTCACTTTATTGACATTTTTGTCTAAATAAAAATAGTCAATATTTTTATAAAAATCGAATCATTTTCAATTTAATCAAACTCAAACATCTTTTTCACATAAGTCGGATGAAAAGGGACTAGTGGGATGTATATCCCTCTTTTCCCCAAGTATTTGAATACAAGCCATATAACTTGCCTTTCAAATACTCACCATCCTCTCTAAACCTTAATAATGCAACTGAATTAAACTCATTCCTTCACGGATGAAAAAGGATTAATTTGACGTATATCTTTTTCTTCCACGAGTCCTTGGATATAAGCCGTATAGCTCATCTTTCAAGTACTTGTCATCTTTGAGGAACCTTGACCCGATTCATATCAAACCTATTTTTACAATAAAAAACCGGATGAAAAATGATTAAATGAGCTTATGCCTATTTCTTCCCCGAGCATTCGAATACAAGTCACATAACTTGCCTTTTGGATACTCGTCTTCCGTCCAAAAATACAATAAATTAATCGAATTTAGTTCATTATTTAATCGAATGAAAAAGTACTAATTTGATGTATATCCCTTTTTCCCTGATCATTCGGATACAAGCTGTATAGCTTGCCTTTCGAATGCTCGTCTTCCATTAAGGAATCGTGTCTATGTTCGTCTCACATATTTTCTAAATAAAGTAATATTAAAATTGACTAATTAGACGTATATCCCTTTTCCCGAGTATTTGGATACAAGCCGTATAGCTTGCCTTTTGAATACTCGTCGTCCACCTAAAAACAACTTCCACCAATCAAACCTACTTTTTCTGCATCAGTGCAATGTAAAACTTTTCATAAATAAACAATGTTTTATTATCATGGTGATTGTGGTGTATACCATCCTTCGACCTGAAACCACTCTGGATCCTAGATGTGGAGTCGAGTACTTTATCGCTGATCAAATGTTGTCTGTAATTGGATGACCATAAAGACAGTTGATGGGTACTCTATAAATCATGTTGAGGGACATGAGCGACCTATATGGAATTTGCTCATTCTGCATAACAAAATAAATGTCTAGGGGACCAATATTGAAGTAGACAAGGGTGACACGATCTATGCCTTGTGTTCAATATTGATATGGAGGCAAAAGGGTAATTATACACAAGAACATTATCACAAAAAAAGTTTTGTCATATCACATGACATTTTCGTGACTTGGGTAGCAGTGATGTGTTGCTAGATATCGCTCACTGTTTATTATAATAACTGTATGATTCAATATAATTGGCAACATAACGAGAATCTACAAGGTCACACACATAAGGACAAATAGATGAGAGATAAAATAAATAAGAAATATTGTAAGGTACAATGTACTTGAGAGAATTATGGAACAACGTAAGATATAGTGTACTTAAGTGAAATATGGAACATCCTATAATGTATTATTATTATTATTATTATTATTATTATTATTATTATTAGGGTTAAATAAGTATTAAGTCCTTGAAAATAACCCAACATTCAAGTTTGGTCCCTAGAAAAATTTTCTTCAAGGTTTGGTCCTCCTAAAGTTTTCCGTTTGTAATTGTAGTCCCTCCCGTTAGTTTCCACTAACGGAGGATGATGTGGCACGCCATGTAGAAATTTTTTGATGACGTGGCTTACATGTGGCAATGCCAACGTGGCAAAAATTGCTGACATGTATGCCACGTGGCAATAGTTTTAATTTTAATTTTTTTTTATATTTATATCATATTTGAATCCAGAAATTGTAGCTAATTTGTAGCTATTTTCTAGCTAAGTCCTAGCTAATCTCTAGCTAATTTAAACACAACATTTTTGTAGCTAATTCATAGCTAAGCTCTAGCTAATTCATAAAACCTCCAGATTCTTTTTCCATTCATACTGAACACTCACCTTACAAAATTAAACTACAAAGCTTCTCAAATTAAGCTTTCAATAACGAATAGATTTCTAAACATAAACTTTTTACAATCATCAATCACTAGCTACACAAAAAAGGAAGAAAAAAAACTATACACTAAAAAATAGAATGTTCAAACATTTGAAGCTCTTTTCAAAACTGATTTTACAATCATCAGCTACAAATTAGAATATAAACAAGCATATCAAATGATTTCTCTGGTTCTTCTGTGACTGTTGCTGTTGGACTTTGCTGCATGAGCTTCCTTACTTCCGGCTGCAAGAGAATTTGACTTGACATGACATGTAGAGAATTTGACCATGAAATACTAATGTAGAAAGAAACCACAGAGAATAATAATGGCAGCATAATCTAGATTCAGAAACCCATTGATTCCCACTGAGTACCATAAGAAATTTATAAATTTCTTAATTAAGCAGATAAGATGGACATAAATACCTTGAGTAGGTCAAACACCATCTCAGCAATATATTTCTGCTGAAGAGTGGCACATTTCTGCTGCACTTTATCAGGATGAATACACAAAGTAGCTTTCCTGTAAGCTTTTTTAACAGCAGCGGCTGTAATCAAAAGCATATGGAGACTCTTGATGAAAATGTATAAGACAACACCATGTGCTGCTATGTTTAATCATTGTACCTAATGCATACAAAGTACAAACACATGAACTATAAAGCTGAAACAGAAAAAATAAAGGAAAACTAAGGGATATAATGTTGGTTTGGTGGTTGTGATGAGCGAGTTAAGAATTTTAGTGACATGGAGGTTGAGAGCTCAATCTCCACTAGCTAAAAAGCCACTGCATGAACAATAAACTGATTTCTCTTACCACCTCCATTCCTTATGACATGAAATAGCAAAAATCAACTCTAGCATTTGTGTGCAAGGAGGTCCAATAGGAGAAGATAAATTTCCAACCAGTAGACCGCCAAAACAATATGCACCTCAAGCACTTTACAAATCCAAATCTGCACCTCAACATCACAAAAAAATGAATTAAAAACATGATTTAATGACAAAATTTGAAAGATGTGCCTTCCTGATACGGTTCTACTTCCTACAGTTGGCAGATCCATTGGGCAAAACAAAATTTGAAAGGTTACTCGATACATCAGTCTATTTAATGACATAAAGTGAAGGTTAATTTGTATAATTGGCAGACCCATAGGACAAAACAAGATGCAAGAATTCTATTAATGTTTGTGCTTTGCAAGAATAGTGTTGTCTCCAATCCTCAATTCTATCAAAAACCTTCTTAAGGATTCATCATCTTTATTTTTTCTTCAGCTCTCACCATCGTATCTTCATCATCTTGAATTCCTGACCCCGCAAATACATCTTTCAACTCTTTCCTTCCTCTGTAACAAACCCTCCATTAATCTTCATCCCCATCCACAAATTGCAACAACCTTCATCAAGATTCTTTCACCAAATTGAAGAACCTGCAACAACATTCATCAACAGAACATACAATCGATTTGCAACGGATCCAAACCGAAAAAGGAGAAGAAAAATTCGCAAATTGAAGGTAGAAGAATTCGCAAACAGAAGTAAGAGAAGAGAGAAACGAAGTACCTAACGAGTCGCCATTAACGTCATCATCGCGAAGGTACGAACACCTCGTCTCAGATCTTGTAGCTGCGGCCTTGGACGGAGGAGGACGGTGGGTTTTTAGGGTTTAGGCATTTGTTTAGTTGCAGAGAGAGAGGAGTATTCAAGGAGAGGGATAGGCGGAGAGAGAAGAGGTTTTGTTGGCAAATGATTGGTGCTTTATCCACCGTTGCTTTTATTAAGTTGGATAGAAGGAGAAAATCATTTCTGACGTGGCATAAGAATACACAGTTGTCAAGGGATTATTGCACACTTGGCGTGCCACATCATCCTCCGTTAGTGGAAACTAACGGGAGGGACTACAATTAGAAACGGAAAACTTTAGGAGGACCAAACCTTGAAGAAAATTTTTCTAGGGACCAAACTTGAATGTTGGGTTATTTTCAGGGACCTAATACTTATTTAACCCTTATTATTATTATTATTTTTATTTATTTTTTAATCAAAGGAAATATATTAATTCAAAAAAGAACTATACAGACAAGGTGACCCAAAAGGGTCCAACCACAAAGAACTAAAATTACATCATTAATCTAGGTATGTGGCTCCTAATCTTTTTACATTGCCACCCTCTATAGAGCACATTATCTATAATATTTGAAACTATTCTAGTTCTATCTACTTTGTTGTCAAAAATTGTATCATTTCTAAGTCTCCATATTCAATATATGGTTTCTGCTATAGTCATCTTTAAGAGATCATTCTTCCAACCTTTATTCTTAACAACATTACTAGCCCAAGTCTTCTCCTCTGTCCAGCTTTTAGGATCATGCTCGATTTCCATCCGCATCAAAACTTCTTTCCAAATTGGTTTGGTAGCCTTGCAACAGAAAAATGAATGCTCATGGTTTTCATCTTCCTCTTAGCAAAGCATACACCTAGTATCATGAATCATCCCCATTTTAATCAACCTGTCCTTGGTAGGCAGCCTACTATGGCAAGCTAGACATAGACAAATCACTGCTCTAGGTCTGGCTTTATTATAGACAATCATATTCCTCCACTGCATCCTTTGGCCATCATCAATCAACACATTATAGAACTGTTTAGCTTTGAACCGCTGCTTCTCCATGGCTTGGTTCCATTCATCCTGCAGCACACCAATTTTGTCTCTTTGCTTCATAATGGCTTGGAAGATCCAAGAGTTATGATTCTTACTGATATGTTCCATAACCTGTCCACCTTTTAAGTAGTAAGTATGGATCCACTTAACCCACATGTTATCGGACTTCATACATAAGTTCCAAAGACACTTAAGCAGCAGTACCTCATTCCAAACATGGAGGTTGATCAATTGTAAACCACCCTGCTTCAAAGGACTACAAACTTTTCTCCAAGAAACTGGACTCTTTTTACTCAACTTATCATTTCCAGTCCATAAGAAGCTTCTACAAATCGAGTCAATTTTCCTAACAACAGTGCTGGAAATTGGGAGACACTGCATCCAATATTGAGTTATTGACCAAGCTATACTCTTAATCAGTTGTAACCTGCCTGCATAACTGAGAAGTCTAGAAGACCAGTGGTGAATTCTAGCCACGATTTTTTCCACCAAGGGCATATAATGGTTGACAGATAATCTTCTGATAGAGAGAGACACTCCAAGGTATTTGAAGGGGAAAGTCCCTTCTTGGAAACCAGCTTCAGCCCTCAATCTCTCTTTTTGCTCTCTATCAAGCCCTCCAAAATACATTTTGCTCTTGTTATCATTCATTATCAACCCTGTAGACCTAGAGAACTTTTTAAGGCTAGACAACATCATTTGCATAGAAATAAGGTCTCCCCTGTAAAATAGGAGAACATCATCAGCAAAGGTGAGGTTGGTCAGCTTCACACTTTCACATTTAGCATGAAAGTTGAAATTAGGATCCATCTGCATTTTGCATAACAACCTGTTCATGTATTCCATGATGAGGACAAATAGATGAGGTGATATAGGATCACCTTGTCTTATGCCTTTTTGGGCCTGTAAAATATCAGTGTAATCTCCCATCACATTAAACCTATAACTTACAGTCCTGACACTGGTCATGATCCAAAGGATAAACCTCTTAGGTATGCCAATCTCTTTCATGATGCACTCCAAGGCCCCCCAGTGGACCATATCATAAGCCTTCTGAAGATCAATTTGCAGCATGATTCTAGGAGTTCCCTCTTTCCTAGTATAACCTTTGATTAGTTCATAGGCTAACATTATGTGGTTGTGTATATTTTGACCTGGCACAAAAGCAGCCTGACTGTGACTAATCGCAGTTTGCAGGACTTTCCCCAGCCTATCAATCAAGATTCTAGAAATGATTTTATAAAAAGTGGTGCAGACAGCAATGGGTCTATAGTCCTTCACCTTACTAGCATTAGTGATCTTAGGAACCAATGAGGCCATTGTACTATTAAAGGCTTTGTAAATGGTACCTGTTTGAAAGAATTCATTGACAGCATCCATTACATCATACTTTATAATACTCCAACTGGATTTAAAAATTTTAGCCCCATACCCATCAAGGCCAGGGGCCTTTAGGTCTCCAAAGCCCTTCAAAGCCTTGGTAATGTCATCCTCAGTAATGTCTTTGACAGGATACTCCCTCTGCTCCATATCAAGTTGCTTCCCCATCCTCATGGCTTCAATGTCAATACAATCAAGGTTGTTGTCAGCTTTTCCCATCAAATTACCATAGAACTCAAAAATGGTTTTTCCAATCTCCTTGTGATTATGAGTTATAGTGCCATCTTCCTTTTTAATGCTGTTAAGGTTGTTGGAATGCTGCTTAGCTTTAATAGCAGCATAGAAATAAGAGTTGTTTCCATCACCCTTTCTTAACCAATCAATCTTAGACCTTTACTGCAGTATCTTTTCATCAAGTTCATTAAGGCAAATCACTTCCTCAGTTAGCTCATTGATCTTACTAATTAGCTCCTTGTTCATCCTGTTGTCACAAAGCTCCTGCTGAGCTAGCTTAAGGTTGTCTCTAGCTAATTGCAATTTTTGCTTCAAATCAGAAAGAGGTCTACTGAACTCCCTCAAATCTTTTGGCAATATTTTTAGTTTTTACCATAGTACCATCATAGGCCTACCAATTATTGGAACCTTCCAGCTTTTCTTAACCACATCATTATAACCTGGAAGATCAACCAGGCAGTTGCTGAACTTAAAATGCCTCTGAGTCTTTCTTTTTTCTTCCTTGCCAACCAACTGTAATAAAGCATGATCTGAGATATTAGGGGAATGGATCTTCAGCTTGACTTCTATATTCTCTTGAAACCATTCAGTGTTAGCCATCATATAATCAATTCTAGAGTAGATAGTGTTATCCACATGCTTATTAGAACAAGTGAAATAATCTCCAGTGCTGTCCATTTCATTCAAACCAGTTACTTCCATCATTCTTTGCAGGTCTATAAATTCTTTTTCAGTGACCATATTGCCACCCTCACGATCTTGAGCTTTCACAACATTGTTGAAGTCTCCTATCATACACCAAGGCCCTTGAAGATTCCCATGAATGCTCTCAATCTCATTCCATAACATCCTCCTGCTAGCCACTTGATTATGAGCATAGATTGCTGTAAGCCAATACTTAAAATCTCCTTTTGAGTTATAGACTCCACAATGAATATACTGGTTGTTGCTCTGCACACATTTCACATCAACAACAGTGCTATCCCAGTGAATCCATATCCTCCAATTAGGATGATCTTTGTAGTTATCCACATGCTTCTCATAAATCTTCAATTTGTCTCTGATAGTTTTAGCTTTGTTTTCTTTCACTCTGGTTTATAAAAGAACAATGATAGTAGGTTTAAGCTCAAGGAGATGAGACCTAACCTCACAAATTTTACCTACTTTATTGAGTCCCCTTATGTTCCAAGAAACAATCATGGATCAATGTTTGATAGCACAAGGGGGTCATTCAAAACCTCAAGTGCTTCAAAACCATTGCTACACTTAATTTTGCTTGGAGAATCAGTAACACTATTTTTACCTTTATCTCGTGTTGGTTTCTTCATCCTTGACCATGCCTCACCATCATCATGGCTCTGTTCCTCTTCAGCATGTTTCTTGGTGGTAGTTGTTGCTTTGTCCTCTTCAGGGGGTGCAGGTTGCTTGGTGGAAGTTATTACTTTGTCATCTTCAGGGGGTTTAGGTTTAGGCCTCCATTTTTGAATTTTGCCCCGATCACCACATTTGTGTCCCAGCTTTTGGCACTTTTCGCAGAAGATTGGTCGCCATTCATATTCCACTGGTTGCATTATCACTCCTCTTGTGCAATTTCTGATGGCTACCTCCTTGATCAGGTCTTCTGTTATGTCCACTTCTACCAAGATTCGCGCGTAAGACACACGAAGCTTGCTCGCTGTACATTCATCAGTCACCAGGGGGGTACCTAGAGCACTCCCAATCTTGCTAAGGCTCTTGGCTCCCCAAAGATGGAGGGGAAGTTGCAGCAGCTTTATCTAGATTGGAAATGTTCGCAGTAGGTCTTTCTTTAGATTGAATTATGGTCTCCATTCTTTCAGAATCAAGGGACTGTTTCTGATGGGGTAGGGCCCCTTCATCATCACCGCTTCCCTATCTTCATGCTTGTTGAATCTTGCAAGAAAATAACCTTCATCATGGTAGTATAGATCTGGAACTTTGACAAAATTCCATGTTTTCAGCATGAAATTCTTCATAGAATTCATACTCAGATCTTCCCCCACCACATAAACGATTAGCGCATTATCCCAAAATCGTAGTTCCGATTTTGTGTCTTCTTGATCAATTTCCACTTCAATTCCTCCATCAACCATCTTTGGCGCAACATACTCCATTGCCAAACCTTTCGAAGGGTTCCGATTGTCACTAAGAACGTCCACCCAAAGCTTCCGTTCTTCCGGCATAGTTTTCTCATCTTCCGATAGGGTTTTCGTTTTTTGGCTTATGGTCTTCTCCTCGCTATTGTTTACCTCCTCCTCGCTATGGTGAATCTCCTTGCGAAAATCATCATCATCTTAAGTCGTTGTAATCTTTGTCTCTCCCTGAGTCTCGTGTACAGTTTGAATCTCCGGTGGCGGTGGCGCCGTAGATTTCGCCCTCTCACGCCCTCGTTTTTTCATCACTTAGCCAATAATTCAATTATTATTATTATTATTATTATTATTATTATTATTATTATTATTATTATTATTATTATTATAGTTATTAAATATAATAATAATAAAATGTGTTTATTATAATAATAGTTATTATAATTATATATAATAATAATAATAGTTATTATTATTATTATTAAATGGTGCACTTAAGTTGAGTTTTTTAGCTTGCAACTTTACAAGCAGTTCCAGAAATACAACCCTTGTGCATAAGTTAAAACAGTTGATGAAATTAGGTTTGTAAAACCCTATCCGCAATTATCCCTTTCTCTCCCACTCAAAGTCTTCATTCTTAGCAACTAACACTGAGATTGAAGGCACTTTGTTCGTGTGGACCGAGTAGAGGCGTTGTTCTTCGTTCAACGCTCGTGATCATTCATCCAGATCTGCATCAAATTTGTTTATCAACTCAAGAGGTAACCATTTTATCACTGACCATGCATTATTCATAAGGATCAACTAAAGAGAAATTTTTGTTCTTCGCTGCGCCTTGTATCATAATTTTCCTTCACTATGTTGGGTAAGAGATATGAATCTTTAGGGGCACATAGTTTTAAGGTCAGTACAGTCGATGCACATGCTCAATTTGTTTGATGTCTTTCTTACCAAAACTACATTGGCCAGTCAATATGGGTATTTTACCTTAAGTTATAAAACAGAGGTTTGTCAGTGTGACATTTTTTATAAGGGGTTACATGTGATTCGAAGGAAAATGGGTATACCTACTCCGCATTCAACAACTTTGCTCCTTCATAATTGAGTATTTGTCTTATGGATCTTTCGTAATTATTTAATTATTTATCTTTAGCTTTAATATATCAAATGCATGTGCATACTTTTCTTTTACCATAATATATCAAATGCATGTGCATACTTTCTTTTACCATTTTAACAATACTCAATGTATGTTTGGTTATGCAGTAATGAGAATTGATTCCAAATGAATTGATAGAATTGATTATAATTAAAAGTGAGTTGAATATAAAGTGATTTATGTTTGAATACATTTATGTAAAAATGAGTTGAATAACAACTTTAAGTGTAAAAATCACGTTTAAACTCAAAAGTTATAAATTTTAATTTCAAGTAGAATCAATTATGGAGACAAAATCAATTCTAATTTAGAAAAATCAAACACCTCAAAATTATTTCAAAATCAATTATACAACTCTAAAATTAAAATTAAAATATTGATTGGCCCTCTTCTAAAACTAAACCAAAACATACTCTACTACTAGGATTTTAATTAGCAGTGATATGAAGTAGCTTGTTATCCAAAATATTTGTAACATTTTGAAAATAAAATTTTCCTAAACAATTATTTAAATAATAAAAACCCATTATCCTTGTTTTATATATATATATATATATATAAAGTTCCACTATCCTTGAATAAAAAAATAAATCCGTTATCTAAAAAAAAGTAATAAAAGTCCAAAAAACAAATACAGAGGGTGGGGGCGTGGGTCCGAATCTGGTGTGTGCAGGAGCATTTATCAACAAGAAAAGTCACTGCATTCACAATCCTATTACACACAGAGAGAGAAAAACGAAAAGACAAAAAGCGATTCGTGGTTTCGTTCGTGATCCCTTTCCATGTCGCCAACGAATCGCTTCTAACTGTTTCGATTCCGATCTCTGTGCTTACTCATAGTGGCATAGAATAGGATAACAGCGAATAACAACTCTTCATTTTTTCATCGCCAGCCATGGCAGCAGCTCCCGCTAGAGCTCGTGCCGATTACGATTACCTCATCAAGCTTCTTCTTATCGGCGATAGCGGTTCGTTCATTCTTCTCCTTTTTTTTTTTTTGCAGATCTTCCTTTATTTTCCTTGTTATTTCAGATTAGTATTATTATATATCAAATAAACGATCCTTTTTATTTTCTGGTTACGCAAATTTTAGGTTAGTCTTTGTTGATTGTATAATAATTGCTGAATATAGGGTATTATATGATCCTATCTCGTCAATGTCAATGTTATATCAATGCTGATCTATCAAGCACAAACACCAGAAACATGACACCGACAGTTCCAGGCACCGATAATAATTTGAGATAATGAAAAAATTAAACGTAATCACAAGTGTCGTAACGCTGACAATGACACCGACAATGACAATGACACATCTTTTTTCAGAGGTGTCGGTGCTACAGAGATGCTGATTGATGGTTCATGGGGACCAGTCAAAATTCAGCCATATTTTGGGTTGGAATCTACTTTCTTTAGGAGTAATTTGTCTTAATTACTCAGTTTAGTACTATTTGCACACTTTTAATTTTATCAATTCATCATATGCAGAGCGGAATATTATTATGTTATCTTTACGATCATATACATGATCCACTTGTTAAGAACTTGTAATTTATTTTTTGGATTAGTGAGATGTAACGTCTTCAAAAGAGTTATTAAGGGGACCAACTGGATTCTCATCAGTACAAAGTTAAACCAAAAATAATCTACAGAGCTTAATAGAAAGACCTAAAACTAACATGTGTTAAGAATAATGAACTTAATTGATAAGATCAAATAATATCATAAGTATCATCATCATGGTCATCATTGAAATAATAATATAAGTGGAGTAGTGGGTAAAAATAATATTATTTCAAACCATAAGAACAGATTAACCATAAGAAAAGAGAGTGGCAAATATAAGGAGATGATCTCGATAATAGAAAGAAGATGTTACTATCTTAGAGATGACAAAAAGATGTTGCTGGAAAAAAGAACAATGAATGGAAAGTCAAAAAGAATAAGATGTTTGATGATTTGTTCACTGGAAATTGAAGCTTGCTAGAGAGCGGAGTTCATAGGAGATGTCATGTTGAGATTGAATAGTTTTGGCAAAGAGTATGAAGTCGGAGTCTTTCATGTGAGGCTGCTGTTGCACAATAGAATTAGTATTTAAAAGTGGTTTTTCTTAGGGGTCATGTGGGTTTCAGGTTAGGTCAAGAGACCCCATTTATTTGGCTTTGTACCTGTGATTTCCGCCATTATCACTGCTGACGCCTTAGGTGCCATGAGTATGGCAGTTACCTCTACCTTTTATTTAAAAACCGCAATGCCATAAGGTTTGTATGGCAATTAGTCAAAAGTCTACCATGCCATAGCAGCTCCGCAATTTGATTACACTGTATCTAGTTTGGTTTTAATGTTGTTATGGTTGAAGCTTGAATAACATTTTGTTCTTTTACACATATATGTTTTTTTAGTACTTTTATGGCTCAACCATTTGTAGGTGTGGGGAAGAGTTGTCTGCTTTTGAGATTTTCTGATGGTTCCTTCACAACCAGTTTTATCACCACTATTGGGTTAGTATCTGTAGACTTTGTTAATCCCTTGTGATAGTGCTATAGGAGTTTCTTTGTGTATTTCAAGGTGCATATATCTATATTCCCCCTATCTACTCATTGTTATCTATTGTAAGTTATTTATTAGGCTCCTGATTCTCTTTTAATATGCTTTAGAAACACATGAAGCTCAGGCTCAAAGAGTTCATTTCATGTATACATATTAAATTGTATACTTGTCATATCTCATGTTTAATATTGTTGCTTTCTCATTTTTGGTACTGGATAGATACCAGATTTCCTTCATTATTTACACAAATAATTGTACACACTACACAACCAGAAATATATGTATTTTTTTAATGAAAATATAAAATCTTATTATAAAAATGTATGGCAGTATTGATTTCAAGATAAGAACGATTGAACTTGATGGCAAACGCATTAAGTTGCAAATCTGGGATACAGCTGGTCAGGAGAGATTCAGAACTATTACTACAGGTATGTGTTTTGTCTTGTGCAAACTAGTTAACAAATTCCAATTGGCAATTGTCCACTTGGTCTCACACACTGGGAATTGGTAACTAATAGGCTTATATGTTTAACACATTCCTCTAGAAGAAGTTAATTGACAGTTGTCCACTTGCCCTTTTGAACATAATTAGTTGTATAGTAAGCATTATCAATTTATCCGCAATTTTTGTTTTGAAGGGACTTTTTTTATATAATTCTTTTGTGCAGAAGTTACTAATTTTGAAGGAATGTAATTTAAATCATTATGCATTGTGACTCAAATCTAAAACACACCGGGGCCTGTTGTATACTTTTATAAAATTACTTTAGTCTAATATTCAGTTCTTAATGACTGCAATTTTAAATACTTTTATTGTCTGCTCCATTCTTTGATAAAAGGAACATGTCTTACAATGTTCCTTTCTGTTGCAGCTTATTATCGTGGAGCCATGGGTATCTTGCTGGTTTATGATGTTACTGATGAAGCATCTTTCAATAGTACCCTCCTTTCCCTGGTCTTGTTTTTGGCTTAAAGAAATTTCATTGAATTTATTTTGATGTATATATGCACTCGTGTTTGAGAATTGTAGGCTTCATTTTGGCTTCGGCTGACCCAGAAAATTCTATTTCCTTCTTATTTTCCCATTTCCTCTTATTCCCTTGTAACCCCAGAACTTTCCGATTCACATTTAACTAGCTAGATTTTGAAGTGGTCTGTTTTTCTTTTATGATTAACTTTCCTTCATTTCTTCCTGTTCAGATATTAGGAATTGGATTCGCAATATTGAACAACATGCTTCTGACAATGTAAACAAGATACTTGTGGGAAACAAGGCTGATATGGATGAAAGTAAAAGGGTATGTACATTTGGGGGTCCTTTCTATATATTATACATATTAGCTGGCTGGAGTATGATGTTAGTCGACAAAGCAGTTGTTGCACGATTGGCTGGTGCACAAACCACATTTATTTATCGATCTGAGATTGAGAAATCTCTACGTGCTCTGTGCTGTTTTTATTTTATTATATTTTCCATTGATACAAACATAAGGTGTTACTTATTTTAAAAAAAAACATAAGGTGTTACTTTTTCTCTAGGCTGTACCTACCTCCCAAGGTCAAGCTCTTGCTGATGAGTATGGTATCAAGTTCTTTGAAACTGTGAGTTGCAGTATGCTTGATGTTCACATTTTTGTTAAATTATGTGATTTCTTTTTACTTATATTGAAGAGCGCATGCAGAGTGCAAAAACAAACATGAACGTGGAGGAAGTTTTCTTTTCAATAGCTAGGGACATCAAGCAAAGGCTTGCAGACACAGATTCTAAATCCGAGGTACTTTGTTGACTCTTTGCCATCTTTCATTTTTTTCTTACTCTTGAGAAGTGTAACTTTTAGAAATAAGTAATATTTTGCCGTCAAGTACTTATTCTGCTACTTTGCAGAAGAAGTACATAGTTTTGTTGCTTCTTTCTTGTTACTCAATGATGATATTTTCTTCTATGGTGGTTCAGCCTCAAACTATCAAGATTAACCAACAAGATCCGGCAGCGAATGGTGGTCAAGCTGCAACAAAATCAGCTTGCTGCGGTTAGTGAAAAGAATCAATATCTGCAGTAAGAGGATGCAGGTTCTACAGTAGTGCTCATTTGGGTGCTAATGTTAGTCTGATGATAATATTCATGGGAGCATGTATTTGTCCGTCTGTATCTCCCAACTTCAGATGTCGTCTTTTAAAGTTTATATTTTTAACTGTTTATTTTCCTTTTCATTTAGTTGGTGGAATTTGTACTGACTTGTTGAATTGCCTCAATTTCTTCTTTCATATGTAGTCTTTTACTCTAAAGATATATTGACGGATAGATTATCACAACACTTCACTTGCAAATTGCAATGTATATCAGTCCAAAAGTTATGCTGGTTTAACACTTATCTTGCAAATTGCAATGTATATCAGTCCAAAAGTAATTCTGGCTTAACACTTCACTTGTAAATTGCAATGTATATGAGTCCAAAAGTAATTCTGGGTTAACACTTCACCTGTAAATTGCAATGTATATCAGTCCAAAAGTTTTGCTGGTTTAAGAATATAGAAACGGCCATAAAAATGGTTTTGCATGGAACTGAAGTGGAAGCCGTGCATAAAAAAAACTGCATTTGGTGACGTAATTAATCCATGGGTTTGAGAAACATTCTTATAGTATTTTATAGGGCTTCTGCAGTTTATGTTTAACAGCAGAGGATCATAATCCGAAATCTACAAGGTGAAATGCTCGTGGTGCTGAAACTGTTCACAGTTTCAGATTACAAAATCACAACGCATGAAATAATCCAGTTTCATCCAAAGCAGATCCTGTTCATATTGTGAAACCATGGTCTCATAAACATATGTTTTACTACTTTGCTTAATGTTTGGGATAATATATATTTCTTTTAAAATTTATTGAACAAACTAATCAAAGCAAAAGAAAGGTTGGGATTAACATAAGATAGTCCTTAATAGGTTTCCCTCCGACCCACCATTTTCATCCATCATTATTTTTAGTTATCACAGCCTTATTCATAATCTCCTATAGTTCACACAGGAGATCATTTAAAAAAAAAAAAACTTTGTTATGCCAAAAGTGGACCTTGACCTCTAATCTTTATCAAGAGGAGAGCTAGCAACATTCTCTTTTCAACACTCTCAAACACTCACTTTTTAATTAGTTGAAACATGTGTGAGTCCCTTACTCTGAAAATATGTCTCACATAAAATGGTAGGATTCACATATGTTTCAACTAATGAGAGAGTGAGTGTTTGAGAGAGTGTCATTAACATTTCTCTTTATCACTTTGCTCCTTACTGCTGCCACACTAGTAAGAGAATTTTACTTGCCGAGGTGAACCCCACGTCCTACCATTTTAAAAAATTTCAATTTTAACCCCTTTTTTTTAATTTATCTTAAAATTTTATAATGGTTTGAAAAAACTTTGATCCTAAAACTTCTATAAATCTTGAAAAATGTATACATTTGATTTATAGAAAATTCGGTATATTAAAATTTTCCACCACTCATAAATTTGGTAGACTTAATTTTGCTTTTTAAAGTTACCTTATATGTTATGTTAGTTGTCTTTTGAGGTGGATTAGACATTTACAAAACTAATAGACAATATACTCTCTCTGACCCACTTTACAACAGCAATTTAATTTTTAGATTCATTCAACAATCAACGTATATGTTTTAATAATAGACCAGATACATTAATCATTAAATGAATCTAAAAAATAAATTGTCTCTTACAAATAGAACCAGAAGAAATATTAAGTTTATGTTCACATTGATTCAAATAATAACATAAGATGTTACCTGAACAAGTACTAATACAACAATAAGTCAGGAAACAATAATGTCGGTCCACCACATGCACTGCGTGCAATCTACATCGTTATAGCAATAGCCTCACCATTTGAGTTATATAATCCACAAGGTTATAAAAAAGAAGAGTTATTGTTTACATTCTCTATTGATCGGTCATGCCAGGTGGTGGAGGCGACACTGGGATATCATTTAAAGGTCCAACAATATTTGACAGTCCGATAACATCTGAAGGGCCAGCTAAGGTAGAAGGGACGGTGAGAGGATGTCATACCCTAAAGTACCATTGTGAGTACCCATAAGAACACTGCATATGAAATATCACAACCACTATATTTTCACTAATCGCATCGACTCAACTCACCAGTTAGCACATAAACAAATCCATCAATGATAGATGATACAATAAAGTTTGGTTGTGGTATCCCTTACTCATAGTCAAACTGGCAGAGATACTGCTAAAAAGGTAAACAATCACTGCACTCTCCCGGCGTATATAACTTAAAAGTAATGTAGTGTCATCAAAATCACATTTGATGGTCTATGTATGGTGTTCATATTGCATCATCATGGGTGAGTGATTCAACCTTACTCATATATTCCTGAAGACCACTTGTGCAAGCATGCCTTGTGTCTCATCTAGTCGCTCATGGGGAACCCTCTATGATAGAACCCCTATCATGCTTGTTACAATTGAAAAGGGATGTGTTTGTAGATTAAACACTACAGTAAAACATACAATTTAAAACCCTACAACTTTATATAAAATTTAATGAAAAAAGATAAGAAATATTTATATCTCTCATTGCCATAATTGGAAGGCAACATGATCACGGTACCATGTCATCAATGCTAAGTCGAATGACCCTACTTGGAACCCTTATGCAGCCTCATCTCCCATAGAGCTCAAATGATCGTCACCAATATTGTGTTCTGGCAACACTATATGATTAGACACTTCAACACGTGCCTCTGTATCAACATGATACAACACCTCAACATATGTCTCGTTATCATTGCCTCTAGAGAGCCCCTTCTACAAAAGAGAATTTATGGTTCATGATTATCTTTGTTCTTTCTATAGTGAGAACCAATGAAAGCTAATCTACATGTCTTAATACACAATGGACCATCACCAACATTATATGTCACTCAATCTTGGGATAATGTTATCGTCTCTTCCTCTTTGTCACAAAAAAATAAACAATTATATATATATATATATATATATATATATATATATATATATATATATATATATATATATAAAATAGCCAATTGAATTTATAAGGAAATAATTTCGCAGCTGCATCCCATACAAACTTTATAGAAAATTCGGTGACACCCATGCATGTATATCGATTGTGTTTTTCCCAAAAAATCTGGTGCTACTCATGTATATTGATTTGATTCACCAGTTTCGTAACCCTACTGAAGAAATCAGTTATACCTTCAGTTTCTTCCATCTAAAGTAATTCATACATTCTTTAGTGAGTTTACCTTTTTAGCCCCTCCAAACGATTTCTCCAGGATATCTCATGCTTCTTTCGTTGATTATACATCACTCGGCTTTTTCAAAATTGTATGGATCAATGTATTGATGAATTATAAAGAGAACTTTATAATCTTTCTTCTTCAATTTTTTATGTGCAACCTTTTGTTCATCCGTATCATCATATCTAATTGGCGCTACTCATTCCTTCACATGATCCCAAAGATCTTGATAGCATAAAACAATCTTCATCTACTTACACCAATTCTCGTAATTATTACTATTCAGAATTGGAAGACTTGCAGGAAAATGCTCGTTTAAATGATTCATCGCGCTATGCTTCCCAAGAATCACATAGCCAGTGATCTAGATACCATATGTTAGAATTACACCCAAAACATAAGGAATTCTGAATAATCTTGATGAACAAGAATCGATCTTTCTGATGGATTACACCTCTTGTTCTTCACTCTTCATTAGAGTGAATCAACCATAGCTTGGTTGCAAGATGATTTTCGCTGCATAGAAATTTAAGAAGAAAGAAAAGATGAATTGGGAAAGAAAAGACATATTAGGGTTAAAGCGAAAAGGGGAAGAAGAAGAAGAAGATTCTGCATAGTTTCTCTTTGCTTTCAAACTGGAATTTTATTCAACTTTTCTTTAATTTACAATGATATGGTATCTCCATATTTATAGTTGAGTTTGCTTGCTGACCAAACAAACTCTAACTTACTAACTAACTTAGCTAAAACACAATAAATGCTAAGTTTAAATTTCGCTGAGGCAAGCTCCTTCGACATTTCGACAGCTTTCTCTTACACACAAAGGATTATATATATATATATATATATCTATATATATTGTGTATTGAATATGTGTTGTGTTGTAAGTTTCTCTACCTTCGCATTGCTTACACTGTTCATATTGAATGTTGTTTCTCACCCCTTTGATGAACATTGTCCACCATGGACATCTTGCAGACACTCATGAGTAAAGTTGTTGTTGTGTGTGGAAGGTGTCTTGTTGGAGCTACTCTTCGTTTTATTTATCGCTTTATAGTACATTAATAATTTTTAGTGCTCTGATCGTGTAATATCGGGGACGAACGTTTGTTACGTTACAAGTTATGATTGACATTGGTGTTTTAAAAGTTAATGCCTTATTTATGGAATTTAATAATGAAGTTGTTTTAATATGATTTTTCGTTGCATGTTGACAAGTTTTTGAAAGTTTATTGTTGGGTTGTCGTTGGTGACACCTTAAATTGTCGATTAATTCTTTTTATATAAGTTTCGGGGTTTAGGGTGTTACGTATAAAGTGAGAAATACATACAATGAGAGCAAGACAGGTCCATTGATGGAAATGCAAATGTTGTTGAGTCTTATTCATAAAGAGAAATACGTGTACTGGACTAGAAATAAGGAAGACTCAAATGTTGTTGCTGATATTTTTTGGACACATCCTAATTCAGTGAAGTTGTTGAATATGTTTCATTTGGTGTTGATTTTTTATTGTACATACAAGACAAATAGGTAATGACCTCAACTCACTAAAAATGTAGATTTTGATTTAGCATATTTTTTATTACGTGCATCATGATCATACAGGTACCAGTAATCATTGCTTGAGATTGTTGGTGTTACGTCAACAAACTTGACATTTTCGGTTGGCTTTGCCAATTTAGAACATGAAAAGGAGGAGAAATTCAAATGGCCACTAGAGAAGCTCAAAGAGTTGTTCTCTTATGAGAATTTGCTACCAAAATTTGTAGTGACAGACCGGAAACTTGCGTTGATGAATGCCATGGAAGTTGTGTTCCCAAATTCAACTCATCTGTTGTGTTCATTCCATATTTCAAAAAAATATTAGTATGAAATGTAAAAAGTGTGTTAAATCAAAAAGACAAGAATATGTCATGGATCAATGGAACAACATTATGTATGTTAATAGAGAAACTGAGTTTGTCGAACACTTGAAGCACTTTGAGACTGTTTGTACTGATATTCCACCATTTGTTAAGTATGTGAGTGAAACATGGTTGACAACTTATAAAGAATGGTTTATTACTCCTTGGACTAACATAGTCACTCATTTAGATATCATAACATTGAACAGATACACAGACGCCATTTTGATGTTATTACATTACTAAACATTATTTAACATGTATTTTTATTTATGGTTTTTAGGGTGGAGTCTGCTCATTGGAGACTAAAAAACATGTTGACTACAAGTCGGGGAGATTTATGCCGAAGTTTGGATGCTGTGACACCATATTAAAGTTGCAGCTAGGTTGAATCAGAGTCTCGTTTCAAAAAAAGTATTGTCAACATTGAGCATCGATATAACACTCTATTTTATGCCAACTTGCAAGGTTTTGTTTTGAGACAGTATATACAACAAATTGGAAAGGAACTAGAAAGGGTAAAATTTGTTGGTACAAACCAAGATGCATGTGGTTGCTTCGTTAGAACAACACATGGGTTGTCGTGTACGTGTCAACTTGCCGGTTTCCAAATACAAGGCAATCATGTTCCTTCAGAACCAATTCATGTATTTTAGAAGAAATTACACATTGAAGAGCATGAGGTTAGACATGAAGAGTGATACACATTTGGATTTAGAAGCAGAGTGTGAAGAGTTGAAGACATATTTCAGTACTTTGGATATTGTAGGCCAGAAGGTGTTGAAGAAAAAGATTCGGGAACTAACACATTCATCCACAATTTTTATGTGTCCACCGCTAAAGTATAAGCCAAATATGGGAATTAAGAAGAGCAGAAAGGGTCAAGAGAGTGACGTGCATCGTGATCCTTCACAATGGGAGTATGCTAAGGGCTCGCAGGGAAGTCAGACTACATAGAGATCATGCACAAACCAATTGGAAGTCAACCGTCAACTATGTCGGCTAGAAGTCAACCGTCCACCGCATCATTGAGAGATGTTTACTTGTCTCAGTTTCATGATTTTTTACATTCATACATTGATGACATTGTTAATGTGGGTGACGATGGAAATTGTGATTTTCGGGCTATTGCAATTTTACTTGGATGATGCTAATAGTCATGGCCTTTAATTCAGACGAAGTTAGATACTCAAGTTCATTAACACCCTCAATTGTTTTTCAATTTGTTCTATGACACGATCTCTACAGTTAGAAATGTGTTACAAGTAGAATACTTGGGTGTGCAAGGTATTGATAAATGGATGACGATTCCTGATATAGGTTACCCTATTACTTGTAGATACAATGTCTTATTTGTCTATCCAAGAGACTTAACATCAAAATTTCCCCTCTTGTCTTAACTCTACCTATGTATTCGAGCAGACATAAAATCATTGTTGTTAGCTTTGTCAACAACAATCATTGGGTTCACGTAAAGTTTAAATCTGATTGTACATTGTTTGCTGTCACTGGCCGTTGGAGAAAGAATTGTACTGAAGATGCAAAAGTATGGAAATCAACATATGCGGGACGCATTAGGCACTGGGAAGACGAAGTTAGGAAGTCATCTTAATTTGTTTTGTATTCTTATATGTAGCACGATTTTTATTATATGTATATATTTTATCGCATAATTTTTTATCTAGTTGGTTATTCTAAAAAAACTAATGCAGGAAAAAATGAAAAATTTACTTCACTGTATACGGACAATTTCATATTTTTGGAATTTTGTGGATAATACCAGAAATTTCATAATTTTCGGAATTTTATGATAAATACTGGTAAATTCACAATTTTCGATAAAAGAGCACATGTCTTTATCGAAAAATTCAGAAGTTTCGGTATGCATATCTCGAAAATTCCAATATGCCAGTACTTTTACCTTTATTTCGGGAAAAGAAAGTTATTTTCGAAAATTTCTAGTAAATACTCCAAATTTCCGATACGCGGTGGCATACCGGAAATTTCAAAATTTCCAATAGTGTTAATTTTTTTTTATTAAATATGAACTACCGAAAATTCCAGTTTAATTGAAATTTTGCTATAAAATAAAACATTTAAAATTTCTGATAATATATTTAAATTCATGTAAATTTCAGTAATTCTGATATACTGAAAATTTTAAATACACTACTGGAAATTTTGGGTGTAATAAAAATTCTGATATGGCTACAAGAAATTTTCCTACGAAAATTTGTTTCAAATTTTTTCAGAGGCAGCTTTAGAGTTATGAAACTATTGAGGGTGTCAGCTTTAAATTGGGTGACAGTTAAATGCTCCAATGCATGCATACACAATTTATTGGATTTACACCAGTAAGGACTCGTCACAATGCGATGGATTAGAAAAATTAATTCAAAATTAAAAATTCCATCATCAATGAATGCATACACAATTTAATGGATTTACACCGGCAAGATCTCGTCACAATATGAAGGATTGGAAAAAATAAAGGCAACTAAAACCTCTAATAAGAACCTCCAAAACAAACTGCAAAACTCTGATGAATGAGTTTGAGATTGGAGAAGAGGAATGAAGATTTAGGATTTCTAGAATTATTTATTTTTGTTTAATAACTCGGATGGAAGAAGAAAAGGTTCTCAAAAACTATCTAATTATTTTTGTTGGTTAATCTTAAAAGCATATAAAATGATATGGATGAATTTTGTTACAAAGTCTATCATGAAAAATCAAAGATTAAAAAACGAAGCTCTGTTGTTGCTGATTATGAAGCACAGATATCCTGAATACGACACCGACAATGACCCAGAGACACCGATAATAATTTGAGAAAATGAATAAATGAAAGGTAATCATAAGTGTCAGTGTTCGTGTGACACGCTATTTTCGGAGGTGTCGGTGCTACATAGGTTGCTGATGTAGGAAGAGAAAGAAACCAAAAACTAAAAACTGTATCAAAAGCTTTAATGACTTCAAATACCATTAAGATGACTTTGGAAACTTTTATCTAGAAGAAATAGTGGATGAAAGTGTGATTCTCTTCAAGGAAATGCAATCCAAAACTATGACTCCTAATACAATAACGTACAATTCCCTTAATGACAAACTTTGCAAATTGGGGAGAATCTATGATGTTTTAATATTTCTATGTTTAATGAAACAATGATTTGAATAAAATAAACAGTTATTGTTACATTTCAAAACTAAGGGCTCAAAGTTAAACATGACCTTACAAGATAATATAATTACTGGTCCTCCATACCCTGACAAGTTTGTCATAGAATGAGCAAGTGGCCACTACTGGTTTACTTCTCCCCTCAAAGAGCTTCACTTCTCCTTTCTGCCAGTCTGCTCCATATGCAAGAGAACCATGCTTCTTGTATATTTCCAACACCTCAGCTTTGTCGCCTTTAATACTAACTATTGCAAAACCGTTGTGCATACAGGCAGCCAAAACAAGGCCTTGAATGTCGGGATGATGCTTCACCCTCCAAACACCTCCACCTAAACTGATTGAAGTTTCATCAACAGGTTTTGAGATTGATCTTAAATCCCAAACCCTCAAGAATTCATCATAGCTGCCAGTTAATAATCTATTTGGGTCATGAGGACTCTTTTCAATGCTAGTAACACCCATTTTGTGGACTTTAGAGTTCTTAAATACAAGATTGGAAGGACTATCCCTCAAATCCCAACAACAAAACTTACAATCGTCAGAGCCAGTATATACCAAATTTGGCTGGTGGATATCAAAAGAGGTTGTCCAAAGTTCAAAATCATGTGCCTTCCACTCCTCTTGTATTTCCAACTTGGATTCAAGGAGAGAAACAATAGAAACACAGCCATCAGAAAGCCCAACTGTGATCGATGTCGATAAAGGATTCCAATCCAGGTACAAACACATTGCGTTACTGATTTTCTCACTTGTAATCTCTTTTAAACAAGTCCCTGTCGTTGAATCAATAACAATTTTTTAATACAATGTAACTCAGCAAAGGAATGAATCGCAGCTCTGTAGCAAAAAATTAACTTAGAAACAAGATAATATGATGGTGTGATTGAGTCCATTAATAAATGCCAGTATCTCCCGACAAAAATGAAATATTTACACGGCAAGGCATGTGTCATTACTTTATCTAGAGAGAAGCAACTTTGATACGTGAAAGGTACTGCTTAAAGTTTAACTGTAAAGTAGGAGGTTGTATTTTGTAATGGATATTTAAATAAACAACCAATCCACCTGAAAAAAGGCCTAAGTGCATATCCAGCTTGTTATCAACTTTTAATATATATATATCCTTTGCATGTAGAGAAATCAAATCTTTGATAAATTAAAAACTATAGGCACTAAGAAATTAGAAAGTAATTGTAAATTTTATAGGGTGAAATAACGACAGTAAGTAGTACTTAAATACTCACTCATACAATACTATATAAGGAAAAAAAAAGCCTTTCAATTAGGAACCAAACCTGATATAAGGATGTTTGTGTCATGATGGGATTTTTCGGACTTTAAAAATATGTAAATGTTAAAGTTTGGCATTTCTCACTTTTAAAAAGCACATGACTGTTAGTGAATACATTTCTTCTGGTGGTATGTAGTGCTTTCCACTCCCAATTTATCAAGGATAAACAGTATTGTCAATCGCGGATCGCAGAAAACAACAGTTTATTCGAATTCCGCTTAATTACAGTGCTATTGCGCCTCTGTAGCTACTATTAAACAACACTTGGTACTAAATTGTGTATTGCGGAACAATGGTGATTTGTTTAAATTTTGTTAAGCTAAAGCCGCTATTTAACAACCCTGAGGCTAAGTGCTAAAGATTTTTTTTAGACTTCTATCAAGCTTGTAGTTGTACTCACCGGTGAAAAAAGTGTTATAGAAATGAAAGAATCAAGGGAGCAATCCATACCTTGTACTCCATCAGAGCAACCATCCAGCATCTTAATTCTCAAGTATCCATCCGCATCTGCTTGACCTAAAAAAGGACCCGTGTTCCCTGAGGGTGGATTCCACTTTATGTCGAAAATCCCACTGGTCTCCTCACTATAAACGGTGTCAAAATTGTCTGTGTCCTCGTCAACATTGAATAGTGAAACGCTTCCACTTCTAGTGGGTTGATCACCTTTTTGTAGTGTGTAAGTGGATGCTGCTAAAACATTATGGTGTCCATTACGTGGGCAAAACTCAACAGCATCTGCATTACCTTCTAAATAGCAATGTGCTACATCCATGCTGTCTAAATAACTGCACGTTATAACACCACAGATAAGAACTTAATTCAAGATAGAATGAGCAAGAATGAATATGCTATCAGTGAATGAAACATGAAAACTGAAACATAAAAACTATAAAGAGAGGATTTTTTTCCTGCAGGTTTCACTTTTCACACTAAAATTCACATCCCCAACTTCTCATTTTTCACAGCATTGCTTATGTCAACATAATTGAACTTAGGCCTATGTATTTGGTACTTAGGTCTATCTAATTGGTTCACAAACCTACTTTAAAACTTTTTGTATTCGAGTATTCATTGAATGACTTAAAACTGACTTCTGAAACAACAAGCATGAACACGAATTTATATGATGCCTTTATTGCCTTTAACAATTTTAACTAAGACACTACATCCCACGGTACATACATTGTATTCTCATGAATCTGAAGTACTAACATCATAGTTAAGTTCTTATCTCATTCACAACTAACCACCAATCATTCATTCCAAAAATCACCAATTTACTACACAAACAGTATATATATACTCATGGTTCATGATCAAGAGTTCCCACTACAAGCAAAAAATGTCATTTAATATTCAGTCCAAATGCTATATGTCACCAAGAAAGACTCAAATATAAATCAACCACGTCTAACTAAACCAAAGCACAAATTTTTGCGTGCACGGTTATTCTAAAAGGAAAACCCACAGAGAACATTTTACAAACACCTTATATGCATGTAAAAAAACTGGAAAATTTTGAAATGTTCACCGTGAAGAAACTAGAAAAGAACAAACGGTGAAGCCCCAGTTCTTAGATGTTCCCCTTTCTTCGTGGAGATTGAAGTAGAGATGAATCTATTTTAAAGTTGTGAAGTGTGACTATATCCCGGTCAAAGGGAAGGGTGAGAGAAATTATTTATGAAAAAAATTTCTCATATTGATCATAGAAATTAAACTAACAATATTTGAAAGGGGTATTATAAGGTGATGCTGTTAGAAATGATTTTTTTTTAAGTCAATCATTCAAATTTTTTTAGTACGAGGGCAAAAGTCCCAAAGAAAAGAATTACACTGAAACTAATCGAGGGGTGGAAACCTCTGATAAAGCCCTTTTAAAAAAAGAGCAACAAAGTAAGGATAATAACAAAACATACAAATCTCTTGAAAAAAAGAAAGTCCCTTTCTAGCATCGGGACAAAGATTACTTTATCTGTAAATATGAGTCACTTCCCAAATCCTACTCGTGTTATTTGTATCAATATTTTGCACCATTTGACACGCATTCAAGTTGACATCAATACGCGTAAATCTCATCTCTATAACAAGTTTCAATTCTTCATATATCCTCTAAAATTCAACAGTATAACTATCACAAACCCCAATGTGATCAGTAAAATCATTTAGCCATTCCCCTTCATTCCCTCGGATGACACCCCCCGCAACTAGTATTACCAAACTTATCTCTGACTTCATTAGTGTTTAGTCAATCTTTCACCTTAGTCAAAAGATATTACTATAAATCTTAACTGCAAGATCAGTATTTTATATTAAACTTTAATTTATTGTATATCAATTATTCATAAAATTAATATTAAATTAAAAATAATTTTCAAATGACAAAATCAATTTTCAATTGAAAATTCCTAAATTCCAAACCCATATTTCAAAGGATCCAATGGAATTTTGAATACATTTCATCTTCCTTCAATGGTGCAGACCAAATTAGTATTAACTAAATATTATCCATCTTATTCGTTATCTTCCCTCATCCAATTTCGTATTTGTTTCGTGTTCCATATATAACTTTAAGAGGTAACGTTCGTTTACTCTATATTGGTTATGTTGGTCATTCAAGGGCATCAAAAAAATTTCATCTGCGTTGTGTTATTCCCTCACCCAGATTCACAATGGAACGTCGTCGTCTTCTTTCACATGTAGTTGTTCGTATCCATCTCAATCTTTATATTTTTCCAAAATCTAGTTGATTTGAGTTATTATACATGAATTATTGAATTGGTATTAGGTTTGTATTCTTAGTTGAAGTTGATTTGAATTTTTACTGTCACACCCCAAATTTGTCCTACTTATATAACTTTTCATCTGTACTTCCACCCATTAACAGTTACTCAAAAAATCCAAAAAGTATGTTGCTTCTGTTTCTTAAGTCCAGTTGTTGCAAGGATGAGTTTAGACATGGCTATCAAGTCAGGAGTGTGTGTTTGGTAGATTGAGATTCATCTTGGTCAGGCAAACTTGGTTTCAAGGTCAAGTACAGTGTGCATAATTCAGGTGGTGTTGGTCAGAGCTTTCAGTTAGGATTTTTGGGCTAATTCAGGGCATTAGTGTGTGGATTAAGTTATTAGAATGTGGCATGTTATCAGTATCTCAGGGTTGATAATCATCGAGATCTAGTTCATTTTTCAACTAGGGTTTTGTGCAATATAGTTCATATCTCAATTCATACTTTCTTTGATCAAGAGAGTTCACAGTAAATCTTTGGTTCATCGGTGATTCAAATGGCATTAGTTTAAGATGTCTCCATTCTTTATTCAATGTATGAACTTCAGATGAATTTGTTTTGATTCAATGGTTCTAATTCATTCAAGGCTGAGATTGAGCTGTGGATTTTTTTAGGGATGATTCAAGTTTTATTTCAAATTCAAGATTGATGAAATTTGTTTTTTTTTTTAACTTTTGGGTCAAATCTTGGAATTTCAAATCATGAATCAAGTTAAATGTGCTCATAGTTAAGCATGTTTCCAAAATACAAGTGGAGGTGTAAACAAGTTCTAAAGCCCAAGTCAAATTGTCTTCATCACAATTCCTCAAAGTCCATGTGCTACAAAATGTCACAAAAATATAATGGACTTATTACAAACTTTATACAACCCATAAGGCCCACATCATTAAAAAATAAGGAATAAGTTGTGCAAGCTCTTGAATTCCAAAGTTACACGAAAATATTTGTAACGTTCAAGGTTATACACAACAACATGACCCACTTGCCATAAATACCATATTCTATCTTTGTGATTACAACAAAAAAAAGCAAAAAATTGAATTGGAAAAAGCAACTTCCAGGACACACCAAGCCCTCAATGTATCATATCATGATGCCATGCCACTAATTCTTTCTACATACCCACTAGCCACATGATTTACAATACGACTCATATCTTGAATGGTCTGATTCGCACCAACCTTGCTTTGCTTTCACCCTCTTCAAAATCATCCCACACAAATCCTCCTGTAATTCACAACCATACACATACACAACATTCCTCCTGCTAACTTCAAATAAACCGTGACCCACACAAACTATCCCATCCAGCCTCATATGCCTTCATCATCAGCATACCAATTGCCAAAAGCAAATGTCCTGCAAAAATAAAAACAAGCCATACATCACAAAGCCACATGATAAAACAAGCCTAAGAATGGTGACGTGTAATTCATATCCAATTAATTTTACCAAGGACTATGTTAATATTGCTAAGTTTTTATGGTGAATTTGAAATGGCCAATTCATTTTGCCAGGGATTACCGTCACGCACCTGCAACTTGTAAAACATAATTCACAAGCTTATTTGCAAAATACACTCCAATCACGTGACTCACAAACGACACATAACATACAACGCCTGCACACTCCACGCCAACCCATCCGCAAAGAAAGACAAGAGAAACGTGACAAAAAATCCAGCAAACACAGCAGGGTCCTATTTCACTAAAATGGAAAAACACTCACCAAATCACTTTAATTCCTCTGCTCTATTCCACATTCATCAATACCGTCAGACTAAGCCCTAATTCTATATTACATAAATGGACACTCATCAGTTGAGGGAGAAAAAAGGAAAAAGGCTAAAAAAAACCTCAGAAAGGCTGCGCAAATCCCTTCATTCTCCTATGCTGTGAAAACTGACTCCAAATTCATTAACTCTTCTCCTCTCTTCAAAAAACCAAAAACCTTATTCTTCATCAAACTTCAATAAACAACCTTCATCATCACCCTATTCTTCAACCTCAGTCAAACAATAACAACAACCTGTGTTATTTTTTCCAACCAATCAACCATATATCAAACATCAACCAAACCTTAGATCATAACCAGAAAACTAAACCCAGAATGAACGAGATGAGATGAAAGAGGAACAAATAGAGAAGAAAGAGAAGCACGAGGAGAAAAGGAATCGAGATTAGTTACCTCGCCAGAATTTTTCATCGGACTAGCTCCGATCGTGTAAGTTCTCTCACCTTTCACTTGATTTCTCATTGACATAATACTCGCCATGTTGTGTTGGTTAAGATCCTTATCCTAATTTCTTGACATGATGCACCGTTACCATTTGATTCTTGATTGAAAACCTATGATTTTTTTCCTGTTGTCTTGTTGCCATATGGTTTAAAGCTGCATCTTCAGAGGTAGATTGAGATTGTTTTGAGTTGTTTGTTTTGGTTTTGAGTTCTGTATGCCTTAATCTTGATGTTAGGTTGAGATTTTGAACAAATGAGGGTTGAACTTGGGATCTATGGCCAAATTTGAGGGGGCTTGTGTTTTGTGTTTCATGTTTAAGGGTGTTTGACCGTCGGAGAAGACGGTGGAGGCCGCCGTGCGCCGCCGCTTCTCCGGCCGTTTCTTGGTTTCCGGTGAAGAAAGATGTAGAGAGAGGGAGCTGGGATAGAGAGAGTGAGGGAGAATAAAATAAAGATTTGAAAAACGCAGCATCCCTTTTATTTTCTTTCACCATACGTTTAATGCTGATGTTGGTGGCTGCGTGTGCCGGTGACAAGTGTCACCGGTCATTCCCTTTCCTTGGTTCCACGCGCCTCTTACCCTGCTTCCCCATCATAGACATGCGCTATGGACCGTTAGATCGGGATTTCTTGTTTGAATTTGATCTAGTCAACGCCCCAGATGCAACGTTGAGGTCCACGTTACCTGAGGGTCCATCGTGAGCCCTCCTGCCCAGTAGGGATTTTGGATTTTTGGGCCTGGGGTGGATTTCTAAACACACCCTCAGTTTACCAACAACTTTTTGGTCCACTTACTTCTTTTTGTTTGTTTTATAATATAAAAAAAATACAAAAAATACATTTCTAAACCTTTTTAATTAAATTTCTAATTAATTTCATTAAACCATTTTATTTAATACTAATTAACTTTAATAGTTAATTTTATTAAATATTTTAGTTTAATTTGATTAATTAATTGATTTTCACCTTTTCTCTAAAAAAACCAAAAAAAAAAAAACAATTTATTAACTTATTTCTTAAAAAGACAAAAACAATATTTATTTGTTTTTTTAATTAATTTTATTAAATTTTTAATCTTGATAATTAATAATACTCATTTGCTTAATTAATGATTTAGGAGTTAATTGACGATTAACAATAAGCTAAATTTTTCTCAATTAGATAACAATATTAACTATTTTCTAATTAATCACGAAAGTAGTGTGCTCTTGGGGTCTAACACTCCTTGGGTCCTTGGATGAATGCTCTTGAGGCGCACGCTTTGAGTTGTGTTTATTGTGTCATTCGTTCATAAAAAATACTTAAAAATTTTGCTTAATCAAAATACAATTAACCTTTAATCAAAAGTACCTAATTAAAATAAAAAATCATAATTCATTTACATCTTAATCATTTTAAAATACTTAAAATATTTAATCTTAATAAAAAACACTTAACACTTAAAATACTTGATCTAATTAATTTAAAGATATTTTCTTAAATTAAATCATAAAATATTTAGGTTAATATTTCTAAATTATTTTCTTAATTAATTATTGAAGTAGTGGGCTTTTGGGGTCTAGCACTCCTTGGGTCCTTGAACGATCGCTCTTGGGGCGCACGCCTTGGGTTGTATTCGTTTCGATCTTCCATTTCTAAACTTAAAAACTTTCAACCCAATTAAAATACTTAATCCTCCTTAAAACTCTTAGCTCGTTCAAACCTTAATCTGATTAATTGTGTCTAATCCAGATACTCTAATCAAATTCAAATCATTTTCCTAATTAAATTACGAAAGTAGTGGACTCTTGAGGTCTAGCACTTCTTGGGCCCTTGAACGAACGCTCTTGAGGCGCACGCTTTGGGTTGTGTTCGTTCCGATCTTTCGTTCCTAAAACACTTGCCCTAATTACATGGACAAAGAAGCCCATTGTCCAACAAATACAATTTCATAATTAATAGAACGAAAAAGGTGTCGTTGAGATCTAGCATCTCAGTAATGCCCCGGTTAATTGGTTGCGAGACCGACGTCTCGTTTATCGAATGATCGTCATTCTCCCTCGAAATACTTAATTAATCAAACCGCATCCTCTCGCCCCCGTGCGATTGAAACCCTAAAACCTACGCAAATCAAACTCTTTTCTCAACTAAATCTTTAACACATCTAATCCTTATTCAAACAACTTTTCTCAAAAGAACATTGTTTAAGTCATTCTTTCGCGCATATGAACTCGTGCTTCAGCCTCCCCTAGCGAGCAGACAAGCCTATGTTTAGCAGTTAGAATGCAACCTAAACTCTCGTTCGCCTAAAACATACGCATATCAAACTCTTTTTTTTCAATCAAATCTTAACACACTTAATCCAAATCAAACAACTTTTCACAAAAAGAACATTGTCTAGTCCATTCTTCCGCGCATGTGAACTAGTGCTTCAGCCTCCGTTGATGAGCAGACAAGCCAACGTTTAGCAGTTAGAATGTGAATTAAACACTCGTTCGTTTGAAAAACACAAACCAACCGTAGTCCCATGAACTACGAATGCTCTGACTTTCCCATTGCACGAGGGAATACGTAGGCACAAGGGTTCTAATCCTTGCCGAACACCCTAATAAAAAACCATCCATTTTCCCCTAGAAAACAAAATCCTTTTACCTTAGAAGAAAACAAACAAACCTTAGCTAACTTTTCTCTCGAATCGAATCAAGAGGTTCCCGTTGAGTACAACGGACGTAGAGGGTGCTAACACCTTCCCTTTGCGTAACCGACTCCCGAACCTAGAATTTGGTTGCGATGGCCATTTTCTTATCCTTTAAAGGTTTTATCGATATTTTCCTATTCCTTCCTTGGGATGAATAAAGTTCGGTGGCGACTCTGTTTCGAACAGTTTTTTCCGCGTCCATCGCGAGGATCGTATTTTTCGAGGTACGACAGATGGCGACTCTGCTGGGGACATGCATTGCCCTATGCTAGAGAGAGTCAAGCCTAACTTGACTCGATTCGAGAGTGTTAGCTTTGCTTGTTTGATTTCTTCTTGTTTGTTTTCTGTTATTACTTCTTTATTTTCTTTGTGTTGCTTTCTCTTTATTATATGTTGTTTATCATACTTGCCTGTTGGAGCCTGGGATAACATCACAAGTAAAGCTCTACACCCGAGCTTTGGAAAAAGAAGAGTGAACACATAGTTTAGATTTTGAAAGTAATTAGTGTTAGTCCCCAAGGACTCGCTCCTTGTGTGCCTAGCATGAAAGCTTCCCCTAGAGTAGACCTTTTCGTAGATCTTGTTGTAACGCAGCTAGCCTGTCGCACGACTTGATTCATGAAGGGTCCGTGACTCTGGGAACCACTCTTAGCACCACTTTCCATCTTGGTGGTCGTTAGTGTTAGTCTCCGAGGACTTGCTTCTCGTGGGCCTAGCATGAAGACTACACTCAGGATAGACCTTTTCGTATCCTCGTCGTAATGCAGCTAGCCTGTTGCATGACGTTGATGCGATTAGTGTCCGTGATTCTGGGAACCTTATCCGTCAACGTATGAGTTATCCTGTGAGTGGGTTTATGGGTAAAGAATCTAGAACTTCCCTTATGAAGCCTACCTGTTAGGGTGTTTTGCAAATGCTCGTGTTATCCTGGATCCTGAATCTACCCGCATTGCATTCATTGGCATACCATTACATTTGCATTCATCAGCATTGCATATCATTTTTCCAAAACCAAAATAAAACTCATCCATCCTTTGTCCATAGTCAGCAGTTGATTTCCCAACCCCCGCATCGGAATTGAAGCCGCTTTTGGAAGAATCAAGGACTCAGAAGGGCAGAATTAGTTCGCGTTAAGAGCATATGTTGACTTGATGAAAAACCAGCTAGAACAACTTGTGGAAACTATGATAGCCTTGGCAAGGAAAGAGGACAACATTCAAAGGTCTACAGTCACTGAGAACGTCATTCTGCCTCAAGTGAATAATCTTGCCCAATTTTAGCCTGTGCGGATTCCTGTTGGGGACCAGGTTATACAAGAATGTCACACTATTCAAGATGAACGTGCCTCATCTCATGATGCAGTTGAATACCATAGCTTTACATTTACTACACCGAATTCCCGAGGGACAAGCCTGGTGGTGAATACTGAACAACTTCAAGATGTTGAGTTTGCTGAAAGATGTCGTGTGTTGGAAGAGAAACTTGAAACCATAAAGGGGCGTGATGCTTTTGATCTGAATGCTTTGAACATGTGTTTGGTACACGGACTTGTATTACCTCCAAAGTTCAAGATGCCAAAATTTGAGAAATACAAAGGAGATAGTTGTCCAAAGCAGCATTTGGTGATGTTTTGTAGAAACATGACCTCCAATGCTCTCAATGATAAACTTATGATCCACTGTTTCCAAGACAGCCTGAGTGGGGCATCGTTGAGTTGGTACATGCAGCTACAGAGTAGCCATATCCAGTCGTGGTTGGACTTAGCCAACGCCTTTGTGAAACAATACCAATACAATCTTGACGTGGCTCCCAATCGCATAAAGTTGCAAGGCTTATCTCAAGAGGAGAATGAATCGTTCAGAGGGTATGCTCAGAGATGGAGAGAGGTTGCTGCTCGCGTTCAACCACCACTTTTAGATAGAGAATTGGTTGACCTATTCATAGATTTTTTGCAAGGCCCATACCTGGAAAAGATGATGGTCAATGGGACATCAAACTTCTCTGAATTGGTATCAGCTGGAGAACGCATCGAGAGCCACCTCAAGAGTGGAAAGATGCAAGACGCCTCGAGCATCCAGGCTAGTGAGAGTGAATCCATTGACAGTTCTCAAGAGAAAGAGGAGGATGAAATCAATGCAATCTGGGACACTCTACAAGCTCCATCTCCATTACCTTATCCTCAATACCCAAGCATCTCAAATGTTCAAAGTCAGCAATCCTATGGGCCTCCCTGTGCGATTCCATTCTCTCTACATGGTCAATATACTCCTGTCAATAGAGGTCCCCCTTTTCGACAACAGATTGCACAACAACATTCTTCACAACCCCGACGCTACTATAGTCAAAGACCAAAAAGGCATTTTGATCATTTGCCAATGCCATTCAGTCATATATTGTCACGATTGATTAGTAGCGGGCTAATAGTGCCAAAGGGCTTGGATCCTGTTATTCCTCCATACCCACCAGGCTTTGACGCCAATGCACGATGTGGATACCATGCTGGCGCCATGGGGCATTCAATTGAGGATTGTAAACAGCTAAAAAACAAGATCCAAGATCTGATTGAGTCCAAGCTAATCTCATTTACGCCTCGAGGTCTTCAAATCAACGTCAATCCTTCACTTGATCGGGTGGGTCCATCCGCCCATGTTATGGAAGAAGTTGTTGAGAGTAGGTGTGAAGAAGGCTATCATAGTGGTCTCGATGACCAAGAATGCTAGTCCAACAGCGGGTCAAGAAAGAAAAGCCCAGTCCCCAATGCTGACAATTTTTAGATCATGTCATTTCTATGCATTTGTAGTTTCCTTTTGTTATGCGCTATTTGCTTTTAGACATTGTTGCTTATTAATGGTAATATTAATGAAGTGATCATGCATTTTTTGAACTAATCACGTCGCATTCGCTCACATTTTCTTCACTTATATCAAAAAACAAAAATATTCATCTATATACCTCTCATTCACTTTCTTTACTAAATTGTTGTTTAGCAAAGATTGGAGGAAGGATGACGAAAACGAGATACCCATAATTGCTGATGGTATGCTTTCGGATAGAATCCTGCCAAGGATGTACAGGAATTGTTTCAAATTCCTAAACACTGGAGAGATAAGGAGTTAATCCCTAGTTCACCACTTCGAGCCGAGAAGTAAAAGTTTCCTTCGGATATTCAAACCCTTACACTCAACCCGGGGCAGGGTAGTGTTTGGTTAATCTGACTCCGTATTCTTTGTACACGTCCTGAGGTGACGAAGAAATCATGCAACATCCAGAAGTTATGATGGTTGTTCTTCAATGACTACTGACTTGGCAGTCACAAGCCTTACTCTAAAAACAGAAAGAGAGCCCGCTAAGTCAAACACCTCAAAAAGGAGACTTAGGCAAAAATTAGGGCAATCCCGATAGACTCGTAGAATAAAATCAGTCCATGCAAAATTAGGGATAAAAAATAAAATAAAAAAGAAACAAAAAAAGTTCCTTAAATCCTCAAGCGAAGCAAAATAAGATTCGGTGAACACCATATCAAAAATCAAAAGGTCACTGACGTCCATCATAAACAAAATAAGATGACTGTCATTTCAAGCGAATCTTGAACCTTCATCGTCATTCTTACACCGTCAAAATCTAAGTACGTGTGTCGATTTAACTGAACGTAGGACTGGAGATCATCACGAAGAAGGGGTGGGTACAAATATAACTTTGAGCCTTATATCCTTTGATTCTATAACCGTGAACCAGACCACGTTACAACCCTCAAAAGACCTAATTGAGGCAGGGTTTATTCTGAAAGCATACTACAGCAAGGTTGCGTAAACTGACTCCTACATATTTGTTAATCTTCTGTATTGGTGTCATATTCTTGCTATACCTTTCACACACCAGATAAATTAGCAATATGTTTGGACTAACGGTCCACTCGTCACACACTTTCACACCATTCCAATAAATGATTTTTCAAAACTTGCATGAAAGTCGCATTAAAATTACCATTTTTGAATGAACAATTTTAGCTGCAAATCAGTACTTGACAGTTTGGAAATTCCGACAAAGTGCAATCAGAGAGGAACTTGAGCATTCGTTGGCACTAACGCGAATCGAGACTATCTCATTACCTTGTGAATCTGGGGCAAGTCCTTCAAAGCAATACTTAGTCAATTTGAGGCAAGTCTTTCAAAAGCCAAGACTGGGGCATACCATTGCAAGATCCAGACACAGAGGCAGACCACTGATCCAGACACTGGGGCAGATCATCTCATTACCCTCCAGACAGGGGCAGATTCCCTTCATACATTCAAGTTGGTCAAGCTGGCCATGTCATGCACTAAGCGACCCTTGAATTCAATAAGTATTAAAAGCCTTGGGGCAGATGCACAATCAGAATGCATTGGATAAGTCGATACGCTCACACAATCAACATGCATTGGATAAGTCGTTGCGCTCATACAACCATTTATGGAATATCAGCTAGAAGTGAGGTTCTCTCATGAACCAAGCACACAATTTCTGCAAAGGACCAAACTTGGGGCAACAAGAGAATCATATTGGCTTACTGATCATAATATCTTCCATTTCTGAGTGTCGGGAAGTCAAATCTTTTCACCAAAAGTCCAACCCTGCTTGGCACCACCAAAAGTCCACCGTGTTGACACCTTCATAAGACCAATCTCCTCCTTGCATTCACATATGCATCACATACAATTTACATACACCATATGCATACATAACATAATAATTTCTTTTCTCGACCTCCGAGTCGATATTTACCTTTCTTTCAACCCCCGAGTTGATGATATTTTGTCTTTATTTTCTTCGGCCCCCGAGTCGATGTTTACCTTTCTTTCAACCCCCGAGTTGATGCTATTTTGTCTTTAGTTTCTCGACCCCCGAGTCGATATCATTATTACATCTTCAACCCCCGAGTTGACATCTTATTACTTGTACTGACCCCCGAGTCATTGTTATCTTTATCTTCTTCGACCCCCAAGTCGATATTGTCTTTATTTCCTCGACCCCTGAGTCGATATTGCCTTTATCTCTGCCCTCGACCCCTGAGTCGATGCTTTTACCTTCGACCCCCGAGTTGATATTTTGTTATTTCCTTCAACCCCCGAGTTGATAGATTACCTTGCCTTTATTTTCTCGACCCCCGAGTCGATATTACCTTTACCTTTCTTTCAACCCCGAGTTGACGACAGTTTATCTTAATGTTTCTCGACCCCCGAGTCGATAGTGTATTTCTTTTTGTCAACCCCCGAGTTGACATGCCAGTATTCCTAGTGAGTCTTTCACCTTGCTCCATATAATCCCCGTTAATCCTTCTTTGGAAACCAGAAATGAAGCCTTGCCCAATTGCATTCCTGCATACATTGCACATCATATCCAATCATCACAAGCATTAACATTTTAGTCTTGTGCATTCATGTGTGCATTACATTCCCCGGCATTTGCAGCTTAGTATATGTTTCCGTGCATCATGCAATGCATGGCATATCCATCCCCAGCAACATAGCATAACAGGATCCAGGATCGACCCACGCGTATCTTGGCCAGTCCTCCTTCAAAGTCGGAAGTGTTCTTCTAAGGAGAAGTAAATACCCCGCACGTACTCAAGGAATTCTATTCCCCAGCAAGTCAGTCTTCAGCCATGCAGTTGATAATGACAATCCCCAGCGGCCATTGCTTTCATTGCTCCCCAAGCAGAGGATATTCTAGAAGGTTTCTTGTGAGCTTTCCACTACAGAGCCAGCACATTTCCTCCAACAGGAATCTTGCTCAGCTATCCCTCAGCAAATTTACCACAGAGATACTACTTTGGTATCATCGAGGAACCTTAATGAATAAGGGACTGCTTCGACGACCCAGAGAATCATCTGCCTTCAGAGATACTGTTTTGGTATCATCGAGGAACCTTAATGGATAAGGGACTGCTTCGACGACCCAAAGAATCTCATGTCTTCAGAAATATTACTTTGGTATCGCGAAGAACCTTAATGTATAAGGGACTGCTTCGACCACCCAGAGAATCTCAAGTTATTCTGTTCATTTGGTACCCTGCTACCCCATTCTATCAGCTCTTACTCCATAGCACTTTATCTCTTGTCAGACAAATTTTTGGGGTCTTCTTGTGTCTAATTGAGTTGCACCTTTAAAATGAACGCCATGCAGCAGTTCATCTTACTAGGTTCAAGCCAATTAGCCAGGGGCCTCTGTCATACCTTAAATTTGTCCTACTTATATAACTTTTCATCTGTACTTCCACCCATTAACAGTTATTCAAAAAATCCAAAAAGTATGTTGCTTCTGTTTCTTAAATCCAGTTGTTGCAAGGATGAGTTTAGGCATGGCTATCAAGTCAGGAGTGTGTGTTTGGTAGATTGAGCTTCATCTTGGTCAGGCAAACTTGGTTTCAAGGTCAAGTACAGTGTGCATAATTCAGGTGGTGTTGGTCAGAGCTTTCAGTTAGGATTTTTGGGCTAATTCAGGGCATTAGTGTGTGGATTAAGTTATCAGAATGTGGCATGTTATCAGTATCTCAGGGTTGATAATCATCGAGATCCAGTTCATTTTTCAACTAGGGTTTTGTGCAATATAGTTCATATCTCAATTCATACTTTCTTTGATCAAGAGAGTTCACAGTAAATCTTTGGTTCATCGGTGATTCAAATGGCATTAGTTTAAGATGTCTCCATTCTTTATTCAATGTATGAACTTCAGATGAATTTATTTTGATTCAATGGTTCTAATTCATTCAAGGCTGAGATTGAGCTATGGATTTTTTTAGGGATGATTCAAGTTTTATTTCAAATTCAAGATTGGTGAAATTTGTTTTTTTTAACTTTTGGGTCAAATCTTGGAATTTCAAATCATGAATCAAGTTAAATGTGCTCATAGTTAAGCATGTTTCCAAAATACAAGTGGAGGTGTAAACAAGTTCTAAAGCCCAAGTCAAATTGTCTTCATCACAATTCCTCAAAGTCCATGTGCTACAAAATGTCACAAAAATATAATGGACTTATTACAAACTTTATACAACCCATAAAGCTCGCATCATTAAAAAATGAGGAATAAATTGTGAAAGTTCTTGAATTCCAAACTTACACGAAAATATTTGTAACGTTCAAGGTCATACACAATAACATGACCCACTTGCCATAAATACCATATTCTATCTTTGTGATTACAAAAAAAAAAGCAAAAAATTGAATTGGAAAAAGCAACTTCCAGGACACACCAAGCCCTCAATGTACCATATCATGATGCCATGCCACTAATTCTTTCTACATACCCACTAGCCACATGATTTACAATACGGCTCATATCTTGAATGGTCTGATTCACACCAACCTTGCTTTGCTTTCACCCTATTCGAAATCATCCCGCACAAATCCTCCTGTAATTCACAACCATACGCATACACAACATTCCTCTTGCTAACTTCAAATAAACCGTGACCCACACAAACTATCCCATCCGACCTCATATGCCTTCATCATCGGCATACCAATTGCCAAAAGCAAGTGTCCTGCAAAAATAAAAACAAGCCATACATCACAAAGCCACATGATAAAACAAGCCTAAGAATGGTGACATGTAATTCATATCCAATTAATTTTACCAAGGACTATGTTAATATTGCTAAGTTTTTATGGTGAATTTGAAATGGCCAATTCATTTTGCCAGGGATTACCGTCACGCACCTGCAACTTGTAAACCATAATTCACAGGCTTATTTGAAAAATACACTCCAATCACGTGACTCACAAACGACACATAACATACAACGCCTGCACACTCCACGCCAACCCATCCGCAAAGCAAGACAAGAGAAACGTGACAAAAAATCCAGCAAACACAGGAGGGTCCTATTTCACTAAAATGGCAAAACACTCACCAAATCACTTTGATTCCTCTGCTCTATTCCACATTCATCAATACCGTCAGACTAAGCCCTAATTCTATATTACATAAATGGACACTCATCAGTTGAGGGAGAAAAAAGGAAAAAGGCTAAAAAAAACCTCAGAAACGCTGCGCAAATCCCTTCACCCTTCATTCTCCTATGCTGTGAAAACTGACTCCAAATTCATTAACTCTTCTCCTCTCTTCAAAAAACCAAAAACCTTCTTCTTCATCAAACTTCAATAAACAACCTTCATCATCACCCTATTCTTCAACCTCAGCCAAACAATAACAACAACCTGTGTTATTTTCTCCAACGAATCAACCATATATCAAACATCAACCAAACCTTAGATCATAACCAGAAAACTAAACCCAGAATGAACGAGATGAGATGAAAGAGGAACAAATAGAGAAGAAAGAGAAGCACGAGGAGAAAACGAATCGAGATTAGTTACCTCGTCGGAATTTTTCATCGGACTAGCTCCGATCGTGTATGTTCTCTCACCTTTCACTTGATTTCTCATTGACATAATACTCGCCATGTTGTGTTGGTTAAGATCCTCATCCTAATTTCTTGACATGATGCACCCTTACCATTTGATTCTTGATTGAAAACCTAGGATTTTTTTCCTGTTGTCTTGTTGCCATATGGTTTAAAGCTGCATCTTCAGAGGTAGGTTGAGATTGTTTTGAGTTGTTTGTTTTGGGTTTGAGTTCTGTATGCCTTAATCTTGATGTTAGGTTGAGATTTTGAACAAATGAGGGTTGAACTTGGGATCTATGGCCAAAATTGAGGGGGCTTGTGTTTTGTGTTTCATGTTTAAGGGTGTTTGACCGCCAGAGAAGACGGTAGAGGACGCCGCGCGCCACCGCTTCTCCTGCCGTTTCTAGGTTTCTGGTGAAGAAAGATGTAGAGAGAGGGAGTTGGGATAGAGAGTGTGAAGGAGAATAAGATAAAGATTTGAAAAACGCAGCATCCCTTTCATTTTCTTTCACCATGCGTTTAATGCTGATGTTGGTGGCTGCGTGTGCCGGTGACAAGTGTCACCGGTCATTCCCTTTCCTTGGTTCCACACGCCTCTTACCCTGCTTCCTCGTCATAGACATGCGCTATGGACCGTTAGATTGGGATTTCTTGCTTGAATCTGATCTAGTCAACGCCCCAGATGCAACGCTGAGGCCCATGTTACCTGAGGGTCCATCGTGAGCCCTCCTGCATAGTAGGGATTTTGGCTTTTTGGGCCTGGGGTGGATTTCTAAACACACCCTCAGTTTACCAACAACTTTTTGGCCCACTTGCTTCTTTTTGTTTGTTTTATAATATAAAAAAATCCAAAAAATACATTTCTAAACCTTTTTAATTAAATTTCTAATTAATTTCATTAAACCATTTTATTTAATACTAATTAACTTTAATAGTTAATTTTATTAAATATTTTAGTTTAATTTGATTAATTAATTGATTTTCACCTTTTCTCTAAAAAAACCCAAAAAAAAAACAATTTATTAACTTATTTCTTAAAAAGACAAAAGCAATATTTATTTGTTTTTTTAATGAATTTTATTAAATTTTTAATCTTGATAATTAATAATACTCATTTGCTTAATTAGTGATTTAAGAGTTAATTGACGATTAACAATAAGCTAAATCTTTCTCAATTAGATAGCAATATTAACTATTTTCTAATTAATCACGAAAGTAGTGGCCTCTTGGGGTCTAGCACTCCTTGAGTCCTTGGATGAATGCTCTTGAGGCGCACGCTTTGAGTTGTGTTTATTCTGTCTTTCGTTCATAAAAAATACTTAAAAATTTTGCTTAATCAAAATACAATTAACCTTTAATCAAAAGTACCTAATTAAAATAAAAAATCATAATTCATTTACATCTTAATCATTTTAAAATACTTAAAATATTTAATCTTAATAAAAAACACTTAACACTTAAAATACTTGATCTAATTAATTTAAAGATATTTTCTTATATCAAATCATAAAATATTTAGGTTAATATTTCTAAATTATTTTCTTAATTAATTATTGAAATAGTGGGCTTTTGGGGTCTAGCACTCCTTGGGTCCTTGAACGATCGCTCTTGGGGCGCACGCCTTGGGTTGTATTCGTTTCGATCTTCCATTTCTAAACTTAAAAACTTTCAACCCAATTAAAATACTTAATCCTCCTTAAAACTCTTAGCTCTTTCAAACCTTACTCCGATTAATTGTGTCTAATCCAGATACTCTAATCAAATTCAAATCATTTTCCTAATTAAATTACGAAAGTAGTGGACTCTTGAGGTCTAGCACTTCTTGGGCCCTTGAACGAACGCTCTTGAGGCGCACGCTTTGGATTGTGTTCGTTCCGATCTTTCGTTCCTAAAACACTTGCCCTAATTACATGGACAAAGAAGCTCATTGTCCAACAAATACAATTTCACAATTAATAAAACGAAAAAGGTGTCGTTGAGATCTAGCATCTCAGTAATGCCCCGATTAATTGGTTGTGAGGCCGACGTCACGTTTATCGAATGATCGTCATTCTCCCTCGAAATACTTAATTAATCAAACCGCATCCTCTCGCCCCCGTGCGATTGAAACCCTAAAACCTACGCAAATCAAACTCTTTTCTCAACTAAATATTTAACGCATCTAATCCTTATTCAAACAACTTTTCTCAAAAAAACATTGTTTAAGTCATTCTTTCGCGCATATGAACTCGTGCTTCAGCCTCCCCTAGCGAGCAGACAAGCCAATGTTTAGCAGTTAGAATGCAACCTAAACTCTCGTTCGCCTAAAACATACGCATATCAAACTCTTTTTTTCAATCAAATCTTAACACACTTAATCCAAATCAAACAATTTTTCACAAAAAGAACATTGTCTAGTCCATTCTTCCGCGCATATGAACTAGTGTTTCAGCCTCCCTTGATGAGCAGACAAGCCAGCGTTTAGCAGTTAGAATGTGAATTAAACACTTGTTCGTTTAAAAAACACAAACCAACCGTAGTCCCAAGAACTACGAATGCTCTGACTTTCCCATTGCACGAGGGAATACGTAGGCACAAGGGTTCTAATCCTTGTCGAGCACCCTAATAAAAAACCATCCATTTTCCCCTAGAAAACAAAATCCTTTTACCTTAGAAGAAAACAAATAAACCTTAGCTAACTTTTCTCTCGAATCGAATCAAGAGGTTCCCGTTGAGTACAACGGACGTAGAGGGTGCTAACACATTCCCTTTGCGTAACCGACTCCCGAACCTAGAATTTGGTTGCGATGACCATTTTCTTATCCTTTAAAGGTTTTATCGATATTTTCCTATTCCTTCCTTGGGATGAATAAAGTTCGGTGGCGACTCTGTTTCGAACAGTTTTTTCCGCGTCCATCGCGAGGATCGTATTTTTCGAGGTACGACACTTACCCATGAACAATCCATTTGGTGATTAGGGTTTGTATTTTGAGTTGAAGTTGATTTAATTCTTATGCATGAATTATGGAATTGGGGATTAGGGTTTATATTTTATGAAATTAATAAATTCTGAAAGTTGCATTTGCATTGAATTGGTAGATAGTGAAATAATCTTAATTCAATTGAATCTTTATGGTTTCAATTGAATTGTTAGTTTTTCAATTGCATAAAGAGGAATTTATATTGTGATATTATTCAAATTTAAATTGTGTGTTATTGTGAATTATTTTGATAATTTATTCTTTTATTATCCTGCGGTTAAGTAACAACTACAAACAGCTTACTTAGAGTGTTTGAACTCGAAAACACACACTGAAGAAGGGTTTGCATGGGTATACAAAACAGAGTTAACTCATGTAGATTATCCCACTTAATGGAATAAGATTTGAGTGTTGTTGTTGTTTTACTTTTTTAGATTAATTTTTTTGATAACCAACAGTAAATTGGGAGGGAGAGCTTGTTTAGTGGGCTATGTAAGACTTTAACTTTATTAGTGTGCGATTATTGGACAATGTTTTTCACCCTTTATTTATGAGTGGAATAGTAGATTAGCTTTTTATGTGAGAATTGGTGCAGTTTTACTATTTGGTTTTGTACAAAATATTTGCTTTTACATATTAGGGTGTTTATGATATGAGATCTTTTACTGTGTTGAAATCAGACAATTTAGTAATGATAATATGCAGTAGACGTGGTATCATATGGTTGTTTTCAAAGCATTTTGAAACAGTCCAATTGATCCTAAACATCTCACTTTTGGAGACTTGTTGCCAATTGGGGATTCGTCCAAACTGTGAGTTTTAGTCGTATGATCGTCTATTTTTGTTGTTAACAAACTTTTAAAGCTAATATGCCGAACTTTTTTACATCGAAAGGGTTTGACTGACATCAATAAACCTCCTAAAATGTTGAATTTCTTCTTAGCATATTGGTTTGTAAATTAATTATTTCATCACCTTTTTTAATTTTGCTGCAAAAGCATCGCTCATGAGATTTGCATGGATGGTACAACGACGTAACTATCGACTTCTTGCATGTCAAGCTTCAGATGAGACTATTCAGCTTTATCAACAAATTCGGTGTTCATAAAGAGTTTGAACTCGAAAACACACACTGAAGAAGGGCTTGCATGGATAAACAAAACAGAGTTAATGCATATTATTAACAAGCACAAGTGTTGTGTCCGTGTGGGATTCAAGGACATAACATAGGAATCAGATACTCGATTATTTTCATCACCAGGATAGAAGTAATCCAGATACCATCAAGCCCACCTAGCATAATATGCAGTTACTCTTAAAATGAAATAAGAATAATAAATTTCCCGATTTTGACGCCCGAAGATACCCTTTTACCCTCTTGACTGCACTTCCGATGACTTTCTATAGGAATGGTCCTACAAAATTGACTATTTCCACAATCAGGATAAAAGTAATCTGGATATCGTCAGGTTCACCTGGCACAACATGCAGCTACTCCTAATTTGCAATAAGAATCATAACTTTCCTGATTCCGACACCTGGAGGTAGCCTTTTTGTCATCATCAACGCACTTCCGATGACTTGCTAAAGGAAGGGTCCTACAAAACCGACTATTTCCACTATCGGGATAGAAGTAATCTGGATACCGTCATGCCCAACTGGAATAACATGTAGTTACATCTAAGTTGCAATAAGAATAAGAAATTTCCCATTTCCGACGCTCGGAGGTACTCCTTCTTCCCTCGTGACCGCACTTCCGATGACTTCGTATAGGAAGGGTCCTACAAAACCAATTTTTTCCACCACGAGGATAGAAATAATCCAGATATTGGTTGACCCGCCTGGAACAACATGAAAATACTCCTAAATTGCAATTAGAATTAGAGATTCCACGTTTCCGACGCTCTGAGGTACCTCTTCTGCCCTCCTGACTGCACTTCCGATGACTTCCTATAGGAAGGGTGTAACACCTCAAAATTTGCCCTCTCTTTTTCTAACCTCTAACTGGCTTATGTTTCTTTTTCATTTGCATCATCATTATGTCATAATTTTGTATCATTTCATTTGCATTGGTTTTCTCAGGACATGGGATCAGGTGTTTCTCTGAGTTAGGGCTTCCTATTTGCCTTGAGATACTTTTGTCCAAGTTTGGCAGAGGTTTGAATACTTATTGTTGTAATTTCACATCAGAGTTCGTCAAGTATTAAGTTCATTTTCTTCAAGATTTGTCAGGCATCAAGAGCCTAGGGTTTCATCACTTCTTCGGTTCAATTTTGTTGGCCAACTCATACTCAACGGGCTCAGGGTTAGGGTTTGTTTCTCAGCATGGATATGAGATCAGGGTTATCAGGCGTTGGAATAGCTTCAAGTCAGGTGTCGTTTATTCAGTCATAATCAGGATCAGATGGAAGTTTGACCTAATCTTGGTCAGACCATCAGGAGACTGTTTCAATCACAAGTTATCAGTATCAGTAGACTCTCTTAGTCAGTGTGTGTCCAAGGTCAAATTGTGGTGTGTGGAATTCATCAGGTTATCAAGCAGTGGTTCGTGTGAGGCTGGGTTCATAAAATCAAGTTCATCAGTCTATTAGTGGTTCATCTGCGGATTTATTTTCCTCAGTATGAATTAAATAATCAATGCAAGGTTTAAAATTGATTCAGACGGTTATGGATTCAAACTCAAGTTATGCATTGGTCCAAGACCCGTTAATTCATCTTAATCGGAGGTTGGTGGGAAAGTTCAAGTGTGGTCAAGGTTTGTATTGAGAATGCAACTTGGTTTTCATTGAGAATTAAGGAGTTTGGTGGAGTATTAATTCACGTGATCGTTTGAAGGTTTGAGTTCAAAATCCGATATCCATTCATTTCACCATAACCAATTTTCTTTCCACATTCAAAACCATTTGTCAATATCCGTATTATAATCTAATTATCCACTTCTTAACCTCCATTTTAATTTTAATTCATTTTCAAATTCCATTCAAATTCATGTTAATAACCATTAAACCATTTTTTCCCCATAAACCACTTTTAAATCCATTTCATAATTCCTAAATTCATTTCCAAACCAATCTATTTTCAATTTAATTCATGACCATTTTGTTTGATTCAAGTGTCACATACTAAGCCCATATCCCTTTTTGCTAAGCCCATATCAACTTTTTGTCAAGTTCATGTTACAAGGGAAGGTTGACCTAGCTATAAAAGGGTGGCACAAAAACCTAGAGGGGAGGGCACCGATTTTAAGAAGGAAAAAAAGAGAGAGTCTGCAGAAAAAAAGAAAGAAGGTGACGGCGCACTAGATCTGGGAGGAAGGTTCAAAACTTCGTTTGCTTTTCTCATGTAATACGCCATTACCCTCATCTTCGAATCATCCCCACCATTGGCTGCTACTTTACCTTATCCAACAAATTGAACCACATAACTCACCATCCTCGCCTTCATGTTTCACCAATAACCTCCCATCTCACCATCAAAACGGCATTACAATTACCAACCAACTTGAAACGTCCGCCGTGAGACACATACCCTCGCCGAACACCGCCACAAACCCCTCTGTTTGCGCTTAGATCCCTTTTGTCGTGAACTTATCAACCACCACAACAACGATCATTTCCAACTGAACTCCCGTTTTCAATTTGGCTATGTTTCGTCGGTTTCGAATCTACGAAGTTTGTTTTCGTTTCTGTTTGGTGTTGTCTGTTTGCTTTGTAGGTTGAGTTCGATTTCGGTAATGATCAGGACACCGTGAAGGCGTCTATTCGATGAACGTGGTGAGGAGATACTGCTGCGATGACTCATGATTCTAATCCGGCGATTTGAGCTTTGAGCGTCCCAGAAATGTGAAGCAAATATTGTTCATTGTACGAAAAGTTGAAGAAGCAAAATCCATTTTTCTAGCAGCAGAACATTAACAACAATACACTGTAACACGTCGGTAACTTTCGTTTCCTTTGACTATGTGGATTACTATTCCGATGGATGGCCTTTATTCAATTTCAAATAATCATTGATTATGTATTGATTTTGTGTATAATAAGTTGTTACTGTGTTGGGATATTAAAGTCAAACTTATTTTGTTTGTTAATTGGTACTCTAGCTGTTGTAATAATATTGTTAATGTTATAGTGTGTTTAAATTTCGGTCATATTACATTACGGTTTGTCGATTATGGCAGCACTTAGACTTTGCAAGCATGATGTAAAAGTAGAGTGTAAATGCAGTATTGGTTACGGTTACACACTAGTTTAGAAGTTTGTATAGTTAATTTTGTTTTCTTTAGATTTAAATTTTGATTAAAATTCTTAATTAGATTTTAGTTAATTCTTTGATAAATTTGACTTTAATTTTGATGATAATTTTTGAGTAAAACATTGTTCTTTAATTTTGATATTTGTTCCTAATTAATTTTGATAATTAATATTTGATTAGTCTTGTTAATACTTACTCTTCTTAAACTTCTTTGATTAGGTTTTGTTTAAAACTTTAATATTAAGTTTTGTTAATTAGATCTTAATTTTTCTTTTTTGATTCTTAAATTGTCTTGATGAGATTTGCGCTTTGATATTTGAGACACGTGTGCTTGCTTGATCTTGTTGATGCTTGAAATTGCCTACGATTTCGCATTGGTTGATGTTGCTAAATTCTCCTTGTGCATAAGTTGATTGAGTGTAGGAAATGATGCTGATGTATACACTGCTGTTCTGTACATACATGCTGTTAAATGCTGTTATTCTGTTATACTGGATTTTACACCTGTTCTATTATGAAGATAGGAGCTGTTAAATGCTGTTCTTGCTTGCTTGCTGGAATTTACTGATGTGCTGTGCTGAAGCGTTGTTGTTGCTACTGTTTTTGGTTTGGTTTATACTTGCCTTGCTTTAACATCTTTCTTCTTCATCTCTTTCACTCTTTCTCTTCCCACGGATCTCAAGACTTGTTTAAGTCTTGGATTCACTCCCTTAGAGCTACATAGTCCAACTTAATTTTCGATTAAGCTTGGAGTAGGATTAGCATTAGGATTCTCTTTGCATGCTAACTTAGGTAGATATTTCCCCTTTCAAACTCAACTATAGGGCCACCTTTGCATGACAACACTAGGAACAATTAGTTTCCCCTTAGTGTTTTCTTTTCCTTTGAGTCTTCTCTTCTCATCTCATAACAATCCTAAAACACTTAATAAAGGATTAACATGTATTGCGCATGAGCATTACATATGGGAAGTGAAGTATGGGGGGTCTCCTTTCATTCTTCTAGGGTACTTAGTGTACGTCCTATTGGGGACGATGCGCGAATTATTCGTTCTTATGTTACAGACTTGGGCGCAATGCAAGTTATAAACTAACTTCAAACCACTTCTATCTTAAAAAAACACAAAACAAACTCAAACCTTTTCATCCTTCGGGATCGTTCAAGTTCAACTCATTTTCAGAAAAGAGCACGTTATTTTCTGTTTGTCGCAAACAGGCATCGACCCTAACTGCCGGACGCGAACTTAACGTCGCTCATAAAAAACACTAACCGACCTCGTTAGGTCGAACTACGACTGCTCTGATTTCCTCTTTCTCGTCCGATTGAGGATACGTAGACACAAGACGACGATGTCTTGGCGAGCAACCTTCCCCCTTAGTTCGCGTCCGAACTACGTTGACTCTGACTTTCCCATTGCACGAGGGAATACGTAGGCATAGGACAACGATGATGTCCTATCGAGTCAATTCTTTTTCTTTTCTTTTTCGTTCCTCCGTTCTCCTCCGTTCCCGTTCCTTTTCCCTTCCAGTAGCAGTGGAGCTCCAGATGACGACACCCTTCGATCGAGACAACAAGCGTGGATCCCATCGAGTACGATGGACGTGTGGGGTGCTAACACCTTCCCTTCGTGTAACCGACTCCCTTACCCGTTTCTCTTGGTTGTGAGACCATGCTCTTTCCCTTCCCTCAGGTTTACGCAGTGTTTCCTTTCCCTCTCTTGGGATAAATACACATTGCTGGCGACTCTGTTTACCGCGCCACTTTCGCGTTTGTACCATGGATGCAAATCCTCGGGAGCGACAGCTGACGACTGTGCTGGGGAAAATGTTGACCTTTTGCTGGTCCATCCCCTTTTGCGAGTCAATCATAATGCTTGTTTGTTTGTTTTCATTGGGTGTTTACTGTTGTGCTTTATTTTGTTGTATATTACTATATTGCTGTTTTATTGTTTTTACCGCATTTATTGCATTACATATCATGTTGGACTGTGTTGTGCTGTGCTGGTTTTCTATTTGGCAGGTGGGGATGTTCTGAGAGATAAGCCCACTACCCAGGCTTGAGCATACACATAGGTATTAGCGTGAGCAGGCGTGACGCTCCCGTGGTGTTGATCACGTGCGGGTGATCACGATCCCCACAATCAGACGAGGTTCTATCGGGAGATATCTACTACTGTATGTTGATACAGGCCAGTAGTTATTATCTTGAGGAACTGTCGACTCTGGTGACCACTCCCGAGTACTCAATAACGGCACTCCTCCCGAGACCGATAATGGCAGACCAGAAATGGCAAACCCATTACGACTCTCGACCCGAGGACCCAATGCTGGGAACTTGCTATAGGATATCCTTTTTGAAAGTGAATCAGTGGATGCGCTCCTCGATTGGCGATAGTACTGTACCCCGAGGGATGAATGTACTATTGCTTCTCGACCTCAGTGCCAGAAGCTGAGAACCTTTCGTTTTGGAGAATCAGTTGAGGCCTCCTCGATTGATGATGATGCCAAACCAGAAATGGTGAACGTATCATCATTTCTCGACATGAGAGCCCGGGATACTGAGGATCTTAGTACCCACATGTGAGATGGACGGGTGTTTACAGGTTTGCAGGTAACCTTGACTTTCATCCTACCTGGTATTTTGGTTCTCTTATCAGTGTGAACTTATCAGCGTGGTATTCTGGTTATTCTAGTATTCTGGTCATTCGGATATTCTGGTATTCCGGTATTCTCTTCAGAGCAGACCTTTGAACTTATCCATTCAGTAGCACAGCAGCACAGAGCTTTGTGGAAGCCTTGATCCCATGTCTGTTGCATCTGCATCTTCATTTTTGCATACATGTTCTTGTATTTCCAAGGAATATTAACTTTGAGACCCGCTGTTGAGCATTTCCATATATTTCTTGTGGCTCTTTTGTGAAAAACTTGACTCAAAACAGAATGATTTCGTGGAAATATTCGAACATGGCATTTGCATTGCATTTCCATACTTATTTGCATAACAGGTGTTCGAAGCTGGTTATTCTCATCCTGATCTGGTCTTCTTCAGAATTTCAGACTTAACTCTTTAAAGAAGCTGGAAGCGGATCATGGACCAAATTCAAGCAGAGTTGAGGGATGTACGAAGCCAAATGGGCCAGTTTATGGGGAACATGCAAGCTCTGATTCAAGACCAGAAAGTGCTGAAGGAGGAGGTCAACCAACTGAAGACTCAGATGAGGTTGGTTATGGAGGTTGTGAGAGGTGTGCTAAGCAAAGATAATACTCTCATGCCTGAAGCTGCGGCTGGAATTATCTCTCATCCATTATTTAAGGGATCCCTCCCAAAGAGTGAGCAGATTGCCACTGTGACCGTCCCGGCTGTATCTCAACAGCAATAGAATCGTGCTCTGCGTCAGCAGCAATTTACGCCCAAGCAGAATAGGCATTTTGAGACTCCACCAGTGCCATATTCTCAGTTATTCCAGCATCTCCTTCAGTTGCAACTGGTACAGAAAAAGACTTTAGCTCCTCTCTCTGGTACTCCCCCACCGGGTTATGACGCAAGAGTCCATCGTGACTTCCACTCTGGTGCGCCGGGGCATAACGTGGAAAATTGTAAGGCCTTTCAGCATGCCGTGCAGGATCTGGTCTATTCGAGGGAAATTGAATTCACGCCGGGCGGCGTAAGCTTTCATGGTGGTTTCATTCCTACTCTAGCTGTTGAAAAAGAAGTGGATATCCCTGTTGCCTCTCCCAAAGCTGCATCAAGTCAGGGGCATTTCTTACAGTCTTTGGTCTTAGAATCCCCACATCCGCAAATGCTGCCTACGCCTCGACCAAGTCTGAAGAGAAAAACGCCTAAAAAATTTGTGCGCTCGAATCAGTGTCAACAAGAGAACTGCTCTAGAAAGGGACAACAAAGGCAGAAGCAGCCTGAGAGACAGTTTGATGTTCTTCCCATGCTATACGCTCAGTTATTGCCTGATCTACTCAAGTATCAGTTGGTTCAATTAAGGACTCTCACACAATGTCCAGCTAAGATACCACCAGGTTGGGATGCAAGTGCAAGATGTGAATTCCATTCAGGGGCACTAGGCCATTTGATTGAAAATTACAAAGCTCTGCAACACAAGGTGCAAGACTTAATCGACTCATAAGTCATCACGATCATGCCTGACGGTCTATACTTGAATTGAAGACTCCTTTCTAGAACGAGCATCCAAATTGTAAGAGCATCGTCAGGAGCAATCAGTCCAGACGAAGACAAGTCTCCTCAACAATGGCAATCTTCGGATTCTTCACTGCATTTTCATTTGTAGTTTTTCTTTTGTTTGTCTAAACACTGTCTGAATGAAAAAACTTGTTTGTGTTTTGAATGATGATTTTAATGCAATGAATGTGTTGTTCTTGAAGTAATTTACTTTTATGCACTTATATCATGTTTATATGCATTGCAATACCAACTTTCTTGTCTAGAACTCTTGAGGGAGGATGATGAAGTGAAAAACGCAAAATCTTCGGTTGTGTGCTTTTGGATAAAACCCTGCTGAGGATGTACAGGCATTGTTTCAAATCCCTAAACACTGGAGATATAAGGGAGACAGACCCTCGTTAACCCCTTTGAGCTTTGAAGTAGGAGTTTCTTTCTAGAAACGAAAAAACCCTCAATCTTAACCTGGGGCAGGGTAGGCGTCAGTTAGTTTGACTGAGCGTTCAAATTGCAAAAGGAGTGTGCATCTGAGGATCCATTACCTTTTATTCCACCGTCAAGAGGATAAAAGATATGAAACCACAATGGTTATCCTGCAACAATCAAGGAGTGAGGCAGTCACAACCCTTTCAAACAAGTCAGACAAGCCAGTGTCACACGATTTGTTCAAAAAAAAAGAAGAAAGAAAGCCCGTTAAGTCCAAACTTGAAAACAAGCGACTTAGGAAAAAGTTAGGGCATCCCGCTGGACTTCAAAAGTGAAAAAAAAAACTCAAAAGAGTCAGTCCAGGCAAAAATTAGGGATCAAAAAGCAAAAGAATAAAAAGCGAAAAGGACGACAAAAGAAAAAATCCTTGAGCAGAACAAAGTCGTGTGGCTAAAGACACAAAAGACAAAAGGGGGGACTGTTGCTCCAAAACCTCATTAGGTCTCAAACCATCATTGCATGGATTCCTTAAAGATCATAAAATCTTTTTGAGAGATGGGCGCTTGTGTCAGATTAGCTGAACGTAGGACTGGAGAGCATCACGAAGAGTGGGTGGGCACCAATAAACTTCGAGCCATAAATCCTTTTTTCTCAAACCGTGAACCAGGCCACGTTACAACCCTTAAAAGTCCTAATTGAAACAGGGTTTATTCCGAAAGCGTACTTCAGCGAGACAGCGTTCCTGACTCCTACGAGTTATGCTAATAAGATTTTTGTTGGTATTGCATGTGCGTATTGTTTTCCATTCAAAAATCAATGTCGCATCCCAGCTAGTGATTCGTTCACAAAGCTTGGCGACACATTTTCAAAAAAACTTCAGGTTAAGACGAGTGTTGTATTAGAATTGTCATTCTCATACTAAACATTTTCTGCCGGCATGTGTTTGACGTTGAAGAAGCTTACATGATGAACATCAGTTGAGAAGCTCGATCACGCCAAGTTGAGATGGTGAAAACTCCAAAGGACAGTCATGTCAAGCGATATGTGGCCAAGAGACCGCGCGCAGCCTAGAGGTTCCCGGTAAATGGTGATAAGATGCAATCAATCTGGAGCATTCACAGTTAAAACTCTCCCTAAAGCAGCCAAACAGGGGCAACCAGGTCGATTTGACAAATCTCTGTAAGATCAGTCAGGGGTAAAATTCAATTCAAGGCTTGTATTGGGGCAGGCCACCTCTAGAGCGTGAGAAGTTGTCCACTCCCGAAGACGGTTAATTGAAAGGACCTCTTCAAAGTTCAGAATACTAGGGCAGAGTATTTCAGGTCATTACGAATCCTCTCGAGGCAGTTTACTTCATGGATTATGAAGTCTAGGGTAGTTATGTCGAGATCTGATAAATTTCTCCAAGAGTTTGAAGACCCTGGGGCAGTGTGAATGCTCGGTCTTCTATAAAATCCTCTTAAGATGATTTCTTCCTTTAGACCTGATGGTCTGGGGCAAGTGGAGAGTTCAAAGGGCCGTTTATGACCATAGAGGTAGGTCAGGCTGCGTAGCAAATTTGTTTTTCCCCAGTAGAGTTACTCTCCCCGACGCTGAAATTTCGTCATCCTCAGCAGAGCTTATTCTCCCCAGCAAGAGTACAGAGGATTGTGTTCCCCAGCCGAAGTCATGGTTGGCTTATTATTCCCTAGCAAGCAGTTAAAGTGGATTGCTACGAGGTGAATGCGGTTGTATCTCCAGCAGGAGATGTGTTGGATGTCTTTGAAAAGACTTTATTTTCCCCACAGAGGCTGGTACTCAATTTCCTCAGTAGGTCAGGAAGGGTATTTCCGTCAGCAACGACATGCTCTAATCCCCAGCAGGGAAAATTATTTCCTCCAACAGCAGGTTAAGCTCAATGATATCCCTTGGCAGGTTTCGTTGACTTTCCTCCCCAGCAGGGTATTCTCCCTAGCATTGAGGTTTCATCATCCTCATCAGACTGTCACTCTCCCCAGTCAGAGTACAAAAGATTGTTCATCAGCCATCATCTAAAGTGGATTGCTTTAAGGAGGATGTTGTTTTGTTACCACAGGAGATTTGTGGAACGTATTCCCGAGACAAAGATGTTGTCTTCCCCGCAGAGTATTGGTGTCTACTCCCCTCGGCCAGTCAGGAAACGTGTTTTCACCGGCAACAGCAGGATAAGGGCGAAGTCATTTCCCCAGCAACGGGTTAAGTTCAATGGTGTCCCCAGCAGGTATAGTACTTGTGATGTGTCTCCCCAAGCAGAGTTTGGTGGTAGTCTTTGCAGCGGGTTTGATCAGCGATGGTTGATATCCCCAGCAGATTTTAAGTCCAAGTGATATTTGGCACTCTTCTGATTCAGGTCTTGGTTTCCTTTTTCAAAGAGTTATATAATCCCCAGCAGAATGGGTTTCCTTCTGGATTTCATCTCCAGGAGAAGTTATTGATCAAAAGAGTTGATCATGGTGATCCTTCTCGGCAGAGTTTTTGGACTCAGAGGACAATTTATTTTGTCATCCCTGGTGGAGACGCCTTCGTTTTTCAACATTTATTTTGCTGGAGCGTTCCTTTTGCATGGCATAAGCATCGTTTGCATGACATCCTCCCAAACGCATAGCATTTCCATTTCATATGGAGCATTACGCCATAGAAAAATTCAAACATATGCATTCGAAGCATATGTCAGGTTAGATATTTTGTTTGCTAGTTCTCTTTCTCAGCAGAGATGGTATAATTCCAGATATTTTGTTTGCTAGTTCTCTTTCTCAGCAGAGATGGCATAATTCTGGATATTTTGTTTGTCAGTTCTCTTTATCAGCAGAGATGGCATAATTCCAGATATTTTGTTTGCTAGTTCTCTTTCTCAGCAGAGATGGCATAATTCCAGATATTTTGTTTGTCAGTTCTCTTTATCAGCAGAGATGGCATAATCCCAGGATATTTGCTTTGCCAGTTCTCTTTCTCAGCAGAGATGGCATAATTCTGGATATTTTGTTTGTCAGTTCTCTTTCTCAGCAAAGATGGCATAATTCCAGATATTTTGTTTGTCAATTCTCTTTATTGGCAGAGACGGCATAATTTTGGATATTTGCTTTTCCAGTTATCTTTCTCAGCAGAGATGGCATAATTCTGGATATTTTGTTTGTCAGTTCTCTTTATCAGCAGAGATGGCATAATTCCAGATATTTTGTTTGCTAGTTCTCTTTCTCAGCAGAGATGGCATAATTCCAGATATTTTGTTTGTCAGTTCTCTTTATCAGCAGAGATGGCATAATCCCATATATTTTGTTTGCTAGTTCTCTTTCTCAGCAGAGATGGCATAATTCCAGATATTTTGTTTGCCAGTTCTCTTTCTCAGCAGATATGGCATAATTCCGGAGTTTTTGTATGCCAATTCTCTTTCTCAGCAGAGATGGCATAATTCCAGATATTTTGTTTGCCAGTTCTCTTTCTCAGCAGAGATGGCATTATTCCGGAGTTTTTGTTTGTCAGTTCTCTTTCTCAGCAGAGATGGCATAATTCTGGATATTTTCTTTGCTAGTTCTCTTTCTCAGCAGAGATGGCATAATTCCGGATATTTTGTTTTCCAGTTCTCTTTCTCAGCAAAGATGGCATAATTCCAGATATTTTGTTTTCCAGATCTCTTTCTCAGTAGAGATGACATAATTCAAGATATTTTGTTGGCCAGTTCTCTTTCTCAGCAGAGATGGCATAATTCCGGAGTTTTTGTTTGTCAGTTCTCTTTCTCAGCAGAGATGGCATAATTCTGGATATTTTTTTTATCCTCGGTGAGGTCGCCGAGGGATGTTTTCATCCTACCTGTGCTCCCCGGCAGACTCTTCTATTTAGACTTCTCCTTCCCCGGCGGAGTCATCTTATCAGTGGGTTGTAAGTCCGTTGATTTTACCTCTCACCCTTTCGGTTCACGACCGTATCTTTGCTAGGAGTTTGTTTTTGATTGACCAATCTCTTTTGTAAATCTAGTTCTCGCCGGGTAGTCAGTTCTCGTCTGACTTATTTCGTGAAACCCAGTTCTCTTTCTCAGCAGAGATGGCATAACTCAGAAGAGTTTGTTTCACTTTATCCCCAGCGAAGTCCACATTCAGCTTGGTCTTCCCTTTCGAGTTCGTTTTCGGCCGTCATCGTATTATTTTGTTGGGTAGTCCGCCTTCTACTGGCAAACACTCCATTTCATTATCCCCACAATTTGCAAATTTCAGGGTTCTTTTGGTATTCAATCTTCGTGTATCCTTGAATGTCTGAAAGTCGTTGCTATCATACCTTCAGATCCAAGTTGATTGAATAGGGGCAGCTGTAACACCTCAAAATTTGCCCTCTGTTTTTCTAACCTCTAACTGGCTTATGTTTCTTTTTCATTTACATCATCATTAGGTCATAATTTTGTATCATTTCATTTGCATTGGTTTTCTCAGGACATGGGATCAGGTGTTTCTCTGAGTTAGGGCTTCCTATTTGCCTTGAGATACTTTTGTCCAAGTTTGGCAGAGGTTTGAATACTTATTGTTGTAATTTCACATCAGAGTTCGTCAAGTATTAAGTTCATTTTCTTCAAGATTTGTCAGGCACCAAGAGCCTAGGGTTTCACCACTTCTTCGGTTCAATTTTGTTGGCCAACTCATACTCAACGGGCTCAGGGTTAGGGTTTGTTTCTCAGCATGGATATGAGATCAGGGTTATCAGGCGTTGGAATAGCTTCAAGTCAGGTGTCGTTTATTCAGTCATAATCAGGATCAGATGGAAGTTTGACCTAATCTTGGTCAGACCATCAGGAGACTGTTTCAATCACAAGTTATCAGTAGCAGTAGACTCTCTTAGTCAGTGTGTGTCCAAGGTCAAATTGTGGTGTGTGGAATTCATTAGGTTATCAAGCAGTGGTTCGTGTGAGGTTGGGTTCAGAAAATCAAGTTCATCAGTCTATTAGTGGTTCATCTGCGGATTTATTTTCCTCAGTATGAATTAAATAATCAATGCAAGGTTTAAAATTGATTAAGACGGTTATGGATTCAAACTCAAGTTGTGCATTGGTCCAAGACCCGTTAATTCATCTTAATCAGAGGTTAGTGGGAAAGTTCAAGTGTGGTCAAGGTTTGTATTGAGAATGCAACTTGGTTTTCATTGAGAATTAAGGAGTTTGGTGGAGTATTCATTCACGTGATCGTTTGACGGTTTGAGTTCAAAATCCGATATCCATTCATTTCACCATAACCAATTTTCTTTCCACATTCAAAACCATTTGTCAATATCCATATTATAATCCAATTATCCACTTCTTAACCTCCATTTTAATTTTAATTCATTTTCAAATTCCATTCAAATTCATGTTAATAATCATTAAACCATATTTTTTCCCCATAAACCACTTTTAAATCCATTTAATTCATTTCCAAGCCAATCCATTTTCAATTAAATTCATGACCATTTTGTTTGATTCAAGTGTAACATACTAAGCCCATATCCCTTTTTGCTAAGCCCATATCAACTTTTTGTCAAGTTCATGTTACAAGGGAAGGTTGACCTAGCTATAAAAGGGTGGCACAAAAACCTAGAGGGGAGGGCACCGATTTTAAGAAGGAGAAAAAGATAGAGTCTGCAGACAAAAAAGAAAGAAGGGGACGGCGCACTAGATCTGGGAGGAAGGTTCAAAACTTCGTTTGCTTTTCTCATGTAATACGCCATTACCCTCATCTTCGAATCATCCCTACCATTGGCTGCTACTTTACCTTATCCAACAAATTTAACCACATAACTCACCATCCTTGCCTTCATGTTTCACCGATAACCTCCCGTTTCACCATCAAAACAGCATTACAATTACCAACCAACTTGAAACGTCCGCCGTGAGACACATACCCTCGCCGAACACCGCCACAAACCCCTCTGTTTGCGCTCAGATCCCTTTCGTCGTGAACTTCTCAACCACCACAACAACTATCATTTCCAACTGAACTCCCGTTTTCAATTTGGCTCTGTTTCGTCGGTTTCGAATCTACGAAGTTTGTTTTCGTTTCTGTTTGGTGCTGTTTGTTTGCTTTGCAGGTTGAGTTCGATTTTGGTAATGATCAGGACACCGTGAAGGCGTCTATTTGATGAACATGGTGAGGAGATACTGCTGCGATGACTCATGATTCTAATCCGACGATTTGAGCTTTGAGCGTCCCAGAAATGTGAAGCAAATATTGTTCATTGTACGAAAAGTTGAAGAAGCAAAATCCATTTTTCTAGCAGCAGAACATTAACAACAATACACTGTCACACGTCGGTAACTTTCATTTCCTTTGACTATGTGGATTACTGTTCCGATGGATGGCCTCTATTCAATTTCAAATTATCATTGATTATGTATTGATTTTGTGTATAATAAGTTGTTACTGTGTTGGGATATTAAAGTCAAACTTATTTTGTTTGTTAATTGGTACTCTAGCTGTTGTAATAATATTGTTAATGTTATAGTGTGTTTAAATTTCGGTCATATTACATTACGGTTTGTCGATTATGGTAGCACATAGATTTTGCAAGCATGATGTAAAAGTATAGTGTAAATGCTTAATTTTGTTTTCTTTAGATTTAAATTTTGATTAAAATTCTTAATTAGATTTTAGTTAATTCTTTGATTAATTTGACTTTAATTTTGATGATAATTTTTTAGTAAAACATTGTTCTTTAATTTTGATATTTGTTCCTAATTAATTTTGATAATTAATATTTGATTAGTCTTGTTAATACTTACTCTTCTTAAACTTCTTTGCTTAGGTTTTGTTTAAAACTTTAATATTAAGTTTTGTTAATTAGATCTTAATTTTTCTTTTTTGATTCTTAAATTGTCTTGATGAGATTTGCGCTTTGATATTTGAGACACGTGTGCTTGCTTGATCTTGTTGATGCTTGAAATTGCCTACGATTTCTCATTGGTTGATGTTGCTAAATTCTCCTTGTGCATAAGTTGATTGAGTGTAGGAAATGATGCTGATGTATAAACTGTTGTTCTGTACATACATGCTGTTAAATGCTGCTATTCTGTTCTGTTGGATTTTACAACTGTTCTATTATGAAGATAGGAGCTGTTAAATGCTGTTCTTGCTTGCTTGCTAGAATTTACTGTTGTGCTGTGCTGAAGCGCTGTTGTTGCTACTGTTTTTGGTTTGGTTTATACTTGCCTTGCTTTAACATCTTTCTTCTTCATCTCTTTCACTCTTTCTCTTCCCACGGATCTCAAGACTTGTTTAAGTCTTGGATTCACTCCCTTAGAGCTACCTAGTCCAACTTAATTTTCGATTAAGCTTGGAGTAGGATTATCATTAGGATTCTCTTTGCATGCTAACTTAGGTAGATATTTCCCCTTTCAAACTCAACTATAGGGCCACCTTTGCATGACAACATTAGGAACAATTAGTTTCCCCTTAGTGTTTTCTTTTCCTTTGAGTCTTCTCTTCTCATCTCATAACAATCCTAAAACACTTAATAAAGGATTAACATGTATTGCGCATGAGCCTCACATATGGGAAGTGAAGTATGGGGGGTCTCCTTTCATTCTTCTAGGGTACTTAGTGTACGTCCTGTTGGGGATGATGCGCGAAGTATTCGTTCTTATGTTACAGACTTGGGCGCAATGCAAGTTATGAACTAACTTCAAACCACTTCTGTCTTAAAAAACACAAAACAAACTCAAACCTTTTCATCCTTCGGGATCGTTCAAGTTCAACTCATTTTCAGAAAAGAGCACGTTATTTTCCGTTTGTCGCAAACAGGCATCGACCCTAACTGTCGGACGCGAAATTAACGTCGCTCATCAAAAACACTAACCGGCCTCGTTAGGTCGAACTACGACTGCTCTGATTTCCTCTTTCTCGTCTGATTGATGATACGTAGGCACAAGACGATGGTGTCTTGGCGAGCAACCTTCCCCCTTAGTTCGCGTCCGAACTACGTTGACTCTGACTTTCCCATTGCATGAGGGAATACGTAGGCATAGGACAACGATGATGTCCTATCGAGTCAATTCTTTTTCTTTTCTTCATCGTTCCTCCGTTCTCCTCTGTTCCCGTTCCTTTTCCCTTCCAGTAGCAGTGGAGCTCCAGATGACGACACCCTTCGATCGAGACAACAAGCGTGGATCCCATCGAGTACGATGGACGTGTGAGGTGCTAACACCTTCCCTTCGCGTAACCGACTCCCTTACCCGTTTCTCTTGGTCGTGAGGCCATGCTCTTTCCCTTCCCTCAGGTTTACGCAGTGTTTCCTTTCCCTCTCTTGGGATAAATACACATTGATGGCGACTTTGTTTACCGCGTCACTTTCGCGTTTGTACCATGGATGCAAATCCTCGGGAGCGACAGCTGACGACTCTGCTGGGGAAAATGTTGACCTTTTGGTGGTCCATCCCCTTTTGCGAGTCAATCCTAGCGCTTGTTTGTTTGTTTTCATTGGGTGTTTACTGTTGTGCTTTATTTTGTTGTATATTACTGTATTGCTGTTTTACTGTTTTTACCGTATTTATTGCATTACATATCATGTTGGACTGTGCTGTGCTGGTTTTCTGTTTGGCAGGTGGGGATGTTCTGAGAGATAAGCCCACAACCAAGGCTTGAGCATACACATAGGTATTAGCGTGGGCAGGCGTGACGCTCCCGTGGTGTTGACCACGTGCGGGTGATCACGATCCCCACAATCAGACGAGGTTCTATCGGGAGATATCTGCTACTGTATGTTGATACAGGCCTGTAGTTATTCTCTTGAGGAACTGTCGACTCTGGTGACCACTCCCGAGGACTCAGTAACGGCACTCCTCCCGAGAACGATAATGGCAGGCGAGAAATGGCAAACCCATTACGACTCTCGACCCGAGGACCCAATACTGGGAACTTGCTATAGGATATCCTTTTTGAAAGTGAATCAGTGGATGCGCTCCTCGATTGGCGATAGTACTGTACCCCGAGGGATGAATGTACTATTGATTCTCGACCTCAGTGCCAGAAGCTGAGTGTAGCACCCCAAAATTTGCTCTCCTTACTTTAGTACTAACTGGCTTATGTTTCACTTCATTTTTGCATTATCATGTGTGCATATCATTGGTTCTTAGCATAGGGTCAAGATGCCAGAGGCAAGTTCAAGAGGGGAAGATGTTCTTCAAAGGGTCAAGCAAGAGAGCTCAAGTGGATCACTCTCTCCTAACCAGTACAGAAATTAGGGTTTTGAGATTCTTGGGTTTATTGCTCCAATAGGCAAGCTCCTTGGGTTTTTATCATCACCAAATGGCATATCCTGTCTTTGTTGGAGAGGATACACATCATATTCAGAAGAATTTGGATTTGGAGACTGTGCTATTTCCTTCTAGACTGAGGGTACCAAGATTAGGGTTTGCTATAAAAGTCAGTTTATTTCTGATTTTTTTGGGCAAGTCTTGATTCCATGGTATTCCTTGGGTCCCTGAGTATCTAGGAATGGAAGATTGTCCATCAGTTTGGTTCAAGAGAGATTCAATTGGCCAATGGATTGGGAATCAGGTGAATTGGGAAAAGTCAACAGTGAGAGGGGAAGTCAACTGTGAAATTTTGAGGTTCTCTTCAAGGTTTTCAAGGTCTCACATTCTCATATGGTCTTCAGGGGTCAAGTTTCATGCCATTTATCAAGAATCAGGAGTTGGTGCAAAAGTTACTAAATATGGAAAGTGACCTATAATGAGAAGTTTCCATTTTTGGCAAGTTTTTACACTTCATTCAAATTGACTTTTCATCATCAAGGAAGCTTCAAGTGAATTTTTCTTAAACATGAAAGTTGAAGATCTTTTTCTCCTCTTTCCAACAAGTACTAGTGGGTCTCCATATCATTTGTGAAGCTCAGGTTATGATCAAAAGAACGAAAGGTGTTTTTTAGGGTTTCTCATGGTTCCATTTTCACAACTTTGGCATAGTGACTTATAATTAATTCCATTGCTTCATGTCACATTCTAATATCAAAGAACACTCCTTAAGGATCATTTTAGGCCTTTGAACCAAGAGATTTCATGACTTATTCATCACTTATTTCCCATTATTCAAAATTGCCAAATCATTTAAAACTCATGAACCAAGGCATCTCAAGGCCCAAATCAAATTCAGGTGGGATTAGCAATTGAAACTTAAGTGATCCATCATGAAATATTTGGATATCCATGCATGGAGGAGGGTTTATTTCACATTGTTCCAATTTCCAAATTTGCCCAAAACTCATTAAGTGGAGAATTACCAAGGCCCAAATCATTATCAGTGGGATAACCTAATCTATTTAAACCAACTCATGCTAGGGTTAGAAGGAGAACACGTGATTTCAAAGAGAAAATAAGTTTGCAACCCTAAAGCTTTTCTTCACCGAATCTCACAATCCACAAGGGTTTCTCAAAAGATTCTTCCACAAATTTCATCCTGGGCATCTATAGAGCGCAAATCGTCCATCACTTGAAGCTAATAGCAAGGGATACGGCCTGCATAATCTCAGGTTAGTGCAATTTGCATGTTCCTAAAACTCCTCTTTTTGATGCGCATAATAATTTGTGATTATCACTGATCATTCTGATGTAGTTTTTCTTAAGTTTGGACGTGTATATTGGTTGCATGATGAGTTTGATTTTTTTGAACCGTGGCTTTTTTCATTCGACTTGCATTGTATGTTGAGTATTTGTTAAAATGATGATGATATTTGAATTCCTCATGATTTTCTGGTTTGAAAGGTGTATTCGCGTGCGTTTTTTGGTGAGTTTTTGAGTTGCAGGTGACGGAGGGGTCGACCGGAACCCTAGTTCCGACGACTGGTTATGGTGTCCGACCGACAAGGGTTTCAACGAAGAAGACAATCTCCCAGCCGTCCATTTTCTTCATCGTGTGGTCCACGTTGCGCCACGCGTTTTAAGTTTTATTTTTTTTTTCTGATTCTAATTTAATGATCGTGTGTGCGTGCTTCCAGGCTTATTATTGTGAACCCTCAGATCATTGCCTTTCATCATAATTACCTTTGATTGTTGTTGACCAAATCGTGTGCGTTGATTGAATCCATTGGCTATCATGATGCCAACGAATTAATGAGGCCATGTGTCGTGCGCGTGGGAGTGTAGGGTGTTCAGTTTGCTTTGGTGTGCGTGTGTACAGGGTTAGTGTGGTGTACCGTGTGATTATGGCCATTGGTTTTGTATACTTGGACTTTGCGTTGACTGATCATGGCGCGTTGGATTGATCCTAAGGTGAGTAGGAAGTCAACGTGGTGGACTGCAGCCCACGTGAGCGTTTTTGTTTTATTGTATTTTTTCTGATGGAATTTTGGATTGGGCTCGCTAATGACACCCCCCCCCCCTTTCAGCCCATTACCATTTCTGAACGTGCCTTGGTTGCTATACGCACCCCCCATGTTTATTTCTCTATTTTTATTTTTATTAATTATTGCATTTCATTTTCATTTTTTAAAATAGTTAAATGCATTTAAAAAATCCCAAAAAATTCATGCATCATATTTATAATTTTATAAAATTTTCACAAATTTTATTTTATTTTTAGCATCTGAAATAAATATTTGTTTATTTTCTTTTTATTATTCATATCATGCGTACCTAAACTTGTAAAATTTTGTTCTCATAGCATACAATATATTTTGAACTCATTCTTTTTGCATTATTTTATCAATACATTGAATTGCATTAAAATATTTTTCTCTTATTTTTAAAATCATTTCATATTGCATTTCAGTCATTTTCTTTAGCACATTGAACCATATTTCTCATCTGAATTTGCATAATTGTTTGAGTGACTTTTATTTTGAATTTTGGCATGAATTTTAGATGTGTTGTTTGTTTCTGGTTGAGCTATTTTGATAATTAATTTGATGATTTTAGAAGATGTCTTGTTAATTGTTTAACTGCTCTTTGTGTGGGATCTTCTTGTATGCATATCTTTGACCATGTCTGATTACTTGTTTGAAAAGGCACTTGTGCCATTATTTTGGGATGGTGTCTTTGACTTCTTGAGCCATATTTGAATTGTTATGGGTCACTTGATCACCATTATATGTTATTGCTTGGGTTTCATCTCTTTTACTTGTGCTTGTTTTGTACTAACCTTGTGTGCAGGGGCTGAGGTAAGTTCTTTGAGGGTGTGGATAAGTATCCATGTCCACTCTCACTCTTTCTGTCTCTCATATTTTTCTTTCCTTAGGTTTAGGTTGTTGTCAAACCTCCCCTTAGGGCTACCTTTGCATGATAACATTAGGATAGATTCTCCCCGTAGTGTTTTTTCTTTTCTCTTGAGTCACTCTTCTCATCTCAAAACATCTTTAAGATACTTAATAAGGTCAACTTGCCTTGCACACGAGCCTTAAACATAGGAAATGAAGATTGAGGGGTCCCCCTTCTCTCTTCTAGAGTGTTGAGCATACGTCCCATTGGGGGCGACCATGCGACGCATTCGCTCCCGTGTCATAGACTTTGGTTCAAGTTGAGTTACGAACTAACTCAAGTCACTTTTGTCCTAAAAAATACAAACAAACTCCAAACCATTTTGTCCTTCGGGATCGTCCAAACTAAATGTTATTTTCAAAAAGGGCACGTTACTTTTCGTCTGAGTCGCAAACAGGCATCGACCCTAACTGTCGGACGCAAACTTAACGTCGCTCATAAAAAACACAAAAAGAACTTGGTCCGAACTACGTTGACTCTGAATTCCCCATTGCACAAAGGGGGTACGTAGGCCTAGGACGTCGACGTCCTACCGAGTCTGTCTTAGTTTTCCCCTCCCCCGTCTTAGTACAACCATAGATGATAGGATAACTCACCCTTAGAATAGACAACAAGCGTGGATCCCATCGAGTACGATGGACGCGTGGGGTGCTAGCACATTCCCCTCGCGTAACCGACTTCCGAACCCAGGCTATGGTTGCGATGACCATTCCTTTCCCTCTTCCTCAGGTTTATGCGGTGTTCCTTTTCCCTCTCCTGGGATAAATTTACACGGCTGGCGACTCTGTTTTTTTCGCGCCACTTTCGCGTTTGTACCTAGATGAAAATCCTGGGAGCGACACTGAGGACCTTTCGTTTTGGAGAATCAGTTGAGGCCTCCTCGATTGATGATGATGCCAAACCAGAAATGGTGAACGTATCATCATTTCTCGACATGAGAGCCCGGGATACTGAGGATCTTAGTACCCACATGTGAGATGGGCGGGTGTTTACAGGTTTGCAGGTAACCTTGACTTTCATCCTACCTGGTATTTTGGTTCTCTTATCAGTGTGAACTTATCAGCGTAGTATTCTGGTTATTCTAGTATTCTGGTCATTCGGATATTCTGGTATTCCGGTATTCTCTTCAGAGCAGACCTTTGAACTTATCAATTCAGCAGCACAACAGTACAGAGCTTTGTGGAAGCCTTGATCCCATGTCTGTTGCATCTGCATCTTCATTTTTGCATACATGTTCTTGTATTTCCAAGGAATATTAACTTTGAGACCCGCTGTTGAGCATTTCCATCTATTTCTTGTGGCTCTTTTGTGAAAAACTTGACTCAAAACAGAATGATTTCATGGAAATATTCGAACATGGCATTTGCATTGCATTTCCATACTTATTTGCATAACAGGTGTTCGAAGCTGGTTATTCTCATCCTGATCTGGTCTTCTTCAGAATTTCAGACTTAACTCTTCAAAGAAGCTGGAAGCGGATCATGGACCAAATTCAAGCAGAGTTGAGGGATGTACGAAGCCAAATGGGCCAGTTTATGGGGAACATGCAAGCTCTGATTCAAGACCAGAAAGTGCTGAAGAAGGAGGTCAACCAACTGAAGACTCAGATGAGTTTGGTTATGGAGGTTGTGAGAGGTGAGCTAATCAAAGATAATACTCTCATGCCTGAAGCTGCGGCTGGAATTATCTCTCATCCATTATTTAAGGGATCCCTCCCAAAGAGTGAGCAGATTGCCACTGTGACCGTCCCGGCTGTATCTCAACAGCAACAAAATCGTGCTCCACGTCAGCAGTAATTTACGCCCAAGCAGAATAGGCATTTTGAGACTCCACCAGTGCCATATTCTCAGCTATTCCAGCATCTCCTTCAATTGCAAATGGTACAGAAAAAGACTTTGGCTCCTCTCTCTGGTACTCCCCCACCGGGTTATGACGCAAGAGTCCATTGTGACTTCCACTCTGGTGCGTCGGGGCATAATGTGGAAAATTGTAAGGCCTTTCAGCATGCCGTGAAGGATCTGGTCGATTCAAGGGAAATTGAATTCACGTCGGGCGGAGTAAGCTTTCATGGTGGTTTCATTCCTACTATAGCTATTGAAAAAGAAGTGGATATCCTTGTTGCCTCTCCCAAAGCTGCATCAAGTCAGGGGCATTTCTTACAGTCTTTGGTCTTAGAATCCCCACATCCGCAAATGCTGCCTACGCCTCGACCAAGTCTGAAGAGAAAAACGCCTAAAAAATTTGTGCGCTCGAATCAGTGTCAACAAGAGAACTGCTCTAGAAAGGGACAACAAAGGCAGAAGCAGCCTGAGAGACAGTTTGATGTTCTTCCCATGCTATACGCTCAGTTATTGCCTGATCTACTCAAGTATCAGTTGGTTCAATTAAGGACTCTCACACCATATCCAGCTAAGATACCACCAGGTTGGGATGCAAGTGCAAGATGCGAATTCCATTCAGGGGCACCAGGCCATTTGATTGAAAATTACAAAGCTCTGCAACACAAGGTGCAAGACTTAATCGACTCAAAAGTCATCACGATCATGCCTGACGGTCTATACTTGAATTGAAGACTCCTTTCTAGAACGAGCATCCAAATTGTAAGAGCATCGTCAGGAGCAATCAGTCCAGACGGAGACAAGTCTCCTCAACAATGGCAATCTTCGGATTCTTCACTGCATTTTCATTTGTAGTTTTTCTTTTATTTGTCTAAACACTGTCTGAATGAAAAAACTTGTTTGTGTTTTGAATGATGATTTTAATGCAATGAATGTGTTGTTCTTGAAGTAATTTACTTTTATGCACTTATATCATGTTTATATGCATTACAATACCAACTTTCTTGTCTAGAACTCTTAAGGGAGTATGATGAAGTGAAAAACGCAAAATCTTCGGTTGTGTGCTTTTGGATAAAACCCTACTGAGGATGTACAGGCATTGTTTCAAATCCCTAAACACTGGAGATATAAGGGAGACAGACCCTTGTTAACCCCTTTGAGCCTTGAAGTAGGAGTTTCTTTCTAGAAATGAAAAAACCCTCAATCTTAACCTGGGACAGGGTAGGTGTCAGTTAGTTTGACCGAGCGTTCAAATTGCAAAAGGAGTGTGCATCTGAGGATCCATTACCTTTCATTCCACCGTCAAGAGGATAAAAGATGCGAAACCACAATGGTTATCCCGCAACAATCAAGGAGTGAGGCTGTCACAACCCTTTCAAACAAGTCAGACAAGCCAGTGTCACACGATTTGTTCAAAAAAAAAAGAAGAAAGAAAGCCCGCTAACTCCAAACTTGAAAACAAGCGACTTAGGCAAAAGTTAGGGCATCCCTTTGGACTTCAAAAGTGAAAAAAAAACTCAACAGAGTCAGTCCAGGAAAAAATTAGGGATCAAAAAACAAAAGAATAAAAAGCGAAAAGGACGACAAAAGAAAAAATCCTTGAGCAGAACAAAGTCGTGTGGCTACAGACACAAAAGACAAAAGGGGGGACTGTTGCTCCAAAACCTCATTAGGTCTCAAACCATCATTGCATGGATTCCTTAAAGATCATAAAATCTTTTTGAGAGATGGGCGCTTGTGTCAGATTAGCTGAACGTAGGACTGGAGAGCATCACGAAGAGTGGGTGGGCACCAATAAACTTCGAGCCATAAATCCTTTTTTCTCAAACCGTGAACTAGGCCACGTTAGAACCCTTAAAAGTCCTAATTGAAACAGGGTTTATTCCGAAAGCGTACTTCAGCGAGACAGCGTTCCTGACTCCTATGAGTTATGCTAATAATATTTTTGTTTGTATTGCATGTGCGTATTGTTTTCCATTCAAAAATCAATGTCGCATCCCAGCTAGTGATTCGTTCACAAAGCTTGGCGACACATTTTTAATAAAACTTCAGGTTAACACGAGTGTTGCATTAGAATTGTCATTCTCATATTAAACATTTTCTGTCGGCATGTGTTTGACATCGAAGAAGCTTACATGATGAACATGAGTTGAGAAGCTTGATCACGCCAAGTTGAGATGGTGAAAACTCCGAAGGACAGTCATGTCAAGGGATATGTGGCTAAGAGACCGCGCGCAACCTAGAGGTTCCCGGTAAATGGTGATAAGATGCAGTCAATCTGGAGCATTCACACTGAAAACTCTCCCTAAAGCAGCCAAACAAGGGCAACCAGGTCAATTTGACAAATCTCTGTAAGATCAGTCAGGGGTAAAATTCAATTCAAGGCTTGTATTGGGGCAGACCACCTCTAGAGCGTGAGAAGTTGTCCACTCCCGAAGACGGTTAATTGAAAGGACTTCTTCAAAGTTCAAAATACTAGGGCAGAGTATTTCAGGTCATTACGAATCCTCTCGAGGCAGTTTACTTCATGGATTATGAAGTCTGGGGTAGTTATGTCGAGATCTGATAAATCTCTCCAAGAGTTTGAAGACCCTGGGGCAGTGTGAATGTTCGGTCTTCTATAAAATCCTCTTAAGATGATTTCTTCCTTTAGACCTGATGGTCTGGGGCAAGTGGAGAGTTCAAAGGGCCGTTTATGACCATAGAGGTAGGTCAGGCTGCGTAGCAAATTTGTTTTTCCCCAGTAGAGTTACTCTCCCCGGCGCTGAAATTTCGTCATCCTCAGCAGAGCTTATTCTCCCCAGCAAGAGTACATAGGATTGTGTTCCCCAGCCGAAGTCATGGTTGGCTTATTATTCCCTAGCAAGCAGTTAAAGTGGATTGCTACGAGGTGAATGTGGTTGTATCTCCAGCAGGAGATGTGTTGGATGTCTTTGAAAAAACTTTATTTTCCCCACAGAGCCTGGTACTCAATTTCCTCAGTAGGTCAGGAAGGGTATTTCCGTCAGCAACGGCATGCTCTAATCCCCAACAGGGAAAATTCTTTCCTCCAACAATAGGTTAAGCCCAATGATATCCCTTGGTAGGTTCCGTTGACTTTCCTCCCCAGCCGGGTATTCTCCCTAGCATTGAGGTTTCATCTTCCTCATCAGACTGTCACTCTCCCCAGTCAGAGTACAAAAGATTGTTCATCAGCCAGCATCTAAAGTGGATTGCTTTAAGGAGGATGTTGTTTTGTTACCACAGGAGGTTTGTGGAACGTATTCCCGAGAAAAAGATGTTGTCTTCCCCGCAAAGTATTGGTGTCTACTCCCCTCGGCCAGTCAGGAAACGTGTTTTCACCGGCAACAGCAGGATAAGGGTGAAGTCATTTCCCCAGCAGCGGGATAAGTTCAATGGTGTCCCCAGCAGGTCTAGTACTTGTGATGTGTCTCCCCAAGCAGAGTTTGGTGGTAGTCTTTGCAGCGGGTTTGATCAGCGATGGTTGATATCCCCAGCAGATTTTAAGTCCAAGTGATATTTGGCACTCTTCTAATTCAGGTCTTGGTTTCCTTTTTCAAAGAGTTATATAATACCCAGCAGAATGGGTTTGCTTCTGGATTTCATCTCCAGGAGAAGTTGTTGATCAAAAGAGTTGATCATGGTGATCCTTCTCGGCAGAGTTCTTGGACTCAAAGGACAATTTATTTTGTCATCCCCAGTGGAGATGCCTTCGTTTTTCAGCATTTATTTTGCTGGAGCGTTCCTTTTGCATGGCATAAGCATCGTTTGCATGACATCCTCCCAAACGCGTAGCATTTCAGTTTCGTATGGAGCATTACGCCATAGAAAAATTCAAACATATGCATTCGAAGCATAGGTCAGGTTAGATATTTTGTTTGCTAGTTCTCTTTCTCAGCAGAGATGGCATAATTCCAGATATTTTGTTTGCTAGTTCTCTTTCTCAGCAGAGATGGCATAATTCTGGATATTTTGCTTGTCAGTTCTCTTTATCAGCAGAGATGGTATAATTCCAGATATTTTGTTTGCTAGTTCTCTTTCTCAGCAGAGATGGCATAATTCCAGATATTTTGTTTGTCAGTTCTCTTTATCAGCAGAGATGGCATAATCCTAGGATATTTGCTTTGCCAGTTCTTTTTCTCAACAAAGATGGCATAATTCTAGATATTTTGTTTGTCAGTTCTCTTTCTCAGCAGAGATGGCATAAGTCCAGATATTTTGTTTGTCAGTTCTCTTTATTAGCAGAGATGGCATAATTCTGGATATTTGCTTTTCCAGTTATCTTTCTCAGCAGAGATGGCATAATTCTGGATATTTTGTTTGTCAGTTCTCTTTATCAGCAGAGATGGCATAATTCCAGATATTTTGTTTGCTAGTTCTCTTTCTCAGCAGAGATGGCATAATTCCAGATATTTTGTTTGTCAGTTCTCTTTATCAGCAGAGATGGCATAATCCCAGATATTTTGTTTGCTAGTTCTCTTTCTCAGCAGAGATGGCATAATTCCAGATACTTTGTTTGCCAGTTCTCTTTCTCAGCAGAGATGGCATAATTCTGGAGTTTTTGTTGGCCAGTTCTCTTTCTCAGCAGAGATGGCATAATTCCAGATATTTTGTTTGCCAGTTCTCTTTCTCAGCAGAGATGGCATAATTCTGGAGTTTTTGTTTTTCAGTTCTCTTTCTCAGCAGAGATGGCATAATTCTGGATATTTTCTTTGCTAGTTCTCTTTCTCAGCAGAGATGGCATAATTCCGGATATTTTGTTTGCCAGTTCTCTTTCTCAGCAGAGATGGCATAATTTCGGATATTTTGTTTGCCAGTTCTCTTTCTCAGCAGAGATGACATAATTCAAGATATTTTGTTGGCCAGTTCTCTTTCTCAGCAGAGATGGCATAATTCTGGAGTTTTTGCTTGTCAGTTCTCTTTCTCAGCAGAGATGGCATAATTATGGATATTTTGTTTTATCCTCGGTGAGGTTGCCGAGGGATGTTTTCATCCTACCTGTGCTCCCCGACAGAGTCTTCTATTTAGACTTCTCCTTCCCCGGCGGAGTCATCTTATCTGTGGGTTGTAAGTTCGTTGATTTTACCTCTCACCCTTTCGGTTCACGACCGTATCTTTGCTAGGAGTTTGCTTTTGATTGACCAATCTCTTTTGTAAATCCAGTTCTCGCCGGGTAGTCAGTTCTCGTCTGACTTATTTCGTGAAACCCAGTTCTCTTTCTCAGCAGAGATGGCATAACTCGGAAGAGTTTGTTTCACTTTATCCCCAGCGAAGTCCACATTCAGCTTGGTCTTCCCTTTCGAGTTCGTTTTCGGCCATCATCGTATTATTTTATTGGGTAGTCCGCTTTCGACTGGCAAACACTCCATTTCATTATCCCCACAGTTTGCAAATTTTAGGGTTCTTTTGGTATTCAATCTCCGTGTATCCTTGAATGTATGAAAGTCGTTGCTATCATACCTTCAGATCCAAGTTGATTGAATAGGGGCAGCTGTAACACCTCAAAATTTGCCCTCTCTTTTTCTAACCTCTAACTGGCTTATGTTTCTTTTTCATTTGCATCATCATTAGGTCATAATTTTGTATCATTTCATTTGCATTGGTTTTCTCAGGACATGGGATCAGGTGTTTCTCTGAGTTAGGGCTTCCTATTTGCCTTGAGATACTTTTGTCCAAGTTTGGCAGAGGTTTGAATACTTATTGTTGTAATTTCACATCAGAGTTCGTCAAGTATTAAGTTCATTTTCTTCAAGATTTGTCAGGCATCAAGAGCCCAGGGTTTCATCACTTCTTCGGTTCAATTTTGTTGGCCAACTCATACTCAACGGGCTCAGGGTTAGGGTTTGTTTCTCAGCATGGATATGAGATCAGGGTTATCAGGCGTTGGAATAGCTTCAAGTCAGGTGTCGTTTATTCAGTTATAATCAGGATCAAATGGAAGTTTGACCTAATCTTGGTCAGACCATCAGGTGACTGTTTCAATCACAAGTTATCAGTATCAGTAGACTCTCTTAGTCAGTGTGTGTCCAAGGTCAAATTGTGGTGTGTGGAATTCATTAGGTTATCAAGCAGTGGTTCGTGTGAGGTTGTGTTCAGAAAATCAAGTTCATCAGTCTATTAGTGGTTCATCTGCGGATTTATTTTCCTCAGTATGAATTAAATAATCAATGCAAGGTTTAAAATTGATTCAGACGGTTATGGAATCAAACTCAAGTTGTGCATTGGTCCAAGACCCGTTAATTCATCTTAATCAGAGGTTGGTGGGAAAGTTCAAGTGTGGTCAAGGTTTGTATTGAGAATACAACTTGGTTTTCATTGAGAATTAAGGAGTTTGGTGGAGTATTCATTCACCTGATCGTTTGACGGTTTGAGTTCAAAATCCGATATCCATTCATTTCACCATAACCAATTTTCTTTCCACATTCAAAACTATTTTTCAATATCCATATTATAATCCAATTATCCACTTCTTGACCTCCATTTTAATTTTAATTCATTTTCAAATTCCATTCAAATTCATGTTAATAACCATTAAACCATATTTTTTCCCCATAAACCACTTTTAAATCCATTTCATAATTCCTAAATTCATTTCCAAACCAATCCATTTTCAATTTAATTCATGACCATTTTGTTTGATTCAAGTGTCACATACTAAGCCCATATCCCTTTTTGCTAAGCCCATATCAACTTTTTGTCAAGTTCATGTTACAAGGGAAGGTTGACCTAGCCAGTGTTTTAAAAACCGGACCGGTCATCAAACCGGTGAGGGTACTGGGTCACTGGTTTATCGGTCGAACCACTGGGTCATTGGTCGAACCGGATGACCAAACCGGATTAAACCGGATAACTCGGTTGAATAAACCTGTCATTATAATAGGTATAAAACCGGTAAAACCGGTCGAACCAGATGATTCAGTCTTTAAAAAATATAACTAGCACTTAAATTTTTTGAAAATATCATATCATAAATTCACAGGTTCATAATTTAAATTCAAATTTTAAACAGAGTCTAATTGTAAATTTTAAACAGAGTCTAAATTAAACAGAGTTTAATTTAAATTCATAGTTTTAATGTTAATAGAAAATCAGTTTTAATGTTAATAATTAAAACAATACAAATATTAACATTATTCTAAATAATAAATTTTCCAAGTCTATATATATATATAATGGAAATCAGTTAAGTCTAAAATTATATTATATTTAGTTTTTTAATCTGTCTTCTTAAATTTCTATACAAATATTTGTATGATGGTTTTTAATCAATATAAATACAAAATAGTAAAAATAGTTTTGTGGATATTACGAAACTTAATTTGTGTATCACTTGAATCAAATGAGTGATCACTATTATTCTTGGAGAAAAGTTCCTATGTATTTGAGTAAAAAAATTTAAAAAAAATTATAAAAAAAAATAAAAAAAATAATTTTTTTTAAAAAAATAAGCAGTTGAACCACCGGTTTACGAAAACCGCCGGTTTTCCCGGTTCGCACCGGTTCACACCGGTTCGAAGACATGGCCGATCGAGCAAGTGAACCCGGTCGGTTACCTGGCCGGTTCTCGGTCCAACCGGTCCGACCGGCGGGTCCGGTCCGGTTTTTAAAACACTGGACCTAGCTATAAAAGGGTGGCACAAAAACCTAGAGGGGAGGGCACCGATTTTAAGAAGGAAAAAAAGAGAGAATCTGCAGAAAAAAAGAAAGAAGGGGACGGCGCACTAGATCTGGGAGGAAGGTTCAAAACTTCGTTTGCTTTTCTCATGTAATACGCCATTACCCTCATCTTTGAATCATCCCCACCATTGGCTGCTACTTTACCTTATCCAACAAATTGAACCACATAACTCACCATCCTTGCCTTCATGTTTCACCGATAACCTCCCGTCTCACCATCAAAACAACATTACAATTACCAACTAACTTGAAACGTCCGCCGTGAGACACATACCCTCGCCGAACACCGCCACAAACCCCTCTGTTTGTGCTCAGATCCCTTTCGTCGTGAACTTCTCAACCACCACAACAACGATCATTTCCAACTGAACTCCCGTTTTCAATTTGGCTATGTTTCGTCGGTTTCGAATCTACGAAGTTTGTTTTCGTTTCTGTTTGGTGCTGTCTGTTTGCTTTGCAGGTTGAGTTTGATTTCGGTAATGATCAGGACACCGTGAAGGCGTCTATTCGATGAACGTGGTGAGGAGATACTGCTGCGATGACTCATGATTCTAATCCGGCGATTTGAGCTTTGAGCGTCCCAGAAATGTGAAGCAAATATTGTTCATTGTACGAAAAGTTGAAGAAGCAAAATCCATTTTTCTAGCAGCAGAACATTAACAACAATACACTGTAACACGTCGGTAACTTTCGTTTCCTTTGACTATGTGGATTACTGTTCCGATGGATGGCCTCTATTCAATTTCAAATAATCATTGATTATGTATTGATTTTGTGTATAATAAGTTGTTACTGTGTTGGGATATTAAAGTCAAACTTATTTTGTTTGTTAATTGGTACTCTAGCTGTTGTAATAATATTGTTAATGTTATAGTGTGTTTAAATTTCGGTCATATTACATTACGGTTTGTCGATTATGGTAGCACTTAGATTTTGCAAGCATGATGTAAAAGTATAGTGTAAATGTAGTATAGGTTACGGTTACACACTAGTTTAGAAGTTTGTATAGTTAATTTTGTTTTCTTTAGATTTAAATTTTGATTAAAATTCTTAATTAGATTTTAGTTAATTCTTTGATAAATTTGACTTTAATTTTGATGATAATTTTTTAGTAAAACATTGTTCTTTAATTTTGATATTTGTTCCTAATTAATTTTGATAATTAATATTTGATTAGTCTTGTTAATACTTACTCTTCTTAAACTTCTTTGATAAGGTTTTGTTTAAAACTTTAATATTAAGTTTTGTTAATTAGATCTTAATTTTTCTTTTTTGATTCTTAAATTGTCTTGATGAGATTTGCGCTTTGATATTTGAGACACGTGTGCTTGCTTGATCTTGTTGATGCTTGAAATTGCCTACGATTTCTCATTGGTTGATGTTGCTAAATTCTCCTTGTGCATAAGTTGATTGAGTGTAGGAAATGATGCTGATGTATACACTGCTGTTCTGTACATACATGTTGTTAAATGCTGCTATTCTGTTCTGCTGGATTTTACACCTGTTCTATTATGAAGATAGGAGTTGTTAAATGCTGTTCTTGCTTGCTTGCTAGAATTTACTGTTGTGCTGTGCTGAAGCGCTGTTGTTGCTACTGTTTTTGGTTTGGTTTATACTTGCCTTGCTTTAACATCTTTCTTCTTCATCTCTTTCACTCTTTCTCTTCCCACAGATCTCAAGACTTGTTTAAGTCTTGGATTCACTCCCTTAGAGCTACCTAGTCCAACTTAATTTTTGATTAAGCTTGGAGTAGAATTAGCATTAAGATTCTCTTTGCATGCTAACTTAGGTAGATATTTCCCCTTTCAAACTCAACTATAGGGCCACCTTTGCATGACAACATTAGGAACAATTAGTTTCCCCTTAGTGTTTTCTTTTCCTTTGAGTCTTCTCTTCTCATCTCATAACAATCCTAAAACACTTAATAAAGGATTAACATGTATTACGCATGAGCCTTACATATGGGAAGTGAAGTATGGGGGGTCTCTTTTCATTCTTCTAGGGTACTTAGTGTACGTCCTGTTGGGGACGATGCGCGAAGTATTCATTCTTATGTTACAGACTTGGGCGCAATGCAAGTTATGAACTAACTTCAAACCACTTCTGTCTTAAAAAAACACAAAACAAACTCAAACCTTTTCATCCTTCGGGATCGTTCAAGTTCAACTCATTTTCAGAAAAGAACACGTTATTTTCCGTTTGTCGCAAACAGGCATCGACCCTAACTGCCGGACGCGAACTTAACGTCGCTCATAAAAAACACTAACCGGCCTCGTTAGGTCGAACTACGACTGCTCTGATTTCCTCTTTCTCGTCCAATTGAGGATACGTAGGCACAAGACGATGATGTCTTGGCGAGCAACCTTCCCCCTTAGTTCGCGTCCGAACTACGTTGACTCTGACTTTCCCATTGCACGAGGGAATACGTAGGTATAGGACAACAATAATGTCCTATCGAGTCAATTCTTTTTCTTTTCTTCTTCGTTCCTCCGTTCTCCTCCGTTCCCGTTCCTTTTCCCTTCCAGTAGATGTGGAGCTCCAGATGACGACACCCTTGATCGAGACAACAAGCGTGGATCCCATCGAGTACGATGGACGTGTGGGGTGCTAACACCTTCCCTTTGCGTAACCGACTCCCTTACCCGTTTCTCTTGGTCGTGAGACCATGCTCTTTCCCTTCCCTCAGGTTTACGCAGTGTTTCCTTTCCCTCTCTTGGGATAAATACACATTGGTGGCGACTCTGTTTACCGCGCCACTTTCGCGTTTGTACCATGGATGCAAATCCTCGGGAGCGACAAAGGGTCCTACAAAACCAACTATTTCCACCACTGGGATAGAAGTAATCTGTATACCGTTGTCGCTCCCGGGATTTTCATCCTAGTACAAACGCGAAAGTGGCACCGAACAGAGTCGCCAGCAATGTGTATTTATCCCAAGAGAGGGAAAGGAAACACCGCATAAACCTGAAGGAAGGAAAAAGCATGGTCTTGCGACCAAAAGAACTGGGTTCGGGAGTCGGTTACGCGCAGGGAAGGTATTAGCACCCCCACGCGTCCATCGTACCCGATGGGATCCACGCTTGCTTGTCTCGATCAAAGGGTGTAAAGAAAGGAATACTGAGAAAGAACTGAAAAAGGAAAGGAGAAAGAGAAACAAATGTAGGGAAAATAAAAGAAGTGCTCGAATGGGCCCTACCCCACTGCCTACGTATCTCATCGGGAACATGAGAATCAGAGCGACGTAGTTCCCCTTACTAGGGATGAATTGCTTGTGTTTTTTAGAGAACGGCTTACGTTCTAGCTCAGGTGTTGCAGGCTCGCTGGTCCGAGTGCGTTACCATCTTGCAAGAGAACGAGTAGAAGCACGTTCGTACGCTAAGAGTGAATGAGGTGAGAAAAGAATTCCCGAAGGAAAGACGTTATTGCTCGTTTTTGTCTTTTAGAAAGAAACGTTTTTTTTTATTTGTTTGCATATGATAGTGTATCTGGATCTTAGTCACTGGAATGTGTACATTCTCACATTCCAAGATGGAATGGGTAAGAAAGCACACTAAGAGTGAAGAAGACCCCCACACTTAGTTCCAATTGTCAAGGTTCAAACACACTAGCATACTTGTGTTTATTAAGTGTTTTTGTTAATTAAGAAATGAAGAAGTGTTTTTTATTATTTGCACCTTCAACAAATATTGCATTTAAGTCCCTCATACAAGATCAAATGTTTAACACATTGACCCAAGATGGGCTATATGCTACACATTCCAAGATTACAAGAGAAGACCCCTTATAATCTTTTCTTTATATGAAAGGCCTAAATGCCATAAATGCCTACCTTTATTATGTGTTTTGAATTTCCTTTGAGATGAGAAGATGAAAGACTCAAGAGAGGATAAAGGTAAAAATCTATATGGACTAAGACTCCATCCTAATTGATTAGTTAAGGGAGTGATCCTAAAGGTTTGTGAGGTTTCAACCTAAAGTCTAAAGAAAGAAAGAATTAAACAATTCACTTCCAAAGTAGAAGATGAATTGTAATTCAAAAGGGAAAGTGATGAGTTATTAAAAGAAAGCACATAAGTGCTTAGCAAAACACAAAATGGAATTGTAAAAGAGAAAGGATAGAAGTTGAATGTGGATTCCTTATCCACACTCAATTGAAACTTACCAAAGCCCCTACATGGTTAGCACAATCACTTACAAGTAAAGTAAGAAAATATAATGAACAAATCAAATTCAAACAAGTTGACAAACAAAGTAAAATGAGATTGAATGCTATACATGCTTCCAAGTCAGAATGTAACTCATATTTACACAACCTAATGTTATCCTAAATGAACATACCAAATCATGCAAACAAAATCTCAATCCAACAAGAAGCAAAGAAGAAAAGGTGAAGTGATGTGAATGTGGTTCATACTTGTGAAACAAGTGACTTAAGGTGCAAGATAAACATCAAACATGCAAAGATGAAACCCAAATGTCACAATCAGAAGTCAATTAACATGCTATACATCCTCAAACAAAACCACAACTCATGGCACAAGTGCCTTCATGATCAAGCAAACCAAATATGAGGCATGCATTCACAAAATGAACAAGTTAAACTTCATGCTTCAAACAAATAGCAAACATGCTTCAAAAATTATGACTTTCACCAATCAAACACCTTAAACACATGCCATTAACATATCAAGTCCACAAGCAATGAATCAGAACCAAAGTCACTCAACAATTAGGTCAAAGTCTCATGGAAGTTTCATGCATTCATGCTCAAAGCAACACATCAAAAGTCATCCAAAAAAGACTTAAAAAATCATCTCATAAATCTCAAACATACCTCAACATATTGTGACCACAATGCAAAAAGAAAGGCATCAAAATCATTTTTTATGATCAAGAACAAAAATGCACAAAATCATATGTCACATTAAGTATGCATACAAATGGAAATTCAAAAGAAATAATGGAACAGGGGCCAAATGGTCATAAAATCAGAAAATAAAATCATAGAAAATTTCCTAAATGTTTTAAGAATACACATGAATTTTTGTAGAATTTTCCAATATGTTTTGGTATTTTTAAAAGTTAGAAATCAAACGTGTATGAAAATGAAAATAAAAATAAAATGCAATATGAGAGGGGGGTATGAATATAGCAATTGGACAGTTCAAAATCACATGGGCCTCAAAATTGGGGGTGTGGATAGTATTCTGATTTGGGTCCATTTCAGCGCATAACACAATAGCAAGCATGCACTTCAGTCAACAGAAATTGACTCATTCTCAGCCAATGGATCAAGTCAAGGTCAATGCGTGGTCAAAGTAATTGCATCCAACGCGCATACATGAACGACCACATAACATACCATACACCACACCACAAAATGCTTAATTGAATTCAGAAAAATGGCACATGCCTCGCACATGCGTTTTAATGCGTTGTCATGCTCTTAGCCACACGATGAGAAAAAAACAACGGACAGGATTAAAACATGGCAAAAACCCTAGCTCTAACAGTCACCGGCCGGAGATGACCTCCGGTCACCTTCTCCGGTCACACCTCCACCGTCTGCAACCTCCAATCTTCCAGAATTCCACAAATGATATACCAAAATGAAGCTGAGCTCACATACATCATGAATGTGCAATCAACTTTCATAGATCACGCATGTACAACACAAACCGAACCAAAACATTTTGCCCTAAAATCTCATCTAAACTCCTAAAGAGCCTATCAACTAGTCAGGACTCACGCATAGCCTCTAATAAGCTCCAAACATCATAAAGCAAGCTAAAACAACAAGAACTTATGCAATCAAGTTGGAGTAATTGGAACCTGAAATTTGCAGAACTTTGAAACAAAAGAAAACCAGAGATCCACTCTTGATCTTTGAGCTTGATTCGTGCAAAATAAATGCAGTTGAGCCTTGAGATATTGAGAACAGAGAGAGATTCAAGGCTGAGCAATACTTGAAATCTTGAGGACTGTGTGGAAAACTTCTTCAATCCAATGCCATTGATGATGATGATGATGAAGTAAGATGGAGGATGATGAGGTTCGTGTACAGAGAGAGAGAAAAATTGAGAGAAACTGAGAGAGAGAAAAGAGAAGTTTTTGGAGTGAATGTGAAAAAATGAGAACTGAAAATGAATTGTGAAGTGTGATTTTGTTTTATAATTTGAGTTAACCACGGTTTGGTGAGTGAGTTAAATGAGTCCAAGTTGGGTTAATTGAGTCCACCCTAACTAACTGAGCCAAGTTAGTTAGGGGACGAGTTGGTCATGGCTGGGTTATGGTGATGAAGGTTCATGGAGTTATGGTGAGGAGCAATTGCAAGGAATGGTGATGATGAGTTGTTCTGGTGTGGCAGCTTGATAAACTTGTTTCACAAGTTTTGTTCTTCCTCTTTAGTGTATGGAAACAACATGGATAGCACGTGCTGCTCAAGTTTGTAAGGGGATGTTGGCTTAAATGAGGAAAGGAATAAAGAGTGTACATGTGAATTCTGAAACAATCAACCACAACCATGTTTATTTTCTGGTTTTATGACAGCTTGAAACCAATGCAATCATGGTGATTTGATGATGGAATTCTCTCAAATCCATGGATGATTTGATGTGTTTTTGGAGTCATTGGAAACAGGAGATGTAATGCTACATGTTTGGTGTGAAAATTGAATGGAAATGATGCTTGGAACATGCCTAAAAATGACCATAAACAGATGTAAAACAAACTGATGCATGGGCGAGCAATTTGGGGCATGGCATGGCAAGTTGGCCTAGTGATTTTCAGCATAATCACACCAACTTTAGACCCATCTTTCTATTTCATAACTTGGTCAAATCAAAATTTGTCCAACATGAACATTGAAGATAAGACTACATAGAACAACTTTGATGTTGAAAATTTTCTCATTAGAGGCCTTTAACCATGAGAAAAATGAATGGACATTTGGCCCACCACACGTTTGTAAAAATGACTGCGCGCAGACCTGGCCAAGCTTGGTCAAGACATGGTTTTTGGCCTACTTTCCTCCAACTTTGATTAATCATATCTCCCTCAATTTTTGTCCAATGGAGATGTTATACCCATGGATTTGAAGCTTAAAGCAAGATCTTTCATTGAGGCAGAGTGGAATTTTCATTTGATGCTTCAATTTTGAATGGCCTTGGTTCCAATTCTGATGCAAAATGGCCAAAACTTGCTATTTTTAGTAACCTTACTTCATCCAAAAATGGCAACTTTCCAAATCTTGATTTTTTCATGATTCCTTTGGAGTTTCTTGATCAAATTTTGTACATTGGACATATGTAACATGAATTTTATGAATTTGGCCTCAAAAAGTCAAGAGTTGACTTTTTCCTCTGATTATTTGACTTTGCCCCAATTTCTCTGATTCTTGATCTTTCTTCCAATTGAATCACTTCTAAAACCAATTGAGATGCAATCTTCCACATCCCTATACCTAGGGACATATAGGGAACCATGACATCAAGTCTTGCCCAAAAAATCAAGGATTCCCTGATTTAATGGGAAACCCTAGTTTTGGTGCCCACCTCCTAGGAGAAAAATGTGCAGTCTCCAATTTCAAATTCCTCAGAGTATGTTGTGTATCCTCTTAAAGGATGATGAGAAATGCCACTTTAGGATGATTTTGGATCAATGAGCTATCTCTTTTGAGGGTTTTCCTTCAATTTTTGAACCTCTTGCATAGTGAAAGATGTAGTGCTTCAACCTCCCATTGAATCTCACTTCCTTGAGGTTTTGGAAGATCAATTGAGATAGTATGAGACATGAGACCTCTTGGCTTGCCTAGAGCCAACTTGATTGACCTTTTGTGCTTTGAATGATTCCTAGATTGTCCATCTCCCACCTGACCACATGCCCTGATGGTAAGAAAGATGCTATGCTTCATTTTTCTATGTTAAATGCAATGCAATGCTAATGAGATGGATATGATATGATAAATGATAATGCCATGCTATGATGCCAAAAGGGAAGAGCAAATTTTGGGGTATTACAGCTGCCCCTATTCAAGCGCTGTAGACCTGAATGCCTGAAAGCAATTGCTTTCGGACTTTCAAGGTATATAGTGATTGAATACCAAATATAACCAAAAATTTGCTCTGGATGATGAAGAAGAAAAGGGATATAAACCCAACGAGACTGCTGGATTGAATCTTCGATGAAACGTCGGAGAGATCTGTCTTTTGAACGACGCCAGACGACTACTGGCTTGCCACACTGCTGGTGGACTTTAATACTGTCTTTTATGCAATTCCAGACGACTACTGGCCTGCCACACTACTGGTGGACTTTGGAAATGTCTTTTTGAACGACGCCAGACGACTACTGGCTTGCCACACTACTGGTGGACTTTGCAGCTTCGTGCCACCCGAAGATGGACTTTTGCCAATCCACTGTTGGACTTTTGCCACCCGAAGACGGACTTTTGCCAATCCACTGTTGGACTTTTAGAATATGCCACCCTTAGATGGACCTTTCGCCAATCCACTGTTGGACTTTTGCCACCCGAAGACGGACTTTTGCCAATCCACTATTGGACTTTTGCCACCCGAAGACGGACTTTTGCCAATCCACTGTTGGACTTTTAGAATATGCCACCCTTAGATGGACCTTTCGCCAATCCACTGTTGGACTTTTGCCACCCGAAGACGGACTTTTGCCAATCCACTGTTGGACTTTTGCCACCCGAAGACGGACTTTTGCCAATCCACTGTTGGACTTTTAGCTGCTTTGCCACCCGAAGATGGACTTTTGCCAATCCACTGTTGGACTTTTAGAATTTCAAAATTGAATTACTCTCTGCATCTGCGTCAGACATCTCTGCCGACTCTGCTGAGGAACCATTATCAATGATTTGACTTTAGAGACTCCTGAAAGGATAATGTCTCCACCGGAGAATGAATGAACAATCCGTCTGCTTCGAATTATCATTCTTGCCAAAAATATATTGGACTTTGGAAATATGAGGAAACGATGACTCTGCCAGGAATTATTCCATCTGTTTGGGGGAACGAATTCTGGTCACAGCGATTCCGCCGGGGATGAGAATTTTTAAATGACGTCCTGCTGGGGAAATGAGCCCTTAAAACTCTGCTTGGGGATTTATTCAACCCAAGATCCTTTATAGGGATTATCAACCTTCTGACCCGGCTGGGGAAAGGCTGTACCATCCTTGTTGAGGAATAGATTCTGTCGATCTGATAAACCTCTGCGGAGAGAACAACAACTCAGCTGGAAGTTGCTGACAAGATTCGATGCTGACCTCTGTGGGGATACCATGACCAGAGATACGATCTTGCTGGGTATCAGGGCTACTCTGCCAGGGATATGCAAATCCTGGTTAGAACATTCCACTGCAACTTGCTAGAAAGAGTCCTTAGAGATCTGTTGGGGAAACCCAAAGCAAATCCACAGTAGTCTGCTGAAGAATGTGACTGTCGAGCTTAGGATAAGTACTACAATGCCCCATGTTAGGCGAGCTTTCCTGATGACGAGTTTAACAAACTCTGCTGGAGAAAACTGCTTTAAAGCGTCTCATGTTGGGGAATGCCTTTCGAGAGGATTTTACAGAAGACCAACTGTCCTCAAACTCTACTGGGGGTGACCAACACTTCATGCTGGGGAAACAATCATGCCCCATGCTTGGACAACACAACAATTCGTCCCCGCAAAGGATGTCATAAGAGGATTTTACAGAAGATCTAGCCTCTTCAAACTCTTGTGACTTCGCTGGGGATAATGACCATCAGTTTCGGTGTCGACGAGACCACTCTTTTGGGGAACCTGTGACCGTTATCGACATAGAAAAGCTTGTAGCTGTTGGAAGTACTGAATGAGAGAATCGACTTAATAAGATGCAACGGTACCCAGTTGAACTTAATTCACTGATATCGACCCGTTATGAACAATCGTCGACCGAACGATGAACGCCGATCTCCTTACCCATAATTGCCCCAGTCTTTTGCGTGGGGTGATTTATTGCTGGTCTTGTGCTTAAAATCATCTGCACCTGCTACCTGCAACAAAAGAATATGCCCACATGCCCCGAATATTGCATGGCTAGAATCCACCATCCGGGAGTATTCAACATTCGAAGTAATTTCAAATGTTTTTTCTGCGCATGTTATTGTAAGGCTGCCATGTTTTCAAATGCAATGTTTTATCAAAAATTAGGACGTTTTTGCAAACAAAGCAATAAAACAAAAATAGGAGGCTTTTTACTGAAATTCAATTTATTGACTGAGAGCCCAGAATAGGCAATTACATCTGGAAGCAATCCCTGGAAAGAGGTGATCGCTGAAAAATTGAGAAAAGAAACTATCCTAATGGCAATGTGAAAACGGAATTCCACTGAGTTTCCATTCTGTTATGACCAGTATGTTTTCAAAACTCCCCGACCTTGCCTTCTGAGGAATGATCAGACCGATTCCTATTCTTCAGAACGTCAGTTGTTCAAACGGTAATGGGTACAGATAACTCAGACTGTAGTCATTCGCTTAAATCCCTCTTTTGTGTGGACCGCCCTTTCAGGTTTTCGATCCACCAGGATACCCTTTTTTGCCTAAGTTGCCCTTTCGGGTTTTCAACTTACCGGGTGTACAAATTTTTTCAATTATATCCCTAATTTTTGCCCGAACCTTATTCTGTTTTTGGTTCGCCGGGATGCCCTTTTTTGCCTGGATTTTTTTATTTTTATTATCCAGCGGGTCTATTCATGCGAAGTATTTTTTGACTACGTCCGAGTTGACAGGGGATGAAAAGTCTTCGCCATCCATGGTTGTAAGCAATAAAGCTCCGCCCGAAAAGACCTTTTTAACCACGAATGGACCTTCATAATTAGGAGTCCATTTGCCCCTGTGATCTGTATTGGGAGGAAGGATCCTTTTGAGTACCACATCTCCGACTTTATAAACCCGAGGACGCACCTTTTGGTCAAATGCCTGCTTCATTCTGCGCTGATATAGTTGCCCATGACATACAGCCGCCAATCGCTTTTCCTCAATAAGGCTCAACTGATCAAATCTGGCTCGTACCCATTCAGCTTCATCTAGCTTAACATCCATCATGACTCTGAGGGACGGAATCTCTACTTCAACCGGTAGCACTGCCTCCATACCATATACAAGTGAGAATGGGGTTGCCCCAGTGGACGTGCGTACCGACGTTCGATACCCATGCAAAGCAAATGGTAACATCTCATGCCAATCTTTGTACGTGACAACCATCTTCTGCACAACCTTCTTGATATTTTTGTTGGCCGCTTCGACCGCGCCATTCATCTTTGGGCGGTACGGAGAAGAATTGTGATGCTCGATTTTGAAGTCCCGGCATAACTCAGCCATCATCTTATTGTTCAAATTAGAACCATTATCAGTAATGATTCTTTCGGGAACTCCATATCGGCAAACGATATCCCGTTTTAAGAAACGAGCGACCACTTGTTTAGTAACATTGGCATAGGATGCGGCTTCAACCCATTTGGTGAAGTAATCAATTGCCACCAAGATGAAACGATGACCATTGGAAGCTGTGGGCTCAATCTTTCCGATCATATCAATGCCCCACATGGCAAACGGCCAAGGCGACGACATGATGCTCAACGGATTTGGAGGTACATGCACTTTATCTGCGTAGATCTGGCATTTATGGCATTTGCGGGCATATTTGCAACAATCTGACTCCATAGTCAACCAATAATATCCCGACCTTAACAACTTTTTAGCCATTGCATGCCCTCCGGCATGGGTACCGAAAGAGCCTTCGTGCACTTCAATCATCAACAAGTCTGCTTCATGTTTATCCACACATCTAAGCAGGACCGTGTCAAAATTTCTTTTATACAGCACGCCATCTTTGTTCAAGAAGAAACTACCAGCTAACCTTCTCAACGTCTTCCTGTCTTTGGACGATGCCCCGGGCGGGTACTCTTGACTTTTCAAGAAACACTTAATGTCATGAAACCATGGCTTGTCATCAGACGTTGCATCGACCGCAAACACAAATGCTGGTCTGTCAAGGCGGGATACCTCAATCTTAGGTACATGGTTCCATCCTTGCACTTTGATCATGGAAGACAAAGTGGCCAAGGCATCAGCGAACCTATTCTCATCTCGAGGAATGTGGTACAGTTTCACTGTTGTGAAAAATGTCAGCAATCTCCTCGTATAATCTCTATACGGCACTAGATTTGCTTGGTGCGTGTACCAACTCCCTTTCACTTGATTGATTACCAAAGCTGAATCACCGAATATATCAAGGGTCTTAATCCGTAGATTAATCGCCTCCTCGATCCCCATTATACAAGCTTCGTACTCTGCTTCATTGTTGGTGCATCCGAAAGTTATTCGGGCAGTGAACGGCATATGAACACCTTCCGGCGTGATAAGAACTGCTCCAACTCCGCACCCATTCATATTGACAGCCCCATCAAACATCAGACTCCATTTGGATTCAGGGTCTGGCCCCTCCTCCGGAAGTGGTTCCTCACAGTCTTTAGCTTTGAGAAACATGATGTCTTCATCAGGGAAGTCAAACTTCATGGGTTGGTAATCATCAATCGGCTGTTGCGCAAGATAGTCGGACAAGATACTTCCTTTGATGGCCTTTTGTGAAGTGTACTGAATGTCATACTCTGTCAAGACCATTTGCCACCGTGCAACTCTGCCTGTCAATGCTGGTTTCTCGAAAATATACTTGATAGGATCCATTTTTGAAATCAACAAGGTCGTGTGCCTAACCATATATTGCCTCAATCGCTTAGCGGCCCATGCAAGCGCACAGCATGTCTTTTCAAGCATTGAGTATCGGGACTCACAATCATTGAACTTTTTGCTCAGGTAGTAAATAGCATGCTCCTTCCTACCTGTCTCGTCATGTTGACCGAGAACACAACCCATGGAACCTTCAAGCACTGTCAGATACATTATCAGCGGTCTCCCTTCAACTGGAGGCATTAGAATCGGAGGTTCCTGCAAGTATTCTTTTATCTTATCGAATGCCAATTGGCAATCGTCATTCCACCTGACCGTTTGATCTTTCCTTAACAATTTAAATATTGGTTCACACGTGGCTGTTAGGTGAGATATGAACCTTGCAATGTAGTTCAATCTACCCAAGAAACCACGAACCTCTTTTTCTGTTCTCGGTTCAGGCATTTCTTGTATTGCTTTCACCTTGGCAGGATCAATCTCGATTCCTCTTTCGCTCACAATGAAACCCAGTAACTTTCCAGAACGCACCCCAAACGTGCACTTGTTTGGATTTAATCTCAGACGGAACTTTCTCAACCTTTCAAACAGCTTTTTCAGGTTAACCAGATGTTCCTCTTCTGTTCTCGACTTGGCAATCATATCATCTACATAACATTCGATCTCCTTATGAATCAAGTCATGAAACAATGTCACCATCGCCCGCTGGTACGTTGCCCCTGCGTTTTTCAACCCAAAAGGCATTACTTTATAACAATATGTACCCCACGGAGTAATGAACGTGGTCTTCTCCATGTCTTCAGGTGCCATCTTGATCTGGTTGTACCCGGAGAACCCGTCCATAAATGAGAACACTGAAAATTGAGCTGTATTATCGACCAGCACATCAATATGAGGTAGTGGAAAATCATCTTTCGGGCTAGCTTTATTAAGATCTCGATAATCCACACACATTCGCACTTTTCCATCTTTCTTCGGTACTGGCACGATGTTGGCTACCCATGGAGGATACTTTGTCACAGCAAGAAAACCAGCATCCCACTGCTTCTGGACTTCCTCCTTAATCTTTAAAGCCATGTCGGGGTGAGTCCGACGAAGTTTCTGCTTGACTGGCGGACATTCTTCTCTCAATGGCAGCCTGTGCACAACAATATCTGTATCCAACCCCGGCATGTCTTGATACGACCAGGCGAAGATGTCAACATACTCGCGCAACATTTCCATCAAAGTTTGCTTCACATCTGCTTGCAAGCTGGCACCAATCCTGATCTCTTTCTTGGCGTCCTTGGTACCAATATTGATGATTTCTACAGTCTCCTGATGAGGCTGGATGACCCTTTCCTCTTGTTTCAACAATCTGGCCAGTTCTTCAGAAAGTTCACAATCTTTCCCATCCCCTTCTTCGGCTTGATAAATCGGATTGTCAAAGTCATACATGGCCATATCAAAATCGTTATCAGTGGTATCCGGAGGATCAAGTCTGCATGAACGGGTTCATGCCTTATTTTAGAATTTATTTTTAAGCAAAACAAAAGAAAATGAAACATTGCCATTTTATATTTTTTGTGCAAAAATAAAAACTGAAAGACAGAGAACAAAATTTGATTGCAAAACGTCCTTTATTAATGATTAAACATTGCAAATGCAACCATGGTGGCCCTACAAATGAATCTATACGCCTTGGGCAGAGCGCAAGATTTTGTCATGCATTATGGTTAGAAAAAACAAAGAAAAAATTACTCTGTCTGAAGAGTAACCCGGACGACTTCTTCAACGAACCAGTTTTGCACTTGTTGTCCCGAAGCATGAGGGCGTACCCAGTTGTCCAGGTCACAATCACTGTCAACACTATCCTCTGTGGCTGCACAAGACTGGTCCGTGTAGATGATTCCCCCACTATTGAAAGTAATGGGCCCCCTGCTCCCTGCATCTGAAGTTGTAGAGGGATGATAACCAATACCAAATTTGTCTTCCTTCATTGGGGTCTCTATCAACCTGCCCCAACCTTGGGCGTTGCCTGCCCTGACGACTTCGACAGCTTGTTTGTAAGATGAAATGGAGGTACCAGCCCCAACTGGTACAGAAGAAGACTCAGGTGCATCGTCAATATTGACTGCTTCGAATGATTGGCACAGCATCTCATGAATTTCCCCATCCATTTCAATGTACTTGAACGTGGATAAGTGACTCACAAAGATGTCTTCTTCTCCACACACTGTCACAACCTGCCCTTCAAACTCATACTTCAGCTTTTGATGTAGAGTAGAAGTAACAGCCCCGGCTCCGTGAATCCAAGGGGGTCCCAATAGGCAGCTATATGCAGGTTGTATGTCCATTACATGGAACGTGGATTTGAATACCTGTGGTCCAATTTGTACGGGCAATTCCACCTCACCAAACACAGATCGTCTAGTTCCATCGAATGCTCTGACCACCAATTCACTAGGCCTTAGGATCAAACCGTCAACTTCCAGCTTCATTAATGCCTTCTTGGGCAAGACATTGAGTGACGAACCAGTGTCTACCAGTACATGAGATAACACTGCGCCCTTACACTCCATCGTGATATGCAAAGCCTTATTATGGTTTCTTCCTTCAACAGTCAAATCTCTACTTGTAAAGCCCAAGCCATGGCTGACATTAACATTGGAGATTACGCCCTCGAGCTGATTAACAGTGATTTCTTGTGGCACGTACGCACTCTTCAACACTTTCAACAACGCCTGTCGGTGCGCATCAGAACACATCAATAGTGACAAGATTGAAATCTTTGAAGGGGTCTGATTCAGTTGGTCCACGATCTTATAATCGCTTTTCTTGATTATCTTCATAAATTCTTCCATTTCCTTATCAAAAGTAATCTTTGTCTCTGCTTCAGGTGTAGGCGCACTTTCAACCACCTGTTTACCCTTAGCCTTTGCTGCAGCTTCTACCTCCTTATCACTTCTCAAGGTTTGGGGAGCGAACAACCTTCCACTCCTTGTAAAACCCCCTACACCCCCTATATTATCAATATTTGGGCTGACTGACGACTCAACTTCCCGTTTTTTACCTTCGTAATATACATCTGCCCCATAGTGCCATGGGATAGCCTTCGTAGACGTGAACGGAATTGGTCCTGGCACCGTGATAGTGACAGGACTGGGCCTTTCTGGCGCAACACTCGCCACGGGAACTGCATTGACCGGCATTTGAATCTCAGCGGGAGTGTAATAGATGGTCACGGTTGATATCTCATCAGTGTCTTTCACGACTCTGTCGAACTGTAGACATCCTTCATCAATCAGATTCTGTAAACCCAACTTCAACTTATCACAGCCGTTCTCCTGATTCATGCACTCAAAGCAATCTTGATTACAGCCCGGGAACACCTGTCCCTTCAATAAACGATCTTTTACAACCAACAAAGAAGTTTTCACTTGACGGATATCTGTCACCAGATTCAATCTCCTCCCATCTTCAATAGCGTACACATTTGCTGCACTATGATCAGGCATGGGATGCTGAGTAATATTAGGAGCGGGAGAGAAATTGATGGCTTTAGCATCAATCAAATCTTGTACTTTATGATGGAAAGCCCAGCATTTTTCAATGGAGTGCCCCTGAGCACCTGAGTGGAACTCACAACGAGCATTAGCATCGAAGTTAGGTGGCAGGTTTCCAGCAACCGGAGCTTTCATAGTACGGAGTTCTACCAACTTTAACTCGAGTAGCCGGGGCAACAGCGCGGCATAAGTCATAGGGAGAGGATCCATCTTACGATCCCTCTGTCTAGACCTTTGCTGGAAAAAAGGTTGTTGCTGTTGAACTTGTTGTTGGGGTTGTTGTTTCTGAACAGACGGTGTGGGGATTGTCACAGCATCTACCTGATAATAAGCTCGAGAACGCCCTCTGCCTCGTCCTCTAAACACAGCATTCGTATCACCTTCTCTTCTTTTCTGGTTACTAGCGAACGGTTTCTTCGTCCCCGAAGAGCCAGCCCCACTCACATCCTGGATCTTTCCAAGCTTTAACAGACTTTCTATTCTTTCTCCCGCAATCACAATATCAGCAAATCCAGTCGACGGACAAGCAGCTAATCTATCCAGATAGGCCCCTTGCAAGGTGCCCATGAACATATCTGCCATTTCTCTGTCTGACAAGGGAGGTTGTACCTGGGCAGCCATTTCCCTCCACCTCTGTGCATATTCTTTGAAACTCTCCTTGGCATTCTGGGACAATCCCTGCAATTGGGTGCGGTTGGGCGCCATGTCAATATTATATTGGTATTGCTTCAGGAACGCTTCTGCCAGATCTTTCCAATTCTTCACAGCAGCTCTACTCAACTTCATGTACCAGGTCAAAGACGCCCCCGCCAGACTGTCCTGAAAATAGTGCATCCATAGCTTCTCGTCATCCGTATGGGCTGAAATCTTCCCAAAGTAAGCTTGAAGATGCGTTTGGGGACACGCATTGCCGTGATACTTATCAAAAGTGGGAGGTTTGAACTTAGGGGGAATTCTGACTCCTGAGACCAGCCCCAAGCTGGTAACATCAATACCCATAGAGTTCTTGCATTCTATGGCCCTGATCTTCTCTGCTAACTCATCATACCTTCGATCCCCTTGATTACCCACATCAGCATCTAGTAGAGTAAATTGGTCTTCCAGAGTATCCTCAAGAGTAACACCAGCATGCCTACCATTTCCATTACCCCGATTGTTACCACCAGGAGGAGGGTTGCCACCGGGAGGAGGAATGCCATGTCCCTGTGAATTGTCATGATGATCACCTTCGGGCCCATTGTCGGGACGCTCTACCAGAAGCCTCAGTCTCTCCTGATTTTGCGCCATGCCAGTCATGAGGGTCATGAACTGGTCCATACGCGCCCTCATTTCCTCCAAATCACTTTGCACTTGATCCATGATTCTTACTTGATTCCTTCGCGTCGAATATCGGTGAATATGACTCTCCGCTATACTGCCTGAAACCAAATAAAGGTTAGAGACCCTGCAACGAGTACCTGAAAAGCAAGTAACAAAAATGCAAAATGATATGCAATGCCATGCAATGCCATGTTTGTCATTTCCGAGGTGCTTTATACCCTGATTCCAATCCCACCACAGAAATCTGAAGACCAGAAATTGTGATATAAAGAGACGTGTCGTGGTCATGTGCTTGTGTGCAGCTATCTGATAAGGAATAATTCTGAATAAAACTGCTCATACTCATTCAACAAAGTATTCAAGTACATTTAAGAAAGGCTCATCCGCAAATGCAATACAAGGAAAAAAATGGATCCATCAACAAGCCTGATGGTAGCCATTAACAACAAAATACAGGGAAAAGAACATCAATCTGACAATTCCACATCCTTCAGCTTATCACTTGAGTATTTGATCTCCTCAAAAAGTATACGGGTACGCTGGTGATTCGGCTTTTCAATCATCTCTTTGATCAAGACATCCCTTTTCTCAAGAGCTTCAGTTAAAGAACCCACATGCAGCATCAGAGCTTCGTCATCACACACTCCTTTGTGTCTCTTTAGGCCGGCTTGCGTCTTGAGTATCTCCCTTTCTATCATGACTTCTTCAAGCTCTTTCTTGGTATTCTTCAACTGGCTTCTAGCTTCTTCTAACTGTTCTTGACTTTTACCGAGGCTTTCCCGATACTTTCTCCTCTGCTCATGTGCCTTTTTAAGCTCCTCGTCTTTAGTCTTCGACTGATCCTTTAACTCGGCATTTTCAATTCTGACTTCATCCCAAGCTTGACGAAGTTGAGCTAATGAATCCTTGCTTCGGGCTAAAGCCTGTTTTGTAATCTTGTGAGCCTGACTAGTGTCATCTGCTCCCAGAGTAAGTTTCCGAAAGTACCGAGCTCGGTCATCAAAATCTTCCTCTTTGTCAGCCAAGGTTTTTTCCGCTTTCAAGGCTCTCTTTTCCAACTCTTTGTTGTCAGCTAGAGCTTTCTGAAGACATCTGCTTATTCCAGAATTCTCTATCTGCAACTCTCTGACCATCTTCTTCCACTTCTCACATTCTTCAATAGCCACCATAGTGGGTTGTTCTGGCTGTGCTGAACATAAAAGAGATCCCCTTGAAAAGGGTAAAAGCAATTCCTTTACTTTCGTCTCCATCCACCTGTCATATTCAGGATAAGATCTACAATCTCCTTTTCCAAAAACTGCTTTTCCAATTTTGTGCTTATCTTTCCAAGCATTCACTACTTCTACCACCTTCGCATCTTTAGTTCCTGTAAAGAATAAAGATTCTTCCACATCTTGCTCTGTAGGAGGATCCCTGGAAGCATACCCAAACTGTCGGATGGCCAAAACTGGATTATAATTAATCCCTCCTTTTCTGCCAATCAAAGGCACATTTGGAAAATTTCCGCATCTTGTGACAAGCTCTATTCTCAACAACCGGTGATCAAACCATGCAATGTTATCAGCAGTTAAACTCATCAATCGTTTAGACCATTTCGCCACATCTTTGGTTTCCACAAAGGCACCTGTCTGAGGCAAATGTTTGAAAAACCAATGACTCAGCAGTGGAGTGCAACAACTAACAGATCCTCCCCTCCTTTTCTCATTCTTGTAATGCACGGAATGATAAAAATCTCCTAACAAAGTAGGGACTGGATTTTTAAGGACAAAAACTCTCGTTGCTTGCATATCCACAAAGTCTTGCTGATTGGGAAAGAAAACTAGGCCATATATGCAGAGAGCCAGAATGGAATTGTAAACCGTCCAATTTTTAGCACTTGCAGCCTCTTGGGCCTGTCCAGCCAGAAATTCTAAATGAAATCCGCTAACTCCATTTTTACTGCTCACACCACTCTTTATCAATGTCTGATCCATTTGTAAAGCAGCAGCAATTTCTTTTACGCTGGGAGAACTACCAGAGAAGAATGGTATTGCCGACGTGATCGGAATTCCCAAAATAAATGAGAATTCTTCCAGTGTTGGCATCAAAATGTAATCTGAAAAAAGAAAGCACCTCAACGAAGGCTCGTAGAACTGCAGCAGAGTATGCAAAGCATCATGTTCATACTTGGTGATTGTACGGACCATCCCAACCAAATTCCCGTAGCTCTTCTGAAACCTATCAAGAATACCCGGACCAGCCATATCTATAACTTTGAGCAATGAATCCAAGACAGGATCTGGAAACTTGTAAGACACATTGTTCTTTCTCTCGGCGACGATCTCTGTTGAACCCATGGATTGGAATCAGAAATGTATTATGCACCTGAAAATGACAAACATAACTGTTATGATATGATAATGCAATGCAAAAGGGCATGTGATCAGGTAATCAAGTGTCGGTGTCTGTATTGAACTGTGTGCACTGTGTCTCTGTACTGAATCTGGCAATATCTGAGATGAACACTTAAATCACTGTCATAGGATACAATGTCTGAAATCATCATAGAATCACAAGTAAGGTAGGTAGGAGGCTGGGTTTCCTGCAAACCTGTAAACATCCCGCCCATACTCACATGTGGTTCTTAGAAAATAAGGCTTGTCAGCTTCGGAGGTTTGAGAAGCAATAGCACATTCAGCCCGTAGGATACAATGCTATGCCAATCAAAGAGGTCGTCCACTGACTCCCCTTAGAAAATAAAAATCATCCTATGCAAGTTCCAAAGTGGGCCCTCGGGTGCGAATGGGTTTGCCACAGAATGTGGTCTGCCATTGTCACCACTAAAAAGGGATATTTCCACTAAGGTCCTCATGATCGGTCACTAGAGTCGACAGCTCTCTAGATCTACATCCTGGAATACGCAAGATGCGCATGCCACGACGTGTCCCAAGATAGCCTCGTCTAGCTGTGAATTTCGTGAACACCCAACGCACTCCAAACGGCACGTAGGTCCCACTACTCTCCACTCTAATTCTAAGTGTATACTCAAGCCTGTGTAATGGGCTTATCTCTCAGAAATCCCATCCCGCCAAACAGACAAAACAGTGCAACACAATATAACATATGATATGTAATGCTAAAATGCGGTAAATACAGTAAAATAAATAAACAACAACATATAGGACAACAGTAAACACCCAATGAAAGAAAAGCAGACAAGCGCTAGGATTGACTCGCTAAGGAAACCAGAGATTCTGGGTTTCGGTCCCCAGCAGAGTCGCCAGCTGTCGCTCCCGGGATTTTCATCCTAGTACAAACGCGAAAGTGGCACCGAACAGAGTCGCCAGCAATGTGTATTTATCCCAAGAGAGGGAAAGGAAACACCGCATAAACCTGAAGGAAGGAAAAAGCATGGTCTTGCGACCAAAAGAACTGGGTTCGGGAGTCGGTTACGCGCAGGGAAGGTATTAGCACCCCCACGCGTCCATCGTACCCGATGGGATCCACGCTTGCTTGTCTCGATCAAAGGGTGTAAAGAAAGGAATACTGAGAAAGAACTGAAAAAGGAAAGGAGAAAGAGAAACAAATGTAGGGAAAATAAAAGAAGTGCTCGAATGGGCCCTACCCCACTGCCTACGTATCTCATCGGGAACATGAGAATCAGAGCGACGTAGTTCCCCTTACTAGGGATGAATTGCTTGTGTTTTTTAGAGAACGGCTTACGTTCTAGCTCAGGTGTTGCAGGCTCGCTGGTCCGAGTGCGTTACCATCTTGCAAGAGAACGAGTAGAAGCACGTTCGTACGCTAAGAGTGAATGAGGTGAGAAAAGAATTCCCGAAGGAAAGACGTTATTGCTCGTTTTTGTCTTTTAGAAAGAAACGTTTTTTTTTATTTGTTTGCATATGATAGTGTATCTGGATCTTAGTCACTGGAATGTGTACATTCTCACATTCCAAGATGGAATGGGTAAGAAAGCACACTAAGAGTGAAGAAGACCCCCACACTTAGTTCCAATTGTCAAGGTTCAAACACACTAGCATACTTGTGTTTATTAAGTGTTTTTGTTAATTAAGAAATGAAGAAGTGTTTTTTATTATTTGCACCTTCAACAAATATTGCATTTAAGTCCCTCATACAAGATCAAATGTTTAACACATTGACCCAAGATGGGCTATATGCTACACATTCCAAGATTACAAGAGAAGACCCCTTATAATCTTTTCTTTATATGAAAGGCCTAAATGCCATAAATGCCTACCTTTATTATGTGTTTTGAATTTCCTTTGAGATGAGAAGATGAAAGACTCAAGAGAGGATAAAGGTAAAAATCTATATGGACTAAGACTCCATCCTAATTGATTAGTTAAGGGAGTGATCCTAAAGGTTTGTGAGGTTTCAACCTAAAGTCTAAAGAAAGAAAGAATTAAACAATTCACTTCCAAAGTAGAAGATGAATTGTAATTCAAAAGGGAAAGTGATGAGTTATTAAAAGAAAGCACATAAGTGCTTAGCAAAACACAAAATGGAATTGTAAAAGAGAAAGGATAGAAGTTGAATGTGGATTCCTTATCCACACTCAATTGAAACTTACCAAAGCCCCTACATGGTTAGCACAATCACTTACAAGTAAAGTAAGAAAATATAATGAACAAATCAAATTCAAACAAGTTGACAAACAAAGTAAAATGAGATTGAATGCTATACATGCTTCCAAGTCAGAATGTAACTCATATTTACACAACCTAATGTTATCCTAAATGAACATACCAAATCATGCAAACAAAATCTCAATCCAACAAGAAGCAAAGAAGAAAAGGTGAAGTGATGTGAATGTGGTTCATACTTGTGAAACAAGTGACTTAAGGTGCAAGATAAACATCAAACATGCAAAGATGAAACCCAAATGTCACAATCAGAAGTCAATTAACATGCTATACATCCTCAAACAAAACCACAACTCATGGCACAAGTGCCTTCATGATCAAGCAAACCAAATATGAGGCATGCATTCACAAAATGAACAAGTTAAACTTCATGCTTCAAACAAATAGCAAACATGCTTCAAAAATTATGACTTTCACCAATCAAACACCTTAAACACATGCCATTAACATATCAAGTCCACAAGCAATGAATCAGAACCAAAGTCACTCAACAATTAGGTCAAAGTCTCATGGAAGTTTCATGCATTCATGCTCAAAGCAACACATCAAAAGTCATCCAAAAAAGACTTAAAAAATCATCTCATAAATCTCAAACATACCTCAACATATTGTGACCACAATGCAAAAAGAAAGGCATCAAAATCATTTTTTATGATCAAGAACAAAAATGCACAAAATCATATGTCACATTAAGTATGCATACAAATGGAAATTCAAAAGAAATAATGGAACAGGGGCCAAATGGTCATAAAATCATAAAATAAAATCATAGAAAATTTCCTAAATGTTTTAAGAATACACATGAATTTTTGTAGAATTTTCTAATATGTTTTGGTATTTTTAAAAGTTAGAAATCAAATGTGTATGAAAATGAAAATAAAAATAAAATGCAATATGAGAGGGGGGTATGAATATAGCAATTGGACAGTTCAAAATCACATGGGCCTCAAAATTGGGGGTGTGGATAGTATTCTGATTTGGGTCCATTTCAGCGCATAACACAATAGCAAGCATGCACTTCAGTCAACAGAAATTGACTCATTCTCAGCCAATGGATCAAGTCAAGGTCAATGCGTGGTCAAAGTAATTGCATCCAACGCGCATACATGAACGACCACATAACATACCATACACCACACCACAAAATGCTTAATTGAATTCAGAAAAATGGCACATGCCTCGCACATGCGTTTTAATGCGTTGTCATGCTCTTAGCCACACGATGAGAAAAAAACAACGGACAGGATTAAAACATGGCAAAAACCCTAGCTCTAACAGTCACCGGCCGGAGATGACCTCCGGTCACCTTCTCCGGTCACACCTCCACCGTCTGCAACCTCCAATCTTCCAGAATTCCACAAATGATATACCAAAATGAAGCTGAGCTCACATACATCATGAATGTGCAATCAACTTTCATAGATCACGCATGTACAACACAAACCGAACCAAAACATTTTGCCCTAAAATCTCATCTAAACTCCTAAAGAGCCTATCAACTAGTCAGGACTCACGCATAGCCTCTAATAAGCTCCAAACATCATAAAGCAAGCTAAAACAACAAGAACTTATGCAATCAAGTTGGAGTAATTGGAACCTGAAATTTGCAGAACTTTGAAACAAAAGAAAACCAGAGATCCACTCTTGATCTTTGAGCTTGATTCGTGCAAAATAAATGCAGTTGAGCCTTGAGATATTGAGAACAGAGAGAGATTCAAGGCTGAGCAATACTTGAAATCTTGAGGACTGTGTGGAAAACTTCTTCAATCCAATGCCATTGATGATGATGATGATGAAGTAAGATGGAGGATGATGAGGTTCGTGTACAGAGAGAGAGAAAAATTGAGAGAAACTGAGAGAGAGAAAAGAGAAGTTTTTGGAGTGAATGTGAAAAAATGAGAACTGAAAATGAATTGTGAAGTGTGATTTTGTTTTATAATTTGAGTTAACCACGGTTTGGTGAGTGAGTTAAATGAGTCCAAGTTGGGTTAATTGAGTCCACCCTAACTAACTGAGCCAAGTTAGTTAGGGGACGAGTTGGTCATGGCTGGGTTATGGTGATGAAGGTTCATGGAGTTATGGTGAGGAGCAATTGCAAGGAATGGTGATGATGAGTTGTTCTGGTGTGGCAGCTTGATAAACTTGTTTCACAAGTTTTGTTCTTCCTCTTTAGTGTATGGAAACAACATGGATAGCACGTGCTGCTCAAGTTTGTAAGGGGATGTTGGCTTAAATGAGGAAAGGAATAAAGAGTGTACATGTGAATTCTGAAACAATCAACCACAACCATGTTTATTTTCTGGTTTTATGACAGCTTGAAACCAATGCAATCATGGTGATTTGATGATGGAATTCTCTCAAATCCATGGATGATTTGATGTGTTTTTGGAGTCATTGGAAACAGGAGATGTAATGCTACATGTTTGGTGTGAAAATTGAATGGAAATGATGCTTGGAACATGCCTAAAAATGACCATAAACAGATGTAAAACAAACTGATGCATGGGCGAGCAATTTGGGGCATGGCATGGCAAGTTGGCCTAGTGATTTTCAGCATAATCACACCAACTTTAGACCCATCTTTCTATTTCATAACTTGGTCAAATCAAAATTTGTCCAACATGAACATTGAAGATAAGACTACATAGAACAACTTTGATGTTGAAAATTTTCTCATTAGAGGCCTTTAACCATGAGAAAAATGAATGGACATTTGGCCCACCACACGTTTGTAAAAATGACTGCGCGCAGACCTGGCCAAGCTTGGTCAAGACATGGTTTTTGGCCTACTTTCCTCCAACTTTGATTAATCATATCTCCCTCAATTTTTGTCCAATGGAGATGTTATACCCATGGATTTGAAGCTTAAAGCAAGATCTTTCATTGAGGCAGAGTGGAATTTTCATTTGATGCTTCAATTTTGAATGGCCTTGGTTCCAATTCTGATGCAAAATGGCCAAAACTTGCTATTTTTAGTAACCTTACTTCATCCAAAAATGGCAACTTTCCAAATCTTGATTTTTTCATGATTCCTTTGGAGTTTCTTGATCAAATTTTGTACATTGGACATATGTAACATGAATTTTATGAATTTGGCCTCAAAAAGTCAAGAGTTGACTTTTTCCTCTGATTATTTGACTTTGCCCCAATTTCTCTGATTCTTGATCTTTCTTCCAATTGAATCACTTCTAAAACCAATTGAGATGCAATCTTCCACATCCCTATACCTAGGGACATATAGGGAACCATGACATCAAGTCTTGCCCAAAAAATCAAGGATTCCCTGATTTAATGGGAAACCCTAGTTTTGGTGCCCACCTCCTAGGAGAAAAATGTGCAGTCTCCAATTTCAAATTCCTCAGAGTATGTTGTGTATCCTCTTAAAGGATGATGAGAAATGCCACTTTAGGATGATTTTGGATCAATGAGCTATCTCTTTTGAGGGTTTTCCTTCAATTTTTGAACCTCTTGCATAGTGAAAGATGTAGTGCTTCAACCTCCCATTGAATCTCACTTCCTTGAGGTTTTGGAAGATCAATTGAGATAGTATGAGACATGAGACCTCTTGGCTTGCCTAGAGCCAACTTGATTGACCTTTTGTGCTTTGAATGATTCCTAGATTGTCCATCTCCCACCTGACCACATGCCCTGATGGTAAGAAAGATGCTATGCTTCATTTTTCTATGTTAAATGCAATGCAATGCTAATGAGATGGATATGATATGATAAATGATAATGCCATGCTATGATGCCAAAAGGGAAGAGCAAATTTTGGGGTATTACAACCGTCACGCCTACCTGACAGAACATGCAATTACTCCTTAGTTGTAATAAGAATTAGAAATTTCCCGATTCTAACGCCTGGAGGTTCCTCTTCTGCCCTCCTGATCGCACTTCTGATGACTTCCTATAGGAAGGGTCCTACAAAACCGACTATTTCTACCACCAGAATAGAATTAATCTGGATACCGTCAGACCCACTTGGAATAACACGCGATTACTCCTAAGTTGCAATAAGAATAAAAAATTTCACGTTTTCGATGCTCAGAGGTACCCATTATGCCATCCTGATCGCACTACCAATGACTTTCTATAGGAAGGGTCCTACAAAATTGACTATTTCCACCAATGGGATAGAAGTAATTTGGTTATCGTCATGCCTACCTGACACAACATTCAATTACTCCTAAATTGCAATAAGAATAAAAAAATTTCCATTTCCAACACTCATAGGTGCCCTTTCTGCCCTCCTGACCGTACTTCCAATGACTTCTTATAAAAAAAAAGTCCAATTAAACCTGGTACCCCCAAAATAGAAGGGGGATTTTACCTGGCACCCCCCCAATTAAACCTGGTACCCCCCCTCCCCCAATTTTTCATTATTACCATATCACCCCTGATATTATTTACATAAAAAATAACATTTTTTAACCCAAAAAATCACTTTTTTAGAAACTTGAAAACAAAATTTCCGGTAGTACAAAACAAAATTCCCGGTAGTGTTTTCCTAAAAATTCCTTAACCAAAAAAAAACCGGTAGTACAAATAGTAAATTACCGGTACAAAATACCGAGAATTTTCAAAAAACCGACAATAATTACCGGTAATTCTGATTATACCAGTGTAATTTTGCAGAACCATTCCGGGAATTTCAAAATTACTGGTATCTATCAAAATACCGGTGTCACACCTCGAAAAAATCTCGCTTAATCGAAGACACGACCCTCGCGCGAAAGGCGCGAAACGGTTCGACAGAGTCGCCACCGAATTTTATTTATCCCAAAAGAGGGAAAGGAAAATATCGAGAAAACTTTTAAGGGAAAGGATAAGAACATGGTCGTCGCAACCACATTGTGGGTTCGGGACTCGGTTACATGAGGGGAAGGTACGCGCACCCCCTCACGTCCGTTGTACTCAACGGGAACCTCTTAGTTCGATTTGTGATGAACGTTAGCTAAGCTTGTTTGTTTTCTTCTCAATGGTAAACGCGAAACGATAAGATAAAGGGAAAAGATACTAAGGGGAAATAGAATGGTTTTAGGATAGGGTGCTCGGCAAGATCATTGCAATCTTGTGCCTACGTATGCTCATTCGGACGAGAATGAGTAATCAGAGCAATCGTAGTTCGACTACGAAAAGGGATAGAGGGAATACGGAAGATGGAGGGAAGGTAGCTCGCCAAGATCATCGCAATCTCGTGCCTACGTATCTTTACTCGGGCGAGAATAAAGAATCAGAGCAGTCGTAGTTCGTGGTACGCCCACGAAAAGAATGGGGTTAGTGTTTTTAGGAGACGAAAGATTGAATGACAAACAACCCAAGGGGCGTGCCTCGAGAGCAATCACTCAAGAATCCAAGGAATGTGAGACTCCAAGAACTCAGTTCTTTCGTGATTGATTGCAAAAATGTTCGATAAAGATTAAGTGTTTTAAGACGAAAGGGTGAATGAACAACAACCCAAGGGGCGCCTCGAGAGCCATTCATTCGAAGACCCAAGGAATGCTAGACTCCAAGAATCTCCTCCTTTCGTAAGTTGATTAAGAAAGCGTTTGGAAAAAGATTGGGTCGAATTGGGTTGCGACAAGAGGGGATGATTGATACTAGTCCCTAAAGGTGCTCCTAGTAACGAAACCTCGAGATGTGCGAGTGTGCGTTTGATGGCGAGGCAAAAGGAACTCGGCTTACGATTGGGCTCGACGAAGAATCGAGGATTGGTTTGAAAGTGATTTGGTTTTGGATCAAAGGACTTTGAATGGGCTTTTGGAAAATGGTTTGGATAATTTTTGTGAATTGGATGATGATGGAAGATGGACAATTAAAAAGTGGACATTGAGAAATAGACAAAGAAAATGGATATTGAAATGGATTTTAATTCATGAATGTGGATAAGGAGGAAATTTGGATATGAAATGGATAAAAATGCGGATAATCGGAAAATGGTTATTTGGAAATGGTAACTGATGAATGGAATTGCCCTTGAATAACTATGAATCAACCTCAGAAACCTCGACACTCAACAGACCAGTCATTGATGACACTCGACCTATCACAGCCTGGTAATTTGACTCAACACAGATGCCTTGAATTATTCCATAAACCATAACTGAAAACTCGGGCCCACATCACTTGAATCAACCAAAGTCAAGCCTTGATCTTGAAATAAAACTTGTCTGACAGATAAATCAAAACCATTGAACACGCACCTGACCTGACAGCCATATTAGAAATCATCCCCGCAAAAACTGGACTTAAGCAACGTATTTTTTATTTTTTTGAATAATGGTTTGTGTATGGATGTACATATGAAAGATATATACAGGTAGGACAAATTTGGGGTATGACAACGGGGAATTTGAAATGTCCGGTATACCGGGAATTCCCGTTTTGGACGAAATTTCCGGTAACAGGTCTGTGTCATAAAAAATGATTGCCATTTGTGCTCCGGAACCGTCAGGGTCTTCTACCGACTCGTGTAGCGATTACACTCAGTTCTTCACCACTGACAAAGTATGTATTATACGTAGACGCTTAAAATTTACTATTATTTCGTTTGATTTCATGTTTATGTCACTATAAGTTGTGATGTTTTTGAATGACAGATTTTTGAGAGCCGATCCGACGTATTAGCTTGGGCGTAGAATATTGGGAAGCAACATGGTATCATAGTTGTGACAATTCGTTCTGATATTGCCACTGGCCAGCGAGGAAGGAAGGATAAATTGATATTGGGTTGTGAGAGAGGAGGAAATTATAAAAGAAAAAAGTCTGAAAGTAGTCATTCTTCGGAGAAGGATGGTCTTGCAAGTATGAAAGTGAAATGTCCCTTTCGGCTGAGGTCTTCGCCAAGTGGTATTGGTTGGAGGATGCGCGTTATGTGTGGGTTCCACAATCATAGACTATCTGAAGATTTGTCAGGGCACGACATATTAGCCCGTCTACAACCTCATGAGAGACAATTTGTGAATAACATGATGAAGTATAACATGCCTCCGAGACACATAATTTCCGCCTTGAAAGACCAAGATCCAGAAAACCTCACGAGTGTTGGGCAAGTATATAAAGCTAGAGCTGCGTACCATGAAAGCAAGAGAGGTTCATTGACAAAAATGCAAATGTTGTTGAGTCTTATTCATAAAGAAAAGTACATGTGTTGGACAAGAAATAGGGAAGACTCGAATGTTGTTGCTGATATTTTCTGGACACATCCTAACTCAGGGAATCTGTTGAATATGTTTCACTTGGTGTTGATTTTTGATTGTACATACAAGACCAATATAGGTACTGATTACCGTTGCTTGAGATTGTTGGTGTTACGTCAACAAAGTTGACGTTTTCCGGAGGGTTTGCGTATTTGGAACACGAAAGGGAGGAGAATTTCAAATGGGCAATGGAGAAACTGAAAGAATTGTTTTTTTCTGAGAAATTTCTACCAAATGTTGTTGTGACTGACAAAGAACTTGCCTTGATGAATGCACTTGAAGTTGTGTTTCCTAATTCAACACACCTGTTATGTGTGTTCCACATTTCCAAAAATGTTAGCATGAAATGTAAGGAATATGTTAAATCAGAAAGACATGAACATGTCATGGAGTTGTGGAACAAAATCATGTATGCTAATAGAGAGAGTGAGTATCTCATACACTTGAAGCACTTTGAGACTGTTTGTGTTGACATACCTTTGTTTGTTAACTATGTGAAAGAAACATGGATGACACCGTATAAAGAAAGGTTTGTTTCTGCATGGACAAACAAAGTTCCTCACATGGGAAACACAACAACGAACAGGTATACCTACGTCTTATTTGATTTAATAAAGTCTTATTTGATTTTATAAATTAGCATAATTGATGTTTAATTGTGTTTTTATTATTGCGGTTTAGGGTCGAGTCTGCTCATTGGAGACTCAAAAATATGTTGTCACATAGTCGGGGAGACTTATGCCGAAGTTGGGATGTTGTTAACACCATGCTGAAGTTGCAGTTAGGCTCAATTAGAGTGTCGTTTGAAAAGAGTATCGTGAACATTGAGCATCGGTATAACACTCAATTCTACACCAACTTGCACGGTTTGGTGTCAAGGCAATGTATACAACACATAGGGAAGGAGCTAGAACGGGTCAAATTTGTTGGTATAAACAAAGAAATGTGTGGTTGCTTCATTAGATCAACACATGGTTTACCCTGTGTGTGTCAACTTGTTGGTCTTCAAATACAAGGTTTGACTATTCCTTTAGAAGAAATTCATGTTTTCTAGAAGAAATTACACATTCAAGAGCATACTGACGGACCAGAGGATAGTGGTTCAAAGATGGATTTAGACGCAGAATGTGAAGATTTGAAGACATATTTCAATTCTTTGGATATGGTAGGTCAGAGGGTATTGAAGAAGAAAATTAGAGAACTAACTTATCCAACCACATCTTCTATGCGTCCACCGCCGGTGAAGTACAAGCCGAAGATGTGAGGGATATTCTTCTATTTACCTTGTTTTAATGATGTCAACAAATATGTAAGAAACTAGACTGTAATTTGAGCGGTATCACTACACGTGTCGGGCATATTGCGTCTAACCATTATTGTTCATGCGTCTAGATGCATAGGATCTTGTCTTTCCCAAAAATAAATGTCCACTATTGTTTTAGTTGTGTCTAGTATGTGTTTCTGATCTTGGTCTGGTGAAAATGCTCAGAAAATTGAATTTCCTGAAAAAAATGCACTTCATGCGCTGACCCTCCCAGTTCATGCGCTAACCTCCAATTTCATGCGCTAACCTCCAAAACCTGCGGGAAAACGCACAATTCAATGGACACAAAAATATTTGTTTATGCGTCGACGCGAGTTAGGAGGTCGACGCATGCCTTCAAAACTCTACATTTTTCACTTAAATTCTTTTCTGTTATTTCTGTTATTATTTTTTTTGTTGGTCATTTTATTTTCATATAAATAGTTTTGGTCATCATTTCATTTCACCAACAAGAAACGTGAAAGATATATGTCATTTCTCTCTTCATCTTCATCTTCTTCATTGAGTAAACAAACAATCACACATAATCATCTTTGTTTGTGTCGCCCATTGATCAAAGTGATAACGTTCAGAATTTAGGAAGTGTGATATTCATTTTCTGGGTTGAGAGCTTGGCAGGTGTTTCTTGAATAAAACCAGTTGGTTTTGTCCTCCAAGAATCAGATTGATTTTGGGGGTTTTTGTACAAACCTATTCGTTCTACAGGGATTCGGCTGGGCGAAGGTAACCGGAAATTGGCGCAATTGTTCGGTTTAGTAGCTGTAATCAGAGGATCGTAGAAGAGAGGTTTGGGTTCAAATTTTTGGTAGATCGAAATTGATCGAGTGAAGGTAACCGAAGAACGGTGAATTCTTTCGGTTTAATAGCGTGGGACGATAATTGGATCAACCATATTCGAAGGACTTGATTCATCTTGAATCAAGAGAAGAGAAAATTTTGCATCAACGATCGAAGACGTTCGAGGGTTTGAATGTTCATAGTTTTCTCTTGTAATAAACAATTTGCAACAACTATATGTATATATCTCAATTCCATTTGTGGAGTTGGGGGCAGACGTACCCAAAGCGAGGACGATTGTGGAACTGCCTAATCAAATCGTGTTTGTTCTCTCACTCCTTAACTCTTTTACAATTCAGTTCGTTCGAATTTGTGAAGTCGCAAGTTATTGAAATTTCTGTCGTAGAGTAATTGTAAGCTGATAAATTGTCTTGTTAAACTGATAAAATTCCTTGAACTGTATCTTGGAGCAGCTTTACATTACCCTCCATAGAAATTATGCACTTAGTGTGTTTATGCACACTAGGTGTTTGATAATTTGTTTCAAAGCAAATTCGAACACGTTGCTTTAAATTGCTTATCACTTTACCTCATTGGATTGGAATAAACATCAAGCAATGGATATTTTGTTGAGTGCGTTTTTAAGTGTAGTATTCTAAACTGAATTTTTCTCTTCCATACTCATCCGTGATATATTCGCGCATATCCGATCCTTTTGGTAGAAGGTTCGTTGTAGACGTTCTATCCAGTGGTAGCTTCCGTTAATCAATTTTTAAAACAGATTTTTGTAAACCATTTGCGTGTAAAATTCAAGGGATCTATTCAACCCCCTTCTAGATCCATATACATCGTCTAACAAGTGGTATCACGAGCTCCGGTTAATTCTGGTGCTTCGGTAAAACTTCTTGGATCATGGCGAACGAACCTAAAGGGGCTTATAATAGAGCTCCGGTTTTTACAGGTGAAAACTACAGCTACTGGAAGGATTGTATGTGTGTCCATATTAATTCCAACGATCGGAAGGTTTGGAACGTTATTTTAAACGGTCCCATGCAAATTACTATGACTAACGCGGAAGGCGTTTTCGTTCCTAAACCCAAAGCTCAATGGACTGAGGAGGACGAGAAAAAGTACAGCTATGATTGGAAGGCTCGTAATATGATCATCTCCTCCTTGGGAGTTGACGAGTATTATCGAGTCTCCCATTGTGAAACGGCCAAAGCCATGTGAGATGCTTTACAAGTAGCCCACGAAGGCACAAATGATGTTAAGATGGCTCGTATAAATACACTAACGTAAGAGTTTGATTTGTTTTACATGAAGCAAGGGGAAACCATTGCGGATATGCAAAAACGATTCACTCATATTATCAACAAACTGCATGTTCTTGGTAAACCAATTCCAAATGAGGTTTCTACTAACAAAATTTTGAGGTGTCTTAACAGGGAATGGCAACCGAAGGTCACCGCTATCAAGGAGGCCAACGATCTTGCTACATTAGACCTCACAACACTTTTTGGTAAACTCGATGAGCATGAACAAGTGCTCATTGGCTTGGAAAAGCATGAAAAGAGCATAAAGAAGGAGAAGACAAAAGATACGGAAAAGAAGTCGATCGCTCTTAAGACTTCTTGTTCTAAGTCCACACACCAAGAGCTTAGTGATAGTGAAACAAACAACGACGAAGATGATGAATCCGGTGAAGACATGGGTCTATTTGTGAAGAGATACAATAGGTATGTAAGGAAAAACAAGATTCAACACTCGGATAAGAATCTAGTCAAGTTTAGAAAGCAATCTAGAAACGAAGGAAACAAGAGTAGCAAAGCCAAAGGATCTTGCTTTAATTGTGGGAAATCCGGACACTACAAGCCGGACTGTCCATTGCTTAAGAAGGATAAAGACTAGGACAAGGGTCATCAAAATAAGAAGTCAAATAAGTCAAGACGAGCTTACATCGCTTGGGAAAGCGATAGTGAGTCCGAAAAAGGGGACAACTTAAGTGACGAAAGCGAGTCCGTAAATCTATGTCTTATGGCTCAACAAAGCAAGAAAAAGGAGGTACAAAGTCTTGAGACCACCGAAAAAAGATGGGTTCTGGATAGTGGCTGCTCGAGACATATTACCGGCGACATATCTCTTTTCATCGACTTTGTGGCAAAGAAAAAGGGGTTTGTTACCTACGGAGATAACAATAAGGGACAGATTCTCGGCAAAGGTAGTGTAGGTAACCCCTCATCTACTACTATCTCTGATGTGCTGCTTGTGGAAGGCCTTAGACACAACCTTTTAAGCATTAGTCAACTATGTGACAAGAATTATAAAGTATATTTTTCAAAGTATTGTTGCATAGTTGAAGATAGCGACAAAAAGAATGTGTTTAAGGGCTTGAGGGTGAACAACGTCTATATGCCAGACTTAAATGAGATATCGTTGAATAGAGACAAGTGTCTAGTCGCTATGAATGAAGATTCATGGTTGTGGCATAGACGGTTGGCTCACATCAACTTTGATTTGCTTAACAAAATTGTCTCTAAAGACTTAGTCATTGGTTTGCCCAAAATTAAATTCACAAAGGATCACCTTTATGATGCGTGTCAAATGGGGAAGCAAACAAGGATCTCATTCAAATCTAAAAACACTGTTTCAACTATGAGACTCCTTGAGCTCCTCCATATGGACCTCTTTGGACCATCTAGGGTTAAAAGTCTAGGTGGTAACTATTATGGGTTTGTTATAGTCGATGATTTTTCTAGGTTTTGCTGGACCATTTTCTTAGCAAATAAGAGTGATACCTTTTCAGCCTTTGAACGATTTGCTAAGTTATCTCAGAACAAGTTAAACACAAACATTGGGTCAATTAGAAGTGCTCATAGGGGTGAGTTTGAAAATCATTTGTTTGAAGCATTTTGTGATTCCAACGGAATTGATCATAATTTTTCCGCACCACGCACCCCTCAACAAAATGGGGTAGTGGAACGTAAAAATAGAGTTTTGGAAGAACTAGGAAGGACTATGATCAATGATAGTGGATTACCAAAATACTTTTGGGCCGACGCCATAAGTACGGCTTGTTATGTTTTGAATAGGGTGCTCATCCGACCTATTCTAAACAAGACACTGTATGAGCTTTTAAAAGGGCGTAAGCCAAACATCTCTCACCTTCATGTATTTGGTTGCAAATGCTTTGTGTTAAACAATGGAAAAGAGACTTTTGGTAAATTTGATGCCAAGGCCGACGAGGGTATTTTTCTTGGATACTCCCAGTCAAGTAAAGCATATAAAATTTATAATAAGAGGTTACGTGTAGTTGAAGAGTCAGTTCATGTTACTTTTGACGAGTCTTATCCGAGAAATGTCGGAGAAGGTAGTTCTTTTCATGGTGCAGGTGTACCTACTGAAGACATACTCAAGGACACTGATAAGGGAATTGATTAACCTGAAGCAGTGCGTATTGAGGAGGAAAAGGATCACCAACCAGTGAAAAGTGAGGATGATCATCATGCTGATAAAGATGAACTTCCTCCAGCTTGGAAGTATTCAAAAGACCCTCCAATTGACAACATTCTCGGTGATATCTCTAAGGGAGTAACTACTCGCTCTAAACTTAGTAACTTTTGTTATTACTCTGCTTTTCTCTCCCAATTTGAACCTAAAAATGCTAAGGAGGCGTTACTCGATGAGCATTGGTTTCTATCAATGCAAGATGAACTAAATCAATTCTGGAGAAATGAGGTTTGGGACCTTGTCCCCCCTCCGCGAGATCATCGAGTAATCGGCACCCGATGGGTGTTTAGGAATAAACTTGATGAAAATGGAGTAATAACGCGTAACAAAGCTAGGCTTGTAGCGCAAGGCTATAACCAAGAGGAAGGAATCGACTATGAGGAAATTTATGCGCCGGTTGTCCGACTCGAGGCCATACGCCTTCTACTTGCCTACGCTTGCACAAAGAACTTTAAATTATTCCAAATGGATGTTAAAAGTGTGTTCCTTAACGGATACATAAATAAAGAGGTTTATGTAGCCCAACCTCCGGGTTTTGAATCCCACGAATATCCTGATCATGTCTATAAACTTAAACGAGCTCTGTACGGACTTAAAGAAGCCCCTGGGGCTTGGTATGAACGTCTAAGAAAATTTCTATTAGATCAAGGGTATTCAAGAGGAAAGGTTGACACAACCCTCTTTATTAAACGTCAAGAAAAACACTTAATTTTGGTACAAATTTATGTTGACGATATCATATTTGGGTCTACTAACATGACCTTGGTTAAGGAGTTCTCTAGTTTGATGCAGGGGGAGTTTGAAATGAGCATGATGGGGGAGCTCAACTATTTCATCGGATTGCAAATCAAACAACTTGAAGAGGGCACATTCGTGAGTCAAACGAAATATTGTCTTGAGTTACTAAAACGTTTTGATATGCTGAACTGCAAAGCAATAGATACTCCTATGCCTACAAGTTCTAATCTTGATCGTGACGAAAAGGGTAAGGATGTTGAGGTAAAGAAGTATCGAGGTATGATAGGGTCTCTTCTTTATCTTACCGCATCACGTCCCGATATAATGTTTAGTGTATGCATGTGTGCGAGGTATCAGGCATATCCCAAGGAATCCCACCTAAAGGCAGTTAAACACATACTTCGATACCTCTCTGGTACTCCAAAGTATGGGTTGTGGTATTCCAAAGGTAGTGTTTGTTCCTTAGTTGGCTACTCCGATTCCGACTTTGCCGGGTGCAAGTTGGATAGGAAAAGTACTAGTGGCACGTGTCACTTTTTCGCAAATTCCTTGGTGAGTTGGCATAGCAAGAAACAGGTTTCCGTTGCTTTATCAACAGCCGAGGCGGAATACGTTGCCGCCGGTAGTTGTTGTGCTCAAGTCTTATGGCTTAAACAACAATTACTTGATTTCAACTTAAAACTTGAATGTATTCCAATTTTGTGCGATAACACTAGTGCGATTAATCTAAATAAGAACCCCGTATTACATTCACGCACCAAGCATATCGAAATACGCCATCATTTTCTTAGGGATCATGTAGAGAAAGATGATGTTATTTTTGAGCATGTTGACACTAAAAATCAACTTGCTGATATTTTCACAAAACCTTTAGCTACAGAGCCTTTCTTTCACACCCGTAGGGAACTTGGCATTCTCGATATCTCGGATCGTGCTTAATAATCCTTTAAAGTAGTGATCTTCACATATATACATGCTTGTTTATTCTTTTAACTAACAATGCAAAGAGATATTTAGCTATATGTGAGGGATCTTAACGTCATGATGATCAAGGTAATATCGTTCCGATTTATAGATGTTTATCAATATTTTGTGCTATATTAATTACTCTAATCTTGATGTTTAATGCATTTTGAGCACTTATCGTTCATGTGGATGTTTTGTTCTGTATGTGCATATGTCTATTTATCTGGTTGGAACTTGAAAAAATTGCAAAATTTCACTTCTGTATGTTCATGCGTCGACGCATGATTTGTGCGCTGACCTAGTAAAAATGTTCGGGATAGCGCATAACCATATGTTCAACTTTTTCAGAAAATTCATGAATCATGCGCCGACGCACAGATTCATAGGTCGACGCATAAATCAAACGTCCAGACTTCCTACTTTACTGGGACACGTGCGCCGACCTAGCATTGTCTATTTTCCCTACATATTCTCATTGCACATTGATTTATGGTTATTGCATGTCATCTCATTAGACCTTGTGGTCTATCTCTCCTTATCTTCCTCCATTAAACCTCATCAATAACCATTAATCTCCATTCAATCCTCATCAAAACCCTAAAAATCAAACACCCACCAAGAGAAAATCATTTATATTACTGCTACAAGGTTTTCTAAGGGCTGCACATCTCTCCTCTTCACTCTCTGCGAAAATAAAGTGTCATCATCTTCTTCCAACTCTTCTTCAACCATGGCTTCAAGAAGAAATCCTAGTAGAAGGGGAACAAGAGGCTCATCTTCACAATCAGCACCAACCAGAACATCATCTTCACAACGGGTAACCTTTAAGTCTTTAATTTCTGAAAGGCTAACTACTCCTTTAGAGGAACTGTTTTGTAATCGTCCGGTTATAAGACAACATGGCTTTTATCCTCTGATGGGTCCAGAATTTCACATTCCTGAGATTTCTGAACTTATAAATTTTCAAAATCTTGGTGAATTTGTAGAATATGATGATAAGTATAGTGAAGATTTGACTCGGTTGTTCTACTGTGGGATCAAGGGCAAATTTCACGGGGCTGAATTTAAATTCTCTATGAATAATGCAGAATTTGAAGTGACCAATAATGTATGGTCTACATTGTTTATATTGGACACTGATGACACTCTCCCAAAGGTTAATGATAAAATCTTTGTTAAGGACTATGAGTTCAAAACTGCTCTGAATTCGATGTTGCGGGAACCGTATTCAGATGATTTTGTGGCAAGTGGATTATTTCCTAAAAGTGTCACTACCGGTCATTTAAAGTTTGAAGACCGTATTCTTCAGTGGATTATTGCTCTCATCTTGAGGCCTAAGAAAGGAGGGTACTCAAGAGTTGAGCAGGCAGAGGTTCATCTCATCTATATCCTCAAGAATAAGATCAAAATTAACTGGCCTTATACTTTTGCTTATAGGATGTTCATTACTCGCAGCTCCAGCAAATTTCCGGCCCTTGGTTATGCATCTGCTGTTGTAAACATTTTGAATCACTTTGATATTCCTGTTCCGCAGATTTGTCACATTCATATTACTGCTGAACAACAATTTCTTGCCAAAACCCTTTTCATGATGGGTTACTTTTGGCATTCACGTGAGAATAAGTTCATTTATCGACCAAGATCCACCCATCCTAAACATGATGAACCTGTTCACCTTGAAGGAAGTGATGATGAGGGCATTCCAGGAAATGCAAATCAAGCTGTTAATGATGAAGATGTGGTTATGCAAGAAAATATGGCTATGCAAGAAGAGAACAATGAGGCATGGATGGGCTATCAACCTGTACAAACTTCTGAAAATCAGGGCTGGGTCAGTGGTAACAAAATTGTTGGACTGTGTCTGGAAGCGCCTATGTGCCTTCAACCTATGGTGAGGACTATGAATGGCAGCAACCTGACAATTCTGCTCCTCCAACTCCACCGCCTCAACAAGATCCGCAGGCTTCTGAAGAAATTCTGGCTAGGTTGAACGAATTGACTCTTCAGCATCAAGAATTTCAAGCTCTGCAAGATACTCGTTACTCTGCTCAACAAGAACGGTTCACCAATCTGTCTGATCAAGTTTCATCTCACATTACCAACTTCAACAATTTTACCAACGCCGCTATGAATCGTTTCAATCAGATGGACGCCAACTTGACTCAATAAAACCAGAACCTGGCAAATAGTCTTGGAAACCTAAACAACATGTTGCTTAAACTCAACCTACATCTAGAGGACCTTCCACCACCAAGCCAATACTATAGGGGAAGAGGTCATCCATTTAGGGGGAGAAGGCCATAGAGTTTAGAGCATCATATATCATTTGTGCTTGCATTTCTGTTTTGTTTTTCCTCTCTGCTGTTGAACTTTGAATGTTGCTTCCGTTCGTTTGAATTTTATCGGATTGAATGTATTGCATTTAAGTTTTTCCCTTATTTAAGTGTTTGTTAATGTCAGTGTGTTGCAAATTTGTGATGATCCTTTACGTATTATAGTGTTTTATTTTGACCGCCGTCTTTTCTTCTTTTTGATGTTGTCAAAGGGGGAGAAGAATAACAACAAATGCAGAAATTTTACTAAACTAATGTCAAAGACAGGGAGAACTTTGCTCATGTTGCTCACTCTCAAATTACAAATCTCATGACAGCTAAGAAAGTGTTGCCATCATAAAAAAGGGGGAGTATGTGAGGGATATTCTTCTATTTACCTTGTTTTAATGATGTCAACAAACATGTAAGAAACTAGACTGTAATTTGAGCGGTATCACTACACGTGTCGGGCATATTGCGTCTAACCATTATTGTTCATGTGTCTAGATGCATAGGATCTTGTATTTCCCAAAAATAAATGTCCACTATTGTTTTAGTTGTGTCTAGTATGTGTTTCTGATCTTGGTCTGGTGAAAATGCTCTGAAAATTGAATTTCCTGAAAAAAATGCACTTCATGCGCTGACCCTCCCAGTTCATGCGCTAACCTCCAATTTCATGTGCTAACCTCCAAAACCTGCGGGAAAGCGCACAATTCAATGGACACAAAAATATTTGTTTATGTGTCGACGCATGGAGTTAGGAGGTCGACGCATGCCTTCAAAACTCTGCATTTTTCACTTAAATTCTTTTCTGTTATTTCTGTTATTATTTTTTTTTGTTGGTCATTTTATTTTCATATAAATAGTTTTGGTCATCATTTCATTTCACCAACAAGAAACGTGAAAGATATATGTCATTTCTCTCTTCATCTTCATCTTCTTTATTGAGTAAACAAACAATCACACATAATCATCTTTGTTAGTGTCGCCCATTGATCGAAGTGATAACGTTCAGAATTTAGTAAGTGTGATCTTCATTTTCTGGGTTGAGAGCTTGGCAGGTGTTTCTTGAATAAAACCATTTGGTTTTGTCATCCAAGAATCAGATTGATTTTGGGGGTTTTTGTACAAACCTATTCGTTCTACAGGGATTCGCTGGGCGAAGGTAACCGGAAATTGGCGCAATTATTCGGTTTAGTAGCTGTAATCAGAGGATCGTAGAAGAGAGGTTTGGGTTCGAATTTTTGGTTGATCGCAATTGATTGAGTGAAGATAACCGAAGAACGGTGAATTCTTTCAGTTTAGTAGCGTGGGACGATAATTGGATCAACCATATTCGAAGGACTTGATTCATCTTGAATCAAGGGAAGAGAAAACTCTGCATCAACGATCGAAGATGTTCGAGGGTTTGGATGTTCATAGTTTTCTCTTGTAATAAACAATTTGCAACAACTATATATATATATATATATATATATATATATATATATATATATATATATATATATATATATATATATATATATATATATATATATATATATCTCAATTCCATTTGTGGAGTTGGGGGCAGACGTACCCAAAGCGAGGACGATTGGGGAACTGCCTAATCAAATCGTGTTTGTTCTCTCTCTCCTTAACTCTTTTACAATTCAGTTCGTTCAAATTTGTGAAGTCGCAAGTTATTGAAATTTCTGTCGTAGAGTAATTGTAAGCTGATAAATTGTCTTGTTAAACTGATACAATTCCTTGAATTGTATCTTGGAGCAGCTTTACATTACCCTCCATAGAAATTATGCACTTAGTGTGTTTACGCACACTAGGTGTTTGATAATTTGTTTCAAAGCAAATTCGAACACGTTGCTTTAAATTGCTTATCACTTTACCTCATTGGATTGGAATAAACATCAAGCAAGGGATATTTTGTTGACTGCGTTTTTAAGTGTAGTATTCTAAACTGGATTTTTCTCTTCCATACTCATCCGTGATATATTCGCGCATATCCGATCCTTTTGGTAGAAGGTTTGTTGTAGACGTTCTATCCAGTGGTAGCTTCCGTTAAACAATTTTTAAAACAGATTTTTGTAAACCATTTGCGTGTAAAACTCAAGGGATATATTCAACCCCCCTTCTAGATCCATAGCCATTGTCTAACAGAAGAGAGGAGTTAAGAAGAACAAAAAGGGTGAAGAGAGTGATGTGCGCCGTGATCCCTCGTAGTGGGAGTATGGTGATGCCTCGCAGGGGAGTCAGACTACAAAGACATCGTGTACAAAACCAACAGGAAGTCAACCTTCTAGTCAACCGTCCACTGTATCTTCTAAGCATAAATACTTGTCTCAGTTTCCTCGGTTCATGCATCCATACATTGACGACATAATTGATGTGGGTGACGATGGAAATTGTGGTTTTCGGGCTATTGCAGCATTACTTGGATGGGGTGAAGAGTCTTGGGCGTTGATTCGGAATCAGTTGGATGCTCAAATTTATCAACAACCAAAATTGTTTTCAAAGTTGTTTTATGACACCGTTGATGTGGTTCGACGTTCCTTAAAAGTAACACACTTAGGTGCACAGGGTAGAGAGAAATGGATGTCGATTCCAAATATGGGTTATCCTATTGCGACCCGGTACAGTTTGGTTTTTGTCTCCCTTTCAATGACACTGAACCAAACCTTCTTCCCTCTTACCATAGCTCCATCTATGTTTGCAAGTAGGCATAAAATGATTGTTGTTGGATTTGTCAACAACAATCATTGGGTTCAGGTAAAATTAAAACCTGATAGCCCTTTGCCTCCCGTCACGTCCCGGTGGAGAGAGAACTGTACTGAAGAGGCAAGAGCCTGGGAAACAGCATATGCAGGACGAATTAGGCACTGGGAGGAAGAAATTAGGAAGTCACAGTAGTTTTAATTATTTTCGTATGCTGTTATGTATTTTTTTCATATGATATCATTTTAATTTACCATGTAATCTTGATGATGTTCTTGTTGATCAAACACTATTGGAAACACTAATGGAGATTGCAGGTTTTTTAAATTTTTTTCAGGCTCAGGGCTATTACCGGGAATTTGAGTTTACGTGAAATTCCCGGTATACCGGATATTTCAATTCCCCGGTATTTTTTACTTTTTCTGTTAATTTAAAAATCCGGTACATTTATACCGATAAATTCGAAATGTCCGGTGAAAGATACCGACATTTTCAAAATTACCGGTATTACCTGAAAATTCAGGTAAATACGTTGAAATTGAAGAAAAAATCCGGGTACTTATAAAAAAATCCCGTATGGAACCGGACATTCCAAAAAACCGAGGTTTCCCACAGGGGTAAAATCGACTTTTTGCATGTATTAGGAGGGTGCCAGGTTTAATTGGGAGGGTGGCAGGTAAAATTCTCAAATAGAAGTAACCCGAATATCGTCAGGTCCACTTGGCACAACATGCAATATAAATAAACCATCAAGTTAGTATTTAAATTAGCTTCTTTTCCGGTACCATATCCAAACTGCATCTTACAAGTTACACTGAAGATACAAACATGGCGAAAGTGGTGTACATGACTTTACCTTTCCTCACACAACCCCATAAAACCACCACAACTTCTTCTTCTTCTTCATCATCATCTTCTTCAAAACCACCGAAGCTTCCACATAGAACACGCAACACCAACCTATCCATATCATCATCTACCAACGGTAATAAACTAAACAAACTTAATTTCAATTACAATGCTACTTGTGTTTACTGACGCACCTTCATTCACGCTTACCCAAAAAAATTGAAACTTTCAGTTGCTGCTAACCGTTCTCTTAAACCCCAGAAGCTTAATTCAGATGTTTCTCCTCACAGGGATGTTATATATCTATCTACTCTCACAAAAAAAGCTCTTTTTTGTGCTTAAATTTAAGGGTTTTGTTCATTTTCTTATTCAATTGTTGAATGTTTTCATAGTGTCTGCGGTGAGATTGATGAGAATTGAACTTGGTGGTGCTTTTGCTGACCTTCTTAATGAGAAAGGGAAAGGTTCTGGTGAAAATGAAATGGGTTATGTTCAAAGAACACTTGGCTTTCTGATACTAAACATTGTAATCATTAAATCTGATATTCCCTTTCTTTCGTGTCACACCAACCGGTAACACACGTAAAACAAAAACTCCTTATTCTAATCTTACAATCACTTTCTCCTCCGATTCTTTTAAGTCTGACTGAGCCCCTTTCATTTGTCACCTTCCACTGCTCAACTCAAAATTCTAACAGTGGAACACCACGATTTATTACGCACTACAAAGTAGCTGACAATCTACGGAGAACCCACTTATCCACTGGGATCTTTACTAATCAACAGTACAAGAAACTTGTTGGCGTCTTATAGTAGAACAATTTCCTCGCCAACACACAGTATTTTAACATCGGCCCAATACTCTCTAGATGGCAAAGGTACAGGAGTTACACTGCTACTAACATAACAATCACAACTCAAATTCCATTTTAAACTCGAAATAATATATCCAAAATAGTTTAACAATTTCCGATTCTGGTTACCACATTCCAAATTGATTATTCTTACGGGCTCTGACTCATTCAATGTTTCTCGTTGATTCAAGATCTCAACGAAATACCAACGTAAAACCAACATAGAACTACAATCATAAACGAGTCACCTCTTATCAACTTAAACTGTCCAAAGCACAATTGTGAGTTTCCATATTACTCACCAATTCAAGTACAACGCTCCACATACACACACACTTCTGAAGTCCATACCGCACTTCTCAGTTGAATCAACTTCTCTCAATCGTTCGGTCCCATATATACTTCCAAGTTACTTACTTAACTCCGGAACGTCCAATTCTCGTTCTTACTAGGAAGGATAACCTTCAAATCTCATCCTCTTGGTAAAACACAACGGTACCCAACTGGTACCACTCTCACAGAGTCCAAAACCCAAAACCATGAACTCACGGAAGATAGCAAATACGAACCTCTGGCCAACCGCTCATATCTTACTAACACCAAAATTACACACCGAAATATTCCTTGCAAGAACAATACTTCATGCGTATTTTCTAACTTCATCCTTAGGACTCTCAACAGTAATAATAACAATGCCCTAAGACCTTCTCATACTCAACCCAGTTCATAAGATTATTTCCTCGAAGTCAAATTCCTTTGTCATCTCAACAGATGACCGACTAAGTAACACCCGTCCACAAGTTCCAATATCAAAACACAAATCCGTCTTTCATTTACTTACCATCCCGCTTTCCATTCACACAAAACTCTCCACTCGGGGCAACATACAGCAACAAAATGCGGACGAGGGTTCTTAAGGGATTTCACAATTTACCACCCATGTTAATCGATTACCCGTCTGAGGTCAATCGGTTAACTCTTCAAAATTCCACGTAAAACACCTTCCATGCGCGGGTTAATCGGTTAACCATACTGTGTTAATAGGTTACCGCTGCTGCAGGAACCAAAACCCAATTCCTTTTAATTCAAAAGTCTTCCCTACTCAAAACCATCAATCTGGTTTGTTCTATCTTGGAATATCATTCTCAACTGGTGGCTCCTTAACTCGTGTACTTTTACAAACCATGATCCACTCAAGATAAAACCGACAAGGTCAAAACATTCAGACGACACTCTCCACCCAAGTGACAGGCAAAATTCCCAATTTTGTCGCGGTCACATTACCAATCTTCGGCGAGGCAGTTCCTCTCTGCTTAAACAACTACACTAGCGGGAAACCGCTAATGACGTCATTCTAGGGCTTAAGTCACAACTCATACTTAATTCGTCCATAAGTAAAACCCAACACACAACCTTATACAATACTACAAAATGATGGACATAACAAGCATACCACCTTGTCCTCTCATTCGAATTCCTTGGGGAGAACTGAAACAACAACGTCCTTGGTTCAACAAAAGGTAGATCCCAAATATTTCGATTATTCCCCAATGTAGAAATTCTCTATACTTGAAAATAAATCGGGGCAGTGTACCCTATTGAAGAACCTTCCCATCACTTCGCACCCATTAACCGGAATTTCTTACCCTTCACTATCCATTGCGCATTCCACTTACCAAAACTCTTAATGGAAGATTCTCAACCGACACTTCTCGTCAAGTAGTTACCCAACCCTTTTGGTATAAATCATTCCATGATTTACACTTAGTCCGTAATAAGTCCCGATTCGCTTCTCGTTGTTTTACCATAATCTTCCTTCCTAAAATACGATACTCACTGTTCCATAAAGTACATCCTTTCACACTTGTCTCAAGGATAAGAATCCATCACGTACACTTGCTACCACGGTGCTACCACTACGCTTATTCTTAATACCAAAGTGTAACTTTTCTCGTCTCAGCTCGTACTACTAGGATTCACGTGGGTGAATCATCTTTGATTACACTTCCTTAATTTAAGCCTCAACAGCTACTCAAAAGCTCCATTGCAGCTTTGTCCAAATATACATTTCGTTGTTACTTTCTCATAACATACCGTTAATACCATTTCCCACACCGCATTAACTTCGCTTCCTATTGTAATCCTCTCAGGTCTAAATATAAAACCACCATACTTACAATTCCTCAAGTCCAAGGTACTTACTCTGATTCTTAATACAACTTATTCCGGTATGTATCACTACACTTTCTATTACCAAGTGAAGCTCATTCTTTCTCCAACACAATACCTTAAACGGTTCCTTCGGCAAGTTAACAAATTCCAAAATGACGTCTCACCAAAAACAGAAATCCCGATGTACTACCTTGAACTTAAACTCTCTACATAACTGAATATATGCAATTCATCTCCTACTCCTCGTTCGGCGCACCCTTGGTTCACTTGAAGCATGTAACACATCCTTGTGTTCCTTCTCATGCTTCTCTCCCACTTTAGGTCCCCACGAAAGTCGAACGTCCTTAACTCTCAACTTTAACAGTCGGAAGATATTATTCCGAACACATTTCTTAAGGTACTCTCGTCCATTCAAGATACCATGGCGACCTTAGAAACTGAAGCACCAATACTTATCTCTCTTACGGACCTTACGTCACACCTTCCATAATACAACTTTTCTTTTCCCACGGAATGAGATTACTTGAAATCCTTATCCAATCGTCCACTAGAGATCCTTAACTTTCGGACTCCATCCATTCCAAAGGATTACTTGAACCACACACCACTATTTATTTTCCGTGCTACCCAAGCACAACTTCTACCAAAACCTCACTGAGCTGACCAAAACTCTTCACTACTAACCCTTGGCTTGAGCCTACCCTCACAACACAAGTTACGACAACACTTCGGAGTCCTCGTGGCCACTTAGCCATGATTCTACCTATCACATACATAGTATTAGGTTGATCAGACCCAACACTACATAATATGATATTAAGTTTCATGATGGCAAGACACACTTAAGAGGAAGGAATAGATTTACTTATGATGTTTCAAGGCTAGGTCGAGGATACAACCTGCTCTGATACCAACTGTAATGCCCCGTATAATATTTATCTAGAATAATACAATACAAGCATATAATTTGGTACTGACACCATCATAAGTGCCTAATGGCGTAATTCACATACTTGCCCATTCTATAAACATAAGTACACTACATGGCACAAGTCATGGAAACTAGCCAAAAATAATAAAAACTAAGAACATTATACAATATTCCTCATTGTACAAGAACAATAAAATACACAGCGGAAATAAGCTTAACTAAGTTTCTCTTGAAACATCCCAACATCGCTCCACTTGTAAATCAAACCTGCAAACCGTACCTGAAATATAGCAACTATAGTGGGGTGAGATACATCAAATCTCAGTGAGTTCCCTATCCTATAGTCCTCTCGGCTTTACAAGGTTCTATCAATCCTAACTCAAGTCAAAGGGGAAGGGAAGTGACTTTGAGTACACACACGCCATAAATGGATTCACACTCGAGAGCCTGTTAACTCACGCGAGTACCAAAATAGGTCCTGAGCCTGTTAACTCAAGAATCCTTACGCATGGAAAATATGTCCCGAGCCTGTTAACTCAAGAATCTCGCTAATTAAAACCGTACCAAGGTATCCCCTATTCCCGTCCGCTTCTACGTCTAGAAGACGATTCGAGTCATGGATCCTTGTATTTACTTGGCATACGAATTGGATTTGGGATCATCGGCCTGTTAGCCGTGAACTGTCACTTCTCATGGCCTGTTAACCATCACAAGTCTCTACCCCGTAGGCTCCATTCGTACTACACATAGGGAATCAAACCTACCAAGTAATTGTGCATATGTTTCAGAGGAGGTGCTCGAGTCTCATGAAACTACACCGTAAGATAAAATGGTTATGATTACTAGACGCACGCCTCGGCCTCACTTGCACGAGCATTGTCACTATTACAATTCACACTTTCCGACAATTATTTTCGGTAATATTCCTCACTCTACCTATTTCGTATTTTAACATGCATATATATATATTCAAACATGTTTAACAATAAGAGCATAGGCAATTAATCATCAATCGCATAATAGAAACATACAATTCAACATATCACACATTACATCAATTCACGGTTCTCTCCGATTTATTTAATCGGGCAATAAACAGATATTTCTCACTACCATTAGCTAGAGGATATTCATAGCTTCATAACGACACCATTAACCGCTAAAAATCGACAAAACAACACTATTCCCAAAATCCCGATATAATTAAATCGGCCGACAATCTTAAAACCATTGTAATAAGAAAGTACATTGTGTTAGCTGTCCAACAATATCAAGAATGTTAAAATCGGATAACCGAGTCAAAAGTTATGGACAAAACGAGAAATAGTATCGCGAGAAAACCCCATTTTTACATTTCCCTGACCGTACGCGTATTGCCCTAAGCCATACGCGTATGGCCTAAAAGCCTTCATTGTCATACACGTATTGTCCAAGGTGATACGCGTATGGGCTTGCTCACTCGCCCATCCATACGCGTATTGCCCAAAGTGATACGCGTATGGGCAGAGGCTGAGTTCCCTTCAAAATTCCACTTTTCCCTCCAATACGCGTATCGCCTTTGCCATACGCGTAAGGCCATGCCCCATACGCGTAAGGCCATGCCCCATACACGTATGGGCAGTGGAAATCAGAATTTCCTGCAGAATTTTTCTGCTACGGGTTCCCCAAAATCAACCCCAAAAATTCATTTTCCACAACCACAATGCATCAAAACATGTTATAGACATAACAAGCAGTATACTACACAATCAACTATTGAATTCTAGCCGTTAGATTATGATTCTATTGCAAAAATTACTCATTTCTCACAATCTCAAAACTAACTCTAAACTCAATAAAACTATACTCTAAAGTATCTATCTAGAACCCACCTGATAATCGAAGAGGAGTTTGAAGAAGATGATGAATTGATCTAAGTTATCTTCCCTCTTTTCCATTTTCCTCTTTTCCTCTTCTTCTTCTCTTCTTCTTCCTAACTTCTTCCTTTTTTTTTTCTTTCTTTTCTTATATCAATACAAAAATCATTAATATATAATATAACTCCAACAGGGTAAAATATCTCCAATTGATATTTTGTCGTCTCAACCCAATTGATCAATTATTAGAATTACCATAAAAATTACTTTCCCGGATTAATAAATATTGATCCGTCCCTTTAATAAAATCATTGATCTCTTCAGAGTTCATTAGTTGCTCTATTGATCCCAACTGTCGATACTTAAAGGACTTAGAGGATTCCATAAATCCGATAAATCAAAGATAGAGCACATAGATGCTCACCCGATCTCATCTAATATCCAATTGAGCATTTAAATAATATGGGGTATTACACCTACCTTTAGTACTAACTGGCTTATGTTTCATTTCATTTTTGCATTATCATATATGCATATCATTGGTTCTTAGCATGGGGTCAAGATGCCTGAGGCAGTTCAAGAGGAGAAGATGTTCTTCAAAGGGTTAAGCAAGAGTCCTTGTATTGTCCAAGAGATTAAGAGGAGAAATGGTTATTGATGCCACCATTATTTGAGTCACTAAGGGGCCTTGGGGCTCAAGAGATCCTATTGGGCCTATCACATCATCAGGAGTTCACAATTGGCAGGAGATCTCAAGTGAACCACTCCCTCCTAACTAGTGCAGAAACTAGGGTTTTGAGATTCTTGGGTTTATTGCTCCAATGGGAAAGCTCCCTGGGTTTTTATCATCACCAAATGGCATATCTTATCTTTGTTGGAGAGGATACACATCATATTCAGAGGAATTTGGATTTGGAGGATGTGCTATTTCCTCCTGACTGAAGGTACTAAAATTAGGGTTTGCTATAAAATCAGTTTATTTCTGATTTTTTGGGTAAGACTTGATTCCATGGTATTCCTTGGGTCCCTAAGTATCTAGGATTGGAAAATGGCCCATCAATTTGGTTCACAAGAGGTTCAATTGATCAATTGATAAAAAATCAGGAGAATTGGGAAAAAGTCAACAGTGAGAGGGAAAGTCAACTGTGAAATTTTGAGGTTCTCTTCAAGGTTTTCAAGGCCTCACATCCTCATATGGTCTTCAAGGGTCAGGTTTCATACCATTTATCAAGAATCAAGAGTTTGTGCAAAAGTTACTAAATATGGAAATGACCTATAATTTGAAAGTTTCCATTTTTGGCAAGTTTTTACACTACATTCAACTTGACTTTTCATCATCAAGGAAGCTTCAAATGAATTTTTCTCAAACATGAAAGTTGAAGATCTTTTCCTCCCCTTTCCAACAAGTACTAGATGGTCTCCATATCATTTGTGAAACTCAAGTTATGATCAAAAGAAGGCAAAGTGGTTTTTAGGGTTTTCTCATGGTTCCATTTTTACACCTTTTGCATTTTGGTTCATATTGACCTATAATTGGTTTTATTGCTTCAAGTCACATTCTAAGATCCAAGTGCACCTCATGAGGACCATTTGTGACCTTTATTTCACTCCATTCCATGACTTATTCATCATTTATTTCACATTATGCAATTTTGCAAGAAGCATCAAAACTCATGAATCAAGACATTCCAAAGCCCAAATTCAATTCAGGTGTGATTAGCAATTGACAAATGAGTGATCCATCATACAAGGCTGGGGTGTACACGCATGGAGGAGGGTGTATAACTCAAAATGCCAATTTGCAAAATCAGTGAAAACTCATTAATCAAGGAATTAACAAGACTTTAATGATATTCAGGGGAATAACCTAGAGTATATAAGCTAACTCATACACTCATTGGAGAGGGAGGCACGTTATTTTGATGAGAATTCACTTTTCACCCTAGAATCTTCTCTTCTTCGAATCTCATCACTCACAAAAGCTTTTCAAAAAATTCTTTCACATTCTTAGTCCTTGGGATCCATAGAACATAAAACCTACCATCATCTGAAGCTAATAACAAGTGTACCATAGGATACGAATTTGGAAGTTTCTTCTCCAAAACTCAGGATCTAGGTCAGATTCAAGCCCTAATTGCATTTATTTTGCAATTAGGGATTGATGGGGTGTGATCTGGAGCGTGTAGACGGGTTTCTAGGAGTATTTTAAGCTATTCAAGGTCTCAGGTTAGTAACAATTGCATGATCTTAAAACTTAATCTTTTGATGTGCATAATGATCTATGATACTCACTGATGATGCTGGTATATTTTGTTTTGAGATTGGACGTGTAATATGTGCGTATCGTGAGTTTTAAAGTTTTGAACCCTAACTTATTTCGTTCGGTTCTCCTTATTATTACATTGTTTGTGATTTTTAATTGCATATTTGTGATCCTCGTGAAAATCTGGTTGAGATGGTATACTCTTTGCATTTTCTGGGAAATTTTGGGTTGCAGGTCGCCGGAAGAGACGACCGGAGCTAGGGCTCCGGCGTCTGGTCTGATCTCCGGTGGGGTAGGGTTTCTAAGGTAGGAGACACAATCAGGACCGTCCATTGCTCTGATCCAGTGGTCCGCATGTTACCGCATTTTTAAAATCTGTTTTTAATTTTATTTGTTGTGTGTGTGATATTCCATGATTATTATTGTGCACCTTAAATCTGAACCACTCATCACGTTTTCTTTTGATTGATCTGGAGCGTTGATTGAATCTGTTGGTTATTATCGTGCCAGCGCATTAAATTTTCCATGTGCTCATCACGTGTTTCTTTTAATTCCTGAATGATTTGGTGTGTGTGTGTGTGCATCTTTCTTAGCGTGTGCGTGTGAATCCTGACCACTTATCATGATTACGTGTTGGTTTGGTTGACTAAGTTTGAAGCGTTAGATTGATCCCATGGTTGATGGTGAGTCAATTTGGTTGACTGGTCCTTGTGTTTCTTATTTGGTGCGCTGTTTTCTTGTTAGACTGGGCTTGCTATTTGAACCCCACTTATGAGCCCATGTATCATTCCCAACGTGTTTGGGTTGCTGTTCGCACCCCCACTTGTTTTCCTTCTATTTTTTTTCATTAATTGTTTTGTTTTGCATGTTAATTTTTTAAAATAGATAATTGCATCCAAATATTACATAAAAATTCATGAAGCATGTTTAGAGTTTTATAAAAAATTTCCAAATTTTATTTTTCATTTTTATTTTATTTTTGGCACTTGAATTAATTATTTGGTTAATTTCTTTTGAATTTATTCCATATATGCATACCCTAGCTTGCTGATTTTATTTCTCATAGAATATAAAACATTTTGAACTCATTATTTTTGCATTGTTTCACCAACATATTGAAGTTAATTAAAACATTTTTCTCATATTTTTAAAATCATTTCATATTGCATTTTGGTGCTTCTTTTTTGCATATTGAGTCATGTTTCTTACTTGATCTTTGCATGATTGTTTGAGTGACTTATCTTGTGAATTTTTGCATGAGTTTTTAACATGATGTTTAACCCTGGTTGAGGTGTTGTGAGTTCCAATTTGGTAATTTTGGGAGATGTTTTGCTAATTGTTTGATTGCTCTTTGTTTGAGGTCTTCTTTTATGCACATCTTTGATCATGTTTGATTACTTGTTTGAGAAGACACTTGTGCCATCATTTGGGATTGTTCCTTTGACTTCATAAACCATGTTTGAATCATTATAGGTCATTTTATTATAATTATAGGTCCTTGGTGTGAGGTTGTTGCATATTGTGTGCACATGTTTAATGCTTGATTTACATGCCTCTTTTTGACTTATCTTCTCACCTCTTCTCATCTATGCTCATTCATGAATTATGTTTGGTTTGTGTATTCCATTCCATATAATTCCTTTGAATTTCATTTGATGTATGTTTCTGACCTTGGAGCTTTGCACTCATGTCACATGTTATTCATGTTTCATCTTGCATACTTGAACATGTTTCACTTACATGCTTCCTTCCCCTTCTTCTAATGATTCTTAATGCTTGGATACTTGTTTGTATGCCTCATGTGACACTTGTATAGCATGTTTAGGCACATGTCTAGGTCATCCACATTCTGACTTGGGTGAGTTTCATTTGGTTTGTAACCATTTCTCTTTGGGTTGTGACTTGTTTGGGTTTCATTTATCTTATTGTCGCTTATGTCTGTTTTGTACTAACCTTTTATGCAGGGGCAGAGGTAAGTTATTTGAGGGTGTGGATAGTTATCCATGTTCACCCTCACTCTCTCTTTCTCATCTTTACCTCATTTCTTTTCCTTTAAGTTTTGGATTTCACTTTGTCTGTGATTGAACTGGTTAATGTTTACTTGTGTTTGTTCATATGATCCCCTTAGGATTCCTAGCTCCACTTAATTTCTGATTAAGCCGGAGGTAGGAGAGACATTAGGCTTTCAATCCTTTGCATGCTAACATTAGGTAGACTTCCCTCCTAATCCTGACTCTAGGGCCATCTTTGCATGATAACATTAGGATGGAGTCCCCTTAGTGTTTTTCTTTTCTTTTGGGTCCCTCATCTCATCTCATAAGGAGATTAGAGACCTTGCGGCCAGACAAAGAAGAATTCGGGACAAGATAAAAAGTTATTCTACTGCCATTATTCCCGAGGACTAGTTGGTGACACCTTGTGAAGAATGTCCTTAGCTGACCAAGTTACTATTTCAGGACAAAAGTTCATTTCCTATCTTAGGTTCGTATACAAGCCAAGATAACTACAAAAGGAGGATATATTGGAAAGAAGCTATTGCTTGCAAGAAACAAGGTGTCTTATCCCATTCTAGTCATCAGCCAACACGTCGTCGACAAGCTTATTCTAGAAGAAGCTCAATTGGAAAAAGAAGTCAAACGAAGACCGTTGGAAGAGTCTCCTTAGATCTATCATTAGCTTTTATTTAGCTTTACGTTATGACTATTGTAAGGCATACAGACGCGTTTTAATTTTGTATTAAATCAATTTTTAGTATTCCGATACTAATGGTTGTAATCGTTAAAAAAAATAAAAAATAAAAAAATGTGTCTCTTGATATTCCTTGATGATTATAAATAGTTGAGTTTCATGAATCTTGTTGCATCATTTGCATTTGCATTCCTTTGCATTCTAGGTTCTCATTCGTGTCTCTCTTCTCAGACTCTGAATCATCGATACAATACTCGAGCCGGTCGCAAGAAAAGAATAGATAAACTTGAGCAGGAAAACAGAGCACTTCGGGAAGAGGTTTCAACACTGAAAGGAAATATGGAGAAGATCAATGGGATGATGGAAACATTGATGGCCGCTCAGAATCAGTCATCACATATTGTGCCAGAGCAAGGAACTATAATGATATCTGCACCGATCCCAGTGGTTCCCACTACAAGTGAAGTTCAGTATTCTATGCCTTTTGGTTTCCCGTGGGGAATGCATCTTAATTTCACTCCAGCAGGATACCACCCACCGGCGTCTCAGGTTCCTGTTACAACTGTTATATTGACTGTGCCACCACCTGTGGTCAATGTTACTCCTTTCCAGCTAAAAGAGCCTGTGTCTATGCTACTCCTAGTGAAAGTATTGGAATGGAAGAACGAATGGATGATTTCTGAGACCAATTTCTAGAAATGAAGAAAGAAATCAAGGCCCTTCGTGGGAAAGAGCTATTTGGGAAGAGTGCCTCTGAGCTATGCTTGGTTCCTAATGTTAAAATTCCTCCAAAGTTCAAATTCCCTGATTTGGAGAAGTATAAAGGAAATTCTTGCCCACATAGTCACATAGTCATGTATGCCCGGAAAATGTCCGCTCATAAGGATGATGACCCGCTGCTGATACATTATTTTCAGGATAGTTTGACCGGTGCAGCCCTCAAGTGGTATATGGGGCTAGATAGTTCAAAGGTCCGCAGTTTTAATGACCTCTGTGAGCTTTTTATTAAGCAATACCAATATAATGTCGACATGGCACCAGATAGAGACCAGTTGAGAGCCATGGCCCAGAAGGAAAGAGAAAATTTTAAGGAGTACGCCCAGCGCTGGCGTGAACTCGCTGCTCAAGTTACTCCACCTCTGGAGGAGAAAGAGATGACCAAAATTTTTCTGAAAAGACTGAGCCCATTTTTCTATGAGAGAATGGTAGCAAGCGCTCCCAATGATTTTACTGAGATGGTAAATATGGGGATGCGTTTGGAAGAAGGTGTCCGTGAAGGAAGATTGGTTAAAGAAGGAAGTGCTCCCAGCAATGCCAAGAAATATGGAAGTAATTTTGGGAAAAAGAAAGAACAAGAAGTAAGTGTTGTGCATCAAGGACGAACAAAAAGAAGAAGGTATCAGCGACCTCAACATATCGCTACTATATCTCCCGTCACCAACACTACTGCTTATCAACCACAGGCTCGTCTCTCATTCAACAGTCAAAACCGTGTTCAAAGACAGTTTGATCCGATCCCGATGACCTATGCTAAATTATATCCATTTTTGATACAAAAGAATATGGTGCAGACACGAGCTCCGCCAGCCATCCCGAAGGACCTCCCGTGGTGGTATAAACCTGAGGCCCGTTGTGTTTTCCATCAAGGTGCACCCGGACACGACATCGAAGACTGTTTTCCTTTGAAACATGAAGTACAAACGCTAATGCGACGTGGTGTTTTGTCTTTTGAAAACTCAGGACCTAATGTGAAGACCACAAGCTCAGACTGAGACAGTCTCCTCGAAGCTTTAGTTAATTTACTGTTTTCGCATGTAATGCTCTTTGTTTGTTAATGCATTTGTTATTGGCGTGTAAGAACTTGTTATTTTAAATGTTTGATGTAATGAATAATGTTTGTCTGGAAGAAATCCATTCGTTTCACTCGTTTTAAATGCTCTTTCTATTTTATAATGCCAATACTACCCCAATCTCTTGCCTTGGCAGAGAATTGGAAGGAGGATGATGAAATCAAACACAAGATCTCTTGTTGTATGCTTTTGAATAAAAACTTTGCTGGTGATATAAGGCATTATTTCGAAAATCCTAAACACCGGAGATATAAGGGAGATAAACCCTCGTTAACCTTTTTGAGCCTTTGAAGTAGTAGTTTTCTTTTCTACAAAAAAAACCCTCATTCTTAACCTGGGGCAGGGTAATAAAAAAAAGGAGTAAAATATCACGAAGATTGGATGGGCACAAACAAACTTTGAGCCTTATATCCTTTGTTTCTTAAACCGTGAACCATACCACGATACAACCCTCAAAAGACCTAGTTGAAGCAGGGTTTATTTCAAAAGCATACTCATTGAGACATCGTTTCCTGACTCCCATGAGCTATGCTCAAATTCGTGTTGGCATTATAAAATCGGTAATTCAATCATAAAATTTTTTTTAAGTAAAACTTTAAGACAAACATACGTTGCATTATCTGTTTCAGAATTAACATTTTTCTGCTTGCTAACATTGCTTGACATCATATAAGCTAGCATACGAGCATCAATGATGAGCTAGATCTTTTGAGATTTGAAACTCTGATGAGTAAATGGAAGATTATTTCAAAAGGATGACTGTACCCAGGGGCATGATACCTGAAGACTTTGCTGAGTAGGGGCAAGTCGTTTCCTAGTTGTTTCTTCACAGCCTGACCCCAAGGGGCAAGTTCGAAGACTTAGAACACCATCAATCTGGGGCAGTTACGTCGAGATTTGATAAATCTCTCAAAGAGTTTGAAAAATCAGTTATGCATACCACCGTCAGTTTGGGGCAGTTATGTCGAGATTTGATAAATCTCTCCAAGTTCTGAAGACTCAGAATACCGTCAATCCGAGCCAGTTATGTCGAGATTCGACGAATCTCTCCAAGAGTTTGAAAACATTGGGACAGTTGGACGCCAAGTTCTCTGTAAAATTCTCTTGGAACGACGCTTTCTCATAAACCATGTGATCTGGGGCATTTGAGAATTGAATACTTTTCATCCATTCACAGCAAATGTTGTTCAAAATGGCGACTACCATGCAGGTCATCAATGCAGAGTTACATCAGTCTCACGACATTATTCACCCATGGCCTAAAGAGTTTCTATCCCAAGTAATGTGACGACTCCACGGTAAACCTTTACTTCAGTTAGTCACGACTAATCCCCGGTAAATCTCTACTACAAGAAGTCATGGCACGTTTGATGCAAGAATCCTCAGTGAATTTCTTTGGTTTCAACCTTCCCCAGCGAAGCGAGTGTTTATTTCACTCCTCGACTCAACCCTCTCCAGTGAAGCAGATGTTTATTTCATCCCCTCGAAGTTTTATCTTCTATATTTTCAAACTACTATTAATCCAAGCTTCCCCGATGGGGTGGATATTTATTTTATCCAGTTACAACTTTCATTCAGACCACGTCGGTTCACAATGGATATTTATTTTATCCCCCATGAAGTCGTTTCAATCATTGAGTTTGATTCGTTCCCGGTGAATCTTTCTCATTCCCAACAGAATCACAAGGTCCATCTTGACAATCCCAAGTGAAGTCATGATGTTCATCCCCAAATGGAATGCTCTCTTCCCCAGAGAAGTTTGAAGCTTTAAAGCAAGACATGGTTCCATATGTGGTTTTCCGTTCATCCCCAGTGATGCTTCTTATATTGCAAAGATTGGCCGAGTATTCGTATCGAGATGCTTGTCTTCGTCTCCAGTTTGCTTCTCCTTGTTTTGTTTTGTCAGCATAAGCATAAGCATAACATGGCATCCTTGTATTTAGATTCATGGCATGTGCCATTTTTTTTTGCATCTTACATTTCTTTGTGTTTGTTTGTTTGTTCTTTCACTTTGGTCGTGTTTATCCCCAAGTGGCTGGGTTTCGTCTACTCCCTCCAAGTAGAATCGCCAGCCCTAGGCAGAAAAAACGCATCCTTTCTAAACTCCCCACTGAGTTTGATCCTCGTGGAAGGTGGTTGCTTTAGTTTTCTTTTCCTTCTTTGGATAAAGGATAAAACCCCTTTGAGTTCATTCCTCAATGGATTGAGTCTTGTTTGACCCTTTCTTTCCAGTTATTTCCTGGATTGAACGTTGGTCCCTGACAATCACAAAGTTTGGATATCCCTGAGGTGTTGAACCTGAATCGAACGTGCATTTATTTTGCACTTTGTCTCCCCAGGAAGAATTTATCCAAAGATCGCTATGGAAGACGAAAATTATTTCTCTAACAGTTATCACAACATTTTCTTGGAGTTCATACCAGACGACAAGTGGCAGCCTCTTTATTTGAGCAACTTGTTTTGTTCTCAAGTTTTCTATTTGGATGACAGATGGAAGTCCCCTAAAGACAGTTTGTCTATCCCCAGCAGATAATATTTTCTTTGCTGACTACCCAGTAAATCGGTAGCAGGCAGTATTTTCTTTATGGACTACCCAGTAAACCGGTAGCAGAATTACTTTTCGACTACCCAATAAATCGGTAGCAGATGTTCTATTTATTGACTACCTAATAAATCGCTAGCAAGTAATTTTTTCCTACCCAGTAAATCGGTAGCAAGTAATTTTTTTTTCCTACCTAGTAAATCGGTAGCAAGTAATTTTCCTACCCAGTAAATCGGTAGCAAGTACTTTTTTCCTACCCAGTAAATTGGTAGCAAGTAATATTGTTCTACCTAGTAAACCGGTAGCTAGTAATATTTTATTTATAGACTACCCAATAAATCGGTAGCGGACAATCTTTTTCTTTGCTGACTACCCAATAAATCGGTAGCAGGTAATATTTTCTTTGTGAACTACCCAATAAACCGGTAGTGGATATTTTATCCCCAAAGAAGAAACTGAGACCAGTCAGTGGCTTATGACCCGAGACTAGGGGAGGTTTATTTTTACCCTTTTCAAGTGAAATACTTGATTAAAGAAGAAACTGAGACCAGTCCGTGGCTTCTGACCCGAGACGAGGGGAAGTTTATTTTTACCCTTTTCAAGTGGATTTTGGCTCGGGGCAGACAACCTCGTGGCATGTATTTCAAGATTTTGGTTCGAGGCAGACAACCTCGTAGCATTTTATTTCAAGACGTTGCAACATCCAGTTAAATAAGAAACTGAATAATATTTTTGACCATCGGAAGCTTATTTTGTTTATCACCCTGCTGCTCAAGACACTTTGTGATTGTCAGTTGGTAGTCTCTTTCCCCGTGGAGTCTTGTCCTGCTGAGTCGTCCTCGTCGGGTCTGTCTTTCTTTGTGTTTTAACATCAGTTATCCCCTGTGACATTTATTCCTCACAGGATCCTGGTCTTGCATTTCATACCATATCATGTGCATTTGGCGGTATCTTAGGGCCAAAAATTTGCGCATGTTCGTATTTAAGTCTCTCCTATCTCGTCGAGACGAAGATTTCAATCTCCATATCTCCGAGTAGGAGAAACTTAAATAGGGGCATCTGTCGCACCCTAATTTTTGACCCTAAGATCCTTTTTTTTTTCTTCATAACATCTCTAGGTCATATGATTTTGTGTGCGTGCTTTATTACTAACAAGTTGGTGCAGGGACATTAGCTTCAAGAGAGATTAGTACTCATTCCCTAAGTCAAGTACTTATTGACACGCCCTTTTTTTTTCTGATTCAAAGAGGCCAAGGGTTTTCTACTGGTGATTCTCCTCAAGATTTCTTATAGGTTTTCCCAAGGAGGATTGAGGGAATAGTTCATGTGTTGAGTTCATTGTCATCCAAATCTTAGATTATGCGTGTAATAAAATCAAGCTTAACTCAGGAAATATTTTGTCCTTACTCGTGGAGTCTGGTCATCTTTTGTTTCCCGTGGATTTTAAAGAAAGAGTTTAGATTTGATTATTGCTAGTTTGTGAGCAACGTGCTTGACAATATCTTTTTATTTTGCCATAAGGAATTCACCAAGTCAAGTATACCAAGTTCATATTCAGGACCACGTTATTCACTAACCTTCAAAGCTCAACAAACACAAGATGAGGTAAATGTTTTTTAACAAATTCAAAGTACGAGGGGTGCAAGTTACAAAGCAAAGAGGAGTGACTTTTTTTCTTTTTTAACCATCAAAGCCATTGAAATGTTTGTGATGAACTTCGCGAGACATACACGTGTTGCTCTTTATTCGGAAGCATGTCAAATAATGTGTAGTTCAATACACTATAACCTTCATTTGGGTTTTATAGAATATATGGATTTCATATTTCACACGTGGGGTATTGGTACTGGCAACTTTATCAAGATGGAAAGGATGCTCCTTGGACATATGAGCTACCCATTTAAATAGGATGAAGTAGATCAACATATTGCCTAACGATGATGTATTATACAAGCCCAATCAGGAGACTCATACGTAGGACTGCTACACTTCCTATGTTCGATCATTTTTTAAAAAACAGCAGCATAGTGTTTACTCTTTAGAAACATTGGCACATTGCTATCACTTTTAATCTAGTAGATTCTCTCTATCTCATGATTATTCACCTCATCATCACAAAAGACCTGCTTCTATATGAAGACACCCAATTTTGTTCAAGGAACATCAAATGCAAGAATTGAAATTCACAAGTGTTTAAGAATTAGTTATAATGCAAGTCTAAGCTTTTGAAAATTCACCAAGATTCAAAGCCTAAAATTCGGAGCCACCAAAGTACATCAACTAACAAAAAAAAGAGAAGAAATTGGACTACATGATGTACAGTGCGAATCACTTGAAAGACCAACAACATCTAGTAATTATTTACTGTATCCTCCACCGTGTGAAAATAAAAGAGCTTGTCTACACGCTTTAGTAACTCCAAGTTGGGCCCTACTGAATGCATCTCATTGTCTAATAGAGTCTTGGATTATTCAATGCAGGAGTTTATCGCCGCTGCCAACTCAAATCCTGCTGCCATCACCTGTCCATAACAGGATTTCTCTATACGCTTTCATGAGAAGAGAATAGTGTAACGCACAATTGTCGGGAGTAAATTTCAAATGTATAGTACACACTCTGAGGAGCTTACCAATTAAGCAGTTACCTAGTGTGGAATTGCTCAAAGTCGACGGGACGTCGCTCCTCATACCTGACAAGCCACGAAACTATCATAAGAGAAATATAAAGGTGCTGGTAACACACTTACCACATCAAACGGCAGATTGTACTGATAAAATGCACTTACCAAATCAAAATCCTAGAGCCTCGATCTTGAACGGAAAGCTGCCGAGCAAAAGGCTCAATTTTAAACAGCTGAAGAATTGCTGCTACATCAGTTCATTCTGATCTTTTGCAGAGGTTTGAAGATGTGGAGATTGGAAGAACTTGGAAATAATCCATATAAGCTGTACATGAGCCCGGGAAACCCGTTTCTTTTTTCGGCAGAGAAGCTCTTGCACATCCTGATCATGAGAGCTTCAAAGAATGCCATACCAAAATCCCTGGCAGAACATTAAAATTGAAAGTTAACTAGAATGTCATGACAGATAACTCTGCAGAACAGAGTACTCAAATCAGGAAGCCGAATAAATCTTATTGGGTATCAGTTCTAAAGATTGATATTATGAATAATGAGTACGCATTTTGCAAACAAAAGCAGCAAATTCAAGTTTAGTATGCAAAGTCGGTCACTTCATAGAAAGATATGCACGAACGGGCATAAGCTATCAAAGGAAAAGCACTACAAGCATAAACGTAACAATTAGTGCAAACTTAATCTCAAAGCTAAATATAGGTCTGCAGTATACACTGCTGTTAGCCGAATTCGTGCATCAGGTATGAGAGCCTTAGCAATATTACCTTTGTTGCTGATGCGAACAATCACGACCATTGAGTATACCTCAGTGGAACCAAATCCGAACCCGTTGAAATCCAACGCAAACCGTGCTCCTACATCTCTGTAGCATTTAGAAATCTATCTGTTCCATTTCCTCTCTAGCTCTAACAATGGCGGACACAGTCGCTGAAATTTCCACAAAGAAGTCACGAAAACCCAGAATGGCTCTCAAGGAAAAACTCCATCAGCCAATGATGCCAACATCATCATAGCTGGGGAATCAAAAGGAAAACCTGCATCAAAGAACAACCGTAGCCTGCAACGATAATATCGCATATTAAGAACTATTAGGCAAGTTGGAAAGTTGAAAAAAATTTCTAAAATTCATGAGCCAAAATACCTTTGCACCATTTGTCCTACGTGTTTCACTATCACAACCTTTAAATACAGGAACCTCTGCCATCCTCTTCCAAAATTAACATAAGAAACCGTTCCCACACTTTCCCATAACTCAAAAATCTGGAACTATTAAAACTGGTTTTAGTTTTGCTCCCATAACCTGTATGTGGTTTGCCCTCATCGCTGGGATTGTAATAAAGAATGCTCGGATTTCTCTCGGTGGCATTGCTCTTCTGTACAACAGGAATAGAAGCATTGGTTACAGAAGTTAATCATACCCTGATAATTGCTTGTATTGCCATCACTGTTGGTTTTAGGACCACAACCAAAATTGGAAAACACAGATAACAAGAGACACAAGGAAGGAAATGAATCAAGTCAGATAAATTTAAAGATACGATTTTCATATCACACAATATCAGAAAATCATTCAATGTTTCTCAGACATGATCGGGTAAAAAAAATAGAAAATATGCTATCATGTAATTACAGCCCATAATGGCTTGTTTCTTACCAAAACCGATTCCAACAGATCCGAATTTTTTCCCCAAAACAATAACCGTCATCAAGGAGTCATTAAAAGAAATAAGCAAAAAGGGCAATGAATCAAGCACATCAGTACTGCCAGGTTCGTTTGGATTAAAAGGGAAATAACATCACTACTTTCAACGTTTTCCAAAACCTGTCCAAGCAAAAACGGAAAGATATTATCATCAGCTATGTTTTCCTTCCAAAACAAGTTTTGACACACATTCAATTTTGAAATCAGGTTTCAAATGGCTGAAGCCTATATAAAGACAACAACACACATTGAGAAGGGGACGAAAAAGATCATCAAAAATCTCACGACGATACATTCACCAGATCAGATTCCATACCAAACAAAACCAGCAATACCTTACACGATTCCATAATACATCAAAACATCAAACCATTCGTTACTAGAAGCTAAACAAATCATCATACATAACCAGAAGTCATACCAGAATTCTAACACATTATTTCAAAAGGCAGAGGAAAAAGGAGTTTTGAAAGAAGTCAATTATCTTCAAAGCAAGGAAGCTCCACATCCCCGTTCGTTTCCGCCTCCGCACTTCCTGACGGACCTTACATTAGAGATAACACCACACGATGCAAACCAATACCAAAGTCATAGAAGGACACCACCTGGAAACGTTGAGGAATCCAAAGCTCTTCCGCTTCCTCGCCCTCAACCGCCGGCACCTTCTCTATTTTCCATTGCTCTAATCTTGTAATTTGTAACAAAATCAATAATGAGAATGTTGGGGTATTGGGTTGCGTGGGATTAGGGTATGTTATTGTTTGTTTGATTTAGAGAGAGAACGAGAGAGGTGGACAGAGAGATTGAGAGTGACCGGAGAGTTGAATAAGCGGCGGATGTTGGGGGGGAGGGGGTTAGGGTTTGAGAACCCTTTTGTTTGAGAGAGAGGCGGACACGGAGAGACAGGGAGCGAGAGATGAGAGGAGCGAGTGTTTGCCTCTTTGTTTTTTTGTTTTTTATTGCCTTAACGCTCCTGTGTGCGTGCACACACCACAACCACGATGCACCTGCATTCTCATTCGTCATATCACACGCACATATCCTCCGTCTGATTTAATACAAATCCTTTTAATTAATTTAACCTTTTATTATAACTTCATCTTTTTCTATAACTAAAATTTTGTTTTTAAAAACTTAACTAATCTTTTAATAAGTATAGAAACCTTTATAAATAACTCTTTTTTAAAAATGTAACTTTTTTTCATATTCTAAAATATCTTTTATAAAGTATAACTCAAAATTAATTATAAACTTTTTTTACTCTAAAGCTAAAATAATAATAAAAACTTTTATTTATAAAAAATACTAAAATTAAGTAATAATAACTTTTATTTATAAACTATTAAAATTAAAACCTTTTTCTAATTTAATTTGAAAACTTTTTTTAGTTAACTTTCTTAACATAACTTTAAAAAAAACTAAAATATAATGATCAAAACTTTAAAATAATTAAGCGTCTAAAAAAAAAACCTTTTTGACTTTACTAAAATAATAAGGCTTTAAATAACTAAAACTTTTTTTAACTAATAAGAGAACTTTGAACTTTTAATCATAATAACCTCTAAACATGATCCTCAATAATTCTAAAATTATCAACTCTTTTCTCAACAAATCGTCCCCCGTTAACCATCTCTTGCGCCCGAGTGAAACACTTGCTTGTTTATCGTATCCTGATATCATGCCTTTGTATGTTTACTCTTGCTTCTTGTTATTTCTGTTCAAACCCTTTTCAAAACAATATCAAAATTCTCGATCCAACGTCGAGCCCATTTTCTACCCATGTAAATCGATTGCCTTCGGGCATCGCATTCAACCTTTTGGTCACAAGACACAAGTCTAGCATCACTTTGCTAACACCCTCGCCTAAATAACGTTAATTTAACCGCATTAATATCCAAGGGAAAATCCCATGCATGATAACCATGTTATTGTGCATGGTGCATATCATTTGCATTCATAATCGTTACCTTAAGATAAGTTTATTAGATAACTTAGGATAGATTTCCTAGGTTAGTCCCCCCGCAATTTTGATTTTAAATCAAACTTTAGCCCACCTAATTCTCCACACAAGAGAATTAGATGTTAATCATCTCAAAGAAAGGGACATACAATCCCATACCCCACAACATACAAACATTTTCAAAACTGTGGTGGTCTTTCTTAAGATGATGACTCATCTTCCTTTCCTAAACCTTTAAAACATTTAGTATCCTTAAATAAGGAACTACAAGTGCTCTGATTCCCTCCCGACAGGATATGTAGGCACAAGATGCGATATCTTGTCGAGCACACTTAGGATTAATAATAATAAATTACCTACCCTAAAACCTTAGCAAAACAAATAACAGATAACATAAAATAAAATCAAGAGGTTCCTGTAGAGTACTACAGATATCTAGGATGCTAACACCTTCCCTGGGTATAACCAACCCCCGAACTTAGAATCTTAGTGCATTTGCATTGCATTTTGGGAATTCGGTTTTTCTCCCTTCCTTTGGATAAAATCAAAGACCGGTGGTGACATTAAAAATGTAATCCTAGTTAACAAATAACTATGGTATCCAATTTTCACCGCGACAGAATCCAACTCCCTATTTTCTTATTTTAATTAAATAAATCCCATAAAATATTATTATTTAATTATTAAAATAAATTTTAATAACTTAATCAAACTCTACTATCCTCTAAGTTATTCTCCACACCCTCGTCTCAAAGTCACACACCTTCACCACCAATATTTATTTAATTAATAATACCACAATAATCAAATAAATACACAAAATCATAATAAATCAAATAGCTTAAATAAATAAATAAACTGGAGTGTTACAACTATCCCCCGCTTAAAGAATTTTCACCCTAAAAAATTACCTTAAGTAAACAGATTCGGATACGACTCCCTCATCTGGCTCTCAAACTCCCAAGTCATGTTCCCATAAGCTGGTCCTCCCCAAGCTACCTCCACCAAGGTAATCTCTTTACCGCACAACTGCTTCACTTCCTGATCCTCTATTTGCATGGGTGAAGCCTCAACAGTTAGGTTATCTTTCACTTGTACATCATCCACTTGGATCACATGAGACAAATCCAAAATGTATCTCCTCAATTTAGACACATGAAACACATCATGAAGATTAGCAAGCGACGGTGCCAAAGCAATATGAAAGGCCATTTATCCTATCCTCTGCAAAATCTGGTAACTCTCAGAAATACGTGATCCCCCTCTTAAAACTCAAGTGCTTCCATTTGCTTATCCTGTTAGCTCTTCTGGAGACTCTACGAAGCTCTCATATTCTCTTGGATCACTTTGATTTTCTCTGTTGGACAATCTCAGGTCCAATCACAACACCTTCTCCTGACTCATACCAATATAAAGGTGTCATACACCTTTTACCATACAATGCCTCAAATGCTGCCATTTCAATGCTCGAATGGAAACTATTGTTGTAAGTAAAATATATCAGCAGTAAAAAACTATCCCAAGACCCTTCTTGTTCCAGCATACATGCTTTCAACAAGTGTTCTAAATATTGGATATTTCTCTCTGTCTGACCATCTGTCTGCGAATTAGGCAGAACTTAAACGTAGCTTTGTACCCAAAGCTTTTTGCAAACTCTCCTAGAACCTCGACGTAAACCTCAGATCTCTATCACATATAATACTGGATAGAATCCCATGCAAACAAATAGTCTTCTTAATATACAGATTGGTTAATCTCTCCAATGGATAGTTAAGTCGAATCGGAATGAAGTGAGCCAATTTAGTCAACCTACCCACAATAACCTAAATGGTGTCACAATTTTTCACCATCCGGGGCAACCCAGACACAAAGTCCATCAAAATGTTATCCCACTTCCACTCAGGAATAGAAAACGGTTGCATCAAACCCAACGACTTCTGATGCTCAATATTTGGCTTCTGGAAAATCAAACACGCATACACGAACTCAGTAATCTTCTTCTTCATTCCTGGCCACCAAAACTACTTCTTTAAGTCTTGCTACATTTTAGTAGCACCAGAATGAATACTCAAACTGCTTCTGTGACCTTCCTCAAGAATGATCTTCTTAAGTTCTGGCACATTTAGTACACAAACCCTATCTCTGAATCTCATCACACAATTCTTATCGATTTTGAACTAGTCACATTGACCCTAATTAATCAACAATAATCGATCAGTCAATCATAAGTTGATCTTCTGACCTTCTCTAATATCTTCAAGAGTACCACTGGTTAGCTTCAACATGCCCAATTTCACAATGTTACGAGTCCTTTCACATACTAAACTTAAATCTCGTAATTGTTCAATCAACTACAACTCTCGAACCATAAGCATCGACATACGCAACGATTTCCTAATCAAAGCATCAACTACGACATCGGCTTTACCTGGATGGTAATTCAAACCAAAATCACAATCCTTCAGAAATTTGAGCCACCTCCTCTGTCTCATATTCAACTATTTCTGATCGAACAAATACTTCAAAGTTTTCTGATCACTGAACACTTCGAATCTGGAACCAAACAGATAAAGCCTCCAAATCTTAAGTACAAACACAACGACGACTAATTCCAGATTATGCGTAGGATAATTCCTCTCATGAACCTTAAAATGCCTTGAAGCGTAAGCCACAACCTGTTTATTCTGCATCAATACACCACCCATACCCATCATCGAAGCATCACAATACACAACAAATGACTAACTCAGATACGTAAAAATCAATACTGGAGTAGACGCCAACTTCTTCTTAAGTTCTATAAAGCCCTCTTCACGCAAAACATCCCACACATATGCTTGACCTTTTCGAGTTAGCCGAGTCAAAGACATTGCTAACTTAAAAAAGCCTTCAACAAACTTTCTGTAGTGACCAGGCAAACCTAGAAAACTTCTGATCTCAGTAACTCGAAGTTTCTCATTATAACACAACATCAACCTTCGACAGATCAACAACAATATCTCCACTAAAAATCACATGGCCTAAGAAACTCATTTCTTTCAACCAAAAACTCACACTTAGATAACTTTGCATACAAATTATTTTCTTTCAAGGTCTGCAACACGATTCTCAGATGCTTTGCATGATCTTCATCTGACTTTGAATATATCAAAATATCATCGATGAACACAACCATAAACTAGTTTAGATACACATGGAATATTTGATTCATGTACTCCATGAACGTTAGATACACCAAACAACATCACAGAATACTCGTAGTGACCATATCTCATTTTGAAAGCAGTCTTCGAAATATCCTATATTTTCACTCAAATATGGTGATAACCTGATCACAAATCAACCTTACTGAAAACACAAGCACCAACTCACTGATCCATCAGATCATCAATCCTCAGAAGTGGATACTTGTTCTTGATAGTCACTTTATTCAATTGTCGATAACCAACACATTACCTCATGCTACCATCCTTCTTCTTAACTGACAATTTTGGTGCTCCCCACGGCGAAACACTCGGTCAGCCCACTCAGCTCTGAAGCGGACATTCTATAAGGAGCCATAAACACAGGACTAGTACCAAGTACTAAGTTTATAGTAAACTCCACCTCGCGCTCAGGTGGAAATAACTGATATCATCTGGAAACACTTCGAAAAAATCACACATAACTGGCAGCTCTCCCATAACAGGTTTATTGCTGATTCCCAAAGCAACAAACAAAGCGAACACCTACACCTCCTATTTCAAGAATTCTTCTACTTGCTTAGCAGATACAAACATCAACTTTCCATCTCCTCCCATCTCTGGAAATATCACGGTCTTGGAAAACAGTTGATATGAACACAGTTGAACTCCAACCGATTTATTCCAAGGATGACATCGAGTTGGCTAAACTGTTGACAGATTAAGTTCTTCACAAAACTCTTACTATAAATAGTCAGTAGACACTTCAAACACACCAATGAAATAATTACTAAACAATTAGCTGAGGCATCAATAACCATACTTCCAATATAGAGGTTAACTTTAAATCCAATCTCTTAGCACACTCAAGCGAAATAAAGGAATGCGTCACACCCGTGTCAATAATAGCAATCACATGAATACTATTAATAAAAGGCAAAATACTATTTTTATCCCTTATCTTTACCTCGGAGTCCATTTTATAGAATGAAATTGAACACCACCAAACTACTTCACATTTGTTGTTTTAAAATTGAATATATATTTACATTTCCATACCAAAATATTTACATTTCCTTCTTATCAGAATACCAAATAGAGTTTCAATTTGAGAACAAAGTTATCAAAAATATGGAAATTTTAATTTGAGAATAAAGTACTTTCAAAACTTTCACCGATCTTATTTCCTATTATACATCTCAATCTCAACAACATAAATCCAAATCATCACTATAATATATATTTCTTGAAATATAATAATCACTATAATTAATATGTATATTTCAATCTCAACAACAAATATTCAAACATCAATTTCTTTTCTGGCACCATATCCAAACTGCAACTTAAAAGTTACACTGAAGATACAAACATGGCGAAAGTGGTGTACATGCCTTTACCTTTCCTCACACAACCCCACAAAATCACCACAGCTTCTTCTTCTTCTTCATCATCATCTTCTTCAAAACCATCGAAGCTTCCACATAGAACACGCAGCACCAACCTATCCACAAAATCATCTACCAACGGTAACAAACTAAACGAACTTAATTTCAATTACAATGCCACTTGTGTTTACTGACGCACCTTCATTCACGCTCACCAAAAAAAATTGAACTTTCAGTTGCTGCTAACCGTTCTCTTAAACCCCAGAAGCTTAATTCGGATGTTTCTCCTCACAGGGCTGGTATATATCTATCTACTTTCACAAAAAAGCTCTTTTTTTTGTGCTTAAATTTAAGGGTTTTTTTTTTTGTTCATTTTCTTATTCAATTGTTGAATGTTTTCATAGTGTCTGCGGTGAGATTGATGAGAATTGAACTTGGTGGTGCTTTTGCTGACCTTCTTAATGAGAAAGGGAAAGGTTCTGGTGAAAATGAGATGGGTTATGTTCAAAGAACGCTTGGCTTTCGCACTCGAGAATTGAACAATCAAGACCTTAGATTGGTTATTTATCCCTTTCAACACATTTTCATCTTTATGTTTTGGTCAATTGGTTTCATAAAGATAAAATTGAGAATCTGTGATGCCTATGAAGCACCATTGCAGAAACCTTAAACCACATTGACACTAATGTGCGAAAAAGTGAATTATTGAGTGTGACATATGTCAATGTTGTGTCGGACATTGGACTCGCCTTCAAATCTGAAGTGTCGGTGTGACATAGGTTATCTTTAATGGCTGAATGAGTCACTTATCTTTGTCCCTAATTAAGCACAGTAATGTTTAACTACGTAGCACCAACACCTTTGACAAAAGTGTGTTAGTGTCCAGGGCCGTCTCAAACTTTTGAGAGGCCCTACTAAGAATCTGATGTTTGCTTCAGTTGAGTCGTGAATTTTTTTAAGAGGCCTTGGTTAACTATAAACTAATCGTGGAATATGTGCATGGAGACCTTTTTTTCTATAGCTTAATCATGAAAAAGTGTGAGGCCTTGTGCTGTAGGCCGTCTTGCACACCCTCAAAGACCGCCCTGTCAGCGTCACTGTTTTAATTTATTTATTTTTTCAAATTATTACCGGTGTCGACATGTTGGTGTCAGTGTCATGTTTCTAGTGTCCGTGCTTCATTTGTTTAACTTACAGTTCAACTGAAACTTTGTTGAGTGCCATCTTTCTCCACATTTTCCTATCTATCCTAGCCATGTAAAGTCCAGGGTGTTATCACTCATAACTAGGGTTAAAGTTTGAAGTACTTTTACTTTTAAAACTCCCTTTCATGTCATTAAGTATTCACGAGCAAATTTGTTGATTGTTTTAATGTTTTGTTACTGAAAATTACATAGGTTACAAACATTGTTGGGGGTACAATTCGTTGGAGGAGATACCTTGATCATTTAATCAGTTCATTGTGCCACGATAAAGATATATCTAGTATGGAACCTCTTCTCTTACAGGTGGGCTCTATACTTATTCTAAGGCCTTATACTCATCATCCGATTATTGATCTTAGTACTTTGCTTGGTCAGATTCTACGAATTGGCTTCTATGAGATTCTCAAATTAGATATGCCACCTTATGCTGTTGTAGATGAGGTATTTCATTGACTCAAATACGCTTTCATTGTTTCCTTATTGAACATATTGTATTAAGCGCCCAAATGATTCTCATTTGTTGAATTTGCATTTCTTCTGTTGATTTTGTCTAATGCATATAAGGGGTTATTTTTTATGACGATCTGTTGATTGTTAGTTTGAATTCAACTTTTAAAAGTAAAATCTGATGTCATTTTAATGTGATTGTAAGTTTGATTGGTTAATTTTGTCTGATTGTAGCACTCTCAGGCATCCTTAGCATGATCTTACGATCTTACGATCCAGCACTTGATCTTGACTACACTGGATACGACAATAAATATTTTTCAAACTCAAATATTCTCTTTATTGATTTGCCAATCTTGTGTGAAATGAATGCAGAATGTGCAGCTTGCCAAAGCTGCTCTCAGGCCGGGTGCAGGCAACTTGGTCAACGGAGTCCTCCGAAAGCTAGTTGTGCTCAAGGTTTTATTTTTTGTGTTTTACACATCCCTTAACTGCATGAACGTGATATTGCGAAGAATTTCTGAAACGCGTTGATGTCTTGCTTGCAGGAAAGTGAGACTCTTCCTTTGCCCGAAGTAGAGGGTGATGATCGTTCTCAAGCACGTGCTCTGGCAACTCTCTACTCGCATCCAGTTGTGAGTGTGTATCTATTGCTACTTCATAATTCTACACCTAAGTAATTTATATAATATTTATGTTTTTCTGATATCGAATTTTTGTGCGTTGAGATCCCAAAAGTACAGGCAGGACCCTTCTTAGTCCTTATGATAGTTAATTTAGTGTCCAGACAAAAAATAAAATTCTTAATTAACCTAACAAAGTATTGAGTAACAGAAACCAAACAAGGAAGGCTAAATTTGGTAACGCTTTTTTATCCCTTCCTTTGTAGTGGATCGTAAGGAGATGGACGAAGTATCTTGGTCAGGAAGAAACCATTAAATTGATGATATGGAACAATAGTGAACCGAGTTATAGCTTAAGGCTAGTAATTGCTTCTTCCATTGTTTGTGTGCACTCCTCAAAAGTAGCATATTAAGACTGACAATGAACTCACACTATATGTTTTTTCTAATTTCAGAGCAAATCGAGCATTAGGTTTTTCAAGAGATGACCTTGTGACACAGCTTAATGCGTTGAAGGTGATACCACTTCCATGATCAAATGTAGTATTATCTGTACTCACTTCCCTATTTAATTCTCTTTTATCAAACATCAGGTCCCACACAACCTTTCATTGCATTTGGATGACTTTGTTCGCATCAAAACTGGGTTGCAGGTATGATATCGAGGCAATGAGTTTATTATAAGGCTATAATCCGCGAGGACTGAAATACGAAATTGTATAGTAGTATTTTTTTTACCGTATGTAATAGCATAATAGGTTAGCTGGTGCCGAATTGTGATTTGGCTGGTTATTGACCTTTGGTTTGTATATCTTTTTATTTGTTTTTTGTTTCTTTTTCACACGAGAGGTGTTGAAATCTTGTGTATCTTTATGTTATTTCTGTTCTGATATTCTCATTGGAGTCATTGACTGTGTGTAGTTTCATATTTCAGACCATCATTCATGCCGGCCTACTCAAAAAGGGTTTATGTTCAGTTCAGGACGAGAGTGCAGGTTAACTTGTCATCTTTTCTCATAGAAGGAATAACTGTCAAACTATAATATCTAAAGTTTCGTTTTTCCTGGTTACTCTTGTTCAATGTATCACACATTCTGAATTTCAGGCCTGATAGTTTCTATTGTGGATCCTCAACCCGGTGAAACCATCGTTGATTGTTGTGCTGCTCCTGGTGGAAAAACCCTCTACATGGCCTCTCATTTACGTGGACGAGGTATTATTTGGTCGACGAATATTTATTAAAACCGTGCCGGATCTTCTTTTGAACATTGTATTTTCAGGTATGGTATATGCAATTGATGTAAATAGTGGTAGGTTGAGAATTCTTAAAGAGACAGCCAAGTTGCATCAAGTAGATGATGTAGTTACCACTGTCCATGCCGATCTTCGTACATTAATTGTATGTTATATCGTTCCTATCCTATGTGGTATTAAACTCTGCCATTGTTTTTTCTTATATCTGTCATTTTTCGTTTTTTTAATTTTTGTATTTCCCAGGATGGTGAACCACTTAAGAGTAACAAAGTTTTGCTGGACGCACCGTGCTCAGGGCTTGGCGTTCTTTCGAAGGTGGTTTGCGTTCATTGTCATTGTTTTCACATGGTTATTCAATGTATTTTTGTTTTCTTGTTTGTTAACCTGTTCTTATCATCTGGCTTTTGAAGAGAGCGGACTTACGTTGGAACCGGAAGCTGGCGGATATGGAAGAATTGAAGACATTACAGGGTGAACTCCTCGATGCAGCAACCACGTAAATACAGAATTTTTCTTTGAACTGTATGAAAGCAAGTAAAACCCGATACATTGTTTCTCCCTTATCGAGTTTTTTTTCATGCGCATTTGTAGATTGGTAAAACCCGGAGGAGTATTAGTTTACAGTACATGCTCCATAGACCCTGAAGAGAATGATGAGAGGGTAGCAGCATTTCTATCAAGACATCATGTAAGTATTGTAACTTTTCACTAATCTTCAGATACTCTTCTTGTCTCATTTTTCAACTGCTGATTTCTCCTTTATCTGAGTTTCAGGATTTTCACATTGATCCTGTAGACCGATATGTTCCACCTGATTTTGTGACGCCAAAAGGTTTCTATTTCTCCAACCCAGTAAAACATTCACTCGATGGCTCTTTTGCTGCTCGTTTGGTACGCGCTTTGTAAAATGAACTTCAGGGAACTCCTTCATCACTCTATCTCGAATTGGACGACACTCAATGAAAATCGAAAGAGGCTGCTTACGAGTTGCTGCTCCAAGTTCTTCGTGCTTTGAAATCAAACATTTTACCTTCAGTGAGATACCTCACTTCCTAGAAAAAGGTTTATTTATATGATGAGATTGTCAACAATTCCTCTTTCATCCGGCGATTCCGGAGGATGATGAAGCATAAAACAATATCATATATATTGTTTTCTCCAAATTCATATGTATACTTCAAGTACAGTATCAAAATAGGAAAATTTTGTGGGCGAAATTAGCATAAAGCATATACTTCTGCAGATTCAAGGAATTCCCAGAACTGTAATTTTCAGTTGTTAACAAGGTCATGCTGTTTTTATATTGTTTTTTCTATCATCACACTTTGAATGTGTATTTAGGAGTAGTGCAACAATGAACCATATATGCATTTGACTTGTGTTAAATTTTTACTGACTTGTCAATTTAAGAAATGTTGTTTAAATTCTGAAACCAATTAATATTGTTTACTTATATATTTTCATAAATACTACTGATTGTGCTATCAATTTGTTAATATTAGTTTTAAAAACAAAGATATATTTGTTAATGAGTTATGTATTCAATGCATATATTATATTTTGACGGTGAACAACGAACGGCGGAATAGGAGTGAAACAATCATAGTGATAGAGAGCAAGAGTGGAATTGACATAGGAAGGTTGAGGGAAAGGAAGAAAATGAAGGAAACATTGTCGCCGCACGAGATTCATGTTTATTTTTATAGATAATGTTTCGTTCCGGAATTAGAATTAGATGTATCTTGACGGTGAAGAATCTTGAATTGACAATTTTGCTATTAGATACGACAGAGTAAGGTGGATCTTCAAGGTTAGCACTCAAAGCCTAAGAATGTTGAGGATTCAAGATATATGTAGTAGGGTAGACCTTTAAGATTAGCACTCAAATGCCTAAGAATGTTGAGGATTCAAGATAAGTGTAGTAAAGTGGAGATCATAAAAGTGTACATTGTGTATCAAGTGTGAATGCTTTTATACATTGGGTCGTATGGAGTGGGAAGGTATTGGATTGTGCATTTGCCCGACCCATAACACTTTCTCCCAAGGCTTGCTTGATAGTGATTATTTGGAAAAGTCTTAGAAGTTGCAGTCGGCCTCTGAAGATGTTGTTCGTTTATGATCAGAAGTGGAAATACCTTGAATCAGTTACAAAAGTAGTGAAGGACAAGCGCATTAAATGTATTTCCATCATGAAAATGTTTCACCATTCCTTCTGAGCGTGTGACTCTAGGGGTTTAGGTTAGGGCACGATTCCCCTGCTTATGGCACTTGAGTGTTCTTGACCCCTTACTTCCCCTAATGGGATGGCTGCTTTGTTGCCTTTAGATATTTTTCAACTTTTAATCTGGATCGTTGGCTCGCGATTGATTTTCCTATAAAAGGCAAATATTTGCTCACAACTCATACACATAAATATAATTCACAACTTACTAAACTCATCATGATATTTTATCACAAAAAATTGGCATGCTTTTCATCAACACACAACAACCTTCGCTCAGAACATTCCAACATCACAAACTCAACACACGACAACCATTAATTCACGATCACATGATTATTCGATAATCGTCTCGTAAGATTTATCACAAGTAAACATACTCTTCATATTTTCATGCACATATTAAACCTCCAATTAACCATAATAAGGTAGTATTTCACATCATCTACCCAATGCTTCGAACTGCGTCTCAAATGGAGTTACGAAACTCAAGTTATGACGAAAACAATATTTTAAACAAAATCTCCCTTCATGATTCGAATCATGTGTAATATGTGATTTGAATCAAATCAGGCAGAGGCCACCAGGAGGCTATGATTCGAATCAAATTTCACAAGGTAATCCCACTATTCGAATTAAATCAGTCTGCAACGTTTTTCAGCTAAATTTTCACGAGAATTCCACTTGTAACCCTAGTTTTTTCAACCTAAATCTATCTCAATCCAATTTTTAACGTGAATTATAATAACATATCGTCTATACCATTGACTTAACCCATAATTCGTCAAGTATCATTATCATCAATCATCAATTTAACATATAATTATCATCATGTTCATCAATTAATCACGAATCTAATCTTATGTTCATAAAACCAAAAACACATCAACAACAACTACAACATTCAGATGCACATAGTCACATCATGTATAATTTTCAGTATGAACCAGAATACGAATTGCATATATTTCACAACAAATATAACATATTGCACACAATTCCATCCAAAAACACATAAATCTCAACAATGGTGAAAAATACAACAAAACTTAGACGAGGGTGAGGATCCGTCTCTACCCCTCACAACAAATATAACATATTGCACACAATTCCTTCCAAAAACACATAAATCTCAACAATGGTGAAAAAGATAACAAAACTTAGAGGAGGGTGAAGTTCCCTTTCTACCCATCAAGTGAGGAAGTTCAATATGCTAACTTTCAAAAGAACAACCCTTATTCCAACACCTATAATCCGGGTTAGAGAGATCATCCGAACTTCCGTTGGAGCAACATCTAAAGTCAAAGTGGTAACCAAGCGGTGCAACAAAATCAACAAGCTACTAATTTCCAAAGGAAGTCCTCACAGTTGGAAGAGACCTTGGAAAATTTCATGAAGGCCACTCAACTTAGCTTGGAACAGGTGAATAAGAATCATGAGACCATGACCAGAAACCATGATGCTTCCATAAAAAATTTGGAGACACAAATTGGGCAATTGTCAAGACAACTAGCGGCCTTCCCAAGTTCAAGTGGAGGATTCTCAGGTAACACTGTAGACAATCCTAAGAATGAAAGATGCAAAGTGGCGAGGACCGATTTGGGTGTAGTAATTAAGGATGATGAGGTTGTAAAAGTTCAAAAGGTTGAAAGTGAGAGTAAGAAAGGTGGAAGTGAGATAAAGGAGAAAGAACTTCAAAGGAACCAAGAAAAAGGGAAAGTTACACTTGAGCAAGGTATAGCTGAAAATTCTTTAGAGGAGAGAACAAAGGAGCAAAACTTGAGTGAACCAAACCCACTGTTACCCGTTTACATGAAACCACCTTACCCAATTATTAAAAAGAAATAGGTACATGAAGATGAAGCTGAGATGTTTGAGAAATTCAAAAAGATGTTGAAACAACTTCAGGTAAGTATCTCTTTTCATGAAATTTTAGAATTAATTCCAAAGTTTGCTAAGTTTATGTAGGTATTGCTAAAAGGTGGAAAATATAAGTTAATTCAAGCACCAGTCAACCTGACAGAAAAAACTGAGATGGTAGAACTTTTAGAGAGGCCACATAAGATGAAGGATCAAGGAGAGTTTAATATTCATGCACCATTGATGGGGTAAACATACCACATGCTTTATGTGATTTGGGATCAAGCATCGATGTTATGCCACTGAGAAAATTCAAGGAGATGGATATGGGAGAGATCAAGCGAGCGACATGACGCTTACTATGGTCGATTCATCTGAAGTTGAACTACTTGGTATTGTACAAGATGTATTAGTTCATTTCAATGGTTTGACCTTCCCCGTAAACTTTGTGGTGATTGACATGATAAATGATTCGAAAGGTTCTGTGATTCTTGGACGACCATTTTTGGCAAGAGGAAACACAAAGATAGATGTGGAAACTGGATAATTGATTTTGAAATTTAATCAGGAGAAGGTGGTGTTTAATGCATATGAAAGGAAACCAACATGGGAGAATCTAGAGGCATGTTACAAGTTGGGAGAAAGAGGTGGTGGAGTTAACAAGGGAATGGAGAAAGGAGTTTTTACCGGTGTGAGGGTAGTCCTTGTGCCTTACGTATTTTGAGGATTAAGCATCAAGCTATTGACGTAAAAGAAGCGTTGGATGGGAGGTAACCCATCAATTTTTAATCGATTTTTTTTGTAGCATTTTACTTTATTTTATTTCAAAAACCAACCGCAAGAAGAATTAGCTACCAAAGAAGAACCTTGTGAATAAAATCCCATGTTCTTAATAGACTTACGTGTGGCTGTTTTTTTTTCTTCTAGATTTACAAGTTTAGATTTAGCATTGAACACATGATCCAAGAAAAAAAAGCAAAAAGAAGTGACTTGATCATAACGAAAGAAACCGATGACTTGAAGGCAATGGAAGAGAAAAGAATCGACCGACTTGTACTTAACCTTCAGATACCTCATCTGGTAAGGTTTGAGCCTAAATATTTCCATTGTTCACTTTTTCCTTCTTAGAGTGTATTCATGCATTATTCTTTTAGCTAGTTTAATTTATTTCCGATTAAGTTATCAAGATTGATCAATACACACTGAGGAATTTTTTTTCTTTATATAACACTGAGCCTTTTTAAACCACCCTTTAGTAATAGGACTACCATTTGCTAAATGCTTTGAGCCTAAGCCTTTCTTTCGGTGACATAGCCTTAAATTCTTAGACATATTAATTGAAATATCCTTTTGATTCAACCCTTTCTTTGGAGTTAGGTAGAAGTTTAGTTCTTTAAGTGGATGAAAAAGATTAAGTTTAGGGTTGCTCTTGGAAGTGAGCAACACTTTAAGTTTGGGGTGGGGGTACTAGAGAATTTGATCCAAAATTTAAAAGTTTGTCGAGAAAAAGAAGTGGAAAAAGACACTTCTTCAAAAAAATGATGAATAAATGACAAAAAAAAAGAATGACATTGTAAGAAGGATCACAAATCTCTAGTACCAACAAAGAGGTATGATGAATGTGGAAGAACTAGGAACCTAACTCCAAAGGTTTAACCCTACTTTCCTAAATACACCCTACCTTAACATAAGCTAAGTTACAACCGAAAAAGCCCGCTAAATGTGTGTGTTGTGATTTCCATGATTATCACTATTAGAACATAATCAAGCTAAGTTTAATTGATTTTGCATGTTGATTGAGTGTTAACCCTGTCAATTGAGTGAGTTAAGTGAGCTGAGAGATAGGTTGAGTACTAGTTATCCTTGAAGACGTTTTCTGAAATTGCTGAATGGAAGTTAGAAGCCGGAATAATGGTCAAGTAACTATAAATATATGGTGATGTTCAATTGTTATTGTGTGACTTGTTGTCTATTGAAATGTGATGTTGCGGGTGAGTTGCTCGAGGACAAGCAACGATTCAAGTTTGAGATTGTGATGACAGTCCATCATTACATATAATCAGTCGAAGAATTAGGGAAAACCGAGCGAAAAAAGAGCCAAAATATGAAGAAAGACCCAAGAATGAGTGAAAAATATCAAAGTATGGAAGAATGGGACTTAGTGAGAATTTTGGTGAAAAAGGGTGAAAAAACACGCAACTACTGGAATAATCACATGCATCATCGTGTGCGGGATAAAGAAGCAAAAGGTTTATCGCGTGCGTGATGCTTCCATAATACGCGCGATGATGGCTTTTTCTGGATTTTTTCTGACGCATTCTGATAGCTTTAAAAGGGGATTTTCTACACTTTTACAAGGGTTACAGAATTTGGCATTGGGAGCACAATTTTACAGCATCAGAGGGTGATTTTGAGAGCATTGGAAGCCATTGGAGGCCAATCATTCAAGGGAATCCATATGTTATTCATCTTTATTCAATTGGTATTGTAATTTTCACTATGTGTAGCTAAATTCTCCTAGGTTAGTTTGTGTTATGATGAAATTTATTCAATCTTGTTGGCATTATATGTCGGTTTGACTTTGTATGAATCTTTTGAATTATAATTTTATTCAGTTGTTTCTTATGCTTAATGCTTATTATTTGAGATACTCTGTTAATGTGTTGTTAGATACATAGGGATTCCTGACCTGTAGCCTATGTATTGGATCTAGGGCAACTATTGTACTTAAGTCAGTTGAATAGGGATAGGAGACTGCGAGTAGTGGCACAGGGAATTAACGGTTTGTACATCGCCTAACACTGCTTACGATGGCAGACTAAGGATAGAAAGCTCCGAGTAATTGTTAGTGAGTTATTTCGTGGGGAACTGAATGTAACAGTTTTGTTAATTCTCTGTAAAATTATAAGGATAAGATCAATTCATACAAGACATTATACATCAACAAGAGGGTATAAGGGGATTCTAAAACACAACCTGGCCAATTTCGTGACATAGTTTTCTCGTTTAATTACTTTTTGCATTAAAACTTGCAAAACCCCCTTTTTTTTTACTATTTTTATTTAATATTGCAAAAATAATTGTTCTGTTCGAACATAGTCCTTGTGGGTTTGATCTTTTTATTACTGCGATATTATCAGTACACTTGTCGAGAAGTCATCAGCCACGCAATGAGAACACTTCTCCAAATCTACATTCTTTAATCCGGGAAGAACATCCATTTTGGAAAAAACATTCAGCCCTTTTCACTAATATGACTAAGTCTTTGATGCCACAAAGATGCTTCCATGTCGATAGCATTGATACCATCCCTAACAACCAAAGCTTTTGTCCAATAAAGTTTAGAACACTTTTCCCCTCTAGCCACAACCAAGTTACCTTTGTTGAGTTTCCACTTTCCATAACCAAAGTGATTATCATAACCACAATCATCTAGCATATGCACATAGATCAAATTAAAGCGGACATCTGGAGCATGTTTGGCACCTCTAAGCAACAATTTCATTCCCATGTTGGTTTGCAAGCAAACATCACCAACACCAATTACCTTAGATACACCATCATTACCCATCTTCAACACTCCAAAATCACCAGAAGTATAAGATGTGAAGAAATCCTTCCTTGGTGTAACATGTAATGTAGAACCATTGCCAACTATCCACATGCTCTCGTCTGATAAAAGGTTAACAAACTCATGATCATGAAGAATAACAAGATCATCACTAGTAGCAGTACTAACACGTTCACCATCATGATCTTCATGGTCTCTTTGTTTAGACTTACTCTTCTTGCATTTGTTATCTCTTTTCCACTAATAGTAATACTTTTATATGTGTCATGCTTTGTGACAATAATGACACTCTAGAATCTTGTATCGCGACTTGGACATGCTTATGTTATTCTCTCTACCACCCATCAGTTATTTTTATATGACTTCTCCCCTATTTTCAATGACAAGTACCTCGGGTTGAGTTGAAGAACCTTGTGCCTTCTTCTCATATCCTAATTAAGAATACCACCCTTAGCTGTTTCCAAAGAAACAACACCTCTAGAAGCAGAACATGTGATATAAACCCAAAACGTCTCCCAAAACTCTAGTAAAGATAGTAATAGAAATAGTCCAAAAAGTTCATCATCAAATTTGATACTCATTCCTGACATCTGATCAAGGAGCCCTTGAAATTCACTCAAGTGATCTGAAATAGAAGTCCCCTCCTTATACTTCAAACTTATGAAACCATTCAACAAGAACAATTTATTATTCCCTGATTTAGAGGCATACAAGGACTCTATCTTCTCCCACAAAGTTTTTGCACATGTCTCATTAGCAATATGATTATAAACATTATCTTCTACATATTGTCGAATGAAACCACATACTTGTTGATGTTCAAACTCCTATTCTTCATCAGACACAGAATCCGGCTTTACGAAACTAAAAACTGGTAAATGCAATTTCTTCACAAATAGTAAGTCTTTCATCTTGCCCTTCCATAAATGATAATTATAACCATTCAACAATACCATACTTATATTTGTATTTGACTCCATCATTCAAACAAGTAAAATAACCCTTAACCAAGAGCTCTGATGTCACTCTGATTGGAAATTAAGACACAATAACAGACCAATACACAACAAATATAAAATTCCCCAGACTTGTAGGAACCTTGAGGATCGACAACAAATATAAGACAGAAAATCGAACAAATAAAGGCACAAAAGAACACCAATATTTTTAATGTGGAAAACCCCTATATATGAGAGTTAAAACCCCGAGTCATCCAAACTAAAGAAATAACTCCATTATAAACAATTAAGAGTACAAGAGAGTCTTAAAGTGATTCATAAAATAGTGCTAACAACCGTAAATCACAAAGTAAACTAGCTTACAAATAAGAATAAAAAGTTGAAAAATTTCCCAAATCTACAGCTTCAGTGCGAAGTAGATAACTCTCACCTTATACATTGTTTTAAAATTTTGAACGGTCAAATGTTAGATACCTTCGTTGCAAACCTGCCCTCCAAATTTTAGATACCTTCGTTGCAAACCTGCCCTCCAAATTTGAGAACGATCCGACAGTTAACGTATCGGGGATCGTCGGTTTAGTGGGACTAGTTGCAGAAAAACGGGAATGAGTTTCTCTCTTATTTTCTCTCTTTTGAATCCTTATTTTCATTCTATCTCTCTCAACTCTAAATTAATCATCTCCACTTAAATAAGTGATACAAATGGGCTAATCATATTTGGGTCTTTCTCCACATAGGAAGGGAGCCCAAACCCAATAATCTAATCCTTCAGAAGCTTTATAATCGTTTGTCTCCTTGGAAAGGAAAAGTGATTTCTTTAGGGGGTCGAGTAACTCTCTTTAACTTGGTTTTAAATTCGATACTGATCTATGACTTTTCCTTCTTCGAATACTTGAAGCTAGTCCTTCTAGATAATGCGAATTCAACGACCTTTTTTATAAAATGGTGTAGAGAATAAGAGGAGAATTAATTGGATCGCTTGGTCTTTAATTTGCAAATCTAAATCTAATGGTGGCTTAGGAGTCAGGAATGGGGAGTGTTTCAATGGTGCTTTACTGTCTAAATGGAGTTGGAAAATTTTTATCTGATTTTTCAGCTCCTTGGTACCCTCAGTTGGATTTTAAATATGGTGATTTAAATAGTCAAATGTTGACCTTATCATGGTTTATACCGAACAACAAATCCTTGATTTCGTGGAAAAATTTAAGGTCTCTTCTAGGTTCTTGGGGAGGAGAAGCGATATGGTTCGGTAACAACATTGTCATTAAGCTTGGGAATGGGTTGGACATTGATTTTTGGAGGAATAAGTGGATAGAGGATGGTTATTTGATGTTGCAGTTACCCTTTATGTTTCAATTGGACCAGGCTCGTAGGTTCTCAGTAGGAAACGTAGGCTATTGGTAGAACAACACTTGGATTTGGAATCAGAATTTTGGTTTGGTGCCCTGCAATTTCAAGCTAGATCAGAATGGATGGATCTCCAAAATATCATATATCATGTTCATCCTTTACTGGAGGTTGATGATAAGTTTCTTTGGTGGTGCGACCCCACTAGATTTTCAGTTAAGTCCGCTTATGCAAGGTTGGATGCCATTTCGTCTAATGTACTTCTTATTGATTTGAATTTTTCTTGTTCTCTAAAGGTGGTTTGGAATTCTCTTGGTTCAAGTAATATCAAAGTTTTTGCTTGAAGACTTCTCCTAAACAAGCTTCAAACTAGAGTGGAACTAGCAAATTGCAGGGTTTTAAGTAGAACTCACAACTTGGTCTGTCTTCTTTGTCTCGGCCCAGAAGAGACACATATTCATCTTTTCCTTCGTTGTCATGTGGCTTCTGATCAAGTATGGGCAAGCATTTTATACTGGCTAGGTGTTGATAGGTTTTCTTCAGCAACAAGATTCGTCGAGCATTTGACAACTTTCTCCAGAGCCATGAAACTGAAAGGTAAATTTCTGAATAAATTGCGTTTTCTTTTCTGGTTTGCTGTCATTTGGTCATTGTGGTTGGTTAGGAACAATATTCTCTTTAAGGGCTGTCATAAAAGAGTCATGGAAATGGTGATGTTGGCAAAATATTTCAGTGAGACTGGTTTCAGAGCTTATTCAAAAGGTCAACTATTAGTCAACAAAAGTAATTGATTTCAAAATCCTGTGTTCTGGTTTGATTTTGGTCGAGTTTATTTCGTGCTTTTTTAATTTTTTCGATTGACTTTGTATTACGGGTTGAATACCCATTGTACTCTATTTAATACTACATCTTTACATATAAACAAATAGTATCATTTATATTTTTGGACACAACAATTAGGATTAATAACTCTAATTGTTTATAGTATTTTGTTAATAATTTGTGTAGTTTTATAAGTTTATTTAAGGAGAAAAAAGTATTAATTTATATAAAATATTTTTTTGACTTTTTATATATTACGAAAAAAATTAAATAAATAAGATATGTTAGTAAAAAAAATCTATTTTAAAAATGTTCTTATAAAAATTGACAGAAAATATTCAAAAACAAAAGAAAAATTTAAACTTAATATTTGTGAAAATTAAACCCTCTTAAGATTATTAACTAAATTAAAAAGAGCATCATTGTCTTTGAATTAACTTTTGAGAAAATTGAAGTTTGAAGTAGTGATATTTAGCCAAAAAAAGCAATGTTTTAAATCCGGATCGGTCATTAACTCGGTTAAATTACTGGGTTACTAGGTCAGTGGTCGGACTAGTGGATCATTGGTCGGACCGCATAACTTATAATTCAATTAATATAAATTAAAAAAATTTATGAAATAAAATTCTTGACAAAAATTTCATAACTATAAAATATATGAAAAAAAATCTATGAATTTATTCATGCAAATAAGTTGAATAAGAGTTTTAAATAAAATTTAAACTTTCAAACATAACAATTTATTGATGCTTATAAATTAAAAAAATAAGAAAAATAATAGTACGATATAATACTACTATAAACCAATAAACTAATATAGAACGTAAACAAATATTATTCTCTATATAAATAATTAAAAATAAACGATAGAGTTGAAAATAAAAATCTATGAATAGAAAAGTTAATAAAAATAATCTCACTTTTACTTAAAAATAATAATGAAATTAATAAATGAAAAAATTAATAAAATAATGTGTTTTTTACTTAAAAATAATAGTAAGATTTATATTGAAAATAATATGAAAATTTAATTCCATTTTCTTCTATAATATAAACTATTTTTTTTCTTTCAAATAATAAGATTTATAGTGAAAATAACGTGCAAATATAATTTCATTTTTATTTTGTAACATAAAACTTTTGTTAATTTATAAATAGAATTTCATTTTTTTTTTGTAATATTATTATAAATAAGCTAAAGTATTGGATTTTTTTTCAAAAATAAATAGGATTTTAAAACAATGGCACCAAAACTTAACAAAATAAATATTGGAGGATTAAAATTTTAATTAAGTTAAAAAAACATAAAATGATTAATCCGTCGAATCAAAAAACCCACTCAAACAAGTGATCTGATCGGGTCATACCGGTTTACACCAGATTAATTGCAACTATATTCTGATAATTTTATCAGACCGCTCTATCATCTAATTCACAGTCTAACCGGTCTAGTTTTAAAACACTTTAAAAAAATTAGTATACCCAAGTTATCAAAATTATCGAAAGTTGCTTTGTGAGGACTAATTAAACAGGAAAATCATCTATATTAATCATATAGTTCATAATAATATAGCCATTACAATCCCTTGCTGACAATTTATATTTATGAATCTACTAGTTTATTATTTTATTTTTCTTCTAGTAGGTCTAGTTTCAACCTCTATTTGATAACAATGAACTCTAGTGGTCTAGTTTCAACCTCTACTAGCTTTAAGGTTGAACATGTTTGTCATGTTTCTGATGATATAATATAATATTAGGATGAACATCAAAGTCCCTAACAAAAAAATCATCTTCTTTTTCTTCACTTGGAACTTGCTTGTCATGTTTCTGATGATATAATATGATATTAGGATGAACATCGAAATCTTTAACAAAAGAATGATCTTCTTTTTCTTGAACTGGAACTTTAATGAGGTTTTTAATTGCTTCTGGCATAGGTTGCTCATTCATCTTATTCTTCCAATACTCTCCCAAATCCTTTCTTCCATAGCTCATGTTAGCAACCTACCAAATCAATTTAAACAAAATATCATAAACATATTCAAAACTTTTAAAAAAAAATGCATATATTTGATTCCAAGTTAGTCAAGAAAAAAATTAAAAAATTAGATATTAAAATTGATTTATTTTTCCACATTTATAACATTGCAAAAGGAATTAAACTTTTATAGAATTTCTTGAGAAAGAAAGCTTACCATGAGAAGAGAGAAGACAATGAAGAAAACTTGAATGGACTTCATTTTTTTCTTGATTATTATATTTATTTTTGAATGAAATAAGTGACATGGTATGGTGTGTCTATATATAACCAGAGTCAGGTGCATTGATACTTGTGATGTCAATTTAATAAATTCAAAGACTTTTATATTAATTTGATTATACTGTAGTACCAACCAAGTGAAGTCATATTTTGTCAATTAAGAGAATTATTATGAAATTTATGTCCACTATCTGCATGTGGACAAAATAAAATGACACCGACCAAATATGTATTTATTGTATTTCAATGTTTCATCCTTTTATTTAATTAAATCAAACTCAAAAAAATAAATCAATTTTAATTATATGTGTTTCGTACATTTAATATAAAAAATAATTTTATATATATTGTGTTCTATAGCATTATACATTCATTAGAGACGTGTGTATATATTCAATTGTTGTGCTTTATGCAATTCTTATGTTTTAAGTACTTCACTAGAAGAGATCACATGATTCATGTGTAAGAACCACTTTTCTCTTTTAAAATTTGTTTGTGTATGAATCATTTTCCACTTCTTCCTTATTAAAAATTAGTCATTAAAAATTGGTCATACAAAATATGTTGCTATTAGTGACATGTTTTCCACGCTGCAACAGCTAAAATCATGTCACTACATGTTTTTTGCGACGTGCCCATTTACGTCGCAGGAGAGCGCGTGGCAAATTGTTGTGACGTTATTTTCATGTCACTAATTTGCCACGTGATTTTCACGTCGCAAATAGTTTGATGGAAAACATTGCAGACAAAGTCAGAGTAGGTGTGCAGAAAGTGTGCAGAAATTGCAGTAAATTATTTGCGACGTGATATTCACGTCACTAATTAGTGACATGTTTTTCACGTCGCTAAAATTGTGACATGCATTTCACGTGGCTAACTTATATTATTTTTAATATTTACGTTGTATTTTGCGGCGTGATTTTCACGTCACTAATTTGTGACAGGAATTTCACGTCGCTAAAGTTGGTGTTTTAATTGTTTAAAATTTCTGATTATTATATATAATTCAATATTAATAAATATATAAATTAAATTTAAATTTAATATTAATAAAATTTAGTAAATTCAATATTATAAATCAAATTTATAAAATTAATAATTCAATATTACTAAATATATAAATTAATAAACTTAATATAATGAAATTAATAAACTAAAATTTAAATTAAATATGTCTAAATATAATATATAAGTATAAATTCAGTACACAAATTAAAAACTAAAAAGAAAATAAAAACAAGACTAAATATTTGGTTCATCCGGGTCGGAATAGTAGACATCATCATCTTGGTTGTCATTATTTATCGATTGACCACCATCGTTGCGATTTCCACCAAATGCTTGCATAAATTGCCGCATTTGCTCCTCCATATCAGCCTGCCTCTTCGCCATTGTCTCCATTATTGCGTCTGTTTGGGCCTTCAATGTCGCCTCCATTTGGGCCTTCAATGCCGCCTCACGTTCCTCTGACTCGCGTCTAGTCAATTGTCTTATCGTTTCTACCTGCTGCGGTGTCAAATTTGTTTGACGTGACCCTCCTTCACCGTCCATAGCTCTTTGATACAGATTTCTATCCCCACTCCTCAAGGTGCCCGCCAAATTTCCACCACCAAAAAAGCACCCGTTATCCCCCTTTCCCCCAATAGTTTGACTCCAAATATAGAAATCCACATCTGGATGAACCGGTTGTCCTGGAGGAGGAGTATACTGAGGATTATGGGTCAGAAATTCTGCCATCCTGACCTGATAATCGTCCTACACATACAATTAAAAAAATCAAGGTAATATAAGTTAAATTAAATTAAATTAAATAAAAATAAAGAATAAAACAAATAGCCACGTGATTTTAATGCCACAACTTATCAGTTGCCACGTGATTCTAATGCCACAACATCTCACTTGCCACATGAAAATCCTGTCACTAAGTTGCTAACAAATTAAAAAAAAAATAAACAACATAAATTTACTTACCAAAGCATTTTTTGTACGCTCGTCAACAAAATCCCCTGATTTCTTTGTCCGAGTTTGGGTAACCAGCTCAGTCATCAGTGGTTGTCTCCCCAAACGCTTAGCCTAAATAATAAACTTAACTTAAATTAATAATATATGTTATAAATCAAAATATGACTTTAAAAAGTGGTAATAATTACCATGCGTCGAGAATGCTCAGCAGTACTAATACTTCCAATAGCATTAAGGCAACCCCCTTTTTCTGATGCCCTCATCTTCTTTCCATTTTCAGATTTAGCCTTAAATTCATCCGATTCCCAATACTTAAGAAGATCATCAAAAATTTCTTTGCCTATCCATTTGGGACGGATGCCCAACAGTAAAAAACGCTCTCTAGCACGTCGTAGCATGTCAGAAAGTTGTCTTGAACTCCTGCCAAAGTAATTTTTTTTTACTTTTTCATGGTCCAGTGGATCCCAAACACATTTCGCCTGCAATGTTGTATGACATTAAAATAAATAGTTAGATAAATTATAACAATAATAAAAATAGTCATTTAAATAACAATACCTTAACAAATAAATTAATGATACCTGAAATTGCGTAAACCATGCGTCTTTATCCTTAACTTCTCTAAAAGTCTTATACAATTTCTTATAATTCTGCTGAATTATATAGCTTATAACATTGGCAGCAGTCCGACTCGGTCCAAAACTAAACAACAATAATTGAATTAGCATTAATTATATAAAATTATATTTAAAATGGAAATGTGTACTTATAAATAAAAATCAATAAATAAGAAACTTACGAGTTTCCTTCAGGCCAAATCCAAAATCTCCCATCAATGGTAGTAATCTCACTCGGATCATCATCCCCTCGAAGATCTCTCCCATCTATCTCATCATCGTCCACACCAATATCACCATCACCCACCTCTGCATGATCATCGGGCGCAGGTACATGTGTGGGATGTGGGGTGCGACCAGTCTGTGTGGGTCGTGAAGAGGTGGATCCTCCAGTCTGCTGGACGAATGGGGGCATCTGTGTAGGAAGTGGGGTGCTGGATCCTCCAGTCTGCTGGACGGATGGGGGCATCTGTGTAGGAAGTGGGGTGCTGGATCCTCCAGTCTGCTGGACGAATGAAGGCATCTGTGTGGGAAATGGAAAACTGTATCCTCCACTCTGCTGGAAGGATGAGGGCACCTGACCCTGCTGGAATGGAAAACCAGGTGGCCTAACAAAAGATGGGGCCCCAGATGGGCTAATAAAAGACGAACTCCCAGATGGGAACTGAAGAGGATACTGGGAGGAGAGTAATGGCGTAAAAGGCTGAGTACTATCAATGGACATAGGATGAACCTGAGTCTGCGGGGGAGGACACATGGCAGAGTAAGGTGACTGACATACTACTACCCTTGTATGCTTGGACTTCTTACCAGTATCCTTAGGTGGCATTTTACCTATTTATAGAGAATACACATATACTCATTAAGTAAAATGACAAGAAACATTTCTCAATAGTTGGTTCATTAAGTAAAATTACAAGAAACATTTCTCATATATTCATTAACTCTTTCAATAGATGGTTCATTAAGTAAAATTACAAAATACATTTCTCATTTGATACATATTCACTATTCTAAATTGTCATGCTCGTCATCCATATCATCCTCGTCATCTGATGTGATATTATCCTCGGATCCAGAATCATCATGACCTTCATCCTCATCAACTTGATGCCCATCAACCATTGTATCAGACAAACTTGTCGTGTGTTCATCTGGAATCACATCGTTAATTATATCAACTTCATCAACTTGGTAAGCAAGATCTTCCACTAGATCGTCAGTTTCAATATGACCCAATGGTTTTGTTTTTATTACAACGCAACACCCTCGTTTACGTGGCACAAATGAAGGATAAGGAACATAATAAACTTGCCTAACAATATTTGACATTATGAAAGGGTCATACTCTTTGTACCTCTGGTCCATTTGAATCTCAACAGTACCATATGTCTTATCTATTTTTGTGCCTCTAGTTGGATCATACCATTCACAATAAAACAAGACAACTTTATTTTCCGAGTCCAAGTAGTTGTATACTAACTCATAGATATGTTTAACAAAACCATAGAAGTCATCTTCACCACCATCTGTAACTCCTTTCACAAATACGCCATTGTTTATGGTCTTTTTCCCTTCAGTCCATTCCTGTGTGTGAAATTTATATCCGTTCACGAAATATGTGTGCCATTTATTTGCGCTTTGACGAGGGCCGTTAGACAAGTTTCTCAAATGGAGTATTTCTGGAGTCAGTGCAACAACCATATTCAACTTCTCCTTGAACCATGTTGGAAATTGAGCATGACTGACACCAGATGTTGATTGTACACCGGTCCTATGAAAATAGGCGTTGTTAAATTCCCTAAAAAAAATCACACTATTAGTTTCAAGGTAATAAGTTTTATATTCACACTGTAACAAAAATTAAAAAGTTGGGTTAGACTTACTCAAGATATGGTTTAACTTCAACACAATTGATCAAGACATGAACGTGTGCGGATTGCATTTCTTGTTGGGTCAACCAATGCTCACCCTTCTTTCCAGAGGGACGACCTGGAAGCCCAAAGACTGATAAGGTGTACTGACTTCTTTCGATAACATTTACAGGATTCCTTATGATTCTTGGAGTTAACATCAAGTGCTTGAAATAGTGACTGCAAAAATGTGAAGTTTCTCGATGCAGGTAATGTGCACATATTGATCCTTCAACTCTAGCTTTATTTTTCACTGATCGCTTTGAATCACCCATGAACCTTTCAAACAGATACATCCACCTATATTGAACAGGTCCTCCTAGATAAGCTTCATATGCAAGATGCATAGGTAGATGTTCCATGGAGTCAAAAAAACCAGGTGGAAATACTTGTTCCAACTTATAGAGAATGACTGGAATATTTTGGTCCAACTTAATGATGTCATCCACTCTTAAAGCTGACGCACAAATATCTCTAAAAAAATGACTAATTTCAGTAAGTGGATTAAGCACATGTTTGGGCAGAGAACCGAACGCAATTGGTAGCAATTGTTCCATAAAAACATGGCAATCATGACTTTTCATACCATGCAACTTCCCAGTGTTAACGTCGGCACACCTTGCTAAATTTGAAGAATACCCGTCGGGCATTCTCAAACCTTTTAACCATCCACAAACCGCTTTAGCTTCTTGGGGGGTCAGACTGAAACAAGCCTTAGGTTTAAATAATTTTCCATTTGGTTGAGGCTTTAATTCCAACTCTTTCCGATTACACCAAATTTCCATGTCTTGTCTAGCCTTCACATTATCTTTTGTTCTATCTTTAACATCCATCACTGTGTTAAATACATTATAAAAAAAAATCTTCTCAATATGCATAACATCAAGATTATGGCGCAACAAATTATCTTTCCAATACGGGAGGTCCCAAAATATACTTCTTTTTGTCCAATTGTGTGTGACCCCATATCCTTCAATTCTACAGGCTTTGCCAGTTTCTGTAAACTTTGGAAGTTCGCAAACTTGGTTCCATATAGCAACTGGTGACAATCGAGGCGGAGGCAGATCTGTTACCCGTTCATCTTTTTTGAAATTTGTCTTGTTTTTTCTAAAGGGATGATTTGATGGCAAGAATCTGCGGTGACAGTCAAACCACGAGCTTTTCCCCCCTTTATCCAATGTAAACGCCTTGGTGCTTTCCATGCAATGTGGACAACCCATTCTGCCATGCGTACCCCAACCAGACAACATGCCATATGCTGGAAAGTCGTTAATGGTCCACATCAAGGCAACTCGCATTAAAAAGTTTTGTTTACGGGATATATCATAAGTCAATTCTCCATTAATCCACAACCTCTTCAAATCATCAATTAAAGGTTGTAAGTACACATCAATTCCGACTTTTGGACTCGACGGCCCTGGAATGACACACGTCAAAAACATGTATGGTTTTGTCATGCACATCTCAGGAGGGAGATTGTAAGGGGTTACAATGACTGGCCAACAAGAATACGCACTTCCAGACGCTTGGACATATGGAGCAAAACCATCAGAGCATAATCCAAGCCTGACATTCCTAGGTTCCGCGGCAAAATCGGGATGTACCTCATCAAAGTGCTTCCATGCATGGCCGTCGGATGGGTGTCGCATAGTGCATGGGCTTGTTTTGTTTGTATGATGCCATGTCATTTGACTTGCACTGTGCATTGAAGAAAACATTCTTTTTAACCTTGGTATTATCGGAAAATAAAACATGGACTTTACTGCTACACGCTTTTGCTTACTATTAATGGCTCTACTGCGAACTTTATATCTTGGACTCTGACAAAACTTACATTCCTCCAACGATCCATCTTGAGTACCAAACTCATTGTCATAAAACAACATGCAACCATTAATGCAACAATCAATCTTTCTTACTCTTAAACCTAACTTTGACACCAACTTCTTTGCATCATAGAAACTCGCAGGCAAGTTGTCTTTTATTGCAGTTGAGTCCAACATCATTTTTGCAAAGTGCTCCAAACACTGATCAGGAACATTCCAATTTGACTTGGTGGCCAATAATCTCACACACATTGACAGCTTTGAGTCTGAAGACCCCTCAAACAACGAAGTATTCATCTCATTCAACAACTGATAAAATCTTTGTGCTTCCTCATTCGGCAACTCTTCCCCATCAAAATCTTCTGGTTGATCATAAGTCACGTTAACACCAAAAACATCCTCAACCATGTCACCGATCAAATTAAAGTTTTCCTCAAATTCCATAGGCGGTTCCATAGGCGGTCGACTATTTGAAGCATGCGTGTTACTAGTCTCTGGTACGTTACTCGGCAGTGTTTCACCATTATACGTCCAAACCCAATAATTTTCAATGAAGCCTCTTCTATGCAAATGACGTGTTATTTCCTCTGGGTCACTAATTATATATCTACATCCACATTTAAGACAAGGACACCTAACTCCTCCTTCGCTTCGACAACATTCATGAGCAAACGTCCACGTGATAAAACCATTAACTCCTTCTATAAAATTGGGTTTAAGTGCGCGCCTCCCTGGATATAGTCTATCGTACATCCAACTACGATAATACCGATAGTATTCCATTTACTGCAAATTTATATAATCAATACCTTTTTAATTAGAAATATTAATTTAATCAACTAAACATAATTATATATAAATGTATATATTGTTCTTATTCTTACTACTAAATATATATAATATGTTTACATTTTTGTTTTTTATATATATAAATAAAAAAATAAATATATATAATATGTTTACATTTTTGTTTTTTTATATATATAAATATATAAAATAATTTTGTATTATAAAATAACATTTATATATAATTCCTTTTTTTTCATATATATATATATATATATATATATATATATATATATATATATATATAAATATATAATTGTGTTTTTATATTAAATAACATTTATATATTATATATTATTCTTATTTTATAACATATATAAAAATTTATAACATTTATCTATTATATATAATTTATATAGTTAAAATAGAATTTAAATATATATAATTATATATAAATATAAAAAATAAATATATATATAATATGTTTACATTTTTCTTTTTTATATAAATAAATATATAAAATAATTTTTTATTTAAAATAACATTTATATATTATATATTATTCTTATTTTATAACATATAAAAAACAGAATTTAAATATATTATTCTTATTTAAATAACATTTATATATTATATATTATTCTTATTATATAATTCTGTTTTTATATAAAATAACATTTATATATTATATATTATTCTTATTTTATAACATATATAAAAATTTATAACATTTATCTATTATATATAATTTATATAGTTAAAATTAAATTTAAATATATATAATTATATATAAATATAAAAAATAAATATATATAATATGTTTACATTTCTGTTTTTTATATAAATAAATATATAAAATAATTTTTTATATTTATAATATAGTTTTTTTATATATTATATATTATTCTTATTATATAATTCTGTTTTTCTATAAAATAACATTTATATATTTATAAAACAGAATTTAAAAATATTTATATATATAATTCTTATTTAAAATAATATTTATATATTATTCTTATTTCTGTTTTATATATTTATATATTACCCTATATAATTCTGTTTTAAAATAATATTTATAAAACAGAATTTAAAAATATTATATAATTCTGTTTTAAAATAATATTTATAAAACAGAATTTATATATTTATATATTACCCTATATTATTCTTATGTCTTAAAATAATATTTATATATTACCCTATATAATTCTGTTTTATAATTTATATATTATTCTTATTTAAAATAATATTTATAAAACAGAATTTAAAAATATTAAAACACAAAATATATATATATATATATATATATATATATATATATATATATATATATATATATATATATATATAATATTTACATTTTCGTTTTTTATATATATAAATATATAAAATAATTTTGTTTTATAAATTCACATATATATATATATATATATATATATATATATATATATATATATATATATATATAATTCTGTTTATATATATATATATATATATATATATATATATATATATATATATATATATATATATATATATATATATAATTCTGTTTTTATTTAAATAACATTTATATATAAAACAAATAATAATCATTTTCATAAATTATACATAATCATTTTCAGAAATTATTCATAACCATTTTCAGAAATAATAACACAATAAAAAATTATACATAACCATATTTATATATTTTCATACCATATTCAAAAATTATAAAACAAATAATAAAACAAATCTAAAAAATAAATTGCTAAAAAATACCTCTTGAAGCTTTCAATCCACTCTTTTTTTCTCTCTTAATCTTCAATCTTCAATCTTCAATCGATCTTCTTCTATATAACATCACACAAAATAATATTAATAATACCCAAAACAAATATAAAAAAACGAATTAAAATTTTAAAATAAGCTACATAAAATTAAATGAAAGACATACCTATAAAATTTTGGAATGGATAAGAGAAAATTTTTTGCTTCTGCTTTGAAGAAGAAGAAAGGAAGAAGATGCAGAGGAAATATGGGTTTCTGGTGGAGGAGAGGAAAAACGAAAAGGAAAATGAAAGAGGAAGGGTTACGGAGAAGAGTTAAAGGCGTTGTTATATAGACCTATTAGCGACGTGAATATCACGCCGCAACTTTGCCACGTGATATTCACGCCGCAAAACACCAACGGTAATAATTTTGGCCCCACTCCCTACAAAAGGCTGTTCCTTTCAAAAATGAAAATTTTGAATTGCCCACTCAAAACTTTGCGTCGTACATTCCACGCCGCAAATTTTTTTTTCTCCAAATTTTGAACATTAAAACTTTCTGCACGCACAGGCTTTAAGCATAAAATAATTAATTAATTTGTTGCGGCGTGTTTTCCACGTCGCAAATATTTTTTTCAAATTTTAAAGTCTGATCACATCTGACCACCCATGTGCTAATCTAACTTTATTTATTTTATTATTAAATAAGGGAGCGACGTGATTTCCACGCCGCAACAAGCTTTTATTTGCCACGTTAGAATCATGTCACAAAATCACGTGGCTATCTCCAACATTTCTTGTAGTGTTAAAAATATTGAAAATACAAAAAAATAGAGAATTTTGTGTTGAAAAATAAATTTTAAACCTTTTAGAAGTCAATACACAATTTACTAAATCAAATTTTTAAGAGGACAAGTTAGTTTTTTTTTCAAAAATATTTTAAAAAATAAAGAAAAAAAATGATATTTTGACCAATAACATAAATTTTTTTTGAAGTCTAATTTGTTGTCAAACAGTAACGGTAGGATAATATCATCCATTGAATTTGTTAGAACAATTTATATTTATTTATTAAATATTAGATATACATCATTTAGTTTAAGTCGTAAGATCGACAAAGTCTTAACCTCGGGGTTAAATATCTTTTTAATCCCTGGTCATTTTCACTTTTAGTCTTTTAAAAATTTCCTTTAAAAATGATTCTCTTAATATTTTCCATCCACACTCTTAATCTCCCATGTTAATGGCCGTTAACAGAAACTAAAGTGGCATGACACGTAAATTTTTTTGATGATTGAGCATACACGTGACAATTTCAGCGTGGCAAAAATAATGACGTGGATGTCACGTGACAATTTCTTATTTTTTTTATTTTTTTATTATATTAATTAAAATTATTGTTGGAAATCAACCACAACCTATGGTAATTCTTCATTCAATCTTGATCTCAAGATTGATCACAAACCACACAATACGTAATGACAATGAGGAATATGAAGAACAAGAACAGCAAGGAAGAAAAAAGAGGGAGGAAAAATATTTGGAGGAGAAGTGTTACCCACGAACCGTGAGATTTCTGTTTCTATTGTACTTTCACTGCTAACCGCAACTGTGAATTGAATACAATCATCTAAATTACAATGCAAGGATACTCCTATATATAGATTTAGATTTACAAAGGTCCAAAACTCTAAAGCTCAAAATATCAAATCTAATCTAAATCATATCTGAATCAAATCAAATCAAATCTAAAATGAATCTGTCGAAACACCTTCGACAACTCGACACAAAGCTATTCGACACTAGAATGATTCGACTTCGACACTATGAATTACATTTAACAATTATAGCAATGAAAAGTATATCGCTAATACGTCGCTAAGATGAATATCATAAATAAACCCAAAATTCGTAGTTATTCCATAGCTAATTCCTATTGGATGAAAGTTTATAACCGTATAAGTATCTCTCACACAAAATTTGAGTTTTTTTTACATGAGATAAATTCAATTATATTCCAATGTTTGCGTTGTTTACGTTTCATAAAAAATCGATGCTTAAATAATTCATATTTAATTTATCTCATGTCAAATAAATTTAAATTTTTGTGGGAAAGATCATTATAATGTGATAAACACTCATGAAAAAATTAAAAAAAAAAACAAAGTTTAGGTCATAATAATGATTTTTCGCCTCTAGAAAAAAATACATTTATATGTTTTTCGATTAAAAAATTAAAATAAATCAAGACTTATTTGGAATGTCATGAAATTTTGCATATCCATTTTATGTATTGTTATATAGGTCTCTGCAAAATATTATCTCAAAACTCAATCATATACCAACGTTTGCGTTGTTTCTATTTCATGGAAAATCAGCGTTAAAAAAAATCATATTTAATTCATCTTAAGTAAAAAAAAAATTATTTTTTTGTGTGAGAGATCCTTATAAGGGTATAAACTCTCACGTAAGAAATCATGAAAAAAAAAACGAATTTTAGGGTATAAAAATTGTATGTTTAAATTAGTTAGGAATTAGCTACAAATTATGCGTTTATAATTTTAGCGACAGATTAGCGTCGGACTTTCGGTCGCTACAATTTTAATTAATATAAAAAAAATGAAAGAAATTTCCACGCCGCATCCACGTCATCATTTTTTGTCATGCTGACATTGCCACGTGTATGCTCAGTCATTAAACAAATTCCACGTAGCATGTCACGTTAGCTTTTATTAACAGCCGTTAGCATGAGATACCAAAAGTGTGGATGAAAAATATTAAGAGACTCATTCTTTGCAAAAAAAATTATAAAGGGACTAAAAGTAAAAATGGTCAAATTTAGAGAGATTAAAAACATATTCAACGATTTCAACCCTAAAAAATATGTTTATTTGAAGAAAAAAATACAACATATCCTTTTGTTAAATTCTTGCACCATGTTTAATATATTGAAAAAAAACTTGAATGCATTTTTTATCTCCATATTTTGATGTTTTTTAATGTTTAGTCATTCCATTTCAAAAATCAACTTTTTCTCCATAAACTTTACATCACTTGCGATTTTGATGACCCCCTCCAATATTGCATACATGGCAATGCTGATTGGGACAAAAAAGTTGTCTTTGATGAGTTGCCAATAATGACTATGATTATTTATTATTTAAACAAATATTTTTGGATTTTAAATAAAGCCCAATTATTCAACCGACAATTTCATATCATATTCTGTTTGTTTCCAATATATAAACACTAATGTTTTCTTTGAAGAAAACTATGTGGGACATAAATACAGCAGGTGGAACAATTTAATGATAATGCAGCAAGTGGAACAACACAGAATATTTAAGAAATGAAGAGAAACCATTATCAATGTCATGTCTTTATTCTTGTTCAACTTCAACAATATTCTAGTAGATTCATAAACATTAGCTAGAGTTCTTGCAAATGCAACTCTTTAATATTTAACAACACAAAATATTTAAAAATTAGCCTTCAAAACTAACAACATCGCATATTTAATATAATCCATAAACAAACATTAGTATTTGGATTCATTATTTGATGAGAATAAGGTATATATAATAGTCAATTTCATGCAGAGCTTCTATACTTGAGAAAGCTTCAAAATTAGATGAAACTGCCACCACGTCCTCTAATCTTGCAGCAATATCATAATCTTGGAAATTGCTATGCTGTTACTTTGTGGAATATTGAAAAATTTTGATTTGAAAACTATTGCAAAATGTATTAAGTATAGATTTCATAACTGTGAACAAATTAACTGGTTGCACTTCCTCAGCATTCTAAATTTGTTACTGTAATGATGAAGGTTTTGGATGATGAAGGTTGCTCTGGTTTTCTCTCACAAGACATTAATGATGAAGGTTGATATGATTTTCTCTCACAAGACATTAATGTCTTAAAGTTTGTTGTTGATGAAGAAGAAGAGTTATAGAATTGGTGCAACAACTTCAAGTGGTAAGCTGAGTCCTACATTGCTTAGATTGTAATTTGTTTAAGTGCTTATATATGTTACATTAACCTCAACATGTAATTAGTATGTTGGGATGACATGCCATGAAATGGGCTACGGCCTAACATATATTTTTCATAATTTATTAATTGTTATCCGATTGATTATTAATTAATTCTTAAAAAATAAATTATCCTAATCATCCATACCACTTCATTAAAAATTTATTTATGGGGACTATGGAGATCCCAATGGTAGTAAAATTGAGGGACTAAATGTTAGAGTTACTTATATTTCAATGGTAATGTAAAGAGGAAGAAGAAGATATACTAAGAACAGAGGAAAAGAATTTAGCAGCAAGACTGTGTATTTTCACTTAGCAGAAAAATGGATATCACTTACAACAATCATCAAATAGCAGTTTATATGTAATGGACTATTTACACTAAGCCTAATATCTACACTAAGCCCAAAAGTATTGAATTACAATTTAACATCCCCCCTTAGGTTCGAATCCTACTAGGTCTCAGGTTCGAATCCTACTAGGTGCAGTCAACTCTTGTGTGGGCCAGTCCATACGGAGCTTTGCTTTGGCTTGAAATGGGGCCCCCGCTAGTGGACGGTGGGTATTGGTCCCTCTTGGATTAGTCGGGCGCAAGGCCGGATACCAAGATTTCCCAAAAAAAAAAAAAAAAAATCCCCCCTTAATTCAAAACTGTTACATTGAGACAACATTCAACATTCTTCTCAATTTCTTGAATCTTTCACTGTTCAGTGGCTTGGTCAAAATGTCTGCTATTTGTAGTTCAGTCTTGCAATGTCTGAGCTTGATTCTTCCCTTACCAACTTGGTCTCTAAGGAAGTGAAATTTTGTGTCAATATGTTTGCTCCTACCGTGTGATACAGGATTCTTGGCCAAATCTATTGCTGATTTGTTATCTACCAACAACTCCACTGCTTCTTCATTCCAAATCCTCAGTTCTTTGAGTAGTGCAGTCAACCACAAAGCCTGACAAGCAGCTGAGCATGCTGCTATATACTCTACTTCACATGTTGACAGAGCTACTACATTTTGTTTCTTGGAACTACAGGATATGGGGAAACCTGCCAGCAAGAATACTTGTCCCATGGTGCTCCTCCTATCATCCATATCACCACACCAGTCAGAGTCAGAATAGGCTACAAGGTGTAACCTGTTATCTGCTGTGTTGTGACATGAGAATAGAATGCCCTGATTCAAAGTTCCCCTCAAATATCTCATTATTCTCTTGGCAGCCTTCATGTGTGAATGCCTGGGATCACTCATAAACCTGCTGATCAATCCCACACTGAAAGTTATCTCAGGTCTGCTATGACATACGTATCTTAGACTGCCCACCATTTGTCTGAATAGTGTGCCATCTACATGTCCTTCATCTTCATTTTTTGTCAACTTTACATTTACTTCAGCAGGAGTCTCTACTGATTTGCTTCCCATCATGTTGAACCTTTTCAGTACCTCCATCACATACTTTCTCTGATTCATAGTGATGCCATTTTCTGAGTATAGGAACTCAAGTCCCAGAAAATAGGACAATCTGCCTAAATCAGTCATTTCAAATTCTCCTTTGAGCTTTCCTTTGATTTCTTCTATAGCCCTTGGATTGCTGCCAGTGATGACTAAGTCATTAACATACAGACATAACATTAGTAAGCCACATTCCTCCAAGGTCTGAACATACATACCATGTTCTACTGAGCATTTTTGAAAACTAAAGCTATTAAGGTATGGGTCTATTCTTTTATTCCATGCCCTTGGTGCCTGTTTTAGACCATAGAGGGCCTTCTTCAATCTCAACACCTTTTTCTCTTCACCTCTACATTTGAAGCCAAGAGGTTGCATCACAAATACTTCTTCATCCAATGGCCCATTCAAAAAGGCAGACTAAACATCTAATTGCCACAATTTCCAGTTTTTCCAGCTGGCTATTGAGACAATTAATCTCACAGTCTCCATTCTTGCTACAGGTGCAAACACCTCATCATAGTCCAGACCCTCTTGTTGCATGAACCCCTTTGCCACAAGTCTGGCTTTGTACTTGGCTATGGATCCATCTGGCTTGAGTTTGGTCTTGTATACCCACTTGACAGCAACAACCTTTTTATCTTGGGGTAGGCTCACCATTTCCCAAGTGGCATTCTTCTCAATGCTCCTTAATTCATCTTCCATAGCTACTCTCCATACTTCTTTAGTAACAGCTTCCTAAAATGTAATAGGTTCCACATCTGCCATGAGAGCCATGTGCTGCACCAGTTTTTCTTCTTCTGTCATATGACTAACAAAATATACTTCATAGTCATTCAAGTGGATTGGAGGATGTCTTGTTCTTGTAGGCCTGCCTGTGACTCTTTGCTCTTCAATTTTAGTTACTTCAGGTTGTACATTCTCACTTTATTCTCCATCTTCCCACTCAAGTTGAATGTTGGAGCTAGCATTGTCTTTTGGTTGAGTGTCTTTCCATGATCCTGCTTCATCAAACAAAACATCTCTACTGAATATTACTTGTTGCTTCTCTGGGTTGTATAGCTTGTATGATCCAGTTGAGTTGTAGCCTACAAAGATCATTTTTTCACTCTTATCATCTAGTTTCTTCCTCCTTTGGTCTGGTACATGTCTGTAACATAGGGAGCCAAATATTTTAAAGTGTTTGACTGAAGGCTTGTTTCCTGACCAAGCCTCTTCAGGAACCATTGAGCCAAGCCTTTTGGTTGGGCATCTATTCAACACATATACTGCAGTCATAGCAGCTTCCCCCCAGAAGTTGTGAGAAAGACCTTTCTCTTTGATCATGCTTCTCACCATATTTAGGATTGTTCTGTTTCTTCTCTCTGCAGTGCCATTGTGTTGTGGTGTGTAAGGTGCAGTCACTTCATGAATTATGCCATGTTTTCTGCAGAAGTCTTCAAACTCTCCTGATGTGAACTCTCCACCACCATCTGTTCTCAGTACTTTGATTTTCTTCCCTGACTGCTTTTCCACAAGAGCCTTGAACTCTTGGAATATTTTGTACACCTCACTCTTGGCCTTGATTAAGTATATCCAAATTTTCCTGCTCAAGTCATCAACAAAGGATACAAAGTATCTATTTCCTCCTAGTGATGGTGTATCAAAGGGACCACAAACATCAGAGTAAACAACATTTAGTATTTCACTTGATCTAGAGTTGATGTGATTACTAAATGAGTTTCTAGATTATTTGCTAATCAAGCATTTCTCACAGATTTTGTTTGGAATCTCAATTAGGGGCAGTCCTGTAACCATTCCTTTTGAACCTAATTGCTTTATGTCTCTAAAATTCAGATGGCCTAATCTAAGGTTCCACAACCATGATTCATCATTTAAAATATCATCAGAGAAACATTGTGTGTCCATGGTGTTCAGGCTTACCTTGAAGGTTCTGTTTTTGGCCAAGGGTGTTTTCATCACCATGTTTCCATCTTCATCAATAATCCTTAGGAAGCCTTTTTTCAGAATTTGTTGAGAAACCTTTCTCCAACAACTGACCTAAGCTTATCAGATTCGTGGTCATGCCAGGTACATACAACACATTTGTGATCACCACCTGTTTTCCATCTTCTCTCTTAACAGTGACATCACCAGTTCCTTCAGCCTGAGTAGATCTGTTGTCTGCAAACTTTACCATACTCTTCTTTTCTGAATCAAAGTTGATTAGCCAATTTCGATGCCCTGTCATATGGTTGGAACATCCAGAATCTATATACCAAACTTCATTATTCTGCAGCTCTGGATTGGTTAACATCATAAGCATGACTGGTTGATCTTCAGCACTTGCTTCTTCTTTGGCTATGTGGGCTTGATGTTCTTGTTGACTTGATGATGCAGTACACTCAGATGAAAAATGTCCAATTCGATTGCAATTGAAACATTTGAGTCTCTTTCTATCAATTTTCTTCTTTCCTCCACGCCAATTTGTTGATCCCCCTCTTCGATTTGAACCGCCGGATTGATCTTGCTCAGTCTTCTCTTGTTCTTGGCTCAGGGAATTTCTCTAATTTGTGCTTCTGCTTTCTCTTCCACGACCCCTACCCTTCGATCCCGATTTGCCATTGAAGCCACCTCTTCTTGAAATGTGGGCTTGTAAGGCTTGATTCTCACTGACTTTCTCTGTGCTCCGTTCAGTGATTCTTTGCTCGTGTGCTTCAAGGGTACCTTGCAATTCTTCAACCTTCATTTCTTCTATTTTCTTTGATTCCTCTATTGCCACCACGATGTGATCGAATTTGGGGGTTAGGGTTCGTAGAATCTTTTCAACAATTGTCTTATCTTCAAGCGTTTCTCCACAATTCTTCATTGAGTTTCTGTGAGTAGTGATCCTATTGAAGAATTCTGATATCTTCTCGTTCTCTTCCATTTGCATCAATTCATATTGACGTCTCAATGTCTGTAACTTCATTTTCTTCATCTTTTCCGCACCTTCGTTGCACTTCACCAAAATCTCCCATGCCTCTCACGAAGTTGCAGCTCCTGCAATCTTCTCAAAATGCGCTTCATCAACACATTGATGGATCAAGAACGTCGCTTTACAATCTTTCTTCTTATTCTCTTTGTAAAGCGTCTTCTGTGCTTCTGTGGGATTTGCAGGAAGCTCTGGGTAGCCATCTTCCACAATTTCTGTGACTTCTTGATACCCCATTATAACCTTCATTTGTACTCTCCATTGATCCCAATTCTTTCCGGTGAGGATGGGAAGATTTGTTGTAAACGTCGCGCCAGTTTGTACCATTGTGAATTGCTATGCTCGCTTGATCGGAACCGAGCTCTGGATACCAGTTGTTAGAGTTACTTGTATTTCAATGGTAATGTAAAGAGGACGAAGAAGATATACTAAGAACAGAGGAAAAGAATTTAGCAGCAAGACTGTGTATTTTCACTTAGCAGAAAAATGGATATCACTTACAACAATCATCAAATAGCAGTTTATATGTAATTGACTATTTACACTAAGCCCAATATCTACACTAAGCCCAAAAGTATTGAATTACAATTTAACACTAAAAAGCTAGTTTTTAAAATGGAGGGACTATCAATTAAAAAACATCAAAATAGGGAGACCAAAAGTGCATTTAAGCAATTATATTCAATTGTAGCCATACACAATGTCGTATATCATTTTTCCAATCTTTTCACATTACATCAATTTTTTGTGAAGCATAAATGTTAGACAACATTGCATAGTTTACACTTTTTCCTCGCTCAGCAGTGAATAGTTTTTCCGTGGCCAATTTAGCCTATATTATAATGTAGTTTGCAAGATCCAATAAATGCTCACAAGGTATATGATTCAGCTTGAAATGTCATTGACTTTAAAAACTCAAAAGCTTCATTTATAAGACCATATCTTCCTAGAAGGTCAACAAGGCGAGTGCAAGTTTTGTATTAGAAAATTTTTATATACACGTTGGTTATTAAATTTAAGTTGTGAAGTCCCTTCGTCACAAGTCCTCGATGAGTACCATGATAAAGGAGAAAAATATAATTTAGAATTTATATTATTAGTTAATTAGTATTATTATTGGGTTATTCTTGTATTTGGGCTTTTGTTGTTTATTTGAGTTTTAGGTCTTTTTATCTCACCGTCCACTATTGGTACTATATATGTACTCTCATTGAGAGACTTAAAATTATCAAATGAATGAAAAAGTCTTTTATTTCCTTTAATTATATTTTGTTATTTTAGTGTTCTTCCTCTTTCCTAGTATAAACCCTAGTTCATAGTTTTGGTAGGAATTGCTTCCTATCAATTGGTGCTTTCATCATGTACTCAAATACTCTTATGGATTATCATTATCATACACCTTCTTATCATCCATGGAGTATTCCTCCTACCTACCCTACAAACCCCTCTTTTCCAAACCCTACCACACCTTCATTTCCATCATTTCCATGGGAACTCTTTTCCCCTTATTACACAAATCCATATGTTACAAGTCCATCACCATCACCATGTTTGTACTTTAATCATGGGTATACACCACCTCCACCTAACCCATATTCATCTTATTCTATATCTCATTATTCATACTACTACAACAATTCCTATCAATTCCAAAACCCAACAAACTCCTCCATACTTGGTCATAAATATCAAACCCATTTTAGTCATAGAAGAAATTTCGAGAAACACTTGAAAGTGTTTCATACCAATTCTCAAATCCACAAACGGAACCAGAAATCTTGACCCGTCTCTTCTACTTTCACCCGCAGCAGACCCCAGAGTCTCTTACACCGGAGCCGCTCCATTGTTGTTTCTTTCTCAAAATCATCACCTTCTTCACGGTTTCTCACTAAATACACTTCGCGCATTCACTCTGTTTTGTTTCCCAAGCGTTATCATTCAACGACGAAGCTCATGTCGCACACTCTCGCACGTGCCACCACCCTTGGCCTCACTCACCCCACCATCATCGAAACCCCTAAGCTCTCTTTTTCTGCCACGGAAGTTGATCTGACGGAATGGAAAGGAGATATACTGGCAGTGGGTGTCACTGAGAAAGATCTAACAAGGGATTCAAAATCAAGATTTGAGAATCTGATCTTGAGCAAGATTGACTCTAAGTTGAATGGGTTGTTAACCGAGGCCTCTTCTGAAGAGGATTTATCTGGTAAAGTTGGTCAATCGACTGTTCTTAGATTTAAAGGACTTGGATCAAAGAGGGTTGGTTTGATTCGTCTTGGACAGTCACCTTCCACTACTGCACTCTTCAAGGGTTTCGGCGAGGCTGTCGTCGCGGCTGTGAAGTCTGCTCAAGCTAGCAATGTGGCCATTGTTCTTGCATCTTCTGAAGGACTTTCTTCACAATTGAAGCTTACTACTGCATTTACATTTGCATCTGGAGCTGTACTGGGATTATTTGAGGATCATAGATACATAAATTATTTTGATGGAAAGGTGTTGATACTCGACGAATCCAATTTCGATTCCGCCATTTCATCCTTCGATCACATCTTGGTTGATTTCTACGCTCCCTGGTGTGGCCACTGCAAGCGTCTTTCTCTCGATATCTTTAACATATTTTATCAAATGAAACACCTGAATAGTGCGAGTAAGGTGTTTGATCAAATGCCAAAGAGGGATTGCAATTTCCTCTATATTCCTAGAGAAGCTATGATCACATTAAACACAAATCGGCAACATCTTGATATTGTTTTTGCATCAGTTTTATGCTCTCCTCCCGTGACAACTATGTTTCCTTCAATGGTTTGTGTTTCGTTGCAAAAACTAATTTTCCCGAATTCTCACAACCATGAATTTTACAGAACCTTAACCCAAGAAATCGCAATTCTTTTCAACCTAGTAACCTCATTGAAGAAATATCGCACTGGTAATGAACTTGTTTCCGCTCTGGTTGCTAAGCTATTACCAAGGAAGACGTCTACGAACACATTCTCGGTAATGCCGTCAACAAACTTCATTTTTCTTTTCAATCCTGGTGAAACTCATCGGGTGGCAACTTTGTTGCTTAAGTTCAGCAAGGAGATTGTTATGCAGTTTTTTCCGTTACGATGGTTGTTCATCATATTTCACAACATTGTTTCAGATGAGATTCTCCAACTAAAGTCCTCTGTTTGCATCACTCTGCTGCCTTCCCATGTGTGTCATGTAATGGAAATCAACAAAGATTGTGACTTGAACCAACTGCATCTTGCTAATTGTGCTCTTGCAAGTTCTTTTAATGAAAGTGTAGTGGAAATGATAACAACAGTGACAGAGTTAGCATTTCAGTGTGTTCATTGCCCCAAGGAACTCATGCCAGCCATGAAACAAATGTTACAGACTTTACAAGGCCTGCGTCAAATTACAGTTGTTCGGGAAATGATTCAAAGAAATGATGTTGTTAGTATAAAGAGAATAGAAAAGGCAAAGGTTGTTTTATTTGCGGGTGGCGTTGATACATTTGCAGCTGAAACTAAGGGAATTGTTCTCATACATTCAGCTGCGGAGCTAGAGAATTATTCAAAAACTTAAGAAGCTAAAGATGAGGAGCTCAACAAGGCAGTAGGAGAGCTGGCTTTACATTTTTGTGAGCGTTATAAGCTTATGGTTCTGAATATCAGTTCTACGTTTGAACTGCGTCGATTTTGCTGTACAACCGGTGTTGTTGCTATGTTGAAGCTTAATCAACCAAATCAAGATGATCTTGGATATGTCGATTCTATTTCAGTTGAGGAAATTGGTGGTGCAAGGGTTGCCGTTGTTATAAATGAAGATGGTGGTAAGATGAGGAATGTTTCGAGACCGAAAATAATTGTTAGGGAAATTGTTTCAGAATCTATCCCTATTGTTTCACTGACGGTTCAGGAGTTTAGCGATAAAGTCGTAGCATCGACTCAAGAATACTTGAAGAATCTGATTGAGAACAAGAAAGAAGAATTGGTCAGCCTTCTAAACCGGCTTGAGAGATGGTCTGATCTTACCAAGGAGACTCTTCCAAAGAGCAATAAAGTTCATTTCAAGATTTTACTTGCCATCAAGATAAGGCTGTCGAGCTTCTTATACGTTCACAAGCTTAAACCAGATGCAAGGGGTCTAGTGTTGTGCTTTGTTGGACCACCAGGTGTCGGGAAAACATCACTGGCATCTTCTATTGCTGCTGCTTTGGGCAGAAAGTTTATTCGCATATCCCTTGGTGGAGTCAAGGATGAGGCCGATATTAGAGGACATAAGAGAACATACGTTGGAAGCATGCCTGGGCGGCTTATAGATGGGTTAAAGAGAGTAGTTGTTTGCAATCCTGTTATGTTGCTTGATGAAGTTAACAAGACAGGTTCTGATGTTCATGGAGATCCAGCTTCAGCATTGTTAAAGGTTCTTGATCCAGAGCAAAATAAAACATTCAATGATCACTATTTGAATGTTCCAATTGATCTGTCCAAGGTAATTTTTATGGCTACAGCAAATAGGATGCAACCTATTCCTCCACCACTTCTGGGTAAGATGGAAGTGATTGAACTTCCTGGATATACACCTGAGGACATCTCAAACACATTCAGGATTTCCACTCCATTAGTTGTTGATGAAACCATGCTTGAAAAAGTTCTTGGGCCTCCAAGATTTGATGATAAATGATAAAGAAGTTACAGAACGCGTGGCTACCCCTGGGGTCTCTGTTGGGCTGGTTTGGACTGCTTTTGGTGGAGAGGTTCAGTTTGTGGAGGCTTCAGCAATGGTAGGGAAGGGTGAACTGCATCTCACTGGACAACTTGGTGATGTTACTTGTCTACAACCTTGAGGACAAGGTTAATCTTGAAGGGGTGAGTAATGATAGAGGAGAAAAATATAATTTAGAATTTATATTATTAGTTAATTAGTATTATTATTGGGTTATTCTTGTATTTGGGTTTTTGTTGCTTATTTGAGTTTTAGGCCTTTTTATCTCACCATCCACTATTGGTACTATATATGTACTCTCATTGAGAGACTTAAAATTATCAAATGAATGAAAAAGTCTTTTATTTCCTTTAATTATATTTTGTTATTTTAGTGTTCTTCCTCTTTCCTAGTATAAACCCTAGTTCATAGTTTTGGTAGGAATTGCTTCCTATCATACAAGTAGTGAGAACACAGAAAAAAAATGATTCTAAAACAAAACAAAAATACAATTATGTATGAATCAATTCATTTTCAATGTCACGTGATCTAACAATGTCGTGAATCATAATATTCCATGACACATCATTTTTCATTAGCAGTCCTTCAAACAATTTCTCTGCATATTCGGTTTCTTTACATTAACATAAAGACTCAAAATCTCATTTTGTAGTGAAAGAACTTAACAAAATCCAGACTTTATTAAATGGGCATGTAATTGTTTTTCTTCAAGAAGATAACGCTTTTTGGCTGAGATTTTGAGGGCATTGGAACAAAACAAATGAACTGTGTCATGGTATTTGAAATGGATTTGATTAGGAATTGGCAAATAAGCTTTGAGTCTGCTTATGGAGCTACATGGATGATGGGGTTTGCGAGAAGAGAAACAAAAGCATTGTGTGAAAAATGAGATATGGAATGGAGAAAAAGCTAGTTGTTGCTTTTTGAAATGGAGCTTGCAAAGCATAAGATGAAAGAATTGAAAACTTTAAATAGAGGTTGTAGAGCATAAGATGAAGCCACATTTTAGATATTCACTGTGCAGAAATGGAGGAAAGAAGAAGATAAGTTTGAGCGATTTAGAATTAGGAAGAAAAGGATGAATTTGAAATATCATTTTTTTTAGATTTCGTCCTTCATTTTAAAACTATCTCACTATAAAATCCACGTCACAATTTGAATCAGCAATTGATATGGGGAAAAGTAAAGCCTCATCAACATCGTTTTCCATGTTGCCTTTTTTTGCAACGAAATATTGACGCCAGGGATGAAAACCAAATGGATCTCAACATTCAAGGACTATTTTACAAAATAAAAAGATACAAGTACGAATACCAAAATCTCGCCAACTTACAAGGACAAATGACCTATTTAAATCTATGTGTTTGTTTATCGTCTAATTTTGTAAGATTTATGTGATATTATATTTAATCTAGTTTTTGAAAAACAAATGGTATATTCATATTTTTATGATTTTTAATTTCTTATTTAGTTTTGTTTTGTATGGTCGTGGATTATGAAAGATGACTCTTTACAAACTAATATTTTAGGTACAATAGATTTGGAGATATGAAGTGAGTTTAACGTGATGTCATGCATGTTCATGTGAATAAAAATTAGGTTTTTATCGGATTTTTAATTTAATTTAAAATAAATAAATATTTAAATTTGGTCATTTATTTAACTTAGACGCGAATTAGAAATGTGGAGTGAGTTTTTATTCTGCTAAAAAATGACGTTAATAAATTTTATTTGAAATGAATGTTATGATATTTAGGTCTTTCAATTTGAAAAAAGAATAGTTGTATTTTTCAAAAATAAATATACATTTTAGTTGACTGTTACGGAAATTAAAAAATTATTTATAGCATTTTATTAATAATTTTTATACTTTAATTTTTAAGAGAAAAAATAACTAGTTTATATAAAGTATTTTTTATGATATTAATTATAAAAAATATTAAATAAATAAGTTAAAAATATTAATTAATCAATTTTAAAAAATTAAAAGAGGCTTTAGTAAAAATGACAAAAAATACTCAAAAACAAAAGAAAATTTTAAAGTTAGTATTCTTGAAAATTGAATTATGTTTTTTTTTAACAATAAAAATTTATTGCTCATTAAACTTAATGGACTCTTATGGCCAAATAGTGGGCTTGGCCATTAAACTTTCAACATATGTGTGTAATGGCCTATTTCCTGATACCCATTAGGGTTTTCTTAGTGTTTGTGAATATTTGCCCTAAATGGGTACGATCATCAACATCCGTCGTTTCATCTCCCTCCTCTATTCCTCTGTAATTTCCTTTCTTCTTTTCTTCTGTCAATCTTCTGACATTGAAAGCACATAGTATTATTTGGTATTGTTTACGTGCTTTAATATCAATTGTTTTGATGTTTTACAATTCAATTATTGTTTCATTGCATATTTGTAATTTGTCTGTTATTTCAGTTCAACTGTGTGATTATGAAATTCTTTCCATTTGATTGTAATCACTTCGGCTACTTAATTGTACCATTGAGAGTTCTTTACATTCCATAATATATTTATTTGATCCTTGTTAGCTACTTCCTTTTTTAGCCTATGAAAGTCATAGTTTTATCATTTTCACACGAGTAGCTTGAATCAAAAGTTAGAACATTTGAATTTTGATGATTTGGTATTTGATTTGAATCAATCGCTTAATGAAAATTGTAAAAACCATTCTAGATCAAATGATTGGGATCACAAATTGAACATGATTCGAACCATAACCTCATTTGATTCGAATAAAGTACAAAAAATGATTCGAATCATTAGCTTTAAAAAGTACTCCTTTGACACTGTTCAGATTGATTCGAATAAAAATCCTTCTAGATTCAAATCAAACCTTCAAAAATCCAATTTTCCATCACTTATTTAAATGATGGTTTCTTTTGGTGAAAGTAACAAGTGTGAGAAACCTATGGTGATCCATTAAGACAAAATTTATTATTTTTGTCTTATCTTCTTAGTGTGTTCATCTTTACACCATTCTTCTTTCTTCTTATTCAAAACACCAACCTTTTTATATTGAACCCATGTCAATTCTTTATCTTTTTGTTGCATCTTTATTTGTGCAATTTGGTTATTGATCTTATATAAGTTTGAGAATGAGTTGATCAATCTTGTTGAGAATTTGATCAAGCTCGTAATATCAATCAAGAACCAATACCCATTCATCTAGAAACTTGATTGAACCTTGTGTGTGTGTGTGTGTGTGTTATTCATTCATCAAACTGAGTTACTTGACTAATTGCATGTAATGTCAATTGTTGTTGAGATTTCCTAGCATTGTTCACCGTCTTCATCCTTATTTTTTTTCTTGTTTATGGACCCTCCTCTAAAGATTTAGTGCAAGGGAGACTGGTGGTACATTAGGGTATCTAATGTTTTTGTGTGTAGCTGGTTTTTTATTGTAACAGGCGCAAGTATCATTTCTTGAGTGTAGTTTGGGATTAAGTTGTTATCTAACAAGATGAAAGATAACATTATACTCCAAGGAATAATTTGGCATAATCAACTATCAACGGTCTGTAAGGAGGAGTTAGAAGTTGTCCTTCTTTGGTGGCGTTAGAGCAAGATTGTTTGCAGACAAAGTTGGGAGTTGTCCAATATACGCTCAGTTAATGGCAGTTGCTCAGACAAGAAATCGGTGGGATCAGTGGGATCACCACACACGAATACTTGGAGCAGGTTATTATGGATAACAAGGTTATTGGATCAATATTTGGAGGAATCGTGTATTGGGTTAGCAGTTTTGTCTCTGCATCATCAGAGGAATTATCACGTGATCGTTCATTGTAATGAAAACGCTGTAATTATTTTATCATCATAGTAGAAGACTGTGATTATGTTTCGATGGCATCATCCATTGAAGATTTCATGTAGGAAAAGCGATGACGGATGCCAAAACACTATATATCTTTGTGTATCTTTCTCTTTCCTTATCCTTTTACTTTACAAGCATTCATTCATTCATATTTGCAATATTGCATTGATTGTATACCATATAGGTTGGATCTTACTTATAGAGATTTAATATATAAGCTTAAGTCTGTGGTGTATCAATATTAAGGAATCATCATGAAGTGAATTATGCATTGTTAAGAACATCTAAGTAATGTGTTTTTAAATCGCTTCATTTCAAGTGACTTTGGTTGTCATGTAAGTGATTTGCACTAGAAGCAATCAATATCATGGTAGCCTCATGTACATTTTCATATGGCTTTAATTCATTGAGATGCTTCCAAGCTCTTGTTTTGTGTTTTGCTTCTGTGCTTTTTAAAATCTCTGATTTCTTTATATGGGACCAATTTTTTTTTCAAATTGTCTAAAAGGATTTTAGGTCAATTCAATCCGCCTCCTTCTAGACATTGTTGTTTCCATATTCTCACCCAAAAACTGGTACCAGAGGTCTGCTTTTGATCAAATTCTAGTGACTCCAAAAGTTGAGGATATGGTTCCTTCGATCCTAGACGAGTTTTCTCAAATGTTTTGGAAGCTTATGCAATTCAATGAATCTCAATGAAACTATATTGAGTTACTTATGTTTGATTATTCATTGCAATGCATTACATAGATTAATTCAAAGTAAAACCTTACTAGAATTTTCTTCAAGGCATTAATTATACTTAAGATTTTTTCTAAGTTTTTATTCATCCAGGATTGAACTAACAATTTTTCTGAGATGTGTGCAGTATGTTTGTGACATTGTTTCTTAAAGGTCGTTTCTAGATTGATCCTAATTTAAAGTTCATGCATTCACACTACCATATGCTGGAAAGTATCATGAGAAAATGAGAAGGAAATAAAAACATCTTCTAGTGACCTATTCTTCCAAGGTCATTGTAAAACAAGATGAAGGTCGTTTTGTGACTATTGGCAATGATTTTCCGAAGTTCCAACCAACTACAAAATTTTCAAGGAATATACTTAAAGTTCTTTACAATCGTCAAAGAGTTAAATCAGTGATTTGGGATTGACAAGTTGTGGCAATCAGTAATGATCATAATATTTCCGTTTCAAAGTTCATCTGAAGCCTTACGAAGAAGAGACTGGCAATGTTCTTCAGACGTGGAAGAGGAGTTCCATCCAATTTGTAATTGATTGTTTGTGTTTAAAGCTTGTGTTATCCTTGTTATTGATTTCGATTTGATATCGTAATCAGCAAGTTAAGCTTAGATCGTTAAAATTGATCGTTCCAACGCTTCTTCATTTGTTTTGTGTATGCACTAGAGTATTTATTATTTCACCTATGTATGTTGTGTGATTTATATATGTTTATGTATGTGCTATGTTTGTGAATTTATCTCCTAATTGTTGAATCATTCAACACATCGGTTCGAAATTATGTCGTCTCTTTTTTACATTCACCTGCATCTTTCATCCATTCATGCATAATCATTATTTCTCTGAATTATTTTTTTTTGCATTCATATTAAAACGCATTTGAATTAAAATTCATTTAAGCATTTTCATTATAAAAGGCTCAATTATTTTTCATCCATACATAACATAAAATCTATTTTAACCTCATAAGCATTAAAAATTATTTTTAAAGTGTTTTTAGTTGTTTTTGAAAAGTATCATTTTTCAATAAATTTCAAAAATTGGTATTTTGATTCGAATCAATGAGTTTAACTCAACCCGTGATTTAAATCATTCCCTTGAGACTTGAGGCATTTCATTTTGATTCGAGTCAAACTTTTTCAACTGGCCCCGTGATTCGAATCATTTTTGTTTAGTTTTAAGACTGTCCAATTTGATTCAAATAAAGTTTTCAACTTAATCCGAATCAAAAGCTGAAAAGTCACGCTGAACTCACTTGTTTTCACTTTTTCATCTTTTTAAATTTCATTCCATTCATTTCCTCTTTTGATCATCACAAACTCTAACTAAGCAAATTTCTCAAAAACATTATCATTCATCATTTCTACTTATTATCATCATCTGTTATCTCATTATACATCACCATTCATCATCACTCATTCATCACCAACAATGGAGTATGAATATGGCTACAAAGGAAGGCTTGAGAAGAAAAAGAACAAGCAACCGACCTCCACCTCCATTGTTTCTGAGCTACTAGTTCCTATTTCAAAGAGGTCGAAGACAAATGTACAAGGTAGCAAGGCATCCACTAACGGGGTTTTAAGCAAGAATGTCGGACGTTCATCTGCTTTAGGTTCTTCTTCTCTGACTATGTTGTGTAGTAAAGTTGCTCATTTATTGCCTGAAGATAGTCTACAAAAATACCAAGATAAGTTTCTTTATAAGCCAGTAGACCCTGAGTATTTTGTTGATGGTACTACTAAAGTTGAGTTGAAACCAAATTCCTGAAACTTTTTGCTGACAACAATTTGTTAACATTCATTGGCATGCAAAGGAAATACATACCCAAATTATGTCAAGGCTTTCTATTGCACATTGGAACTCACTACTGTAGGTCTTGAAAGTAGATTCAAGGACAGAGTCATTAAATTTGGCTACTATAATTTTACCAAGAACTTTGGTTTGACATGTGAAGGTACTAATGCGTCTAATACAAAGAAGCCTGAGTATGATAAAGTTTCATTTGTTCTTGATATTTCTAAATCTGTTTATGAGCACATGAAGATGTCAAACTTGAGAATCAGTCCGATTAAGTTTGAAATGCGGTTGCTCCATTGGATTGTGGTGAAGATTTTAGCTAGGAAACCAACTAATTCTAGCAAGGTTGATGACAATGATATCTTTTTGATGTGGTGTCTGATTCACAAAACCAATAATAACTATTAGATTCATAATATACATGATGATATATTACATGGATAATCCTAAGAGGCATATCTATTTTTCTTTTTTTCCTCAAATGATACCGCAGCTGAATGACATTGGGTGCAAAGAGGAAGATCTCATTGAATCTCCTAAAATACTTGATTATGGCGTTCTGTGAAAGATGAGATACTACAGAGATCCAAATGGTGATTACTATTATCTAGAGGACTCAGGTAGACAAATTTATGATGATAAGATTATTGAGAATGAAGTTGCTAAGACGACTGGTCTGTCTACTGCTAGTGTTGGTGTTACTGCTTCTATATATGTTGATGTGATGACAGTGATTGATTATATGCTTCAGAAACTACTTGCAGATAACCAGTTCAGGGAGGATCACATCATGGCACACGTTGATGCGCTTGCCCATGTTGATGAAGAAAGCAGGGTAAAGATGAAGGTAGAGATTCAAGTTTCAGAAGGACGACTGGTTACTCAGATTGAAGCATTGAAGAGCACTCACTATCTTGGTAGTAACAACTTCATTTTCCATCACGACACTACTATAACAAGCATTCCTGTTCCGGAAGACACTATTGTTGTTGCACCTTCTTCGCCTTCTTCTGATTTCTTTCATGACGATCTTTTGTGATATCTCATATTATACATATCACGACTTTTAGCATGCTTAGTTTATAATCATGTCTATTTTGGTTTGGACTACTGTTTTGTGAACTAGTTGATCTTTTTTTTGATCAATGTACCATGTGGATTTTATGATCTTAATTCACATTATTTTAGTATCTCTAATATTTATTTTGTTGCTATTTTATCTTTTCATCTTTTTCATATTGTGTATTTGTGTTATTTCTCATATGCGATGTGTACGATTTGTGTCTATGATTCACTAAGTATGACATCTTATGTATTGGCTTTTGGTTTAACTTGGATTTTATTTGTGTGTTTCATTTTATCTGGTTCTCTCCTTTTTATATTTGACAAAGGGGTAGATGTAGCTGAGATATTATTGATATTTATGCGCATTAGGTGTTTAATGCAGGGGGCTTTACAGCTTTTACGACTCAAAGAAAGTATTGTGTGATAGTCATCAGATTGACTATGTTCCATCGAATTCCAAATATTGCTTTGGATTAACTCATCAACAATAATCTCACGGTTTTTCAAACATAAAAAAGGGGGAGATTGAAATACCATAGTATCATTTGGCATCATTTACGTGCTTTAAGTATCAATTGTTTTAATGTTTTAAAATTTGATTACTGTTTCATTGTGTATTTGTAATTTTTCTGTTATTTCAATTCATATGTGTGATTGTAGCATTCTTTCCATTTGATTGTAATCGCTTTGGCTACTTAGTTGTACCACTGAGAAACCTTTACATTTCATGATATATTCATTTGATCCTTGTTAGCTATTTACTTTTTGAGCCTATGAAAGTTAATATTTTGTCATTTCAACATGAGTAGCTTGAATCATAAGTTAGAACATTTGAATTTTGATGATTTGGTATTCGATTCAAATCATGTGTCATACTTGATTCAAATTAATCACCTATTGGAAATTGTAAAAACGATTATGGACCAAATGATTGGTATCACAAATTAAACATGATTTGAATCATACCCTCATTTGATTTGAATCAAGTACAAAAAATGTTTCGAATCATTATTTTTAAAAAGTGCTTCTTTTTGACACTGTCCAGATTGATCCGAATCACAAATCCTTCTTGACTCGAATCAAGCCTTCATAAATACAATTTTCCATCACCTATTTAAATGACTGTTTCTTTTGGTGAAAATAACAAGTGTGGTAAACCTATGGCGAACCATAGAGACAAACATTGTGATTTTTGTCTTCTATTCTTAGTATTTACATCTTTACACATTCTTCTTTCTTCTTCTCTAAAACACCAACCTTTTGATATTGAACCCATGTCAATTCTTTATCTTTGTGTTGCATCCTATTTTGTGCAATTTGGTTGTTGTTCTTGTGTAAGTTTGAGAATGAGTTGATCAATCTTGTTGATAAATTGATCAAGCTCTTGATAACAATCAAGAACTAAGACCTATTCATATAGAAACTTTATTGAACCTTGTGTGTGTGTGTGTGTGTGTGTTATTCATTCATCAAAACTAAATTACTTGACTAATCACTTGTAATGTCAGTTGTTGTTGAGATATCCTAGCACTGTTCACCATCTTCATCCTTAGTCTTTTTCCTTATTTATGGACCCTCCTCTAAAGATTGAGTGTAAGGGATACTAGCGGTACTTTAGGGTATCTAATTTTTTTTTGTAGTTGGTTTTTGTTGTAATAGGTGCAAGTATCATTTCTTGAGTACAGTCTGTGATTGAATTGTTATATAACAAGATGGGAGTTTCCATTATACTCCAAGGAAGACTTTGGCATAATCAAGTATCAAGGGACTATAAGGAGGAGTTGTAAGTTATCCTTCTTTGGTGGAGTTGGAGAAAGATTGCTTGCAGATCAAGTTGGGAGTTGTCCAATATACGCTCAGTTAACAGCAATTGCTCAAACAAGAAATTGGTGGGATCAAGGGGATTGCCACACACGAATACTTGGAGCAGGTTATTGTGGATAGAGAGGTTATTAGATAAAGATCTTGAGGGATCTTGTATTGTGTTATCAGTTTATTGTCTGCATCATTAGAGGATTTATCACATGATAGTTCTTGGTAATCAAAATGTTGTAATCATTTTATCATCATATTGGAAGGTCGCGATTATGTTCCGATGGCATCATCCATTATAGAGTGCACATAGGCAAAGCGACGGGAAGTGTCAAAGCACTATATATCTTTGTGTATCTTTCTTTTTCCCTATGCTTTTACTTTAAAATAATTTATTCATTCATATTTGCAAGATTGCATTGATTGTATACCATATAGGTTAGACCTTTCTTATAAAGATTTAATGTGTAAGCTTAGGTTTATGGTGTACCAATTGTAAGGAATTATCATGAAGTCGATTATGCATTATTAAGAACATCTAAGTAATGTGTTTTTAAATCACTTCGTTTAAAGCAACTTTGGTCATCTTGTAAGTGATTTGCACTGGAAGTAATCAATCTCATGGTATCCTCATATACATTTTCATATGACATTGATTCTTTGAGGAGCTTCCAAGCTCTCATTTTTTGTTTTGCTTCCGCGCTTTTTTAAATCTCTAATTTTGTTATATGTGACCTACAAATTTTTTCAAATTGTCTAAAAGGATTTTGGGTTTATTCAACCCCCCTTCTAAACATTGTTGTTTCCGTATTCTCATCCAACATATGTATCCTTGTTTATTTTTCATTCATTTAACCTCTCGACCAGAACTTTGTTGTCCGAATGAATGATAATATCTCAAGCCTTCATCGTATGTGCGAGATCGAGTGCATTGAGAACCACTTGAGCTTCTAGTGCTAGAGGATTCTCATAACCATGCTGATTCCACATAGAAGTGGCCAAAGTAATGCCTCTATCACATATAAACTACGCATCAGTGTTTCATTCACCTTTTATTGCCATATTCACACCCGTAAAGATGTCAACATGTTTCTTTTCCCACGTGTCATCTTCCTCTTTTTTTTTTTATTTCTTTTTGTTTATTTGATAGCTTTCTTGTAACCGCACATGATTTTTTCATGTATATGTATCACTATTGGGGGCATGCAAAGCCTTCTTGGGGTTGCGAGACATAGTCTTATGATGATTTTGTTCTTCAATGGGCCTCGTAACATCATTGTTGGTGATATTGTTCACTTTTCCATGCGGCTTGTGAAGTAAATCCTTAATGATGATTCATTTAGTCTTATGTTTCATATTATACATATCTAGCATTAGGTGCTTACGATTGTTTACTTATTCTTCAGTGATCTCCTTAGCGCCGAAGCTTTCCTCCTTTTCCCAATTGTTGACTCTATTATTTGTATGCAGATTTTTTTGGGCGACCTTTTGAATATTATTTTTGATTTAGAGCTTCTCCTTTTTCTCCACCTCATTCTCAGCAAGGTACTCAAGAACCTTAGTTTTGCCTTTGGTAGTTTCCTGAATGTTGCTTTTTTTTTGCATGCTAGCCTTATGGTTGTAGTGAGGTGCGATGTATTCCAGAATTGAAGATCAATTTGATTTCTTTGGGTACTCTTCAAGTGAATGGTTATTAATTCTTGTCAAATGGAGATAGAGACATCATCAGGGTTATCAAGGGTGCAATGATAGTGATGACGGTAAGAAGGACTACAAGTAACATTTATAAGTTGTTGGGAGCACAATTATGGGTGATGTAGCATCTGTTGAAGCTGATAATGATGCAATCAAACTGTGACACATGCGTTTAGGTTATCCTAGTTAACTTGGGATGACGTAAATACATAAAAGTAATTTGCTTAAAGGTGTTCGTATTTGCATAATTGGATTGTGCAAGTATTACATTCTTGGGAAAAAGTGTAGGGTTTGTTTCAAGACCAGGCTACACAAGACCAAGGAAATCTTAGTCTATGTCCATTCTAATCTTCGGGGGCCTACAAAAGAGCCATCCATTGGAGGTTCCAGGTTCTTTGTGACATTCACTGATGATTTTTCTCGTAAGGCTTGGGTTAATTTTAGGAAATATAAATCTGAGGTCTTTGCCAAGTTCAAATTGTGGAAGGGAGAAGTTGAAAACCAGACAAGGAGAAAAATAAAGTATATACAGTCTGATAATGGAACTGAATACACTGACAAGAAATTCATGCATTTTTGTCTGAAGAATGGAATCCAAAGGATTTTCTTATGAGGAAGACACCACAACAAAATGGTGTTGCATAAAGGATGAACATGACTCTAACGGAGAAGGGAAGGTGCCTTCAATTGAATGTAAATGTTTCAAAAGTTTTCTGGGAAGCAACACTCAATATGGCATGTTATATAGTAAAGAGATCACCACGGGCTTCATTGGATAACAAAGTTGCAGAGGAGATATGGATAGGTAACCCCATTGATCTGAGTAATTTGATGATTTTTTGGTGTCAAACATATGTACATATTTCTAGTGAGGATTGGTCTAAACTTGACCCCAAGTCAAAACGTTGCATCTTTATTGGCTACAATAAAGGTGGGAAAGGGTACAAGTTGTTGGATCCAGTTAAGAGGAAGATGGTTATTATCAGAGATGTTGTATTTAATGAGCATTCGATGTTGAAATAGTCAGATGTGACAATTGTGTCAGATACTGAGGTAGAACATTCCATTCAGGACAAGATTCATGTGGACATTGAGGAACCACCAGTGAGTCCAAGATAAATTGTAGCCCAACAGCAGGATGAACTTGGCTCATATTCAGGTGGAGTGCAAGATTCACATGGAGTACATGACTATACACTTGTTCATGATAGGGAACCCCATCATATTACACCTCTAGTGAGATATGGGTTTGAATACTTAGCGGCATATGCTCTTCTTACCAATTCAAAAGACCCTTCTACCTTTCGAGAGGCTATGGCTACCTGGAAGAAAGATAAATGGATGGGTGCTATGGTGGAGGAGATGTAGTCCTTGAAAAAGAATGGGAGATGGGATCTTGTTCATCTACCACAGAAAAAGAGAGTTATTGGTTGCAAGTGGGTGTACAAGAAAAAGCCAGCAGTAACAGAAAAAGAAGGGGAAAAATTCAAGGCTCGCCTAGTTGGAACAGGGTATTCACAGTAGAATGGGATTGATTATGATGAGATTTTCAGTTCGGTTGTTAGACACACTTCTATCAGAGTAGTATTGGCCTTGGTAGCCAGCAAGAATATATATTTAGAGCAGATGTATGTGAAAACAACTTTCCTCCATTGTAATCTAGAAGAGAAAATCTACATGGAGCAAGCAAACAGATTCAATTATACAGGACATGGCAGACTTATTTGCAAGTTAAATTGGTCTTTGTATGGCTTTAGGCAGACTCTAAGGTAGTGGTATAAGCACTTTGATTCATACATGCTCTAGATTGGCTATAGAATGTGTGATTATGATTGTTGTGTTTATGTGAGGAGCCTTAATGATGAGTCTTTTATATTCCTGTTACTTTATGTTGATGATGTGTTGATTGTTGCCAACCATTTGCATGATGTAAATGACTTAAATACCAAATTAGGTAAGGAGTTTGATATGAAGGATTTGAGTGTTGCAAAGAAGATTCTTTGGATGGAAATTCATAGAGACATAGGAGCTAATAAATTATGGTAGTCTCAGAAAAGCTATGTTGAAGGTGTTTTGAGCAGATTTGACATGAACAAATAAAATTCTATGAGTACTCCATTAGCGAATCATTTTAAGCTCTCTTTGGAACAATGTCCGAAGAAAGACTTAGATATATAAGATATGTTTAAGATTCCTTATGTGTAGTTGGTTGTTTGATATATGTTATGGTTTGCACTAGACCGTATTTGACACAAGCAGTTAGTTAAGTGTGCAATTTCATGTTCAAGCTAGGGAAGCAACCAAATGAATCCTAAGGTACTTAAAGGGTACAATGGCTCATGGTATCATGTTCAGCATAGAACAAAGTATTCTATCACTTGTGGGATATGTGGATTCTGACTATGTATGTGATCTAAATGATATGAGGTCTACAATAAAGTATGTCTTTACTCTTGTGGGGGTACCTATATGCTAGAAATCACCAAATAAATCCATAGCATCTATGTCTACAACTGAATAAGAATACATGGAAAAAGCTGAAGCTGCTAAGGAAACATTATGGCTTACAGAGTTAGTGAAAGAGTTGGGTATTGAGCAAGCTGGAGTTCAGTTGCATTGTAATAGTCAGAGTGTTATCTATTTGGCGAATAACCATGTGTATCATGCTAGGACCAAGAATATTTATGTGAGGTTCCATAAGATCAGGGAGGTGTTGGCGTCCATACATATATTGCTTCAGAGAGGTGAACTCGAACATGTCATGGTGATGATGATCTTGCAATATTTGGAGTAACGAATGGCATTGAGACATATTGTGTTGATCTAAAAAAGGAAACATAAGTAAAGAAACAAAAAAGGAAAATGGGGAAGCCTGTATAGGGAAATTGAAGCCTTGAGCGTTTAAAAACCTTTTAGGCCCCCAGGAGATTGAAAGAACTTAACATGTTTCTAATATGTGCTAAGATTGTTTAGCATATTGAAAATAAGCCATCATTGCTTATATTAAATGAAATCAAATGTGTTCATCTAAGTGATTGATGATTGATATCCTTAGCTGACACACTGGTTATTCAAGAGACACTTGGCAATGGGGTGATGACTCACCCTCAATTAAGGGACTAACCTGCTACCTGAGGGACTAACCTCCTAAGTAAGAGACTCACCTCCTAAATGAGGGACTCACCTCCTAACTAAGGACTCGCCTCCTTCTTAAGGGAATCACCTTCTACCCGATAGACTCGCCTCCTAACCATAGAGTTTAAACAAAGAAAATGAGAAATTTAAAACACTTCGTCCTTTACAAGCCCTCGTTCTTGAGGGACTGTGTAATGATATATTTTTAAGGGCCCTAAAATGGGGCATCATGTGTCCCTATCGGGTGCCCGCCTCATGACATGTTGCCAGGAGTATAACCCTCACATATCACGGTCTCGCCCTAAGGGGGAATTGGGGCAATGATGTTTATCCAACCCATAATTGCATGTGCAAAGTCATGCACATGACTCCTTAGGAAATAGGTAGTCTACAACTTCCCCAGTTTAAAGGGAGCAGTTACCACTTCTTAGGAGTCCTCCGAACCCTAGGCACATAGACCTCTATAAATACCTCAATCTTAGAGTTGAGGAGATGGATTGTACTAAACATGATATACCCCCTAAAACTACATAGCTTCTCACCTCATGTGAGTTTTCTCTCTCATCATTATAAATCCATCAAATAGGGTCTCTTACCATCGTGAGCAAGCCTGAATTCATAAAAAATTAATAAGTCTTCTGACTACCCATACCAGCATAGAGGTGCTACATATTTTGTACTTTTTGACAAAAACAAGATGCAAAAAATTCGTCAGAGATAATACGATTGACGTTCCATTACAACTTCTTTCAACATATGAAGCATGAGAAGTTGTTGAGGGAGTATTACTTAATATATTTAAGTGGATATTTTTCCTTGTAAATGAGGTGAGAAAAAAATGTAAATGTGAGTTATGAACTCATATGTTCAAGAAATTAAATTGAAATTAAGAAAAGAGATTTAGTGTATAAAACTTTTAGCTTTTTTTTAATGATTTAATATTTTTTTTTGTCTGGTATGTTTTTTTTAATATTCAAACTCATTCATTAGGTCATTTGAATGACCAATTTACAAATATATTGTTCTGAACTCCTACAACCCAACCATAATTACAAGACTCACAGAAATACAAAACAAGAGAAAGTTTCAAAACATAAACAATTGCCCAACAAACAGAAGAATGATAGGATTGACAACACAACCTTAAGCTAACTATCATGAACTCCTAAAGATAGGCAGCACCAAAACTAATTAAAGAACACAACCCTCCCACTATTAATGAGCTTGGATTATTTATAAAGATCCAATGGCATTTTACACCATTCATACCAGCTACCTGCATAATCCTTCTTAATCTTCATCTTTTTCCATCTCCAAGAATACATCATGATATCCTAACAAATTGATTTTGAATTTGCCACTGCATCATTAAACAGGACTTGATTTCTCGTCTTCCATAGACACCAACATGATATCAACTAAATATATAATAAAGTTGTTCCTATCTCGACTGTTTTAGAGCAGCTTTTTGTCTGGTATGTTAACTTTGAGGTTTTGTTACCTGTTTAAAAAAATTCAAATTGGTTTTTTAATTTTTCAAAACGTTATATATTAGTTATTTTTGTCGAATTAGTCGCTAAAAAATTAAAAAATTTATCGATAAATCTATTTTTATCGAATTAGCCGCTGAAAAAATCAAAATTTTATTGCTAAATTTACTGCTAATTAAACGGAAAAAAACTAAAATAGTATGTCTTGAAAAGTTAAAAAATCAATATAGTTTTTTAATTAAAAGATCAAAGTGAACTCCAAAATTAACATACAACACAAAAAATATTAAATCTTTTAAAAATCATCAAGTCAAACAATATCATCATTTATACTTTTTGGACCCAAGTCTATTTAAATAAGCAGCCCTTTAGGTATGGATTTGTAACCTATACAACCTTTTCAACAAATTAAAAAAATTAAAAAATTGTTTATTGTATGTTATCTACATGATATTCAATATATTCTGTAAAAAGAATTTAAATAAATAAACAGACATATGCTAGTAACAAAAATAATTAATCAATTTAAAAATTAAAAGAGATCTCTGTAAAAATGACAACAAGTACACAAAAACAAAAGAAAGTTTTAAAATTAGTACTCCTGCAAATTGAATTCTGTTTAAGATTATGAACAATATTAAAATCAAAATTAAAACGAGCATCATTACCTTTAAATTTACGTATAGCAAACAAAACAAAAAATTAGTAGTAATTTTTAAACAAACTTGTCAAATACTCATACGTTGACACAGAACAGAAGGATACTTTTATTATTTGATGACATACTTCATAATATAGTCATAACAATGCCTTGGAGACAATTATTATTAATTCTAGTAGGTCTAAAATTCAAACCCTATTTGGTAGCAATGAATCCATTTTCCATGCTTTAAGGTTGAACATCTTTGTCATGTTTCTGATGATATAATATAATATTAGGATGAACATCAAAGTCCCTAACAAAAGAATCATCTTGTTTTTCTTCACTTGAAACTTGCTTGTCATGTTTCTGATGATATAAAATGATATTAGGATGAACATCAAAATCCTTAACAAAAGAATGATCTTCTTTTTCTTGAACTGGAACTTTAATGAGGTTTTTAATTGCTTCAGGCATAGCTTGCTCATTCATCTTATTCTTCCAATACTCTCCCAAATCCTTTCTTCCATAGCTCATGTTAGCAACCTATCAAATCAATTTTAACAAAATATCATAAACATATTCAAAACTTCAAAAAAAAAAAAAGTATATATTTGATTCCAAGTTAGTGAAGAAAAAAAAAATTAAAATATTTGATATCTTCTTACCATGAGAAGAGAGAAGACAATGAAGAAAACTTGAATGGACTTCATTTTTCTTTTTGATTATTATATTTATTTTTTGATGATATAAGTCACATTGTGTAACTATATATACACACACATAATCAGAGTGAAGTGCATTGATCCTTGTGATGTCAAAGTTGGTCCAATGCACTATCAATTTAATTAATTCAAAGAGACTTTTCATTATATATTTTTAACTTGATTATAGTACCAAGTCAAGTGAAGTCATATTTTATTAATATTTTTAATTTGATTATAGTACCAAGTCAAGTGAAGTCATTTTTTATTAATTGGAGAATTATTATGAAATTTATGGCCACTATATGAATGTGGGCAAAATAAAATGTCACCGACTAAATAAGTTATTTATTTTGATATTTCATTGTTCCATGCTTTTTAATGAAATCAAACTTAAAATACATTAATTTTTAATTATATATTAAATAAATTTAATATAAAAATAATTATTTTTATTGTGTTCAATAGAATTAAACCCATTTCACTTTCAATTTCAAAATTTAAGCCTGAATTCTGCTTATTATAGTTTTTATATTAAATTAAAAAATAAAAATAATTAATATTATAAATATTCTACTATTTTTTTTTTCAAAAAATACGAATAAGAAAAATAAAATCTAAAAATAGTTTCAATTGAGGTATTATTTTTAATTTTTTAATTATATATTTTTATGAAGAAAAAGTGATATTTATATTCTAGTAAACAATCACAAAAAGTATTTATTATTTAAAAATATATATAATTAATTTCAAAATTAATTAATATTAATTTTTTTAAGTAGTGAGCATTATATATATATTTTTTTAAAGACAATGGAATTGACTAAACGAGTATAAGGGTACTCGAACCCTAAGAAAACAAGAACCAGAATTACATTTTCCTCGAAAAGTGTGAAGGAGAGTTAAATCAATAAAAAAAGCATAAAGTTTAGATAATTTAGAATCCACTCCCAACTATCTTCACGAAAGATACTTGAACGCACAAATAGAATCCTCAACCAAGAAAGCTTTTTCTCTGAAGATGATATCATTCCAGCCTGTCCAAATCTGCCAAACAGTAGTTGTCTAAATGGCAAAACCCACTTTATTTCTAACATTTTTCCTAAAAGAATTACCGAAGCTAAGGAAAGAAACAATACAATCGGAGTCTGGCACCAACTCAAACCCCACCCACCTCTCAATACCCCTCTACACATTCACAATAATAACATATTTGAGGAAGAGATGAGGCACAGATTCTTCAAAACAACTACAAAGAACACATAAAGAATTGTTACCTCCTATAGAAATTCTTCTCTTAACCAATTGATCCTTCGTAGCCATCTAATTCAAAAACAGTATCCATAAAAAATCTGGATCTTTGAAGGAAGCTTAGAACTCCACACTTTCTTAAGAGCTACTACGAGATTATCTTTGACCACTTCATAATGATCTTTCATCTGCATCAAAACATAACAAAATCTGAGCATAAACCCGTTGTCAGAAGAAAGGTCCCAAAAAAACAGTTTACCGCCTCTACATTTGGAGAAAAAATCGGCAGGAGAAGATCGAGCTTCTCTTTCTCCTTGAAGGGAATTGAATCTGAAGCAAAGCCAATAAGAGAGATATCCCACTTCCACCCACTCTCGCTTCACACTTCAGCTTTTTCCATACACATCTTTGGTAAGGCCAAAAACGCGTACAGACAAGGTAAAGCCTCTTTTAATGAAACCTTGATCAACCACTTGCAGTACCAAAATGACATATCCCTTCCATTACCCAAAGAACACAACATGTTGTCGACGAAAGAATCAGAAAAAAAAAGACTCGTCAGCACACAAAGAAGACAGATCACGCCACCAAATCGAATCTGACTTCCTACCTCCGGGCCTACTAGCGCTAAAAATCTCTAATGCAAACTAGAGTTAGAATATCTATGCTCGATAATCCCTTTCCAAAAAGAAATCTTCTCCGTTAAGAACCTTCACTTCCATTTGAGCAGCAAAGATTTATTGAAATAAGCAATATCCTTAATGCCCAAACCACCATTCTCTTTTGACAAACAAAATGATTTCCAGCTAACTCAGTGAACACACCTACCACTAAAACCTCACCCCCAAATAAAATTGCTTTGAATTCTGATTATCTTCTTGAGGACCTTAACAGGGGCCTTATAAAATGACAACGAGAAAATATGCATAACATACAACACCGAGTTAATTTACAACACTCTGCAACCTACAAACAACTTCCTACCATTCCAAACAATAAAATGATTTCTAAGGTTTTCGATCACATGGTTCCACATATTTTCCTTCCTAGGACCATCCCCCACATAATACACCAGGAACTTGAAAGGAAAATAACCAATACCGCAATTAAGGATAGTCGAGGCTGCTTCAAGAAAATCAGGCCTCAAATTTACTCCATTAATACTACTTTTGTAGAAGTTGACCCTCAATCCTGAAACCAGCTCAAATCCTCTAAGAAAAGCTTTGATACACTACAAATTATCACAAATACTAACTCCAATAAAAAGAGTATCATCTAAAGGTGAGAAAAATACACAAGAAGGGGGGGGGGGGGGGGGTGGGTTAAATTGTGTTTGCACAATTCTTTTTACTTCTGAACCAGAGTTCAAATTCTAAACCAGTGTTCAGAATCGGATAATGAGTGCAGTGGAAAATGTAACAGGAGCAAATAAAAACAACAAAGAACACACAATAGTTATCCTGGTTCCTCTCCAACTAAGAGTACTTCAGCCCCCTTGCCACGCAAGAGATTTCCATTATAATCAAACAGGTTACAACTGCTTATACTCACCAGTATAAGACTTTCCCTAATCAAACCTACAACCTAAGACTTCCTTGCTTAATCAACACCTGATCAAAACTTCTCTGCTTAGATCCTCAGATCCTCAGATCCTAAGACTTTCCTTGCTTAAATCCTCCTGGTTTAAGACGTCACTGCTTAGACACTCTTCCTAAGACTTCTCTGCTCAGATGCACCGTCTAAGACTTCTTTGCTCAGACTCACAATCCAAGACTTCACTGCTCAAGCCCAAGGAAATAGACTTTTATCTAAACTGACTGTTTAGAGAAGAAATAACTTATAACAACACTGGATTAACAATCAAAGATGTTCAAATATAATACAACACACACTTTTACACAAGGGATTCTTAAGTTATACAAGAATAAGAACTCTTTAACAGATTAACTTCTCTTGAGCTGATATGAATGTAGTGCGTGTATATCTCGGTTATGGTTTTAGGGTTATTTCTTGAGTTGATCTTAAAATCTTCTGCTCCTTTTATAGCTGAAAAAATATAGTCGTTGAAGTATCCTCAACGGCTATAATCAGATCAAATAACTAGTACATCTTCTTTTCCAATAAAGCAGGTATTAGAACTCGTAGTCAAGGAATTATCCATCGAACAAGGCCTTTATCCGAAGAACACTTCTACGAAACAAGTACAACACAATCTTTTACAGATAATCTCAACATATCTCGAGTCCCGCGTTAGCAGAGCTTGAGTTGACACTACTCAGTTTCAGAGGCAGCCACAACACGCTTCCGATTCTGAAATGTACTAGCAATAACTTTCTGATCAGACTCTGTCACGAGTGTATAATCAGAACCGAACCAAAGTTACTTCTATGTCAAAACCAGTTTCATCAAGTAAATATAATTATGCACACAAGAACCAGCTAGTTAGAAATCCTAATTGTTTTTCAAATACTTTGTTATCATCAAAATCTTAGAGGATACATGGTATGAACCGAATTTGTCTCAACACCATCAGCATACTGAACTATGCTATAAGTAAATTCTTCACTCACCTTGAATCCTTTGTACAAACTCAACTCTACCGATTTCTGCGTTAACCTAGTGAGACCTTCCATGATTAAGATGAAAAGGAAAGGAGACGACGGGTCTCCTTGCCACAACCCTTTTCCCACCTCAAAATCCAGAGTAGCACTGCTGTTTATCAAGATCGACGTCAAACTTTTGAAAACAAGGGCCTCCATCCACTTTTGCACCTTTCCCCAAATTTAGTTTTAGAGAAGAGGAATCTCAAGAAGTCCCAACTAACACAATTGTATGCTCTCTCGAAATCGACCTTCATAACCATACACCCCTCCTCGACCGCTTAACAAGATACAACAATTCGCTGACCACCACTCTATCGAAAAATGCTCCTACCAAAAACAAATGCGGACTGCTCTAACGAAATGATAGATCCTATAATCCTCTTCAACCGTGCAGCTAATATTTTAGACAAAATCTTTTAAAAACAACTCACCAAAAAAATATGTCTATGATTAACCAAAAACTAGGGATTTTTAATCTTTGGAACAAGAGTGAAGAAAGAAGCAGTGACTGCCTCCGACAAAGTAAGATTATAGTATAACTCTGAGACAAAACCAACAACATCTTCCTTAACCGTCTCCCAACATTCCTGCAAAAAACTAAAACTAAAACTGTCAGGCCCAGGACTCTTGTTACCATTACAGCTCCATACAGCTTCTTTAATCTCTTCTACGGAGAAAACCTCCTCCAAACTCTTACCCCCGGCTTCATAGAAATTAGGCAACTCCACACCATTGAGCACCGGTCTAGACATATTCTTCTCCTATAAATTATCCAAGAAGAAACGATGAACCTCTATTTTGATCTCATCCACACCCTTCTTCCTACCATTAGAGGTATTAACAAAGGAAATAAAATTCCTTCTAAACTTATCTTTCATAGTTCTATGGAAAAAGCCAGAGTTACAATCTCCCTCCTTCAACCAAAGCAACCTCGACTTTTGCCTAAAGAGGCTCTCTTTCAAGTAAAGATGATTCCAAAATTTCGATGCAATAAAAGTGCTTCTCAAAACCGATTCCTCAGAAGATGAAGCAACAAGACTACCTACGAAAAAATCAAGGACATACAATTCATCCACTGCCTTATCCACCTTTAAATCAAGCCAACCATAAACCTCGATATTCCACTTTCTCAAATAAATCTTTAACAATCTCAATTTCTCCTTAAGAACATAATCACATCTCCCTTTCACCTTGAAAGACTGCCACACATTCTTGACAAACAACATAAAATCAGGATGGTTGAGCCAGCTATTATTAAACTTGAACTATTTAGGACCTCAATCTTCATTACTAGCTTTCAACCAAATAGGGCAGTGATCATAAATATCCCTTTTGCCTATGACCTAACCTACTATCTTCCAATCCACAACCAAACTTTCTGATAACAAAAATCTATCAAGTCTACTCATAGAAGAACCAACACCATTGAGCCAAGTAAAAGATCCCCCACACAAGGAACATCAATGCAGTCCAACTCTTCCAAGAAACTTATGAACTCCACCATTTTTCTCTTCGCCCCCTTCAGACACTCCTTTCCTCTCAGAGCAACACGAAACAACATTAAAATCCCCCCACACAATCCATTCCCCCTACCAAATTTGTTCTTTGACGCTATAAGATCCCTCCACAACCTTCTCTTAAGAGATGACAAACACGAAGAGTACACATTTACGAATAACAGATCACGGCCCTCCACACGACATTGATCCCCATAAAACCTTCTCCCTTAAAGCTGAAGGAGAGCTTTAAAAGATCATTCCTCTACAAAATGACAATGCCCCCCCGCTGACCCAACCACCCCAAATTTTGATCATTCGACATTGGCATCACCCCACAAGGATGAAGCAATGTTGAGTTCCAAAGTAGAAAGCTTAGACTCATACAAGACACAAATATCCACCTTGCCCGCTTGAATCAGGTGAGCGATTCTCTTCCTCTTTACTGAGTTACCCTCCTCCTCTAATATTAATAGATAAGATATTTATTGAGCAACAAATTTGTCTACCCCCTCTTAGATTTCCCTGCTTTTTCTTTGAGTTTCATCTTCTTGATTTCTTCTTCTTAAGTTGAATTGTTTTCATCTCTAGAAATACCAAGGTTAGAAATGATTTCCCGGACTTTCTTCGAAGCCTTAGAATCCATTTCCGCCCAAAATCTCTTGTTGCCTTGATTTACCTCTAAATATTCCACTAAATGACACCTCGACACTGATTCCTCAGGACTAGGAGCCTTTGAAATCATCCTTTTCAGCTGAATAGGAAGGTCACCACTGATACCACCACTAACATGTTGAGGCGAAGGACAAACGCTCATACCCTCAGAGGAGGATAAAGAATATACCACGAAGTCAGAGGATTAAACTACCAGATTAGGAATCGAAGATGAACAAAAAGGCCTTCGAGACCCTAAGCTCTCACTTACGACTGCAACTGAGCAAAAGGGATCGTAAACAGACTTTCCCTTATAATTATTGGCCCTTCTCCTACTTTCCACTAAAGTAGAGGAAGATTGGGCCGAATGGGCCTTAATTAATTCGTCAAATAGTTACATAGAAAAATCAAAATTTGGTAAAAAAAATAATTGGTACACTAAAAGGGAAGTTTGTGTTTTATTGTTATATAGAAAAATCAAAATTTGGTAAAAAAATAATTGGTAGATTAATATAAGAAATGAGTTTATAACGGTAAATTATAAGCTGGTGTGTTGAATTTGTATTGTTTATTAAAGTTAATAATTAAATTAGTTGATAAATATGAAATCACAATAAAAAATATTCTAAATCATAAAGTTTTTTAATTAAAATGATAAATATAAAATTGACCATAAAAATAATACTCCCTCCGTCTCATAAAAAGTGTCTGAAATAGAATATGCGCGGTTCTTAAGAAAATGATTGGAAGTGTTAATTTTAAAGATAAAATTATATGTTTGTACTAAAATACCCTTACTTTATAATTAGTGGAGTAGTTGAAAAGCATGAAAATTAATAAATAGGGGTATAGTAGTGGAAAAAAATAATAAATGTTGTATTGGTATTCTAAAGAGACATTTATTTTGAGACATGAAAAAAGTACAAATAAGACACTTTTTATGAGACAGAGGGAGTAGGTTATAAGCTCAAACTGTAGCTTGTAAAAAATTGTTCTTTGCAAAATTGAAACTATAACTTGATACATATGAAAACACTCAAGCTTTTATCCATAAATCTTACGTCATAATTTAGGGTTTATTTGGATAGCTACTTATTTGTAACTTATAGACAAATGATTATTAAAATAAATATTTATCAATAAATTTGTATGAATTATTTTTATAACAAAAGATGTACACGATTAAAGAATAAATGCTTGACAATCCTTAATGGATAAGGGTTGCTAGAGACTTTAGGGTTATAAAATGTCTCTTTCATGTGATGATACTGATATATTTATACCTAGGGGTTTGATATGAGTCTCCCAGTAGTTTAACAACCATTCCCATCATGGGCGGTTGATTCCCTGAAATCCAGGAGGAATAGTCAAGTTCCATGACCTTTTATATAACGTTTGTTTCCAGAATACACTATACGCACGATCACATATTATGGATGGGAAAACTAGAGGTTCGGGCGAAACATCTGGACAAGGGGCGCTCGAACCAAAATGGAGGCTCTCGGACTAATAAAAGGGAGACATTCTCCCCCAACGGATGACACTCGCCTTGCTCCAACGTCTCTCTAAATTATACCACCACACAGTCCCTCAAGCGTGAGGGCTTGTAGAGGCCAAAGTTTTTTGACTCATCTTTCATCTTCATTTCATCTATGATTTGGGGGTTTTTATCCCCTTCACCCAGTCCGAGGCCAACATTTTGTTGGTCTCCAATGTCACCCTTTCCGAAATTATGCCCAACGTTTAGGGTATTATCAAGGCCTCTGAAATTCTATGTCAATTGTTATACGTTATTCTCATTGTTTGTTCTTTTTCTTCAGTGTGAGACCAACCTCTGTAAGTGACTAGGTGACTTTGTTTTGCCTTCTGAGGAGAAATATATTGGCGCCCTACTCTAACCCATATCCTGATTGGAAGGATAAGTTTGTCAAAGTTAGGGGCGAGATGGTGCTTTTACAACTGAGGCAAACCCCCCCCCCCCTCTCGTGTAACGCCCCAAACTGCTTTCAGGATTACCGACTGACTCCACAAACCAACACGAGTCTTTTCAGCATGCTTTGTCCTCACTCATGCACTTTTCAGGAAACTTCCCAGAAGGTCACCCATCCCAATACTACTCCAAGTCAAGCACGTTTAACTATGGAGTTCTTATTGGTTAGGCTACCGAAAAGAAGATGCATCTTGTTGGTATAGGTAGTACCAATTAATCGTTATAAGCATTCCTTCAACCATGCACTCCCGTACATGCACAACCTCAAGATCCCTCTCATTCTGATGTGAATTCGGTTTTTCCCTAGAAGTTGCTAGGAGTGTCTCATTGTCATGCCTCGTGCACCGACAACCACTCTCTCGTCGTCGGGTGTTACATGTAACAACTCTCCGCCCTCTTCATCCTTGGGTGTTACATGCCCACCAACTTCCGCTTGGTTCGTCCTCGAACCACATCGTACTCGGAGATGCCTGGCTCTAATACCATTTGTAACGCCCCAGACTTCTTCCAGGATTACCGACTGACCCGACAAACTAACACGAGACTTTTTAGCATTCTTTGTCCTCACTCACACGCTTTCCAAAAAACTTCCCAGAAGTTCACTCATCCCAATACTACCCCAAGTCAAGCACGCTTAACTATAGAGTTCTTATTGGTTAGGCTACCGAAAAGAAGATGCATCTTGTTGGTATATGTAGTATCAATTAATCCTTATAAGCATTCCTTCAACCATGCACTCCCATACTTGCATAGCCTCAAGACCCCTCTTATTCTGATGTGAATTCGGTATTTCCCTAGAAGCTGCTAGGAGTGTCTCATTGTCATGCCTCGTGCACCGATAACCACTCCCTCACCCTCGGTTGTTACATGTAACAACTCTCCGCCCTCTTCGGCCTCGGGTGTTACACCTTACTTCTCATTGTTTTAGACAAAGGATTCAAATATTCCCTCTGAATTCTCTTATGATGACCTTATCACCTTTGAGTGGGAGGTGGTTCAGGAATTGCTAAGCTTTTAATTCATGACTTCTCGTACCTTGATCTCCTTGGATCTAGAGGACGCTGGTATGATAGATGATTATCTAGGTGAGTCTATCACTGAATAACACTTTTGTTTGATATTATTTCATCGAATATTTTCTTAACTTCCTTTTTATATCCTTTTCCCTAGAAATATGTCAACAAAAATTTTAGTTGAGCGAAATGAGCACCTAGAGAGGAGGGAGGTTAAAATTCGACCAACCCTCGTTCTTCCTTATCGCCCTGTCGATCATGTTCTAAGGGAGGCTTCAAAACTCATCAAGGATCATTCTTACTTTAATTAACTTTCCTCCAAGGTCCTCAAACAAGGGGAAGGCTCTTCTCAAGCCCCTGGGGAGGACACTTAATGTTCCTTTAGGATGGTAAAGGTGGGGAGAGACCTAGATAACCGAGGATGGTTTTGTCCATTTCTCATGCCTCTAGAAGGATGCTCTGTTTGATATCATAAAGTTTACTGAGAACTGTCACCTTTTCCCTGGGGATTTCACTTCAAATAATTAGAAAATACACAACAGCTCATCTAAGGAGTTATCCAATATGGCATAGACACATATGTTAAGGATTCTCCTTATTGGGAAGGTTCAATGAGAGAAGCATGCCAAATTTTTTGAGGACCTGAGGTCCAAACTCGCCAAGGCTCAGGAAGTCATCGTTCAACACCAAGATATAGTGAAAACCCTAGTGTAGGATACCTTCTTAAGGATCGAGCGTGTGATCACCTCGAGGGTCGACAAGGATTCCTCCGTGAGGATCCAACATGTAACCTCCCTGAGGGGTATCGAGGATTCCTTCGTGAGGATCTAAATGTAATCTCCTCGAGGGGTGGCAAGGATTCCCTCATGAGGATCCAACATGTAATCGCATCAAGAAGCGGCAAGGATTTCTTTGTGAGGATCTACCAAGTAATCACCTCGAGGGGTGACAATGAGTTTTTTGTGAGGAACCAATACGTGATCGCCTCGAATGGGGGGGTCTTGATGTTTACCGCTATTATCCCTCACTTTCTTTGACTTCAATCTCTCCTTATAATACTTTCTAGTGGTTTCGCGATCCCCCTGTATAACTCCTACTCACCCATATGGGAGATGATACTTTATACATATGTATAGGGTGGATAGGATAACACCAACTGATTAAAAGTGTATCTTCTTATGATTATATTAAATGTTGAAGATGCATTAATGATTAAATATCTTACCTTGATCTACCCGGAGTTTTCCCCGTCCCGAAAATAATTTTCAATGTTATGTACCTGTTGACACTGGATTTCGACTGACGGTGGGATCCATAGATTCCAGGGCGTGTCGGTGCAAAGAGGCACGTCAAGGTGTCGAGTCGACACCAGCAGAAAGGTACATCGGAGAAACGGCAACAAGCCTTGGCGTCAGAAGGAAATGAGGTGACAAGTTGATTTTAACTTCAAGGAACAAGTGTTTAGGCGGGAAAAGTTTGAAACTTCCAAGACTATAGGAAGTTAAAAAGAAAGTGGGGTGCCACGTGTCAGCTTCAGAAGACATTTGGGTAGACAAACAGTTACATTTTAGGCCTATATAAGGCGTTGTACTTTTCATTTTTAGGGGTCGCATTTTTTCACATTGTAAGGGGAAAATACTCAAAGTACCAAGCTTAGAGAGAAACGAGTTCACTCCCGCAAACAAATGTACACTTGCGTCCAAATTCTACTTAATGCAATTTACTTCCAGTATTTAATTTAAGTCATTGTTTTTTTTGTTTTCCCCAGCCTCTCCTTTATTTCTGTTTTTTGCGCCAAACTCGTTGATCGTTAGAAAACTCTTTGCGTCACCAAGGTCACCTCAGCGTGACAACTCTCACTGAAAAACCAAGAAACTAAAATGCAGCAGAAACATACGCTTCCAATTCCCTTGTTCTGGGATTTGTGTGGCAGATCCCGCAAGCGAACCTGCGACGGAAGGTCAGCGGTTGTTCGCCCCGGCGAACAAAGTGGCACACCCGGTGGGACCCGTGTGAATTGAGTATATGTTTTTGCGTAGTGGTAAGATGGTAATACCACGACCGAACGAAGAACCGTCTCCAACGGAAACTACGGTGGGAACACAAACAACTAATGTTGGCTCTGGTACCATATCAGCGGTGTCAAACTCCCCTAGCGGACCAATTGCAACGCCGCGTCGAAACGACCTGAGATTGACAATGGCAGGGACTACGGGGCAATATATGCCTAGTATCACCATGCCTATACCTAGATCGTATGGAATTCCGCCAGAGTTCATGTCAAGTTCACATTCTAGCGGCCATTTATTTGGGGAAAGTTCGTCCCTAGTATTTTCGACTTATCAAGGGATAGGACACGTGTCGAACCAGATGGTTCGACCCCCAGGATTCAACCTTTTCTCTCAATCCATACCGACCTTTACCTCTAGTTCCGTCGCGGTCATGAGGCAACATATGGATGAGAGTAATTATGAGATGGTCCACATGTTAACTCAACAGATGGGTACAATATTAAGACCACTGATACAAGAGTCAACCCAGAGTTACCAACAACTAGCGACTCAGATGACACGAATCGGGGACTTCTTAGGTGCCCCTAGGGCTCAGGGTCGACAGACCCCACCACCTCGACTAGAGACGCCTCGTCGTCAGGATGAAGTCTTCGACGAAACTATATAACAACCCCGTGAGTTCGAGGAGATCCCTAGGAGAGTTCAAAGGCCTCCTGTGATTGTCCATAGGAACCAAGATCCAGATTTTGTTATCCAGCAGGTTCGACAAGACGCCTTGGCTGGAGAACATAACTTAGAGGTCGTAGTCGAACGTATCATGGTCCGTAATGGGGCGAACCCAGGCCTTCGACGGCCGATATATACATCCCCATTACCTGATTTTGTATTACAAACAGAATTGCCCAGGGGATGGAAAGTGCCTAAGTTCACCAAGTTCGATGGGGAAATGGAAGAGTCCACAGTCGAACACGTCGCTAGGTATCAAACCGAAGCAGGCGACATAGCGAACAATGAGGACTTGAAAATGAAATATTTCCCAAGTTCCCTCATGAAGAATGCGTTCACGTGGTTTACCACGTTACCCCCTCAGTCCATTCACACATGGGCACAATTGGAGAGACTGTTTCACGAACAATTTTATATGGGACAGTCGAAAATAAGTTTGAAAGAGTTAGCAAGCGTCAAACGCAAGGCCACGGAGTCAGTAGACCAGTACTTGAATAGGTTTAGACTTTTGAAGGCACGGTGCTTTAGTCATGTCCCTGAACACGAATTAGTCTAAATGGTTGCTGGCGGCCTGGACTATTCGATCAGGAATAAGTTGGACATGCAGTATCTTAGAGATATGGCGCAACTGGCTGACCGCGTTCGCCAGGTCGAACGACTGAAAGCTGAAAAGGCCCAGTCTAACAGATGTCGTAAACAAGAAAAAGTATCTTATGTGGCTGCTGACGAATATTCGTCCGACGATGAAGAATCCGTCGACGAAAGTGAGATCCACGTGGCTGAACTTAAGCCAGGACCTCCCTATACATGCAAGTTGTTGAAACCATCAAACGGGAAAAATCTCATCGAAACTAACAAGACAGATAAATACGTCGCTAAAACTTATACTTTTGACGTTTCCAAATGTGATGAAATATTTGATTTACTGGTTAAAGATGGTCAAATAATTATTTCGTCTGGTTTGAAAGATCCCCCTCTAGAACAAAAGAAAAAGAGGGGATTTTGTAAGTTTCATAATTTCCTTGGTCATAAAATAGCTCAATGTGTTCTTTTCAGGGATTTGGTGCAGAAGGCTTTGAAGGAGGGTCGACTCCAATTTGGCGAGAAGTCGAAGATGCAGGTTGACACCGACCCACTGAAGGTTGAAGAGGCTTTGTATTCAGAAGTGTGCGAATGTTTGATGGTCAAAGCTATTGAGGGCCTCGACAAGCCACCAATGGCTGAACTGGTAGAATGCATGATGGTCGAAACTACTGAAGGTTCCGACAAGAGAGCAGAGGACAAACTTGAAGCAGTGTACCCCCAGGCTGGTGAAACTTTGGAGGATTTTCAGGAAAAGTGCAGGATAAGCGGCTCGAAAGCCGCACTATGCCCCAGATGCAATGCTGTGTTCGATGAGAAAGCTGCTGAGAGGTATGAGGCAAGCAAGAGAGAAGTGCTTCAAGAGAGCAAGCCACCTGTCCCAAGGTTTGTGTTCGATGGGAGCGGGGCCCCTCGTCGAAATGAAGAGTACAGAAAGTTGTTCCAAGGGGCAAGGCCTAAAACTTTCGTGCCCCCATCAGACTCCCCACAGGAAAGATGGATGGCACCAGTGAATCAGAAAGGAAGAAAAAGACCAAAGTGGAAAGCTCTTGATTTGGAAAATGAGGCGAATGTCGCCGATAAAGGGGTCGAACAAGCAGGATATAGGGTGTCCCCCAACTACAAAGGGAAAAACCCTATGACTAGGACCTAGTGGAGGTGCTATCAGCGCAGTAAAAAGGATGAAAGAGAGGCTACGACTTCAAAAGTGAAGCCTATCGGAACATCTGGACAGAAGCGCCAGTACCCAAGAGGAAGATGGGTAGAAAAGAACAAGGTGGCAACGAACCAAACCATGGCAGTGACTGTGAACACTTCAGGAGAAAAGGAGGTGGTGTCTACACAGAGCTCAAAGTGTACTTCGCTGACGGAGAGCAAGAAAGAACCAGAGTATACTCCTCAGTCAGATGAAGAAGAGCCAAAATACTCCCCTCAGTCCGACGAAGAGTATGACCCATCACCTGAAGGAGATTTTGATGAAGACATGTACAACGACACCAATGATGACACCTATGGCGAAGATTTCGTGGTAAACTGTGGTATCGTGTCGGTTCTACAAGTTGAGTATGATGTGGTGTCTGAAATCTTTGAGACTGAAGAAGACTTCATCACTGGTGAAAATGCGGATGACAAGCCGCTATGCTATTATGTGATGAACAGTGGCGTGGTCGAAGAACAAACAGCTATGTTTGAATGTCCTAGCCCTGGGATGATGTATCATTTAAAGCCGTTATTCATAAAGGCGAAAATTGATGGGGTGTCTGTCAACAAAGTGTTTGTAGATGGTGGAGCGACTGTGAACCTAATGCCTCACAATCTGTTTAGGAAAATTGGAAAGACGGAGGCTGACCTCCGACAGTACAACATGCTTTTGTCCAACTACGAAGGCAAGACCAGTAACATCCTGGGGGTTGTCCAAGTGGACTTGGCAGTAGGTACAACCAACAGGCTGGCACTTTTCATGGTCATCAAATCGAAAGAAAACTTCAATCTGTTGTTGGGACGTGAGTGGATCCATGGAATTGGGGTAGTACCATCAACAATGCACCAGAGATTGATCATTTGGAGGAAGGATGGCATCGTCGAAAATATTGAGGCAGATTAAAGCTATTACAAAGTTGACGAAGCCAAGGGTACCAAGAAGTCTTTTGACCAGCACTTAGCAAATGTGGCTCCTTGTGATGACGGATCAGGGTCATACACCTCCGTCGACACGGGTCGTGTCCTGAACCTAGACCCCGACTATGGGTTCATCTGGGACGCTGCCGATGAAGGTATGGAGCCAATGGAAATGCCACCAATGGGGTGGCCCACTACTGGTGAAAATGACTGCTGAGTCAGAAAGCCTGACTCGGATTTCGGCCTATCTGGCTGAAAACAGAAAGATGTCGGCACTCGAAAAGGATGAGACTCTCCAAATAACTAAGGGAGCCGACTATGACAAAAAAGCTAATGGCTCACAAGGCCAAAGGGAAGCTGTAGAAAATCATAGGCTTATTGGTATTTATGATGATGAGCCTTTAGGGTTTGAAAAAGGCCCAGATCATGAACTACAGAGAATGCAAGCCCAGGACCCGCTTGAGGAAGTCGACTTAGGGGATGGAACAACCAAAAGGCCCACCTACGTGAGTGCAGAGGTAGGACCAACAATGGAAGCCAAATTGATTAAAGTGTTGAAAGAATACAAGGACTATTTTGCCTGGGATTATGGCGAAATGCCTAGTTTGAGTCAGAGTGTAGTTGAGCATCGTCTCCCAATCCAGCCAGGCAAAAGGCCAGTAAAGCAACACCCTCGGCGTTTCACCCCAGAAGTGACGTCGAAGATCAAGCAGGAAATTGAAAGATTGCTCAAAATTCGGTTCATTAGAACTGCAAGGTATGTAGAATGGATAGCAAACATAGTTCCTGTTATTAAGAAAAATGGGACCCTTCGAGTGTGCATTGACTTTAGGGATTTGAACAACGCTACTCCTAAAGACGAATATTCGATGCCTGTGGTAGAGATACTAGTCGACTCAGCCGCGGGGTTTGAGTATTTGAGCATGCTCGACGGCTATTTCGGTTACAATCAAATTCTCATAGCCGAGGAAGATGTCCCCAAAACCGCATTTCGATGCCCTGGAGCTTTGGGGACATATGAATGGGCGGTGATGCCTTTTGGGTTGAAGAACGTTGGGGCACCCTACCAAAGGGCTATGAATGCTATATTCCATGATTTTATTGAGAATTTTATGCAGGTATACATTGATGACATAGTCATAAAATCGTCATCAGAGGATGGTCATCTCGACCACCTCCGACGCTCATTTGAGCGAATGAGAAAACATGGATTAAAAATGAATCCACTAAAATGTGCCTTTGGTGTTCATGCCGGGGATTTCCTGGGATTCGTAGTCCACAAGCGAGGCATCGAGATCAATCAGAACTAAACAATGGCCATCTTAGATCTCAAGCCTCCAACAACAAAGAAACAGCTCCAGTCTTTGTTGGGGAAGATAAATTTCTTGAGGAGGTTCATCTCAAACCTAAGTGGCAAGACGAAAGTGTTTTCACCACTGCTCAAGACCAAGAAGGAAAGTGAGTTCCACTGGGGGCAAGAGCAATAAGAGGCTTTCGATGCAATCAAGGAATACCTTACGAAGCCTTCAATCCTATTACCACCTAGTATAAATAAAAGCATAAAGTTGTACATTGCAGCGTCAGATACGACCATAGGCAGTATGTTAGCACAAGAGGATGATGGTGGCGTCGAAAGACCCGTCTATTACCTTAGTAGGATATTGATAGATGTTGAGACTAGGTACACTATGATTAAAAGTTGTGCCTATGTTTGTACTTCTCATGTATGAAATTGAAACAATATATCAAACCAGTTAATATTTATGTTTCGTCGCATTTTGATGTCATTAAGCATATGTTGTCAAAACCTATTTTGCATAGTCGAATTGGGAAATGGGCACTAGCGTTAACTGAATTCTCCCTGACATATGTGCCTTTGAGGGCGATGAAGGGTCAAATAGTGGCAGACTTCATAGTCGACCATGCTGTAGTCGAAACGTTGATACATAGCATCGACGTCGCCCCGTGGAAATTGTACTTTGACGGGTCGAGCCATAAAAATAGGGCAGGTGTTGGAATCCTAATAATATCACCACAAGGAATCCCAACTACCTTCAAATGCAAAGTCGATGGCAAGTGTTCAAACAACGAGGCAGAGTACGAAGCCTTAATTACTGGTCTCAAGATACTCAAAGACTTGGGAGCCAAAGAGCTTGAGATAAAAAGAGATTCAGAATTGGTGATTAAACAAATCACGAGGGAGTATAAATGCTTGAAGGAGCATCTTTTAAGTTACTTTTCGCTGGCGAAGCGTTTGTTGGAACATTTCAAAATTGTCAACATCTCGCATGTGCCAAGGATAAAAAACCAGAAAGCTAACGAGCTGGCACAAATTGCCTCTGGTTATAAAGTGTCAGAAGGTAAGTTGAAAGGCTTCGTCGAAACTAGGAAAAAGATGGTGTCGAACGTACACGCACCATCAAGTTGGTCGATATCCAAAGTCTCGATGAGCTTGGTCGAAGGTTTAGAAAGTTGTGAGGTTTTCGTTAACGATATGCCACCAACAGACTGGCGAAGGTCAATTATAGAGTATCTAGAAAACCCGTTGGGCAGCACCGATTGAAAGACTAAGTACAGAGCAATGAGTTATGTCCTAGTAGGAAACGAGTTGTTGAAGAAAATCCATAAGGGGTATTGCTCAAGTGTCTAGGAGACACTGATGTATATTTGGCAATTTCTGAGGTTCATAATGGGGCTTATGGAGCTCACCAGGTCGGCCAAAAAATGAAATGGCTTTTGTTTCGACAAGGATTCTACTGGCCCAGCATGCTTAAGGATTGTATAGAGTTCGCGAAAGGATGCCAGGATTTCCAGAAGCACGCAAAAATCCAGCATATCCCAGCCAGCGAATTACATGTGATTGTCAAACCATGGCCTTTTCGAGGATGGGCTTTGGATGTAATAGGAGAGATTCGTCCAGCTTCGTCAAAGCAGCAAAGATTCATCCTCATAGGAATAGACTATTTCACGAAATGGATAGAGGTTGTGCCTTTAGTGAAAGTGGATAAAGAGGTCGTGATAGACTTCATCCAGAATCATATCTTGTATAGATTTGGGATACCTGAGACAATCACGACAGATCAAGGTTCTGTGTTTGTGGGGCAGAAGATGCAAGAGTTTGCGGCGGAAACAGGTTTTAAGTTGGTTACTTCGACGCCATACTATGCTCAGGCGAATGGTCAGGTCGAGGCAGCGAACAAAATAATAATTGGTTTGATCAAGAAGCACGTTGCGAAAAAGCCAAAGAACTGGCATAAGATGTTGAGTCAAGTGTTGTGGGCTTGTCAGACATCACCCAAAGAGCCGACCAACTCTACTCCATTCCGTCTAACCTACGGACACGACGCTGTGCTACCTGCAGAAGTATGCTTGCAGTCCGTTAGAGTGCAACGACGGTATGAGATTCTGTCAGAAAAATACTGGGAAATGATGTTAGACGAACTCGTGGACTTAAACGAGGAAAGAATGGTGGCTTTAAATGTGTTGCTGCGCCAAAAGGCCCGAGTCGCCAGGGCATACAATAAGAAAGTCCAAAGAAAAACCTTTGCCGAAAACGACTATGTTTGGAAAGTGGTGTTGCCCATGGATCGACGAGATCGAACGATGGGAAAATGGTCGCCCAACTGGGAGGGACCATTTCAGGTGACACGAGTGTTTAGTAACAACGCATACGAAGTGCAGGAGTTAGGAGCGGACCGACGAATCTTAAGAGTAAATGGGAAATATTTGAAAAGATACAGACCCATGCTGCAAGAGGTTCACATCAAAACATAGTTTTCATTAATTTAAGGGTCAAGAATGGCTTACAGAATATGGTGCATTACATTATACCAACATACAAACTAAGGAAATTCAAGAAATCTAGCCTTAAAATCATCAAAGAGGACCTTCTCATGAACTATCTTGCTCTCAAGAAGAACCTTTCGTCGCTGCATGCGGCTGATAGCATCTCTAATCTTCATAGCCGCTTCGACGTGAACAAGTCCTTGAGCAACTTCGTGGTCGATGGTTTCTTGAGAAGGCAGAGGCTCAGCTGAGTCCAAAGAGGCTTTTTGGTGTTCGACCTCAGCTATCTTTTTCGTCAGCTCCGTGATCTGGGCTTGATATTCAGATATCTGTTGGTCGAAGGCTTGGCGTTTGTTGGAGTGCTCTTGTTTTTTGGTTTCATAGTCCTCAAGCTTCTGTTCGCAGACGGAGCTAAGATGCCACTCGCGTTTCATGTCGTCATGGCGGAACCGAATTTGGGCGTCGGACTGATGATGCATAGCGAGGTCCTTGGCCATTTGAGTGAAGAAGGCTTAGAACTCGATCAGGTATGTGGCCATGGGGGCAGGAAGTTGGAACTCAGAGAGTTCATTCAGAAGGTTGAAGACGTCATTGGCTATGTCAGATTCCTCAGCGACGGCCGCCAGAAACTGTTCCTAAAAAAGATAAGACTGCAGCTGCTAAAGTTTGAGATTGAAAGAAGCATCCACTTCTGGAGTTGGGATTGCGGTCGAACCGGTGGGTTGAATCTCTTCTGCTGCCTGGCGAAGTTTGTGTAGTGCCTTCAGAGTTGCTGCTGGATTTGTTGCCTTGGCCGCCAAAAGTGCCTCCGGGGTAAGAGATTCCTCGACAGCAGCCGAAGCCTTCTCTGGTTGATGTTCAGGGATTTAGAGTGTCTCCTCGACGTCAGTATCCACGGTGGGCGAAGGATTAATAGTCACCCCAGGGAATGCATCATCATGCTCTAAGTTATCAGCTGCAGCAGGAGACGTCTTCGCCAAGTTTTCCTCGGGAATAAGTGGGTGAAACTCATCAATCTTTTAGGGACTTGGCGTAACAGCGACATTGGCAGTAGGGGCGCCTGCGGCCGATGCAGTATCACCCTCACCCACAGTGGTCGAAGTAACCACATTTTCCTGCAAAAGACAAAATGCCAGTGAGCTTCGTCACCCCAAGGTCGTCTAGGACACAAATAAAGTTGGAATACCTGCACAGGAGTTGTTGTCTTGGGGAGGGCGACAGAGGGAATTGGTTCGAAAACATCTTCAAGATTTCTTGGGACGACTGGGGCCACCGTCGAGACGCTGTGTTTTGAAGGTGTCCTTCGCGTTATAGCCTTTTTCTTCCTCACCAAAGGGGTGGATGGAGGAGACGCTGGAGCTGCTGCAGTGAAGACTCGAGAGTGAGTGCTCTCGTTCGATTCAGTCCTTTATGGGGAAGGTACTTTCTCAGAAACCTACGCAGAAATGATGTAAGAACAAAGGGAAGACAAGGACGCAGAACAAGAAATTAAAAAATACCTGTAGAAGGTTGGCCCTAGGTTTTTTGGCAGGTCTGGTGGAAGTCGACGCAGCAGTCGTTTCTCGTTTGCGTCCCTGAAAGTAAAGCTGAAACTAGTTAGTTCAGATCTATGGGCAAATGAAATCAAGAATGCAGGGTCTACCTTTGTCGAAGTATCCTCTACAGGGTCGACATCTATGACAGGGACTGTAGTCGACGGTTTAGGGATACCAGCTGTATAAGCAAAAGCGTCGACCACGTTTGCCAGGAAAAGATTTGGAGTGAAAGCTTGAGTTTGGTACTCCAACCACCAAGCCTCAAATTCTTGAGTAGTGAAAAAGGAAGGCTGGAAGGAGAAAACCGGTAGCTTCAAGTGTTGAGAGGCCCTGACAAACCTCATGCAAGCTTTGTGACCTACGTGAGTCAAGCGCCGACTGGACCGTACTATATCCTCAGGATGCCTCACTAAGGGTTTTGGCAACATATGGATCAGGCCAAATTGTCGGGCCACCAAATGTGGACAGTAGTTCATGAAACCATATCCATTGTTCCCTGTTTCGATGCGGAAAGAGATCATGGTGGGAGTAAGAAACGCCCGCCATTTAGCATTCGACAACGCAACAGCTTGAGGTGAGACTCCAGGGAACGGGTGTCTGAACCAGTCAGGCCCACACTTACGCTCCACAAATGGCGCCATGTCAGGGACGAAAGAAGAGGTTTCCATAAACATACTGAGATACCTCATAAAGAGGGCTTGTCTTGGAGTTTCTTGGGTGGTCATCAAGGCTAGTCGCAGTCCCTCGACAAAACGTGCTTTGTTTAGACGCTCCATCATTGCAGAAGCTGGATATCCTAATTTGTGCTCGAAAGTGGCATTGAGCCAATGTTGCAACAACCACATAGGCCCTGAGATGTTTAAGGCTTTAGTGGTTTGGTGGAGGAGTTTCAGTCTCATGGCCGACAGGCCAAGAGAATGGTAAAGGGAGGCCAACAGAAATTTGTCCAGAGATATCTGTCGGCCTTCGTGGATCTGAATGGCCAGACTGATGAAACTTTTGGCTATTTGCAAGGAGCCAGGGCAAAATATATAATATGACAACTAGAGGGTCAAGAAGGCAATATGCTCTTCATCAGAAACTTCTTTAGAGCGTTTGTCATGATGATCTTCGATGTAGTTTTGGAAGCTAGCACGCTCAAAGTCGAAGGCATTGTCCGTCTCCAAAGTCGGGTCGAACGTCTCACCCAGTGGCGGAAGGCCAGTGATAGCCGCCACATCAAAAAGTGTTGGCGTGAGCATGCCACAAGGAAGGTGGAATGTGTTTGTCAATCCTTCCCAAAAATACATCGACGCCAGCAGCAAACAAGGGTTGACCCTGTGGGCGGTTCTGGAGAGTTGGATGGTGTCGAAGATACCGTACTCCTTCCATTGCCTTTGGCGTTTCCCTTTGACTTTGTCAAGCCAGGCGAGGTAATCTTTGTTGCCTGGAGTTGGCATCGATCTGAAAATGCGAGATTTGGGTGCCATGTATTTGAGGTCCAAGGTGCCCCCTTTCTCGAAAGTAGGTGGGATCGTTTGGTCAAAGCAAGGGAAGAACTTCTGGAGTTCTTGTGGATTAGGTTTGTTGTCTGGAAGGGGGCCATGGAAACCACGCAGCTTATTCTTAACCGCGAATGGGATAACCATTTGGCGACACCAGTTGGCCACCACCATCTCATCAGCGGAGGATGGTTGAGGAAGAGGATGGTGTGTTTCCGCTTCAGAGATTACGTACGCGACTGGGTTGTTACCAGTGGTTTGAGGAATGTGAGTTGTAGGGGTTCTTGATCAAGCCATTGGAAGAAATAACGCAAAGGATGCTCTGAGGCGGTAAAAGCTTTAGGAAGAGGAAATCAAAGTCTGGGTTTTGGAGCAAATGACAGTTTCGTGAAGAAAGAGTTATGAAAAGTGGTGAGTTCTTAAAGAAGACTATTTATAGGGCGCATGCAGAAAGATGAAAGATAAAAAACTTTTCAACTTCTGAGAGTAAGTGGGGTTTGGTTTCGAGGCCCACGACTTAGACGGGACTAGCCATCATGGCGTTTTCTTGGGAATCGTGGGATTGAGATTGCCATCATCATGTCAGACGGCGCTTGCCACGTGTTGAGAAAAAAGACAAAACGATTGGAAAAGGCGTCAAAAGAAAAGCCGTCGAAATCCTGTAAGAAACCAAAAAGCCAGATTTCTCCATCGACACAATATTCAGTCGAAACTGGCCTTTTGGGGGGGGGCAATTTGTTGACACTGGATTTCGACTGACAGTGGGATCCGGAGGTTCCAGGGCGTGTTGGTTCAAAGAGGCACGTCAAGGTGTCGAGTCGACACCAGCAGAAAGGCACGTCGGATAAACGGCAACAAGCCTTGGCGTCGGAAGGAAATGAGGTGACAAGCTGATTTTAACTTCAAGGAACAAGTGTTTAGGCGGGAAAAGTTTGAAACTTCCAAGACTATGGGAAGTTAAAAAGAAAGTGGGGTGCCACGTGTCAGCTTCAGAAGACATTTGGGTAGACAAACAGTTACATTTTAGGCCTATATAAGGCGATGTACTTTTCATTTTTAGGGGTCGCATTTTTTCACATTGTAAGGGGAAAATACTCAAAGTACCAAGCTTAGAGAGAAACGAGTTCACTCCCGCAAACAAATGTACACTTGCGTCCAAATTCTACTTAATGCAATTTACTTCCAGTATTTAATTTAAGTCATTATTTTTTTCGTTTTACCCAACCTCTCCTTTATTTCTTTGTTTTTGCGCCAAACTCGTTAATCATTAGAAAACTCTTTGCGTCACCAAGGTCACCTCAGCGTGACAACTCTCACTGAAAAACCAAGAAACTAAAACACAACACAAACATACGCTTCCAATTCCCTTGTTCTGGGATTTGTGTGACCGATCCCGCAAGCGAACCTGCGACGGAAGGCCAGCGGTTGTTCGCCCCGGCGAACAGTACCCCTTCACATACTTAGGTTTTCCCGAGAACCCTACCAAAGATCCTTGAAAGGGCTTGAGATTATCCAAATCTTGGCGGAGCTTCCCTGATCAATCACGATTCTCTTGATTTTCCATTCATCACATTGAATAGAATTACCCTAGGGTAATCGTTGTGTGGGTTAATGGAAACTGCATCTTCCATGGATAAGGTGTTCTTAACCTCTGGATTGGTGGTGTTTCCAATGTTGTAGCCAACAGAGGAGTTATCGACAGTAAGGATTGGCAGGTGTATCTTTTTCTGGAAGAACTAGTTTCTCTACATCCGGCGAACCATCCTATGATGGTGTTTAGCGTATGGTGGATGGTTATGTCCTCCTTCTTCCCACTTAGCTCTTTTGATTGAATGGCTCTGGGAATCTCATGGCCATCTCACCTCTAGGGATCAGACCATCATGCTATTCCATTGGGGCTACACTTAACATACTTCTTTAAACATCCTTCCTATATTAGGTGTTTTATCTCCTTCTCCAGTTGTAGAAAATCCTCAGTGTGGTTCCCCTTAACCTTAAAAAACTTACGCCAACTATTAGATTATGGTCTCATGATGTCTACTTTCGGTGCTGGTGATTGTGGGATGTTCTGCATGTGAAGAACTTTGCGCAATATTTACTCTCAGAGAGTGTTCAAAGGTGTGAACTTTCCCACAGGTTTTCTACCTCACTTGAAAGTAATTTTGTCTCTGATAGGAAATATGTATTGGTTCCTCTGTGAATTGTCCATGCCAAGGGCATGCTCTCTTTCATCACAACCTTTCTTATCAATGTTTCTTTCCTCACCCTTGATATAACATTATGTTCGCGTCACCAGTTCAGCCAAGAATGTCACTGGTCTTCGGGAGAGAGACTCGTTGACGTGTCTCTCACCCTGAGACCGTTTTGAAATGATCCTACGAACATTTTGTGGTTTGGGTCAATTAGTTTAATTGTGGATTCATCGAATCGGGCAAGATAATCTCTCAACGATTTTGATGGCACATGGCGTATATTTAACATACTAGTGGTTTTCATCTTCCTACGTTTGCTTGCGGAGAGTTGGTAGACTAAAATCTTCACCGGGTCTCAATAAATGGTGATGGAAGGCCTGAGGAGACCAATATACCATCTCAAGGTTGCATCCTTAAAGGTATCAGATAAGAGCTTGCACTTTAGGGAATAGGGTGCCCTAATGATGGTCATTTAAGTGTTGATGGAGGCTACATGCTCATACGGGTCGTTGCACCCGTCGAACATAGTCAATGACAAAAGATTAAAGTTTTTTAGGATGGATGCCTCCCATATCTCATTTCATAGGGGCTATGGATCCAACACTTCTAGTTCATCCACCATATCTATTCCTTGTTGGCGCTATCGGATATGATGAAAATTGTCCTACATGGTTTGGTTCTGGAAACATATGGCGTCCATAGTGTAACACCCCAAATTTATTAGAATATTTATTTAATTTATTTAAATATAATATTTGTGAATTTTCGGTGAATTTTGGTGGTTGGTGTCGACGTCGGTGTTTTGGTTATTTTAATTAAATAATAGTATATAATATGAATATATTAGTATTATTATTATTTTAAATAATATTAGAGGAATTAAGGGTAAGATGGACTTTTAAGGTTGATTAGTGAGGGTATTATGGGGAGAGCCTATTTTGGAAGCCCAAAGGTTTAACAAAAGGAGAATTTTGAGATTAGGTTTCATTTTGTTGGTCAGAACGTGAAACTAAGGAGAAAGTGCAGAGCTTTGAGGAAAGAAGGAAAAAGGCGAGGATTCGTGAAGGTTTACAAAGGATTGATAGAGAAAGCTTTCAATCGACAATCTAAGGTATGTGGAGTATTGCCTTTCATTGTTTTCAATATAGAACGTGATGTGTTGAAAGTGGGTTTTGAGGTTTTTGGGGTTTTTGAAGGGTTTATGAGTTATTGATGATTTAGAGGTATTTCTGAGAATCGATGATGGATTATTAAGGGTTGAATTGATTTGGGGTAAAATAAGCCTTCGAGGCAAAACTTTTTTTTAATGATGTGTGGGGTCTTGTATGAGAAAGGGGTTTATGGGGTTTATGGGAACCTTGGGAGTTTGTAAAGGTTTAGGTGATTTCGAGTTACAAAATTGAAATTAATCGACCTAATAGTTGTAGGTTTTGTGTCCTTAATGGTTATAATGCCTTAGGAATGTTGTAGGGATGTTTTTGGGCGAACTGAGGTTGAATTCATAATGTATTGTGGGTCTGGTATCCTACTGATGCGTAGCAGCGATTCCCTGCAATCGCTAGTTTGCAAAGCAAACGAAACACTCGCAAGGCGAATGTTTGCCTGGAATCGCAAAGCGAGTAGCGCAGTGAATGCGTGATAACTGTGATGATTCTGGGTTTATTTCTGAGAAGTGGTGTCGTGGGTTCGCACAGCGAATGTCCCAAAGAAGGGCTTCGCAAAGCGAATGAAGTGGCGAAGGGAGGCAGAGTGGGGGTTTTGTTGGGATTCTGGGATTCGCTAGACCTTTGCAAGGCGAAGGTCCCAGCGAATGTGTTCGCACAGTGAACTCAGCAGCGAAGTGCTGCTGTTTGTGAAATTTGTTTATGATGGTGTGATGTTCTGAGATTTTGGTGTTGTGATATTTCTGATGTTTTACTATGATGTTCTTGATGATATTGAGATGATGACTTGTGATGTTTTGATGAATATATGATGACATAATAAACATGATGTTTTGGTGAATAATGATGCACATAATGATATTTTTGGCGATGATGATTATGACGTTGTGTATCATGCATTCATAGCATTTCTGTGACGATGTTAGGACTTCGGTCCAGTGATGGTGGTGTTAGACTTCGGTCTATTTATGGCTTCCATCCTATTGTGTGGATGTGAAGTGGATTATGATGTGCTCCGATTCTTGTGTAGAATCGATCCTATTTGACGAGGATTTTTTGAGGGTGATGGCCTAAGTGTCCATCGATTATGATGATTGGTACCACATGCATGATTCTTATTATGCATTGCATTTATGTGGCATTTGTTGTGATTTATGATGACGTGTTTTGATGTTTGCCTTGTGATGACTCTGATGATGTTGTATGTGATGATGATGCCGTTTTTATGCATATCTTATTTTATATTGATTATAATGAATTGTATTACTCACCCTGCCTGTTTGAGTGTTGCCTCCATGTGGGTAACATGCAGGTGATCAGGATTAGCTGTGGACGCTTTTGAGGACTTTTGACGTTATTTGCTTTTGGTCGACTTAGAGGGTCTTTGCTCTGATAGTGTAACATCGGGTTGGGGTCGTTGAGTCGAACTATGTTGAATTTTATTTGGCTGTTATTTTATTGATTATTTGATGACTATGATTTATTTTAATATACCCTCTTGTGGGATTTTTGTGGTTATGGTGGTTCTGCATCCCTTTGAATGCATTTTAAGTTATTTTGAGAAAAACCCGTTGTTTACGGAGTAAATCTTTTATTTTGAATTTATAAGGGAAATGTGCACCCTTCGAGGTGAATTCTGATTTATTATGATTTTATGTGTATTCTGCTGCAATATTTTGTGGGGTAGAAAAGGGTGCTACATTAGTGGTATCAGAGTCTGGTTGGTTCATCCAACCAGGTTTTTACGTGATGTCGGTCGACAAGTGTGTGTACATTGTCGATGTTTTAGTTCTTGTAACCTTGTTGGTGGTGTGCAGGATGGCTGGAAGAAATGATCGTGCTATTGTTGATGCTTTGGAAATAGTTGCTAATGTGGCGGCGCAACTCAATCCGAATGGTGGAGTCCCGGATGAGTTTCGTGCTTTGGGGGAGTTCAAGAGGAACAATCCGCCAGAGTTTGAGGGTACTCACGATCCAACAAGTGCACACAAGTGGCTGAAGGTGATTGAGAATATTTTCTGAGGAATGGGATGTACTGATGCGCAACAAGTTCAGTTTGGAACTCACGTTGTCAGAAGAGGCTGAGGAATGGTGGGATAACACCCATCATAGACTGGAAGATGTTGGCACTGTGATAACATGGGTTGTGTTCAAGCAGGAATTTCTGGGAAAGTATTATCCAGAGGATGCTCGTGGTAAGAGAGAGGTGGAATTCCTTAAGCTGAAGCAAGGAGATATGACTGTTGCAGAGTATGCTGCAAAGTTCGAGAAGTTGGTGAAGTTCTGTCCTCACTACAACCATGCTGATGCTGAGATGTCCAAGTGCCTCAAGTTCGAGAATGGGTTGAGACCAGAGATTAAGCAGGGTATTGGGTATCAACAGATCTGCAGGTTTGCTGAGTTGGTGGACAAGAGCAGAATCTATGATGAGGATAGCCGAGCTCGATCTGCTCACTACAAGCAGTTGAGTGTAGGGATGGCAGGCAGACCCAAACCCGTGGGGCCCACCCGCACCCGAACCCGAGTCAACGGGTGAAAACCCGAGTTGACTGGGTTCGGGTTCGGGTGCGGGTTTGGGTAGTGTAAAACTCGTGCCCGAAACCACACCCGCTATATATATATATATATATATATATATATATATATATATATATTGAGTTTTTGCTACAGGTTCGAGTTTGGGTGAAAAAGCCCGAACCCAACGGGTGTAAATGTCCCAACTTTTGATGCCAGACTTTAACTTCATCTTCTTTAGCAAGGATACATGTGGAGGGACTTGAGTCTTGTGACACCCATAAGTAGCAGTTGTCCTTAGACCTAGCACCCTTCATAATGACTTCACCTTTCTCATTAGTGACAATGCACTCAGTTTTTGTAAAATTAACTATGAGTCCTTGATCACATAGTTGACTAATACTGATCAAATTTTCAGTTAACCCCTTGACTATCAGTACATCATTGAGTCTAGGTGTACCTTCACAATCCAGCTTTCCCACACCCTTGATTTCTCCTTTGACACCATCACCAAAAGTCACATGGCCAGAAGATTGAAGTTTAACATCCACCAGCAAATTCTTCACTCCTGTCATGTGTCTTGAACAGCCACTGTCAAAGTACCAGTCTTCTTTAGCAGAGACTCTAAGAGAAGTATGAGCTATCAAGCTGACAACATCAATTTTGGAGACCCATTGCTTCTTTTGCTTGATGACTTGATTACCTTTATGAATGACCTGTCTGGGTGCACAATTAGAAGTAATCTTAGGATACCCATGCAACTTATAACAGAAGGCCTTTATGTGTCCAAACCTCCCACAATGATGACATCTCCAGCGCCTGAATTTCTTCCTAGAGGGAGTCCTGTCAGAATGTTTCAACATCTGCTTCAACACCACTGGTTTGGAACTAGGAATAACCTCATTTGAAGCAGAACCACTGTTGAACCCCAAACCACTTTTGTCTCCTGCAGTTCTTCCAACATCCAGAATCTTGTCTAGAACATTAGTCCCACTGTTCAGCATTCTAATAGACTTGGACATAGATTCAAGTTTAGAGTTCAGCACAGATACTTCATCTTCCAGCTTGGCAATGGTTTCCAAATGCTCTGTCTTTTCAGCCTTGAGTTAGGCAATAATCTTCTTTTGTCTCTCCCCTTCTTGACAGGCTTCTTCACTTTCAATGCATAGCTCTCTATACAATCAGTAAGCTCATCATATGTGCTCTCTTCATTCATAGACTCATCATCAAAGATATACCTTCCAGTCAAAACCCTAACATGATGGGCAGTCTCTTCATCTTCCTCACTCTCAGTATCAGACCAGGACACAGATAAGCCCTTTTTCTGTTTCTTGAGATATGTAGGACATTCTTTTCTGATATGACCATAACCTTCACACTCATGACATTGGATTCCTTTGTCATGATTAGACTTCTCTTCAGCTGTTGTTCTCTTCATCTGATCACTTGACTTGTTAATGTCAGATGAGAAGTTCTTAACATTTGGTCTATATTTCCTGTCCATTCTTTTCAAAACCCTATTAAACTGTCTTCCTAGCAGAACAATAGCATTGGATAGCTCTTCCTGAGTTTCAGGACCACACTCTTTCTCATCATCTTCTGTACTAGACACCAAAGCTATGCTTTTGACCTTTTTTTCCAGATCTGTCATTCAATCCTAGTTCAAATATCTGAAGTGACCCAATCAGTTCATCAACCCTCATCTGGCTGATGTCTTGAGCTTCCTCTATAGCAGTCACCTTCATATCAAATCTCTTGGGAAGAGATCTGAGAATTTTTCTCACAAGCTTCTCATCAGACATCCTTTCTCCTAGGGCACTAGAAGCATTTGACAGTTCAAGTATATTCATGTGAAAGTCATGAATGGTCTCTTCATCTTTCATCTTCAAACTTTCAAACTTTGTTGTTTACAGCTGAAGTCTTAACATCTTGACTTCGGAAGTTCCTTCATGAGTTGTTTTTAGAATATCCTAAGCCTCCTTAGCCACTTCACATGTGTTGACCAGCCTGAATATGTTCTTGTCTATACCATTAAATAAGGCATTTAAGGCCTTAGAATTCCCAAGTGCAAGTTCATCTTCTTCCTTGGTCCACTCCTCTTTAGGTTTCAGTTTTGACACACCATCTTTTCCCACAATGACAGGGTGTTTCCATCCTGTCAACACAGCCTTCCAAGCTCTGCTGTCTAAAGACTTCAAAAAGGCAACCATGCGAGGTTTCCAATAGTCATAATTTGATCCATCTAGAATAGGGGGTCTATTCACAAATCCACCACTCTCCTTGTCCATTGCACCAGAAAGTAACAGCCCTAGATCTCACCCAGATGCAGATCAGGATGACCTGCTATGATACCAATTGAAATTCTGGTATCAGATATGTGATGTTAAGTGAGATGTCACAACATCAATATCTGTTGTATGAACAAGGCAATAATAGTAACAGGAAAAAGCAGTAAACCAACACAAAGAATTGTTCACCCAGTTCGGTCTAACAACCTACATCTGGGGGCTACCAAGCCAGGGAGGAAATTCACTATTAGTAGTATTAATTCACAGACTCTACACTCAGCATACCAGTTGATAGTCTACTCACTTAATCACTACCTAATGACACTTCTACCTAAGAACCTCTTAGATATGAGACACCTCTCACTCCCCCTCAATCACCACAGTGATATAATTCAAAGATTACACAGTATAGAAGTCACACTTCAAAGACACACCTTGATCGTGCTTAAAAGCTTTGATCAAGAACAATACACTCTTGCTTAAAAGCTTTAGAGTGAACAAATTACAACTCAAACAATCAGACCAATTCAAGCATCAAGGATGAATGAACAGCTTACAGACGAAAACACAAACCCTAACACTTAACACTCAATTCACAATCTCTTGTCTTCGTATTCTTTAAGTAGGGTTGAGGCTGCTTTAAATAGAAACTTATTCTTGGGCTTGGACTCCTTGAAAATCTCAGATTTTGTTCACAATAAAACTGATTTTTCCTTCCAAAATCTTTTCGCCCTAAAACAGTAACAATATATACTCCACAAATGATTGCAACAGAACAGATCTTTTCCATGATTTTCGCTTACAATCTTTCAAACAGAATCTCTCAAAACATCAAAAACGCGCAGCCCTAAAACATCACAAACTAAACACAATGTTCTGTCAACAGATGTTAAGACATCAGTCTTGACATCACGCACAAAACTGCAAAATACAACAATACTAATAAAACCACCATATGCAGAATGTTTGAAGCACATGTCAAGAGATCAGACATGACATCTTGAGCAAACACATTGTTTTACCAAAATTGCTGCCAATAACAGAACTAACACTACATTTTGGTAGATACCTAGTTATTCGAAACATGCTATAGATATTGCTTTTATTCAGTGGACAATACTTCTGACCAGATACAACTCTCCAACGCCTCTCTTGGTATCCTTGTTCACTTAGTGTGCTATTGTTGAAACCTCCTACGACTCTTTTTCTACCTCTATAAAAGGAAGTTGAAGACTAGAAGGAATGTTACAACATCACAACGCATTGAAAGATCTTGGCATAACTCTGATCAGTAACTTATAATTGTTATAGCATAAGATATTAAGATTTCTTATCTTATATTATCTTAGAAATCTTAAAAAGGTTGAAAACCTTTGTGATTGTTGCAAAACTATTATACTTATGATTGTGTATCAAATATAGTGGTTATCTTTTCTACTAAACTATTTGTTTAAAGTAGAGGAAGTCTCTTGCCTGTGTACTTGAGCATTGAAGTCTCTTATCTGTGTACTTGAGCAAAGGAAGTCTCATTCTATGTTGATTGAACAAGAAGTCTTTTGCGAGGTTGCTAGAGCAGAAGTCTCTTTCTAGGTTGATTGAGCATTGAAGTATCTTGTAAGTGTGCTTGGGCAATTGTAATCTGTTTGGTTATAGTGAAAAGCTCATGTTGAGACATGGGGATTGGATTACTCTCAGTTGAGGAGAGGAACCAGGAAAATCTTTGTATGCTACTAGCATTTACTTCTAAACATTTCATTTCCGTTGCTATTACTTATTTTGATATTAGACTTTGAACGTGATTCAGATTCTGAAGTTCTTAAATTAAAAGTGAAACAAACTTTTTGGCATACACAATTCAACCCCCTCCTTTTTGTGTATTTTTATCACCTTCACATTACACTTATAAGTTATAATGATCCTCAAAATATTTTTTTCACGAGTGAGTTGTGGTATGTTCTTGCATACGATTGGTGCAAGAAACACACATATGTTATGCATTCATCAAACTGGGTAGACATGACCGTAAATGTAGCACCCTTCTATCCAACAAACAATCACGACATATATAAACAAATATATCAGAGTAATTCACCGCAAGGGCGTCACATTTCGTCATAAAACATCAAATAATAACATCCTGCTCCGTAACACAGGTTATAACTGTAATACCCTAATTTTTGCCCCTAAGATCCCACGTATCCGTGTGTTTTATTATTTGCTTTCCTACTTGTTTCTGTTTATCTAACCTCTAACCAAAAATACAAAAAATATGCTGCCGTTTGCTTGTTTCTCTCTGTGTGTTGCGCAGGTTTGTCAAAGACAATAAAGTGATCTCAAGTCACATGTGGTTGAAAGCAAGATGTCCTGTGCTGAGATTCTTCAGTTTATCAAGCAGTGGTTCATATGAGTTTTGGGTTCAAACAGATTCAGATGGTCGTTGTTTCAGTTGTGGCTGGGTATGTGGCATATGTTTATCAGAGGCTTGTGGAAATAAATTCAAGTTTGGTTTTGGGCTAAAAATAAGGGCTTGTTATCCATGATCCATTTCATAGACCATTTTTTCATTCCAAACACTATTCACATTTTTAACCATTTTTTTTCATATTCCACTTTTTGCTATCTAAACCATTTTTTCCACTTCTATTTATTAAATCCATTATCCAAATATCATATCCAACTTCTAAACCATTTTTTAACCAATTTATCCATACTCCATTTTTACTATCCAAACCACTTTTTTTTTATATAACCATTTTTGTATATCCATATTCCAATCCAATTCTCCATATTTTTCTCAATATATAATATTCATTTTTATACCATTCAAAAACCAAAATCCATCAAGAATTCATTACAAAAAAAATACCTAAGGCCCATTTTTCATTTTTCTATTCACACCTCCTATTACTACATCAAGGCCCATTACAATTTTTCTAACCCACTTCCATTATCCATTTTACTTCCAAATCCAATTTAATCCAATATCCAAATAAGTCCATTTTTTTATTTTTAAACCATTTCAATTATACATTTTTCTAAACCAAGTTCATATCCAAATTTCATTTCCAATATCCATTTTAATAACCATTTTTTTTCAAGCCCACATGAAGAAAACAATTGTAAAAAAAAATTGGAATGACAAGAGAAAGCCACATGATTTCACACGGTTTACTTCAACAGCTCCAACAGCCACGCCGTTTCCACTTCCCACGCCATCACGCATACAAGCCGTGAATAAAACGCAACAACAAGCTGTCCAAAACGCAGCAAAACTCACCCGGCCCAAAACCAATTGAAACGCAAGGAAAAATAGCAAAACGGCAATCACTCTCCCTCACTCTCCATCTATAAATACAACTTCATTTCTCACAATTTCTCAAGCTTTCACAGCCCCAAAAACTCTGCCAAAATCAAACCAAGCTTAGAAAACAACTTCAAAGAAAAAACTCCATTGAAGCTCCAATTCCAAAAGGTTCAAATATCACTTCAATCTTCATCAAAAATCGTTTCTAAGAGTGAAATTCTTCATACAACAACAAGAGGAAGAGAGTAGAAGTTGAAGAGGAGTCTTGCTTCCATTTTTCAAGGTAGTTCTAATTTTCCGTCGAAACTTTGAAACTCCGATTCGTCTGATTCTTGCATCGACGGTTAATTGTGATCACATATTTGGAATCCTCTCCGTCTCACGATCGCAACGGTATATGGTTTGAGCTCTGTCGCTCCGATTTGACGGAGCTCAAAAATTGAAGCATGTTACGGTGAATAGTGGTGCGCATGGAAATGGAGAAGAAGAAGATTTTGCTTTTCTGACCTTTTTTTTTTTTCATTTCCTTTTCTTTATTTTTTCTTTGTTTTGGTTCTTTTTTTTCCTTCTTTTTTTGGAAAAACGATGGGCCTAGCCCATTCATTACTCCACCACCATTTTTTTTTTCAACTTCCACCTCCTTTGTTTCTTCTTTTTAAAAAAAAAAATATATTCCACACTATTTTCTTTTAATTCCTTTCAATTTGTTTTTTTAGTTTTATTTGTAAATTTGGATTTACTACTTTTGTTGGAAACTTTTCTAAAAGAAAAAATCTCTTGAAAATTATTTGAGTTTTTTTTTAGCCTTGTTTTTTATTTTCCTTTTGATTTTGGATTCGAATTACATTTTTTTAAGATATTATTTCTCTTTAAATTCATTGGACTTAGGGTGTAGATGAAGTTGAATAAATATTCACTAATTCAAATCTACCTTTAAAGTGAATTATTTAATTCACTTTAGGTGCTTTGAGTTAATGATATATTTAGCACTTTAATCCACCAAAATGAGTGAATGAACTTACAGATGGAATTGTCTTGAATTTGTAATTCAAATTTGGTCTCCTCTTTCTTCTATTTCTTTTTCTTTTTGATCGATGAAAGTCGAAGTGATCGTGAAATTCCTTTGTTGAATTTCGATCGAGACGAGATCATTACCACTCTTTCTTTTCGTGTGGCATCACTTTAGGATAACGATCCCTATATCGTTTATCTCGCGTGCATTAACACATACATTTCATGGCCGACCTCATTCGTAGGGTAATTGCTCGAACAAATTACTCGGCGTGCGCTTAACATAGACCAAAATTCGCCCTTATTCGGAATAAATCCAATTCGATACTTGTACTTTCGTGGACCGGACATTGATTAGTCGTGTAATCCCAAGGTTGATTGATTATTTGCGTTAGTTCCATAAACTTTGAAGCTTGATGCGTAGTTGCTTCGGGTCTCCCGATCTTCTTTCAAGTTTTCATTAAATTTGGCCTAATCGCATTAATTAATCGCCGTAGTGCAAGACACGAAGCGGAATCGATTATCTTTTTGTTCTTTTGGCCACTTTTTCTTGGTTGTGGATGATTAAGTTCACCATACCATTATTGTGTATATATTAATGTTACATATTATATTGTGATTACTTCTTGCTCCCTTATCTCTTTTATTTTTATGTCTCGTATTATCATCCCATATTCATGTTTATATTTCTTTATTATTGCTATTATTTTGTGCTTGATTTTTTACTTTGTCCATTTGGACTTCTAAAACATTAATAAAGGCTTAAACCATAAAAAACTTAATTCTCTTCATTTGGACTTTTGGTTACTATCCTATGCTTTGGAGTGATCTCTTTATGGGCCTCTTTTGAAGTGATATTGGATTTATGGACCTAGAATTAGGACTTCTTATCCCTTTGCTTGGAGTGTTGATTGAAGACTTGCCTTTATTTGGCCAATTTGCTTAAGGATGTAATTCTTTTAATATTGCTTTGAAGTGGCTTCATTTTGGTTAGATCCTTCTTTTCCCTAGCTTTTATTTCATGCACTAGGATAGTCACTTCTTCTCCTCCCCATTCTTAAATTTTCAAAATCTTCTCTCTTTTTCAAAACCTTATTGTTTTCAACTTAAAACCGCTTTCATAATAAAACCTTGACTTTTGTCAAGTGACTTTTTAACTTTGTTTTTTTAATAAAAGTCAATCCATCTTAAATCATACTTTGACCATTTCATAAAAACATAAAAAATACAAAACTCATCCAAATTTTTTGTGCTTTTATGCACCTTTTTCTTTTAAACTTTTCAAAAAAAGAATTAGACATGAGTCATTTTTTTTGATGAGATGTAAAACTCCTAACCATGGTATTTTGTTGAAAGTATGGTCGTTTTCCACTTAGATGTTGAAGTGATTAGTCTTCTTGATGTTAATCCAAGCAAATCCTCCATCTTAATGTGATGCAAATGCCACTTTCCCATACCTTTGGGTAATTAGTTGAGTATTCTCTCTTGATAATGACAGGTTGTCTTTTTTCAAGATAAAATAAACCATAACCAATAATTTTTGTTCTTTGTACCACGAACTACGAGGTTTTGATCCTACATTGCACATCGTGGGTACGTAGGCATGAGGCGATAAGTCTCTCCAAACACAAAAATCTTAAAAAATATTTCTCCTCTCATCTCCTCAATCTCTTTACAAGCAAACCATTTGCAGACCAAAAGCAGTGAATACATCAAAGGGCTCCTATAGGGTACTATAGATGTATTGGGTGCGTAAAAACCTTCCCTTTACATAACCAACCCCCCTTACCCTTATCTCTTTAGGTTTTGTTCGCTCTTTTTTTCCTTTCCTTTATGGATAAAAATAAAAGTGCGGTGGCGACTCTTGCTTATTTTTGAGTTGAGTTAATTAATAGCTTATACTCACAAGTTTTACCGCTACAGAAAAGTGGCGACTCTGCCGGGGAAAGATTGACCTCTTGCTGGTCCATCCCTTGAGGGGTTTAGCCTACTTTGATTTATTTACTGCTTTTTGTCTGTTTTATGCTGGCTGGATTTTCTGTTTGGTGGGCAGGGTGTTTTGAGAGATAAGCCCACTACCCAGGCTTGAGCATACACATAGGTTTTAGTGTGGGCAGGCATGACGCTCCCGTGGTGTTGGCCACGTGCGGGTGATCACGATCCCTACAATCAGACGAGGTTCTATCAAGAGCTTTCTGCTACTGTATGTTGATACAGGCCAATAGTTATTCTCTTGAGGAATTGTCGACTCTGATGACCATTCCCGAGGACTCAGTAACGACACTCCTCCCGAGAACGATAATGGCAGACCAGAAATGGCAAACCCATTACGTTTCTCGACCCGAGGACCCAATGCTGGGAACTTGCTATAGGATCTTTTTTTTGAAAGTGAATCAACGGACGACCTCTTTGATTGGCGATAACATTGTATCCTTCGGGCTGAATGTGCTATTGCTTCTCAAACCTCTGAAGCTGAGGACCTTTCGTTTTGGAGAATCAGTTGAGGCCTCCTCGATTGATGATGATGCCAAACCAGAAATGGTGAACGTATCATCATTTCTCGACCTGAGAGCCCGGGATACCGAACATCCTAGTACCCACATGTGAGAATGGGCGGGTGTTTACAGGTTTGCAGGAAACCCTGACCTTCAACGTACCCGGTACTTCAAAGCGAACCTCTGTCGCCAGCAACAGTTAGTCCGGATCTGTGGAAGCTTTGATCCCTTGTCTGCTGCATTCATATTGCATTGCATTTGCATCAAGCATCATTTTGCATTGTTTCTTGCCTTTCCCAGGTGTCTTATTGTTTGTTTTTGGTCCTCGTTCAGCCAAGCTGCCGCACCAGTATAATACTCGGGCTAATCTGAAGAAGAAGATGGATCAGTTGCAACAAGAGAACCGTGAGCTTCGTGAAGAAGTATCAACTCTGAAGGATGGTTTGGAAAGACTCACTGCTATGATGGAAGCTCTGGTGGCTGCTCAGAATCAGCCACCACCGCCTCCTCCTCCGCTTTCAACTCCTGTGCAAAGGACAGTCATTTCTGAGATTGTCTCTACGCTCATTTCTGTGGCGCCTGCTAGTGTTCCTCAGTATTCCATGCCTCCTGGCTACCCCTGGGGCATGCCTCTTAACTTTGTTCCTGAAGGTTATCAGCCACCACCTCCGCCTCCTGAAATTCCAGTTGTTCAACCTGTGATGACTGTGCCACCGCCTGTGGTGCATACTGTTCCTTTTGGTGAAGAGCAAATCTTCCATGCTGCTCAAAGTGAGAATGGCAGTGCTTATGATAGAATGGAAGAGATTCAAGACCAGTTTGCTGAAATGCAGAAAGAGATCAAGGCTCTGAGAGGTAAAGAGCTGTTTGGAAAGAATGCTCATGAGTTATGCTTGGTTCCGAATGTGAAGATCCCGCATAAGTTCAATACCCCTGACTTTGAAAAGTATAAGGGTAATTCTTGTCCGTTGAGTCACTTGACTATGTTTGCTCGTAAGATGTCGGCTCATAAAGATAATGATCAGCTCCTTATTCACTACTTTCAAGACAGTTTGTCTAGTGCAGCTTTGAAATGGTATATGGGACTTAATAGTGCTCGAGTTCGCACTTTCGAAGATTTGGGTGAGGCGTTTATGAAGCAGTATAAATATAATGTGGATATGGCTCCTGATCGTGACCAGCTTCGGGAAATGGCTCAGAAAGATAAGGAGACATTCAAAGAATACGCGCAGAGGTGGCGCGAGATTGCTGCTCAGATCAACCCTCCTTTGGAAGAAAAAGAGATGACCAAGATTTTCCTGAAACTCTGAGTCCTTTCTATTATGAGCGTATGATTGCTAGTGCCCCAAGTGATTTCACTGAGATGGTTAATATGGGGATGAGATTGGAAGAAGGTGTCTGTGAGGGACGTTTGTTGAAAGATGGAAATTCTGCTGGAAATTCCAAGAAATATGGGGGAGGATTTGCCAAAAAGAAAGAAGGAGAAACCAGTGTCATTTTTCGAGAAAGGTATAGAAGACCTCGCAATAGAAGCAATCAGTGTCAGCAACATGTTGCATCTGTCACTCCTGTTATCAGTTCAGCTCCTGTTGTTCAGGCACCACCTGCTCAGCAACAACGTTCTAATCAGCCAAACAATCAACGGGGCCGTTTTCAGAAAGATTTTGATCCGATTCCGATGACTTACACGGAATTGCTTCCTTGCTTGATTAATAAGAATCTTGTTCAGACCCGTCCACCGCCTGTTGTTCCAAAAGATTCACCATGGTGGTATAAGCCTGAAGCTCATTGTGCTTTCCATCAGGGAGGAGCTGGACATGACACTGAGAACTGTTATCCATTGAAGATGGAGGTACAGAGACTGACTAGAAGTGGTATTCTGTCTTTCGAAGATTCCAACCCTAATGTGCAATCAAATCCGTTGCCTAATCATGGCAAGGCGACTGTCAATATGGTTTATGGTTGTCCTGGTACATTCAAAATCTTTGATATTCGTTGGATCCGAAGGTCTCTTATGGAAATGCATGCAGTCTTGAGTGAATACCATGATATTGATCATGATTATGCGGCCTGTTGCATCTGTTCTGTGAATCCTCGTGGTTGTGTGATAGTGAAGAGTGACATTCAAAGGATGATGGATGAGAATTTAATTAAAGTCACTGCTAAGAGGGACGAATATCAGAATGAGGTGAATGCTATTGAGCCTCGCTTTAATATTCCTGAAAGAGTTGTTATCTCTTATGATAGTCGGAAGACAGCTGCTACACCTTTGGTCATTCGGTTGCCCGGACCAGTACCCTATGAATCTGACAAAGCTATTCCGTATAAGTACAATGCTACCATAGTAGAAGATGGTAAGGAAGTGCCCATTCCTTCTTTGTCTTCTGTGGTGAGCATCGCTGATGTGAGTAGGGTGACCCGGAGTGGTCGAGTCTTTGCTCCTGAGCCTCCAAAGATTGTGGAGAATGTTATTGCTGGCAAACGAACTCAAGAAGAGAGTCATGTTGATGTTTCTGGTCAGTCCAGTGGTTCGAAGGTTTTTGAGGATGAAGTATTAAAATTGATCAAGAAGAGTGATTACAGTGTTGTGGATCAACTCTTGCACACCCCGTCCAAGGTTTCAGTGTTGTCCTTACTGATGAATTCTGAAGCTCATAGGAAATCTTTGCAGAAGGTTTTGGAACAAGCATATGTTGAGCATGATGTGACTGTTAACCAGTTTGATGGCATTGTTGCCAACCTCACCGCATGTAATAATTTGAGTTTTTGTGATGAAGAGTTACCCGAGGAGGGGAGAAATCACAATTTGGCTTTACATATCTCCATGAATTGTCAAGAAGATGCGCTTTCCAATGTGTTGGTTGATACTGGCTCTTCTTTGAATGTGTTGCCAAAATCTACTTTATCAAAGCTTTCTTACCAAGGTCCTCCCATGAGGTATAGTGGAGTTATTGTTAAAGCTTTTGATGGATCTCGAAAGACTGTGATTGGAGAGGTTGATCTTTCGATCAAAATAGGACCGTGTTTCTTCCAGATTACTTTTCAAGTAATGGATATTCGTCCTGCTTATAGTTGTCTGCTTGGCCGACCCTGGATTCATGAGGCTGGGGCAGTGACTTCGACTCTCCATCAGAAGTTGAAATTTGTTAAGAATGATAAGCTGGTAATTGTTGGAGGTGAGCAAGCAATGCTGGTGAGCCACCTTTCATCCTTTTCATATGTTGATGCTGATGAAACTATCGGAACTCCGTTCCAAGCTCTTTCTGTTGATGACAAAGCTGTTAAGAGGAATGAGTTACCCATGTCTTCTTTGAAAGATGCTCTGCATGTGCTAGAAACTGGTCGGTCTGACGGTCGGGGCCGAGTCATTGATGCGGTTGATAACATGGGCAAAACTGGTTTAGGCTTTACGCCTGGTATAGTCAGAAGGGATTTGAAGCGTATTAATGAGACCTTTCACAGCGCTGGATTCATCCACAAAGATCACTCTACTGCTGCCATCATTGAAGATGATAAAGAGGAAGAACTTCCCAATTTTGTGACACATGGACAGATCTGTCAGAATTGGACAGCTGTTGACGTTCCTACTATTGTTCATGTTTCAAAGTAATTTGTTTTTGTTTCTTTCAAAAATCCTTTCACTCTGCCCAAGGTGAAAGTGAATTTGTGAGGGCTTTGTTTCAAATTTTATCATCATCAATAAAATGTTATTTTGTTTATCCATATTATGTTTTCCCTTTTTGCTTTATTTCTGAAAAATGGTAACATAAAAAACCAAAAAAATAATAATGTGATAATCATCTTTATCTGCATGATACTTGCATTTTTCATATTCTAAAATCAAACATAAATCATTGTGCAGATTGTTTATTAAACCCATTGAAAAGAATGACCCTATGCCCCCTCCCAACTTTGAATTCCCTGTGTTTGGAGCTGAATAAGAGGGTATTGAGGAGATTCCAGATGAAATTTCTCGGTTGCTTGAGCACGAGGAAAAGGCCATTCAGCCTCATGAAGAGCCGTTAGAATTAGTTAATTTGGGTTCAGATGATGATGTAAAAGAAGTCAAGATTGGGGCACTGCTTCAGTCAGATGTTAAGAGGAAGATTGTGGAGCTTCTTAGAGAATATGTTGATGTGTTTGCTTGGTCTTATCAAGACATGTCTGGTCTTGATACTGATATTGTGGAGCATAGATTGCCGTTGAAGCCTGAATGTCCACCTGTGAAGCAGAAATTGAGAAGAACTTATCTCGACATGGCTATGAAGATCAAAGAGGAGGTTCAAAAGCAGATTGATGTTGGTTTTCTTGTAACTTCTGAGTATCCTCAATGGGTAGCCAATATTGTGCCTGTTCCAAAGAAAGACGGAAAAGTCCGAATGTGCGTTGACTATAGAGATTTGAATAAAGCTAGTCCAAAAGATGATTTTCCATTGCCACACATTGATATGTTGGTAGATAATACTGCTAAATTTAGTATCTTTTCTTTTATGGACGGATTTTCCGGTTATAATCAAATAAAGATGGCACCCGAGGATATGGAAAAAACAACATTCATTACACCCTGGGGAACATTCTGTTACAGAGTGATGCCCTTCGGTTTGAAAAATGCTGGTGCAACGTACCAGAGAGCTATGACCACTTTGTTCCATGATATGATGCATAAAGAAATTGAGGTCTATGTGGATGATATGATTTGTAAGTCGAAGACTGAAGAAGATCATATTGAGTACTTATTGAAGTTGTTTCAACGTTTGAGAAAGTTTAAGCTCCGTTTGAATCCTAATAAATGCACTTTTGGTGTCCGTTCCGGAAAGTTGTTGGGTTTTATTGTCAGCCAAAAAGGTATTGAAGTTGATCCTGGTAAAGTTAAAGCCATTCAGGAAATGCCTGCGCCCAAAACAGAAAAACAAGTAAGAGGATTCTTGGGACGTTTGAATTACATTTCTCGATTTATATCCAATATGACTGCCACCTGTGCGCCGATTTTCAAGCTTCTTCGCAAAGATCAGGGTTGTGTCTGGACAGAGGATTGTCAAAAAGCTTTTGAAAGAATTAAAGAGTATCTGCTTGAACCTCCGATTTTGTCTCCTCCTGTAGAAGGAAGACCTTTGATCATGTATTTGACTGTGCTGGAAGAGTCTATGGGCTGTGTTCTGGGTCAACAAGATGAATCTGGTCGAAGAGAGTTTGCCATTTATTATTTGAGCAAGAAGTTCACCGATTGTGAGTCTCGGTACTCAATGCTTGAAAAGACATGTTGTGTTTTGGCTTGGGCTGCCAAGCGCCTCTGCCAGTATATGTTGAATCATACGACTTGGTTGATATCCAAAATGGATCCAATCAAGTATATTTTTGAAAAGCCTGCTTTAACTGGGAGGATCGCTCGTTGGCAAATGTTGTTGTCAGAATATGATATCGAGTACCGAACTCAAAAAGCGATAAAAGGAAGTGTTTTGGCTAACCATTTGGCACACCAGCAAATTGATGATTGCCAACCTATCAGGTTTGATTTTCCTGATGAAGATGTGATGTACTTAAAGGTTAAAGATTGTGAAGAACCATTACCTGGTGAAGGGCCTGAGCCGGGATCCCGTTGGGGTTTGATTTTTGATGGAGCTGTTAATGAATATGGCAATGGTGTTTGGGCAATAATTGTTACTCCTCGTGGTTCTCACATTCCTTTCACTGCAAGGTTGACGTTCACTTGCACAAATAATGCGGCTGAGTATGAAGCATGTATTATGGGCTTGGAAGAAGCTATCGATTTGAGAATCAAGATTCTCGATGTATACGGAGATTCAGCCCTAGTGATTAATCAGATTAAAGGAGAATGGGAGACACGTCAACCTGATTTGATTCCTTATCGAGATTATGCAAGAAGGTTGTTAACTTTCTTCAATAAGGTTGAGTTTCACCATATACCCAGAGCAGCAAATCGAATGGCGAATGCTTTAGCCACTATATCCTCCATGATTGTGGTGAGTCGGTGGAATGATGTACCCAAAATCGATGTTATACGGCTTGATAGGCCAGCTCATGTATTTGTGGTTGAAGAGGTTGTTGATGATAAACCGTGGTATTATGATATTAAATGCTTTCTTCAAAATCAAGAGTACCCGCCTGGGGCATCCAAGAAAGATAAGAAGACCTTGAGAAGGTTGGCTGGTAGTTTCTTCTTGAATGTTGATGTGTTGTATAAAAGAAATTATGACATGGTCTTGCTCAGATGTGTAGATAGACACGAAGTGGACATGTTGATGAAGGAAATTCATGAAGGATCTTTTGGTACTCATGCCAATGGGCATGCAATGGCTAAGAAAATGTTAAAGGCGGGTTACTATTGGCTGACAATGGAATCTGACTGTTGCAAATTTGTGAAGAAGTGCCATAAGTGCCAGGTTTATGCTGACAAAATCCATGTACCACCAACTCCTCTCAATGTTATCTCTTCTCCCTGGCCTTTCTCCATGTTGGGCATTGATATGATTGGAATGATTGAGCCTAAAGCGTCGAACGGACACCGTTTCATATTGGTGGCTATTGAATATTTTACCAAGTGGGTTGAAGCGGCATCATATGCCAATGTGACCAAGCAAGTAGTGGTCCGATTTATCAAGAACCAAATCATCTGTCGGTATGGTGTTCCGAGCAAGATTATCACTGATAATGGGTCGAACCTGAATAATAAGATGATGAAGGAATTATGCGATGAGTTTAAGATTAAGCATCATAATTCTTCTCCTTACAGACCTAAGATGAATGGGGCTGTTGAAGCTGCTAATAAGAATATTAAGAAGATTGTTCAGAAGATGGTTGTTACTTACAAGGATTGGCATGAGATGCTCCCTTTTGCTCTGCATGGGTATCGTACATCTGTCCGCACTTCAACAGGGGCAACCCCTTTCTCTCTTGTTTATGGTATGGAAGCAGTGCTCCCGGTAGAAGTTGAAATCCCTTCTATGAGAGTTTTGATGGAAGCTGATTTGTCTGAGGCTGAATGGTGTCAAAGCAGATATGATCAATTGAATTTGATTGAAGAGAAAAGAATGACGGCCTTGTGTCATGGCCAATTGTATCAACAGAGAATGAAGAAAGCTTTTGATAAGAAGGTTCGACCTCGTGTGTTCAGAGAAGGCGACCTCGTGCTCAAAAGGATCTCGACTTCTACCAATGATTCTAGGGGCAAGTGGACTCCTAATTATGAAGGCCCATATGTTGTTAAGAGAGCCTTCTCTGGCGGTGCATTACTTCTTACAACTATGGATGGTGAAGAGTTCACTCGTCCTGTGAATGCCGATGCAGTCAAGAAATACTTCGCCTAAAAAATAAAAGACTAGCTCACTAAGTTGAAAACCCGAAAGGGCGGCTTAGGCAAAAATGAGCGTCTCGGTGGGCTGAAAACCCGAAAGGGCGGTCCAGGCAAAAATTAGAGACAAAAACAGAAATAATCATCCCGGTAGATTGAAAACCCGAAAGGGCAATCTAGGCAAAAGTTAGGGATTCTGGCAAGTAACTGCATCTGGCCAGTCTTGATCATTTGAAAGCAACATTGTCTATCAAGGATTCTGCTTCAATCATCTTCAACTGAAGTTTTGGGCACAGTGGAATTCAAAGTTGTTAGGGAGAATAGTGGTCATTGTATTTCAATGTAACCCTTTCCATGTATTTACCATTTTTCAAACTTTGTAATGATCCATGGAGTTACGCCATTTACGGACTTCCATTCTATTAATAAAATTTGGGCCTTTGTCCCTTTGTTTGCAATTCTTATTTTTGTTTCTGTTTGCAAAATTTCATTTATTTTTTATGATAATTTTTGAAACAAAATGTGAATAATTGATTTAATTTTGTTTTTTTTTTTTTTTGAAAATTATAAAAACATTTTCCTTTGATTTATGAATATAAAAAGAATGTCAACGGTTATTCCAAGGACAGTAGGATCGATGTTTTCCTCAGCAGGGTTCGTTCTCGCTCCTTTGACAGAATTTATTGACATTTCCCCAGTAGAGTTTGTCGATATTTCCCCAGTTAGAATTTTTTGATATTTTCCTCAGCAGATTTTGTTCCTAGGAATGTGATCAGTTGTTGACAAGGTGAAGGGTTTGTTATGATGTGTTGAATTCATAAGGTCCAGTGCTGTTTGGTTTCTTCCCCAACTAGGTCTTGGTCTGAATCTTCTCCAACTGATTATGTTATGGTCAGGCATTTGGGTAGTTTTGAGGTCCACACTTCTCCTCAATGGTGGTCCCCACACAGAGATTCATTTTTGCTGTCCCCAGCCGAAATCATATGAGGAATCTTCACTCAGAGTTTTACCCTCTAGACGTGTTGTTGTTGCTTGGGATATCCCCAAACAGAGAGCCATGTTTTTTCCTTTAAGAAGCATGGACTTGGTGGTTGTTTGTTGGATTCTTATCTGTGGTTGTATTTCTCACCAGGATGATTTATCCTTGCTGATTCCCCAGCGGAGACAAAGCATTACTGTTTCGTTTACTCTCCAATCATAAAGCAGTGAGGTTAACTTCTCATTTCCCTGGCAGGTCCAAGGTGTACTTCTCTCCGGATTGTTTTTCAGAGATTTATCCTCCTAGTGAAGTCGCTGATGAGATCTCTTTTAGTCACTTGTTGGGTTTTCTCTCATTTTTGATGAGTATTGATCTAAAATCCCCCACAGCTTGACCTGTTGCTATTTTCTCAGCAAGTCCAGGATGATTTGCTCAGAATTGGTTAATCCTCTGAGAGTGTTCTCGTATCTCCAGCAGATCTGCCTTGTTTTTCCAGTGGATTTTTGTATAGATGTTTATATGAATTTAATCCCCAGCGGATTCATTCTTTATTTCTCCGCAGCAGATCTCTTCACCCTTTTGAAGTGGAAGTTCCTGTGAATTTTTACGATCCCCAGGAAGATTCAGAAAGATTTGGGTTGTATGATTCCCTAACAGTGTTCCTGCCATCCCCAAAGCAGAGTTGATGTTGTTATCCTCTTTGTGGATCATCGATACTAGAAGATTGATATTCGGGTTTTTACCCAAGGAGTATCTTCTTTTCTCCAGCAAGATTTGAGCCTGGTAGTAGGATTTATTTTCCTTTGATGGCTTTTGTTTATCTCTTGCAGGATTTCTTTAGCTAAATGCCTAGCAGAGTTGCCAATGATATCTCCATCTTGTTGAGATTAGCCGAGTATTTAGTGGTGTTGTGATGTTTCTGTTTTGTCAGCATATTCATACTCATAAGCATCGCATGCGCATTCATTTGTTGTACATAGCATGTTGTTGTTGCATTTTGCATTTTGCATTTGTGTTGGTGCTTCTTTGCTCTCTGGTGTTGTTATCCCCGTAGAGTATGTGTGTCCTCTCTCCATTTAGAGTGTCGACCCGTAAGCAGAAAAATGCCTATCTTTGATACTTCCCCACTGAGTTTATTTCTCGTGGAAGATTTTGATTCAGTTTCCTTCCCAGTTCATTATCTGGATGGAATTAGTCCCCAGTTGAGATATTTCCTCCTCGGGATGAGTCTTGTTTGACCGTTTCTCTCCAGCTTGTTCCTGGATTGAACTTTGGTCCCCTGCAATTTTTGTTTGGATCTCTAGGCTGTGAAATCTGGATTGAGAGTGAATTTATTTTGCACCTTTGAGGATTCTGCGCCTTTCAGCTGAAATCTGCGTATGACTCCCCTTTTGGAAGGTTCAATACTGTTTCGTGGCATTCCTTTATTTGAGAAGCCTGAGGCGATGCAGTTATTACCTTTTGTGACTCCAATGAATGGTAAGTCTCTTCGGTTTGACGGGACAGTTCGTTGTTGAGATTTTGTGACTCCAATGAATGGTAAGTCTCTTCGGTTTGATGGGACAGTTCGTTGTTGAGATTTTGTGACTCCAATGAATGGTAAGTCTCTTCGGTTTGACGGGATAGTTTGTTGTTGAGATTTGTGACTCCGATGAATGGTAAGTCTCTTCGGTTTGACGGGATAGTTCGTTGTTGAGATTTGTGACTCCATGAATGGTAAGTCTCTTCGGTTTGACGGGACAGTTCGTTGTTGAGATTTTGTGACTCCAATGAATGGTAAGTCTCTTCAGTTTGACGGGACAGTTCGTTGTTGAGATTTTGTGACTCCGATGAATGGTAAGTCTCTTCGGTTTGACGGGACAGTTCGTTGTTGAGATTTGTGACTCCGATGAATGGTAAGTCTCTTCGGTTTGACGGGACAGTTCGTTGTTGAGATTTATGACTCCGATGAATGGTAAGTCTCTTCAGTTTGACGGGACAGTTCGTTGTTGAGGTTTGTTACTCCGATGGATGGTTAGTCTCTTCGGTATGCAAGAGATAATTCATTGTTGAGGTTTTGTTTTTTCTCCAGTGGAATCTTGTTGTGCTAAGTCTTCCCTGTTGAGTTATATCCTTGTTGTGTTATGGTTTATTTCCATATGCGGTTATCCCCAGTTTGAATCTTTTCCTCAGCTGATTCCCAGTAGTTGTGCAGTATGTTCCCCAGCTAGTTGGCGGTCTCCTGTGATGTGTTTCTTTGGTGGAGTTTCATTCTCCCGTTCTTCGTTTTGTTGATCTCCTGTGGCATATTCTCCCCACAGTTGGGTCTTGTGTCTGCATATCATTTGCATAATCATATCATTTTGTGGTCTCTTAGGGCCAAAAATTGGGTTTTTGTTATATTTAAGTCTCTTCTATCTCGTCGAGACAAAGATGTCAATCTTCTTATCTCCGGATAGAAGAAACTTAAATAGGGGCAGCTGTAATACCCTAATTTTTGCCCCTAAGATCCCAAGTATCCGTGTGTTTTATTATTTGCTTTCCTACTTGTTTCTGTTTATCTAACCTCTAACCAAAAATACAAAAAATATGCTGTCGTTTGCTTGTTTCTCTCTGTGTGTTGTGCAGGTTTGTCAAAGACAATAAAGTGATCTCAAGTCACATGTGGTTGAAAGCAAGATGTCCTGTGCTGAGATTCTTCAGTTTATCACGCAGTGGTTCATATGAGTTTTGGGTTCAAACAGATTCAGATGGTCGTTGTTTCAGTTGTGGCTGGTTATGTGGCATATGTTTATCAGAGGCTTGTGGAAATAAATTCAAGTTTGGTTTTGGGCTAAAAATAAGGGCTTGTTATCCATGATCCATTTCATAGACCATTTTTTCATTCCAAACACTATTCACATTTTTAACCATTTTTTTTTCATATTCCACTTTTTGCTATCTAAACCATTTTTTCCACTTCTATTTATTAAATCCATTATCCAAATATCATATCCAACTTCTAAACCATTTTTTTAACCAATTTATCCATACTCCATTTTTACTATCCAAACCACTTTTTTTTTTATATAACCATTTTTGTATATCCATATTCCAATCCAATTCTCCATATTTTTCTCAATATATAATATTCATTTTTATACCATTCAAAAACCAAAATCCATCAAGAATTCATTACAAAAAAAATACCTAAGACCCATTTTCCATTTTTCTATTCACACCTCCTATTACTACATCAAGGCCCATTACAATTTTTCTAACCCACTTCCATTATCCATTTTACTTCCAAATCCAATTTAATCCAATATCCAAATAAGTCCATTTTTTTATTTTTAAACCATTTCAATTATCCATTTTTCTAAACCAAGTTCATATCCAAATTTCATTTCCAATATCCATTTTAACAACCATTTTTTTTCAAGCCCGCATGAAGAAAACAATTGTAAAAAAAAATTGGAATGACAAGAGAAAGTCACATGATTTCACACGGTTTACTTCAACAGCTCCAACAGCCACGCCGTTTCCACGTCCCACGCCATCACGCATACAAGCCATGAATAAAACGCAACAACAAGCTGTCCAAAACGCAGCAAAACTCACCCGGCCCAAAACCAATTGAAACGCAAGGAAAAATAGCAAAACGGCAATCACTCTCCCTCACTCTCCATCTATAAATATAGCTTCATTTCTCACAATTTCTCAAGCTTTCACAGCCCCAAAAACTCTGCCAAAATCAAACCAAGCTTAGAAAACAACTTCAAAGAAAAAACTCCATTGAAGCTCCAATTCCAAAAGCTTCAAATATCACTTCAATCTTCATCAAAAATCATTTCTAAGAGTGAAATTCTCCATACAACAACAAGAGGAAGAGAGTAGAAGTTGAAGAGGAGTCTTGCTTCCATTTTTCAAGGTAGTTCTAATTTTCCGTCGAAACTTTGAAACTCCGATTCGTCCGATTCTTGCATCGACGGTTAATTGTGATCACATATTTGGAATCCTCTCAGTCTCACGATCGCAACGGTATATGGTTTGAGCTCCGTCGCTCCGATTTGACGGAGCTCAAAAATTGAAGCATGTTACGGTGAATAGTGGTGCGCATGGAAATGGAGAAGAAGAAGATTTTGCTTTTCTGACCTTTTTTTTTTTTTTTTTTTAATTTCCTTTTCTTTGTTTTGGTTCTTTTTTTTCTTCTTTTTTTGGAAAAACGATGGGCCTAGCCCATTCATTACTCCACCACCATTTTTTTTTTCAACTTCCACCTCCTTTGTTTCTTCTTTTTAAAAAAAAAAAAATATTCCACACTATTTTCTTTTAATTCATTTCAATTTATTTTTTTAGTTTTATTTGTAAATTTGGATTTACTACTTTTGTTGGAAACTTTTCTAAAAGAAAAAATCTCTTGAAAATTATTTGAGTTTTTTTTTAGCCTTGTTTTTTATTTTCCTTTTGATTTTGGATTCGAATTACATTTTTTAAAGATATTATTTCTCTTTAAATTCATTGGACTTAGGGTGTAGATGAAGTTGAATAAATATTCACTAATTCAAATCTACCTTTAAAGTGAATTATTTAATTCACTTTAGGTGCTTTGAGTTAATGATATATTTAGCACTTTAATCCACCAAAATGAGTGAATGAACTTAAAGATGGAATTGTCTTGAATTTGTAATTCAAATTTGGTCTCCTCTTTCTTCTATTTCTTTTTCTTTTTGATCGATGAAAGTCGAAGTGATCGTGAAATTCCTTTGTTGAATTTCGATCGAGACGAGATCATTACCACTTTTTCTTTTCGTGTGGCATCGCTTTAGGATAACGATCCCTATATCGTTTATCTCGCGTGCATTAACACATACATTTCATGGCCGGCCTCATTCGTAGGGTAATTGCTCGAACAAATTACTCGGCGTGCGCTTAACATAGACCAAAATTCGCCCCTATTCGGAATAAATCCAATTCGATACTTGTACTTTCATGGACCGGACTTTGATTAGTCGCGTAATCCCAAGGTTGATTGATTGTTTGCGTTAGTTCCATAAACTTTGAAGCTTGATGCGTAGTTGCTTCGGGTCTCCCGATCTTCTTTCAAGTTTTCATTAAATTTGGCCTAATCGCATTGATTAATCGCCGTAGTGCAAGACACGAAGCGGAATCGATTATCTTTTTGTTCTTTTGGCCACTTTTTCTTGGTTGTGGATGATTAAGTTCACCATACCATTATTGTGTATATATTAATGTTACATATTATATTGTGATTACTTCTTGCTCCCTTATCTCTTTTATTTTTATGTCTCATATTATCATCCCATATTCATGTTTATATTTCTTTATTATTGCTATTATTTTGTGCTTGATTTTTTACTTTGTCCATTTGGACTTCTAAAACATTAATAAAGGCTTAAACCATAAAAAACTTAATTCTCTTCATTTGGACTTTTGGTTACTATCCTATGCTTTGGAGTGATCTCTTTATGGGCCTCTTTTGAAGTGATATTGGATTTATGGACCTAGAATTAGGACTTCTTATCCCTTTGCTTGGAGTGTTGATTGAAGACGTGCCTTTATTTGGCCAATTTGCTTAAGGATAGAATTCTTTTAATATTGCTTTGAAGTGGCTTCATTTTGGTTAGATCCTTCTTTTCCCTAGCTTTTATTTCACGCACTAGGATAGTTACTTCTTCTCCTCCCCATTCTTAAATTTTCAAAATCTTCTCTCTTTTTCAAAACCTTCTTGTTTTCAACTTAAAACCGCTTTCATAATAAAACCTTGACTTTTGTCAAGTAACTTTTTAACTTTGTTTTTTTAATAAAAGTCAATCCATCTTAAATCATACTTTGACCATTTCATAAAAACATAAAAAATACAAAACTCATCCAAATTTTTTGTGCTTTTATGCACCTTTTTCTTTTAAACTTTTCAAAAAAAGAATTAGACATGAGTCATTTTTTTTTATGAGATGTAAAACTCCTAACCATGGTATTTTGTTGAAAGTATGGTCGTTTTCCACTTAGATGTTGAAGTGATTAGTCTTGTTGATGTTAATCCAAGCAAATCCTCCATCTTAATGTGATGCAAATGCTACTTTCCCATACCTTTGGGTAATTAGTTGAGTATTCTCTCTTGAGAATGACAGGTTGTCTTTTTTCAAGATAAAATAAACCATAACCAATCATTTTTGTTCTCTGTACCACGAACTACGAGGTTTTGATCCTACATTGCACATCGTGGGTACGTAGGCATGAGGCGATAAGTCTCTCCAAACACAAAAATCTTAAAAAATATTTCTCCTCTCATCTCCTCAATCTCTTTACAAGTAAACCATTTTCAGACCAAAAGCAGTGAATACATCAAAGGGCTCCTATAGGGTACTATAGATGTATTGGGTGCGTAAAAACCTTCCCTTTACATAACCAACCCCCTTACCCTTATCTCTTTAGGTTTTGTTCGCTCTTTTTTTCCTTTCCTTTATGGATAAAAATAAAAGTGCGGTGGCGACTCTTGCTTATTTTTGAGTTGAGTTAATTAATAGCTTATACTCACAAGTTTTACCGCTACAATAACGTCAGGATTAAATCATTTACTACGCAGCGGAAAACTTCATTCATCAAAAGGTTTAAAACTACTTCAACACATCATAATATCATCAAATAAGAGAACACTATGGTTCGACTCAAACGTCCCGACCCGATGTTACATATCAGAGCAAGACCCTCTACTCGACCAAAATAATCAAAATACTTCAAGTCAGATCTTCACGCACCAAAAAGCTAATCCTGATCACCTGCACGTTACCCACGTGAAGGCAACATTCAAACAGGCAGGGTGAGTAATCATAAACCATTATACAAGATATAAGATAAGAAATAATAAGGTAACATGCATCATAATAAAACAACATCGTCATTATACATCATCAACATCATCATTATACATCACTTAGAAAATCACATCATCAATAACATCATTTTCATCACTTAGAAGTCACATACATCATCATTTACCAAGTATTATACTCACACATTCCTACCGTAACAACATATATACATCTTCGTCATAAAATCATCAAATCAACATTCATCACCAAAACATCACTTAAGTCACAACGTCATCAAACATTAATTTAGCAATCACTTATACAATGCCAATGTTAGGTGCTAAAAAGTGTTAATATTTAGATTAGTTTTTAGCACCTTTTTGTGTGCTTTAGTTGTAAATCCAAGTCTTTTCCCATTGTTTTCGTTTATAACCGTTTTCTATTTAATTTCGTTATTTGTCGTATCTATTTATCTTTTGTGTTTTTATTGCAGATTTTTACATGGAAGGGTGTGGATTGGAGCCTTGAGGACCCCACAAAAACAGTTTGGCAAAATTTGGATTTTTTTAGCATGCTTTGAGCGCGCTCAGCGCGCTCCCAGCGCGAGGATGGAAGGACTTACAGGAGCTTGCGCGCTCAGCGGGCTCCTAAGCGCGCTCAACGCGCTTTTAGGCGGTTTAACTTTTAAGTGGAGCCCGCTCAGCGGGCAACTGCGCGCTCAGCGCGCGCGGCGAAACACAACCCCTTTATAAAGTGTGTTTATTAGAATTTTGAAGCTCTCTCCATTACATTCTTAGATACAAGTATATTACACTGTAGCATTTCAACTTTGGAAGATTAAAAAGCATTATTTTGTCGATAAAATCGTCGTTGATGCTCGTTTCTCTTCTCCCGATTCTTGTTGATCAAGCTACCATGAATATGTGTAGCTAATTTCTCTTTTATGTCAAGGTTAGATATAGGTAGACCTTTCCTTTGTATGTATATGGATTGATTCTAGTTTGTGAACTCTTAGATGATGAATGTATGGTGAAAAACCTTGTTTCTATGTTTATTCTTTGTGTTGGTTCATGATTGAGAAATATGCTCCAACTCTTTACCTAGGTTTTTCATCCATCAATGTCCATTAGCTAGAGATAGTAATGTGAGTTGATGTTCACCAAATATTGAACTTTAATGTTGTTATTTTGATAGTTTGTGTGAGAAATCAACAAAGGATCAAAATGGCAAAACTCACAATATGTGTTAGAGATAAACATATTGGGAGGATATGTGATTGTATTTATCATTTAACCGAGTTCATTAGCTTATCGATTATATACGTGCAAAGTGGTTTGTCGAACCCTAACCTTGACATGTTTTTATAAACCATTAAAACAATCTCTTTACCGCTTTTAATTAAATTTGAATGCAACCGCTACGAAACTAACCTAAAAACCCTTGTTACTTTAAGGCTTGAAACGTTACGACTGTAGAACGGCTGCGATATCACCGAACAATCTCTGTGGAACGATAACTAAATCCCGAACTCTATTTGTATTTCAACAAATTGGCGCCGTTGCCGGGGACTGTTATTTGATATTGCAAGCATTGCAATAGTTGTGAAGTTTTAGACTTGTTACAAATTTTCTTGTGCTTGTTGATTTATTTTGTTTAAGTGTGCAGACTTTGTTTATGCGAGGGCAACTACCGGCGGACCAACTTCTATTCGATCCTGAGATTGAAAGAACCGCTCGTAGACTCAACAGCAGAACTAGACGGAGGAGGCAACTTGTGAGACAAAGACAAGAGCAAGAAGGAAGTTCTACTACAACACCACCACCACCATTCACACCAATCATGGCGCAACCACCTCCACGTCCCGCATCCACACCTTGTGTGAACAGTCCACGACATACCGCTCAGTTTGCCAACAACAATCAAGGAAGGCAAGCCGAGATGAAAACTGGAACTTTGAACTTGTTGTATGGAAGTCCATTCACCGGAATGGACCATGAAGACCCTTTTGCGTTTCTCACAAAATTCTATGAGATTGCATTAGCGGCCGGTGTAGATGCAGCACAAGAGTTACCTCTCTTTAAAAGATTATTTCCGCATGCTTTGCTTGGCAAGGAAAAGGATTGGTACCTCGATCAAACTCCCGCCGTTATGACCGATTGGAATGTCTTGGAGGAAAAATTTATTGAACGGTTCTTCTCTCATAACCGTTTCATGGAGTCAAAAACCGCAATTTCAGTGTTCTCTCAAGGAACCAATGAATCCCTCAATGAAGCATGGGGACGATTCAAATCCATGCTTCGCAAATGTAAAGGTCACGGGTTTGATGAGTTAACACAAATTCATATCTTCAAGAATGGTCTTCAACCGAATTGTAAGACTTTGTTGGATGCCACTGCGGGAGGAAGTTTGATGGCAAAGAATGCCGAGGAAGCAACTGATATTATCAATAGAATGGCTCTAAACGATCTTCAAAGTCAAAGCCGTGGCAACTCTCAAAATAAGCCCGGTGTCCTTGAATTGGGAACTAACGATGCGATCCTCGCGCAAAACAAGCTTATCTCTCAACAAGTGGAGCTTTTGACTCAACAAATCAAAGAAATGAAGGAGCCGAGCAAAAGTAAGCAAGTAGCTTGTTGTGAACTTTGTAAAGGGGAGCATGACACCGGATTTTGTCCTCCTCCGGGTTTCGAAGAAGTGAACTATATGGAAAATCAAAGGGATTATCAAGGTAGACAACAACAACACAATTCTCAACAAAATTATCAAGGAAATCAAGGATTTCAACCGCGAGCAAATTATCAAAATAATCAAGGTTATGGTGCCGGTCCTTCAAACCGGCAAAATTCGTATCAACCTCCACCACCTCCGGTTGCTAGCTCAAAGTTGGAAGACACTTTAAACCAATTCATGCAAATGTCAATGGCCAATCAAAAGAGTAGTGACACGGCGATTAAGAATCTTGAAAACCAAGTAGGGCAACTTGCCAAGCAAATTGCCGAACAACAATCGGGTCCTTCCTTTTCCGCGAATACTCAAGTGAATCCTAAGGAGCATTGCAAGGCGATTGTTACTAGAAGTAGGAAGGAGTTGGAGAAAGAAAAGGAGAAAAATATGGAGGAAGAAAAACTTGATGGTCTTGTGGAGGATTGTAGTGATGAGGAAGTAGTTGAAAATAAACGTGAAAGTGAAGGTGTAGTTGAAAATAAAAGTAATGACATGGTTGAAGTTGAAAATAATAGTGGTGAGGAGTTAAAGAAAAAAGAGAGACTTAGGAGAGTGAAGAAGGGAAAGGAACTAGTGAGCGCTATTCCGATCCAAAACTTACCATATCCTCATGCTCCTTCAAAGAAGGAAAATGAGAGGCACTATACACGTTTCATGGACATCTTCAAGCAATTACAAGTTAACATTCCGTTTGCCGAAGCTTTGGAACAAATGCCAAAGTATGCAAAGTTCATGAAAGACATTCTCACGAAGAAGCGGAGGTATTCGGAACCGGAAACTATTGTTCTTGACGCGAGTTGTAGTGCCATCATCCAAAGAACTCTTCCTAAAAAAGAAGTTGACCCGGGGCGTGTGACTTTTCCGGTTACCATTGGTGACGTTTATGTTGGAAAGGGCTTAATTGATTTGGGCTCAAGCATTAATCTTATCCCATTGTCCATTGTAAAGAAGCTTGGGAACATTGAGATGAAAGCCATTCGTATGACTTTATAATTGGCCGACAAGTCCATAACTCATCCTCATGGGTTAGCTCAAGATGTCTTGGTAAAAGTTGACAAATTTTTCTTCCCGGTTGATTTTGTTGTTATCGATATGGAGGAAGATGAAGATGCACCTTTAATTCTTGGTCGACCTTTCATGAAAATCGCCCGAATGATGATTGATGTGGATGACAGTTTAATGAAGGTGAGGGTTCAAAATGAAGAGGTTTGTTTTGATCTTTTCGAAGCTATGAAGCATTCAAAGGATAAACATGATAGCTTTCGGATCGATGCAATTGAAGAAGCAACGTTGGAGGTTTCTAAGCATGTACATGAAATATCTCCTTTAGAAATGGCGCTTAATGATTCTTTTGAAGTGTTTTCTGAATAAGAAGAAAGAGCTCTTGAGGATTGTTTAAAAGAACTTGAATCCCTCAAAGAGTTGCAACCTTGGGAGGTAGAACTGGAAGAGTTAAAGAAGGATGTGAAAGATGAGAAGTCACCGCTTGAATTGAAGGTTTTGCCTTCCAATTTAAAATACGTTTTTCTTGATGACGGTGGTAACAAGCCGGTTATCATTAGTAACGTGTTGTCCAAAAAAGAGGAAGGCCGTCTAATTCATGTTTTGAAGAAAAACCAAGATGCTATAGGTTGGGTCCTTTCCGATTTAAAAGGAATTAGCCCGGCTTATTGCATGCATCGTATCTTGATGGAAGAAGATTTCAAGGCGGTAGCCCAACCGCAACGCCGCTTGAACCCAACAATGAAAGAGGTGGTGAGAAAAGAAGTGGTTAAGCTATTGGAAGCCGATATGATTTACCCGATTTCCGATAGCCCTTGGGTTAGTCCAGTCCATGTTGTGCCAAAAAAGGGAGGTATGCCCGTGATTCGTAACGAAAAAAATGAGTTGGTCCCGACAAAAATAGTGACGGGGTGGAGGATGTGCATTGATTATAGAAGGCTCAACACCGCGACAAGGAAAGATCATTTTCCATTACCATTTATGGACCAAATGTTAGAGAGGTTGTCCGGGCAGAAATTCTATTGTTTCTTGGATGGATATTTGGGGTATAACTAAATTGCGGTTGACCCGACGGATCATGAGAAGACGGCCTTTACTTGTCCCTTTAGCATTTTTGCGTATCGTAAGATGCCTTTTGGTTTATGTAATGCGCCGGCAACTTTCCAACGGTGCGTTCAAGCTATCTTCTCCGACCTAATAGAAAAGACGATGGAAGTGTTCATGGACGACTTTTCGGTTTTTGGAGGCTCATTTGATTTATGCTTGACAAATTTGGAAATCGTCTTAGAGAGGTGTGTGAAGACAAATCTAGTGCTAAATTGGGAGAAGTGTCACTTTATGGTGACGGAGGGAATTGTGCTCGGCCACAAAGTTTCGTCCAAAGGCCTTGAGGTTGATAGAGAGAAAGTTGAAGTGATAGAGAAGTTGCCTCCTCCGACCAACATAAAAGGGATCCGAAGTTTCCTTAGGCATGCCGGATTTTATCGGCGTTTTATCAAAGACTTTGCAAAGGTGGCTAGACCATTGAGCAACTTGCTAAGCAAGGAACAAGTATTTCTTTTTAACGATGAATGCCTTCGTGCTTTCGAAATTTTAAAAGAAAAGTTAGTTACCGCTCCAATAATAATCGCTCCAAATTGGACCAAAAATTTTGAACTTATGTGCGATGCGAGCGATTATGCTGTTGGAGCGGTACTTGGTCAGAGGAAGGAAAAAAGTTTCCATGCCATACACTATGCAAGTAAAGTTTTAAATGAGGCACAAGTTAATTATGCCACAACCGAAAAAGAATTACTTGCTATTGTGTATGCGCTTAGAAATTTAAATCCTACCTCATCGGGTCAAAAGTTGTTGTTTACACCGACCATTCGGCGATCAAGTATTTGCTTACCAAACCGGATTCGAAGCAAAGGCTCATCCGATGGATCCTTTTATTACAAGAGTTTGATTTAGAAATAAAAGATAAAAAGGGGTCGGAAAATTTGGTGGCAGATCACTTGTCTCGCCTTGTCAATGTTGAGGTCACAATCGCTGAAAAGGAAATCCAAGAGGAATTTCCTGATGAAAAACTTTTTAAAGTCCAAGTTAGGCCTTGGTTTGCAGATTTTGCTAACCATAAGGTTACTGGTTGGGTGCCCGAAGACCTAACTTGGAACCAAAAAAAGAAGTTCCTTTCGGATGCTAGTTACTACGTTTGGGACGACCCGTATTTGTTTAAGTTAGGAAGTGACAACCTTTTGAGAAGGTGTGTCACGAGTGATGAGGCTCAAAGCATTCTTTGGCATTGCCACAACTCGCCGTATGGAGGCCATTTTAATGGTACGAGGACGGCCACTAAAGTCCTTCAATCGGGCTTTTATTGGCCTTCTCTTTTTAAAGATGCACATCTCCATGCCAAAAGTTGTGACATGTGCCAAAGAACAGGTGGAATTGAACAACGTGATGAAATGCCTCTCCAAAACATACAAGAGGTAGAAATTTTTTATTGTTGGGGTATCGATTTTGTTGGTCCATTTCCACCATCTTTTGGTAATGAATACATGTTGGTAGTCGTTGACTACGTTTCGAAGTGGGTTGAGGCGATTGCCTCACCTAAGGCTGATGGCAAAACGGTGATAAATTTTTTAAAGAAATACATTTTTTCCCGTTTTGGCACTCCTTGGGTGCTCATTAGCGATGGCGGGTCACACTTTTGTAATACACCTCTGGAAAATGTCTTAAAACACTATGGTGTATCACATAAGGTGGCGACCCCTTACCACCCGCAGTCGAATGGTCAGGCTGAGGTAACAAACCGTGAGGTCAAAAGAATCCTTGAAAAAACAGTGTCAAGTTCGAAAAAGGATTAGTCGCAAAAATTGGACGAGGCTTTGTGGGCATATCGCACTGCTTACAAAGCTCCAATTAGTCTAACTCCGTTTCAATTGGTTTATGGTAAAACTGACCATTTACCGGTTGAATTGGAGCACAAGGCTTTATGGGCCTTAAAAATGTTAAATTTTGACAAGGACTTGGCCGGTACCAAAAGAAAAGTGCAACTTCTTGAGCTGGAAGAAATGCGTAATGCCGCATACCACTCAAGTTGGTTGTACAAAGAAAAAGTGAAAAAATACCACGACAAGAAGCTCCGGCAAAAGGACTTCAAGGCTGGACAATTGGTGTTATTGTTTAACTCTCGGTTAAGACTCTTTTCGGGAAAATTAAAGTCCAAGTGGTCCGGGCCTTTTCGTGTGAAGGAAGTGAAGGACTTTGGAGCGGTTATTATTGAAGACTTGGAAATGAAGGACTCTTGGACCGTAAACGGTCAGCGTCTAAAAATTTACCTTCTAGGGAATTTCGATCGCGCTTCCAGTACTGTTCTCCTTGATGTTCTTAATTGAGCATCTTGGACTGTCGAGCTTAGCCGACGTTAAACAAGCGCTCGTTGGGAGGCACCCCAGCACTGTAAGTTTTTATCATTTTTATTAGTGAATTTGCTGTTTAGACATGGTTTGTGAAAAATTGATGTTGTATGATGTTTAGGGTGATGTTTTGAACGTGTGGGTGGTGTCTTTTTGCTGCTGGGAGGATTTTTGATGTTGCCCTGCACGCTCAGCGCGCTCTTGAAAAAAATAAGCCTTTACTTCCAGAAGCTAGCGCGCTCTTTGCCCGCTCAGCGCGGGTTGCGAATTTTTGAAAAAAAATATTTTGCTTTTCTGGGCCCACCATGATGTACCCGGCCCAGATTGATGCTTAAGTGGCTAGGGTTTTACAACCTTGCCTTTTTTTCTCATTCCCCTCATTTTCCCTCATTTTCTCTCCTCCAAATTTTTCAAAACTTCCTTGGATTTTCAATTCTCTACATCATCTCCCTTTTCATTTGCTGCTAAGCATCATCATACTCAAGCATTGTAAGTTTTTGTTTCAGAAATTTTTCATTTTCAATTAGAAACCCATTTTTGGGACAGTGTTTGTAATTGTTGGATGTTCTTGTTCTTCTTCTTTCCTTTGCCTCTGTAATGACGAAATTCTGTATAAGTGTTTACTTAGTATGCTTGCATGTTGGTTAAGAGGTTAGAATTGTGGAAATTAGGGTATGAATTGTTAGAATTAGGTTTTGTGAAAGGTGAATTTGTTTTGATGTTTGATTTTAATTACTCTGTAACTGGCTGTGTAGTGGAATTAGGGGTTGTTTTTCTTGTAGAACAATCTGTTGCAGAAGGGGTTTTTTTCTGTATTTCACAGAGCCCGCTCAGCGCGCTCCTGCGTGCTCTGAGATTTGCAGAAAAATTCCCCCTTTTTCCTAATTCTGTTCTGCTGTGTTGTCATTGTTTTATATATTGTTTATATAGTTTAGGAATTTCAGCTTGCTGTTTTTGCTAACATGTGGTACTGTTTTGTTTGTACGTTGTTTTCCTTTTTGTTTTTCAGATGTTAGGAAGGAAGAAGCAACGAGTCGGTTCCACTTCCAATCCCAACAGAAGAGCTCCTGCTGGCCATTTCGATGCGGCGCGTTTCGTTGGCCTAGAGCAGCAACAACGATACGTGCAACTTGAAAAAAGAGCGATTTAGCCGGACAGGTTAATCATGATTGATCCCGAGGGTCCCCATAGAAACATGAGCCATTTCGTCCAAGGGGGTGCGTGGGATAAACTGGGTTCTCCTTATCCTGAGTACCACATTGACATTGTGAGGGAGTTTTACGCGAATGCGTTACCCTCCGATGGTGACAGGTTCACTTTCAAGACTTGGGTTCGGGGAAAAGAAATTGATTTCTCGAGAGATTCAATTAGTGCCTACCTTGGAGACCCTTGTCAGCTGGGGGAGGATGGTTCTTGTGATTTTGGGCGGACGTTGGCTCGGCGGAATTGGAATGCCGAGCAACTTAGGGAGGCTTTATGCAGAGAGGGGGCACTTACACTTTAAGTGCTAGTGGAGCGCCGATAAAGTTTGCTAGGAGGGTGCTGGATTCTGTCACTTAGCTTGTCATGTCGGTTGTTCTATACAACCTTCGACCTAGAAGCCACACCTCTTCTATTACCATGGAAACCGCGTCTCTTATTTTTCATCTAATTACAGAGGGCCACACCGTGGATTTTGCACGGATTATTTCTAACGAGCTTAAGAGAACTGCCACCAGTGGTACGCCGCTTGGAGATCGTGTGGCTTGCGCCCTTATTTATCCTGGGTTGATCATGGCTTTATGCCATGAGGCGCAAGTTGCATTACCTTCCCACCCGAATGTGAAGCTCCAGGTTGTGGATGATACTTATGTCACCCGTTATTGTATGGGTGTGATTGATTTAGAATAGGCTGTCCCTGTAGCTGCTGCTGCTCCTGCTCGCGGCCGTGGGCGCGGACGTGGGCACGCTTATGATCCGAGTGCTGAGGCCAATTGGGCCATGAACGAGGCTCATCAGTGGGCTTTCTTATTTATGCATGACTCTATGATGCAATTGCAGCTGTATATTCGGGAACCGCATATTGACCACCAGCTGAGGCCTTGCGAAGACCTCATTGCTTATGCTCGTTGGCCTGAGGGCAGGCCTGGTTTTCCGGAGGGGGCAGGTGAAAGCGACCTTGATGACGATGACGGTGATGATGGAGTGGATAGCTCTAGTTCTGACTGATGTTGGGTTTGGCTAGTCTTTTGTTTTTTTTTATTTTTTTTTTATTTTTACCTGGTATAACTATTATGTTTGGATCTTGAATTGACTACCTCGTGTAGGAATTTTGTATTCTCCATCCGGGCGGATGTGAGTTTGAATTGGTGTTTAAAAAAAAAAATTTTGGTTGATTAATGAATTTTACATCCGGGGGGATGTTGTTTTACGCTTATATGGTTTGTTTGTACATAAATTTTTGTTGTTTGCCCTATATTTTTTTTAAGGTATTGGATGGTTGAAGCAAGTTTGTTTTCTTTGAACATTAAGTGATGCACTTCACCTTTCATTGATGGTGATGATAATATTCTAAGTTGGTGCACACAAAGGTACTCTGTTTTGTGCTTTGTAGAATGTTAGTATGTTTTTGAACTTTGTGCTTCACATGATTTTCAAGCTTTTCTTCATTTTGCATTTTTTTTGTTCATTTTGGAATCAATTAGGACAACCACAAATGTGAGTCCCTCCATTGTTCATAAATATTGTGGGATTTTGTAATTGTTGTCTAGCTCGTATGATTCATGTTTAATCTTGTATTTATTTGCAAACCTTGGAAACATTGAAATGATCTAGGCAATTTTTGATTATGAGAAAAACAACCGATCCAAATAAACTTCAATTGTACCTATTGAGAGGTGTGAGCGCTTGCTAGCCATGTTGAGCCTTGAAATTGGAATGAATATCGAATCAACCAGTCGATTGATCATAGGAATGCACTTAATTGTGGTTGTGATGCTAAAAAGAAAATCAATGTGATTCATTCTAGTTTTTTTTTATATAAACACTTAACCCTTTGTTTGAACATACGTTTGAAGAACATTGCACATTAAATATGGTATGGTTTAAAGTTGGGGAGAGTGGTTCTAGTTGTGAAAAAGAAACAAAAATAGAAAAGGTGATTTGGTGCCTCTTGAGAAAAAGAAAAAGATACTTGAAACATTATTTTGTACTATGCTCTGCACTCCAAAAGGAGTTGCTTGAAAAGAAAATGAAAGAGTGCACCATAAGAAAAGAAAGGATTGAATTGAATGGTTATGAGGTATCTAAGTGGGTTATTGGCATGTTCTTCATTGTTGAAAATTTTTGTTAACCACTTTGTTTCATTGGCCTTTTACAAATATCCCTTTCTTGTTGAACCTTGCCTAGTTACAACCTTTAGAAGCCCTTAAGTGATCTTTGTTTCCTTGGTTTTCTTGTTGAATTGGTTTGATGAATGCATGAATTGTTCTGGATGCTGACACTTTTGCTATGAGTGTGTTTTGTCCCTTGGATATATTGAGCTAGGCTCATTTGCATAAATTAGGTGATTCCAATTTGAACATTTGTTTGCTTATGATTTGTGCTTGTTAATTATGTTTAGAATTTAGTTCATTTACATATTTTCATTCTTCTTAAGGACGAGCGGTACTCGCATGTGTGTTTATTTGGTTTGAACCATTACTTTTTGTTGGTGTTTGTTTCCAGTTTTATGCTTGCTTCTATTCTACTTTATCTTCGTTTGAGGACAAACAAGGAAACAAGTTGGGGAAAGTTGTTAGGTGCTAAAAAGTGTTAATATTTAGATTAGTTTTTAGCACCTTTTTGTGTGCTTTAGTTGTAAATCCAAGTCTTTTCCCATTGTTTCCGTTTATAACCGTTTTCTATTTAATTTCGTTATTTGTCGTATCTATTTATCTTTTGTGTTTTTATTGCAGATTTTTACATGGAAGGGTGTGGATTGGGGCCTTGAGGACCCCACAAAAACAGTTTGGCAAAATTTTGATTTTTTGAGCATGCTTTGAGCGCGCTCCCAGCGCGAGGATGGAAGGACTTACAGGAGCTTGCGCGCTCAGCGGGCTCCTAAGCGCGCTCAACGCGCTTTTAGGCGGTTTAACTTTTAAGTGGAGCCCGCTCAGCGGGCAACTGCGCGCTCAGCGCGCGCGGCAAAACACATCCCCTTTATAAAGTGTGTTGATCAGAATTTTGAAGCTCTCTCCATTACATTCTTAGATACAAGTATATTACACTGTAGCATTTCAACTTTGGAAGATTAAAAAGCATCATTTTGTCGATAAAATCGTCGTTGATGCTCGTTTCTCTTCTCCCGATTCTTGTTGATTAAGCTACCATGAATATGTGTAGCTAATTTCTCTTTTATGTCAAGGTTAGATATAGGTAGACCTTTCCTTTGTATGTATATGGATTGATTCTAGTTTGTGAACTCTTAGATGATGAATGTATGGTGAAAAACCTTGTTTCTATGATTATTCTTTGTGTTGGTTCATGATTGAGAAATATGCTCCAACTCTTTACCTAGGTTTTTCATCCATCAATGTCCATTAGCTAGAGATAGTAATGTGAGTTGATGTTCACCAAATATTGAACTTTAATGTTGTTATTTTGATAGTTTGTGTGAGAAATCAACAAAGGATCAAAATGGCAAAACTCACAATATGTGTTAGAGATAAACATATTGGGAGGATATGTGATTGTATTTATCATTTAACCGAGTTCATTAGCTTATCGATTATATACGTGCAAAGTGGTTTGTCGAACCCTAACCTTGACATGTTTTTATAAACCATTAAAACAATCTCTTTACCGCTTTTAATTAAATTTGAATGCAACCGCTACGAAACCAACCTAAAAACCCTTGTTACTTTAAGGCTTGAAACGTTACGACTGTAGAACGGTTGCGATATCACCGAACAATCTCTGTGGAACGATAACTAAATCCCGAACTCTATTTGTATTTCAACAGCCACATAGTATGAAATGCACAACATAGACTCATGCACGTGGTACCAATTCGTCATGTTTGATGGACACTGGGCCATCACCCTCCAAAGATCCCCCACCAATAAGATCGATTCTACACAAGAACCGGAGCAATGTCATACACCTCAATCCAGACAATGGGATTGAAGCCACCACTGAACCGAAGTCCTCAAATCGTCACTGGACCGAAGTCCTAGAATGCTATGAATGCATGATGCAAACGTCATAGACGTCATTGTCACAAAATCGTCACATTGCATAATCATTCATAAAATTAAGACATCATGTTATCTCATCATCATCATGCATTAAAAGTCATCATAAAACATCAAGTCACAAAGCATCACAAGATAGGAAAGAAAAGAATTTAAAACGAAACCACCGCTCCTGCTCGCCTGGCGAAGCAGCGCGCTCGCTGGGTTTCGCCCGGCGAATCAGGGGTGAAACATCTTTCCCCATACAAAATCCAGAAACTCCATTTTTCACCATCTCCCTCCGCTTCTATTTTTGCCCGGCGAGGTAGCTCGCTCGCTTGGGCTTTGCCCGAACAAGCAGGAGCGAATACCACACTCTCATACAAAATCCAGTAGCACCATTTTTCCACCTTCCCTTCGCTTCCACTTTCGCCCGACGAGGTTGGGGTGAATTCGCTTCGCCCGACGAGTAGGGAATTTCGCCAAGCGAATCCGCGCGAACCTGCAACTTCGCAGTTGCGATTTTGCACCAGCTCAGTTCCTCAAGGCTTACGATTTTAGTACCAAATAGTCCAATTTTCATCACTTTTCATCATAGAAACAACACATCAACAACAATACATCAACATAGGTTTTTATTCCTAATATCTAACACGTCTTGAACCCCAATTCTGTCATGAACTCGTCTAATCTACCCAGAAACCTACTACCTACATACTTCTACACCTATATAAATTATAATGATGAATAATACTCCCCATACCTTAGAAAGTTGCTTTCCAATTCCTCCTCTCTAAGTTCTTCTGAAACTTCTCTGAGCCATAGCTTTCTTCTCCCTTTTCTTCAAAGCTTTTCTCCGAAACTGATTCTACAAACTGAACTTCTCCACTCTCTCTTTTCTTTTTGTCCAACTTACCCCTAAGACCCCTAATATTCTTTTCCAACATTGTCCTCATTTAACTCATCCAATTTACCAACTTGCCCTTAATGTTTCACTTAATTATTTATAATAATAATAATAATATATTTCACATAATCCATATTATTATTATCAAAAATAATATTAACACAAGACATACTTCTAAAATACTCCCAGCACCCCCTTTTACATCATCATACCCCACAACATCAATTATAGACATCAAAATAATTCACCAAAAATTTACTGGAAATTACGAATATTCATAATAAATCAATTAAATAAATATTCTACTCATTTTTGGGTGTTATAGTAAACCCCCTAATTAGTTCATTAGTGTTATTCAAATACAATTTTTTTACACGGCCACACACCCCTGATAAATTTAGAGCATAAATATCGTCACTGTTTCTCCGTTCATACACATAAATCAAAGTTTTTAGTGTCAGACATAATGGATATTTGAGCAAAAATAACGTTCTCTAGTTCATGACAATTCTCTAGTGTGTGAACGTCTTCTAATGCCAGCCGGACCCATTTGAATTAAATTGTTACAATTATTTTGTTTATATAATATAAATATTGAGTATATTGTGAGATTTAATGAGACTCGTTTTAAAAATTTTGATAAGTTGTATCGATATTTAAAAAATATAGTTGCATTGTTTATAAAATATAGAAGTATAATATAATATAAAAAATTATGTGAATTCCATTTAAAGAACTAAAATGAGGATGATGGATATGGATGCTGTTAGTATAGAATCTCAAAGTCAAAGATATTGTTATATTAGCTTTGACTCACACAATTCACCAGATTTGCATATTTAATACGCTTCAACAATAATAAATCAGTATGCTCACTGAATTGAGTGATATGCTAGCCCTCACAAGGATCCACTCATTATTGAAAGGGGCTAGATTGCAGATATAAGACATGAAATACAAACTCTAGACAATCTCTAATTTGAGGGAAAAAAAATACAAAAATGCGCCAAAAATCATAATGGTGATTTGAAGAAAGTAAGGGATAATGTGGACAAAAATAATCATGGATTAATCACATAAGAATATGACAAATTGGCAACATTAATGGAGCCATAACGCGTCAATTAAATGGGGGGAGACAAATATGACAAATTGACAACATTAAGGGAGCCATAACGCGTCAATTAAATGGGGGGAGACAAATATATTGAGAGTTGAGTTTATGTCTATTATGATAGCAATTGAGTAGACTGAGATAAGAGGTTGGCAAAATGTTTGGATAGAGAGTGATTCTCAACTTTTCATTCAAAGCCTTCATAAAACAGAGCTAATTCACTCTTCAATTAAAATATCTATACCTGAAATATCAATACTAGTCAATTTCAATGCAGACCAAAACTAAAACCTCTATACCTGAAATTCAATATATTGGCACTAAACTACTACTGTCAACAAACAGAACAGAAACTTTACAACTAAAAGAATGAAATGAATTAAGTTTAACATTTTTCAATCAATTTTAATCTCACACATAGATTGATTAGTATTGAACTCTTCACAACTATCACCATCCTCATCAGAAACAATCTCATCAATAGACAATGGCAAATCAGATGAGAAAGTTAAGGTTGGTTTCACTTTTGGCAAAGCAAATGGCACAGCTTCATTGTTAAGAATCTGCAATACTCTTCTCATAGTAGGTCTCTCAGCACTATCAGGATTAGCACAACTCAAACCCAACATCAAAAGCTTCTTCATTTCCTCAACCTCAAACTCACCATTCAGCCTCTTATCAACAGCCTCGATTATCTTCCCTTCGGAATACAATCCCCAAACCCAATCCACCAAGTTAACCATCTTTTGACTCTCCCTTTCAATAGGCCTTCTCCCACAAGCAACTTCAAGCACAACAACGCCGTAGCTGAAAACGTCGGTTTTATCAGTGGCTTTACCATATTGAAGATATTCGGGTGCGAGGTATCCCATTGTTCCGGCAGTTAAAGTTGAAACAGGACTCTTATCATGATCCATGAGTTTCGCTAATCCAAAATCACCCAACCTAGCATTGACATTCCCGTCGAGCAAAACATTCCCGGTTTTTATGTCTCTATGAATCACTCTTTGCTCACATTCCTGATGAAGATAAACCAAAACAGAAGCTAAACCAACAACAATGTTAAACCTATTAGACCAGTTCAACAACTTCCCCCTTTCAGGTTCTTTGTAAAGCATCTTGTCTAAGCTTCCATTAGGCATGAAATCATAAACAAGAAGCAGCTCACCTTTCTCAACACACCAACCCAACAACTGAACCAAATTCTTGTGCCTTAAACCTGCAATGATGGACAATTCAGAAAGAAACTCGGTCTTCCCTTCGTGAGAATGCCTCGATCGCTTCACTGCAGCCATGGTTCCAGACGATATGAAGAACGCTTTATACACAGTACCAAACGAACCGTGGCCAACGATTCTACTAGGATGAAACTCTCTCGTAGCAGATTTCAATTCTTTGTAATCAAACTCTCTAGGACAAGCAACAAACCCGGGATCGAAATCCTTCGACGACTCTTTTTTCATCTCCTTCCATTTCAAAAAAGAATAATACCCCAACAAAGAAAAAACAACACAGAAAAAAACAGGACCTGCAACAGCAAAACCAAAACCAAATCTCTTCTTCGAATTAGAAGAACGCGATCTGTGACCGTTACGGTGTATCTCATTCCCGATAACAGAATTATCGGAAACATTGTGACTACGCAACCTCGGTCTCAGAGGTTCAAACCCAATAGTGTAAAAACTCCAACTTTCAATTTGATGAAGTTCAGTACTTTTTTCAGCAGAAGCCGAGAAACCAACGTAAACATCTTCATTGTCTCTAAAATATTCTGAAAGATCAACATTCACAAAGAGAATAGGTTCACGTGGCTTAATAGTACCGGAATAGCTCAAGAAAACCGAAAGAGAATTTTGATCAGTCTTGTAATCAATCCAAGAAGTGATAATGTTGCCACTCTTGAGATCAATTCCATTGAAAATAGGGTCAACAGTTCGCAGAGAGTTCAATGTATCAATATTGAAACCGATATGATTCTCGTTAGGGTCATTGAAACGAGGGTCGAATCGAGTATCGAATTCAACGGCAACGAAGTTTGTAGGAAGGCCGAAAGGAGAAAAGGAGGGAGATGAGGAAGATGTTGATGAGAGATTATTGGGGGAGAGGAAGAAGCAGATGCCATCACCGAAGGAAGTGGGATTGGGGTTGGTGATGGAGAAAGAGAAGGTTGTTGAGAATGAAGACGTGGTGTTTGTTTGTTTGTCAAAGAGAGGGATTGGGTTGTTGTAAAGGATTGCACCGGTGCTGAGTGAGGATGGTTTTGTTAGTGAAATGGCGTGGTTGGTGAGAGAGGAATCGCCGGTGAAGGTGAGGTTTGTGGCGGTGAAATAAGGGAAGTCTAGTTGGATGTTGCCGGTGGCGGCGAGGATGAAGGTGGAGAAGAGAGTAAAGAGGGTTGGTTTGAAGGGGTGCATTGTGGTGGTTGCTTGGAGAAGAAGAAACAAGAATGGGAAATGGTGGAAGAAGAGAGTGTGGACGCGGGAATTGAGTTAGGTTGTTTCGGTTTAAACGGTTTGATTGTAATGTAGGGTGTTTCGGTATGAATTCGAAAGTATATTTCGGTATACATATGGTGTGTTTGTTTAAAGGATTAAATTTATAATCCTGGGAATATTATTCCCTGGAACAAGAATACCAGGAATTTTATTCCTGTCTATGTGTTTGGTAAGTAATTGAAGTTCCTTGGAATTTTTATAAAATATATTTAATTCATTTTTTTAAAAAATATATAAAAGAATTAAATTAATTTTGAGTGGGAGGTTATGGGTGGTTATCTTTTATTCCCATGGGAATGTAATATTCTCACCCTTTTACATGGGAATAAAAAATATCAAAGTAATGAGTAAATTATATTCCCAGAAATAAAAGATACCCGGGTATAATTTGATAAAACTTGAAACAAACGTGGGAATACGATTTCCAACCTCACACATTCCTGAGAATAAATTTTAAATCCATGAAACAAACACACCCATGTTCTTTTGTAAGAGAGCCACCTATTTCATTTTGTTAAAAATTAGTTTTAAAATGTTTTTGTATTGAAGAAATGATGAATTTGTATGTGCACTTTTGTGATAATATTTAGACACATTTTTAAACTCATAATATAGTGTTTATTTCACAATTCAGATAATAGTTTGAAAGTATACTTCATTAATAGTTCTTATACAGTAAATTTGTTATAAATTTGACATTTACACTATCAAAATAAGTTTGTTATCAATTAATTCATATACTAACTAATTAATGTAATTCAATTAAGATGTCATGTATTATTTTGACTGGGCCCTAAGAAGGGGTAGCTTACGAGGAAGTCCATTAAGGGAGCGAGAGACGAGGCGTTCAGAGGCGTCTAGCGAAGCCATAAGGTTGTCCAATATGAGTCAAGAGATCATCCAGATGCGGTAATACAGCCAACCCGATTGGGTTCCCATCACCCAATAGACATGGGTGATGACATGGACCCACAATGACTAACTAAAGAGAGTCAGTTATGAGGGGGAACCACTTCCTCCATGATTTTAGGAAGACTAAGTCTTTCTTTGACCAATTTCTTGGTCATGAAGGCGGGGCATAATTGTCCACTAACTTTACAATCCAAGCCCCAGAGAGTCTATAGAAATACTTCTCCCCAAAGGGAGAAAGAGACATGTTATCAAGTGTTTCACACTTATAATTACCCAACACCACTCAGAGAGCACTCTGCTCTGAGTAATCCTAACATCGTCACGATAATCGCCCGCCTGCAATCTAGCAACGCTAGCCATCAACAGAGCCTCTCACTCCACGTGATTTGGTCCCTTAAACATCCTAAAAAACCACCGTATAAGGCTACTCGCCACCGTGAGCTAGCCCTTACCATCCTAAAGAGTGATATACTTACTAGGGCCTCTGAGTCTCTCCGTCCTTGTAGGGAGAACAAACACACACATGAATTTTTTGGACAATACAAAATATTGTGGGAATTCCTCCTTAGTAGAAAAATGAAAGTCGTTACAGTTCAAACCAAGTATTTCTTTGCAAAAATCTTTTTGAGGAACTAATGACCATTCATCTTCAAACACTAATTTTACTTCATTCACATCACTCTCTGGTTTAAGGAGATTGACAACATGACTCTCATTTATCTCTTTTTCTTCAACATTGATATTTTGTGGGAATTCCTCTTAAATAGACTCTTATTCAACCTATTGCTCAAAAATATTCCCAAAACCAGACAAATATTTAAGCTAAGAAAATATCAAGGAGCTTGCAAGTTTTTTTTTTGGAATAATGCTCTCATTTTCTCTCTCTTTCTTTTGAATACTACTACTATCTATTTTTCTTTTATTTTCTCTTTTTCTCTCAAATCTAACTTCTTTATTTTTCTTGCTACTTTCTTATGCTCATTTTCATTTAGATATTTTAGATACTCCAGATCCAATACAAAATCTCGAATATAATCCTCATATGACATATCTATTATCTTTTTTCTTTAGCATTTTTCTTATATTTTCTATGTTTTTTCTCTATTACATTCCTCTTATCCCCCTCTCTAAGTTTTGAAGTCTTCTTTCTTTTTTTCTATCTTTTTTTTGCATACATCATTTTTTCCTCATCGTAATATCTAGCACAAAATCTCATCACAATACCAAGAAAAAAGGCAAGTAAAAATAAAAACAAAACAAAAGGATTTTTCCACACAACTAAGTGTTTACACTTTTGAATTTGTCACTCTTGTTTCGCTCGATTTATGACTTCTCAAATACATGCACTCTTGAATTTTTCTAGTCAAAGTCCTATTTTCAAGTTCTTAAAAAGGAATAACAATCGACACTCAAAATATAATACAACAAATTCACAAAAGCTTTCAACAAGGGAGTTCAAATAGGAAGTACTATAAGACAAGACAAAGCGAAATTTCAAAGACAAATAAGAAAGTTAAGCTGTGGAAGACACACTCAAAAGGATTATGAATGAAACAACTCAAGAAATAATAAAAATGACTAAGAGATTTAAATATGTGAATGATACAAATATGAGGAAAGAAATGTACTAATATCAAACATGTAATGTATAATAGTAACAAACAAAATTGATGTATCAAACTGAACAATTCTAAAAATTTAAGTCATTTTTTTGAATGACTCTTTTATGAGTGATTTTGTGCATAATCACTTTTTAAGTCCTTTTTTCATATTTTTTTTCTACATATTTGAATCCTTCTCATTTTTCTAATAAAAATAGACTTTTGAATTTTCACAATCAGACATGTATTGAAAAAATAACATTAAAAATATGTTTGCATATGAAATCATTGATAAGATTCATTTAGGGATTCAATCCAAGAACTAAAAAGAGGAGACAAGTCTCACTCACCATTCTCATAAAAAGAGAAAAATTCAATTCATTTCAAACTTTTTTTTTAAAGAGGTTTCAAAATATTTCAATAATCGTGGTTGCAGTTTTAGCTATCGAAGACAATTATGAGAAATTGGGTGTTATGCTCTGAGAGAAATCTCCTCGTGAACCAACAATAGTTAATTAAATCTTGTTTTTTTTAATAAATATGTTATATTCCATTCCACAATATTGGTCCCATTTAACCCTTTCACATATATTAAAATATGTAATAAAAAAAAGTAATAATTTTATTGATCTACTCAAATCAACTACTACTATTATGATATTTCAATTATCATGAATTCAAAGTGATATAATTATAAAATAAATAATTAAATTTACATTAAAAATTAAAAATTAAAAAAAAATTGAATGCATTTTTGTTGCAAATAAATTTGTTATTATAAGTAATTTCGTGGTGCAGTTTAGATCGTTTTGAGATAAAAACTCAATCAATTAACAAATAAATTTATTTGTGATTTGATTCAGTTTTAAATGATTGATTAAAAAATCCAATATAATCCTATCTAATTTTTGACCGTTTAATTTGGATATCCAAATTACAAATTATATTTTTTTATTTAAATTATAAAAATGCTAATAAATAATATATTTGATATAATATATAACATATTGAATATTAAAAATTAATATTGCAAAATGATATTGATAAATATAAATAGATTAAATTAACTTAATAAATAATATTTAGAAAATACGTATCATTGAATAATAAATTACCACAACATATCATATTAATAAAAAATCTATAAAAATTACGTGGTTCGATTTGATTTGAATCAACTTTGAAAAATTAATTCAAAACTCAGTTTGAACGAATGGTTTGTATAAAATGACATCATAATACATTTGATAATATTTGATTTTTTTCGACAGTATTTATTTGGATCGATTTGAATTTAAATTCTTAGTTATTATTATGACACACATGTAATTATTCAAATGAATTTTGATTTTTATTAAGCTCTTTCGAAAAACAATTGTTTAAAAGTATTTGGTAATTTCAATATTAATAATTATTTTGGAGAAAAGAAAATGAATAAAAAACTGTCTATTAAATTAAGTTTTTTAAATACTACATTTTAAAAAATTAATTAATTAATTTTTGAAAAAGGTCACATATATTATAGTAACAACATTTTAAAGCACAACGAAGGATAAGAAAAGGAGAATATTTCTACCTAAACCTCACTCCACTTCATATTCAGAAGACTTATTCAACCAACTTCACCTCCTTTAGCAACGCCATTTGCGTCTTCGTCGTCGACTTTCTGTTCAGTAACCCCATTTACGCCGCCGTCGACTTTTCTCTTCCGTAGTTCATTTTTTTCAGCCGAGGTATTATTCTATCTCCATCTCTCTTTAATCTTTTTTTTAGTATCATTTATTCTTCTCTTATTTGAATTCACATGTTATAAATCTTCATTTCTAAAAGTAAATAGGATTATATATGTTTAATATGTGCACTCACAAGCTGTTTGGGAAAATGTCCCAATGAAGTTCTTATATCTTCTTATAATATGTGCACTCACAAGCTGTTTGGGAAAATGTCCCAATGAAGTTCTTATATCTTCTTATAAATGATTTTCCAACTCTTCATATTCAATTTTGAAAAACGGGGTCACAGTCAGCGTAGCCCAGACTTTGGCAACAAAATAATGGAACTTTCTCTGGTAACGATCAAACCGGAGCACAGATGGATGTCCAACCAACATCAACATAAAAACAAAAAGATAGCAGCAAAGGAAACAAACTCCCCTAACTTTTGCTTCCAATTTGAGTTCTACAGTAAATTGAACAACAAACTCCCCTAACTTTTGCTTCCAATTTGAGTTCTACAATAAATTGAACTACAACAATCACATAAAGAACCGGCATTCAAGTTTCAACCTAAACAAGGGTTTAAAGAGAGAGGAAAAAACAGAGGACGAAGATGTAGAAAACGAAGAACAAGTGTGACAAGGGTAGAATGGTCTTTGTAGATCGTGTCTGTTCATTTTGGTTTTTTTGTCGCTGGGGAAAGCAAATTTGGTTTATATCGCTAAAAGGAGAATAAATAATTAGAGTCAATAACTATTTTTGTTTTTTCTAGGGGAAAAAGCTAAACTGTTCCTATCATTAATATAAAATGCTAGAGACATGTTACTAAGTTAGTATATGGATCATATCATTAATTTTTTTTTTTGAAAAGGCCAAAGAAAGAGATATTTCATTAACAACACTAGAGCACAAGATGTGCATTAAGTACAGGAATAACAGAACCTGAACACAGGATTCTCAAACTTACACCAGCACCAGGAAGACTATAGGAAAACAGCAGAACACCTGAACTTAGAAGCAAGAAAAGTTTTAAAGGACCAACCCCACAAAGCACAAGACCAACAAACTAACTACAGACACACAGCTAAAAACTAACCCAGAACTGATAAGAAACTTGCTGCTATGAAGACTACTAGATCCAACACGGGCATCACGCTCCGGAAATCAAGCTAGAAAAATGCAGGTCCAACCTTTGCAGCTCCCAATTGGCAAAAGACGGCCCGAAAGCACACAATAAGACCGCCGGGGAACACCACAACGAGGCTCACCAACCAGAATGGCACCACCTAAGCCAACACCTAGTCTTTCGCCACCAAATAGCAGACATCATTCAAGCCAGACACCCAGCACAAGTGCACACTAGGTCCCTCCAAGAAGTCAAAGAGTCGAGAGCGGTCTACCTGCCACAAACCACTTTGCCGCTGCAGACGTCCCGAGGGCGATCCAGAAACACCAAAGCTAGCAAAGGGCCTGATCAATAAAAATTCCAGACAGATTATACTCTATAACACCAAGAGATGCACTTGGATTCACCACATTGATATAACTAAATTATATGTTGATGAGAACTCAAAACTGAGCACGCAAGCTACAGCAGGAGCAATAAATCGACAGATATGCTATGGCTGAAACATGCTGCCGCATCAAGCAACTATACACCTAAATATCTGAACAAAGAAAGATGATAATTCAAGATAACTGTACTAATCAAAAGAATCCACTGATTAACAACCAATTATCTGACTTCAAAATTAACCAGCCATGACATAAGAAGATGTCTGTCCACACCACACTAGCTCCTCCAAGGACGAGAGAGACCACGCCACACTAAGATACTGCCTGCCGATAAATATTGAGCATAGAAACACCAAACCAAAAAATCTGAATCGAAAAATCCTCTCGCCTGATACTGAACCTCCAATTGGTTTAAATATCCAGTTAAACCCACAGGCCCCAAAACCAGTTGAGATGTCTGCTTAACCAAGGATTATCCTTGGGTTCACATACCATTGAATCAAGTTACAGTTGAGAAACTTGTATTTGCCTCTCAACCAATTCCAAGACAGTCTTTGAATATTATCGAATATCCGATCAGTAGATTCAACTTTCTGCTTGAATATAAAGTTGTTTCTGGCCTTCCAAATGCTCCATATGCCCGCGAACAATATCACTCTGGCCTTATTGATAATTCCTCTTCCTTATCCGATGATGGATTCGAGTTGTTTGTTATGATCCCAGCTGGCACTAGGGAGGGCAGTGGATACTCCAAGCCACCTCAGCACTTTCTGCCAAGTACCTGCAAATGTAGGACACTCAAAGAACAGATGAGTTGCAGTCTCGACCTCACCGCACCCGCCGACACAAAGATGATTATCCAGGCCTAAAATTCCCCTTCTTACTAGATTGTCTTTTGTTGGGAGTCTGTTATGAAATAATTTCCATAGTAAGCACGACACCTTCAGCGGAACCTGCTTGATCCAAACAGCTGCCCATTTCGTATTAATTTCTGGCCTGCTTATCGCCCTCAAGACCTTGTATCTTTCCTTGACAGAGTATTCCCCCAAGTTCTCAATCTCACCTAAATCCACACTACATAAGTCCTTCGACCATTGAGAGCTGTCAACATCAGATACTCTCAATAAACCCTCATTATTTCCATACCTTTCTTGTAATACTTTAAACCAAAGCCCATTTTTTTCTTTAAGAATCTTCCAAGCCCATTTGCCTATGAGAACCAGTACGGGATGTAAAATATTTTTTAATTTTATTAATAAAACTATGAAATTTACAGGAAGTATCGCGGTAGAAATTTGTGATACTATCTTTGGCGGAGTTTTGGGAAGATCGTTCGTGTTGGTAGTGAACGTTGTGGTTTTGCCGTGGACATGGATCGGTGTTTGTCTTAAACATTTAAACGGGTCGTAACCGGTTTTCCCAATTAGGGTCAAATTGGGTTATGGGTCAGCTTTTCTTTAAAATAATCTGGGAAAGTTTCTACGCTATTTCATTCCTCTAAACACGTTGCGTCAGTCGTGTAAGCCCAAGACAGTGTAGAAGACCCTGAAATTGAAACTGCTTAATTGCTTTTGCTCAACTCGCTTTTTATTTGCCTTTTTCTCCCTCGCTGCTGCAGTGATTATCAAATTCTTGGTAGAGATCTAAACATTACCATCATAATTCATTTAAAATTCTGTTTTTTTCTTCTTCTTATTGTAGTCCTTTAGCAAAACTACTAAGTTCATTGATCTTATTTTCTTCTTTTTGATTCATGAGTTAATCAAGGAAATAAATGAAATATATTCTGTTTTGTGTTGAGGACCTGAGGTCTTATTATTACTTGTGTTTCTAATGATTTCAGGTCATGGATGTTCCATTGCCATTGGATAAATTAGCTTTACAACTGATTAGTAATGAACCTTCCCATGGAAGTACAATTAAGTAGGTTTCTCTATTATATGCTTTGTGCAATTGTTTGAGAGAGTTTTCTATTGAACTTATTCTGAATTATGTATCAATATTTTTCTGCAGTGGCAAGATATATGTCATTCTGGTGGCAACTGGAAGCTTCAATCCACCTACTTTGATGCATTTACGCATGTTTGGTGAGTTTCATTTCAAGCTTTTTGATTCATTCGTTTTTGTTTCTACAAGCTTGCTCTTTGTGGCACATTGTTATCTCACTTCCCTTAGGCATCTATGACAGTTTAGGTAGTCAAATCAAATCTGAATGATTTTATTTAAATACTTCTAATATAAAAAAAGTGACATCTTGATTTTAAGTTCATTCTTCAACATATTGATTGTTAAATGATCTGACATTTTTATTTTTAGCCTTAGTTTAGTGGAATTAATAGGACAAATTAACAGTTGGATTCATCATGTGAAAAGATTATGGACTGAAATTGTTGCTGGATTAGTGTAGATGCATAGTGTGATAATCGTTCATCATTTACGGTGGTTTTCGAAGTAGAAGTATGTGCGAATTCCAATTATGAAATTCTTGCTAAAACACATGTTGATCATGATGAATAAAGTATGCTATATGTAGAGTTCAGTGTTTACCAGAATCAATATTAAACCATAAAGATAAAATACATACAAGATTTTCTATTGAAAATAAGCTTTTTTTAACCAATAAATTGCTACTTTATATAAAAATCAAAACATATGTACAACTGTGCTAGACCTGACCTAGAAACAGAACAAATCAACCAAAAAAATAAACAGATCCATCAGCACACACTGATCTGAAGTGTAGACAATCTTGCATTGCCAATTTGGCTCTTGTCTAGTGTTTACGCAGAAATCTGTGACATTAAGGTGCTTCCAGTACCAGTTCGTAATTTGGTTGATCTCAATCATATGTTTCGAAATAAAAATGAAGTCCGGTTTGTGGAGGGTAGACATTAACACACTTCTCATGGCCAACGGGTATGTTACCCATCCCTCTCGCATTCAGATAGAGGACCTTCATAATTGGTTTTTAGTGTTGCCACCTTGAGACCTGGTGTTGTAAGTTACCCCCTCATTTCTATTAGACCTTTGCTTATTATTTTTCTTATTTTTAGAATTAAAAGGCTTACAGGCCGAATCTTCTTTAGGTTTCCAAGACTCTTGAATAATATTAATGTCATCTATAACCACTTGCTTAAGGTTTCTTTAAAGGACATGTTCGAGCACTTTTGTCCTAGTTTATAAGCTCCCATCCATTTTCAAGCTTTACGGACGATATGGCCTTATTGTGAGCATCCAACTATCCCATCTCCCTTTAATTCTCCTTTATTTCTATGGGAGATGGAATAACTGGGTCCCCTAAACCTTGGTCGTGAATTGTTCTATTTTTAGCATAATGGAGCCTAGGGGAATATGTTTTGTCCATAGGTTTATTAATCTGCCCACTATGATCTAGTGGTGTATCAATTCCTAGCCTGCTATCCATTTTTGCCCCAAGATGATTCATTTGTGCCTCCTTAGTACCCATCATTTTGTCATGGTTTGAATCCTGCAGAGGTGCATCCGGTTTATTCATTTTCATTAGAAGGTTATCTTTTTGGATCCGTTGAATTTCCGTTCTAATATTGACTGCATGACCTTGATTATGAGGACCATTAATTATACCATCATGTTGGATGGTTGACCTGTTTTTGCTAATAACAGTTACCTGTAAGTCAGAATAATGCTGAGTGATGATTTTGGTGTGTAATGATACCTGACTTAGCTTCCCGAGTTTCCTCCCGCAATCTGTCCTGTATATCCGTTGAAGTCTTGGATGTAATCTGAGCTTGAATTTGTTGCAGCGGTGTTGTATCATATTTGCTCTCCATAGAATCTGCCTTTATGTTCTCCTTGATCAGTGATATTATTGTTCTTTGTCATTGGTTGTAGAAGGTATGTTGTTGATCCTTGCCGTGTTTCTTTGATGGGCTCCTATGAACCTCTTCTTGCTTTGACTCTTGATGCATTCCGAATTTCCTCTTCTTAGGTGTTAGTGATGTATTTTGGTAATCCTATTTTCCTTGTTGGTGAGGGGTAGGTGAAGAAATTTCTTTGCCTCTCTGGCTGTTTATCCCCTTCGGACTGTGTGTACACAGTGCCAATTTCCTCCAGTTTCCATGTTGTCCAGCTCCTGTTTCTCCAGTACTAAGCTAATGAATTGCACACCACGAGATGCGCGATTGCCATTGGAATTGAGATCGTGCTTGATGCACTACCGGAAGAGTATGATCCTATCGTTGCTGCGGTGAATAGTAAAGAAGATCTCACTTCTCTTGATGAGCTTGAATCGAGTCTTCTTGCGCATGAATCGCGTCTTGAGAAGCATCGTAAGGCTGTTCTCACTGAGCCGGTGACGGTTAATTTGACGCAAGCAGCACCGGTAGGTTCAACAGTCGTTTCTGAGCAGTCCGACACTGAAATGGAGTCGTTTTCTCAGGGTACTAGTCACATCACTGCACACGCTGAGAATCACGGTCAAACTTCAAGAGGAGGTCGTTTTGGCCGTGGTGGTGGTCGTTTTGGCCGGGGTGGAGGTCGCTCTGGTAAACCTCAATGCCAGATTTGCCACAAACCTGGACATGATGCCTCCATCTGCTATCATCGTTACTCTGCAGCTTCGTTTGCTCCTCAACGAGCTTCCTTCAATCCTTATGTGATGCCTGCGCGTCCTATGTATCCACAATCCTTTGGTTATGTTGCTCCTAGGCCACCACCTCCACGTTCTACTCCGCCTCAAGCATTCTTCACTGCAGGTGTGGATCCTAATTTCAACAATCAATGGTGGTATCCTGATTCAGGTGCGTCTCACCACGTCACACCTGATGCTTCAAACCTGTCTGACTCTATTTCATTGCCTGGATCTGAACACGTGTATATGGGAAATGGCCAAGGTCTGTCTATAAACTCTGTAGGTTCTATGCACTTTCCTTCACCTAATTACTCTACCATGCCTCTCACCCTACACAATTTATTACTTGTGCCTAATATCACCAAAAATCTTATCAGTGTCAGCAAATTTGCTCAAGATAATCATGTTTTCTTTGAATTTCACCCACAGTTTTGTCTTGTCAAAACTCAGGATTTCTCTAAAATTCTGTTGCGTGGCAGTGTTGGAGCTGATGGCCTATACAAGTTCTCTAATCCTTCTGCACTGATAGAATCTCAGAATCTGTTAGAGAGAATAATTGGGAAATTCATATTGTATTCCTTGAATTAAAAGAGTTACAAGAGAAATGCTTATAAAGCGACAAGTGTAACAAACTATGCCTGCTCAGCATAACTGAGTGGCTCAGATCTAATCTAAAGGAAAGGCTCAGATTGAATCTAAGCTACCAGAATATACAATATAATATATAACTCTATCATTCCCCCTTAGAAGTTGAGGGTGTGTCACTCAAGCTTTGTTTGTTGACCACTCTTAACTTGTCACGGAGAGGAAGGAATTTCACAGCTGATAAAGGTTTGGTGAACACATCTGCCCACTGATCATGAGCAGGAACATGAGCCACCACAAGACTTTTGCTAAGCACCTTCTCTCTAACAAAGAAGATATCCAACTCCATATGCTTGGTTCTATTGTGAAGGATTGGATTATGAGCAAGTGTAACTGTGCTGAGGTTGTCACACAGAATTTTTGGAGTTTGAAAGTTGCAGTGAAGCTCCCTCAGCAAGGACTGCACCCACAATATCTCTGCAGCAAGCTGTGCCATGCTCCTGTACTCGGCCTCTGCACTAGACCTAGCAACCAGCTGCTGCTTCTTAGACCACCAAGATATGAGATTGGGACCAAGGAAAACACACGCACCAGAAGTGGACCTTCTGTCATCTGGATCCGAAGCCCAATCAGCATCACAAAACCCTAGTAAAGAAAGAGGCTGCTGAGTTTGAGCAGGTTGGAGAAGCAGCCCATGCTGTAAAGTGCCACTTAAGTACCTCAAAATTCTCTTTACTACTTTCCAATGCTCCTCGAGAGGGTTGGACAAAAACTGACACATTTTGTTAACAGAGAAAGAAATTTCTGGTCTTGTCAAGGTGGCATACTGCAGTGCCCCAACAACTGACCTGTACAAAGCAGGATCAGCAACACTGTCAGAGCCAACTTTTGACAGCTTGCTACTAGAGACCATGGGAGTTGGCATCCCATTGGCATTGAGCATATTGACTTTGGCCAGTAAATCACGCACATACTTAGTTTGAGATAGAAACAAAGAGCCATTAGGGAGGTGAGAGACCTCAATACCTAGGAAGTAATCCAATTTTCCAAGTTCTTTGAGGGAGAAGGCAGCATTTAAGCTCTTGATCAAGGAGGTGATAAATGAGGCTGAGTTTCCAGTGATGATAATATCATCAACATAGACCAAGATCACAATATGCAAGCTGTTTGTGTTAAGGAAAAACAAGCTAGGATCGCACCTGCTGGCCGTAAACTGGTGTTGCAATAAAGCTCCTTTAAGCTTGTCAAACCAGGCCCTAGGAGCCTGCTTGAGCCCATAAATAGCTTTGTTTAATTTGCATACAAGGCTCTTATCAGATACTTCAAATCCAGGGGGTTAGTGCATGTAAACTTCCTCCTCAAGACTACCATTGAGAAAAACATTGTTCATATCAATTTGCTGAATGAACCACCCATGAGTGACAACAAGTGTTAGAACTGTTCTGACTGTAACCGGCTTAACAACTGGCGAAAAGGTTTCCTGAAAGTCACTGCCAGCTTGTTGGTGAAAGCCCCTTGCCACAAGCCTAGCCTTGTATTCGTTTATGGAACCATCAGAATTTTCCTTGACCCTAAAGACCCATTTACAACCAATGGGCTTCCTTGAGTCAGATGGAGACACCAAAGTCCATGTCTGATTTTTCAAAAGTGCCTGAAATTCATCTTTCATTGCCTGAAACCAGTGTGGAACAGCCAAGGCCTGACTGACAGAAGAAGGTTCCATGTGAGTGAGTAAGAGTGTGGGATTAAGTCTTGGTTGAGTGATGCCACTTTTGGCTCGTGTTTGCATAATATGAGTGTTAAGGGGATGAATAAAACGTTGGGATGGGTTAGAGGGTAAGGGAACAGGGCTGACAGACGATTCTGCAGGAGAAGAGGAGGGAGAACTGGTACTGCATTCAGCAATATCAGAGAGAATTAGGCCAGGAGAAGAGGAAGTGGAGGGAATAGGCGTATGTGGAGAGCTGACATCAGCAGGAGTATGAAGAGGATTGGGAGGGGAAGTAGGACTGACACCAGCAGCAGTAGAAGAAAGAGATGGTGTAGGACTGCCAGAATTAAGAAGGTGAGAATGAGGAGAAGCTTCAGCCATGAACCATGAAGAAGCAGAAACAGGGGAAGTAGGAGCAGCAGTAGAAGGTGGAGTGGAAGTGGGAAATAAAAGGGAATAAGGAAACCTTGTTTCATGGAAAAGAACATCCTTAGAAATATAGAGATGTCCATTGGCAGCCAAACATTTGTACCCCTTATGAACAGTGGAGTATCCTAGAAAAATACACTCCTTAGACCGATAATTAAGTTTGTGAACATTGTAGGGACGGAGGAAAGGGAAACATGCACAACCAAAGACACGGAGACATGTGTAATCAGGATGTTTATGGAAAAGTTTGAAGTAAGGTGATAAGTTTTCAAGAGTAGGACTTGGGAGCCTATTAATCAAGTAGGCAGCCGTGACAAAGGCATGATCCCAAAATTTTAAGGGAAGGGTGGACTGAGCAAGTAAGGCAAGACCGGTTTCAACAATGTGACGGTGTTTGCGCTCAACTAAGCCATTTTGATGATGAGTATGGGGACATGTAAATCGATGAATAATGCCTAGCTCTTGAAGGTACTTTGTAAAAGGTTTAAATTCAACCCCACCATCACTTTGTACTGTTTTGATTTTGCAATTAAACTGCATTTCAACCATAGTTTTGAATTGAATGAATTGAGGCAAAGTATCAGATTTGAGCCTAAGAGGGAAGACCCACACAAACCTAGAGTAGGCATCAACACATGTCAAAAAATAAGTGAAGCCACCTGAGGATTTCTCAGGGGCAGGCCCCCACAAATCACAAACCACAAGTTCAAAAGGATGATTATAAACCGTATTGGATAAAGGTGCATGCAATCTATGAGATTTACCCAAGCAACATGCATGACAGAGATCACCACTAGGCTTAGATGGGATAAGGATGTGACAAAGCTTCAAAACTTCTGTAAGTGCATGGTGATGAGGGTGACCTAGGCGTGAGTGCCAGGAGGCATACTTGCTGTTGGAAATAGAAGGTAAAGCATTAAGAGCAGCAACATTAATTTCAGGAAATTGAGAACAAGCTGAATCAAGAGCTGAATCAATCTTATTATTAGATAAGACATCAGTACAAGGAGAAGTACAATCATTAAGAGTAATAGACCTAGGATCACTATTACATGATGTACTTAAATTACAATGTACTGAAGAACTGGAACTAGAACACAACTGAGACACTTGAGCAGAAGGATTGGGAAACTTGTATAGGCCATCAGCACCAACACAGCCACACAGAAGAGTTTTAGAAGAATCCTGAGATTTTACAAGACAAAATTTAGGGTGAAACTCAAAGAAAACGTTATTGTCTTGTGCAAACTTGCTGACACTGATAAGATTCTTAGTTATCTTAGGCACAAGTAATAAGTTGTGTAAGGTGAGAGGCATGTTAGGGCAAACAGGTGATGAAAAAGACATAGAGCCTACAGAGTTTATAGACAGACCTTGGTCGTTACCCATATACACATGCTCGGATCCAGGCAATGAAATCGAATCAGACAAATTTGAAGCCTCAGGTGTGACATGGTGAGACGCACCTGAATCAGGGTACCACCATTGATTGCTGAATGAGGGATCAACACCAGTGTAGAGAGCTTGAGGCTGAGGAGGACGCTGAGGTTGTGGCCTAGGAGCAGCATAACCAAAGGATGGTTGATACACAGGACGTGCAGGCATCATGAAAGGATTGAAGGAAGCTCTTGGAGGAGTAAACGAAGCTGCAGAGTAACGATGATAGCAGATAGAGGCATCATGTCCAGATTTGTGACAAATCTGACATTGAGATCTACCAAAGCGACCTCCACCACGGCCAAAACGACCACCACTACGGCCAAAACGACCTCCTCGTGAATTTTGACCATGACTCTCCGCGTGCGCAGTAATATGACTAGTACCTTGAGGAAACGACTCCGTTCCAATGACGGATTGCTCAGAAACAGCTGATGAACCTACCGGAGCTGCTTGAGTCAGATTCACCGTCGCCGACTCAGGGAGAACAGCCTTACGATGCTTCTCAAGGCGCGATTCATGCCCAAGAAGACTTGATTCAAGCTCGTCCAAAGAACTGAGATCTTCTTTGCTATTAACGGCGGCAACTATAGGATCATACTCCTCCGGTAGCGCATCGAGGACGATCTCAATTAGGTTACGCAGCGGAACTGGATCTCCAACAGAAATCAGCGAATCACTGATTTCGCGAACACGAACCATGAATTCCGTAACCACGAGCGATCCTTTCGTGAGATGGCGCAATTCCGACCGGAGTTGACGAGCTTTGGTGGCGAGGAGAGTGGCGAAGTACCGGTGAACTTCCGTCCAAACCTGCCATGAGTGACGACAATCCACCAATTTAGGAAGAAGAGAGTCAGAAATTGTTGAGAGAAGCCAATTGCATATAAGTGCATCTTGTTGCTCCCAGTCAAGGTAAGCTGAGGTAGTTCCGGTGAGTGCAGCGTCGGAGCTAGATGAAAACTGCGGTGGAACAACTGGTGAAGTGACGAAGCGTTGAAGCTTGTGACCACGAATGACACCATCTATCTGTTGCTTCCACTGTTTGAAATTCTTATCGTCAAGCTTAACAGAGATCAGATGCGAAAGCTTGACCTGAGAAGAAGGAAAGGCACCGTCGCTGTTAAACGGCGACGCCATGGAAGAGCACTAGATCTGGATCGAAGAAAAAGATGAAGAAGCTCTGGATACCATGATAGAATCTCAGAATCTGTTAAGAGAGAATAATTGGGAAATTCATATTGTATTCCTTGAATTAAAAGAGTTACAAGAGAAATGCTTATAAAGCGACAAGTGTAACAAACTATGCCAGCTCAGCATAACTGAGTGGCTCAGATCTAATCTAAAGGAAAGGCGCAGATTGAATCTAAGCTACCAGAATATACAATATAATATATAACTCTATCATGCACAACTGTCTCAGTCTTGTTATAGTCCTAGTTCATCAGTACATTGTAATCTAAGTACTTCAAGTACTAGTAATCTTAGGTCCATTACTCAAATTAGTTGTACTTCTCCATGTACTGATAATTCATCAAATAATTCAACTGATTCAGTCTGTACTAATTTTCCTGAAATTAATGTTGCTGCTCTTAATTCTTTATCTCCTATTTCCAACGATAAGTATGCTCTATGGCACTCTCGTTTAGGCCATCCTCATCACCATGCCCTTACAGAAGTGTTAAAACTCTGCCATATTCCTATCCCACCTAAACCTATTGGTGATCTTTGTTCTGCTTGTTGTTTGGGTAAATCTCAGAGACTGCATGCCCCTTTATCCAATACTGTGTATAGCCATCCCTTTGAACTGGTTGTTTGTGACTTGTGGGGATCAGCACCTGAGAAATCCTCAGGGGGCTACACCTATTTTTTGACTTGTGTTTATGCCTACTCTAGGTTTGTGTGGGTATTTCCTCTTAGGTTAAAATCTGATACACTGACTCAATTTATTCATTTCAAATCTATGGTTGAGCTTCAGTTTAATTGTAAAATCAAAACTGTTCAAAGTGATGGTGGGGTGAATTTAGACCTTTTACCAAGTATCTCACAGAGCTAGGCATTCTCCATAGGTTCACATGTCCCCACACTCATCATCAAAATGGCTTAGTTGAACGAAAACATCGTCACATTGTTGAAACTGGTCGTGCTTTACTTGCACAGTCCACACTTCCCTTAAAATTCTGGGACCATGCCTTTGTTACTGCTGCCTACTTGATCAATAGGCTTCCGAGTTCTACTCTTGAAAACTCCTCACCTTATTTCAAGCTCCTTCATAAACATCCTGATTACACATATCTTAAAGTGTTTGGCTGTGCTTGTTTTCCGTTCCTTCGTCCCTACAATTCTCATAAACTTGATTATAGGTCTAAGGAATGCATTTTTCTAGGGTACTCCACTGTTCATAAAGGGTACAAATGTCTGGCAGTCAATGTACATATCTATATTTCTAAGGATGTCCTTTTTCATGAAACAAGATTTCCTTACTCCTCCCTATTTTCATCTTCTACTTCCCTTCCCACTGCTTCTTCCACTTCTACTGCTTCTGCCTCTTCATGGTTTATGGAAGCAGCAGCTGCTCCTACTCCTAGTTTCCTTAATTCTGCTAGTCCTACACCCTCTCATCCTCCCACTCCCATGTCCTCAGTCAGCACCACTGCTGATTCTGTTCATATCTCTTCCCCTCTCAGTCCTCTTCTAAATTCTGCTGCAGTCAGCTCACCCAATACCCCTATAGCCTCCTCTTCTCCTGGCCTCATAAGTTCTGACATAGCTGAACTCAGCACCATCTCTCCTTCTTCCTCTACTGCAGCCTCTCCTATCAGTCCTCTTAACCCTACTCTCTTACTTGCCCACATGGAACCTACTTCTGTCAGTCAGGCCTTGGTTATCCCACACTGGTTTCAGGCAATGAAAGATGAATTTCAGGCTCTTTTGAAAAATCAGACATGGACTTTGGTGTCTCCATCTGACTCAAGGAAGCCCATTGGTTGTTAATGGGTTTTTAGGGTCAAGGAAAATTCTGATGGCTCCATAAACAAATATAAGGCCAGGCTTGTGGCCAAAGGCTTTCACCAACAAGCTGGTAGTGATTTTCAGGAAACATTTTCTCCAGTTATCAAGCCTGTTACAGTCAGGACTGTTCTTACTCTTGCTGTCACTCATGGGTGGATCATTCAGCAAATAGATGTGAACAATGCCTTTCTTAATGGCAATCTTGAGGAGGAAGTTTACATGCAACAACCCCCTGGGTTTGAAGCATCTGACTAGACCCTTGTGTGCAAGTTAAACAAAGCCATTTATGGTCTTAAGCAGGCTCCTAGGGCCTGGTTTGACAAGCTCAAAGGAGCCTTACTGCAACATCAGTTTAAGGCCAGCAGGTGTGATCCCAGCCTGTTTTTCCTCCACACCAACAGCCTTCATATTGTTATCTTGGTCTATGTTGATGATATTATCATCACTGGAAACTCTTCCTCATTCATCACTTCCTTGATCAAGAGCTTAAATGCTGCCTTTTCTCTCAAAGAACTTGGAAAGTTGGATTATTTCCTAGGAATTGAGGTCTCTCATCTTTCTAATGGTTCTTTGTTTCTCTCTCAAACCAAGTATGTGACTGACTTGTTGGCCAAAGTCAATATGCTCAATGCAAATGGGATGCCTACTCCTATGATCTCTAGTAGCAAGCTCTCAAAGGTTGGTTCTGATAGTGTTTCTGATCCTGCTCTGTACAGGTCAGTTGTTGGGGCACTGCAGTATGCTACTTTGACAAGACCAGAAATTTCTTTTTCTGTAAACAAAGTGTGTCAGTTTTTATCCAATCCTCTAGAGGATCATTGGAAGGCAGTCAAACGAATTTTGAGGTATCTAAGTGGCATTTTGCATCATGGCCTTCTTCTCCAACCAGCTCAAGTTCATCATCCTCTTTCCTTGCTTGGGTTTTGTGATGCTGATTGGGCCTCTGATCCGGATGACAGAAGGTCTACCTCTGGTGCTTGTGTGTTCCTTGGTCCCAATCTAATATCTTGGTGGTCTAAAAAGCAGCAGCTGGTTGCTAGGTCAAGTGCAGAGGCCGAATACAGGAGCATGGCACAGCTTGCTGCAGAGATATTGTGGGTACAGTCCTTGCTGAGGGAGCTTCACTGCCACTTTCAAATTCCAAAAATACTGTGTGACAACCTCAGCACTGTTACTCTTGCTCATAATCCAATCCTCCACAATAGAACCAAACATATGGAGTTGGATATTTTCTTTGTAAGAGAGAAGGGGCTTAGCAAAAGCCTTGTGGTGGCTCATGTTCCTGCTCATGATCAGTGGGCAGATGTGCTCACCAAGCCTTTATCAGCTGTGAAATTTCTACCTCTTCGTGACAAGTTAAGAGTGGTCAACAAACAAAGCTTGATTGACACACCCTCAACTTCTAAGGGGGAATGTTAGAGTTATATATATATTATAGAGTGTAATCTGTTAGCTTAGATTAGATCTGAGCCATTCAGTTATGCTGAGCTGGCATAGTTTGTTACAGTATATGCCTATATAAGTATCACTCTTGTAACTCTATCAATTCAATGAATACAATATGAAATTCCCTACTACTATTGCTAACAAACTCTGAGAATCTATCATGCACTTGGTCTTGTGGTCGATCTATTGTTTCCAGATTTTGTTTAGTCATGGACTCTTTCATTGTGACACTCTTGTTGTACTTCCAAGTTGCCCTGCCGAATAGTGTCCGCTTGTGTTGGAACCTGACCAAATTGATCTATGTTTTGATGCTTTGATGTTTTGTCCTGCTCCAGTTGAACCTTGACCTGCTGTATTTGATTTTTACTGGTTTCTCTCTGATATGGATGGATGTCCCGAGTTATCCGTTGTGTCTGCATTGTACTTTTATGCTCCTTATAACTGAATGGTTGATGGATCAAATTGTTATCCATGGCTGCCTGCTGAACTTGAATTTCTTCTACTACCACATTTCTACTCTTCATGCTAGTTATTATCTTGCTGCACTCATGAATGGTATGCCCAAGAATCTGACAATTATGGCAAAATGTAGGCAGTCTCTCCTAGATTAATTCTATCACAAAAGCAAATGATGTTCCGAAGAGTTGGGTAGTTGTTTTTGCTTAGGATCTGTGGCTTCCTTTATCATTAACTTCATTTAGTTATAATCTATTAGTAGCCGTGTATGAAGGTAAAGAGGAGATAAATATACATGTAGAATGTACCACTTGATGGAATGTTATTGGAACAATCTTTTGACTTCTGAGTGCCTCAATTTTCAAATTCATTTATTTTCTGCTTGTCTGATTTTTTTATTTCCGATAGAGCTTGCAAGAGATGCATTGAATTCCAAAGGTTATTGCGTAATTGGAGGTTACATGTCACCTGTGAATGATGCATACAAGAAAAAGGTACGTCACTGTCTAACAAAGAGAGAAAAATATCCTTACTTTATTAGTTCGATACATCTCTTTTGAATACTTGTCAAGTACATCAAATGATTTAGTGAAAACACATGGTTGTCATGCGCGAGACACTGAAATTATACAGGATTCAACGAGCAATCTACATTGAGGTTTAAAACAATCCTTAAATTATTTTCCCCCTAGGCATTTAGACAAGGAGATCAAAATTTGAGATGATATTTGTCATGAAGCAACTATCAGAAGCCTTACGTTAGTAGGCGAGAGTGCATTAATGGTTTACATTTAACACACCTTCTCACTCAAGAGCCCTTTTGACTTGAATGGGCAATGCATTGGCTCACCCAACTTTGTCCAGTAATTAAACTTTTATTTAGAATGAAAGCATTAACGGTTGAACTCTAGAGTACTTGGTCATAGAGACTCTGATATCATATCATGAACTAACTATCTCAAAAGTTCAGTTATTAAGTGAAAGATCAGAATTGGTTTTATATCTAACAACACTATTCATGTAATAATGATTTTTATTCTATCTGCCTATATATAGATTTCACAGCTTCCGTTTTTTTCCTAATCGTCTTTCACTTACATGTTGATTCAGAACCTAATATCTGCTAACCATCGAATACAATTATGTCATTTAGCCTGCAAAAGTTCAGAATTTGTAATGGTTGATCCATGGGAGGTACATTACTCTTTCTATCTGCTAGATTTTACATATCTATTTTTTTTTTGTTACATGTAGAATACTTCAATATGGAAACATTTGAATTTTGAGAAAGTTTGGTGTCACAACTATTGCGAGAGCCAAGAACTGTATCAGTCTGGTTGGCCTGATTTCTTACATTTTATTTTTATGTGGTTATAAACTCTTACAGGCAAACCAAAGCACATATCAACGCACTCTTACTGTCCTGTCCAGAGTCCACACTTCTATTTGTCAGACAGGGTTGGTATCTAAAGGTATGCTTGACAGACAATTCTTCTATAAGAGCACGTTAGTGTATTACCGTCTCAGCATGCTTCCCCTTCCCTTTGTAAATTAAAATCTTGGGGGGAAGAAAGGGAAAGAAGAAACACCGGCTTTCTTACTCTCTTTTAATATTGAAACACTGGTCACATTGATGAGATTGAAATAAAAAACATGTAGTCTTGGGATTAGTTGTTCATTTACAAATGTTTTGCATCAATGTCTTCAATGTTTTTTATTTCAAAAGTTTTGCTTAGATATTTCCTTGTCTCTTTTTATATCTTAAATTTTAAACTGCATTAATTATTTTTTTATCAACATAGTATACTCCTAATTATGTTGCATTTTTTTTACTACCTGTATGATGGAAATATAAATTAATTCTCTCTTTTGAAGGGTAAACTTGTAAAAAAAAGTACCAATTGTCAATAAATTTAATAATACCACCAAGTTTCTTAATTCCCATGATTTAGTCAACGAGGTCCTATATTTTTAGGGAGGGGTAGTATGTGTTTTTATTTCAGAGCACGTTTTTCCGCCTCTGATTCTAGGCGGTCTATTAGCACCAGTATTTTTGTAATGTCTTGGTGCTATGGGCACATAATTGGCAGCTGATTTGGTTCTGTATTGTACTAAACCTTAAAGTGGTCTGTATATGTTGAGTGTTAGAAAATATGACCGCATCCTAAAATCTGCATTAATAGTTTCTTTCAATTGATTTAAATTGTGTACTAAGATTTGATTTCTTTCTATGCCTGATTCTCATGTTGGTGTAAAAGCAATAAAATAACTTGGCTTTTATATTGATTAGTGTAGAATCTCTCAAAGTCATGCTTGTCTGTGGTTCTGATCTCCTCCATTCCTTTGCCGTTCCTGGAATATGGGTTCCTGATCAGGTACTTATGAATTAACTAAAATAGAGAAATACAATGGCGTTTATATTTAGATCTAAGTGTACTAGTTTCTCTACGCACAAACTCCACCAGAGGAGTTGAATTGATTCTGTGATGACGTTATTGTTACATTTTAGATGGTTATTAAGTTAGGAGGTTTTTCTTCTTCTAAAGGAGATGCAACTTACTAGGCATGGATGGGTATAAATATATTTCTTGCATGTTAAGTGATTTGGCATTTGTTAAGGAAAAAATTGACTAAAATTGTTATGTTATATTTATACTTTAGGTTAGAAGTATCTGCAGAGATTATGGCGTAGTATGTATTCGCAGAGAAGGACAAAATGTTGAGAAGACTATATCCGATGATGAAATTATGAATGAGAATCAGGTATTTTGAATGAGATACAACTTTCAAGCTTTCTGTATTTGGTTACATTTTATATTTGAAACATGTTCTGCTATGTCTTCAATTCATTGCATTTTCCATGTTTTTTGTTGGAAAGCTTTAAAATGAATTGATTTGCTAGCTTTAATACGAACTTAAATTTTCCACTACATTTTTTTAGGCTAATATTGAAATTGTAGATGAACTTGTACCAAATCAAATCAGCTCAACAAGAGTAAGGTAATAATAATACTATCATCTTGTTTTACTTTGAGGGAGACATTTTTTAATGTTAATGTATTTTTTTTATTATTAATTTCAGGGAATGCATTGCAAGAGGATTATCTATAAAGTATCTTACTGCAGATGAAGTCATTGGTTATATCAGAGAACATAAGTTATACACTTAAACTCAGATGATAAATAATTCTTCAAATATCGGAAATTAGATGCTTTATTTGCTATGCAAGAGTCATTAGGTACATAATTACATACTGGGTCTGTTTTCAATAAACAGTTGATTTGGTGTTGTAAACTTGTAGGTAAATAAATATTTCACAATTCACAAGATAAATGCAAAATTTAAAAGAATAATTGTAGTTGTAAGCTTTAACAGCTTAACATAAGTACAATCAAAGATTAAGAATCGAAGTAATAGGGTTGCTCGTTCCTGGTTATTATTCAGTAGTGTGTGTTAAGTGCATGAACACTCTTTCACATTGTCTCATCATCTTTGAATAGGAAAATATAACACAACATGAAAATAAATGTCATCAAAACAGTGTGCATTTTGCTACTGCCTCATTCAGCAGGTATTTTAAAGAGATTTAGAGGTTTACAAAATAATTTATTATAATGCTAATATTCAAATTTACTCTTAACAAGTTGGTTATTTTTAAAGTAAAATTAACCAGTCCATTTTATTTTTTCACATATGGTTGGATCGGTTAACTAAATATTAAAACCAATTATTTAAACCTATATCCAAATCGAAAACCAGATTTCTCTAAAATATAAAGTTTTTTGCAAATCCATCAACTTGATTTTAATTTCGTCACTCAATATTTCAGATTTTACAAGTGATTTTGATTTTTTTGATAGATCTCAATTTGAATTTTTTTTTAAAATAACACATTTTTTCAAAAAAATTTCCAAAAAAACTAATTTTTCAGATTAATTACAAAAGTGACAGGGTTTGGAAGGGTAGTATAAGGGAGGCGCCATTTGGAATGGCGCCTCAGTTGGAGGCCTCAGGCCAAACCAAATGGTGCCTCAGGCCATTGATTTATGCCCTAGAAATGGGCCTGAGGTCAAGCCATATGAAATTGCGCCTCAGGCCATTTCTTATTTTATTTTTTTTTATTTTTTTTTATTTTTTTATGTTTAATTTATATTTTTCTAATATAATAAAAATTATATTATTTTATATGTTATGCTGTGCCTATAAATAAGGGCTCTCCCTCACTTGTTTTTGCACAACAATTGTCAGCCAAACCCTAATTGCCCCCCTTCCCTCACCAATATCCCAAACTCTCCCTTACCCAACACGATGTCTTCATCCTCAAATAGCCGGTCCTCGTCGTCAGCAGCAACGGAGGAAAAGTGGCCAGAGTTTCCACTGATGAAACGGAATGCCCTGGTTATATATTCAGCTGTCAAGCCTCCGTTGGAGATGCTACTCTGGAACACCCAGACGTTGGAGCATTTGCACAGGGAACTTCGCCGATGGCTACCAAAAGAATTTTAGGCAGGTGAAAAGATCAGGAAGATAGAGAGGCTGGTTGAGAAGTCTGGTCCAGACGGAGTCACCCGGACTTGGAGAAAAGTGGAAAATGATGCTGGTGTCCTCATGATGATGATGTTACAAGATGAAATTAAGTTGATGATTGTAATTGCCTAGATAAGCTGCTTTTATGTGTTGTTATTGTTATTGTTATTGTTATTTTATGATTTGGTAATATGTTTCGTTAAGTTATGCTTCGTTTAGGTTTGTTATGTTGTTGTATTGAGTTATGTAGGCCATCAATGAAATGAAATTTGTTCTTATTATAAATAGACAAGATTACATAAGTAATTATGCCGCTGTGCTAGGACCTAATACATTTGGACACTTAGTGCGATTGTGGCCTGGCTGGCGGCACAAACTACACAACCTCACCATTTTTTCACCAGTATCCATCTCCGTTTGAATCCGGCTGCTGATAGGGCGACCCTTTTTATTTCTTCGCATCAAGTCGTTATGCCACACAATTTCGCCTTCGTAAGTAGGCCAGTAGTCCTCCTTTGCGACTACTTGAAAGCTTTTACGGTACACATTACATAGAGTACTGACTTGGTGAAGAACATGGAGATAGTTGGTTGGGTCCAGTCAGACCTTGGAACAGGCTGCTATGACATGGGAGCAAGGCATACGAAACGCCTGGAACTTTCCACAGTCACACCAACTCCTATCTAGTTCCACTCGGTAAGATCCCCTAGGCAATCCTTCGTTATGATCAATAGACTCTGCAACACTGAAGTGTCCTGCAAAACGGTCGAAGACCGTGACGACGTGTGTGTTAGCCTTTGCAGCCTCGTCCTTCATGAATGCCATGGAATAGCCACTAAACAGCTGCCCAAATTGTATCACTGAAACCCACTTAGTACGTCTGGTATCAAAGAGCACAGCGAGCCTAAAATAAGTTGATCTCACAAGAGCGGTTATCGGCAGGTTCCGGATGCCTTTGAATACTGAGTTCATAGACTCAACGAGGTTTGTTGTCATATGGCCCCATCGCCGGCCATTGTCATACGCCCTTGTCCACTTCTCCCGTGGTATGTTATCAATCCAACTCAATGCATCTGGGTTTGTTTGTCTGATCTCGTCCCGATAGTATCTGAACGTAGGCTCTGTTAATGCATATCCCGCGTTAGTAACCAGCTGCTTTAGGCCCTTGTCTTTGAACGCCAGCAAGACATTTTGCCCAATGTGTCTAATGCAATACACGTGGGTCGATGGAGGATCCTACCAGCCGTTATCAGGATTGTTGTAAGCACTATCGATTGAGGGATGCCTATCGGAGATCAGACATATGTCAGGTTGGGGAGCAACATATTGTCGGAGATTTTTTAAGAAAAAACTCCAACCTCCAGCAGTCTCCCCTTCAACTAGAGCGAAGGCGATAGGGAAAATGTTGCTGTTGCCATCCTGTGCCACAGCCATTAGCAGCGTGCCCTTATATTTTCCGTACAACCATGTTCCATCAATTTGAATTATAGGTTTACAAAACGTAAATCCTTTGATGCATGGTTCAAAAGCCCAAAAGAGTCTGTGGAAAATGCCATTTCCACTTACACAATTCCCGTCAGGCGTGTATGCCGGCAACGTCTCTAACAAGACAACAGTGCCTGGAGCATATTGTTTTAGGGCCACGAGGTATCTTGGGAGTTCTTTGTAAGAGTCCTCCCAATTTCCAAAAATCCTTTCAACTGCCTTTGTCCTAGCAATCCACGCCTTCCTGTACGAGGGAGTATAGTTGTATCTTTGCACCATATGAGTTATGATGGTACTGACTTTCACAGAAGGGTTGTCGCTCACGATTGAAAGAATTTTGTTGCAGATCAGCTGAGAGCCGAGCTTGCGATGATCCTGATTTGGATTGGTTAGTATGCAAGTGTGTTCCGGACCCATTGACCCTATCTTCCAGGAATCGCTTCGCTTCCTGAAAGATGCCATTAGTCTAAAAGGGCAGGCCTCGTTGCGGCAGTAGATCTTGTATAGAGTCGGATTTGTTCGATCGACTCTATAATCTGCAGCCAAGGTCATATGGTATTGTTTAATTGCTCGAACACAATCTTCTTTTGTACGAAAATTGTCTCCCACTTTTAATACTCCATCCGTCTGCTTGTATGGGTCGTAAAAAATATCTGTTGATGGTTGATCGTCGCCTAGGCTCAGTGTTGTCATGTGTTGGGGTGGGCGATAAACATGACTGTCTGGCAATTGGTCTGCCTCGTCACCGTTTATCATTTCGTCAACCACGTCCTCCGCTTCTTCTTCCTCCTCGTCAACTGCATCCACCTCAGCTTGTTCGTTGTCTGAATCGTTGAAAACCTGCGATACCTCAAATTGTTGAGACAATGGTTGATTTTGTAACGTAACATATAACTCAACCTCATTGAAACCGGAATGCTCATGGCTGAGAAACATATTACGCACATCTTCATCATCCCGTATTTTCATCTGAAAAAATTTGCACACATCATGCCCCTAAAAAAAGATAGGGTTTTTGTATATAATTTGCCCAACTGGACCGCACTGCAATTTCTTCTCTAACCGGGCTTTCAAATGATAGAAATTTATTCTTCTATCAATTAAAAACCTAGTCACTTCTGTATCCCTAAAATTAAAATCACTCATTGGACAATCAAATATCTCACCAAGGATATGTGCAGCTATCAAGTATTGTGGTCTTTGAGCCATGTTTGAAAATTTGGAAGATAAATAGTTTGCAGAATTTAACTGGTTTGAAGGTAAGTGATGATAGGATGTATAATGCATCAGTATTAATAGGCAGAAAAATATTTGATTGTCACTTGCTTCAGAAAAGCATTGCCAAAGAGCCATGTGCTGCTCTGCATGCCTACACACTATCCTTGACATGACCACACAAGACTGCATGCCTACACACTATCCTTGACAAGACCACACAACTCTGCATGGCTATACTATTGACAAGATCACACTCTGCAATGCATGCCTACACTACATGCCTACACTCTTTTCCTACTGTTGATACCCATACCTCTGCACAAAATTAAAAACAAATATTAAACATAAAAAAAAATTAAAAAAAAAAAAAAGGGAAATGGCCTGAGGCGCCATTTCATATGGCTTGACCTCAGGCCTTTTATTTCTGAATGCTATTTTGCCTGAGGCGCCATTTGGTTTGGCTTGAGGCGTCATTCCAAATGGCGCCTCCTTTATTCTGCCCTTCCAAACCCAGTCACTTTTGTAATTAATCTGAAAAATTAGTTGTTTTGGAATATTTTTTGAAAAAATGTGTTATTTTAAAAAAAAATTCTCTCAATTTATTCCTTGAAAATATGCTAAAACTCAATATAAAATGATTGACGTAGGCATGAAACTTCGTATGTTTTACATTCATAAATCTTGGACCCTTCAATTTATATAAAACAGTTTACTCTTTGGAGATTGATAGATGAAATATTTCTTTCTTATTTCCAATATAATTGAATTAATATAGGGTTTTTTTTAATACACCACCCATGTTTCTTAGAAACCATGCGAAATTCCGTTTTTGCCCCTTAATTTCGGATGTGCACATCTGGACGCACCATTTTTTTTTAAAAAACGTTGATTTGTTCCGGGTGTGCAAATCAGAAAAAATTCCTGTTCTGCAGATCTGGAAAAAATCAAAAGAATTTCATAAAATCATTTCCCGATCTGCAGATCCGGATAAAATCAAAAGTATTTCATAAAATCATTTACTTCTAAATATAATTTTTTTTAAATAGATAAGTTTAAATTTTAAAATTCAAAAATATGAAAAAAAAAAAATTAATATGATTTAAAACGAGATATGTTATTAATTATATTAGATTTTATTATTTTAGATATTTTTAAAAATAATTCTATAAAAAAATGGTATATGCTGTAATATATATAAATTCTTACAGTATATACCGCTTTTTGTATAGAATTATTTTTAAAAACATCTAAAATAATAAAATCTAATATAATTAATAACATATCTCGTTTTAAATCATATTAAATTTTTTTTCTTCATATTTTTCATATTTTTGAATTTTAAAAATTTAACTTATCTATTTATAAGAATTATATTTAGAAGTAAATGATTTTATGGAATACGTTTGATTTTATCCGGATCTGCAGATCAGGAAATGATTTTATGCAATTCTTTTGATTTTTTTCGGATCTGCAGATCAGGAATTTTTCCTGATTTGCACATCCGGAACAAATCAACATTTTAAAAAAAAAATGGTGCGTCCGGATGTGCACATCCGGAATTAGGGGGCAAAAACGAAATTTTGCGTGGTGTCTAAGAAACATGGGTGGTGTATTAAGAAACTCTCTTAATATACAGGTTTGTGTATACTTCAATCGTTTATATATTCCCAATTTTTTAACAAAACGTCTAGAATAAATAAATTTATGCAAATAACTTTTTCAATTTTATTCCCATATTAACCATCGTTCCCACATAATTTCCAAAGTAATTCAACTTTAAATTAAAAAAAATTGGAACGAAGAGATGTTGCCAAATGAATTGGCGTCTCAATTTAAAAAGTAAGAGATGTCATCAATTGAACTAGCAACTGCATGTGATCTAGCCAATCAAATTGGCGACTATGTTTAAAGTGGCAGATTTAACGTCATTTCATCTGGCATGTCGATGTATTTATTTAGTTAAGAAAATAAATTATTAAACAACTAAAAATAAAATATTAGTATTTAATTTAAATTACTTTTACATACGATAATTATTTTAAACACTAATAAGGAGGACTAGGTTTGTCATAGCGGCAATCGATTTTACACCCCCTAGCTATCCTAAAACGTCGTGCTCGTAGTTGATTCACCTCGGGCGTTTGAGGATTTGATGTCTCAGGAACATCATCATCACCAGATTCTTTAATAAGTTCTTGCGTTTCTAAGTAGTCTTGAGTATGCATTGACGAGCTACCGTAACTGAGTTCGTGACCCATGTTGAAGTAGTTGAGTTGCGTTTATGGTGTTGTTCCTTTTGGATTGACTAAATTATGCAAAACAACAACATGGGGAAGTGTTGAAGATTGAGCAACTTGAGTAAGCTGATTTCTGGTGCAAAATGGACACATGTTGGACATGATGTCTCAGCATGTGGGTAGGACATTTGGGCCATGCATATACATGCCACATTATTGTGTTTTTGAAGGAATCTTCTGTTGAAGATTTGATTATTTGTTATTGCTATTATTTAGCAATATAATTAGATGATATGTTGGATAGATGTGAAGATCAAATCAGATTTAAATGGAGATTGAAATTTGAATTTGAAACAAACCAAATCATACTTTTTGTTGGAGATACTTGTGGAACAAATCATATCCAACTGATTGTGTATTATTTTTGGATGAAATCAAATCATATATCCATAAAGAAAGCCCCAAAATTATTATGCTATATAAGAAGATCGAGACCTAGCTTTGGAATCAAGAATTCACACAATATTGAAAATCAGTAGTGTTATGGTTTAGGCAAGTCCTTGCTTTATGTATACCACACTATGTTTCAATAACTTGACATAGTTATAGGATTGTCTATTTGAGTTGTAAATTCAACATCATTGTTCATTGTTGACGGAATATTATCACTAGGGTTTAGTAAGTGAAACACTAAGGGGTTTAGTGTTTGAAGAAAGTGAGAGGGTGCCTCATATTTAGTGGGAGTCTTAAATAGAAAGTCATTTGGTAGTGTTAGGAAAAGGCATTGGACAACATAGGGTTTATTATTGCTTGTAAGATTAAATGTACTTAAATACTAATAGTGAATTTCCTTTCTTAGGTTATAAGCCAACCCTCTACACGTAGGTGTAGTTTGCATCGAGCTGGATTACTAATTGCTTGTGTTATTTATCTTTTTTCTGCTATATCATCTTGCATAAGTTGCATATGTGTTTATTGTGCAACGTTCTAGTTTAACTTGTCGAACCAGTTGTTAGGACATCGCATTCGACATTTGTACCATGAGGAACATAACTTCAATTGGTATCAGAGCAAGCACCCTAGCCTGTTAGGTGAGTTTTAGGGAAGGTATATTATGTTCAGATAAACATAATTAAAGATGAAGGATCAGTCAACAAACCACCTGTTTTGGATGACACAAATTATAATTATTAGATGACAACGATGTTGGTTTTTCTCAAATCCATGGGGAATAAAACATGGAAATCTGTGGTAAAAGGATGGAAACATCTAGTGGTTACTTCTGAAGATGGATCAACCAGTTTGAAACCTGAACTTGATTAGACTGAAGTTGAAGATGATGAAGCTCTTGGAAATTACAAAGCTTTGAATGTTATTTTCAACGGTGTAGACAACAACATGTTTAAGTTGATCAACACATGTTCAATTGCTAAAGAGGCGTGGGAGATTCTCCAAATTGCTCATGAAGGCACATCAAAAGTTCGTATGTCATGGTTGCAACTCCTGACTATAAAGTTTGATAATCTAAGAAGGAATGAAGATGGGTATATATTTGATTTCCACATTGTAGCGAGCGATTTTGGACGCGGTTCTTAAGCGCTGGTCGCTCTCTGCGGTTGAGCTTAAAACTACAGGTCGATTCATTTTTTATCCTATTAAAGCTGATGAAGGAAGGGAAATAGATGTCTCCAATTAACCCTGCTTTGCATACTGAGTTTAAACAGCGGTCTGTTAGGTTACGGATGCTATCAATGTGGGGGGCCTTTGTACTGGTTATTTGTATTTTCGCCAATACTGATTTCTTTCTTTTTTATCTTGGCAGAAGGTTTCTGGCGGGGAACAAGGATTAGGATGTTAGGACTGATGCGTTTGATAGATACATGGGAGTATGGGATTTTGTTTAGTGTGCTCGCTAAGATCTTTTCTTTCGATCTTATGCCTATGTATTCCCGTTTACCGAAACAGGGAAATCAAAGCGTTCGTAGTTCCTCCTATTCTATGGGAGGAAATGGTTGTTTTGGTGTCTTGTTCAAAGCCCAAGACGTGAAGCGAAAAGGTGGTTTGTATCTTGTTCAAAGCCCAAGATGTGAAGCTGAAAGGTCTATTTGTATCTTGTTCAAAGCCCAAGATGTGAAGCTGAAGGTCCCAACTTTAGAGAGAATTTGTCATCTCTAAAGAGGGGGTTGTATGTCACAACTGTTTTATAAAGGAGAATTACTTTAACCAGGATTTGTGAATCCGGCAATGCCATAATTTCCTTTATAGGGGGTTTTAACCTGAAGGAGAATACCTTAACTCAGTGTAGAGCAATGCTATCTTTCCTTAGGAATTGCTCATGCTAAAAGAGGGACAGTAGCATGGATATAGATGATCCAGAGGCTTGCCGCTTACAGTGATTAGATGAAGAAGAAGGATTTGTTGATGTTTGTGTACTGTGAACGAGGCACAGCTTTGATGCTAAAAGGTTAATTGGATTAACCAGTGGTTTTCTTATACAAAGCCTAAGAGGAGGCTATTATGTGTCTCGTACAAAGCCCGAGAGAGAGGCTAAAAGGTTTTGACTCAACGATGGAATCTTTTGGTATCTCGTATAAAGCCCGAGATGGAGGCTATTTGACTCAATAATGGAGTTTTTTGTATCTCGTATGAAGCCCGAGATGGAGGTTGTTGCTTGTTTGGCTCAATAAGAACCTTTTTGTATCTCGTATAAAGCCCGAGATGGAGGCGAAAGGGTTGATTGACTCAACGAGGGAGTCTCTTATGTGTCTCGTACAAAGCCCGAGAGAGAGGCTAAATGTTGTCTTAGTTAAGTGACAGGTCCAGTATACTGATTTTGAAAGAGAAAATCAGTTCTTATATGAGCAACACTGTACTCAGGGATTTGATTCAAGGATCTGGGTTATTCCCTTTTCTTTAAGGAAGCGGGAAATCCAAAGGGTATTGAGACTGTCCAAGTCTACGGGTTTTCTTCCTATTTAACGAAGGGGTCACTTGAGAATGTGTTTGAGACTCAAGGAAGTTAGACTGTCCAAGTCTAGAGTTTCATCTTTTGTACTATGCTTGGAGAAACAGTAGTAGACTCTATGAAAGGACTGTTCTATGCAGATGACTAAGTTCTGTTCCTATACCTCTAGGAGGTCGTCGGGACAATTTGTATGAAGCCCAAGAGGAGCCTGGAAACTTTTAAGAAGCCGACGGGTCCTTGTACTAAGCCCAAGAGAAGGCTATCATTCCCGGAGGAAGAGATCATTATACGATGCCTAAGAGGAGGCTGTGAATACTTCTAAGAAGCCGTAGGGTCCTTGTACTAAGCCCAAGAGGAGGCGGGGTTGCTTTTAGGAAGCCTGTGGGTCCTTGCACGATGCCCAAGAGGAGGCCGATGCTTTTAAGAAGCCCGTGGGTCCCCAAACCCCGAGAAATTCAAGGCAATGCTATTCACCGAGAATAGATCAAAGTCAGGAAAGTTCGAGAATTTGGAAGAAACTCAAAGATGCCATTCACGGAGAATACATTCATCTCTGGGAGTAGAGTTTCTTGACAAATTCCTAATGAGGAGAGCCGAAGAGAAGACTGTATCTGGTGATCCTATTGGGGATCTAGTTGTCTATTTCTACGAATAAACGAAACGGCGTTACCTAGTTCTAGACGTAGTTGCCGGGGAAACTCTAAATATCTATACTATTATTACACAGTCGATATGAGTTTATGAAAGAAGACTTACAGTGAAACAGCCCCACAATACAGTTATATGTATATGAAAGCGGTAAATGAAAGCGATAACCACTTACTCGGTTGTAGAGCTTCCATGCTGTTTGGTTAGTTGTTCAACAAAGAAATATTGAAAACAACAGTATATTCAAAATCAAAGGAGAAAGTGCTTTGAAAAAGAAAGATTTGGGGCTTACAACTCAAGGAGAGGCCTAGGGTTTTATCAGTGAGCGCACTGTTTGAATTTGGACAGAGGGACTTATACAAGTGACTGAGGCCAAAAAAGGTTTTCTGTACAAAGGGATGGGTCTTACACTCTTTCAAGAGGCCCAAAGGGTTTAAAGAAAAAGAGTGGGGCTTATAACACGAGGGTAGGCCCAGATGATTTTTCGTTTGAAATGGCGACCGCGCCGAGGTTTTCTTTTAACGCGGATGGACTTATACAATAAGTGAGGCCCAAAATGTTTTGGTTAAAAGGGGATTGAGTCTTACACTCTATTAGAGGCCCAAAGTGTTTTTGAATGGGTCTTATAGCTCAAGGAGAGGCCCAAGGTTATTTTTCAAAAGGCGATGATCGTGCCGTTTATTTGAAAATGTACAGAGGGACTTATACAACGAATGATGCCCAAAATATTTCTGTACAAGTGGGTTGGGTCTTACACTCTCTCAAGAGGCCCAAAGGGTTTTGAAAATAATTTATGAGGGTTGAATTAATCCAAAAACCCTAATTTATTTTCAAAAATGTATTTAATTGAATAAAAATTCAATTAAAAATGATCAAAATTGTTTAACATATGAAAAACAAATTGTGATTTTGGATTAATGCTTAAAAAATTAAGTATTGACCTACAAAATAATTAGAAAGCATTAAAAGTTGCAAAATCAATGTAGAAAAAATATTTAAAATGTCAAAAACAATTAAAATATTAATTCTTTGCAAAAATATCAATTATATGAAATAAATAATATTTTTGGGATTTTTTGATAAAATAAAATATTTTAACATTTTTGTGAATTATTAAAAAAAGAATCAACTCAAAATCATTAAAACTCAGAGAGAAATTAATTTTTGAATCAATTAAATAAAAATCACAAAATTCAAATATTTGAATTTGAAAGAAATGGCGCCAAGAACAGCTGAAGAACACGCGCGTGTTCTGGGTTTGGCTGATTTGCATTTTCTATCCAATCTCCCTGAATACTTGATTATAACATGCAATCCACATATCATTATGCTCGTCTCAACCTCACGATCATGTCTATGTCCATTAATTTCATTTAAATTAAACATATAACAAGAAATCATGAAAAATCCTCAAGAACCCTAATTTCTGCATGAAGGCTAGGATTTTTGATACACGATTCAAACAATGCAATTAATTGAGGGAAAACATTCCATGCATGATTATGAACATATGGCCAAATTATTGTGCAGCAAAAATTGCATGGATCATAGAGTTAGAAGAGCTCATGCTTACCACTTGCAGCTGGTGATCATGATTTGTGTTGGAGGTGTTACAGTTAGGTTCCAATGATGTGGATAGCTTCCCTAGGTACCAAGTGATGTGTCTGAGTGCTTGGAATGGATTGAAATGGTTTGGAGTTGAAGATGGCACCTCAACTGCAAAACTGTCAAGAACTTGAGCAATTGGCTGGTGATTTTGTGAAATCAGTGTTCCAGATGTTATGTGAGTGTTTGGATCACTTCTATATGATGTATGTGAGGTGTGTGAGTGATTGGTTTGATTGGAAAAGCTCTCAAACTCAAAACCCGATAGCTACCTTGCTAAGAAAGGCATTTTTGCCAAGAGAAAGAGATTTTGAGGAAAGCATCTGTTAGATGGCTTTGGTGTACTCAAACTGATCACAATTGAGCTCTATTTATAGTAGAGCAAGTTTGTTTTGCAAGGAATAGTGAATGGCAACTGGTAAGTAGGTTTGGCCAATGTTGTCCAATGGAAATCCAAGTCTCCTCTAGCCATTGACTAGAGGTTAGGGCACAGAGCTGTGGTTCCCTTGGTCTTGGATAAGTCTTGACTGATTTCATATGAGAATGGCTCAGTCCATGCCACCTTGATGCTTCCATTGAATGCTTCAATCCAAATTTGGAGTCTTGTCCCTATTTTGGCCATTCTAGGTTCAACATGTTATTTCTTGTTCCATGGACTTTGGAGGCTTGGCTCAGTGATTGTCCCCTTTAGATTCAATCCTCAGATGTGTCCAAGTGGATAGGAGCATTTGAATTTGGCTGATTTTGGCAAATCGAGCAAAGTTGCAAATTCTGCCTTGCCTTTGACAGATTTCAGCAAGGCAACTTTCCAATGTCATATCTCATGATTCAAATGGAATTTGGCAATGTTCTTGGCCATTTTGGAAAGCCCTTACATGATATAACAACTGTTTGAACATATTTGGTTTTGATCTCTTTTGAATCCAAGTGAAAAATCCCTTTACATTTGGCCAAAAGTGAAGGCAGATTCTGACTTAGTGAAAATTTCACTAAGTGTTGGAAAAAGTAACATTTTCACTTTTCAGCCATTTTGATCACTCCATAACTCAAAATCCTTAATGAATTGGACTTAGGTCTAGTTGAAGTTTTTATAGAGGGTAATGAGGGCTACAAATCCATCTCTGGATGAAAAAAATGGCTTTGTGGTTTAGGAGTTATGATCCTTCAAAGTTGGTACCCTTGTCACTTTATTTTTAACTTAGAAAATTTTCTAAGTTTTTATGGTTACCCATTTTACAAGTTATCCCACTTTTCTTGATTTTTCTTGATGAATGATGATTCAAATCATACATTAACATAATTTTAGGGTTAAAAATCCATTTTGGTGAAAAATCTCAAAAAGTCAAAGTTGACTTTTGTGCACAGTTGACTTTTTATCAGATGAACTCCAAACTGTGCAATTCTTCAGGAAATCATGTCCTTGACCTAAATCAAACTTGATGGACATGTTTCATGGGTGTCATAGGGTATATTGGGGCATGTCCTAGGGCTTGGGGGCATGTCCTGGTCAAAAGTCAAAGTTACAGTTGACTTTTTCCTTAAAACCCTAATTGTGGTGCAGATGAAATTGAGACTTGTTGCTCAAGCTTCTTGGATTAATCCATTGTTACAAATGGATCAATATAGCTCATTAGAGACCCTCAAACCCTCTCTTGAGGTCTTGGCTCTTGATTTGTCCTAAAAGTCAACTTAGGGGTGAATTAAGTCAAGAAACCCTAATTCCTGATTTTTGATGAATGCATCCCCTGAGGCCAAATTGACTTGATGATTGGGTCCATGAGGTTCCATGGAGTATATTAGGTTGTGTTTTGGATCATTGGCTTGTGCCCAGATGAAAAATTTCCATCTGGAGGCCCTGGTCGACTAAAACCCTAATTTGGTGACACTGTCGATCTTGAGACTTGATCCACCTAGAAGGGAGCAACCTTGTGCTTAATCCTTGAAGTGGGAGTCCTCTTGATCCATTGTGGATGTTTGAGAGGTTAGACAAGTTGAAGATCAAGTCATTCCTTGATTGATCCTTTGTCTAAGACTCTGAGAGGGCTTAAAACCCTAATTTTGATTGTAGTGAATGCTCAACAACCCTTGAGGCATTTGATGAGGCATGATGGTTCATCCACATTGTGATGATGATTTGCACAATGATGGGAAATCTTAGTGGTCAAAATTTGGGGTATGACACACATCAGATTAAGAGATATTTCTAACACTTCTTTTACCTTAGGAGAAAAGATGTTCGAAGAAAAACTTGCCAGCAAAATTCTCATATATTTACCTAAGAGGTTTGACATGAAAATGATAGCTATTGGAGAAGCTCAAGATTTAAGTAGTTGGAAGGATGATGAACTCATTGGTTCCTTACAAACCTTTGAGATGTCTATCAATTATAGGACTGAAAATAAGAACAAAGGTATAACTTTTGTGAACAACACTGAAGAAGATGAAAGCCAAGATGATAAATAAGAAAGTTTGTCAGATGCCATAACTATTCTTGGGAAAATTTTCAACAATTCATTGAAGAACCTGGACAGAGAGCGGAGGAAAAATGTCCAAGACAAGAGGTCTGACATCAGTTTCCAGAATAAAGGCAATGTGATCCAATTGTAGGTGAGAAAAATTATGCTGACTTTTTTCCCTTCTTTTTAAACTCTTAGTCTAATTCTAAACACAAGGTATATAATATGAATCAATCAGAGGTAGGTAGTGGATAAGTAATGCAAGAAAGAAGAGAGACACACAGAGTTATCCTGGTCCCTCTCACAACTCAAGAGTAATCCAATCCCCTTGCACTTACAAGAGATTTTCACTATAATCACATAAGACTACAATTTTCTAAAGCATACAAGAAAGAGAATTCCAATGCTTAAACACAAAGTATGAGACTTCTATGCTCAAGCACACACGTAAGAAACTTCCAATGCTCAAGCACACAAGTAAGAGAATTCTATGCTCAAGCACACAGGCAAGATACTTCAAATGCTCAAACACTAAGTAAGAGACTTCTAACAATCTACCTAATAGGTAAAAGAATTATTTGGGTTCTCTGAATAATGGCACTACAACTCGCATCAAAGTGAATGATTTCCTCATTCATATACCTCTTTTTTCCGTTGAAATTTCTTTCACGAATTTCACGCATGTAAGCATCTTTTCCAAAGTTTCAACAAACATAATATTAATCTGTAACCGTTTAAAATATCCAGAAACATAGGATACTGTCTTTCTTTGCCTTTCTTTGGAGGAGCATGCAGATACAACAAGTGTTGCACCATAGGATTCTTCATATTGGATTTCTCCTTTCTAGGTCTTTGATTTGTTGGCTTCCTCCCCTCTTTCACTTTTTTCTTCGACTCTTCTTTTTCATTTTTAACTAATTCTCCCTCTTTATTTATTTTTCTTCTAATTCCTTCTCACTCTCTTCTTTTTCTCCCTCTGAATTTTCTCTCACATCAATAACAACTCTTTTCGTTTTTAGATTATCATCAACTCCCTTGTTAATCACACTCCCACTCCTAGTTGTAATTGATTTGCAATGCTCATTTAAATTGATTTGAGTGTTTCTAATAAACGTTCCTCCTTGTTGTTTAACTAATTTCTTTGTTATTTTCCTCACTTGAGTTTTGAGATTTTTAATTGATGCATATGTATTCTTTTGGTTGGCCATGGACATCTGTATGAATGGATTCAAAGTGTCTTCCAACATAGGGGTTATATCCTATTAAGGAGGATTTTGGTTGTAATTTTGATACTGATTTTGTCTGTTAGATGGTCTTGCTTCCTGTATCAACTTGGCCATAATTTGCAGTGTTTCCTCGTTGATAACCCTGGTTTCCTTGATATGGTATTTGCCTCTGCTGATTTCCCATATAGTTTATTTCTTCATTGGACGGGGGACAAAAACTAATTGGATGGTCACCAGTGCAAAGTTCACAAAATGCAACCTGTTGGGGTTTATTTGGTATCTCATGAATTTCTTTAAGTTGTCGAGGAAGCTTAGGCAGTTTCTTGGTTAATTCTTCCACTGTTTGGGTGAGCAATTTGTTTTGAGCCAAGATTGCATCATTTGTTCCCAATTCAATTATTTCATATTTTTCTGTGAAGGACTTCCTTAATGGTCGCTAAGTTCCATTCGTTTAATAATATCTATTACATCTTCTGCACTTTTAGACATTAAAGAACCACCAGCTTTTGCATCTAACAGAAGTTTTGGTTGCGGTTGGAGTCCATTGTGGAAAATATGAATCTAAGTAAGGTCATCAAAACCGTGGTATGGTAATTTTTGCAATATAGATTTGTACCGCTCCCAGGCTTTAAAAAGTGTTTCAGTCGAACCTTGAAAAATTACAGAAATCGTGGTCTTAGCTACCATGAGTTTCGGCTCCCATGAGTTTGTTGTGTGGAAAAAACCTATTAAAAAACTTTTCCTCAAGTGCGTTCCAATCGGTTATAATCTGAACCAGTTGGTCTAGGTACCATTCCTTTGCTTTCCCAATCAGAGAACGGGGAAACAATCTCATGAATACGACTTTTTCTTCTGCTCTAGTTGCTCCAAGTGTATTGGAAAACTCATAGAACTTGGTAAGATGAGTATATGGATCTTCATGGTCAAATCCAGCAAAAGGATTTGCATATATGATTTGAAGCAATCAAGTTTTCATCTCTGTCTGTCTGGTGTTTCTTAGAGTTGTGACAATATGTGCTAGCCTTCTTGGACTGTTATAACACGACATTCCACCAACCTCGTCATTGTTGTTGTTGGCTTTGTTGTTGTTGTTGTCATTCTGTTGATCCATGATTTCTTTTTGTAAAAGAGATGTTTAAGAAATAGAAGTAGAAGTTCCTTCTTGTTGATTCCTTTGCTTAGCTAGTTGCTTTCGTTTTCTATTTTTGCTATTGTTTCGTCGAGTTGTTCTTTCAACTTCTGGATAAAAAAGTAGTTAATCTTTCGGAGTTTTTCTTTGCATAAACACAAATCACAAGCCTAACCAAACAAGTGAACAAACATGAATATATATATATATATATATATATATATATATACACACACACGCACACACACACACACATGCACACACACACAATATGAACAAGTGCAAAATTGCTTAAAATGATAAAATTTGCTGCTATGCTGTAATATCTAAACGCCAATCTCCGGAAATGACGTTATTTTGATGTGTAGAATAAAAAATAAGTGTTTTGTTATCTTATCCATAGGGGCTAGCGCGATATTACTGTTGTTCAACAGTTCATATGATTTTAAGTAAGAATCGTGAGATTTTTATTTCTAAAAGTAAAATAATGTAAAATGGTAGCTGGTTAGTAAAGTAATAGAGATGTGAACTTGCTGGGATTAGATTCCGTTAATCAACAATCTCACATCCTATTGAACAATACATTTGCATTAAAGATCGATACACGTAGTGATTGATATATCCAAATCTATCCCTAGAGTTTGATTTCTAACAGATGATTATCTTAAACCGAGATTCAAACGGTATTTCTCAATAACAACTTAAATATATAAAGTTAACATAGAAATAAAGATAACATCAATATTGATTAGTAACTAGTTCATAAATAACAATAATCAGAAAAGATACATGAAATACAATTAATTACGTCTAATCCCAACAAGAGAGAGATTTAACTACTCATTGTTATGGTAGCTTGATACAAATGAGAAGAAGAGAGATGAATGGCCATCAATGTTGATTTCTTGACGATTTTTGCGTATTCACCTTCACTTCGATGAATTGTGATTGTTTCCCCTGTTTTTCTCTGCTCTCTGGTTCTGGAAAAAAAATTAACAAATCCTTGTTTCTGTTTCTGACTCCTTTTTATAGTGTTCTGTTTTTGCTTATCTCGCTTAGTAATCTGATGTCTCGCTTAGCGAGATATCCTTCCTTCATCACGAAGTCTTCTAAACCGTCTTTCTCAAACCGCCCTTCCTCGCTTAGCAAATAAAGGCTCTCTTAGCGAGCCTTTTTGGTTATCTAATCGGTATGCTCCGCTAAGCAAAATTGATGATTTTGGAAGTTGTGACATTTTTTTCTGGCCTCGCTATGTTGTGCTAAGCGGGATTGGAAATTCTGGAAGTTGTGGAATTTCTTCCAGGCTTCGTTATCTCCACGCTAGGATGCACTACACGAGAGAGCTAATTTCTGCAACTTTGAACATTTTGTTTACTCTCTCCTGAAGCTCGCTGCTGACTCGTTGTGGAAATATATCGGTTGGACTTCGCTATGATCCCGCTTAACGAGGTTACAGGGGCTTTTCTTTCTTGCTTTGTGGTCCAACCCTTAAAATTTGCACCAATACCTACAAAATGAATGTAAATCAGAAATAACATGTTAAAAACTCTTGTTATCCTAACAAACCTCTTATCTACTAAATAGCTGAAAATTTGATACTAGAAACTTGCAACCCAAGTTAGTAAGTGCCTAAATTCAATGTGTTCAATTACCATATTTTGGAACTTATCAATGATCTCTAGTGAAGAAAATATTTGATTGAGAAAGAGGAAGACTTGTGAACTGTGATTTGGAATGACATTGGTGGACCTCTAGGAGTCCTATTGATAAATTTTTTGAATTTGTTTGTTTCTTAGTCCATTTTACACGATGTGGACGACCCGATATTGAAAATTATAGTCGATAATCTTCCAGTGAAGGAAATAGTCGGTTGAGAAGGACCTTTTATACTGGAAGACCTGTGAACTATGATCTGGGAATGTGGTGGTGGACTTCCGGGAGTCCGATTGATAAATTTTTTGAATTTGTTTGTTTCTTAGTCAATTTTACACGATGTTGACGATCCGATATTGAAAATTCTAGTCGCTGATCTTCTAGTGAAGGAAAGAGTCGGGTGAGAAGGACCCTTTATACTAAGGGTGTACAAATTTGAACCGCTAGTTTGAAATCAACCGGCCCAATGTCTTTTTTTTTTGGAAAATGGGTCGGATCGTGTGTCAGGTTCATCCGGTTGCTTAATTTAGTTTGTATAGGGTTGTTTCAGTCGTGCTAGAATTATTATTTTAAACCTGTCGAAAATCGAACCCGACTGAACTCAACTAATATTTATTTTATTTATTTTTCTTACTATAAACCCTAAAGTCTTCACCAAGCAGTTTTCCAATCTTGACTTCTTTCTTATTCTCTTTCAAACTCAACTAATTTCATATTGCATTTCTTGTATTCTTTTAAGTACACAATGATTTTCTTTGTTTACTTTTACTCAAAATCACCTTCCTTAAAATTCTTTTTAATTTTTTTTTATAGTGGTTGTGCGACAAACTCCACTAACTATTGACAGCAGTACAAGAGTAATATATCAACAATGAAAAGTTAATGTTTTAAGTTATAAGAAAAACTAAAAATAGGGGATAAAAAAAAGATATTCAAATTAATTTTTAACTATTTTGTTGACATATCCTTGCAAAGTGAATCCTAATGTGGTATTTGAATATAAATGTGACAAATGTTATGGCATGTGGCAACATATTAGACATCTATGACACTCTTTTCCTATAAATCTTTGTCAGATACTAAAATCATTGAAACTGAAACCTTAATCTTATCCCTCTTCACTTCATAAAATAAATTCCAGTCTTAATAAGAAGATCAACAGAAAATGTTGCAACTTGTAGTTTTGACCTTTTTGTTATCAGTGTCTTGTTATAGCTTTGATGCTTATGGAGATGAATTAGGGAATACCAAATGTGATCCTCCATGTCAACAGTACTCTCCTCCACCACCACCACCACCACCTTCTGGTGGCTACCCTATATATACTGCACCTCCTCCACCGCCACCACATCATGAGAAAGGGAAGTGTCCTCCAGCTGGAAATGGTGTTGTGTGTTGTACACCTCCAGCTCTATACAGTTATGGACCACCTAGTCCTTATGCTCCTCCTAATCCTTACACCTATGTGCCTTATGATGAAGGTGAACATTCTGGTGGTTCTGGTTATAATGATGTTATGCAATTTCTAGTTTCGATTTTGATGTTATTTTCATGTTTTATTCTCTTCTGATTTCTGATTTTTGTTGGTTTTTAATTTTAGTGATCATTTTAAATTGGAAATCATATGTAAAAGTAAATCATGTTGTCAATAATACTCAAATGTTGTTGTTATAGTACTAGTAGTTTAATAGTAAATCTTCTACGATGTTCAATATATGTTCACTGTGTTGGTTTCTTACATGCACTCTTGAAACTTGTAAGGGGAAGGTGAAGGCTACCTCATGATAAGCTGATAACTATACTAAATGCATGCTGCTAACATAATGACAAAAGCCACCGATTTAATATTGAATCTTGGAGTTAACTCATTTTTTATATTTCACCAAAACATATACTTCAAAGTTATTAAGAACCGCTTGATAATTATGCAAAGAACTTCAGAGCTAGAAATAAGGGAACTTATCCATAAAGGATAAGTTCCTAACGAAAATTGGCACCGTTTGAAAATGAAAAGAATAAAATTAAAAAAAAAAAATGTAAATTTTACACCAATTCTAAACGTGCAATATGAACTATATAAGTCCATATAGAAGAAAGTTCTTGGCGTAAAAAAAAAACTAAAAAAATCATGGGTGGTGTGTTGTGTTGGATTATAAACATCTTTTTATCTATCGATTTAATAAATAGAATTTCTTTTTCCGATTTAGGCGGTGGAGAAACACCTTTTAAAAAATTTAAAATGTCTATCAGGTTTTGAATATGCATCTTCGGACGTATTTTGAAATATTATCTGTTTCGGAGATGCATCTCCATAATATTTTAAAATATATATTATGTATCAACTTTGAAAGGTATTTGACACGTATATTTTTTCGAGAAGATGCATCTCTGCTTATTTTACGGAGATACATCATCGTAACTTATCAAAACATTACATGTTGTGTTTTGTTTATGTTTATTCAGATGAAGATTTATAAACGTTATGTAACATGTTATGTGACAGATTTAAACCATACAATCGATATGCAAAAAAATGACGTATATAAATCCAGATAGTCAAAAAATGACATATAAATAAAGTTGAAATACATGATAAAGTAGCATGAAGTGAAAATAAAATACAATCCATAATGAATTCAAAGTAGAACTACTATATATTACTGCATTATTGTGTAGGTCGGACTACATCTCCTTCACTACCCCCATCCTTCGGCGCTGTCTCCAGTTCATCAATGTCTCTCGTGCCTCCGTCTTGATGGCATCTAGGACATTCCTCATATCAAACCGATTAGGGAAGATACCTCTGTCAATGTCTGCATGCGCAATCTCCAATATGCGACAACATCTAGGCAAGACAACCTCAACATGATCTAACTGTGTCAGCTACTCCTCTAGTATCTCCTAATGAGCTGGCCTTGGTGGATCTCCTAGAGCATCCTGCACCATATACGGATGTGACACCTTGAGAACCACCTGATGTACCCGCCGACGTAGCTCTAGTCGCTCTCAACTATGGTACTTTTTGCCTCCTCCAGTACCAGGTGACTCTCATAATTATCAAACATGGCATCCATACGTCTACATGTCAATGTAAGAGGAGCAAAGACAACAGGGTGCTTGGGAATAGTCTGAGTGTAGCCGAACTCCCATATCACGCGCTCGGGAAGATGAGGAGCAATGAGACGTGACCCGCAAGGCAACCATCAAGAGTATAACACTATGTTATTAAATGGTCGTGTCTCACGGTGATCAGAATAGTTGTTAAAGTGCATGCCCTCAGTAACCAAACGGTCAAGATACACTCTGAACGGCTCCATCGCTTGGTTTCCTCTGAGCGGAGAAAATGCAGTAGCATGTGGCATATCCTTAGTGTAAGATGCTACACCTGCCAAACCGGAGCTGCGCGGGAAATGTAGGAGGATCCAAGCCTGAAAATTTTGAAACACACGAATCATCAGTAATGGCGTTGCATAGATGAAATGAAAATGACATAAAAATATCAAAAGACCAATAAATATTACCATCAGCAGTGTGATGCTGCTTGTGACCTTCTTCGTCTTCCATCAACAGCCCTTTGATAACTTTGAGTACAAGTAGACTAAACAAGCGCCCCTCAGTTGTACTCCAAGATCCGTTCGAAGTCTTCGAAGTAACCTAGGTAGACGAGATATGTATAAGTGACACTCTTGTTCACAAAAAGCATAATGCCAAGAAAATATAGCAAGTATGCTCTCATTGAATATGCTCTATCGAGCCCCACTTGCTCGTCATCACCTCTAGCCTACTGTGCTCTAAGGAGCTCATCTGTATATACTTTTTTTCCAGGAATTCAAACCTAGCATGAGCCCCTTTGGTTCTCTCCATCTCCGACATCGCAGCCTCTGAGTCAACTCCCAAATAGTCTACCATCAACTCGAGTGTCTCTTCTTTTCTAGTCCCCCCATGATCTAGAAGTTTCCCCCTAATCGGAAGATGTAATAAACACTACACATCGTCGAGTGTGATAGACATTCTACCAAGCGGAAGATGAAATGACGAGGTCTCGGTGTGCCATCTCTCCACGAATGCATTAAGCATCATGTGGTTGAACGTAATATAATCGGTCATACACAAGTCATTCTTCCCAGATAGGGACAAAGCTTCCTGAAATATCTCTTCATTTCGCTAAGGCAAGCTAGTAATCTTTCGCTTGTGGTTAATAATCTTCTGTGGATCACGGTCTTGTAGAAAAATAAATCAATGTCAAAAACTTTTAATATATTGATAAACGTAAATTAAAAAAATGAATCCATCTAAGGTTACCTCTTCGTCCCAGATATGTTTGGCAGTATGGTCTGGGTACAGAGGCAGTAGTGATAACTCTACAATGCCTCCTTCAAATGCTTGAGGTGGCTCTAACTCATCATCCTCATCAGCCTCACCATCCAGAGGTGGCATTGGCTCAATAGAATCAGCAGCCTGAGGTGGCATTGACTCATAAGCATCATCCGTCGGAGGTGGCACTGGTGCCGCCGGTACCATCGGTGACTCGGGTACCACTACCACCTGAATAGGTGAAACCTGGCACATGCGGGAGGATGGAGGGAGTAATGCATCGGTAGGTGAAACTCGTCTTCTACAAGAAGAAGAAGATGGAGAAGCATGAGCCCTAGAAGTAGATGTCTCCGCATGACCAGAGTGAACAAGAGCCTCTAAAACCTAACTCTTCTCCCGCCGCATTTATGCATGGTGTGCAATCCTCTCGTGTCTCAGAATATCATGTCTATCAGCCAAAATGTCTGTAATTAAACCAGTCAATTACTACAAGCAAGAAAAAAGACTGATAATTTACAGAGATGCATCTTCGGATAATATTAATCCAAACATTGAAAATTTCTTGAGATGCATCTCCAAAATTTTCTGCAACTCTTCAGGTCATATATGTCGGCAATGCAGACATGCAAACGTCAAAATAAATGGTTTGATTGTAATTTTCAACAAACAAACATGTTTTATAGTATGTATAAACTAACATTCTTGCATTTCCTACTCATTTCTTACCTAAATCATCATTTTCTACTCATTTACACAAAAACTCAAAATCTTATCAAAAACATCAAAAACTTACAAATTTGGACTTTGTTTTGGTGTTGGATGATGTCTCTGATGTCCTTGATGTTGATTGAAGATCCTTTGAGCTTGTTTGTTTTATTTTGGACTTGGTTGATGGAAATTTTTTTGAGAGAGTCTGATAAACTTTTGAGTGTTTTTATATATGAGGAAGGAGAATGTTTATGGCGTGATTTAAGCTCCAATACCTTTCGGACAAACATCTACGAAATAAGTTTGAAGATGCATCTCCAAAATATTTTAACGTTAAATCCGAATTTGGTGCGTCCGGAGATTCATCTCTAAAATCTGGGGGTATTTTAGTATTTTCATATGGTGCCTAAGTAATATATAAGGTGCATTAATAAATTCCCTTAATAAATTATCTATTGAAGAAATAAAGTGTTAGTCCATTTTGATCTTAGTGGTACACACACACACATTCTCTCTCTCTCTCTCTCTCTCTCTCTCTCTCTGAGTGGTTAGATATGCTTGGATCTCATATTGAATTTCTTAACCTGACTCTGATACCATATTAAATATGCTTGGATCTCAACCCCAAAAACTAGCTTACAAGAAGAGGTTTCCCTCGCATAGTTATACACACAAGAGCCCGTGAACCTAAGAAATGTGGAAGTTCAAACAAACTCTGACAACATAACTACATACTTCAACACCCACTCTCACGTCTAGCGTGGGTCTGGGTTAAATTCCAACATAACAATCCTTAACCCGACTATTATACCATGTTAAATATGCTTGGATCTTATCCTTAAAAGCTAACTCAGAGGGCGAGGTTCTTCTCACATATTTATATAACTAACAACACTGGAACTTACATAATGTGTAAATTCAAACATACTCTAACAACACAACTACCAACTACAACACTCACCCTCGCGCCTAACATGGATCTAGGCCAAATGCCCAAATTGCATTCCTAAGCAATTTGAGACTTCAAACAAACTCCAAAAACACAACTAACAACGTCAACAAATTGGTTTATCAAAATGAAGGCTCTTCTTGGAGTACGTAGTGTTTAATAGGTTGTTGAAATAATTATAAGAAATTGCAAGGTGACGATTCATTAATTCAAATACAAAAAGATGTTTTAAAATATTCAAGAATGATAGACAAGAAAACTCTTTTCCTCGTCTACTAAGCATCGGATGAAGATGAGTTATAGAAAATTTCAAATTTAATATTCGCTAAAGATACGTGGGAGAAGCTTCAAATGTCTTGCAAAGGTGATAACAAAGTAAATAAGTTATGTCTCCAAACTCTAAGTGGTGAGCGTAAATCCTTTCATATGAAATAGTCAGAGTCTGTTTTTGAAAAATATTCAACATGTAACAAATATATAATGATTAAACTAAAATAAATGAGATGTCAATAAAGTTGAGGTAGAACTCAAGATGAGGTCGTGGTCGGGGATATTTTGGATGTGGCAACGGTGAATAAGGTTCAAATTTCATTGACAATTATGAGAAAAGAGAAATCTCAAAAAGAGAGTGTGGAAGAAGATACATGAACAAAAGGAATCATATATATCAAATTCAATGCTATAATTTCCATAAGTTTGACCATTACGCTTTAGATACAGGTCTTTCGAGGATAGATTCAAGGAGAAGGGAAACTATGTGGAAGGAAAGTATGAAAAGTTTGAAAGTGTGTTTGTAGCGCGTGGCAATAATGAAGGAAGCTAGGAAAAGTTATAGTACCTTGACACTGGTGCCAGTAATCAAATGTGTGGAAAAAAGCATGTTCGTAGAACCTGATGAATTTTTTGATAGAATTGCATTTATTACATCTAGCGGGATTCAAACCTAAACCTTGAGAGGAGCACATTCTCAAGTCCCCGGTCTTCACCAACTGGCCAACCATTGGGGATTAAAAAATATTATATTTAATTAAATAGTTCGAGCATAGGCTATTAAAAAGTCAATGAAGCTTGATAGGTCAGTCTATATATGCATATTTATTAGAAAATAGGCCAAATAATATATAAAAGGTTGTGTAGTCTATTTAAAAATAGGTAACAAAAAATGACTATTTGAAAGTCTTAATGTGAAATTGGATTTAAATAGGCTTTAAGATCAGACCAGATTTTAAAAAAATGCTGAGACTCGGCCACTAATTTCATTGGTGGCATAAATCAATTTTACTAGTTTTATGACCTAAATGTAAATGTTATAATAGAGTCAAATGATGTTGACTTCATGAAACTAGATTCTCATCTAATTCTAGAAATCATAAGGCATCAGATTGAGTCATGTTCCCATGATCAAGAGCTGTGGAGGGAGCAGAGACAATAATAAATACCGTGCACCATTTGTCTATCAGAAATGCCAACTCGAATTGCACCTATAAAGGCTCAAAGTTGCAAAGAAAAAATTTGTTTAAGACTGCGCCATAAAAACCTGCTAAAAACTACAGGGCGCGGGCGTATTAGAGTTGCGCGGTCGGCAAAAATTTTCGAGTCGCCATCATATTTTTTATGGGAAATAAATGATAAACCTAAGATCCTAATCCCAAGGGCAGATATTCCTAAGGTTCGGGAGTCGGTTAAGTGAGGGGAAGGTGTTAGGCACCCCTCACTTCCATTGTACTCAATGGGATCCTCCTTAAGTTTTAGGGTATGTTTGTTTGTCGTCTAACTACTTATATATTTACAAAAATCCTAAGTTTTTTATTATTGTACTCGCTAGGGTTTACAACCCTATGCCTACGTACCTTCAATTTTGAAGGAACAGAGTAACCGTAGTTCACCTCCCCTATTCCTACCCCCTAATCCTATTCCCACTTCTAATCCTAAACCCAATCCACTATTTGTACTCTTGGATAAAGAGTTCTATCCCTTAATCTATTGTTTATACTCCTAGATAAGGAGTTATATACCTTAATCTATTATTTATACTCCTAGATAAGGAGTTCTATCCCTTATCCATTATTTATACTCTCGGACGGAGAGTTCTATCCCTTATCCATTGTTTATACTCTCGGATGGAGAGTTATATCCCTTATCCATTGTTTATACTCTCGGATGGAGAGTTCTATCCCTTAATCCCTTATCCCTTGGCCTTTATTTATACTCTTGGAACCTAAGAGTTTTATCCCTATATCTCATCCTTTATTTAGGCTCTTGGACCAAGAGCTTTATCCCTTGTTTAAATCTTTAAAATCCCTCTTGTATCCCTTAAGAGTACCCCATTTATTTTAACATTAAATCCCCAAACATTCCACAAAATTTAGTAACTTTTACAAATAAATCCAAAAACCCCCTCACACCAAAATAGCAAAATTAAGCCCTAAATTATTCCCATTCAAAAAATGTAATTTCTGAAATTTCAACATTCCCAAAAATTAAATCCCAAAAATTAAATCGATATAATCCCAAAATAAATTAATTTTAAATCCTATTTTTTTATAAAGTATAAACCCAAACACTTTTAAATATGCCCACTAAAACCCAACCCAAAAATCATCTCTAAAACCTAATAAAACTCCTAAATAAAATTAAATCCACAATTCCCCATATAAATTATTTTAGATATATAAACTGATCTCGAGTATTCGATCAGATCCACGTACGCTGGTCCTCGGATGACAAGGTGCTCGGCAAGGTGTTGGTCGTCAGACGGGAGAGATGTTCGGAATGTTGATGAGGAGAAAAGGGGGTGTACCTGCAAGACACTCCGACGCTCAAGTAAGAAAGGGTCAGAGAAAAAGGGGCAAGTACAAAGTGTATTCTTAGGGTGAGAAAAATGATACCTGGCCCTCTCAAGCGAGAGGGTTTATATAGAGCCCCCAGCGCGTGGCCAACGGTCCTATTTTCGGGGCGAAATAACCGTTTTCCCCAAAGAATAGGTAACTGCCCAAACTAGCCGTTATGTCGGGCAGGGTGCCAAAAACTAGCCGTTATGTCGGACATAGGCGCAGTTCTGGGCACCTGTCCGGGCAGCGAGAAAGTCGTGCGTGACGGGCATAAATGTCAGGGAGGAACGTTGCATTCCTTGCCCGGTGGAGGCGTAGAAAGGTCACTTTTGCCCCTCTGTGAATCGGACTTAGGTAGGATGGACCGCTTTAGAGCAGAGGCGGATTGGGCCAATTCTAGCCATTGGTCCAGTCCTGAACAGGAGCCCTCCAAGTCATTGCTCTCGAGCATGGGAGTGATGACTTAAGGACGGTTCGTTGCTCCAAGGAGCTAGCGCGGAGTCGTCGTTTGAGATGAGGAAGATTGTCTCGAGGTGCCCGTGGCCCTCTGTGCTCGTGATGTTTGTGGTCGTGACCCTATTGCCCGGTATTCGGGGAGATAAAGTGCCAGACAGAATGGGAAGCGTTGGGTTACCACGTGTGCATCGAGCCCTGCGTAGCAGTTAATAGGTAATCATGGCTAGTGGGCAGCCATTATTGCCTACGGGCGCGTGTGTGCACGTGCCCCTCAGTATAAAAGGGGGAAGGTTGTCCTATTTTGCACTTTTTCCCTTCTGATTTTTCTTCGTCGTCATCAGCGTTCCTGCTCGCCGCCGTATTCATAGCAACCGATCACCGTGCCAAGTTTCGAGCAGCCTTTCTTTTTTACTCAAGTTCAAGTAAGTTCTCTGATTTCCATCTTGTTTTACTTTCTCTTGTTGTTAGTGGTAGATAGCATGCGGCTAGGGTTAGTTTTAGGTGACAAAATAGGTAGATTTCCGGCGAGTGTTGGTGGTGGGCGGTGGTTCTGCCCTTTTGTTGCTTCAAGCATCTCGCCGGAGTAGGTAGCGAGTCCGGTGGGCGTGGTGGTCCACGTCGTGGTGGTGAGACGTGATTACCGCGTCTTATCATCCTCTGATGCATTGGTGAATTTCCTGGTAGAACGTTTCCAGATTCCGGTGGAGCTTTGCAGTTTCCGGCGGAGCTTTAAACGGAATCTGGGTACGAACGCGGGGGGGGGGGGGGGGGGGGGGGTTCCTCGTGGGGAATTGGTTTGTCTCGGACGTCTCCTTGCGGGGAGGTTCTTCCTTCTCCGTTTGATGTTAGGGCTTAGGCCGGGGACGTTGTCCTTAGCCTTCTGCGCGCCCTTTCACTTGACTTAGCGGTGGAAGGGTGGATTTGATTTTCTGTCGAATTCACTGTCTTTCTCTGCTTTTTCAGGTGATCGAAGTGGCGATGGAGCCAGAGAGGGAAGTTATCCCAGTTACATCCGAGGAGGAGACTGTCTCCGAGGAGAGCAGTAGTGCAACGGCCTCGAGCTCTGCGTCCTCGAGCTCGTCGGCTTCGAACTCCTCGAGCGAAGTCGAGGGGGAAGCGAGCGATGCTGAGGAGGGAGAGGATTTGGAGGTCGTGGAGGAGGACGTAATGGAAGAGGACGTTAATGTGTTCTGCCCGGAAGAGTGGGAGGTGGCCGAACCTTCCGCCCATATTTCCACGTTTGCCAGGTCTGCGGCGGACGCTTTCACCGAGGTGGGACCAGCGGGTGAATGGAGAGTGATTTTTCCTAATTTGGACGAGCGGGTCTGCTCGAGCTTCGGGGACTGCTTCTCGATGTATGAATATGCCTTCAAGGAATTGGGGCTGAGGATGCCCTTCACTGACTTCCAGCAGTCGGTGTTTGTGCATCTGAAGCTGGCGCCTTCTCAACTCCACCCCAACTCGCTGGCCTTTATTCGGGCCTTCGAGTTGGTGTGCGAGCACCTTGCTCTGGGGATCACTCTCCCTTTATTCTTTGTTGTTTTCCACCTACAGCGGCAGCTGGCGGGGAAGAGGTATGGATGGGTCTCTTTGAAGCAGCCCAGAAAGTTGTTTAAGCCGTTCTCGGAGTCCATCCGGACGTTCAAGGGACGGTACTACATCGTCGAGCCTTTGTCCGAAGCTGCTCAGGACAGCGTGTACGCCTGGGAGGTGGAGTGTGATGAAAACGGAGAGGAGCAGATCAACGAGGAAGGGAAGTATACCGGGGAGCGAATGTACAAGTTCCCAATCTGCTGGACACCTGACCACTTCTCAAGGAAACCCAGTGCTTATGTCTTTGAGCCGAGCGCGCTACGCGGGCAGAATGCCACGTCTTATGAAAAATTGGTGAACTGGGTCAACTCTTTTAAGCTCGCGAGCTGTTGGACGAGCAAGGGTGACCCCATCTTCGAGGAGGATGGTAGCCAGAGGGTTGAGCGCAGGTTTATCAACGTGAAGGCACTGTTGGAGTGCAAAACTCCTGCGGATGCTGAGAAACTGCTCGGTAGTCATAGTTACTTAGATTTTGTTTGTGTTATTTCCTTTCCCCGTAACTAACGTGCTTGTTTTCATTTGTGCAGGTGAGATGCCTCAGGCTCGTGATCGTGTGGTGAGGAACGCTATGGCGAGGGGTAAGGCTGGAGCGGCTCCTCCCAAGACCCGTCCCGCTAGTGGTGCCCGTGCTCTTCCCCTTGTTTAAACTGCGACGGGGACCTCCGCTTCTCCCACTCCAGCTCCCCGGGACTCCCCGCTGGCTCTGGCTGGGCGAGCGAAGCGGCAAAGATCGTCGGATGCCGTGGACCTGACCCGGGCGCCTGAGAAGGGGAAGTTTGAGCTCCCTCTGTGCGTCCTTGACAGGAAATTCTTTGAGGGTAACACTTTGGTCGTTCCGCGGGCAGAATCGCTCAGCCTGGGAAGCATGGATCGAGCGATCAAGAGGGCGCCGGTGGCTCAAGATGCTTCCGCCCTGGTGAGGATGTTGGAAATGGCAGCCGTTTATGCGGAAGGGGACTCCGTGCTCGAGGCTGAACTCACTGCTGCCCGGGCCTCCGAGGCGTCCCTGAAGGAGGACGTCAAGGGTGCTCGTGAGGCTAGGAAGAAGGCCGAAGAGGAAGCGGCCAAGCTGAAAGAGGAGGTAACCAGGCTGAAGGCGGAGAAGAAAGCTGCGGAGGATATGAACAAGGAGCTGATGGCGGCCAGTGCCCCGGGTGCTGACGAACCGGATGAGATCAAGGTATTGAAGACTAGGGCTAAGTTGGTCGCTGGCATTCTGCAGGCCGAGGAAGACGGTATCGTCGTGGCAGCGGAGTCCTTCGACAGTGTCGTGGCCCAGTTGCGGGTGGTGAACCCTGGGTTGGAGATTTCGACCGAGGGTATCCACTACCTTGCGCGAGTGGAGGATGATTGCATCGTCTTGCCTGAAGGCCTTGTTCTTGATACCCCCGAGGACCAGCCCGCGGAAGAGCAGAGACCTGAGCTCGAGTCGACCGAGCATGCAGAAGGGTGAAGAGTTTTGTAGTTTTGATGTTGTTGTATCTTGTCCGGCCTGCGTGCCGTAGATATATTTGTAACTTATTTGATTTTGGGGGGTGTGGCCCCCTTTTTTATGTAACACGCACAATTTTTGGCCCTTGTGGCCTTTTTATTTAATGCTCGACTATTTATGCAATTTTTGTTGTACTTTACTTTATTGTTGTACTTTACCTTAGTTGTGCGTGTATGACTGCCCGTCGGAGGGTGTGTCTGTTTAACGGCGTTTTCTTTTTGAAAGATAGCTCGTTGTGTGTTGATTCGTCAGTGTGGAGAACTGGTCGAATAGTCGGGGAAGATCCCAGCAAGGTTGTGGATCTCAGGTCGCGATCGAGGCCTGAGGTCGCGGCGTGAACGTCCCATCGCGAGCTGGGGTTCTGCCAATCATGGTACTTGGGCGAAGGCAATGCTCGATTGAGGACCGCCAACGAGCAGAGCTCCGGCTCATTCTCTTGAGCGGGATTCTACTTTGTTCGTGTGCATCGTTGGTACCTGGATGAGCACGATGACCGTTAGGTGGTCGTCTGACGCGAGGAAGCCTATAGTTACTTTAGCTGTAGTATTGCTTAAGTTTTTCAGCGTTCCAAGGTCGAGGGAGCGCATCCCCGTTAAGGTTTTCGAGGAAGTATGCACCATTCCCCGTTTTGGCACGGACTCTGTATGGCCCTTCCCAGTTGGCTGCTAGTTTGCCTTCGCGAGAGTCCTTGTGGTTTCTTCGCAGGACAAGGCTGCCCACATCGAACTCTCGCCGTAAGACTTTGGCGTTGTGCCTGATTGCTATTTTTTGCTTAAGGGACGCTTCGCGGAGGGCTGCTCCTGTCCGGATTTCCTCGACGAGGTCGAGCTCTTCTCTCATTGCTTCCTTATTCATTTCCTCGTCTAGAGGTGATTCGGTCCTTCTGGACGGTACGTGGATTTCGATGGGTAGGACAGCCTCCATGCCATATGCTAAGCGGAAAGGCATTTCCCTGGTGGTGGACTGGGGAGTAGTGCGATATGCCCATAAGACGCTGTGGAGCTCCTCGACCCAGGCTTTCTTTGTTTCGTCTAGTCTTCGTTTGAGGCCACGAAGGATGACACGGTTGGCCACTTCCGCCTGCCCGTTGGTCTGGGGGTGTTCTACCGAAGCGAAGTGTTGCTTTGTTTCGAGATGGGCGACAAAGTCTTGGAACTTCTTGTCCGTGAATTGTGTTCCATTGTCCGTGACGATTGCTTGGGGAATCCCAAAACGGGCAAGGATATTCTGTTTGTAAAAGCGCAGAATGTTAAGTGCTGTTATCTTCGCTAAGGCTTCTGCTTCTATCCATTTTGTGAAATAATCTACGCCCACTATCAGGTATTTGTTTTGGCTGGACCCCGTCACGAAGGGTCCTAGGATGTCTAGGCCCCACCAGGCGAATGGCCACGGGGAGGACATGCTCTTTAGCTTGTTAGGTGGAGCTAGGTGTATATCCCCGTAGCGTTGGCACTTGTCGCATTTCTTCACATGCTCTTTGGCATCTTGCTGCATGGTTGGCCAGTAATATCCTGCTCGGAGGGCCTTTCGGGCAAGGGACCTCCCTCCAAGGTGCTAGGCGTTAATGCCTTCGTGGATCTCTCGTAATACGTAGGGGGCAACTTCCTCCTCTATGCACTTGAGCAGTGGGATGGAGAAGCCCCGTCAGTAGAGTTTGTTCTCGAGGATGACGTACGAGCAAGCTCTTTGTCTGATGGTGCTGGCCTCTTTGGGGTTATCCGGAAGTTCGTCCCTGGTGAGGTAGTTGTACACGGGCGTCATCCAACAATCGCCGTCCCCAATCGCGTGCACGTGCAGGGTCGAGGATCCCTTATCGATGCTGGACCGGGGAAGTATTTCTTGGATGACTGACCTGTTTCCTCCTTTCCTCTTAGTGCTTGCTAGTTTGGACAGGACGTCTGCCCGTACGTTGTGTTCGCGTGGAACATGTCTTACTTCTACCGCTCGGAACTTCGACATTTTTCCCTTGACCAGGGTTAGGTATTCAGAGAGACCATCGTTTTTGGTCTGATACTCCCCTAATACCTGGTGGGCTACGAGCTGCGAGTCCGTGCATATGATGATTTCTTCAGCCCCTAGGTCTTCGGCTAGGCGCAAACCGGCGAGGAAGGCTTCGTATTCGGCCTGGTTGTTCGACGTGGGAAAGGACAATGTGAGAGAAGCCTCGACTATGGTCCCTTCGTCGTTTTCCAAGATTACTCCTGCCCCGCTGCCGCTCGAGCTGGATGCTCCGTCCACATAGACAGTCCACATGTTTGCTATGTGGGACGAGGAGTCTGAGAAGGTTACTTCCGCTACGAAATCGGCCAGGGCTTGGGCTTTAAGAGCTTTTCTGCTTTCGTACTGGATGTCGAACTCGGACAGTTCCAACGACCATTTGAGCATTCTGCCCGCCATGTCTGGTCGTCCCAGCAATTGCTTGATGGGCTGATCCGTCCTTACCACGATTGTATGGGCCAAGAAATAGTGTCTTAGCTGTCTGGAAGCGTTGACGAGGGCCAATGCTACCTTCTCTATCTGCTGATATCGCAATTCTGCGTCCTGCAAAGCTTTGCCCGTGAAGTATACTGGCTTTTGCCCGCTAGGATTCTCGCGAATGAGAACGGCGCTGATGGCCTCGGCAGTGACGACGAGGTATAGAAACAAGACTTCCCCGGTGTCAGGCCGTGATAATACGGGCGGTCTCGACAGAGCTTGCTTCAGGTGAAGGAGGGATGCTTCACATTCCTCGGTCCATTCGAACATTGCTTCCTTTCGCAAGAGCTTGAAGAAAGAAAGGGCGTGTTGGGCTGACTTTGCAACGAAGCGGGATAACGAAGTAAGTACCCCGTTGAGGGACTGGATGTTCTTCTTAGACGTGGGCGTTGGGAACTCAGAGAATGCCCGACATTTGTCGGGGTTAGCTTCTATTCCTCGTTCCGTTAAGTAGAAGCCAAGGAATTTTCCTGCCCGTACGCCGAAAGTACACTTCTCTGGGTTAAAACGCATTTGATATTTTCTCGCTTGCTCGAAAATTTTGCGAAGATGGGCGACATGGTCTAGTTCCCCGTGGGACTTGACGATCATGTTGTCCATGTATACCTCGAGCATGTCGCCTATTTGTCCTTGGAAGACTTTGTTCATCATTCGTTGGTACGTAGCGTCGGCGTTCTTCAGTCCAAAGGGCATTACGTTGTAGTAATAGTTGCCCGATTCGGTCATGAAGGCCGTGTAAGTTTTATCGCTCGCGGCCATTGGGATTTGGTTATAGCCCGAGTAGGCGTCGAGGAACGATAAAAGTTTAAAACCTGCAGAGTTGTCTACGAGCTTATCTATATTGGGGAGGGGGTAGGCGTCCTTCGGACATGCTTTATTGACATCAGTATAATCAATGCACATTCTCCATTTGCCATTATTTTTCCTTACAAGTACAACATTTGAGAGCCATGTAGTGTATTTGGCCTCAGAAATAAACCTAGCTTCTAGAAGGTCTTTGACAGCTCTCTCCGCGGCCTCTGTCTTCTCCGGGGACTGTTTCCTTCTGCGGTGGGCAACGACCTTGACGACCGGATCAATTGTAAACTGGTGGCAAGCGACGGACGGGTCCAATCCTGGCATCTCAGCAGCACTCCATGCAAACAAGTCTGCGTTCTCCCGGAGGCATGCTTTTAGTTGTCTCATGGCCAGGTCGGGGAGGTCTGCTCCGAACTTCACTCCCCGTTGGGGGTCTTCTCCGAACGGAACGATCTCGAAGTTGTCGTCTGGAACGGGGCGTAGGAGATGATCGCTGTTGTCGGACTGTCTGCCCAAAGTTGTTGGGCCCTTGACGTGATCTTCCTCGGTGAAACGGCTATCCAAGTCGATGGATTCGACTTGGGGGAGCGATTTTGGCTGCTCGGAGCTGCTGGGCAGAGGGGGACGACCAGAAGTCCTCGGTCCTGCTGAGATGGTGCTCAGTCTTTTTGATGCTGCTTTAAAGCACCGACGGGCAGCTTCGATGTCGCCGTGGAGGGTGGCGACCATCCCTTCAGAAGTGTAGTACTTCATCTTGAGATGTACGGTGGAAGGCACTGCAATCAACTCTGCCAGGGTTGGCCTTCCAAAGATGCACTGGTATAGTGACGGGCAATCGATTACCAGAAACTGTGCTTTAATTGCTCGGGTTGTCTTTCCTGAACCGAATGTTACGATGAGCTCTACGTAACCCCGGGGCTTTGTCACCGCTCCGTTGAATCCCTGCAGGTCGGATCCAACGTATGGAGTGAGGTGAGAGTCATTCAGCTGCAGCGTCTCGAACTGGTGGTTGTACATTATATCAACCGAACTGCCCTAGTCCATGAGTATTCTGCGAACGTCGAAGTTTGCCATCCTTGCTCGGATAAGCAGGGGAATGCTTGAGTTTGGCGACCCGCCGAGGAGCTCCTCCTTGTAGAATGAAATAGGAACGGATCCCTTGCGAGTGGTGTCCAGCGTAGGGACTTCATTGGAGCTCTTGCTGATCAGTTGGTCGAATCTCCTCTTGACTGAACCAACCGTGATTTTGTTGTACCCACCACCAGAAATGACCATGGCCGACGGGAATGCCTCCCACGGGCTGTGAGCAGCGATGTACGTGGAGACGGGTAGGCTATCAGGGATGCGGAAGTCCTCTGGCCGAGTTACGGACATGGCTACATGTACGTTGGTGTCGTCCGAGGGCGGAGTCTCTTCTACAACCTTCTTGCTCTCTTGGGTTTCTTGCCGGGGAGCATATTTCTTTTTCGCGAACTGCTTCAGGTGGCCGTCGCGAATAAGGATCTCTATGGCGTCTCTGAGGTGGATACATTCTTCCATCGTATGGCCGTGACTCTTGTGGAAGCAGCAATACTTGGATTTGTCCACGCCTGGTCTGGCCGGTAGCTGTTTGGGGAAGCGGACTCCCGCTTGTTTGAACTCCGAGTTAGCACACTCGGACAAGATTTTTTCCCTCGACGCAGTGAGGGGCGTATACTCGTGGAACCGCTCAGAAGGTCCCCTCTGTTCGCGTGCATCGCGAGGCCGATCATCGCGTCTTTTATCTCCTCGACGGGATGTCGAGGGCTCTTCAGCTCTGGACGACCGGGCACCTTCTTGGTGACGGGAGGTCCGGACAGAGTGGGCATCGACTTTCTCCTCGTACTGTATATGCGACTGGGCTTGGTGGAGGAGAGCGTTGAGGTTCCTCGGCGGATCGAGGCCGATGGCTTTCGCGAAATCTGAGTCGGGGCGTAATCCCTGCTCGAGTAGGAATTTCTTCATCTCGTCGGTCGTTGGCACTTGGACGGCCTCCTTGTTGAACCGCTCAATGTAGTCCCGAAGAGGCTCATCTCTTCCATGCACGACAGCTCCGAGGGACGCTTCAGTCTTCGGATGGCATCGCGATGCAGTAAAGTGACGGGAGAAAATCCTCCCCAGCTGCCTCCAAGAAGTGATGGACTCCTCTGGCAGCTGCTTATACCAAGTCATTGCCCCCTTCCGGAGCGTGGTCGGGAACATGCGGCACTTGATGGCTCCTCGCACCCCTCTGTAGTCTAAAAGGGCGTCTATGTTCTCTATGTGCTCGTCAGGGTCCGTGGTTCCATCGTAAGTCCCTAGAGACGGAGGCTTCTCTAGTCCTTTAGGAAGACGGGTGGCCAGGATCCTGCGGGACAACGGGCCGCGAGGCTCGTCGTCGCTGTCCGAACTGGGAGTTGACGGTGACCGTTATCTGCGCTCGCGGTGGCAGTCTCTGCGAGGTGAAGGTGAGTGTGGCCGGTCACGAGGTCTGACCGGTGGAGAATGCCTGTCCTGCCTCGTTCTTTTGTGTCTTGGAGGTGATCGATCCCGCGGGGAGATCTGGTCGCGCTTGCGAACATGCTGTGACTCAGGCTCATGCCTCGATCTGTGGCTTTCTCCGCGCCTAGCCAGCGGGCTTCTTGACCCTCGGTGCTTGCTCTTGGGAGGAGAGGATCTTGGAAGAGATGCTTCCTCGAGAGCCCCTATTCTTTCGCCTTGTTGCAAGATGAGGAGGTTTGTACGGTTGATTGCTTCTAACAGTGCTGCAACGGCCAGGTCGGCGCTGGGAGGGCCAGGAATTGGTCGTTCCCCCAACGGTAGAAGCTTGCCTCCTTGCTCGGTGGGAGGGGGAGTTGGAGACGCGGTGGCCCCGTCTCGAAGGAAACGGGGATCCGAAAGTAATGGAGATCTTCCGTTGACGTCCGTCTTGCTGACGGGAGCGAGGGATGTGATATCGACACCTTGTGCGGAGTTCTGAGCGGCCATAGGTGGGTGGATTAAAGAGAGTATGTTTTTATCTTTAGTTTCCGAGGAGGAAAGAAAGAAGGGGAGAACAAGGATTTCCCACAGACGGCGCCACTGATCTCGAGTATTCGATCAGATCCACGTACGCTGGTCGTCGGATGACAAGGTGCTCGGCAAGGTGTTGGTTGTCAGACGGGAGAGATGTTCGGAATGTTGATGAGGAGAAAATGGGGTGTACCTGCAAGGCACTCCGACAACAAGGATTTCCCACAGATGGCGCCACTGATCTCGAGTATTCGATCAGATCCACGTACGCTGGTCGTCGGATGACAAGGTGACCGGCAAGGTGTTGGTCGTCAGATGGGAGAGATGTTCGGAATGTTGATGAGGAGAAAATGGGGTGTACCTGCAAGGCACTCCGACGCTTAAGTAAGAAAGGATCAGAGAAAAAGGGGCAAGTACAAAGTGTATTCTTAGGGTGAGAAAAATGATACCTGACCCTCTTAAGCGAAAGGGTTTATATAGAGCCCCCAGCGCGTGGCCAACGGTCCTATTTTCGGGGCGAAATAACCGTTTTCCCCCAAAGAATAGGTAACTGCCCAAACTAGCCGTTATGTCGGGCAGGGTGCCAAAAACTAGCTGTTATGTCGGACATAGGCGCAGTTCCGGGCACCTGTCCTTTGCTGTCCGGGCAGCGAGAAAGCCGTGCGTGACGGGCATAAATGTCGGGGAGGAACATTGCATTCCTTGCCCGGTGGAGGGGCAGAAAGGTCACTTTTGCCCCTCTGTGGATCGGACTTAGGTAGGATGGGCCGCTTTAGAGCAGAGGCGGATTGGGCCAATTCTAGTCATTGGTCCAGTCCAGAACATAAACTATTTATCATGACCCTAAATGAAAACCCAATTAAAAAATTAAATTACATTATTAATTAAAAAAACCTAGATAAAATTTAGCCTAATTAAACAACTAAATTAAGTTATTAATTTAATTGATAAAAAACTCTAATAAAACCCTAATTAAACAATTAAATTAAGTTATTAATTTAATTGTATAAAAAACCCAAATAAATACTTAAATTAACCTAATTAAACAATTAAATTAAGTTATTAATTTAATTGATTAACCCTAAAACCCTAATTAAAATACCTAAGCTCAAATATTAATTAAATTATGTTAACAATTTAATTAAATAAGAAAACCATCCAGGGGGTGCATTTTCTGTTAAAATACCTTCCTTGCAGTGATACTGGTAGTCATTTGTCCTATTGTCTTTATTTATCCCTTCTTCTAATCTCCATTTTTCTTTTTTGCAGGTACGTCAAGGAATTCGCAGATTCGTCTTCTCTGGGTTAATCCGTCTCTCTGCGTCCCCCTCATCCAACCCCCTTTTTTTGAATCCTCTTAGGTTTATATAGAGTTAGGAATTAGATTTTAGAATTAAATTAGGTCGATTTTGGTTTAGGAAGTTTAGAATCTGATTTGATTCATGTATTATAATTAGAATTAGGGTTATATTTTGTAATTTTAGGTTTTTTTTATTTGATTGTAATATGGTTTGATTGAAAAATTAATGAGAATGATTCTTTTGCGTTTCCAATCTCTGAGCGCAGATTTAGGGTTTGATTTTGGAGAAGAAGATGATACTCGGTCAACGATTTTAACCAAAATAAATAAAATAAATAATAATTATTAATAATATGTTTTTAACCCTATTAATAAATAAATAACATAATAATAAGAAAAAACAATAACCATAATAACAAAGCATCCAGTCCCTCTCCCAATTAACTTGAATATCACTAAAACTTTAATAAATGATAAAAAAAAACCTAATTACTAATAATAAACTTTAATAATTCTAATAACATATAATTAATCTTAATTAAAATACTAATAATTATAAATACTATTATTAATAACAATACAAAACCTATTAAACCAACTTTAACGTAATAATTAGATTATTATCATTTTAAATAAAGACTCTAAATAATAATGTACAAATAATCTTCTAAAACTACTTTGGGGCTTATAAAAATAATCTGAAGACCCCTGACCCCCTTCCAAATTTGACAATAAAATTTGGTTAGAATAAAAAGAGCAAATGACTAAAAGATAAATCCTAATATGAAATAGGCCCAAAAATAAATATTAATCCCAATAACCTTAAAATAAATTAACCCCCAAAAATACAAAACAAAAACCTAAAAACCAAAGTCCCACAACAGAACTGAAATGGGCCTAAGATTACAGAGGAGCCCACTAACGTCTAACTGACACCCCAGGCAGCAAAAAACATAAAAAATCCAAAAATAGTAACAAACCCCTGGTCAAAATTTAGGGTACTATAGCTGCCCCTATTTAATCGTCTTCGAATCAGAAGGATGATGTCGAGGAGCCCTCCTCCTTTTGAGGAGGAGACGATTAAATACGAGAAGGACCCTAATTTTGACCGCTGAACCCGATAGGTGCTAAGTTGACATCCCAAAATCCCTGGTTATAAACCCTTGGCGAAATACCCGATTGAACCCCTTGATAAATACCTTTCCGCGAAACCCCTTGATAACTCCTTTGATGACAAACCCAATAAACCCTTTTGATAAACTCTTTGATAGAACCCCTTAATACTTAAATAAAAACCCTTAACAAGAATACCCTGATAAAATCTCAAGATGAGATCCTTTGGTGACTATGAACCTTATGCATGTATGCATGTTTGTGTATATGAGTGCATGTATGCGTGCTCTCATGCATGATGCATTATTTGGGCTAACGCCTCTTTTATGATATGCAATGTATGTCCTTGTTAGAAATAGTGCTTTCCAAAACGTCCTGACTCCCTGACCCTTGAGACATTGATAATTGTAGTAAGCCATGATACCCTTGATTCCTGTTTAATATGTAACATGCCATTAAAGAATCTCCCATGTTGGGTAGATCGTAACGTATATTCCTATCAGTGTATAGACCCTATATCCTGCTTTGGAAGAATATGATCCCTTTGATGATTCCAAAAACCGAAGTAAAATCCATTTTCCCTTTTCAAAGCTTTTATTTATACCCGATATTTCGATGCATTATTTCACAATTAATCGACACCTTGTAATCAAGCGGAATGATTTAGGAGGCAAAGAAATATATTTGAAAAACAAATATATTGAGAATTGGCCCGAAAATGGGCAATGATAAGTAAGGAGGGTAATTCTCATAAGGAGATATTACCGTAAATCCAGAAAAATGTAAAATGGCAATAAGAAGACAAATTTATTTATGTTCTTATTAAATTTAACACCAGCAAATATCCCTAAGACTCCAAGATCACGACACTTCGCTTCTGAAGATGACGACTGGAATGATCATTCCCTTTTGAATTCCTGTTACGGGGTGACTTGAGTGTTTTCAGTCATAAGCCTTTTGGATATCCCTAACTTTTGTCTGGACCGCTCTTCTTAGAGTCTTAGTCCACCAGGATGATATACCATTTTTTCGACTGAGCCACCCTTTAGGGGTTTCGGCTTGTCGGGTATCATTTTTTTATCCAAGTCCCTAATTTTTGCCTGGATTGCTCTTTCGAGTTTTCAATCCACCGAGACGCCCTAATTTTTACCTAAGTCGCCCTTTAGGGTTTTCAACTTAGCGAGCTTTTATCCTCTTTTTCTAGGCATAGCATTTTTGACCGAATCGGAGTTCACCGGTTGCGGTGAATCCGCTCCATCCACGGTTGTTAATATTAGTGCTCCGCCAGAGGAGGCACTCTTCACGACATATGGCCCTTCATAGGGTGGGGTCCATTTGACGTGGTGGTCTTTATGGATGGGTAATATTTTCCTTAACCCCAAGTCTCCCCCTTCGCGTAGGCGAGGATGAACTTCTTTGTCAAACGCTCTCTTAATTCCCTGTGGATATAACTTCCCACAGCCACATGTTTCCCTTATACGAGGTTTAGCTGATCGAGTCTAGTTTGCACCCATTCTGCCTTATCCAGATTAGCTTCCTTTATGATCCTAAATTCCGATTCATAGCCCCTGCAAATATATAAGTTTCCCTCGAGATCCAGGTCCAGGTCCTTCATAGGAATCTGAAGTTGCACAATCCTTTATAACCATGACATCTTTGTCCGGGAAGTCCAACTGCATGAGTTTGATAGTCGTCAACTGGTTTATGAACGATATGATTTTCTAGTGTACTTCCTTTAATAGCCTTTGGGGTGACGTATTGGATGTCACATTCAGTTAATAACATATGCCACCTAGCTATTCTTCCTGATACGTCATGTTTCCCTAGTTCACAACCCATTGAATTCTCAAGTATTGTTAAGTACATTATGAGTGGTCTCCTTGGGACTGGTAGTACCAATATAGGTGGCTTTCATTTTGTCCCTTATTCCCTTTTGACTGACCACGGTCCCTGATATTTTCCAGATCTGATTCCATAGTTACACCTTGTGGGCTTTAGTCGTAACTTGAATTTCCTTAACTGATCCAACAACTTTTGCAAGTTAGTTATGTGATCTTTTTCCTTTTGTGACTTGGTAATCGTATCATCCATATGAACCTCTATCTCCTTATACCCTATATTACCATAGTCTTTTGATAAGTTACTCCTATGTTCTTTAACCCAACAGGCGTTACCTTGTGACAAAAGGTCGAATTGCTTCTTGACGTCTTCCTTGATCTGGAGGGTCATATCTAATCTGGTCTTCCTCAGCTTTTGCTTGATTGGCGTGCATTCTAGTTTGAGTAGTGGTTTGTGCTTGTCGATGCTTGTACCAAGTCCTGGCGTATCTTGGTATGACCATGCGAACACGTCGAAGTATCCTCGCCATAGCTCGATCAGTCTTTCCTTTATATCATTATCTGGAGAAGCACGACTTGACCTCTTTCCTATCTTCCTCAGTTCCTAGATTGATCACATCCACTGGTTCCTGATGAGGCTGTATTTCCTTGTCCTCTTGCCTCAACAGTCTGGCTAACTCTTCGGGAAGCTCACACTCGTCCTCATCACCCTCTTCTGCTTGGTTAATCGATAATCCGAAGTCATTTGGGATTATAGCGGTGTCATTCTTAATAGGTTCATTTTTGAATTTGCATGGGGAAGAAGATTTTTTTTGTATCCCTTTTGCTAGAAATACAAATATTGAAAGAAGGTAAATTGCCATTTTGAATAAACAGAAAATGAAAGAAAAACAAGATCTTGATTGAAAATAAAATGCAATTTTATTGATAGAAATAATCCCATGAAATAAAAGGTGGCCCTACAAAGCTTTGTCCACTTGCCTTGGGCATAGCAAGGGACTTATTATTATTTTAAGGAAAAAGTAAATTACTTCGAAACAAAAATCAATCTCAGAAATCCCGATGGTTCTCCAATTGTCGAAATTAGGCATTCTTTTCTTCCTCTTCCATTAAGGCCACATGATCCCAAATTCCGAATCCCACATCATGGAAATCGCCTTCTAACCCTTCATTAGCTGGTTTGTAACCCAACCCAAACAAATCCTTCTCCTCAGGTGACTCCCACTGTTTACCCCAGTTTGTTATGTCTCCCTTATTAATAAGGAATTCATCCCCCATCTCTTCCATGGCGTTGACTGTTGCCCCAATGTGCCCCAGTAATGCATTATCTCCCAAATTTTGACCTTCAGGGTCTACAACACTGACATCATTTTTCTTTGAGTTGTTCTCGGGATACCCCTTATTGTTATGTTGGTCGGAGGATGACTGCCCAATCTTTCCTGTCTTTAAACCGTTCTCAATCCTCTCTCCAATGATAACCAGGTTAGTGAATCCCGTTGAGACTGCCCCAATCATCCTTTCATAGTATAGTCCTTGCAGAGTTCCCATGAATGTATCTACTAGCTCGCTTTCCCGCAATGGCGGTTGCACACGAGAGGCTAGCTCCCTCCATCTCTGGGCATACTTCTTAAAAGATTCGTTCCCTTTTTGAGACATGTTTTGTAATTATATGCGATTAAGGGCAATGTCTACATTATATTGGTATTGCCTTATAAAGGCACTTGCCAGATCCTCCCAGTTCTTAATGTGAGTCCTTTCCAGTTGCATGTACCAATCCAAGGATGCCCCACTAAGGCTGTCTTGGAAAATATGCATCATCAGCTTTTCATTTTTAGCATGAGCCCCCATCTTTCGGGAAAACATCCGGATGTGATTTTTGGGACAACTAACTCCTTTATACATCTCGAAGTTAGGTGCCTTAAACTTATGAGGCACGACCACGTCGGGCACCAGACACATATCCAAGGCATCCATTCCAAAAATATTGAATCCCTCCTTGACCTTCAACCTTTCCTCAAGTGCTTTGTACTTATCATCAATTCCTCTCCTTTCCCTAACAGTGGTTCCTTTATTTTCGAGGGCCACTTGTCTCGGATTTTCACCCTCGTATGCGTAGTTCTCACGTGGAGTAGGTCTGTAAGTAGTACGGGGTGCCCCATTGGAGATATGCGAAGAGACGGTTCCCTCGAGAGGTTGGTTAACAGTTTTGTGCTCGCGTTCCAGATCATGGACAAACCCTAGTAGAGGGCTATTGTCTTCAACATGGAGGGAAGGAGTAAGAACCTTCATTTGAGGACTTGACCTGGTTCCTCTTGCTATCAAACTTTGGATGGCAAGTGTCAGTTGATCAATCTAGCTTTTCATACCTTCCACGTTCTCCTTAACAATATCCATTTCTCCTCTTAGAGTAACCAGCTCCTTCTCCATCTGATCCATAGCTTCCCTTCGGTACGCTCGAGTGTAAGGTCGGGAAGTCAGATTGTTATGCTCAACGACTCTGAGACAAAGTTTGCAAAAGAAAATGATTTTTTTGTTCCTTTTTCCTTATTTTGAATGCATGTTGGTGATGAATCTATGAATATGCATGATGTATGCTAAATAATTTTAAAAAATTATTTGGGGGGAATTCCAAAATCCATTGTAGTTAGAGATGAATATATCCAAAGGATGAAACTCATAAACATAGAATGTAAAATTCAAATCCACAAGCCAATCCTAAATCCAAAATGACTTCCAAACTTATAACAATAGTTCCTCGGGAATAACCCATAACAACCCCAAAAATGGAAAATCCTGAACTTAAGAAGGCGTAAACTACATAGATGCCCCCAATGCCTTCTTCAAATGAGCTTTAAACTTCCTCCAATTATCCTTTCTTGAGCCATTGCACTTCCTTATCCTCCTTGTGGTGAGATAATAGATCCTCAACAGGCACAACTAAGTCTTTAGGCTTGACCTTTTTCCCCTTCTCTGCTTTTCTTTCCTTTTTCCCTTTTTTATTCCTTTTTTCTTTTTCCTTTTTTTTGCCCCCATGCCCTTTGTAAGGTTTTTCCTGCTCCTTGTAAGTATAGTCCAAACTGTTCCAGCGTAGGAGCTAGTTGAAAATCCTTGAAAGGGAAGTCACATAGAGAAGGATCATAAAGTTGTGCAAAGGCAATGATGGCATCTACCTTTATAGGGATCCCTAAGAGATCGAGGATCCTTCCATACTTGTGTACAAACATCCTTTGAGCATATTGAGTCTTGAAGGTCTTTGAGACTTTGTAAATCAGCACTTAGCATTCTAATGCGTAGGGTAACCCTTTCTTGTTTGAATCCATCTTTCCAATGTTCCTACAACACATCTTGAAATTCCCCACAAAAATGCATATATGCAAAGAAATGTTTTTAAATGCATGATGACATGGACACTTTGTTTTTTTGTTTTTTACTTGGTTAGGGTAAGGTGAAAATGCAAGCATGACCCTAACTAGGTAGGTTCCCTATAATAAGTTGGATCTAAGTTTAGACTACCCCATCCCCTCACATGTAGGACATAAAGTTTGGACAGCATAACGACCCTATAATGTACAGACTATACCCTCGTTTTACCATGAGAAGGAGCAAGCCTTCCTATGGTAATCCTTCGGGATAAGTCTCATCTGGGTAGGACCCTAGTAACAGCCCTTGAGGGTTGAATACATAGGGTCTCCATGAGTTGGCAAGGGGTGTAATACCCAATAAATTTTCCCTCTCATCTTTCATATCATTTAGCATATACTTTCATTGCATTGCATTACATTCAAGTCATAGAAAGATAAAACATTCATCATTGGTTCAACATAGGGCATGTGATCAGTTGATTTCAGAGTATTGATCATCCAAAGCAAGAGAGCTAGAGCCAAGGGTCTCCCAACAAGCCTCAAGGGTCTCTTATATCAGATGACATCTCATTTGATCCCACAAGTCATTGGAAGATGCGAATTCATCAAGAAGTTGGACAGTTCATCATCTCCTAGCAAAAGCAGTCCAAATTAGGGTTTTGAGTTCAAGCAATTTCCTGATGAAATTTTGGTTCAAACTTGATCTCAATGTCTTCTACATGATATCAAATATCTAAGGATGGAAGATTGCCCATTGGTTCATTTCAGAAGAGGTTCAATTGGTCAGTTGCTTGAGAATCAAGAAATCAGGAGAAAGTCAACTGTGCAAAGGAAAAAGTCAACTCCTAACTTTTTGAGGCCAATTTCATGTTCCACAAGTTTAATATGTTCATTGATGAATATTTGATCAAGAAAATCCAAGAGGTCCATGGAAAAATCAAGAAATCACAAAACTGCCTAAAATAGAAACTTAAGGTTTCTAAAAATGGCAAGTTTGAACCATTTTGCACTCCAATTCAAAGCATCCTTTCTTAAGGATAAAGGGTCCAAACTTCAGGTCTAAGTTGAGCCAATTAAATATCACATTCCAAGCTTCAAATCCATACCAAGAACTCTTCCATTGGATCAAAATTGAGGGAGATATGATCAATCAAAGTTTGGTAAAATCAAGGCAAATTCCAGGTCATGACCAAGCAAAACTGGGCTAGCACGCAAGCATTTCATCAAACATATGGTGTCCAAATGTCAAGCTAGTTTTCTCCATCAATAAGGATTCAAATGAAAAATTATTGAGCATCAAAGTTGTTCATCTCCATGTCCTCTTTAAGTTTGATGTTGGGCATTTTCTCATTTGAACAAGTTATGGAGGTCATATGAGAGCTCAAACATGGTGGTCTCACTCTAAAATTTCCATAGGCCATGTTGCCATGCATGTCACAACTTTCCTCGCCCATGATGCAATATTGTTTGCTTGTGTTTCAAGTCATTTTCCATCACTTTCCAAGCCTCCATTCAATTTGATTCCAACACCAAACATGTTCTCTTATGTCTACTCTTTCTAATGACACCAAAAACTCCTCATTCCATCCACCATACATAAAGAAATCCCTCTTCAAACTTTCACATTTTCACTAATTGGTTTTGATGCCAAAATAGAATGTGTTGTTTTGGTTCCTTGTTTGATTCATATAGGTACGCGCATGACTTTACACCAGTCCTTTCTTTTCTTCTTTTGGACCAACACAACCATATGCAACATATGCCATGCCATGCTATCATGTACCATAATGGGAAATCAAGCTTATGGTACAAGTAACCATGCTGCAGCAACAACATACATCATCACCATCATTCCTTACCATGCTCACATACATAAACAACAACAACACTACATGAATTGGTTCTCCCTCTCATTTTCTGAACTTGCTATCCTCACCCTCTCCTTGCTTCACACTACCACAATTAACCCAACCACAGTTCTAACTGTCAACTGAGACAGTTAGAATTTAACTCACCCTATAAATAAAAACCTCTAACTATTTTTGCAACAAGACTTCATTTCTCATTCTCACATTCCAAAACACTCTCTGAAATTCTCTCTGAACTCTCTCTCTCACTAAACGAATTCATCACTTTTCTTCCTCAATCTTCATCATCAAGCCAAATTGAATCACTGAAGCATTGAAGAGTTCAAGCATCTTTGTTTTCAGATCTATCTCTTCTTCCAGATCAAGTTTCTATTAGCATTTATTTTGCTCAAGATCAAGCACAAGAAGCTCAGGATTCTCCTCTCTGACCTTCTTTTGATCTCAAGGCTCTTCAATTTTTAGGTTTCAGTTCACTTTTCCCTTGCTTGATTCACTGATTTTCAAGTTTGTTTCTATGGATTTTAGCTTAATAGGAGCTCTGGTACTTCCGGCTAGTTGATAGGCATGTTAGATGCATAGTTGCAAAACCTAGGGCAAGATTCATCCCTTCGATTCTCTCTGATTTTGTGTTGTTTGTGAAAAATAATTATGGATCCATGTTCCTCATGAGCTCAGCTTTCGTTTGATGTACATTTTTTGCATTTCTGGAGCATGTGATTATTTACAGGTGACGGAGATGGCCGAAGAAGATGACTGGAGGTCCTTCTCCGGCCGGTGAGGGTTTGCTAGGGTTTTAGAACCAGAACATAACACAGCCGTTAGATCTTAATCATCCTAGGGCTAGAAACTTGCCAGCGCATTAATGATCCACGCTCTCCTCACGTGCCTCTCTCTCTCTGAATGTTGACTTTGACTCATCTTGTGTGTGCTCGTTCATCATTATTACCATGTGCATGACTTCTGATTCATTGGATCTGATTACTTTGATGATTGATTGTGATTGACTGCATCGTATGGCTGTGAATGAGTCAACTGTTGACTGAGTATCCACCATAATTCCATACACACACGCGTTTATTGGACTGGACTATAATTGCTTTTCACACACCCTATTTGTGAGCCCAATGCGCATTTTAACATGATAATTACTTTTCATACACCCCTGCTCTATTTCATTTCACATTTTATTTTTATTTTCATACATGTTTCATTTTCTATTTTTAAAAATACCAAAACCTTTACAAAAAATCTAAATAAATTCATACCTCATGTTGACACATTTAAATAATTTTCCATTATTTTTAATTATGTTTTTAATACGTTTTGCTCATATTTTTATAATTTCCTTTTATTTCTTTTCTCAAAGTGTTTCTTCCTTGATACCTCAACTTTAGCTAATTGTTTTGCATAGCTCCAAAACTATTTTTCATTCATTCTTTTTGTCATAATTAGGTAACATCTTAAAGCATATAAAAAATCTTCTCATATTTTTAAAGTCATTTTATCATGCATTTTGATGATCATCTTTGTGCATTCCTTTGCCTTGCTTTAATGTGACTTTGATGATTTGTTTGAGCATGTTTCTTTTTGAATTTTGCCATGAGCTTTTGACACTTGTTTTGCTTATGACTTAGATGCTTTTTGATTTAATTTCATAATTTTTACAAATTCATTTCAATCTTTGCCTTGCTTGATGTTATAGGTGACATTTTGTGGCTCTTTCTTAACTTCTAAACTTTGTTTGATTAGGAGGCACTTGTGCCATTTTATTAGGACTTGTGTGATCATTTTATAGGTCATTTCTTAGATATTATAGGTCATCCATGTTAGATTATAGGTCATTTGTCTTCATGTTTTGGTTCATAAATGTTTGGTGCTTATGTGAACTAAATTTGACCTAATTGTGTGCATCTTCTTTTATGTGCCTTAACATGTTTTGTGTGCATCTTTGTGACACCATTATTGCATTCTAATATGATCAAGCATACCATACATTACTGACTTGCATCCATTATTATTCATGTTCATGTTTCATCCTTCATTCATAAATTGCATTACAAGTATGCCATCTTATGTGAACTTGAACAATGTTGGAACATCTTTTCATCTTGTCTTTATCTTCTTAGATCATTGCACTCATGCTTTGTATGTTCATCCATATACATTCATATGCACTCTAATATGTCATTCACTTCTGACTTTGACATTTCTTCATGCATTCATTCATATTTGTATGCCATATACATTCATACTTCATCTTTGCTTCATAACTTGAACTTGTATGAATCTTTGGCACCTTTCTTGACATAGTTTGATCCCATTAGGTATCATAACCCTATTATAATACCTTTAGACATAGCTACTGACTTTATAAGTCGTTGAACACTTAGGGTCCTTTCCTTTTAGGTTTAGGCTTTGTTTGATTCTTAAGTTCATTTCATAAGTAGTTTGATGCTTAATTGTCTTCCTTCTTTCACTTATGCTTTCTTATTTCATTATTGAACTAACCTTTGCTTGTAGGGGCTAATGGTAAGTTGAGTGTGTGGATATGCTTCCACGCACACCTTCTTCCCTCATCTTTTAATGCTTTCTCTTTTGTGTTTGTGCAAAGCATTTCAATGCCTTCTTTGTTCAACTTCTTTCTTCTCCCTCTTGGTTCATAACTCATCTTTTATCTTAGAAGTGAGTTATGTTACCTCTTTCTCTCTTCTTCTCTCTTCTTTTAGACTTAGGTTTCTAAACCACACTAAACCATTAGTAACATCCAAGCATGATAACATTAGGGTGAGTCTTAGTCCCCTTTAGTCTTTACCTTTGTTTCTTTTGAGTCTCTCCTTTCTCATCTCAAAACAAATTTAAAACACCTAATAAAGGTTGAAACATCTTCATGTGTCATGAGCCTTATTCCATGGGGGGACTTGCATACATTCCATCTTGGAATATGTTGTAGGTTTTCTAGCATGATGTCCAAGTCTTAACATGCAGTGATTTCACAAACATACTCAAAAACACTTCTTCATAAAAAAAACAACAAAAACATTTAATAAAGGGAATAGGCTAGTGTACTCAAGCCTTTAACTTTGGAAGTAAGTTTGAGGATCTTCTTCATACTTAGTGTACTTCATCATCATTTCATTTTGGAATGATGTGTGAAATGTACATTCCATTGAAAAAGACTTAGGTACAATCTCCTATGCAAAACACTTCAAATAATAAAAAACTTCTAAAAAACTTCAAACAAACAAAAACGTATTTCCTTCGGGAATTCTCTTCTCATCTCACTCACTCTCAACGTACGAACGTGCTTCTCCTCGTTCTCTTGCAATATGGTAACACACTCGATTCAGCGAGCCTGCAACACCTGAGCTGGAACGTTAGCCGTTCCTTAAAAAACACAAACAGTTTTCCCTTAGTTAAGGGAACTACGTCGCTCTGATTCTCATGTTCCCGATGAGATACGTAGGCAGTGGGGTAGGGCCCATTCGAGCACTTCTTTTATTTTCCCTACATTTGTTTCTCGTTCTCTCAGTTCCTTTTCGTTTATCACCCTTTGAGCAGTACTTCAAGCGTGAATCCCGTCGAGTACGGCGGACGTGAAGGGGTGTGATAACCTTCCCTTCACGTAACCGACTCCCTTGCCCGTTCTCTTTGGTTCGCGAGACCTCGTTCTTTCCTTTCTCCCGGGTTTGTGCAGCATTGCCCTTCCCTTTCTTTGGGATAAAAATGCCTGGGTGGCGACTCTCTTTCTTTCTTCCGCGCCACTTTCATGTTTGTACCTGGATGAAAATCCCGGGAGCGACAACTGGCGACTCTGCTGGGGACCGTTGACCTCTTGCTTGTCCCTCCCCGATGCGAGTCTCTCCTAGCGCTTGCTTGTTTTTGCTTTTTGGGTGTTTGATTTTTGTTTGCTTTAGTTTAGCTTTACTGCTTTTATTTACAGCTTTATCGCTTTACTTTACCGCCTTTATTGCATTTTATTTATATCATGCATTACATATTCTGGACTGTCTGGTTTCCTTTGGCGGGATGGGATTGTTACTGTGAGATGAGCCCATTACCCAGGCTCGAGTATACTTTAGGACTTAGAGTGGACAGTCACAGGGCTCTCATGGTATTTTTCCACGGGAGTAGTTGTGAGTTCCACAGCCAGAGTGCGACTTTCTTAGGATTATATTGCTTTGAGGGTCTTCCTCATTCAGGGTATGACTTTGAGAGTTATGTGCATCTGGTGACCGATCATTGAGAACCTTAGTGAAAACATCCCTCTTTAGTGGTGACAGTGGCAGACCACATTCTGTGGCAAACTCATTCGCACCTGAGGGCCCACTTTGGAACTTGCATAGGATGTCCTTTATTTCATGGTGAATCAGATGACGATCTCTTTGTTTGGCGATAGCATTGTATCCGACGGGCTGAATGTGCTATTGCTTCTCATTCCAGGATCCGAATCTGAGGATCCTACCTTTTAGAACACACCTATGAGATGGGGGTTGTTTACAGGTTTGCAGGTAACCTTGACCTTCTACCTACCCTTTTGTGTGGTTCTCATATGATCAGTGATTTGGATACTTTGTTCTGGTATTCTGGATCTGGTTCTTTACTCGTGCTTGGGTCTGATATTCTTGATATGATGCTACACAGACACTTGGCTCCCTCACAGTTATTGCACCGACACTGCATATTCTGGCTCTGATCACATGCCTAGCTGCATCACATTGCATACATCATTAACATTTATGTTTTTCCTTCCCAAGTCTCAGTATTGTTTCCGATTCCAGTGGGTATTTTTTCTACGTCAGCTGGAAGGTCCTCCGAGAAAGAATAACATGCATTACTGGTTTCTGAAGCCAAAAGTAGGACAGATCAAAGAATTGGCGGATTTAATGAACAGTAATCAGCTGGATAGTTTCAGAAAGAGGTTTGGGAAGATCTTGAGTTATGTGAGCCTTCTTACTCCAGATCAGCATGATACTCTGCACACTCTCTTGCAGTTTTATGACCCTCAGTTGCGGTGCTTCACATTCAATGATTATCTGCTGGTACCTAACTTGGAAGAGTTCTCTGATATTCTGAAGATTTCTGTCAAGGATACTCCTCCTCACTACAGTTCGAAGAAGGCTATTCCCGACAATGTCATTGCAGAGGCTATTCATTTAAGGGTATCTGTGGTTAAAGATAATGTTAAGGAAAATGAGGGCTGTAAAGGGTTCCATCTAGACTTTCTGATTGAAGAAGTAAAGAAGAGTTTTGCTAATGGTGATTCGTTGACCTCTAATGCAATTTTAGCTCTTTGTGTGTACGGAATTTGTCTGTTTCCGAATATAGCTGGATTTATTGATATGGATGCAATCAATATCTTTGTCAAGAAGAATCCAATCCCAACTTTGTTGGGCGATGTATACCATTCCGTGCATTACAAGAATGAGAAAAAACGAGGAAGATTGGTAGTATGTTGTGATCCCTTATTCCATGCTTGGTTTTATAGACATTTTCCAAAGACAGAAGCTTTTGTGGATCTCTGGGGAACTGTTAAGTGCTCCAAGAGGCTGATGGGTTTGACGGCTGAAGATATAGTCTGGTGGCATCGGAAAGATATGGTGGGTATACCTATTCTTATTAGTTGTGGAGCTTTTCCAAATGTGCCTCTGGTAGGAAGGAGGGGAGGAATCAACTACAATCTTGTCCTCACGCTGAAGCAGTTTGGATATGCATTAAAAGAACCTCCTTTGGAAAAAGATGTGGCGGAATCCTTGTTTTATCTTGCCAATGATGGCGAACATGTGTCTTTTTCTATTGCTGAAGCCTGGAACACACGGGTTAAGAAAGGTAAGATGGAGTTTGGGAGACCTGATCCCACGACTTATCCTCCTTACATTGAGTGGCTGAAGCGCCGGGTAGCCGTCACGCTGTTGCCATTCTCTGTCGAGCCTCCGTTATATCCCAAGGTAGTGGAGTCAAGGACCTCAGTGCCAATTGATGAATTCCGAAAGCTAGAAGTTTTAGTTCATGAACTCAGGGTTAAGAATGCGGATGTCACCAGCCTGTATCAGAAGGCTGCATTTGATAATAGAGGATTGGAAGAGAAAGTCCACATTGTTGAGAAGATGGCTAAAAGCAGGAAAGAAGAACTCGAAGGGAAGCTGAATTATTTCCAAAGACGGGGTTTAATTGATAAGAATAATGCCAGAGAACGCCAGAATCTCAAGAAGGCTTTGAAGGAAGCTAATGAGGCTATTACCTTGTGGCAACAAAAATGGGCCGATGACCAGAAGCGCCAGGACAAGGTAGAGGAAGAGTTTAAAGCTAAGGTTGAAGAATTGGAAGCTAAGGCCAGGATCTCAGATGAAAAATTGAAAGCTGCACATGCTCAGCGACGGAAGTACCGGGATAGTTTGAAAAAAAGTCAGAAGCTATTACAGGAAGCTCAGGCAGAAATAACTGATCTCAAAATTCGGGCAGAAGTGAAGAAGTCCAGGACAGAGCCGGACTATGATAGTACAAGTGGGGAAGAATTATGTCAGAATATCACCACTTTGTACCAATTCTTCAGATTGAGAGAACGATTGATCAAGCGCCTGATTGAGACGCCGGAAGATCCCGAGAATGTTGTGCTGTTTGAGGAGGTCAAGAGGCTCAGTCTAGGGTTACAGGATGTGGTGTTTCGTCCGTTTTAGCTTTCATTATGTTGATGTTATCTGATTACCTACATAATTATTGTAGGAATCGCTGCTTTAATTTCTGAATTTGGGTTATATGTTTTCAAATATTTGTCCAGACTCAGTTCCTTTGGGCTTTCTTCCAGTTATGATATGCTCAGTATTTTCTCCAGTGGCTTTCCTGATATTACATCACTGTTCACTGACACTTGGTCACGACACCGCTTCACATGGTTCTGCACCTATCTGTGCACTCGTCTGAATGAATGTTTTTATCAACTACTGTATCTCGTGCGTTATCTGAATGCTGCAGACTTCTAAAATACCGGAATCGGGGCACGAAAAGGCCTGGGAATAAAAAACATAACATTGCATTGCATGCATTTCATTTTTGCATTTTGTTTGCTTTTCAGGTACCCTGTCTGGTTCTCACAGTTATTCTATTTCAGGAAGTATTGCTACCGATCACATACATCGCTACTCCACACGAGGCAATCGAAACAGAATGGTTGATCAAATTCAGAATGATCTGGCTGAGATGATGACCCGCATGGACCAGTTCATGGATCTCATGACTGGTATGGCACAAATCCAAGAGAGGTTAAGACTTATGATCGAGCATCCAGAGGTAACGCCGGAAGGTAATCACGTTGACAATTCACAGCCAAAGGACACACCTCCTCCTATTGGTACTCCGACTCCTAATGGTAATCTGGTTTCTGGGGCTGCCAGAAATGCTGGTGTTAATCCTCCTCTGGAAGATGTTCAGGAAGATCAATTCACCTTGCTAGATGTTGATATGGATAATCCCAATGACAGAAGGTATGATGAGCTGGCCAAGAAAATCAGGGCTATGGAGTGCAAGAACTCTCTAGGCATTGATGTTACTAATTTGGGTCTGGTACCGGGGGTTAGAATTCCTCCAAAGTTCAAGCCGTCCACTTTTGAAAAATATAATGGCAATACGTGTCCCCAAACACATATTCAGGCTTACTTTGGAAGAATCTCAACCCACACTGATGGCGAGAAGTTGTGGATGCACTATTTTCAAGATAGTTTGGCTGGAGCTTCATTGACTTGGTACATGAAGTTGAGCAGGGTTGCTGTGAGAAACTGGAAAGATTTGGCAGAAGCGTTTCTGAAACAATATCAGTATAATATCGATATGGCTCCCAACCGTACTCAGCTGCAAGGGTTGTCGCAGAGCGCTAAGGAAAGCTTTAAGGAGTACGCGCAGAGATGGAGAGAAATGACCGCCCAGGTTCAACCCCCTTTGCTTGAGAGAGAAATGGCGGATATGTTCATGGGTACCCTGCAAGGGGCATTTCTTGACAGATTGGCTGCTTGTCCGTCGACAGGATTTTCTGATATCGTAATTGCTGGTGAAAGGATTGAGAATTTGTTGAAACAGGGGAAGATTCAGGATGTAAGTGGTGCTGGTTCTTCAGGAACAAAGAAACCTTTTGCTAATGGGCAGAGAAGGAGAGAGGGCGAGACAAGCGATGTGTACAGAGGACGGGGAAAAGGACGTTCTCAGGCTTATCACCAAGTGGGTGCAGTGACAATTCCAACACCGCCTGTTCAGCAACAGCAGCCACAACAGCAGCGACCATTGTTCCAACAAAGGTCTAGGCAGAGGGACCGCAAAATTGACCCTCTTCCTATGACTTACTCAGCATTGTTACCCCAGTTACTCCAATTGAAATTGGTCGAACTTCGTACCATGAGACCTTCTGTTGCTGGTAACTTGCCACCCAATTATGATGCTAATGCCCGCTGCGATTTCCATTCAGGTGCTCCGGGGCACACCACTGAAAAGTGCTGGGAATTTCAAAATAAGGTGCAGGATCTGATAGATGCTAAAGCAATCAACTTTTCTCCACCTCCTAATGTTATCCAGAACCCTATGACGGACCATGACAAGGCAAATGTGCACGCCATTGAGGATGGAAAGAGGTTGAACTTGGTGACAGATATCAATCGGGTGAAGACTTCATTACTGGTAGTGAAAGATCGTCTGTTGAAGGGACAAGTGTTCCCGGGTTGTGACCGAGATTATTTGGAATGTATGGGTCAAGATAATGGTTGTGACAGACTGAGGATTGGTTTGCAGAATCTGATTAGTGAAGGCCGTCTACAGTTTGACCGTGTTGCGAAAGATAGTGATGAGGTGTCAGCTGTGACAATTTATTATACCCCTGCTGAAATTCAGGTACCTGCAAGGGAAACTCCTGTAGCGATTATTATGCCGGAAAGACCCAGCCCTGTTACCATCACGGTGCTAGGGCCGGTTCCGTTTACCTCTGAGAAAGCAGTCCCATGGCACTATGGGGCGGTTGTGTACCATGAGGGGAAAAAGCAGGAAGTCAGAACATCGGCTAGTTCAAATGTTGATAACGTGGGTGGTTTAGGCAGCTTTACCAGGAGTGGAAGGTTGTTTGCTCCACAAACTCTTCAAAGTGATAAAGAAGTCGAGGTTGCGGCGAGGGCTAAAGGAAAACAAGTGGCTGAGAGTGTGCCCGTGCCTGAAGCAGATCCCAAAATTACCTTCGACAGCGAGGTAGATGAGTTTATAAGAATAATAAAGAAAAGTGATTACAAAATCGTTGATCAATTGAACCAGACGCCCTCAAAGATCTCAATTTTGTCATTATTAATGTGCTCTGATGCACACCGAGAGGCTTTGCTGAAGGTGTTAAACAGGGCCTATGTTCCACAAGAAATTACTGTCAATCAGCTCGAGAGTGTGATTTCTAATGTCAATGTCAGCCATGGGTTGGGTTTCACGAGCCGAGATTTGACTTTTGAAGGTAGAAACCACAACAAAGCTCTGCATATTACAATGGAGTGTAAGGGTGCGGTGTTGTCCCACGTGCTCGTAGACACTGGTTCTTCGCTTAATGTCTGGCCTATGAAGGCGCTGATGAAACTGGAGGTTGATGGATTAATTTTGAGGCCGAGTGATTTGGTTGTCAGAGCGTTCGATGGGACGAAAAGATCTGTATTCGGTGAAGTGGAATAACCTGTGCAAATTGGACCTCAAGTGTTCAAGTCTACATTCCACATGATGGATATACAGCCTGCTTATAGCTATTTACTAGGTCGCCCATGGATTCATGCGGCCGGGGCTGTTACATCCACATTACATCAGAAGCTGAAATATGAGTTTGAAGGACAAGTAGTAACTGTGTGCGGTGAAGAGGACATTTTTGTCAGTCACTTGTCCACATTCATGTATGTTGAGATGGATGGGGAAATCCATGAAATGCTTTGCCAGTCGTTTGAGGCAGTGAATATTGATAAGGTGCCTGAATCTTCTCCTACAACAGCTAGAGCCGGCACATCAATTTCGTCTTATAAGCAGGCCGTCGAAGTTGTTAGAGCAGGTAATGCCCAGGGTTGGGGCAAGCTGATCTAGACATCAGTGAAAGAGGACAAGTTTGGTATTGGCTACCAACCATCTCTGGATTCGGCTGCAAAGTACAAGGGACCCATCACTTTCAGCAGTGGTGGAATCATTTACCCATATCAGTTTTATGCGACTGCAGAGGATGGCATCGACAGTGATTGTGACTTGGATAATTGGGTACGCCCACGTGTCTCGGGACAACAATTGCAAAACTGGTTCGTTGAGGAAATCGTTCAAGTTACTTTTCAAACAGAGTAATTTTCTTTGTTTTTCTCTAATCATCATGCATGTTAAAATCTTGCGCTCTGCCCAAGGCGTACAGATTCATTTGTAGGGCCACACATTTTCATTTGCAATTTCTAATCATTAATAAAGGACGTTTTGCATTCAAATTTCATTCCCTGTCTTTCATCTTTTATTTTTGCACAAAAACGTTAAAAATGGCAATGTCTTGTTTTCTTTTTGTTTTTCAAAAATAAATTCTAAAATAAAGCATGAACCCCCTCGTGCAGACTTGATCCTCCGGATTCCACTGATAACGGTTCTGCTATGGCCATGTATGACTTTGACAAACAGATTTATCAAGCCGAAGAAGGGGATGAAAAAGACTGTGAACTTCCCGAAGAATTGGCTAGATTGTTGAAGCGGGAGGAGAGGGTCATTCAACCTCACCAAGATACAATTGAGGTTATCAACATTGGTTCCGAGGACGCAAGGAAATAAATTAAGATTGGAGCCAGTCTGCAGGCCGAGGTAAAGAAAGAGCTGATCATTATGCTGCGGGAATATGTCGACATCTTTGCTTGGTCATATCAAGATATGTCGGGGTTATATACAGGCATTATTGTGCACAGGTTGCCGTTGAAAGAGGGTTGTCCTCCTGTCAAACAGAAGCTTCAGAGAACTAAACCAGAAATGGCTCTCAAAATCAAATAGGAGGTACAAAAACAGTTAGATGCGGGATTTCTGGCCGTCACCAATTACCCACCATGGGTTGCAAATATTGTTCCTGTGCCGAAGAAAGATGGTAAGGTCAGAATGTGCGTTGATTACCAGGATCTTAACAGAGCCAGCCCAAAAGATGATTTTCCACTGCCTCACATCGACGTGTTGGTTGATAATACTGCTCAGTTTTCAATGTTCTCATTCATGGACGGTTTCTCTGAGTACAATCAGATCAAGATGGCACCTGAGGATATGGAGAAGACCACGTTCATTACCCCTTGGGGTACATTCTGTTATAAAGTGATGCCTTTTGGGTTGAAAAATGCAGGGGCAACGTATAAGCGGGCAATGGTAATGTTATTTCACGATTTGATTCACAAAGAGATTGAATGTTATGTGGATGATATGATTGCCAAGTCGCGAACAGAAGAAGAACACCTGATTAACTTGAAGAAGTTGTTTGAAAGGTTGAGAAAGTTCCGTTTGAGGTTGAATCCAAACAAGTGCACTTTCGAGGTGCGTTCTGGAAAGCTGCTGGGTTTCATCGTAAGTGAAAAAGGGATTGAGGTCGATCCTGCCAAAGTGAAAGCAATACAAGACATGCCTGAGCCGAAAACAGAAAAAGAGGTTTGTGGTTTTCTAGGTAGATTGAACTACATTGCAAGGTTCATATCTCACCTAACAGCCACGTGTGAACCAATATTCAAACTGCTAAGAAAAGATCAAACGGTCAGGTGGAATGACGATTGCCAAGTGACATTCAATAAAATAAAAGAATACTTGCAGGAACCTCCAATTTTAATACCTCCGGTTCCAGGGAGACCTTTGATAATGTACTTGATAGTGCTTGAAGAGTCCATGGATTGTGTTCTTGGTCAACACGACGAGACAGGTAGGAAAGAGCATGCTATCTACTACCTGAGCAAAAAATTCACTGACTACGAGTCCCAATACTCAATGCTTGAGAAGACATGTTGTTCACTGGCATGGGCTGCTAAGCGACTGAGGCAGTATATGCTCACGCACACAACTTTGTTGATTTCCAAAATGGATCCAATCAAGTACATTTTCGAGAAACCAACACTGACAGGCAGAGTTGCACGGTGGCAAATGGTTTTGACAGAATATGATATCCAGTATACTTCTCAGAAAGCCATAAAAGGAAGTATCTTGTCAGACTATCTTGCGCAACAGCCGATTGATGATTACCAACCCATGAAATTTGATTTCCCTGATAAGGACATCATGTTTCTCAAAGTTAAAGACTGTGAGGAACCACTCCCGGAGGAGGGGCTAGACCCTGAATCCGAATGGAGTTTGATGTTTGATGGGGCCGTCAACATGAATGGATGCGGAGTTGGAGCAGTTCTTATCACGCCGGAGGGTGTTCATATGCCCTTCACTGCCCGAGTAACTTTTGGATGCACTAACAATGAAGCAGAATATGAAGCTTGTATAATGGGGATTGAGGAGGCGATTAATTTGCAAATTAAGACCCTCGATATCTTCGGTGATTCAACTTTGGTAATCAATCAAGTGAATGGGAACTGTTACACGCACCAGACACATCTGATTCCGTATAGAGATTATACGAGAAGACTGTTGACGTTTTTCACAACAGTAAAGCTGTATCATATTCCTCGAGATGAGAATAAGTTTGCTGATGCCTTGGCCACATTGTCTTCTATGATCAAAGAGCAAAAGTGGAACCATGTACCCAAGATTGATGTGTCTCGTCTTGACAGACCTGTATTTGTGCTTGCTGTTGATGCAACGTCCGATGACAAGCCATGGTTTCATGACATCAAGTGTTTTTTGAAAAGTCAGAAGTACCCGCCTGGGGCATCTACCAAAGATAAGAAGACTTTGAGGAGATTTTCTGATAGCTTCTTCCTGAACCAAGATGATGTGTTGTACAAACGGAATTTTGACATGGTTCTGCTCAGATGTGTGGATAGACACGAAGCAGGCCTGTTAATGCAAGAAGTGCATGAAGGCTCTTTCGGTACCCATGTCGGAGGACATGCAATGGTAAAGAAACAGTTGAGGTCGGGGTATTATTGGTTGACAATGGAGACAGATTATTGCAAGTACGCCCGCAAATGTCACAAGTGCCAGATTTATGCAGACAAAGTGCATGCGCCTCCGAATCCGTTGAGTGTCATGTCCTCTCCTTGGCCCTTTACAATGTGGGGCATTGATATGATCGAAAAAATTGAGCCTACTGCTTCAAACGGCCATCGTTTCATCTTGGTCGCCATAGATTATTTCACGAAGTGGGTTGAAGGAGCATCTTATGCCAACGTCACTAAGCAGGTGGTAGCTTTTCCTGAAACGGGATATCATTTGTCGATATGGAGTGCCCGAGAGAATTATTACTGATAATGGTTCTAATTTGAACAACAAAATGATGGTTGAGCTGTGCCGAGACTTCAAAATTGAACATCACAATTCTTCTCCGTATCGCCCGAAGATGAATGGCGTTGTTGAGGCGGCCAATAAGAATATTAAAAAGATTGTGCAGAAAATGGTTGTCACATATAAAGATTGGCATGAGATGCTATCGTTCGCCTTGCATGGGTACCGAACGTTAGTACGCACGTCTACTGGGGCAACACCATTCTCACTTGTGTATGGTATGGAGGCAGTCCTACCGGTTGAAGTTGAGATTCCATCCCTCAGAGTCATGATGGATGTCAAATTAGACGAAGCTGAATGGGTTCGCGCCAGGTTTAATCAGTTGAGCCTTATTGAAGAGAAACGACTGGCAGCTGTGTGTCATGGGCAGTTATACCAACGAAGGATGAAGCGGGCATTTGATCAGAATATGCGTCCTCGGGTTTACAAAGTCGGAGATGTGGTACTCAAAAGGATCCTTCCTCCTAGTACAGATCACAGGGGTAAAGGGACTCCCAACTATGAAGGTCCATTCGTGGTTAAAAAGGTCTTCTCGGGCGGAGCCTTATTGCTTACAACCATGGATGGCGAAGACTTTCCATCCCCTGTTAACTCAGACGCAGTCAAAAAATACTTCGCATAAATAGACCCGCTGGATAAAAAAAAAGAGAGAGTCCAGGCAAAAAAGGGCATCCCGGCGAACCATAAAAACAGAATAAAAAGGTTCGGGCAAAAATTAGGGATATAAATGAAAAAATTGTACACCCGGTAAGTTGAAAACCCGAAAGGGCAACTTAGGAAAAAAGGGGTATCCCGGTGGATTGAAAACCCTAAAGGGCGGTCCAAGCAAAAGAGGGATTTAAGCGAACGATTGCGGTCTGAGTTATTTGTACTCCATCACCGTTTCAGCAACTAACATTCCAAAGGATAGGAATCGGTCCAATCACTCCTCAGAAGGCAAGGTCAGGGAATTTTGAAGACATACTGGCTATAGAAGAATCGAAACTCAGTAGAATGCCGTTTTCACATTGCCATTAGGATAGTTTCTTTTCTCAATTTACAGCAATCTCCTCTTTCCAGGGTTTGCTTCCGAATGTATTTGCCGATTTCAGGCATTTTTCAATAAATTGAATTTCAGTCAAAAGCTTCTTATTTTGTTTTTACTGCTTTGTTTGCAAAACGTCCAAATTTTTGATAAAACATTGCATTTGAAAACATTGTGGCCTTACAATAACATGCGCAGAAAAACATTTAAAATCACTTTAAATGTTAAGTAATCCTGGATGGTGGATTCAAACCACGCAATATCCTGGGGCATGTGTGTGTATTCTTCTGCTTGCAGGTAACAGGTACAAGTGATTTCAGAGGTGAGAGCTATTTTCTTCCAGACAAGTGATCACTTATCCCTAGGCATGATGTTGGGGCAACCATATTCAGGAAAGGGTTTCCATGTCACCCTTTTGTTGTAACTTTTACTGATTGAGTCCACCGTTTGATCGGCGGCCGATTACAACAAGATGAGTTCAACGAGGCAAAGCTAATAAGGGATTGTTGGATCTTATTAAGTCGATTCTCCCATTCAGAACGTCCAACAGTTACAAGCTTTTCTGTGTCGATAACGGTTGCAAATTCCCCAGTAGAGTTGCTTCGCAGACCTCACAGTTAATGTTCAAGACTCAGTGAGTGTCCTGGAGTTTGAAGATGCCAAATATTCTCTAAAATCCTCTTGGGACGATTTCTTCAGATCAGCCGCATAATCTGGGGCAAAAGCGAGTTTGTGACCCTCCCAAGCATGGGGCATTGTGAAATCCCTTCGACAAGATGTGTTCCAGATCTATTATCTCCAGTAGAGTGACCTCTCAATTATTGTATTTGTAGCTCAAGTCTCGGCATTTGCTTAAGAGTTAAAGATGCTTGGTCTTCTGTAAAACCCTCTTAAGGGGCATCTCCAGCACAAGACGCTTTGAAGCGGTTTTCCCCAGCAGAGTTTGTTGTAAATTCATTATCCTCAGTGGAGTCGTCAAGCGGAAGGTTTGCCTAGCATGGGACATTGTGGCTCTTATTCTAAGTTCGACAGCTTTGCTCCCCAGCAGATTACCGTGCGTTTTCTTTGTGTTTTCCTAGAAGATCTCTAGGGACTCTTTCCTAGCATGTCGCAGCAGAATGTATTCTAACCAGGATTTGATTATCCCCGACGGAGTAGTTCCGGTCCCCAGCAAGATCGTGTCCCCGACGGTTTGTTCTCAGCAAGAAGGGACTATAAATTCATTTCTTAGCAACTAGGGCTAAATACGGTCGTATCCCCCACAGGGTTCAGCATTGAATCGTACCAGTAATAATCCCCAACTGAGTTTGTTTTTTCTCCCCGTAGATGTTTAGCAGATCAACAGAATCTCTTCCTCAGCAGAGTGTCAGTACATTCTTTCCCCAACCAAGTCGGAAAGTTGTCATTCCTCCAGCGGAGTTGCTATGATCAGAACTCATCCCCAGACAGATGAAATAATTCCTGGCAGAGTCATCACTTCCCCATATCTCAAAGTCCAATTTATTTTTGGCAAGCGTGGCAATTTGGAGTAGACGGATTGTTCAGTCATTCTCCGGCAGAGATATTATCCTTTCAGGAGCTTCTGAGGTCAAATCATTGATCATTGTTCCTCAGCAGAGTCAGCAGGGATGTCTGATATGTATGCAGAGCGTAATCCATTGTTGAATTTTTGCAAAAGTCCACCTGCAGTGTGGCCAATCAGTAGTCAACTGACTTCATCCAAAAGGCATCTTTCAAAAGTCCACCCGCAGCGTGGCCCGTCGGCATTTGTCCGGTTTTAGTCAAAAGACAAAGCAAAGTCCAACCGCAGATTGGCAAAAGTCCATCTTAGGGTGACAAATCAGCAAAGTCCAACCGCAGATTGACAAAAGTCCATCTTAGGGTGGTAAATCAACAAAGTCCAACCGTAGATTGGCAAAAGTCCATCTTAGGGTGGCAAATCAGCAAAGTCCAACCGCAGATTGGCAAAAGTCCATCTTAGGGTGGCAAATCAGCAAAGTCCAACCGCAGATTGGCAAAAGTCCATCTTAGGGTGGCAAAGCAGGGTAAAGTCCAACCGTAGATTGGCGAAAGTCCACCCGCAGTGTGGTCAGCCAGTAGTCGTCTGGCGTCGTTTAAAAGACATTCTTAAAGTCCACCCGCAGTGTGGCAAGTCAGTAGTCGTCTGACTCCATTTAAAAGACAGTTTCAAGACCAACCGCAGATTGGCGAAAGTCCACCCGCGGTGTGGCAAGCCAGTAGTCGTCTAGCGTCGTACAAAAGACGTTATTAAAGTCCACCCACAGCGTGGCAAGCCAGTAGTCGTATGGCATCGTACAAAAGACGTTCCTAAAGTCCACCCGTAGCGTGGCAAGCCAGTAGTCGTCTGGCGTCGGACAAAAGACGTTTTCCAAGTCCATCCGCAGTATGGCAAGCCAGTAGTCGTCTGGAGTCGTTCAAAAGACATCTCTCCAGTGTTATTCTCCTCATCAGAGTTTTATCCAAGCAGAGTTCATATCCCTTTTCTTCTTCTCCACGGAGTGCAAATTTTATGGTTATTCTTGGTATTCAATCTCTTCATACCTTGAACGTCTGAAAGCAACCGCTATCATCCATTCAGGTCTACAGTGATTAAATAGGGGCAGCTGTAATACCCCAAAATTTGCCCTCTCATCTTTCATATCATTTAGCATATACTTTCATTGCATTGCATTACATTCAAGTCATAGAAAGATAAAACATTCATCATTGGTTCAGCATAGGGCATGTGATCAATTGATTTCAGAGTATTGATCATCCAAAGCAAGAGAGCTAAAGCCAAGGGTCTCCCAACAAGCCTCGAGGGTCTCTTATATCAGATGACATCCCATTTGATCCCACAAGTCATTGGAAGATAGGAATTCATCAAGAAGTTGGATAGTTCATCATCTCCTAGCAAAAGCAGTCCAAATTAGGGTTTTGAGTTCAAGCAGTTTCCTAATGAAATTTTGGTTCAAAATTGATCTCAATGTCTTCTACATGATATCAAGTATCTAAGGATGGAAGATTGCCCATTGATTCATTTCAGAAGAGGTTCAATTTGTCAGTTGCTTGAGAATCAAGAAATCAGGAGAAAGTCAACTGTGCAAAGGAAAACGTCAACTCCTGACTTTTTGAGGCCAATTCATGTTCCACAAGTCCAATATGTTCATTGATGAAGATTTGATCAAGAAAATCCAAGAGGTCCATGGAAAAATCAAGAAATCACAAAACTGCCCAAAATAGAAACTTAAGGTTTCTAAAAATGGCAAGTTTGGACCATTTTGCACTCCAATTCAAAGCATCCTTTCTTCAGGATAAAGGATCCAAACTTCAGGCCTAAGTTGAGCCAATTAAAGATCACATTCCAAGCTTCAAATCCATACCAAGAACTCTTCCATTGGATCAAAATTGAGGGAGATATGATCAATCAAAGTTTGGTAAAATCAAGGCAAATTCCAGGTCATGACCAAGCAAAACTGGGCTGGCACGCAAGCATTTCATCAAACATGTGGTGTGCCAAATGTCAAGCTAGTTTTCTCCATCAAGAATGCTTCAAATGAAAAATTGTTGAACATCAAAGTTGTTCATCTCCATGTCCTCTTTAACTTTGATGTTGGACATTTTCTCATTTGAACAAGTTATGAAGGTCATATGAGACCTCAAACATGGTGGTCTCACTCTGAAACTTCCATAGGCCATGTTGCCATGCATGTCACAACTTGCCTCGCCCATGATGTTGTATTGTTTGCTTGTGTTTCAAGTCATTTTCCATCACTTTCCAAGCCTCTATTCAATTTGATACCAACACCAAACATGTTCTCTTATGTCTCCTCTTTCTAATGACACCAAAAACTCCTCATTCCATCCACCATACATAAAGAAATCCCTCTTCAAACTTTCACATTTTCACCAAATGGTTTTGATGCCAAAATAGAATGTGTTGCTTTGGTTCCTTGTTTGATTCACATAGGTACGCGCATGACTTTACACCAGTCATTTCTTTTCTTCTTTTGGACCAACACAACCATATGCAAGATATGTCAAGCCATGCTATCATGTACCATAATGGGAAATCAAGCTTATGGTACAAGTAACCATGCTGCAGCAACAACATACATCATCACCATCATTCCTTACCATGCTCACATACATAAACAACAACAACACTACACGAATTGGCTCTCCCTCTCATTTTCTGAACCTACTATCCTCACCCTCTCCTTGCTTCACACTACCACAATTAACCCAACCACAGTTCTAATTGTCAACTGAGACAGTTAGAATTTAAATCACCCTATAAATAGAAACCTCTAACTGTTTTTGCAACAAGACTTCATTTCTCATTCCCACATTCCAAAACACTCTATGAAATTCTCTCTGAACTCTCTCTCTCTCACTGCACGAATTCATCACTTTTCTTCCTCAATCTTCATCATCAAGCCACATTGAATCACTGAAGCATTGAAGAGTTCAAGCATCTTCGTTTTCAGATCTATCTCTTCTTCCAGATCAAGTTTCTATTAGCATTTATTTTGCTCAAGATCAAGCACAAGAAGCTCAGGATTCTCCTCCCTAGCCTATTTTTGATCTCAAGGTTCTTCAATTTTCAAGTTTCAGCTCACTTTTCCCTTGCTTGATTCACTGATTTTCAAGTTTGTTTCTATGGATTTTAGCTCAATAGGAACTCTGGTACTTCCGGCTAGTTGATAGGCATGTTAGATGCATAGTTGCAAAACCTAGGGCAAGATTCATCCCTTCGATTCTCTCTGATTGTGTGTTGTTTATGAAAAATAATTGTGGATCCATGTTCCTTATGAGCTCAGCTTTTGTTTGATGTATATTTTATGCATTTCTGGAGTATGTGATCATTTACAGGTGACGGAGATGGCCAGAGAAGATGATCGGAGGTCCTTCTCCGGCCGGTGAGGATTTGCTAGGGTTTTAGAACCAGAACATAACACAATCGTTAGATCTTAATCATCCTAGGGCTAGAAACTTTCCAGCACATTAATGATCCACGCTCTCCTCACATGCCTCTCTCTCTCTGAATGTTGACTTTGACTCATCTTGTGTGTGCGCGTTCATCATTATTACCATGTGCATGACTTCTGATTCATTGGATCTGATTACTTTGATGATTGATTGTGATTGACTGCATCGTGTGGCTGTGAACGAGTCAACTATTGACTGAGTATCCACCATAATTCCATACACACACGTGTTTATTGGACTGGACTATAATTGCTTTTCACACACCCTATTTGTGAGCCCAATGCGCATTTTAACATGATAATTACTTTTCATACACCCCTGCTTTATTTCATTTCACATTTTATTTTTATTTTCATACATGTTTCATTTTCTATTTTTAAAAATACCAAAACCTTTACAAAAAACCTAAATAAATTCATACCTCATCTTGACACATTTAAATAATTTTCCATTACTTTTAATTCTGTTTTTAATACTTTTTTCTCATATTTTTATAATTTCCTTTTTTTTTTTTTTCTCAAAGTGTTTCTTCCTAGATACCTCAACTTTAGCTAATTGTTTTGAATAGCTCCAAAACTATTTTTCATTCATTATTTTTGTCATAATTAGGTAACATCATAAAGCATATAAAACATTTTTCTCATATTTTTAAAGTCATTTATCATGCATTTTGATGATCATCTTTGTGCATTCCTTTGCCTTGCTTTAATGTGACTTTGATGATTTGTTTGAGCATGTTTATTTTTGAATTTTGCCTTGAGCTTTTGACACTTGTTTTGCTTCTGACTTAGATGCTTTTTGATTTAATTTCATAATTTTTACAAATTCATTTCTATCTTTGCCTTGCTTGATGTTATAGGTGACATTTTGTGGCTCTTTCTTAACTTCTAAACTTTGTTTGATTAGGAGGCACTTGTGCCATTTTATTAGGACTTGTGTGATCATTTTATAGGTCATTTCTTAGATATTATAGTTCATCCATGTTAGATTATAGGTCATTTGTCTTCAAGTTTTGGTTCATAAATGTTTGGTGCTTATGTGAACTAAATTTGACCTAATTGTGTGCATCTTCTTCGATGTGCCTTAACATGTTTTGTGTGCATCTTTGTGACACCATTATTGCATTCTAATATGATCAAGCATACCATAGATTACTGACTTGCATCCATTATTATTCATGTTCATGTTTCATCCTTCATTCATAAATTGCATTACAAGTATGCCATCTTATGTGAACTTGAACAATGTTGGAACATCTTTTCATCTTGTCTTTATCTTCTTAGATCATTGCACTCATGCTTTGTATGTTCATCCATATACATTCATATGCACTCTAATATGTCATTCACTTCTGACTTTGACATTTCTTCATGCATTCATTCATATTTGTATGCCATATACATTCATACTTCATCTTTGCTTCATAACTTGAACTTGTATGAATCTTTGGCACCTTTCTTGACATAGTTTGATCCCATTAGGTATCATAACCCTATTATAATACCTTTAGACATAGCTACTGACTTTATAAGTCGTTGAACACTTAGGGTCCTTTCCTTTTAGGTTTAGGCTTTGTTTGATTCTTAAGTTCATTTCATAAGTAGTTTGATGCTTAATTGTCTTCCTTCTTTCACTTATGCTTTCTTATTTCATTATTGAACTAACCTTTGCTTGTAGGGGCTAATGGTAAGTTGAGTGTGTGGATATGCTTCCACACACACCTTCTTCCCTCATCTTTTAATGTTTTCTCTTTTGTGTTTGTGCAAAGCATTTCAATGCTTTCTTTGTTCAACTTCTTTCTTCTCCCTCTTGGTTCATAACTCATCTTCTATCTTAGAAGTGAGTTATGTTACCTCTTCTTCTCTCTTCTTTTAGACTTAGGTTTCTAAATCACACTAAACCATTAGGAACATCCAAGCATGATAACATTAGGGTGAGTCTTAGTCCCCTTTAGTCTTTACCTTTGTTTCTTTTGAGTCTCTCCTTTCTCATCTCAAAACAAATTCAAAACACCTAATAAAGGTTGAAACATCTTCATGTGTCATGAGCCTTATTCCATGGGGGGGCTTGCATACATTCCATCTTGGAATATGTTGTAGGTTTTCTAGCATGATGTATAAGTCTTAACATGCAATGATTTCACAAACAAACTCAAAAACACTTCTTCATAAGAAAAACAACAAAAACATTTAATAAAGGGAATAGGCTAGTGTACTCAAGCCTTTAACTTTGGAAGTAAGTTTGAGGATCTTCTTCATACTTAGTGTACTTCATCATCATTTCATTTTGGAATGATGTATGAAATGCACATTCCATTGAAAAGGACTTAGGTACACTCTCCTATGCAAAACACTTCAAATAATAAAAAACTTCAAAAAAACTTCAAACAAACAAAAACGTCTTTCCTTCGGGAATTCTCTTCTCATCTCACTCACTCTCAACGTACGAACGTGTTTCTCCTCGTTCTCTTGCAATACAGTAACGCACTCGATTCAGCGAGCCTACAACACCTGAGTTGGAACGTTAGTCGTTCCTTAAAAAACACAAACAATTTTCCCTTAGTCAGGGGAACTACGTCGCTCTGATTCTCATGTTCCCGATGAGATACATAGGCAGTGGGGTAGGGCCCATTCGAGCACTTCTTTTATTTTCCCTACATTTGTTTCTCGTTCTCTTAGTTCCTTTTCGTTTATCACCCTTTGAGCAGTACTTCAAGCGTGAATCCCGTCGAGTACGACGGACGTGAAGGGGTGCGATAACCTTCCCTTCACGTAACCGACTCCCTTACCCGTTCTCTTTGGTTCGCGAGACCTCGTTATTTCCTTTCTCCCAGGTTTGTGCAGCATTACCCTTCCCTTTCTTTGGGATAAAAGTGCCTGGCTGGCGACTCTCTTTCTTTCTTCCGCGCCACTTTCACGTTTGTACCTGGATGAAAATCCCGGGAGCGACAAGGGGTTGGCTAAAATTTCTCAAAGTCTCGGACCACATCCAAATCATCCTCTGCGTTAGGGTCTAGCCCTTTCATGAGGATACCTTTGGAAGTATCTATTCTGAGTGTGGCATCAATGAATTGTTGGGGATGTCGCATCCCCCCCAAAAACATTTCTGTTCTACGTCCTAATCTAGGGTTATACTCCAAGCTTGGGCTTTAGCTTCACACATTATCTGCCCTAATCGAATGCATGATGACAAAAATAAAAATAAATATTATAGACAAATATAATAAATAAAACAAATTAAAACATAAAATAAATCATAATAATAATAAAAAATTAAAAACAATAAACACCCAAAACAAACAAGGACCCTAAAACCTAAGGTTAGGAGAGACTCTCTTTAGGGAGACTCCCCAGCAGAGTCGCCAGCTGTCGCGGCCGGCAAAAATATCGAGTCGCCATCATATTTTTTAAGGGAAATAAATGATAAACCTAAGATCCTAATCCCAAGGGCAGAGATTCCTAAGGTTCGGGAGTCGGTTAAGTGAGGGGAAGGTGTTAGGCACCCCTCACTTCCATTGTACTCAATGGGTTCCTCCTTAAATTTTAGGGTATGTTTGTTTGTCGTATAACTACTTATATATTTACAAAAATCCTAAGTTTTTTATTATTGTACTCGCTAGGGTTTATAACCCTATGCCTACGTACCTTCAATTTTGAAGGATCAGAGTAACCGTAGTTCACCTCCCCTATTCCTACTCCCTAATCCTATTCCCACTTCTAATCCTAAACCCAATCCACTATTAATACTCTTAGATAAAGAGTTCTATCCCTTAATCTGTTGTTTATACTCCTAGATAAGGAGTTCTATCCCTTAATCTATTATTTATACTCTTAGATAAGGAGTTCTATCCCTTATCCATTATTTATACTCTCGGATGGAGAGTTTTATCCCTTTATCCATTGTTTATACTCTCGAATGGAGATTTCTATCCCTTATCCATTGTTTATACTCTCGGATGGAGAGTTCTATCTCTTAATCCCTTATCCCTTGGCCTTTATTTATACTCTTGGAACCTAAGAGTTTTATCCCTATATCCCATCCTTTATTTAGGCTATCGGACCAAGAGCTTTATCCCTTGTTTAAATCTTTAAAATCCCTCTTGTATCCCTTAAGAGTACCCCATTTATTTTAACATTAAATCCCCAAACATTCCACATAATTTAGTAACTTTTACAAATAAATCCAAAAACCCCCTCACGCCAAAATAGCAAAATTAAGCCCTAAATTATTCCCATTCAAAAAATGTAATTTCTAAAATTTCAACATTCCCAAAAATTTATTCCCAAAAATTAAATCGATATAATCCCAAAATAAATGAATTTTCAATCCTATTTTTTTATAAAGTATAAACCCAAACACTTTTAAATATGCCCACTAAAACCCAACCCAAAAATCATCTCTAAAACCTAATAAAACTCCTAAACAAAATTAAATCCCCAAATCCCCACATAAATTATTTTAGATATATAAACTATTTATCATGACCCTAAATGAAAACCCAATTAAACAATTAAATTACATTATTAATTAAAAAAACCTAGATAAAATTTAGCCTAATTAAACAACTAAATTAAGTTATTAATTTAATTGATAAAAAAACTCTAATAAAACCCTAATTAAATAATTAAATTAAATTATTAATTTAATTGTATAAAAAAATCCAAATAAATACTTAAATTAACCTAATTAAACAATTAAATTAAGTTATTAATTTAATTGATTAACCCTAAAACCCTAATTAAAATACCTAAGCTCAAATATTAATTAAATTATGTTAACAATTTAATTAAATAAGAAAACCAACTAGGGGGTGCACTTTCTGTTAAAGAAAATCTACTGGGCCTCTGGGGGTGTTAATAGTAATCAGGGCGCAAGACCCAATTACTAAAACCCAGCCATGCCAAAAAAGAAAAAAAAAGTTCATGGTGGGAGAGTTTGACTGTTGACCCTCTCCGCATCACATGATCCTGATCTTAAGGCTTCAAACGTCCCTGATCTCGTCCCTAGATCTCATTGACCGGTCAAAGTATTCAAAATGGATGGCTACGATATGCAGTCCACGGTGAGGATGCACGCATGGGATTACCCGGTGACCCTCCCAGTCAACTCATCCAAGCGCAGATAATACGCCACTTGGCGTCCATCAGACCATACGCGGAGAGGGTATAAAACCTCATTTCCCTTCAGACCCCCCCCCATTCTCTCTCTTCACTCACTCTCTCTCTCTCTCTATTCCTCATTCTCTCTCTCCTCTCTCTAAACACCCGTCGTCGGTGAGCCTTTCGGCCACCGCGCGCAACCCCCAACCCCCCTCAATTCCAGATTTCCAGTTGGTATTCAACCGGAATCTTCAAAGCCACACGAACCCTAACCCCCCCCCCAACGAAGAACCTTAGACCCATTCCACCCAGAATCATCCAGTTCCTCAGGGTTCAAGATGAACCCTAAGAACCCTAGGGTTCTTGGGAAGAACCCTAACCCTACCTTCAATCCAAAACCCATAAAACCCTCAGAACACCAAGAACCCTAGTTGGGTTCTACGAACCCTAACACTCGACGATGAACCCTAGGGTTCTTAGCTACGAACCTTAACCCCATATATGAACCCTAACCCTATTAAATTCCCAGAAAACCCCAGAACACGCAAACACTCAACAATCCAAAGCTAAGTATTTTTTATTTACCTTCCTTGCAGTGATACTGGTAGTAATTTGTCCTATTGTCTTTATTTATCCCTTCTTCTAATCTCTCTTTTCCTTTTTTGCAGGTACGTCAAGGAATTCGCAGATTCGTCTTCTCTGGGTTAATCCGTCTCTCTGCGCCCCCCATCCAACCCCTTTTTTTTTAATCCTCTTAGGTTTATATAGAGTTAGGAATTAGATTTTAGAATTAAATTAGGTCGATTTTGGTTTAGGAAGTTTAGAATCTGATTTGATTCATGTATTATAATTAGAATTAGGGTTCTATTTTGTAATTTTAGGTTTTTTTTATTTGATTGTAATATGGTTTGATTGAAAAATTAATGAGAATGATTCTTTTGCGTTTCCAATCTCTGAGCGCAGATTTAGGGTTTGATTTTGGAGAAGAAGATGATACTCGGTCAACGATTTTGACCAAAATAAATAAAATAAATAATAATTATTAATAATATGTTTTTAACCCTATTTATAAATAAATAACATAATAATAATAAAAACAATAACCATAATAACAAAGCAACCGGTCCCTCTCCCAATTAACTTGAATATCACTAAAACTTTAATAAATGATAAAAAAAGCTAATTACTAATAATAAACTTTAATAATTCTAATAACATATAATTAATCTTAATTAAAATACTAATAATTATAAATACTATTATTAATAACAATACAAAACCTATTAAACCAACTTTAACGTAATCATTAGATTGTTATCATTTTAAATAAAGACTGTAAATAATAATGTACAAATAATCTTCTAAAACTACTTTGGGGCTTATAAAAATAATCTGAAGACCCCTGACCCCCTTCCAAATTTGACAATAAAATCTGGTTAGAATAAAAAGAGCAAATAACTAAAAGATAAATCCTAATATGAAATAGGCCCAAAAATAAATATTAATCCCAATAACCTTAAAATAAATTAACCCCCAAAAAATACAAAACAAAAACCTAAAAACCAAAGTCCCACAACAGAACTGAAATGGGCCTAACATTACAGAGGAGCCCACTAACATCTAACTGACACCCCAGGCAGCAAAAAACATATAAAAAAATCCAAAAATAGTAACAAATCCCTGGTCAAAATTTAGGGTACTACATACAGGATGTGTACCTAAAACTTTGGTCCAACCTGTGAAAACATGCGAATAACACAGACATGTTTGACGGGTCAGACCTGTTTTGTCACTCATAATATAATTTTTATATTGAAAGTGCAACTGCTTACTAGCAACTTGTGTAATCCGTTGTTAAAATCTTTGATTTGTAATTATCAAACTAAGAGAGTTGTTCTCTTGAAATCATTTAAAATATAGATTTTGAATTGAACTTGGAATAAAATCTTAGTGTAAGAGGTTTTGGGTTGAACATGTAATTAAAACTTAAATGATTGCAAAAGTTTCAAGGTGGTGGGTATGTAGCTTTAACCAAACCATGATAAATCCAGTGTATTATTTTTTTATCCCTTAACTTTTTTATTTTTGTGTATCTTATTTATGTTATCTTCTTCATCTAATCTCTTTTTTAAAAATCTTTTAAAATCTCGTTTTATTTAATCGAATTTTGAAAATAATAGTTTAGTAAAAGTCAATTATTGGAAAGGGGAAAAATAGTTAGCTGGTGTAAGTTATTGAAAATAATGTATTATGTATTAAGAATATAATATAATTCAAGTCACTGTAATTGGTTGTAGTTTTATGTCAACGGGTTACTCCAGATTTTAAGACAATAGCTAAATGCAACCGGTTGACATAATATGTTAATCGTTTACATCTAAAAGTTTTTTGAGAAAAGTTTGATAATTGTACCTCATCTTATGTAGTTGTCTATATACCTTTTGCGTATTTCGTTAATGAATATGTTCTGGACTGGGCCGAGGTCTGCTCCTCAGTCGAGCAGGCCTAACCCACACGTCCTGGGATGGCCCAACAAGGGCCTTGTAGCACGACCAATGTCGGGCATTTGCCCTTCCTCCACATTGTCGGGCACACGCATGGTATAGAGCGTCGGGCAGGGCGCCAAGCCTCCCCGACCTCGATCCTCCCCGACACTCAGGTTCTCCTCTCCCGAGGAGCCTTCTCCTCCTGCACATAAGATCCTCCCCGCGAGGACACGTCTCTCCCCGACACGCAAGACTCCTCCCCGCGAGGGCACGTTCTCATGTAACCGCCCACTCCCGATGGAATCGGTCTGCCCTAATTTCGGATATCTAGGAACGGTTACCCCAGGGAGAAGACCACGTGCTAGTCTTCACTACGCCACGTAAGCCCTGACAATTACTTGGATTGGGCCTGGCAATCCAGCCCAATGCAAGTAACTGTTGGCCCCGCGCTGGGGGCTCTTTATACTCACACTTTCTTACTCTAACCTTGTACTTGCTATTATTCTCTGACCATTACCTTACTTGAGCGTCGGAGTACCTTGCAGGTACACCCCCCCCCCCCCCCCCCCCCCGACCGTCTTTCAACCTCACCGGAGCTGAAGCCCAGACGACGTTGTTGGCCACCAGATACTGTCTGATCCAGGTACAATCAGTGGCGCCGTCAGTGGGAACCCTTGCTTCCCCGTTTTTCCTCCGTTAAACCAAAGCAATCCTCTCATTCATCACCAGCATGGCCACTCCATCCGCTACCAAAGCTCTGGAGACCGTCCTCGCACAACTCGAGAACGGAAACTACAACGAGGACGTCGCTATCCTCAACGGCGATGAAGGCGACGTAAGAGACGGGCAGACCGCCTCCCCGGACTCCCTAGACGTGGCTTACAACGCCACCCACCAAGACGATCAGCAAGCCATCTTCCAGCCAGTTGCTCCTCCGCCCAATGCAGATTCGAGCACCGTGGCCTTATTTGCCCTTATCAATCAGACCAATCAGTTGATCGCACACTAGAACACCAGAATTGAAGCACTGGAGAAAGGGCGGGCACGGCGATCTACCTCGCGAAGACATCGTCGTCCACCGTCACCTCGCCGTTCTCCTTCCCCGCGAAGGACCCCTTCAGAAGAATCTCGAACCCCCTCCCCGGTGCGCGGGGGCCTCCGGCCACGTCTGGAGCGCCCCCAGCCAGTGATCTCCCAGAAGCGCCATCGCTCCCCGCCTCGGAAGGAACCCCGGCCCTCCGCAGCTACCAAGAAGTCCAAACCCACCGAGGAGAGACCGAGGAACCATTCGAGGAATTCCCCTCCACGGCATCAGTGATCCCCTTCGAGGTCCCCGACAGGAAGTGACGACGACGACCAGAGGACCCCTCTATCGTGGGAGATCATGAACGCCCCAATTCCTACCGGCAAGGCCCCCACCACAGGGGACCTACGACGGATTGACCGACCCCGGAGATCACGTCAAAAGTTTCGAGGCCATGCTCGACTTCAGGAACGTCAGGGGAGCCATCAAGTGCAGGCTTTTCCCCACCACCTTACGGAAGGGCGCCATGACTTGGTACAAGGTCCTGACACCTGGGTCGATCACATCCTGGAAGCAACTTAGACAACGCTTCACCAAACACTTTACTGCATCTCGTCGACACCCGAAGACGGAAGCTGCCCTTGAAAGCATCTTCCAGGGGAAGAACGAATCTCTCTGGAACTACATCGAGAGATTCAACAGAGAAGCTGTCGAGGTCCATACGACCGACGACATGAAGAAGTACTTAATCCTCCATGGACTACGTTTTGGACCCGATTTTTCCAAGTCCGTGGGCCTCCGCAGACCCCTCCATCTCGAGGACCTCCTCCAATGAGCTCAGTCGTATATCGAGCTCGAGGAGTCCGAGGCAGCGCAGATCGCCCTTGAGTCGAGGCGCAAAGAAGGCCCCCGTGGCCACAAAGATGAAGACTCTCCTCCCCGGCGAGGAGGAGAAAGAAAGAAATAAAATCGCCCCCGTGATCCTCATGAACCGCACGGACCAGCTGGCGGGTTCACGGAGTACACCCCACTCAATGCTCCCCGCGCGCGTATCGTCTCTGAGTGCCAGAACTCAGAATTTATGAAAGGAGGAGTCCGCTTTCCGAAGCCCACTGCCCCTAAACCAAACGTTGACAAGTCAAAATATTGTAGGTTCCACCGGAGCCACGGGCATGTCACCGAAGACTGCATCCATCTCAAAGATGCGATTGAAATTCTGATCAAGGAAGAGCACTTAAAGAAGTACGCCCAGAAGAACGATGCTCCTCGCCCCAGCTCACGGGAAGCCCAGAACGTCGAGGAGGCAACACGTCCTCCCGACGAGAGTCAGCTTCAGGTCGCCCTCAGCGTAACCCGACCCGAAGACTTCTTCGTCCCCGTAATCATTGAGGGCAAAGAAGCATTTCGTAACATGTGGGCGACCTTCCCCCACGAGGACCCCGTCTCTGCCCGTAGCACCTGGGAAGGCTTCCCCAAAACAATGGTCATCTCCGGGGGTGGTTATGAAAAGCTTTCCGTCGGGTCGATCAAACGGAAATTTGACAAACTGGAGTCCGCGACATCGGCGAAGACCACTACTCTCGAGAAGGTGCAAGGAAGATCAAACCCTATCACTTTCTACCTCGAAGAGCTCCCCGGCGGAGCGCCCAACACCACTATCCCCCTCCTGGTCAGGGCCCAGATGGCGAATTTTGATGTCCGAAGGATTCTCGTCGACCAGGGGAGTTAGGTCGACATCATGTATGCCCATCTGTTCGGGACCCTTCAACTCGACGAGAGACATCTGACCCCATACGTTGGTTCAGACGTGCATGGATTCAACGGAACCACCACCAGACCATGGGGTTACGTTGAGCTGATGGTCACGTTCGGGGCCGAAGACACTGCCCGACAGGTGAAGATCCGATTCCTGGTGGTCGAATGTCCATCCTTCTACAACTGCATCCTCGGGAGGACCACCCTGGCCGAACTCACCGCAGTGTCGTCAACGGTGCACCTCAAGATGAAATACTACACGACCAGGGGACGTGTAGTTACGATGCACGGGGACATAGACGCGGCCAGGAGGTGCTTCGACGCTGCGATCAAAGGCATGAGTTCCATCGGCACCAAGCCCAAGACCGGAGCAAGGCCTTCCACGGACTTCGTGCAGAGACCTCTCCCGCCCGTCAACGTGGTTGACCTCGACAGCAGGTTCATGGACGAGCACGAAGAGGACAGAGCAGAGGACCTCAACCCCCAGGCGCAAAATAACCGGCGGCCTCTCCACCCAACGCGCCCCTTCCCCGACGGAGACTTTGAGCTCGTTGCCCTCGGGGACGACCCATACCGCAACATGAAGATTGGCACCGGGATCCTCGACCTGGCGAAGGAGCAGCTGAAGACATGTCTCCGGGAAAACGCTGATCTGTTCGCGTGGAGCGCCTCCGAGATGCCTGGCCTTGACCCCGACGTGGCTTGCCATCAGCTCGCAGTAGATCCGGTCGCTAGGGCCATAGCTCAACGTAGGCGTAAGCAGTCCCCCGAAAAAGCGGAGGCTGCTGAAAAAGCTGTAAATGACCTCCTAGAGGCAAATTTTATTTCGGAGGCCAGGTACACAACCTGGCTGTCCAATGTTGTACTTGTTAAAAAGAATAATGGAAAATGGAGGATGTGCGTTGATTATACTGATCTTAACCGGGCTTGCCCGAAAGACTGCTATCCCTTGCCTAACATCGACCAACTGGTCGACAATTCTGCAGGTTAAAAACTATTATCCTTCATGGACGCTTACTCGAGATACAACCAAATTCCCATGGACAAGGTCGACAAACAACACACGGCTTTCATGACCGCGTCGGGCAACTACTATTATAACGTGATGCCCTTCGGTCTGAAGAACGTCGGTGCGACCTACCAACGGATGATGAATAAGGTTTTTCGGGCTGAAATCGGCGACATGCTCGAGGTCTACATGGACGACATGATCGTCAAATCAGCGGAAGAAGTCGACCACGCCACGCATCTCAAGAAGGTGTTTGACACGGCGAGGAAATGCCGCATGAGGTTCAATCCCGACAAATGCACCTTCGGCGTTCAGGCAGGTAAGTTCCTCGGCTTCTACCTCACAGAGTGAGGAATCGAAGCCAACCCCGACAAGTGTAGGACCTTTTCCGAGATCCCTACTCCGGACTCGAAGAAGTCGATACAATCGTTGAACGGGATGCTCACCGCTCTCTCCCGCTTCGTCGCCAAGTCTGCACAGTATGCACTCCCATTTTTCAATCTTCTTTGACAAAAAGCAGAGTTTGAGTGGAGCGAAGAATGCGAGCAGACGCTCCTCCACCTAAAACAAGTCCTATCGCAACCCCCGGTCCTCTCACGGCCTGAGGGCGGGGAGACACTTTTCTTGTATCTTGCAATCACGAGTGAAGCAGTCAGCGCCGTCCTCATTCGGGAAACCCCGGACGGGCAGAAGCCAATTTACTTCACGAGCAAAGCCCTCCAAGGCCCCGAGCTCGGGTATCAGCAGATAGAGAAGGTCGCCCTGGCCCTCGTTACCACGGCCAGGAGGCTACACCACTACTTCCTTGCCCACACCGTTGTCGTAAGGACCGAACAGCCTATAAGGCAGCTCCTTGGACGACCGGACATGGCGGGGAGGATGCTCAGGTGGTCGCTCGAACTCGTCGAGTTTGACATCCAATACAAAGGGAGGAAAGCCCTGAAGTATCAGGTATTGGCCGACTTTGTAGCGGAGATGACCGTCCCGAAACCTTCGACCAACGGATCCCAGAAATGGACGATCTATGTCGAAGAAGCATCCAGCCCGAAGGGAAACGGGGCGGGCATCATCCTCGAAAACGAGGAAGGCATCCTGATCGAGGTATCCCTCGAACTATCCTTCCCGACGTCGAACAACTAAGCGGAGTACGAGGCCTTCCTCGCAGGACTTCGGCTGGCCGAGGACCTCGGAGCCAAGGAGGTCAAACTCTTCACCGACTCCCAGCTCATGGCCTCGCAAGTCTGAGGAGAGTACCAGGCCAAGAACGACAGCCTCATAGAATACTTGGCCTTGGTGAAAGAAAAGATGAAAAAATTCACCTCCGCGGAAGTAACTTACATCCCCCGCGAGCACAATGCCCGAGCAGATGTCTTGTCCAAATTGGCAAGCACAAAGAAGAAAGGCGGGAACAAATCCATCATACAAGAAGTGATTTCCCGGCCGAGCATCGACAAACCCGCTTCAGTGGCGGACGTGAACGCCATTGGTGATAGCAATTGTTGGATGACCCCCGTGTACGAGTACCTCACGACGGGCAAACTGCCCAAAAATCCCAAGGAAGCCGGAATGGTCAAGCGGCGGGCATGCTCGTACACGATCGTCGGGGACAAGCTATACCGGCGAGGGTTCTCTATCCCCCTCCTCAGATGCGTCAAGGAGACCAAGGTCCCCGACATCCCCCAATAAATCCACGAAGGAATCAATGCACAGCACCTCGGCGAACGATCGTTAGCCCGTAAAGCGCTTCGAGCAGGGTACTACTGGCCCACCATGCAGCAGGACGCCAAGGAACACATCAAGAAGTGCGATAGATTCCAACGACACGGGGACATGCACCTTGCACCTCCTAGCAAGCTTAAAACACTGTCCTCCCCGTGGTCGTTTGTGTGGTGGGGGATGGATATCCTCGGGCCTTTCATCCAGGGGTCATATCAAAACAAATACCTCATCGTCGGGGTGGACTACTTCACGAAGTGGATTGAGGCGGAAGCATTGGCCAAAATCACGGCCTTCAACATACTGCGTGTTTACAAAAGGAACGTCCTCGCCCGATTCGGCGTGCCTCAAGCTATTGTCACCGACAACGGAACACAGTTCACCGACAAGAACTTCCAAGACTTCGTCTCCAAACTAGGCACAAAGCAGCACTTCAAGTCGGTCGAGCACCCTTAAACGAACGGACAGGCTGAGGCGGCGAACAGAGTGATCCTACGAGGACTTAAACGTCGACTAGGCGACGCCAAAGAATGGTGGGTCGAGGAGCTACACAGCATCCTTTGGGCCTACCGAACGACCCCACATTCCACAACCGGGGAGACCCCCTTCCGCCTGACATACGGAACGGAAGCGGTGATCCCCGTGGAAATCAGGGAACCCTCGAGGAGGACAGAATCCCTCCTCGACGGGGACACGAACGACGAAGCCCTTAAGGAAGAACTCGATTTCGTCGAGGAGACGCGTTCGGGCACTTCTCTCCGAGAAGCTTCACTTAAGCAGAAAATAACACTACGTTATAACGACAAAGTTATCAAACGTGATTTTCAGGTGGGCACCCTCGTCCTACGAAAGAACCAGAAAGACTCGCGAGAAGGCAAACTCGCAGCGAACTGGGAGGGCCCGTACCGCGTCTGCGCGAAAACGGGGACAGGCGCCTACTTCCTCGAAAATCTGCACGGGGAAGAACATGCTCAACCATGGAATGCTGAGAAGCTCAAACAATACTACAGTTAAGCACTGCCCGCGACTCACTAGCACCGCGATTACGGGGACGCACTAAGGTACGAGCGCGACACCCCTATACCGAACACGATGATCAGAGACCGCGTTGTGTGTGCGCAAGGACCTTTGATCCGACGGGGATACCTCGATCGAGCTCCGCCGTCATTGTACCGATTAGGCAGAACACCCAGCTCGCGATGGGAACTTCACGCCACGAAGCTAAGACCTCGACCGAGCTCTTAGCCTCGTTGAAGGTCAGAATACGCCTCCGACCACCCGACCGGCTCTCCACGCGGTCAGGGACAATCAAGGTCGAGCAAATCCCAAAGTCTTTATTACTTAGACAAAAAACAAAGTATAGCAAATGCATTAACATCACACACAATTAAAACCGTACAAACAGCACACGAGCAGATAAGCAAAAATACTTTGAAGCGAACAAAAGCCCATTGTACAGGTATTACAAACAAATGTCAAAAAAGCCCCTGGCGCGCAGGCCGGGCAGAAATATAATAAATAAAAATGGCTCGCAGGCCGAACAGAACGGGGAAGAAAAGTCTACTCAGCGACAGTCCCTTCGGACTGCTCGGGTTCATAAACCTCATCGACTCGCATCGGCTGCACGATCTGACTGTCGATCACCTCGTAGTCGGGGTCGATCCCCTCGGTCGAAAGGTCGGGGTTGAGGACCCGAAGCTGCTCCACGGCGTTCTTGAAACCTATGCCAGCTACCGCGAGGTTGTCTTCCTCGGCTTCCCAGAGCTTCGCTATCAATGCTGCTCGCGAAGTCAGCAACCTGTCTTCCTCGGTTTCCTCGTCAGCTGGGTGGGAAACCTCCTCCAACTCGGCGTTCCTCGCCAAGAGACGATCCCTCTCCTCTTCAACACCGACGAGAAGTTTTCGCTCCTTCTCAGCACTCTTCAACTTTTCCTCCAATCTCTATTGAAGCTCGACCTGAGCCTGGTTTTGGCTTTTGCAGTCAGCCAGTTCTTTGCCCACCCTCTCCATTTTGGCTGAGATGGACTGGAAACTCTCTCACAACTTGTTCAGCTCGCTTTCAGGGCACGCCTCATCGTTCAGAACCAGTGCAGCCGTACAGACCCGCATCACGGCGGACACATCATCCACCAGCGCCCTCCTCTGAGAGACCTTGTCGATGCCTAAGATGGCCTGAGCTTTGAGGGTACCCACGCACAAGGAGTTGTTCCCCGTGAAAAAGTTAGGCCTCGAGTGACAAGGCGGGAGCACAAATTTCACAGCAGGAGGATTCTCGTTCTCAGTAAGATCGATCTCCACTGTATCCGAAACCCGCCGCCTCTTCGGGGACTTCGGGGACTCCTGAGAGCTGGGAGAATCATTGTCCTAGTGGGAACCAGAGGAACCCCCGACAGTCTGAGGGAGAACGGGGATCTGTGCTCGGAGCTGTTCGACACGACTCTTGCCTCCTTTCTTCGCAGCACGGGTAACCTTCAGCTTTTTGAAGCGCTCCTCAGCATTCGACATCTTTCCTGCGAAAAGAAAATAAACATGTCAGTAAATCGGAGGTCAATATACGAAGAAAAAGTAAGTCGAAGAGGATGGCACCAACTAGTAGCTCGAGAGCATCCTCATCTGAGAATGTCTCGAGGAGGGCCCTCATATTGATCAGGCGACATTTCGTCAACACCTGCCTGTCGTCCCCCCGGACGAACTCCCCGTCCATCGTCACGAACTTGCCCCTATTAAAAATGTTGACAAACGCTACTATCTGCTCGTAGGCCAAGCGATCCCCCTTGTTGAGACGGCTAGGCCTGACTTTGTAGCTGTCTGTTCCGTACTTGAAGTGTTCTTCAGTCCAGAACAACGGAAACCTGGGCACGAGGGCCTCCTCTCGCCGCCCATCTAACTCCTCGACAACCCGATGGTACACTGTGTTTACGGCCTTATGTTCGACCGGCCTCACGAGGTAGTACCGGTACTTGAAGTCTCGCACGGAGTCCATGTAAGTGTGAAACAGGCTGCTCACCTGTTTGAAGGACACCCAACCGTGCCTACCGTCGACGACCTGTCGCTGAAGGTGGAAATGCAGAAAAACAAGGGCACGGTCGCCCCGATCTGTAGATATTTGCACACTAGCTCGAAGGCCCTAATGAAAGCAAGAGAGTTGGGGTGGAGCTGGGAAGGGGCCAAATGCAGCCAGGTAAATACGGTCTGCTGGAAATCCGTAAAAGGTAGACGCCACCCCGCCTCGTCGAACATAAACTCATAGACGGGAAACCGCATCCCGCTGTACGCCGAGCAGATCCGATGATGTGCCTTCGGCCTGAACATGTTCCATGACTTCGATGAGCCCACCAGACGGTGCTCGACGGTGCAGAAGATGTCGTCCTCGTCCCCATCGACGAACAGAGACATCATGTTTACTCTCGCAGGCCCATACGTCGGGCGATCTCTCCCCGCCGCTGGTTGTCTCTGCCATAGGGGAATCGGGCCCGTCGTAAATATCCAAAGATCCCTCGGCCACTGGCAACACATCCATTTACCTGAAAAGCAGAAGGAAATGGTGAATTCGATGACCCGTATCAAATCCACCCCTTCACCGTTGATCAAGTGAAAGGTTGATGAGGGAACGTCGGGGAACACGAACCTGCGACCATCCTCGATTCCGCGAGGAGCGATGTTGGGCGGGACCCCGAGATATTCGACCCATGTCCCCGAGACAAACTTCGGTTCCCCGGGGATCCCGTCCTTATTCCCCGAGACATTCAACAAAAGAACTGAGAAACGTTCATCTTATGACCCCGGGATATTCTTCATGTCCTCGGGGATTTCATCATCCCTCCCCGCGAGATTCAACGACTAGACTATGAAATTCCGGCGTTTTCGCCGGATATTTCGTGAATTCCATGGGAACTTCACCAGTTCACCATAAGATTCACCCTATAAATGCAAATAAAAGGAGGAAAAAGAAGAAAGAAACTTACTTGAAATACGCTTTTTAGGGTTCCGGCACGGCGATCATCGGTGGAGAACGGCGAAGAACGGTGGAAGGCAGCGGCGGAAGAACGGAGAAGAAAAGAGGGAGAGTCTGAGAGGAAAAGAGCAAATGGTCCAAATGAAACGAGGTGAGGCCTATTTATAGGATCCTTACGGAATTCGAAGATTTTTAGACTACTAGAGTACACTACCCTAGCCTAGTCGCCCCTAGGCAATGATGGCATCTGACACGTGGCATACATGCGACCGTTCACTCCCCAACACGCGCGTCTCTCCATTTGCTCTGACACCAAAGATCAAACTTCTCGCATCCCCGATGAGTCGACCATCCACGAACTACCACGCTTGAGTCTGCTCGCTGATCTCTACCCATCGAACATTTGTTTCCCCGGGGATACGGCCAGCGGACCTCAAATAAGTTTCCCTCCTCGCGGTCACGCGATCGATACTCCCCCGACATGCTTGTTGGCCCTTAAGTCATCACTCCGACACTTCGGAGCAACGACTTGGGGGGCTCCTGTTCTGGACTGGGCCAAGGTCTGCTCCTCAGTCGAGCAGGCCCAACCCAGACGTCCTGGGATGGCCCAACAAGGGCCTTGTAGCACGACCAATGTCGGGCATTTGCCCCTCCTCCACATTGTCGGGCACACGCATGGTATAGAGCGTCGGGCAGGGCGCCAAGCCTCCCCGGCCTCGATCCTCCCCGATACTCAGGTTCTCCTCCCCCGAGGAGCCTTCTCCTCCTGCACATAAGATCCTCCCCGCGAGGACGCGTCTCTCCCCTACACGCAAGACTCCTCCCCGTGAGGGCACGTTCTCATGTAACCGCCCACTCCCGATGGAATCAATCTGCCCTAATTCCGAAGATCTAGGAACGGTTACCCCAGGGCGAAGATCACGTGTCGGTCTTCACTACGTCACGTAAGCCCTGGCAGTTACTTGGATTGGGCCTGGCAATCCAGCCCAATGCAAGTAACCGTTGGCCCCCGCGCTGGGGGCTCTCTATAAATACCCTCTCACTTGAGAGGGTCAGGTTACTCACACTTTCTTACTCTAACCTTGTACTTGCTATTATTCTCTGATCATTACCTTACTTGAGCGTCGGAGTACCTTGCAGGTACACCCCCCCCCCCCCCCCCCCCCCCCCCGTCTTTCAACCTCACCGGAGCTGAAGCCCAGACGACGTTGTTGGCCACCAGATACTGTCTGATCCAGGTATGATCAGAATAATTGATCATATTTTTCACCCTCAATCACTTCCTGTCATTCTCTCACTCTCTCCCTCTCCAAACTCAATTATTCACCAACCTTGTGGTTACAAGTTCTAACATTTGACATCAAGTGTCTGATTCGATTCATCAAACACCTAGTGTGCAAAAATAACCTTTGTTTCAAATGAAAGAATCCCTGTAAATTTACTTATCCATGATGCAAAGAATTACGACAAATGGTGCAAGCAAATGAAGGTGTTGTTTGACTACCAAGACACTCTTTATGTGATCAATACTGGTGTGAATTCTCTTGTTGAGGGTGATACTCCGGAGAAAATAGTGTCACATAAGGATGAAAAGAAGAAATATTTCAAAGCATTGTTTTAATCCATCAATACGTTGATACGGATAATTTCGAAAAAGTTTGTGATTATGAATCATCGAAGCAAGCATGAGAAATCTTGGAGAAGGCATATGTAGGGCCTGACAAGGTGAAGGTTTTGAGCTTATAAACTCACAAAAGATGGCTTGACTTGATTCAAATAGAGAAGAAGGAAACCATCAATGATTTTACAATGAGAATTACTCGGTTGGTGAACCAAGTAAAAGCGTTTCGAGAAACTATTACGCGGCAGTATGTTGTCGCAAAAATCATGGATTCTTTGACGGAAAGATTTGATAACATAGTCGCTGCAATTGAGGAATAAAAGGATATTACGACGATGAGAAAAGAGGAGCTGCAAATCTCTCTTGAGGTACATGAGCAGAGAATGGAGGAAAGAAATGTTGATAAGGAAAATGCAAAGATCGCTTTGCAAACCTGATTTAATGAAAGAGACAAGAAGCCGAAAGGAAAGTTGCCTATGAGAAAAGGTAGAGGAAACTTTCAGAATTTTAGTGGAAGAGAGTCCCAAAAGTTCTAAGAATTCAACATTCCAAAAGGGAGAAAATAGTGACAATAGGGCTACTGGATCAAACAACTCTAGAGAAGGCAATGTTAGAGGTAGATGAGGTATAATGATGGTTGACAAGAGCAATGTGCAGTTCTATAATTGTCAAAAGCTTGGTCATTTTTCAAGAGAGTGCAATGCCAACGAGAAAGAACCTCAAGAAGATGAAGCTAGCATTGTTAGACAAGAGTTTGATGATGAGAACACACTTTTGGTCATGAACACAAAGGAGAATACAACAACAACATGTTATATAACATATGTGTATAATAAAAAGAGAACACACCTAAAGGTTCCTATGGCTCCCAATAGAATTTTCAAGGTTGATTTGAAGGTTATATAACATAGGTGTCGTGTTATAGCGACTAGTCGAGAAGAGTGGATATGGCACTATAGGCTTGGACATCTTAATTTTCAAGATCTCAATGTCTTAGAAAATAATGGAAAGGTGACAAATCTGCCATTAATCAACATACCAACTGATATTTGTGAAGAATGTGTGCAAGCAAAGCAACATAAAGGAAAATTCAACAAGGATGTAGGTTACAGAACCAAGTGTTACCTTGAGGTGGTGTATTCGGATGTGTGTGGACTGATGCAATTTGATTCCATTGGTGGCAATAGATATTTTGTCACATTCATTGATGATCATAGTAGAAAACTATGGACATATCTAATAAATAGAAATGATGAGGTACTTAAAGTGTTTAAGAAGTTCAAGTCAATGGTTGAAAGGCAAAGCGGTCACAAACTCAAAGTTCTCAAAGCGGATGGTGGAGGCGAATATGTCTCGAATGACTTTGGGAGGTTTTGTGATCAAGAGGGTATAATACATGAGGTAGTACCACCTTATACACAGTAGCAAAATGGTGTTCCTGGAAGGAATAATCAGTTGATTATGAACATGGTTAGAAGCATGTTGAAAGGGAAGAACTTGCCGAAAGAATTATGGGGAGAAACGGTGTCCACAGTTGCATATTTGTTGAATAGGTGTCCAACAAAGAAGACACACTAGAGGAATCTTGGCCTAGATTCAAACAAAATATGAGTCACTTAAAGGTATTTGGTTCAATTCCGTATAGACATGTTTTAGATCAGCTTAGAAAGAAGTTAGGTGACAAGGAAAGCAAATAATTCTTGTCGGGTATCATTCTACCAGTAGTTACAAGTTGTATGGTGCATCAAACAGGAAAACTGTGATCAGTAGGAACGTCGTTTTTGACGAAATAAAAGAAATACAACCGAGTGCAGCCGGTTGTTAGTAGAATGTAATCAGTTGCAACAGAGAAAAAATGGTTCTTATAGTATTTGAAAGTGCAGAAACTGTAACGCCCTGGTTTTTGTTAGATTTATTTAATCGAGTCGATTTAATTATTTTTGGTCTTTATATGATTTTATTCTTGGTTATTATGTTTTATCGCGTTTTGGGAACGTTTGCGAGAAAATTGAGTGTAGGGGTGTTTTGGTCTTTTTGGCTTGGATAGATATTGTTTTTCATTTAAAATAGAAACATAGAGAGAAAAATAGAGAGAAAAAGAAGAGAAGAGAAAAGGAGAGTGAGAAGAAGAAAAAGAGGAAAACTTGGAGTGTAAGAAATCGATTCAACCGACACTTTGAAGCGCGATTAATCAGGTAAGGGTGCGAAACTCGGTTATTCTATGCTTGTGTATGAATATGTATATGTGTGTTTGAATGTTCTCTTGCCTTTCCTAGTTTTTCTATTTTAGGTTGAAATGAGAAAAATGAATCGAAATTGATGTTTTCAACGGTCGGAAATCGATATAAATTGTGTTGAATGATCGTATTATATGTATGAACATTGTTGATATTTGTTTTGGTTGGTTGGAAATGTCTTGGGGTGAGAAAGATGAATTTTTGGGGTTTGGAACTATGTAAAACGCAGCAGAATTTTTATGTTTCTGGTGTAGACCATCGGGCGATGCTTTGAGCGTTGGGCGATGCATGGGTTGCGCCGCTGCTCCGTCGGGCGATACCCAAGAGGCGCAGCTTGTCACGCTACTGACTCTTTTAAGTTTTGGTTGGGGTTTTTACGCCACTGCTTCGCCGGGCGATGCAGAGGCGAAGGGAGCACCGCCGGGCGAGAATAGGTACCCGCCGGGCGCTCCTGGGGATTTTTCAATACTTTTGTTTTCTTTGAAAATGCATAACTTTTGATCCGTACTTCAGATCGGGACGTTCCTGGTATTGTTGGGAAGCTAATGAGATGTTCTTTCTTATATAAATGGTTTTGGGATGGTTGGCCTATTTAATTGTGTTGGGAATTTGGAAATGTGTCGTTTTTGTCGACTTTTACCGTCGTAATTATGTGTAATTGATGTGTTAACATGCGATACGCTTTTGATCTATAACGTATGGCTTGTGTGTTGTTATATGATGTGAATGTATGTGATGAAATGATGTGATGATGTTTTGCGGCCTTATGGCAAATAAATGCACTGTGTTATGTTTGATTGTATATGCATGATTATGGATGTTGGAATGGTTTACATGGTTGTATATGTGTATGCATTTGATTGTCATGAGTCCTTGTATGCCAAGCATCATGATATGAATTCTTGTGATTTCGTGTGCCCTAGTGGGTGTGAGCGACGAAACGATTCCCTAGGGGATCTGCTGTAACGATCGTGTGTCTTATACAAAGAGGACCTAAAGCGATCGGATCGTGTGCCTTATACAAAGAAGACCTAAAGCGATCCATAAACGTCGTGTGCCTTATACAAAGAGGACCTAAAGCGACGGGGAACATCGTTTGCCCTACGGGGAGTTACACTAAGTAACAAGCGATGATTCCAATAATTCCTGAGTGAATTAATGATGAGATGATGGATGGAACGGTACCGCATTGCATTGCATAGAGTCGTTGTGTCGGTCTCTGTGCATTTGCATAAGTCATGAATGGATTGATTATGTGTGGGATTTGTGAATGGAATTGGCGAGTTGATATATACACATGTTGGTGATAAATGTATTGAGCATGATTGATATGCCTTTGTGACAGATGTATGAGATAAGAATCGTGTTGTTTTGTGTTTGAATTATGGTATATGTTGTGGTGAGAATGTTGTTGTGTGTGTATTTCCTGTTATTACATAATTATATGCAACTATATTATAATTGTGTTTCTCACCCTTCTGCTGTTTTGAATGCTCTATGAGGCGTTGCAGATTAGATGCTGGAGGTCTTTTTGTGAAGATTTTGTCTTCATTCTTTTGTCGGTCGGCCTCTGATATGTAGCACCGGGTAGTCGGGGAGATCATTATGTGACATTATGTATATATATCTTTTTGGATTTGACATGTGTGACTCTGTATAAGACAGACAAACTTTTATGTTTATATATATGAGATTTCAGTTGCAGATTTTCCGTTTTTATTCTGTATCTGAATTGTGGGTGTTAGGAACCGAGTTCCTCTGTTTATGTTGCTACCTAATTGTTGCATATCTTTATGAGCGGGTTATTATATTTCATCATTTTGATGTGACGCTCCCGTCTATGCCATGAATGTTTTAATTATACTCTGATTATCTGTTATCGCTTTAATTAATTAGGGGTTATAGATTGGGGGTGTTACAGAAACAACCCCCGTCGAAGCTCGAAGTGAATAGAATGTGAGGAGATCAACATGGCAAAGAATTTGCCTGCAAGACTCTAAGATTGTGAGTTGTTCCAAGATGAAAAAATCAATGACGATGGTGATTTCGTCCATTTTGCACTTATGGTCGAATCTGGTCCCGTTAAAACAAAGGAGGCTTTGAGTGATCCAAGATAGATTTGTGCTGTGAAGGAGGAGTTGGAATCGATTGAGAAGAAATTTGAAATTGAGCATTGTAATATTGTCATTACTCCGGCTGAACCAAAGCTCCTGTTGTTAAAGAATAAGGATGAGCGAGATGTTAATCCAACTTAGTATCAGAGTCTGATTGGATCCTTGCATTACTTGTGCAACACGTGCCCGGATTTGTAATTTTGTGTCGGTATTGTGAGCATATTACTGAAGGTGTCTCACTTGGCAGAAGTAAAAAGGATTCTAAGATACGTCAAAGGTTTTGTTGGCTGCAGAATTCTGGTTTCCGCAATTTAAAATGGCAGAAAATGCAATTTACTCGAATGTGTCAATTCCAACTAGTGTGGAGATAAAGATGATAGAAAATCCACAGCTGGATACATCTTTATGTCCGGAGAAACACCAATCTCATGGTGTTCGAAGAAGAAATCAATAGTGGCGCTCTCTTCTTGTGAAACTGGGCATATTGGAGCTTCATTATGTGTGTGTCAAGTCGTGTGATTAAGGGCGACGTTGTGTGCCAAGTCGTGTGATTGAGGGTGACGTTGTAACGCTCATAGTTAATAAGGCTTCCGGTATAAAACTTGTTAAGAATCTCATTGCACATGGGAGAAGCAAACATATTGATATGAGGTTTCACTACTTGAGAGAACTCGTTAGTAAAGGGAGATTGAGGTTGGGGTATTGTAGAAGTGAAGACCAAGTGGCCGATTTGTTGACCAAAGGAGTCTCGATTGAAGTGTTCAAGAGATTGAAGAATCAGATGGATATCGAAGACTTTGAGGACTTGAACTAAGGTGGTGTGTTGAGAATATAAAATAATTCAAGTCAGTGCAACAAGTTACAATTTTATGTCAACTGGTTACATTGTGTTATGCAATGTTTAGTTTTCAAACAGAACCATAATGTAACCGGTTGACATATTATGCCAACGGGTTACATCTGTTGTATTTCCTCCAAATTCTGAGACAGTAGCTATATGCAACAGGTTGACATATTATGTCAACCGCTTACATTTAAGAGTTTTTCTGTTTGATAATTGTATCTCATCTTATTTAGTTGTATATATACCTTTTAGGCATCTTATTAATGAATAATTGGTCATATTTTTCACCCTCAATCACTTCCTCTCATTCTCTCCATCTCCACACTCAATCACTTCCTCTCATTCTCTTCATCTCCTCTCATTCTCTCCCTCTCCACACTCAATCACTTTCTCTCATTCTCTCCATCTCCACACTCAATTCCTCACCAACCTTGTGGTTCTAACATTATGTGAAACCATTATTACAAAGGTAGCAAATTTTGCTGCACTTACCAAGTACATCCCAACATCACAATGAAGATCAATTTATCCGTCTAGAATTGTCACATATATTAACTTTGATCAATGGATATAGATTTTCTGTTAGGAGTCCAAAACAGAGATATGAAAATAACCAAATGTGCCTGGAGATCTATAATTTCCAAGGGTGCTCTTGCCTCATGGTTATTGAGTATTAACTTTTCCTTGCACAGAAACTAACCAGCATAAACATTTTGGTTTCAGACTTCCAGAAAATGGCATAGAAAATTGGTTTGTATGCCATTTTGGTTATCTCGAAACCGGTCAAAAGGCATACCCAAAAGCATACTAAATTTGTAATTAATCTATATAATTTACAAGATTCTAACGTATGCATGCAATGTGATTAGAGGAGGACAATATGTTTTGTTTAATTTGGTTTGAAGGAAAACCATTGATTTCCCTTGGGTTAATGGATTGCCTTCAACCCAGAAAAGCCATATGGATATACAGAGCATAGAGAAGAGATTATAACATTTGCAAATTGACTCTACGTTTCCTTTCTCCCTAATGCATAACCTATGATTTTAAACTGTGTACTGCATCACATTGCAATTGCAGTGGCTTTGAAATACAGTAAAATCTACATAATAAAACTTCACTGGTTGCAAATTAACACATGCAACGACCCCATTAAACTACCATGGGCCTCAAAAACCAATATCCTTAGTATTTTTTAAAAAATAACAATCTAGGCCGTCTTAATTTTTTTGGAGACAATGTGAAGTGTTCTCAATTTAGCTAAGGTTCATCCGAAGCAAAATGTATAGGAATCATATTTAGCTATGGTTTAATTGTGGCAAATGTGTAATGAAGTCATATTTAACCACCGTTAATTGTGGCTAATTGGAGTGTAAGTGTTGTAATCCGTCGTACACAACCTTATTACAGGCCCTGCCAAAGTATATAGCTCAGAGGTTTGAGGCTCAAACTAAAAACCAACAGTGTAATAAGAACAAAAGGAAAGTTTCATTCAATGCAGAAGTTCTACTCAATTAACAACATCTAAGTTCTATTCAATTCACAATAATATATAAAGGTAAGTTTCTCATTGTCACAAATTCACCAAATACCGAGACCACCAGACTAAGAAATTCCTGAATTCAAAACTCATAAGAATCAAGACCCAGCAAAACAAGAAACAATTAAAACATCTGTATCCTTACAACATTCTACGATTGCTATAAATGAAGTGAAAAAGCAATCTTTTTTCCACTACCAAATACCGAATCAAAACACCAAGTTTCTATACAATTACAAATAAAACCGAACCGCAATCAAAGAACTTGCCTATCAGCTGCATCAGCAACAATAGGCAATCTAGGCAATTGCCCCAAAATGCAAGAAGAGGAACCATAAATCAAGCAAACCAACAGGAACAAAAACACAGTGCTATCCAAACTCATCAACAAATCCAACCCAATCCCACCTCTTGGATTAAACCCTCTTTCCAAAAGGTCAGGAAAAATCAACAGCACATCAAGCACAATCGCTTGCATTGTATTGAACCTCACATATCTACTGAAATTAGGGTTTCTGACAACAAAAAAGTAAAGCGTCAAAAACACAAGAAACCCATTAAAGGGAAAGCTTTTGAAAACCCTAATTGCAGGAATCAACGGTTCAACAATAGCTTGAATAGGGTAGAATTGAGTGATTACAAATTTTCCATACTGTATGCCATCAAAAAAGGGGTAGAAGTAACAAAGGGCGGAAATCAAACGGTCAGAAGCATCGGCTGAGTCACTGTCATTGGATTTGGCAACGATTAGGGTTCTGAGTTTGTTGGATTTTGTGAATTTTTTGGGAAGAAAGTTAAGAGTGAGAAGAGAAGAAGGGTTTGAAGAGGAGAGGAGAAAGGATGATTGAAGGGGTTTGTGTGAGAGATTGAGAGATGATACTGCTAGAGATGCCATGGTTAAAGGTTGAAATTTGAAAGAAAGATTTGATTTTTTTGGTGAATGAATGAATGGTAGTTTGGGAGGGTAAGGTAAAGAGATGAGGAAATGGAAGAAGAACAAGAGAACGTGTTTCTCTTTCAAACTAGTATTTTGATTTTCAATAAATAATTTTAAATAAAAATTGTAGCAAATATATAATTTAAGTATTAAGAAAATAAATTTAATAATTTTGTTAAAAAATAGCATTTTTTACTTAAGAAAGCAATTTAAAAATTTAGATTATTTATATTTTATTTAAAGTGATTTGTTATAAATTTAAGTGATTTGTGATAATTAATAAGTATTCTTTAAAATATAATATTTTTCTAAAAAAATGATTAAATGTTAAATGACAATATATAAGTACTTATAATACAAAATTATATTTTTGGAAGATGATAAAATTATATTTAGAATTAAAAATATTTAAGATGTTATATTATCAAGATATAATTTATATTTGAAATTGTATTTAGATATTTTAATTTTTGTATTACAATTTATTCTTATATAGAGTGAAGAATAAATTTTAAAAAAAAAATCACATAATATATATATCTCATATTTCCACAAATAAAAATATAAGAAACAACATCATTCCAACCTAATAAAATATAAAATGTATAACGTAAGACTATTTTTTTATAAGCAAAATACATTAAGAAGGAGTATAAGGGATACTTAACTCTTAATACAAATGAAGATAAAAAAAACGAATAAAAACTCAAAAACATTCCAACAAACAAAAACAAAAGAGCTTAAGCTAAACAATTTAAACCAAATTTCGGATTCACACCAATATGTACGAGTAGGAAAATGATCAACCTGAAATTTTGCTCGAATCCCCTTCTAAGATAAAGATTTTATCTTCTTTAACATATTTCAATTTTTCATAATAACTCCTTCAAAGATTATGGAGTTCCTACACTTCCATATATTCCAACAAACAATCGCCCATGTCAGTTCCTTTCATACTTCAATTCAAAGTAAATATTAAATTGAGTAAAATGAGAGAAAATATAAGCTCTGAAATAAGATTGATGTCTAACCAAAAAAGAACTTTATTCCACAACAAGATGTCAATTGGAAAACCTAGACACAACTTTAAGGCTAATGTAAGACTATTGAATGTCTTCTAAAATTTAATTAATAATTTTTCTTCTCCAATGTAATTCACCAGAGTAATGCATGTTAGATATAATTCAGATTCATTTAAGTTGCATTTAGGATTAATTTGCATTTCATTTTCATTTGATTCTGATTGTATAAACATTGAAGGTAGTTTCGGTTTTTTAGTAGAGAATTCATTTTGTAACCAATTCCAATTATGTTAAAAAGTTAGTTACTAAGATTTTCTCTCTTCCATCATTTTCTTCATTTTCAACCTTGTGCACCAACAATTGATATCTAGAGTTCCGATTCTAATTCAGATCAGGAAGCACGAGTGTACATGAGGCATGTGTGATTGATTTCGGTTTTGAAATTCACAGTGAATTGAAGTTCGAAATCGAAACAGAATCACATTTCTTGATTCTGAAGGATTGGGAAACACGGGCATTGATGAGATTTGAGTGATTTTGCACAAGATCGAAGATGAATGGAGAAAACGGTAGCTTGAACACAAAGCTTTCAGTCTTTGATGGAAAAAATTAGAATCTATGGATGATCCAGATGCATGTGTTGTTTGGTGCTCAAGATGTTCTTGATCTCACAAATGACAATTACGCAAGAGTTGGAACAGATGCAACTGAAGCACAAAGAAACGAACAGAGAGAAACGAGGAAGAAAAATCATAAGGCATTGTTCTATATCCATTAGTGTTTGGATATGAATGTGTTTGAGAAGGCCCTTGATTCAACGACGGTGAAGGTTGCGTGGGACACACAGGTACAATGTTACGACGATGATGCATCAATGAAGAAGGTGAAGCTTCAGTCTCTATGTAAGCAGTATGAAAGTCTCAACATGAAAAACAATGAGAAGGTACCCGATTACATTTCCAGAGTGATTTTGATCACAAATGAGATAAAATCTTGTGAAGAGACTCTCTCTGAACAAGTAATCATTGAAAAATGTTAGATGGAGTATGGTGTTATGTACAGCATACATCTGATAGCAATATGATTCTGGTGTGTCTCTATGTTGATGACATATTGTTAACAAGAAGTTGCTCAAATGAGATAGCTGAGTTTAAAAAGGTGTTGATGGATGAGTTTGAGATGAATGGTCTAGGAAATATGACATATTTTCTAGGTATGGAGATTTTGCACTCAGATAATGGTATACTTTTGCATCAGCTGAAGTATGAACTTAAACTTATGAAGAAATTTGAGCTAATAAATTTCAAGTCTGCAATCACACTTGCTGAAACAAATCACAAGTTGGATTCTGATGTTAAAGGTGATAATGTAGATGCTACAACTTTTAAGAAGTTAGTAGGCTCGTTGAGATATCTCTGCAACATCAAACCTGACATTTTCTATGTAATTGGAATGGTGAGTAGGTTTATGAACAAACCAAAGTGGTCACATTACCAAGCTGATGTCAGGATACTGAGGTATATTAAGGGGACTCTGAGGTATGGAGTTTTGTTCTCTTCTGGTGCTAAATCTTACTCAGAGTTGATATATTATTCAGACTCTGATTGATGTGGAGACATAGTTGATAGAAAAGTACTTATGGATATTTCTTTAAATATCTGGGAGGTCTCATTTCTTGGTGCTCGAAGAAGCAAATAGTGGTTGCATTGACAACTTGTGAAGTTGAGTACATTGTAGGTGCTTTGTATGCGTGTCAAGCTGTTTAGATTCTAAACTTGTTGCATGATATGAAGATTAAGGTGAGTAAGCCTGTGAATTTGATGATTGACAACAAACAAGCTATAAGCCTTGCCAATAATCAAGTGTTGCATGGAAGAAGCAAGCATATTGACACAAAGTTTCACTTTCTGAGCAATCAAGTTCAGATTGGAATGCTTGAAGTTGTTCACTGTAGCACTCAAAAGCAACTTGCAGATGTGCCGACTAAAACAATCAAGATTGAACACTTTATCCATTTGAGGGATGAAATTGGTGTTTTTGATCTTGATTAGCTGAATATGAATTAAGGGATGATGTTAGATATAATTCATATTCATTTATGTTGCATTTAGAATTAATTTCAATTTCATTTTCATTTAACTATGATTGTATAAATACTTAAGGTAGTTTCAAATTTTTCAATAGAGAATTCATTTTGTAACCATTTCCAATTATGTTAGAAAGTTAGTTACAACAGATTTTCTCTCTTCGATCATCTTCTTCATTTTCAATCTTGTGCACCAATAAAGCACACATCAAAGTTCATAAAATAGTAATAAACTATACATGTATAATATTCACCAACAAAATTCTCACATCCATTATAGAAGTTGAGCTCACACAATTGCATAGAAGCATGAGTACTTTCTTACTAACAGGATAAACATTATTTTCCAATAATATAATTGATCTAATATTTACCTAAAGTAATTGGTATTAAAATTGATTGTTTTGTGAGATAATGAGTTTTGATAGCTATTTTTATATGTCAGTTTATGTTTTATATGTCGCGGGGAGATGGTATTCAAATACTGTAATGTAAAAGTGAGTAATAGTTTGAGACAGTAAGTAATTTTTTAGCTTTAAAGATTAGGGGACTTTATTTGACATTTGTTCCCCTTTTATAAGTGGATTCTCGGTTTTCTAGGATCTAAAACCTCTGTGTGTCTAAAAGGTATCAGAGTTTTATTTGTTGTCATCTAATGGTCATTATTCAGTCACTCACCTTAATTAGGTGTTTCCTTAGGGCTGAACTTAACATGTTCTCCAAGTCTTACAACCCTCTCCCTAGTGCACTTTATTGTCCATGTACCTCATTTTAACCGTTCTTAAGGTTATAGGTGTAACACCCTTTTCTACCTCCACAAATGTTGCAGCAGAAACAACTCAAATATCAGAGTAAAACATAAAAGTTTCCTCAAAGGATGCACATTTCTCATTTAAATCAAAATAATACACTTGCCCTGTAAACAAGGGATTTCCTCAAAATAACTCAAAAGCCTTCACATGGCAGCGGAACTCAAAATTCTCAATTAAAAGGTTTTCAATAAACATCGTAATAATCCAAAAAGGTTTTCAACATATAAAACCATATCATCAAATGACAACAAAATAAGGAAAAAAACATAGTTCGACTCAAAGGACCCTAACCCGATGTTACACTATCAGAGCAAGACCCTCTAAATCGACCAAAAGCAAATAAACTTCAAGGTCCTCGAAGCATCCACAGCTAAACCTGATCACCTGCACGTTACCCACGTGGAGGCAACATTCAAACAGGCAGGGTGAGAAATCACAATTCATAATAATCATTATAAAACAAGATATACATAAAATGGCATTATCTTCATATACAACATCTTCAGGGTCATCACAAGGAAACATCGAAATCACGAACAACGTCATAAAACACATCAATGTCAATTAAATGAAAATGCACAACAAGACTCATGCATGTGGTACCAATCGTCATAATAGATGGACACTAGGCCATCAACCCTCCAAAGATCCCCGTCAATAGGATCAATCCCGCAATTGGAACCGGAGCACGTCATAGTTACCTCATATCCGCAAATGGGAATGAAGCGTCGTCATAGAGTATGCATATGAATGTATGATACACAACATCATTAATCATCATCATCAATTAAACATTAAATGTTCATCATCATTCATCAATTCTCATATACGTCATGTCATCACATATTCGTCAAATAATCACCAAAACATCATCATATAATCATCAGTAACATCATGAAAAATCATCATAAAAATCACAGTATCGAAACATCACAACAGCACAGCAGCACAAGCAAAAATTCACAAACGGCAGACGTTCGCTCCACGGTTCGCCTAGCGAACCTGTTCGTTGTGGCCTTCGCCTAGCGAAGCGGCCAGCGAACCTCACAGACACCACCCTCAACACCAGAAACACAATCATCTGTCATACTCGCTGGTTCGTTCGCTTAGCGAACCTACTCGTTGTTCCCTTCGCCTAGCGAGGCTTCCAGCGAATCACTCCTCCTACTCCAGAATCACCTCTGTACTCACACTCATATTATCGCGCATTCGTTGCGCTGCTCGCTTAGCGAGCCTTGCGAACATTCGCCTAGCGAAGCAATGGTTCGCCTAGCGAACCTGCGATTACAGCAAATCGCTGCTACGCATCAGTAGCTCCACAACCACCAAAGTTCCTGCGATTACAGTCCCAAATGACCCAAAATCATCCCTACAACAGTCCTAACACATCACTGAATTTAAAGGCCTAAAACCTACGTTTGTTAGGTCGATCCAAGACACTACGGGAAACCTTAATTTCTCCTAAACCTTCAAAACTCTCAAACTTCATATAAACTCCATAGATCTTTCCCACAAGGTTAAAACTACAACAACGACGGGGAAATCAGCCCCAAGGTCTACTTTAGCAGTTCAACTCCACGTTATTGATCGATTCACACAAAATGCCCTTAAAACCATCAGTTTACCTCAAAACCCATAAACCCTCAAAAACCCCAAAATCCACTTTAATCAATCGAATCATATAATGAAAACAATGAAAGGCAATTACTCCCCATACCTTAGATTGTCGATCCGATGAGTTCTCTCTTGAGCATTTGGAAACCTTCACGAAAATCCTCGCCTTCTCCCTTTTTCCCAGAGCTCTGCACTTTCTCCTTATTTTCACGATCTCCACAAATGAATCCTAATTCTCCTTAATTCCTTCTTTTTGGTTAATTTAACTCTTGGGCCTCAAATATGGGCTTTCTCCATAATACCCTCACTAATTCTCTCCAATGTCCATCTTACCCTTAATTCCTCTAATATTATTTTAAATTAATAATAATACTAATATATCCATATTACATACTATTATTTAATTAAAATAACCAAAACTTCATAAAAACATCGACATCGACACAATTCGACAAAAATCACAGAAAACCACGAATATAATATTTAAATAAATTAAATAAATATTCTTACGAAAATCGGGGTGTTACAACTCTCCTCCACTTAAAGGATTTTCGCCCTCGAAAATTACCTCAAGGAAATAGAGTCGGATACGACTCCCTCATCTGGTCTTCACGTTCCCAAGTCCAACTTTTGCCAGCTGGTCCACCCCACAGCACCTTCACCAAAGTTATGTCTTTACCCCGCAATTGCTTCGTCTCTCGACCCTCGACACGCACAGGCAATGCTTCAATGGTCAGATTATCCCTCACTTGTACATCATCCTTCTGGATCACATGCGACGGATCCGGAATGTACTTCCTCAACTGAGACACATAGAACACGTCATGGAAATTCGCAAGTGACGGCGGTAAAGCAATTCGATAGGCTACCTCTCATATCCACTACAATATCTGATATGGACCAACAAAACATGGAGTGAGCTTCCTAGACTTCAAAGCTCGACCCACACCAGTCACTGACGTCACTCTCAAAAACACGTGATCTCCCTCTTGGAATTCAAGTGCTTTCCCCTCTTATCATGGTAGCTCTTCTTACGACTCTTCGAAGCTTTCATCCTCTCTTGGATCTTTTTAATCTTCTCAGTCGTCTCTTGCACAATTTCAGGTCCGAGTACAACACTCTCGCCTGATTCATACCAACACAACGGAGTCCTACACCTTCTCCCATACAAAGCTTCGTAGGGCACCATTCCAATACTAGCATGAAAACTATTATTGTACGTGAACTCAATCAACGGCAAATGGCTATCCCACGATCCTCCATGATCCAACACACAAGCCCTCAACAAATCCTCTAAAGATTAGATCGTCCTTTCTGTCTGACCGTCCGTCTGCGGATGATATGCAGAACTCATCCTCAACTTAGTACCCAAAGCATCTTGCAAACTCTTCCAGAACCTCGATGTAAACCTCGGATCTCTATCTGAAACAATACTCGAAGGTACCCCATGTAACTTCACAATCTCCTCAATGTACAACTCGGCTAACTTCTGCATAGAATGATTAATCTTCATCGGCAAGAAATGAGTCGACTTAGTTAATCTATCCACGATCACCCAAATTGAATCATTTCCCTTAGCAGTCTTCGGCAATCCCACCACAAAATCCATGGAAATACTATCCCATTTCCATTCTGGAATCCTCAACGGCTACATCATACCTAAAGGCTTCTGATGCTCAACCTTCGACTTCTGACAAGTTAAACACGCATAAACAAACTCTACAACATCTTTCTTCATACTTGGCCACCAAAACAACTTTTTTCAAATCTTGGTACATCTTCGTAGTACCGGGATGAATACTCAACCTACTTCGATGTCCTTCTTCAAGAATGCTCTTCTTAATATCTGGGACATCTGGGACACACACCTTATCTCTGAACATCATCACACCATTCTCGTCAATCTGGAAGTCACCTCCGTTACCTTGGTTAATCAATGTCAATTGGTCAACCAACTTTAAATCAGATTTTTGTCCCACTCTGATCTCTTCCAGAATACCACTAGTCAATTTCAACATTCCCAACTTCACACTGTCAAGAGTCGCTTCACATACCAAACTCAAATCTCTGAATTGCTCAATCAACTCCAATTCTTTCACCATAAGCATCGACATATGCAATGACTTTCTACTCAACGCATCGGCCACTACATTTGCTTTGCCCGAATGATAACTCAAATCAAAATCGAAATCCTTCAACAACTCTAACCACCTTCTCTGCCTCATATTCGATTCCTTCTGATTAAATAAGTACTTCAAACTTTTATGATCACTGAACACTTCAAATTTAGAGCCAAATAGATAATGTCTCCAAATCTTCAACACAAACACCACCGCGGCCAACTCCAAGTCATGTGTAGGATAATTCCTCTCATGAACTAGCAATTGTCTCGAAGCATAGGCAACCACTTGTCCATTCTGCATCAATACTCCACCAAGACCCATCTTCGACGCGTCACAATACACCACAAAAGATTTACTCGGATTAGGCAAAATCAACACTGGAGCAGTAGTCAATTGCTTCTTCAATTCCACAAAACTCTCTTCACAATCTACATCCCACACAAAAGTCTGACCCTTTCGAGTAAACTGAGTCAAAGTTAATGCCAACTTAGAAAAGCCTTTAATAAACTTGCAGTAGTAACTCTCTAATCCCAGAAAACTCTGTATCTCAGTAGCAGACTTCGGAGTCTCCCACTGTAACACAACATCAATCTTAGAAGGATCAACAACACCACCACCACTTGAAATTACATGGCCAAGGAAACTCACTTCCTTCAACCAAAACTTACACTTCGACAGCTTTGCATACAACTTCTTCTCTTTCAACACTTGCAACACAGTCCTCAAATGCTCGGCATGTTCTTCTTCAGATCTAGAATATATCAAGATATCATCGATAAACTCCACCACAAACTTATCCAAATACTCATGGAAAATCCGATTCATATACTCCATGAACACACCAGGTGCATTAGATACACCAAACGGCATCACAGTGTATTCATAGTGACCATACCTCGTCCTGAAAGCCGTCTTCGGAATATCATCAGGCTTCACTCGAATCTGATGATAACCAAACCTCAAATCAATCTTGCTAAACACACAAGCACCTACTAGCTGATCCATCAAATCGTCGATTCTCGGAAGTGGATACTTATTCTTGATCGTCACTTTATTCAACTGTCGATAATCAACGCACAACCTCATACTTCCATCTTTCTTCTTCACTAGCAACACAGGAGCACCCCACGGAGAAACACTTGGTCGAAAAAACCTTTTCTCAAGCAATTCTTCCAGTTGTTTCTTCAATTCACTTAGCTCAGAAGCAGACATCCGATAAGGAGCCATCGACACTGGACTCGTACCTGGTATTAAGTCCACTACAAACTCTACTTGACGCTCTGGAGGCAAATCATTGATGTCATCTGGAAACAGATCTGGAAATTCACAGACAACTGGCAACTCCACACTCGCAGCTTCACGATCAATTTGCAACGATGCAAACATTGCAAACACCAAAGCTTCGTCTTCCACAAGTTCGTCTAGTTGCTTAGCAGATAAGAACATCAACTCCCCACTATCATCAATCTCAGGAAACTCTACCGTCTTGTTATAACAATTGATATGAACATGGTTGAACTCCAACCAGTTCATCCCAAAGATCACGTCAATTTGGTGCAAGGGTAGGCACACCAAATCCATCACAAAGCTCTTCTCAAAAATCGTCACAGGACATCTCAAACACACAAGGGTAGTAGTAACAGAACCATTAGCTGGAGTTTCTATTACCATATTACCATGCATATCAGATAACTTCAAACTCAATCTATTAGCACATTCAAGCGAGATAAAAGAATGAGTAGCACCAGTATCAATAATAGCAACCAATTCAATATTATTAATAAAACAAGTAGCTCGAATCAGGTTGTCCTTCTCTGGCGTCTCTGCACCACTCAAAGCAAACACGCGACCACTGGTCTGGGCAGTAGTAGCAGTCTTCTTCGGCTTCTGGAATTGAGTACTAATGTGACCTTTCTCACCACAATTAAAATAGGTTGGACTTTCATCTTTGCAGTCAGTAGCTCTATGCCCCTTCTTACCACATTTGTAGCACCTCACCATATTATTGGTGCACACATCAGCAAGGTGACCTTGCTCACCACACTTATGACACTTTCCAGAAGCGGGAGCTGCTCCCCCACTTGACTTTTTCCCATATGAAGCCTTCTGCTTCCCTTTGTCAGCTGAAGTCGTATAAGTCTTACCCCTGTACTGCCTTTTCTTCTCACTCAATTGCTTATAGTGAGCAGATCGAGCTCGGCTATCCTCATCGTAGATCCTGCTCTTGTCAACCAACTCAGCATACCTGCGGATCTGCTGATACCCAATACCCTGCTTAATCTCTGGTCTAAACTCATTCTCGAATTTGAGACACTTAGACATCTCAGCATCAACAAGATTGTAGTGCGGACAGAACTTCACTAGCTTTTCCAGTCATATCTCCTTGCTTCAGCTCAAGGAATTCCACTTCCCTCTTGCCACGAGCATCCTCTGGAAAATACTTCCCCAGAAACTCCTACTTAAATACAGCCCAAGTTATCACAGTGCCAACATCTGCAAGTCTCTGACGGGTGTTATCCCACCAGTCCTCAGCTTCCTCTTCCAACATATGCGTTCTGAACTAAACCTGTTGCTCATCAGAACACCCCATCACTCGGAAGATCTTGTCGATCGCCTTCATCCACTTGTGTGCACTTGCTGGATCATGCGTACCCACAAAAGTTAGTGGATTGTTCCTTTGAAACTTCCCCAAAGCACGAAACTCATCAGGAGCTCCACCATTTGGATTCAGCTGCGCCACCACATTAGCAACTGATTCCAACGCATCAGCAATCGCACGATCGTTTCTTCTAGCCATCCTGCACACCACCAACAAGGTTAGAAGAACTAAAACATCGATAGTATACACAAACTCGTCGACTGACAGGGGACTGACAACACGTAAAAACCTGGCCGGACGGACTGACCTGCTCTGATACCACTAATGTAACACCCTTTTCTACCCCCACAAATGTTGCAGCAGAAACAACTCAAATATCAGAGTAAAACATAAAAGTTCCCTCAAAGGGTGCACATTTCTCATTTAACTCAAAATAATACACTTGCCCTGTAAACAAGGGATTTCCTCAAAATAACTCAAAAGCCTTCACATGGGAGCGGAACTCAAAATTCTCAATTAAAAGGTTTTCAACAAACATCGTAATAATCCAAAAAGGTTTTCAACATATAAAACCATATCATCAAATGACAACAAAATAAGGAAAAAACATAGTTCGACTCAAAGGACCCTAACCCGATGTTACACTATCAGAGCAAGACCCTCTAAATCGACCAAAAGCAAATAAACTTCAAGGTCCTCGAAGCATCCACAGCTAAACCTGATCACCTGCACGTTACCCACGTGGAGGCAACATTCAAACAGGCAGGATGAGTAATCACAATTCATAATAATCATTATAAAACAAGATATACATAAAATGGCATTATCTTCATATACAACATCTTCAGGGTCATCACAAGGAAACACCGAAATCACGAACAACATCATAAAACACAGCAATGCCAATTAAATGCAAATGCACAACAAGACTCATGCATGTGGTACCAACCGTCATAATAGATGGACACTAGGCCATCAACCCTCCAAAGATCCCCGTCAATAGGATCGATCCCGCAATCGGAACCGGAGCACATCATAGATACCTCATATTCGTAGAATGGGAATGAAGCGTCGTCACAGAGTATGCATATGAATGTATGATACACAACATCATTAATCATCATCATCAATTAAACATCAAATGTGCATCATCATTCATCAATTCTCATATACGTTATGTCATCACATATTCATCAAATAATCACCAAAACATCATCATATAATCATCAGTAACATCATGAAAAATCATCATAAAAATCACAGTATCGAAACATCACAACAGCACAGTAGTACAAACAAAAATTCACAAACGGCAGGCGTTCGCTCCACGGTTCGCCTAGCGAACCTGTTTGCTGTGGCCTTCGCCTAGCGAAGCGGCCAACGAACCTCACAGACACCACCCTCAACACCAGAAACACAACCATCTGTCATACTCGCTGGTTCGTTCGCTTACCGAACCTACTCGTTATTCCCTTCACCTAGCGAGGCTTCCAGCGAATCACTCCTCCTACTCCAGAATCACCTCTGTACTCACACTCATATTATCGCGCATTCGCTGCGCTGCTCGCTTAGCGAGCCTTGGCGAACATTCGCCTAGCGAACCTGCGATTACAGCAAATCGCTGCTACGCATCAGTAGCTCCACAACCACCAAAGTTCCTGCGATTACAGCCCCAAATGACCCAAAATCATCCCTACAACAGTCCTAACACATCACCGAATTTAAAGGCCTAAAACCTACGTCTGTTAGGTCGATCCAGGACACTACGGGAAACCTTAATTTCTCCTAAACCTTTAAAACTCTCAAACTTCATATAAACTCTATAGATTCTTCCCACAAGGTTAAAACTACAACAACGACGGGGAAATCAGTCTCAAGGTCTACTTTAGCGGTTCAATTCCACGTTATTGATCGATTCACAAAAATTGCCCTTAAAATCATCAGTTTACCTCAAAACCCATAAACCCTCAAAAACCCCAAAATCCACTTTAATCAATCGAATCCTATAATGAAAACAATGAAAGGCAATTACTCCCTATACCTTAGATTGTCGATCCGATGAGTTCTCTCTTGAGCCTTTGGAAACCTTCACGAAAATCCTCGCCTTCTCCCTTTTTCCTCAGAGCTCTGCACTTTCTCCTTATTTTCATGATCTCCACAAATGAATCCTAATTCTCCTCAATTCCTCCTTTTTGGTTAATTTAACTCTTGGGCCTCAAATATGGGCTTTCTCCATAATACCCTCACTAATTCTCTCCAATGTCCATCTTACCCTTAATTCCTCTAATATTATTTTAAATTAATAATAATACTAATATATCCATATTACATACTATTATTTAATTAAAATAACCAAAACTTTATAAAAACATCGACATCGACACAATCTGACAAAAATCACAGAAAACCACGAATATAATATTTAAATAAATTAAATAAATATTCTTACGAAAATCGGGGTGTTACAATAGGTCGAATCAAATCATTTTTATTATCGTCCCATACTCTTATTAGGTTGTGGTTATTATATATGTTGGACCATATGGATACAATAACCCCTTAAGCCTGGTCTGGTGAAGTCAGGATGTGGCGGGTGATCATTGTCTACTATTGTAGTGGTATTAGTGGATGTTTCATCCAACATTAACATGTCTCATTGTCTTTTATCTTTGGTATTCCCTTTTTCTCTTATTAGGAAGTGATATGGTTTCTTGGAATTTGTCACTCTATTGTCTTCCATGTGCTGTTTATAGCATTTAGGGTGATGACCTATCATTAAGCATTTTATGATTAATTTCTAGGAAATGTAACTATCATTATTATTTTGATGATGTCATCTTTGGTGATGTCGTATTTGTGTACTGGTCAATACACGACACTAATGTTATATTGCCTTTGCAATGTTTGATCTTCTCCTTTTTTGTTTTCTTTATTTAAGGAAAATATATCTATAAATATTGGAATGAGTTGTATTTCTCCCTTTGATTCCTTCATCTAGTTTATGCTTGCATTCAAAGTATTATTTATTTCTCCCTTTTGAAGCACTTTCATTCTTCTTCAATTTTCTTCGTACTCCCCGCTGATAAGTTTTTACTATCTATTATTTCTTTATATTGCATTAGACACGATAGTGATTAGTTGATAGAGTAGTTTGAAATTCTAATGCTTCTCCTCCCCACTTCACCATTCTTGAAGGTTTTAGGAAAGTTGTTATTATTTTGGTGTGATTGCTGATATAATAATATTTATGTCGTCATTCCTTCCACGTGAAGGAGAATGGTGATCCAGTGGGATTACCCTCCTTAAATTTCACTCTTCTTTGTGGGTGATTAGGTCAATGGTGCATGCCATCAAGTAACCTTCCAAAACTATAATTGATGAAGGAAATGGCGTTCGTGCTTCTGAGTAAATGACATTTACTTGGGCACTAATTTTATGTATTCTGATTCAGGATAATTAGATAAGTACGAGGTGGTTAAAGAAGTGGGAGGTCCCTCTGGTGCTTGGATCGATAACGTCCATGGAGAGTTTGTTTTATCCTTCTTTCCCAATGTTTGATGTGGTAATCAAGGAAATTATTTTCTTCCTCCCATTTACCACCTTTGAACAACACATTCTTTGTTACCTCATGGTGGCGCTCTCACATTTGCACCCTAATTATTGGGCCTTTAAATCATTTTGTCAATACCAGGAACGAGAAACATCTCAGAAGGTTTTCTGTAGTATTTTATCGGTTGTTTGGGAAGGTTCCACATATCTATACGACGTAATACATTTCAAATAGTCTCCTAAGATATTTTAATTCTTTACTAAGTCTTTGAAAATTTTAAGTTTCACCACATCGTTGATTGAATTGATTGTATGCCTGATGTTATCTTATTAATTGTTTATAAATTGATTGAATCATTTGTATATCGTGTAATTCTAATTAAATGATATTAAAATTGAACTGGATTTAATTAAAAAAATAGTCTCAGCACATAACTTGCTCAACAATTATGAGTACTTAATAAATAAAGTATTGTAAATAAGGCAATAAAGTATGAATGATAAAGGAAGGTTAGAGGATAATTGATGACATCACACAATGCACATCACTCAAATATATGATTTGGCCTCATGTACTCATTTGCTAACAAACTGGTCCCACCTTGAGTCTGTCTTCCTCGTTCTGTTACTTACATGTGATACATTCCCTTCATTTGTCGTGACATCCACCTCATTACCCATTAAATTTACCACCCCTTCAAAAGCAATCTTTAAATGTGAGAAAAACACAAGAAGGGGGGTTGAATTGTGTTTGCTTTTTCTTTCTTTTCTGTAAATCTTTATCATATTCTAAATACAAAGTCTTGAATCTGAATCAAATATAAGTGTTTAACAACAGATTAAAATAGTTCAGCGGTAGAAAGGAAAGATAGAGAGACACAAGCAATTATCATGGTTCCTCCCACAAATCAAGAGTAGCCGAGTCCCTTTTCATTTCCAAATGATTTCACTATAATCAAAATTGATTACAATTGCTCAAGCATAAAGTAAGAGACTTTCAATGCTCAAACACACAAGTAAGAAACTTCTAATGCTCAAGAACACAAGCAAGAAACTACAAATGCTCAAGCACACAAGCAAGATATTCCTTAAACTCTAACTTACGGTTAAGACATTGTGAAAAAATACACTTGTTATACAATCAAAGGTGTAGACAAAATACAACACAAAAAGGCTATAAGACTTAAGAATTTCTAAGATATACAAGTGTTAAGAAATTCTAAGTTAAACTTGCGTTTTTTGTTTGACAGAGTAACAACTCTTTTATTCTCAATGATTCGTTATTTTTTCTTTAAGTCTTTAACTCCTTATATAGAGAAATATAAAAGAGTCGTTGAAGAACTAGCAGTCTTAGTGAAGCTTGATCAGAGACGTCAGAATATTACTTGATATGGTTAATCCCTTTGAAAATATATTTGAAATTCCTTTGCTTCAAGAGGAATTATTCGTTGTATTCCAATTGTCTGTGAAGATGTTTGCTTAAATCTTCACATGATCAGAAGAATACAAATTGCTCTTTGAGTCTGAAAGTGACTTGTTAGAGTCTCCTCGATCCTTGCGTTGACTAACCTAAGAGTCTGATAGTGACCTATCAGAGATTTTGTGATTCTTGTGTTTAACTGACTTCAGAGTCTTCAGGTTTTGATCCTTCAAAGTCTGATTCTTCAGATGTTGAGTTTGTTTAGAGTTTGAGTCTTCTGAAGTTGACCTTCTCCAGAGTCTGGGTCTTTAGAGTCTGGTTATGATCCTTCAGATTCTCGATCTTTTAGCTTCTCTTCAAATGTTCTTTTTAGTATCAGAACTGACTTTATCTTGGAATTCTTAGACAATGGTCCTTCACACTTGAACATATGTTAGTATGTCCAATTGTACTTTAAATACTTTGTTATCATCAAAACCTTATAGATATGGTAAAAACCAAATTTTTTCCAACAATCTCCCACTTTTTGATGATGATAAACACAAGTATTTAAGAACAATGGTTATTAATTCAATCAACAAGTTGACTTCAGGGTCTGAGGTTTTTAAGCTCCCCCTAAGTCTAATAGTCTAAAAGGTGAGGTTTGTAAGCTCCCCCTAAGTTCTATCCAGGTTAATTAAATTTGATCAATAAAGTACAATAATCAATTCTTCATATTTAAGCAATTAAAACATTCTTAGCTTTCAGATTCATGTGCTGAAATACTTATATATCTTATTCACCCTTTTGTCATCAACAAAAACATAAAGAATAAAGGAAATAAGAAAAGACACTAAAGACAGCTTTTAAAAAACCAAGAAGATAATTTGTTAAATTTCCAAAAGTATTCAGAAAGAGTTAAAAACAACATCATAATATAAAGTTCTTAAATCCTAAAGCCTAGGGTTCCTTCATAAACTCCAATATGGCTTTGATGTTTAAACCGATGTCATTCTATCTGGCAAGCACAGTCTTCAACCGAGCTTCCATGTCTTCTTGATTATCAGTAACTGAAGAAAGTTGAGATCCCATAGCCTTTTGATTAGCCTCAGCAGAAGCCAGTTTATCTTCTAGTTGTTATTGCCTCTAACTGGAAGAAGCTACCGACTCAAAAGAGAAATTCTTCATATTCTACAGAACTATGTCCACAAAGGTTCTGAGATTGTCCCACTTAGCAGCATATGCCACTGAGTCAGATGTTGTGGGTTTCTTAGTAACCAGATCCTGAATTCTATCAATAATTACAGTTTAAAATTCTTCCATTTGGGTTGTTGTGTGAGGTGGAAGGTTAGGATTATAAGATGGTTGAGGTTATAAATATGGTTGAGGCGGTGGAGGGATGACATCTTGGTCAGGTTGGGATAGGTCTTCAGAGAACGAAAGTACTAGTGTACCAACTTATGACACTGTATATTTTTCTTTTGAAAGGCTATATAGGTGTTTAGTGTGTGTAGGTTGTAAGATTTATGGTGTTGGAGATTGTGGTTGAGGTTGGTCTTCTGGTTGAGGGGCTTGTGGGTCAGAGGTTTCTTATTCAGGATGGGTTTCAGGTATTGTTTGAAGTACCCATAGCCAGATGATATGAAAAAGGGATGGACAAAATTAGGGTATGACAAATTGCATCGACAATGTTCATACACTTGTCATATACTAGGGAACAAATAAAATCACAAAACTTGGCCAGATGGACAAAACTGCTCTGATACCAACTATGTAACTCCCTAAAACCCCAACTCTTTAATTTAAAAAGATAGCCAATATTATTCCCAAATAAGGTGTTACACATTCACAATGTACAAACTTTTTCAAGTCAATAAAAAAAACTGCAGCGGAACTCAACATAAACATGTACTTTAAATTATCTCTTCAAAATAATGTACTTGATTGAATTTAAACAAATCCAAAACAATCAACTCAAACAACGATAACGAAACTACCTATTCTCGTTGTTGCATATCAGAGAGACCGGAAACTAAATAACGGGAAAATGGTAAATAAATAAAGAAAGGCCTTAATGTCATCTTCCAACTCACAACAATTATTGCTCCTCCTGAGTATTTATACCACAAAGTGCATAAGACAAACGAGGGGTGATAGTACGCTAAAATATATTAGTGGTACAAAACATAGTATGGATAACATCAAATAACATGATCGTCATGCACACAATTCATTTGCAACAACAATAACAACCAATTCACAATGCCTTTATGTGTACAATATGACTTACAACTCGACTCAATGCATGCGGTACCAATTTGGACATCATAGGATTTTACTGATCTCTTCCACTCAACAATAGTTCCTCTTCGAACCGGGTCCCAACATTTGAACCCCTCTCGTCACCGATCCCTACTTCTGAATCAGCCACTTGTCCCTGATTCCTACTTCTAAATCAACAACTTATCTCAGGACCGAAGTCAACACATCAATCAATGACACATATGATGAATTGCATATAAAATATTGCAAGAACACTTATGGTTACACTTCTAACCATAAATAACAACACATAAGGTAATCACAACAGTTCTCACTCCGAACTACACCTCTCAACATCAACAACATAAAATTATAACTCAACATAAAATTATGCACGCATTTCACAACATACATTCACACATTAAATAAACGTTCACATAACACTTAAGCATACCCATTCATATCATTAAACACGACCAAACAGGAACCAACAGTCACTGGAATCGGAGACAGGCTGAAAATTAGAGTAAAAAACGATAACTTTGCACTGTCACGCTCACTAAGCGAGGTCCAACTTGCTAAAATTGAACCAAAAACCAGAATACATCACATTCTGCCCATGTTTGCTAATCAACGTTCATCCTCACTAAGTGAAGTTGCCCAGAACTTCAAAAATCAGAAACATGATTCCACCATTGGAGCCCTATTAAAGCTCTGATTTTGATCCCCAATCACCTAAATCGAGCATAAAATAACAAATACATATTATACTATAACTAAAACATCATATATGCATTGATTAACATCCAAATTCATCAATTAATCATGAATACAAGGTTATGATCATACAACCCAAACACATTAATGGCAACAACAACATTCAAATTCATATCAACACATCAAGTATAATTTTCAGGGTAATTTAGAGCACGCATTTCATGTTAACAACATCAATCACAACAAATTTATCATCAACTTTTTCTTTAAGGACACATAAACATCAACAATGGTAAAAATATGAAAAACCTAGCGGAGGGTGAGGATCTCTCTCTACCCTTCATGCATTTGACACCAATATTAGAGTAATCCCCCTTACCTTAATTTCCAACAACAAGTCCCAAGCTTAGGTTATGGCTTCTTCTTCCTAGAACTTTCATTAGGGTTCCTAGCCTCTTGTCTCTTTTCTATTTTGTTCCAATTCCACATACAATAGAAATCTCACTCTCCTAACTTTTGCTATTTATTTTAACCTAAAAATTATATCTAAGTTCATTTTCACACTTTCCCCTTTCAACTCTTGGGCACTCACTCCTTGCCACTCGAACTTTACTAACATTATAATTTTTACCCTAATCTCACTATTTCTCTTATTTAATTATTTTAATCAAATAAAATCTTCTTAATCCCAAATAAAACCCAATAAAATATCACATAATTCACACAAAAGGCATGTTCATGAGCCTTTGATATGTGGCGTCGGCATTCTTAAGCCCAAAAGGCATGGCGTTGTAATAGTAATTATCATGGTGGGACATGAACGCCATCTTGGGTGCATCTATGGGATCCATCTTAATCTGGTTGTACCTTGTATAAGCATCCGTGAAACACAATTTTAATAAATCTAAGATTCGTCAATGAACCGATCTATACTAGGAAATGATACTTGTTAGTTTCTTGGATTGGCTAGAATTTTGGTAAAACAAAGGTTGTTCAATGTTTGATGTCAAGGTGGTGATGTCACAACATTGAGTCTTAACACTGGGCTGTGTTAAGTGTTTAAGTTCTGAAGTTTGGATGTCTGATGTCACAAGCAATGTTGTGACATTAGATCTGCAGAATTAATAACATCAGGTTGTGATGTTGTTAGGGTTTGCGTGTTAGCTGGAATTGTGGAGAGTTGTTAGTCTCATTAGATGAGAATATCTTGGGATAGATATTTTCCGCTGCATAGGAGATCTGGTGCAGGTTTGTAGGAGATTTAAAAGGTTGAAGATTTGAAAATATTTTAGGAGAAAATCTGTTTTGAATATTCAGTTTTAAATAACAAATCAGGTCAGATATTGTAGCAGGTCCAAGTCCAATTCAAAGAGCTATATAAAGTGCACCAGTACTGAAGGAAAAGCAACGAAGAAAGAGAGCTAAAGACCGAGTGTCGTTTGTGTCTTCGTGCATATTTTGTAAACCATTCTAGTGTGAATTGGTATTGTTGTTTTGAGTTGTTCTTGATCAAAGCTGTGAAGCAGAATCAAGTAGTGTAATTCAAAGTGGGTGATCTTTGAAGTATTTCACTGAAGTGTTTTAGGGATTGAGTAGTGTTCTCATATCTAAGTGGTTTCTTAGGTAGAAAGTCATTAGTAGGAATTAAGATTAGGAGATTGTCAACTGGGTTGTTGAGTCTGTAATTTAATTCTACAAGTAGTGAATTTCATCCCTGGCTTGGTAACCCCCAGACGTAGGTAGTTAGACCGAACTGGGTAAACAATTCTGTGTGTTATTCTGCTGTTTATTTTGTCCATTGTGCAGAGTGTGTTGTTGTGACATCGCACTTAACATCACACGTCTGATACCAAAATTTCAATTGGTATCAGAGCAGGCATCCTATCTGTCTCTGGGTGAGATCTAGGGAAGTTACTTTCTGGTGTAAAGATGGACAAAGAAGTTGGAGGATTTGTCAACAGACCCCCTATTTTGGATGGATCCAATTATGGCTATTGGAAGCCAAGGATGATCACGTTTTTGAAATCCTTGGACAGCAGGGCATGGAAGGCTATAATTAAAGAATGGAAAACACTTGTTGTGTTTGAAAAGGATGATGCTGGGAAAGATAAAGAGGGCACCTCAAAGCCGAAGCCTGAAGAAGAATGTACCAAGGAAGAAGATGAGCTTGCCCTTGGTAATTCCAAAGCCCTGAATGCAATCTTCAATGGAGTGGATAAAAACATATTCAGGCTGATCAATACATGTGAAGTTGCTAAGGAAGCATGGGATATTTTGAAGGCTACACATGAAGAAACATCTAGAGTTAAGATGTCAAGACTTCAACCTCTAACATCGAAGTTTGAGAGTCTGAAGATGAAGGAAGATGAGACTATCCATGACTTCCATATGAGAGTGCTTGAGCTGGCTAATGCATCCAGTGCCCTTGGTGAAAAGATGTCAGATGAAAAGCTTGTAAGAAAGATCCTTAGGTCCCTTCCTAAGAGGTACAAGATGAAGGTGACTGCTATTGAAGAAGCTCAAGACATCAGCAAGATAAGGGTTGATGAGCTCATTGGATCTCTTCAAATGTTCGAGCTTGGGTTAAATGAAGAAGAGCCTGAAAAGAAGCCAAAAAGTATAGCCTTGACTTCAAATGCTCAAGAAGAGGAAGGGAAGAGTACTGAATCCCAGGAGGACTTATCTCAGGCCATAGCTATGTTGGAAAGGCAGTTCAACAAAGTGTTCAAGAGGATGAACAATAACTCCAGGCCTAATGTCAAGAACATCTCTTCTGACATCAGCAAGCCAAAAGAGAAGGATGAAGAGAAGACTGGCCAAGATAAAGGAGTTCAGTGCTTTGAATGTGAAGGGTATGGACATGTCAAGAAAGAGTGTCCCACATTCTTGAAGAAGCAGAAGAAGGGCATGACAGTTTCCTGGTCTGACTCTGATAGTGAAAGTGAAAGTGAGTCAGCAAAGCATGTCAGAGCTTTGACAGGAACTGTTGTCTCTGATGATGATTCTAGTAATGGGGAAATAAATTTTGAGGAGCTAGCTTCTACTTATCAAGAGCTTTTCCTGAAGAGTGCTGAAATCTGTCAAGAAAACAAGAGTCAAAAGGAACAGATTGCTCAGCTTGAGACAGCTAAATCTGATTTGGAAAATGAAGTCTCACTAGTCAAAGCTCATCTTGATCATATGACCAAATCTGTTAGGATGCTGAGCTGTGGTACAGACACATTTGATAAGATTCTTCAGTCAGAAAAGGTTGCTGGTGATAAGTCAGGTATAGGATTTGTGGCTGAGAAAAAGGTTTCTACTGAAGCAAGCACTTCAGGAACAAAGAAGGAGGTGTCCCAACCAATGTCACATCATCAAACAAAGCGACAGGATCCTACCCCTAAGAAGGTTGTTGAGAGGAAGAATGGTCCTCATCAGAGGAAGATGCAGCCCCAAGGAGCTAGTCAGTATATGCCTCCCCAATATCACAAGAGTATGCAAGCTGCCAGGTTCAAACAGAACATGTCTCATCAGATGTCTCAACATCAGGAAGACTGGTATGGATATGGATATGGATACAACAATGATGTGCCTCATCACTATGGAAGAAGGAAGCCTCATTACCATAGGAGACAGCCTAGGAGACAGCATCCTCAGTATAGAAGAAGACAATCCAACTATGGAAGAAGGAGACAACACTATAGGTGGCAGCCACAGCAATATCATCATAATGGTAGAAGATATAGCCAATCCAGAGATAACAGAGTTAGATGCTTCTATTGTGGCAGGTTTGGACATATGCAGTCCTCGTGCTTCAAGCTTCATGGTTATCCAAATTCTGCTCCTTAACCCAGACAGAAGGAGGTCAGGCCCAAGGTGGTGAAACAATGGGTTCCTAAAGCTCAGGTCACATGTCTATTGGCTCATACCTCAGATGGACATTTTGCCATGGATGCATGGTACTTTGACAGTGGATGTTTAATGCACATGATTGGATCCAAGGAGCAGTTGGTGGAGTTCAATCCTTGCCATGGAAATAAGGTTGTGTTTGGCAATGGAGAAAAATGAGTAGTAGAAGGAGTTGGAAGAGTGAAGAATCATGATGGTCTAACTCTTGATAGGGTGATCCTTGTCCAAGGTTTGAATGCAAATCTGATTAGCATAGGTCAGCTATGTGATGAAGGTTACAAAGTTAACTACACCAAAGATGAATGTGTGGTGACAAATGAGCAGAATGAGGTAGTGATGAAGGGAATAAGATCCAGAGATAACTGCTATCAATGGGTACCTCATTTGGACAGCTTGTCTGTTGGTGCTAAGATTGATGTTGTAACATCAGATTATGACAACAAGTGTGAAAGTCTGCTGAAAGGTCAATTAGGGTTAATTACTCTTAATGTGAATCCTTTTAAATTTTTAAAAGGAAAGTTAATTTGGAGGGAGAAACTCATTGATCGGTCTTTAAGGGATACAGAAAATCAGGCACCATACCTTAGACCATCATTCCCTTTTGTAGCAATATCACGTTTCATCAAGGATCATATCTCCCGACTGTTCATCTCCTTCAACAAGAAGAATCATCTGAACTTATACTGCCTAAAGGGAATCATGTCAATCCAGAAGGTTTCTCCATCAAAATCCTTTTCTCAAAGCTCTTCGCGAGATAAAGCTAGGGTTTCTTCAGAAGAGGGGTCTGCAGAAGAAGCGTTACATGTAGAACCCATATCTATGATGCTCCCAGAGTCAGGTAAATCTAGACCTTCTAAACTTGTTCCAAAAAGGGTTGGGACTATTTTTAGAGATAATGAAACAAAGAAGCTAGTTACGAGTGTGCTATTTAGTAATAAAACAGCACCTAGGTCATCCACTTCTCAAACTGTTGAGGAAAGGGTAGATGTGGACAAAAGCTTAGGTCAGATTGTTGATAAAATATTTGAGAAAGGGCTCCCTATAAAGGGTATATCTAGACCACTGAGACAAATGCCTGCGGAACATTCTGAAAGGGAAAAGAGTGACATGCAAAGTGTAGCTACAAATCTTCATAGACTTGCTATGTCTGTTATTAAAGATTCTGAAGTGAGAATAGAAGAAGATGATGTGCATGAGGAAGCTAATGTTAAGGGAGATGTTGGAACATCACCTGTTGAAACTACTCCTGGTGAAGAAAAGAATGAGGATGTGATCAATGTGGTTGATTTATCTGATGATGAAGTCATTGGAAAAGTTGTTCCAAGTATTGCTAAGAGACTAAAAACAAGGAAAGGAAAGACAGTTGAATCCTCTCCAAAGAAGTCGTCTGAAGGCAAGAAGAATACTGCTGTTGTTGGTCCAACCAAGCCATGAAGCAAAGTGGCTGTGAAATCCAAAAAGAGGAAGATAAGGGAAGATTCTAATTCTGACCTTGATGATGAGGATGATGTTCATGACATCACACCTATCAGAAGGACAATTTTGAAGAGAATCTCTGACAAAGTCCCTGAAGTTCCAATTGACAACATTTCCTTTCATTATGCCAGCAGTGCATCAATATTGAAATTTGTATGTCAGAGAAGACTGGCCCTAGAGAGGGAACTTGGAAAAGAAGCTTTAGAGATAAAGGATATCATGGAGCTGATTAATGAGGCTGGGTTGGTAAAGACTGTGACCAAGTTTCCTAAGTGCTATGAAAGTCTTGTCAAAGAATTTGTTGTCAACATTTCTGGAAATATTGCTGATAAAAAGGGCATTGATTTCATGAAAGTCTATGTGAGAGGAAAGTGCATTAATTTCTCTCCTAGTACTATCAACAAGTATCTAGGAAGAGATGATGAAGAGTATAGTGAACTTGAGATGACTGATAATGATATATGTAAAGAGATTACAGCTGGTCAGATAAAGGTTTGGCCATTGAAAGGGAAGTTGCATGACAGTAAACTTAGCATCAAGTATACAATTCTTCACAGAATTGGCGCTGCCAACTGGGTGCCAACAAACCACAAGACAACAATCGTTGTTGGATTGGGCAGGTTTATCTGTGCTGTTGGGAAGAAGATCAAGTTTGACTATGGAAGCTACATCTTTGAGCAAGTGGTGAAACATGCTGAAACAAACGCTATCAAGTTACCCATAGCATTCCCATCTCTTGTGTGTGGAATCATCTTGGAGCAACATCCTAAAACCTTAACAAGTTCAGATATAGCTTGCAAGAGGAAGTCAGTCTTGTCATTACATCCAAAGTTGTTTGCTGGACATCATGTTCCAGACATTGTTGTAACATCAAGTTCTGGTGTTAAAAAGGCCAGTACTAAAAGTGAGTTGATTGAAGAATTGAAGGCAACATGCAAGGATCTTGATGTGGTTATCAGTACTAGCACTGCTAGGAAGTTGAGAATTGAGCAGACAATCAAATCCTTGGAACAAAATGATAATGATGTTGAAGAACAAGGTGGTCCTAGCACTGATGATGAAGATGGTACCAACTATGATGAAGACTAGTTTCTCTGCTGTTTCTTTCTCGATAGTAGCGTAGTTTTTTTTGCTGCTCTGCACTTGATGTGCCTAATTTGTATTTTGAATATTGTGTTGTTATATGCACCCTTTATGTTTTTGTTCTATGATTTGTTATGTCTTTTTGCTGACTGTGAGACTGACAATGAGAGCTAGGGTAGTGCTAACTGTAGTTAGACTGACTTGATGAGGTTGTCAAATTGTGGCTAAAAAGGGGGAGAAGTAGCCAAGAAAGCCAAGAGTACAAGCCAAATGCTGTCAAGGGAGTTGTTGTCAAAAGATTTTAGTTGGCTGTTGGCTGTTGGCTGTTGCTAAGGAATGAAGTCGAAGTTTATGAGCTGAGTACTGTTGTTATAGTGCAGAAATTGAGGGGGAGTATTTGTTAAACAACAGCTGGTTGTTGTATTGAGGGGGAGTGCTTATTGCTGCTAATGTTGAAATATGTGCAGCTCTGTTTGAAGATTGTTGCTGTTGAAAGTGGTGTTGCAGCAGAGTTTTGTGAAGTGAAGTCTTTTGGTATTGAAGATGCTGCTGCTTGAAGGTTCAAATTATTGAAATTTTTTTCCGCTGCTGAAGTCTCTGAAGGTGCAGAAATTGTTTTAGCCAAAATTAGCCAAATGGGGAGATTGTTAGTTTCTTGGATTGGCTAGAATTTTGGTAAAACAAAGGTTGTTCAATGTTTGATGTCAAGGTGGTGATGTCACAACATTGAGTCTTAACACTGGGCTGTGTTAAGTGTTTAAGTTCTGAAGTTTGGATGTCTGATGTCACAAGCGATGTTGTGACATTAGATCTGCAGAATTAATAACATCAGGTTGTGATGTTGTTAGGGTTTGCGTGTTAGCTGGAATTGTGGAGAGTTGTTAGTCTCATTGGATGAGAATATCTTGGGATAGATATTTTCCGCTGCATAGGAGATCTGGTGCAGATTTGTAGGAGATTTAAAAGGTTGAAGATTTGAAAAGATTTTAGGAGAAAATCTGTTTTGAATATTCAATTTTAAATAACAAATCAGGTCAGATATTGTTGTAGGTCCAAGTCCAATTCAAAGAGTTATATAAAGCGCACCAGTACTAAAGGAAAAGCAACGAAGAAAGAGAGCTAAAGACCGAGTGTCGTTTGTGTCTTCGTGTATATTTTGTAAACCATTCTAGTGTGAATTGGTATTGTTGTTTTGAGTTGTTCTTGATCAAAGCTGTGAAGCAGAATCAAGTAGTGTAATTCAAAGTGGGTGATCTTTGAAGTATTTCACTGAAGTGTTTTAGGGATTGAGTAGTGTTCTCATATCTAAGTGGTTTCTTAGGTAGAAAGTTACTAGTAGGAATTAAGATTAGGAGATTGTCAACTGGGTTGTTGAGTCTGTAATTTAATTCTACAAGTAGTGAATTTCATCCCTGGCTTGGTAGCCCCCAGACGTAGGTAGTTAGACCGAACTGGGTGAACAATTCTGTGTGTTATTCTGCTGTTTATTTTGTCCATTGTGCAGAGTGTATTGTTGTGACATCGCACTTAACATCACACGTCTGATACCAGAATTTCAATACTGATCTCTGGGACATGCGACATAGAGGTTGATGAAATTGACGCACATTCGCTACTTGTTTGATGCTTTTCTCACCAAAACCACGTTAACCAACCGCGAAGGGCTTTTGATCTCTACTATGAAAGTGGAATTTGCCAATTTCTAAACTTCCCCGTCGATGGTAGTTATCTTCTCCTCGCCAACCTTGTGCTTTATTTGAGATGTTGGCAAAATTGAGGGGTATATGGAGAGGCGATGACACACCACTTTGGTATCTGTTCTGGACTGGGCCAACGGCCATGCGCGACCCAATCCATGATTGCTACAGTAACGGCCCAAACGCTTGGATCCAGTCCATTAAGGGGACAAAAGTACCCTTTCGCCCCTACAACCGGTCACGGACTGCTCAGTCCTGCCCGAAATTATTGCCCGTCACACACGGACTACAACTCCCCGACAGCTGACAAACAGATGCCCGCAACTACCTTCTTGCCCGGTATAACGGCTAGTTTGGGCATCCTGCCCGTCATAACGGCTAGTTTGGGCAGTTACCTATTCTTCAGGAAAACGGTTATTTCACCCTGAAAATAGGACTGTTGGCCACACGCTGGGGAACATTATATAAACCCTCTCATTCGAGAGGGTCAGGTATCAAATATTCATCCTAAGAATACACTTTGTACTTGCCCCTTTTCTCTGACCCTTTCTTACTTGAGCGTCGGAGTGCCTTGCAGGTACACCCATCTCCTCTCCTCATCAACATTCTGAGCACCTTGCCCATCTGACGACCAGCATACGTGGACCTGTTCGAATACTCCGGATCAGTGGCGCCGTCTGTGGGAACTCCTTGTTCTCCCCTTCTTTCTTTCCTCCTCGGAAACTAAAAGATCAAAACATAATTTCTTTGATCCACCCACATATGGCCGCTCAGAACTCCGCAAAAGGTGTTGAAGTTACGGTTCTCGTTCCCGTCAACAAGATGGCCGCTGACCGCAGATCTTTGTTACTTTCTGATCCCCGTTTCCTTTGAGACGGGGCTACTGCGTCTCCAACTCCTCCTCCCACTGAGCAAGGAGGCAAACAGCTACCGTCGGGTGAACGACCAATTCCTGGCCCTCCCAGCACCGACCTGGCCATTGTAACTCTTTTGGAAGTTGTCAACCGCACAAACCTCCTTATCTTGCAGCAAGGAGAGAGAATATGAGCTCTCGAGGAAGCATCTCTTCCAAGATCCTCTCCTCCAAAGAGTAAGCACCGAAAATCAAGAAGCCCGCCACCTAGGCGTGGGGAAGACCATAGATCGAGGCATGAGCCAGAATCACAACACATTCGTAAGCGCGACCAGATCTCCCCGCGAGATCGATCATCACCAAGACACAAGAGAACGAGGCAGGATAGGCATTCTCCACCGGTCAGACCTCGTGACCGGCTACGTTCACCATCGCCTCGCAGAGACCGCCGCCGCAAGCACAGACAATGGTCACCATCAACTCCAAGTTCAGACAGCGACGACGAGCCTCGCGGCCCGTTGTCCCGCAGGATCTTGGCCACCCATCTCCCTAAAGGACTAGAGAAGCCTCCGTCTCTAGGGACTTACGATGGAACCACTGACCCAGACGCGCACATAGAAAACATAGATGCTCTTTTGGACTACAGAGGGGTACGAGGAGCCATCAAATGCCGCCTGTTCCCGACCACGCTCCGGAAGGGAGCAATGACATGGTATAAGCAACTGCCAGAAGAATCCATTACATCCTAGAGGCAGCTGAGGAGGATTTTCTCCCGTCACTTTACTACATCGCGACGCTATCCAAAGACCGAGGCGTCCCTCGGAGCTGTCGTACAGGGAAGAGATGAGCCTCTTCGGGCTTACATTGAACGGTTCAACAAGGAGGCCGTCCAAGTGCCAACGACCGAAGACATGGAGAAATTCCTGCTCGAGCAGGGATTACGTCCTGGCTCAGACTTCGCGAAAGCCATCGGCCTCGATCCACACGAGGAACCTTAACGCCCTTCTCCTCCAAGCCCAGTCGCATATACAGTACGAAGAGAAGGTTACTGCACACTCTGTCCGGGCCTCTCGACACCATGAAGGTGCCCGCTCGTCCAGAGCTGAAGAAACCTCGACATCCCGTCGAGGAGATAAAAGACGCGACGATCGGCCTCGCGATGCACGCGAATAGAAGGGACCTTCTGGGCAGTTCCATGACTATACCCCCCTCACTGCCTCGAGGGAGAAAATCTTGTCTGAGTGTGCCAACTCAGAATTCAAGCAAGCGGGAGTCCGTTTCCCCAAACAGCTGCCGGCCAGACCGGGTGTAGACAAATCCAAGTATTGCCGCTTCCACAAGAGTCACGGTCATACGACGGAAGAATGCATTCACCTCAGAGATGCAATAGAGATCCTTATTCGCGACGGCCACCTGAAGCAGTTCGCGAAAAAGAAAGATGCTCCCCGACAGGAAACCCAGGAGAACAAAAAGGTTGCAGAAGAGACTCCGCCCTCTGATGACACCAACGTACAGGTCGCTATGTCCATAACTCGGCCATAGGACTTCCGCATCCCTGATAGCCTGTCCGTCTCCACGTACCTCGCTGCTCACAGCCCGTGGGAGGCCTTTCTGTCAGCCATGGTCATTTCTGGTGGTGGATTCAACAAAATCACGGTCGGCTCAGTCAAGAGGAGATTCGATCAATTGATCAGCAAAAGCTCCAATGAAGTCACTACGCTGGACACCACCCACAAAGGATTCGTTCCTATTTCCTTCTACAAGGAAGAGCTCCTCGGCGGAGCACCGAACTCAAGCATTCCGCTGCTCATCTGAGCAAAGATGGCGAACTTCGACGTTCGCAGAATACTCGTGGACCAGGGAAGCTCGGTTGATATAATGTACAACCACCTGTTCGAAACGCTGCAGCTGAATGACTCTCACCTTACTCCATACGTTGGATCCGACCTGCAAGGATTCAACGGAGCGGTGACAAAGCCCCGGTGTTACGTAGAGCTCATCGTAACCTTTGGTTCGGGAGAGACAACCCGAGTAATTAAACACAGTTTCTGGTAATTGAATGCCCGTCACTATACCAGTGCATTTTCGGAAGGCCAACCCTGGTAGAGTTTATTGTTGTACCTTCCACCGTACATCTCAAGATGAAGTACTACACTTCTAAAGGGATGGTCGCCACCCCCACTGCGACGTCGAAGCTTCCCGTCGGTGCTTTGAAGCAGCATCAAAAGGACTAAGCACCATCTCAGCAGGACCAAGGACTTCTGGTCGTTCCCCCCTGCCCAGCAGCTCCGAGCAGCCAAAACTGCTCCCCCAGGTCGAATCTATCGACTTGGACAGCCGTTTTAGCGAGGAAGATCACGCCAAGGACCCAACGACTTCGGGCAGCCAGTCCAACTGAAGACACAAAAAAACACAAGAAGGGGGTTGAATTGGAGTTTTTAAAAAATAAAGCAAAAAGAGACACGTTGGTTATCCTAGTTCGTTTAAACTCAAACTACTCCAGTCCACCCGCCAAGGTGATTTCGCCTCTCTCTCTTGAGGACTTAATCCACTAATCAATTAAGATTACACAGACACAGGAACAACCGTCACTGTCTTCTTGAGTTTTAACCACAACTTGGTTTTCTCAAGGAATTTCAACTAAATTAATATGCTTCTAATAAGCTTTATCACAACCGTGAGTTTTTACAATATTTTTATCAAATAATGAAAACAGATGAGGAACTTGATGAATTGTGAAAAGTATGCGCGCAAGTGTTTTTGGTCATCTGCAGGTGCTCCCTTAAATAGATGAAAACAATTGATCCGTTGGAGTCGTGAGAGTTATTTTTGGAGATTGACAATAATGCCTTTGAATGCTCTTTCCAAAAATACAGATTTTGTCTGTTTCAATCCGTTGCTTTGTGATACTCATAAATGTGGAGGATAGCATATCAGAGTCCACGTTGATATGATGCATTATCAGAGTTTCTGGCTTGATGCAGCTTTGGTGCTGAAGCGTGAGACATCCTTCATCAGAACTTGGCTAGTTTAGATCTGTGATTCTTCCATATCAGAGCTTCGCTTGATTAGAACTTCGCTTTGAACTCGCTTTGCTTAGATCTTGTGAGCTTCGCTTGATTAGAACTTCGCTTTGCTTGGATCTTGTGAGATTCGCTTGATTAGAACTTCGCTTAGATTGGATCTTGTGATACTTCTATATCAGAACTTCTTTACATTAGAACTTCTCTACATATCACAAAAAATGAATTAAGGAGCATCAAGTTCTAAATAATATAGTGTTTGTTATCATCAAAACTATTAGGAATGTAGAATCAATTCTTGTTCTAACACCAACAACAACGGCCATCTCCTACGCCCCGTCCCAGATGGCAACTTCGAGATCGTTCTGTTCGGAGAAGACCCCCAACGGGGAGTAAAGATCGGAGCAGACCTCCCCGACCTGGCCAGGGGACAACTAAAAGCATGCCTCCAGGAGAATGCAGACTTGTTCGCATGGAGCGCTGCTGAAATGCCAGGATTGGACCCATCCGTCGCTTGCTGTAACGCCCCGATTTTGATTATTCCATTATTCTTGAGTCTTTTAAGTTAATTGGGTGATAAATTATTTTATTTGTTAAATTGGTGTGTTAAATGTTATTTTACCATTTTCGAGAGTTTTCGGGGAAATTAGAATGAAGGGTATTTTAGTCTTTTCTCAATTAATTATGAGTTAGAAATTTTGTGGAATTAGAATTGTGTGAGAAAAATGAATTAAATTGATTTAGTGGAAAATGAGAGAAAAGAAATAGGAGAGAAAAGAAAATAGAAAGAAAAGAGAAATAGAGAAAGATAGAAAGAAAAAGGAGAGAAAGAAAGAAGAGGAAGAGAAAAGAAGAGGAAAGGAGGAAAAACTTAGAAATTCATCAAGATCAATCAATTAGCAAGCTTGGAATCCGGGGTAAGGGTGTGAAACATTGTTATCTTATCAATGTATGTGATTATGTATGAGTTGTTGTTGTTGTTGATGAATTTTGTGAGGTTTAGGGTATAACCCATTTTTGAGAAATTGATTGGAAATTGATCCAAAAGTGTGTAAACTCTTGTTGATTGTGTTCTTGTTGGTCTATACATGTTTAATATGTATTGTTACACTTCAAACTGTTGTTTTTCTGAATTTAGATGATGAATTGGTGAAATTGGAGGTGGAAAAACGCAGAACATTGTTCTGCAGAATTTTCTGGAAATTCCCTGGCCATACGCGTAAGGGGCATGTCCATACGCGTATGAGCCAAGGCGATACGCGTAACAATGGCCGATGGAAGGGTCAATACGCGTATGGAGGGTGGCTTTTCCCGGCCCTCTGGTGATACGCGTATGGGTGAGGGGCGTACGCGTATGGGTTTTGGGAACGTGGAATTGTGAAGGAAATGGGTTATGTCCGTACGCGTATGGACATGGGTGATACGCGTATGGACAGGAGGAATGTAAAAATGGGATTTTTCAAAATGTCGTTTTCGGTTTCGTCCGTAACTTTTGTTCCGAGTATCCGATTTTTACATTCTTGGTGTCGTTGAAAAGCTATTGAGCTGTACGTTGTGATTATGATGTTTTGAAAATCGTTAGCCGATTTAATTATGTCGGAAAGTCAGGAATAGTGCTATTTAGCGACTTTTACCGTTTTGACTGTGTGTTTAAATGTGAATCATACAATAGTGCATTGATGTGAATGTATATAGATTGTATGTGATTGTATGAGATGAATGCATGAATATATTGTGAATATGTATGCATTTCAAGAATGTCTTGTGTCATTTTGCATATGAAGCATCATGAAATACATTCTTGTGTTGAGCGATTCTAATGAGAATCCGTTGTAACGCCGTGTGCCCATGTGGGGTGTGAGCGATGATTACGAATGATTGTGTGCCCATGTGGGGTGTGAGCAATCGGATCGTGTGCCCGTGTGGGGTGTGAGTGATCGGGTCGTGTGCCCATGTGGGGTGTGAGCGATCCATAAACATTGTGTGCCCATGTGGGGTGTGAGTAATGGGTGAACATCGTAGGCCCGATGGGGAGTTACTTCGGTAACGAGCGATGGTTCCAGCAGAGTTCTTGAGTGAACTAGTGATGATTGAGTCGGTACCGCATTGCATTTGCATAGAGTCGTGAGTCGGTCTCTATGATTTGCATTTATCATCTTTATAATGATGTGTTGTTGAATGAACATAATTGTGTATGCCTATACGGAATGATTGAGAATTGCGAAAGTGTGCATGATGAATATGCTTGGTGGATATTTATATATATACATTGTGATGTATATGGATGAAAAGGTAATGAATTGTGGTGAGAAGGTGTAATATGTGTATTTTTATGTTTATATATAATTATATGCATTGTTATTATGATAATATTTCTCACCCTTCTGCTGTTTTATGATGCTCTATGAGGCATTGCAGGCATTGCAGAGTAGGTATGCTGGAGGTCTTTTTGTGAAGCATGTCTTCATTCTTTTGGTCGGTTGGCTCTGATATGTAGCACCGGGTAGCTAGGATGTATAGTATTCTTTTGTGATACATTTGTACATGTATCTTGCTGATGAATTTGTATATATAAACATGAATGATGTTGTTGCATCATACTGGTTGATGTATATATGTTCGATGTTATCAATGTTTGGATTTTCCGCTTTTATTCTAAATTTTGAGATGTGGGTGTAAGGACAAAGTTCCTCTGTGGCAAGTTACCCCATTTGTTGCATATCAATAGAATGAGCAGGTGTTGTATGTATTAATTGCGTGTATGATGTGACATGCCTCTTTTATACTATGTTTTAATCGTACTCTGGCGAATTTTTTTTAATATGTGCCTAAATGATTTATGTGATTATTTGGGGGTATAAAAAGGGGGTATTACATTAAGTGGTATCAGAGCCAGAGTTGAGTCAGTTGTGTCTGTCTTGTTGTTGTGTTGGTTGAACTGTCGTTTAACCTTGTTGTCATTTTTGGGAATAATCAGAAGATGGCTGGTAGAAACGACAATGCGATGGCTGCTGCTTTGGAAGCAATGGCTAGGGCGGTGCAAGGTGTACCTAACGTGAATGCTAATGACGAGTTCAGGAAGAATCAACCACCGGTTTTCAAAGGAAGATTTGATCCCGATGGAGCTCAATTGTGGTTGACGGAGATTGAAAGAATCTTCAGAGTTATGGGCTGTGTGGAGGAGAATAAGGTGAGGCTTGGGTCTCACATGCTGAAGGAAGAAGCCGACGATTGGTGGGTTGGTATGCGTGAAGTTCTTGAGGTGGATGATGAAGAGGTAACTTGGAATTTATTTCGTACTGAATTTTTGAGGAAGTATTACCCTGAGAGTGTGAAGGGAAAGAAGGAGATGGAGTTTCTTGAACTGAAACAAGGTAGTATGTCTGTGGTGGACTATACTGCTAAATTTATGGAGTTGGTTCAATTCCATCCTCATTATACTGCGATTACTGCTGAGTTCTCAAAGTGTATTAAATATGAGAATGGTTTACGTCCTGAGATCAAACAAGCTGTGGGATATCAAAGGATAAGGAGGTTTGCGGATTTGACGGAATGTTGTTGAATCTTCGAAGAAGATAGTAAGGCTCGCTCTACACATTACAAAAGTTTGAATGAGAGGAAGGGGAAGCAACAAGCTAGAAGTGGACCTTATGTGACACCCGTTGATAAGGGAAAGCATATGGGAAGCTTTGATAGGAGATCTGGAGGAGGAGGTTCCGGTGTTGTTAGGTGTTACAAATGTGGTGAAATAGGTCATAAATCTTTTGAGTGTGGGAAGCCTGTAGCGAAATGTTCTAATTGTGGTGGTCTTGGGCATGCTGCCACAGATTGTAGAAGGAATATGGTGAAGTGCTATAATTGTGGAGAAGTGGGTCACATTAGTACTAAGTGTACTAAGCCGAAACAAGCTCAAGCGGGCGGAAAGGTGTTTGCATTGGCGGGGACTCAAACTACGAATGCAGACCGTTTGATTAAAGGTACATGCTTTATTAATAGTACACCTTTAGTTGCTGTTATTGATACGGGAGCGACTCATTCGTTTATTTCGTCTGAGTGCGCGAAGCGTTTGAATCTTGCGTTAACTTTGATGGGTGTTGAAATGGTTATTGAGACTCCTGCTTCAGGGTCGGTAAATACATCTTTGGTGTGTATGAGTTGTCCTTTGACCATGTATGGTAAAGAAGAAGGACGGGAGTATGCGGTTATGCATTGATTATCGACAGTTGAACAAAGTGACAATTAAGAACAAGTATCCGCTTCCAAGGATCGATGATTTGATGGACCAATTGGTTGGTGCGAATGTTTTTAGCAAGATTGATTTGAGATCAAGATACCACCAGATTCGTGTGAAAGAAGAGGATATTCAAAAGACAGCATTTAGGACACGGTATGGTCATTACGAATACTTCGTGATGCCATTCGGGGTTTCTAACGCGCCGGGTGTGTTTATGGAATACATGAATCATATTTTTCATGAACAGTTGGATCGTTTTGTGGTTGTGTTCATCGATGATATTTTGATTTACTCTAAGTCTCAAGAGGAGCATGAAGAGCATTTGAGAATTGTGTTGCAAATTTTGAAAGAGAAACAATTGTATGCTAAGTTGTCAAAGTGTGAATTTTGGTTATCGGAAGTAAGTTTCCTTGGACATGTTATTTTCGGTAGTGGTATTAGTGTTGATCCATCCAAGATAGATGCGGTGATGCAATGGGAGGCTCCTAGGTCGGTTACGGAGATTCGAAGCTTTTTAGGCTTGGCGGGTTACTATCGGAGGTTTATTGAGGGATTTTCGAAATTGGCACTTCCTTTAACGCAATTGACTTGTAAAGGAAAGACTTTCATTTGGGATATTCATTGTGAAGAGAGTTTCAATGAGTTAAAGAGAAGGTTGACAACGACTCCGATCTTGATTTTGCTTAATCCTAATGAACCATTTGTTGTGTATTGTGATGCTTCATTGACAGGTTTAGGTGGTGTTTTGATGCAAGATGGAAAAGTTGTGGCATATGCTTCTAGACAATTGAGAGTGCATGAAAAGAATTATCCTACACATGACTTGGAGTTAGCGGCGGTAGTGTTTGTTTTGAAAATATGGAGGCATTATCTTTATGGTGCAAGATTTGAAGTTTTTAGTGACCACAAAAGCTTAAGATATTTATTTGATCAGAAAGAATTGAACATGAGACAAAGGAGGTGGCTAGAACTTTTGAAGGATTATGATTTTGGTTTGAATTACCATCCGGGTAAGGCAAACGTGGTGGCCGATGCCTTAAGTCGGAGGTTGTTACATATGTCCGCATTGATGATGGAACAATGGGAACTTTTGGAAGATTTCAGAGATTTGAGTTTAGTTTGTGAAATGACGCCGAGAAGTGTGAGACTTGGTATGCTACATGTTACGAATGATTTTCTTGCAACGGTTAGTGAAAAGCAAAAGTTGGACTTGAAATTCGTTGATTTGATGTTGAATGAGAATGAGGATTTCAAGGTTGATAATTATGGAGTTTTGAGATTCCATGGTCGTATTTGTATTCCCGATGATGTGGAGTTGAAAAAGATGATTTTAGAGGAAGGACACCGAAGTAATTTAAGTATTCATCCGGGTGCGAATAAGATGTATCAAGATTTGAAGAAGATCTTTTGGTGGTCCGGTTTAAAGAGGGATGTGGCTCGATTTGTGTATGCATGCTTAACTTGTCAAAAGTCTAAGGTGGAACATCAAAAACCGAGTGGATTTATGCAACCGTTGGATATTCCGGAATGGAAATGGGATAGTATATCGATGGATTTTGTTACGGGATTTCCGAATACGCAAAGCGGTCATAATGCTATTTGGGTAATTATTGATAGGCTTACTAAATCTGCTCACTTTATTCCAATTGATATTAGTTATCCTTTGGAGAAGTTAGCCGAGATTTATGTTCTTGTGATTGTGAAGTTACATGGAGTTCCTAAGAGTATTGTATCGGATAGAGATCCAAGGTTTACATCGAGGTTTTGGGAGAGTTTAAAAAAGGCTTTGGGTTCTAAGCTAAGATTGAGTTCGGCTTATCATCCGCAAATGGACGGTCAAACCGAGAGGACGATTCAATCGTTGGAGGATTTATTGCGTGCTTGTGTACTCGAGCAAGGTGGTGCTTGGGATGGTTATTTGGCGTTGATTGAATTCACTTACAATAACAGTTTTCATTCGAGTATAAGTATGGCACCATTTGAGGCTTTGTATGGTCGGAGATGTCGAACACCTTTGTGTTGGCATGAAACCGGCGAGAGGACGATAGTTGGACCGGAAATGGTACAACAAACAACGGAGAAAGTGAAGTTTATTCGGGAGAAGATGAAAGCTTCTCAAAGTAGACAAAAGAGCTATCATGACAAGAGGAGGAAAGATCTTGAGTTTCAAGAAGGCGACCATATGTTTTTGAGAGTTACACCAGTTACGGGTGTGGGTCGTGCTTTGAAATCGAAGAAGTTGACATCTCATTTTATTGGTCCGTATCAGATTACTTCACGAGTTGGTGTTGTGGCTTACCGTGTGGCGTTGCCTCCGAACCTTTCGAATTTGCATGACGTATTCCATGTTTCGCAACTTCGGAAATATGTTCCGGATCCGTCACATGTTATTCCTATGGACGAGGTTGAAGTGAGAGATAACCTTACGGTGGAAGCTTTACCGGTTAGGATTTTGGACCGCGAAGTTAAGAAACTAAGGGGCAAGGATATTGCGCTGGTGAAAGTAGCGTGGGGAGGCGCAGCAGAAGGCAATATGACGTGGCAACTAGAGAGTGGGATGCGAGAGTCGTATCCGGAGTTGTTTGAATCAGGTATTATTTTCGAGGACAAAAATTTCTAAGTGGGGGAGAGTTGTAACGCCCCGATTTTGATTATTCCATTATTCTTGAGTCTTTTAAGTTAATTGGGTGATAAATTATTTTATTTGTTAAATTGGTGTGTTAAATGTTATTTTACCGTTTTCGAGAGTTTTCGGGGAAATTAGAATGGAGGGTATTTTAGTCTTTTCTCAATTAATTATGAGTTAGAAATTTTGTGGAATTAGAATTGTGTGAGAAAAATGAATTAAATTGATTTAGTGGAAAATGAGAGAAAAGAAATAGGAGAGAAAAGAAAATAGAAAGAAAAGAGAAATAGAGAAAGATAGAAAGAAAAAGGAGAGAAAGAAAGAAGAGGAAGAGAAAAGAAGAGGAAAGGAGGAAAAACTTAGAAATTCATCAAGATCAATCAATTAGCAAGCTTGGAATCCGGGTAAGGGTGTGAAACATTGTTATCTTATCAATGTATGTGATTATGTATGAGTTGTTGTTGTTGTTGATGAATTTTGTGAGGTTTAGGGTATAACCCATTTTTGAGAAATTGATTGGAAATTGATCCAAAAGTGTGTAAACTCTTGTTGATTGTGTTCTTGTTGGTCTATACATGTTTAATATGTATTGTTACACTTCAAACTGTTGTTTTTCTGAATTTAGATGATGAATTGGTGAAATTGGAGGTGGAAAAACGCAGAACATTGTTCTGCAGAATTTTCTGGAAATTCCCTGGCCATACGCGTAAGGGGCATGTCCATACGCGTATGAGCCAAGGCGATACGCGTAACAATGGCCGATGGAAGGGTCAATACGCGTATGGAGGGTGGCTTTTCCCGGCCCTCTGGTGATACGCGTATGGGTGAAGGGCGTACGCGTATGGGTTTTGGGAACGTGGAATTGTGAAGGAAATGGGTTCTGTCCGTACGCGTATGGACATGGGTGATACGCGTATGGACAGGAGGAATGTAAAAATGGGATTTTTCAAAATGTCGTTTTCGGTTTCGTCCGTAACTTTTGTTCCGAGTATCCGATTTTTACATTCTTGGTGTCGTTGAAAAGCTATTGAGCTGTACGTTGTGATTATGATGTTTTGAAAATCGTTAGCCGATTTAATTATGTCGGAAAGTCAGGAATAGTGCTATTTAACGACTTTTACCGTTTTGACTGTGTGTTTGAATGTGAATCATACAATAGTGCATTGATGTGAATGTATATAGATTGTATGTGATTGTATGTGATTGTATGAGATGAATGCATGAATATATTGTGAATATGTATGCATTTCAAGAATGTCTTGTGTCATTTTGCATATGAAGCATCATGAAATACATTCTTGTGTTGAGCGATTCTAATGAGAATCCGTCGTAACGTCGTGTGCCCATGTGGGGTGTGAGCGATGATTACGAATGATTGTGTGCCCATGTGGGGTGTGAGCAATCGGATCGTGTGCCCGTGTGGGGTGTGAGCGATCGGGTCGTGTGCCCATGTGGGGTATGAGCGATCCATAAACATTGTGTGCCCATGTGGGGTGTGAGCAATGGGAGAACATCGTAGGCCCGACGGGGAGTTACTTCGGTAACGAGCGATGGTTCCAGCAGAGTTCCTGAGTGAACTAGTGATGATTGAGTCGGTACTGCATTACATTTGCATAGAGTCGTGAGTCGGTCTCTATGATTTGCATTTATCATCTTTATAATGATGTGTTGTTGAATGAACATAATTGTGTATGCTTATACGGAATGATTGAGAATTGCGAAAGTGTGCATGATCAATATGCTTGGTGGATATTTATATATATACATTGTGATGTATATGGATGAAAAGGTGATGAATTGTGGTGAGAAGGTGTAATATGTGTATTTTTATGTTTATATATAATTATATGCATTGTTATTATGATAATATTTCTCACCCTTCTGCTGTTTTATGATGCTCTATGAGGCATTGCAGAGTAGGTATGCTGGAGGTCTTTTTGTGAAGCATGTCTTCATTCTTTTGGTCGGTTGGCTCTGATATGTAGCACCGGGTAGCTAGGATGTATAGTATTCTTTTGTGATACATTTGTACATGTATCTTGCTGATGAATTTGTATATATAAACATGAATGATGTTGTTGCATCATACTGGTTGATGTATATATGTTCGATGTTATCAATGTTTGGATTTTCCGCTTTTATTCTAAATATTGAGATGTGGGTGTAAGGACAAAGTTCCTCTGTGGCAAGTTACCCCATTTGTTGCATATCAATAGAATAAGCAGGTGTTGTATGTATTAATTGCGTGTATGATGTGACATGCCTCTTTTATACTATGTTTTAATCGTACTCTGGCGAATTTTTTTTAATATGTGCCTAAATGATTTATGTGATTATTTGGGGGTATAGAAAGGGGGTGTTACACTTGCCACCAGCTTACAATTGATCCGGCCGTCAAAGCCGTTGCCCAGCGCAGAAGGAAACAGTCCCTGGAAAAGATGGAAGTCGCAGAGAAAGCTGTCAAAGACCTTCTAGAAGCTAGGTTTATTTCTGAGGCTAAATACACTACATGGCTCTCAAACGTTGTACTTGTAAGAAAAAATAATGGCAAATGGAGGATGTGTGTTGACTATACCGATGTTAACAGGGCCTGTCCGAAGGACACCTACCCCCTCCCCAATATCGATAAGCTCGTAGATAACTCAACGGGTTTTAAGCTTTTATCTTTCCTCGACGCCTACTCGGGCTACAATCAAATCCCAATGGCCGCGAGCGATAAAACTTACACAGCCTTCATGACCGAATCGGGCAATTATTACTACAACGTAATGCCCTTCGGGCTGAAGAACGCCGGCGCTACGTACCAACGAATGATGAACAGAGTCTTCCAAGGACAAATAGGCGACATGCTCGAAGTATACCTGGACGATATGATCGTCAAGTCCCACGAGGAACTAGATCATGTCGCCTATCTTCGCAAAATCTTCGAGCAAGAAAGAAAGTATCGAATGCGTTTTAACCCTGAGAAGTGCACGTTTGGTGTACGGGCAGGTAAATTCCTTGGCTTCTACCTAAAGAACGAGGAATCGAAGCTAACCCCGACAAGTGTCGGGCATTCTCTGAGTTCCCAATGCCCACATCTAAGAAGAACATCCAATCCCTCAACGGGGTGCTTACTTCGTTGTCCCGCTTCGTGGCAAAATCTGCCCAACACGCCCTTCCTTTCTTCAAGCTCTTGCGGAAAGAAGCAGCGTTTGAATGGACCGAGGAATGTGAAACATCCCTCCTTCACTTGAAGTAAGCTCTGTCAAAACCACCCGTATTATCACGACCAGACACTGGGGAAGTCTTGTTCCTATACCTCGCCGTCACTGCCGAGGCCGTTAGCGCCGTTCTCATTCGGGAGAATCCTGGCGGACAAAAGCCAATATACTTCACGAGCAAAGCATTGCAGAGTCATACCCCAAATTTTGACCACTTAGATTTCCCATCATTGTGAAAATCATCATCACAATATGGAGGAACCATCATACTTCATCAGTCTCCCCAAAGATGGGTGAGCATCCACTACAATCAAAATTAGGGTTTCAAGCCCTCTCAGAGCCTTAGACAAAGGATCAATCAAGGAATGACATGATCTTCAACTTGTCTAACCTCTCAAACATCCACAATGGATCAAAAGGACTCCCACTTCAAGGATCAAGCACAAGGCTGCTCCCTTCTAGGTGGATCAAGTCTCAAGATCGACAGTGTCACCAAATTAGGGTTTTGGTCGACCAGGGCCTCCAGATGGAAATTTTTCATCTGGGCACAAGCCAATGATCCAAAACATAACCTAATATACTCCATAGAACCTCATGGACCCAATCATCAAGTCAATTTTGTCTCAGGGGATGCATTCATAAAAAATCAGGAATTAAGGTTTCTTGACCTAATTCACCCCTAAGTTGACTTTTGGGATAAATCATGAGCCAAGACCTCAAGACATGATTTGAGGGTCTCTAATATACTATATTGATCCATTTGCAACAATGGATTAATCCAAGGAGCTTGAGCAACAAGTCTCAATTTCATCTGCACCACAATTAGGGTTTCGCGAGGAAAGTCAACTGTAACTTTGACTTTTGACTAGGACATGCTCCCAAGCCCTATGACATGCATCAATATACCCTATGACACCCATGGAACATGTCCATCAAGTTTTATTTAGGTCAAGGACATGATTTCCTGAAGAATTGCACAGTTTGGAATTCATCTGATAAAAAGCCAACTGTGCACAAAAGTCAACTTTGACTTTTTGAGATTTTTCACAAAAATGGATTTTTAACCCTAAAATGATGTTAATGTATGATTTGAATCATCATTCATCAAGAAAAATCAAGAAAAGTTGGATAACTTGTAAAAGGGGTAACAATAAAAACTTAGAAAATTTTCTAAGTTAAAAATAAAGTGGCTAGGGTACCAACTTTGGAGGGTCATAACTCCTAAACCACAAAGCCATTTTCTCCCATCCAAGGCTTGATTTGTAGATCTCATTGCCCTCTACAAAAACTTCAACTAGACCTAACTCCAATTCATTGTGGATTTTGAGCTATGAGTGAGCCAAAATGGCTGAAAACATGAAAGTGCCACTTTTCCAACACTTAGAAAAAATTCTGTCCAAGACAGATTTTGTTGGAAACACCAAAACTTGTGGGGTTTTTTCACACAGTTACAAGCTGAATCAGTTCCAAAGATAAACATCAATGTTGTTGCAAATGTTGCCAAGAATCCAAGCAACTCAATAGCATGAAACCAATCCACTTGTGCCAAGAATTATGGCTGCCACAACACACCATGTCAAGGCTGCCATGAAAAATCAGTTTGGGGGTTTTGTGCCATCCACGATTTCCGAGTCAAAAGGAGTGATCACTATGCCACATGCCTTCAATCTGATCATGAACCAACTGATCCAACTGATAGGGTTGAGTCAAAAAGCCAAGGAATCTTCCAACTTGAAATTCATCCACTTTGGCACATTTTGCCTTGAATTCAAAGGGGCATTAATGTGGAATAGTGCATTTTTAACAAAGCCACTCTACTCAGTCAAGTTCTCTGATTAAACAACAATAAAAACATCTGAAGAATGTGATTTTGGTCAAGGCATAGCCCTGCTCTTGGGAATGGCTAGTTTGCCTTGCTTGAGAAGAAATCCTCCAAGCCAATCCATGCAAATGTGATCTGATCCAGCAGCCATTCACTATTCCTCCAAGACAAAAGTTGATCACCTATAAATAGAGGTTCCAATGGATCACTCAACTCACCCCAAAGCCAGTTACAACACTGCTTTCTCTCATTCTTCCTTAAACCTCAAGTTTCTTGGTTTTTGAGTAACCACTATCGGGTTTTGAGTTGCAACCTTAAGCAATCAATTCCAATTGCTCAAACACATCACATATGATGTATTTGAGATGTCCAAACACTTAAACACTGACTGTAACACCTCAGGCTCAAAATCATCCTTCAACCAAGCCATTATGCCTCATTTATGCAGGTGGAGGTCTCCAGCTTGATCCAAAGAGTTTCAAAGTGTTCCAAAGCTTGCAACACACTCCATAACATCCATTGAAGCTGTAGGGATCATTAATTCACAACTGGAACAAGGTTTGTGCAGAGTTCCATTTCAGCTTGCATCAAGGTAAGCCTCAAAACTCCAACTCCATGATCCATGCATATTTCCTCGCATGATATTTTTGCCAATTGCTTGCCATCATATGTTGATTGTTTTCCCTCAAAAAATTTGATCATAGCACTCATAATCATGCCTACTCAATTGCTTTTGCAAAATTAGGGTTCATACGGCCACAATGATATAATTTGCTATACACTGAAAATGAATGAAATTGGGTATTGCCATCTTCTTCCTTGTGAAAAAACGCATGAGTTTGGTGTTTGAATCATGTCAAATGGTTGAGAAACGAGAGAGATGGAGGGCTTCATGCACGAGCTAGAGGAAGAAGACGGCCATGGCGCCATTTTCAGAAAATCCAACTAGTTTGATATATATTTTTCACTTGCCATGTTATTAAGAATTGGCATTGCGCCCCAGTGGTTGATCAGCTGATTTGTATGTATTGGCAAGCGAAAGGTCTGGGGTTCGAATCCCCCTCGCCCCAGACCTTTTTTATCACTTTTTCCTATTTTCCTATTTTTCCTATTATTTTGTTAATGATTTGAAAAATTAATAACTCACTCAATTTTAATTATTTTTGACTGATTCTTTTTGCAAAAAATCATAAAAACGTTGAAATATTTTATTCCACAAAAAAATTAGATTTATATTATGTATTTAATATAATTAGTATTTTTGTGAATAAATTCATTTTTTATTTGTTTTTAAACATTTTAAAATGAACATCCATCTTGAAAAATCAAGACCAAATGAGTTTTAATATCTCTTGTGATTTATACCTCATTTTTCAAACCTTAAACAAAAATCACAAGTGGTTTATTCAAATCTATTTGGTATTTTTCATTGATTTTCTTTAAATATTTTACTATTTAAAGATTAAAATTAGGGTTTCTTTGATTTTCACCCTCATCAAACAACTTTATGGGCCTCTATTAGAGTGTAAGACCCAACCCTTTTTTTTTGTAAAATACAAATCATTTTTGGGCCTCACTTATTGTATAAGTCCCACTGTATTTTCAAAACACCTCGGCGCGCTCGCCAATTCAAAAATCAAACCCTGGGCCTCTCCTTGAGCTATAAGACCCATTCAAACTTTTTGGGCCTCTAATAGAGTGTAAGACCCAACCCCCTTTAACCAAAAACATTTTGGGCCTCACTTATTGTATAAGTCCCTTCGCGTTAAAAGAAAATCTCGGCGAGATCGCCATTTCAAACGGAAAAACAAACTGGGCCTACCCTCGTGTTATAAGCCCCACTCTTTTTCTTTAAAACTTTTTGGGCCTCTTGAGAGAGTGTAAGACCCATCCCTTGTACAGGAAAACTTTTTGGGCCTCAGCCACTTGTATAAGTCCCTCTGTACAAAATAACAGTGCGCTCACTGATAAAACCCTGGGCCTCTCCTTGAGCTGTAAGCCCCAAACCTTTCTTTTTCAAAGCACTTTCTCCTTTGATTTTAAATATACTGTTATTTTCAATCTTTCTTTGTTGAAACAACTAACCAAACAACATGGAAGCTCTACAACCGAGTAAGTGGTTATTGCTTTCATTTACCGCTTTCATATACATATAACTGTATTGTGGGGTTGTTTCACTGTAAGTCTTCTTTCATAAACTCATATCAACTGTGTAATAATAGTATAGATATTTAGAGTTTCCCCGGCAACTACGTCTAGAACTAGATGATGCCGTTTCATTTATTCGTAGAAATAGACAACTAGATCCCCAATAGGATCACCAGATACAGTCTTCTCTTCGGCTGTCCTCATTAGGAATTGTCAAGAAACTCTACTCCCAGAGATGAATGTATTCTCCGTGAATGGCATCTTTGAGTTTCTTCCAAATTCTCGAACTTTCCTGACTTGATATATTCCTTGTGAATAGCATGCCTTGAATTTCTCGGGGTTTGGGGACCCACGGGCTTCTTAAAAGCATCGGCCTCCTCTTGGGCATCGTACAAGGACCCACAGGCTTCCTAAAAGCAACCCCGCCTCCTCTTGGGCTTAGTACAAGGACCTCTCAGTTTCTTAGAAGTATTCACAGCCTCCTCTTAGGCTTCGTATAATGATCTCTTCCTCCGAGAATAATAGACTTCTCTTGGGCTTCGTACAAGGACCCGTCGGCTTCTTAAAAACTTCCAGCCTCCTCTTGGGCTTCATACAAATTGTCTCGATGACCTCCTAGAGGTATAGGAACAGAAACTAGTCATCTGCATAGAACAGTCCTTTCAAAGAGTCTACTACTATTTCTCAAAGCATGGTACAAAAGATGAAACTCTAGACACGGACAGTCTAATCTCCTTGAGTCTCAAAGACATTCTCAAGAGACCCCTTCAAAAATAGGAAGAAAACCCGCATACTCGGACAGTCTCAATACCCTTCGGATTTCCCACTTCCTTAAAGAACAGGAATAGCCCGGATCCTTGAATCGAATCCTCGAGTACAGTGTTACGCATATAAGAACTGATTTTCTCTTTAAAAATCAGTATACTGGACCTGTTACTCAACTGAAACAGTAACCATAGCCTCCTCTTAGGCTTTGTATAATGATCCTTCTCCAGTTACAATAGCCTCTCTCTTGGGCTTTGTACAATGATTCTCCCCAGCGGAGTCAAACAACATTTAGCCTCTCTCTTGGGCTTTGTACGAGACACTTAAGAGACTCCCTCATTGAGTCAATCACCCCTTTCACCTCCATCTCGGGCTTTATACGAGATACAAAAAGGTTCTTATTGAGTCAAACAAACAACAGCCTCCATCTCGGGCTTTGTACGAGATACAAAAACTCTCTTGTTGAGTCAAATAGCCTCCATCTCGGGCTTTATACGAGATACCAAAAGATTCCCTCGTTTAGTCAAAACCTTTTAGCCTATCTCTCGGGCTTTGTACGAGACACATATTAGCCTCCTCTTAGGCTTTGTATAAGAAAACCACTGGTTGGTCCAATCAACCTTTTAGCATCAAAGCTATGCCTCATTCACAGTACACAAACTTCAACAACTCTTTCCCCTTCGTCGAATCGCTGTAAACGGCAAGCCTCTGGATCATTTACATCCATGCCACTGTCCCTCTTTTAGCATGAGAAATTCCTAAGGAAAGATGGCATTGCTCTAAACTGAGTTAAAGTCTTCTCCTTTAGGTTAAAATGCCCTATAAAGGAAATTATGGCATTACTAGGATCCGCGTATCCCGGTTAAAGTAATCCTTCTTTACAGTCAGTCACCCAATAGTTGTGACAAACAGACCCCCTTTAGAGATGACAAATTCTCTCTAAAGTCAACATCTTTTAGCTTCACATCTTGGGCTTTGAACAAGATATAAATCACCTTTTCGCTTCACGTCTTGGGCTTTGAACAAGACACCAAAACAACCACTTCCTCCCATAGAATAGGAGGAACTACGAAAGCTCTGATTTCCCTGTTTTGGTAAACGGGAATACGTAGGCATAAGATTGAAAGAAAAAATATTAGCGAGCGCAATCAACAAAAACCCAAAATCCCATACTCCCGTATATCATAATCTGAAGCAGTATCCTAACAAAATCCCAGAGAAAAATTAGTATTGGCGAAAATACAAATAACCGATACAAAGGCCCCACCACATTGATCGCATCCGTAACCTAACAGACCGCTGTTTAAATTCAATATGCAAGCAGGGTTAATTGGAGACATCTATTTCCCTTCCTTTATCAGCTTTAATAGGATAAAAAATGAATCGACCTGTAGTTAAAACTCAACCGCAGAGAGCGACCGCGCTTAAAAACCGCGTCCAAAATCGCACGCTACATGCAGGACCCAGAGTTGCGATATCAACAGATAGAGAAGGTAGCATTGGCCCTCATCAACGCTGCCAGACGACTGAGACACTATTTCTTGGCTCACATGATAGTGGTAAGAACGGATCAGCCCATAAAGCAATTACTGGGACGACCACACATGGCAGGCAAAATGCTTAAATGGTCATTGGAACTGTCCGAGTTCGACATCCAGTATGAAAGCAGGAAAGCTCTTAAGGCCCAAGCTCTGGCCGATTTCGTAGCGGAAATGACGTTCTCAGACTCCCCGGTCCACATAGCAAACAGATGGACCATCTATGTAGACGGAGCATCCAGCTCGACCGGCAGCGGGGCAGGGGTAATTTTGGAGAACGACGAAGGGACCATAGTCGAGGCTTCTCTCACATTGTCCTTTCCCACGTCGAACAACCAGGCCGAGTATGAAGCCTTCCTCGCCGGTTTGCGCATAGCCGAAGACCTAGGGGTTGAAGAAATCATCATCTGCACGGACTCTCAGCTCGTAGCCCTCCAGATATCAGGAGAATATTAGACCAAAAATGACAATCTCTCTGAATACCTAACCCTGGTCAAGGGAAAAATGGCGAGGTTCAGAACGGTAGAAGTGAGACATGTTCCACGCGAACATAACGTGCGAGCAGACATCTTGTCCAAACTAGCAAGCACTAAGAGAAAAGGCGGAAACAGGTCAGTCATCCAAGAGATACTTCCCCGGTCCAGCATCGATAAGGGATCCTCGACCCTACACGTACACGCGATTGGGGACAGTGATTGCTGGATGACACCCGTGTACAACTACCTCACCAGGGACGAGCTTTCGGATGACCCCAAGGAAGCCAGCACCATCAGACGAAGAGCTTGCTCGTACGTCATCCTTGAAAACAAACTCTATCGACGAGGCTTCTCTATCCCACTGCTCAAATGCATAGAGGAGGAAGTTGTCCCTCACGTATTACGAGAAATCCACGAAGGCATTAACGCCCAGCACCTAGGAGGAAGGTCCCTTGCCCGCAAGGCCCTCCGAGCAGGGTATTATTGGCCAACCATGCAGCACGATGCCAAGGAACATGTGAAGAGATGCGACAAATGCCAACGGCACGGGGATATGCACCTAGCTCCACCTAACGAACTGAAAAGCATGACCTCCCCGTGGCCATTCTCCTAGTGGGGCCTAGATATCCTAGGACCCTTCGTGACGGGGTCCAGCCAAAATAAATACCTGATAGTGGGCGTAGACTATTTCACAAAGTGGATAGAAGCAGGAGCCTTAGCAAAGATAACAACACTTAACATTCTGCGCTTCTACAAGCGGAATATCCTTGCCCGTTTTGGGATTCCCCAAGCAATTGTCACGGATAATGGAACGCATTTCACGGACAAGAAGTTCCAAGACTTTGTCGCCCATCTCGGAACAAAGTAACATTTCGCTTCTGTAGAACATCCCCAGACCAACGGGCAGGCAGAAGCGGCCAATCGTGTCATTCTTCGTGGCCTTAAGCGAAGACTGGATGAAACAATGAAAGCCTGGGTCGAGGAGCTCCACAACGTCTTATGGGCGTACCGCACCACTCCTCAGTCTACCACCGGGGAAACACCTTTCCGCTTAGCATATGGCACGGAGGCTGTTATACCCATTAAAATTCACGTACCGTCCAGGAGGACCGAATCACCTCTAGACGAGGAAATGAATGACGAAGCAATAAGAGAGGAGCTCGACCTTGTTGAGGAAATCCGAACAGGAACAGCCCTCCGCGAAGCATCTCTTAAGCAAAAAATAGCAATCAGTCACAACGCTAAAGTCTTACGACGAGAGTTCGATGTGGGCAGCCTTGTCCTGCGAAGAAACCACAAGGACTCTCGCGAAGGCAAACTAGCAGCCAACTGGGAAGGGTCGTACAGAGTCCGTGCCAGAACGGTGCCTACTTCCTCGAGACCCTCAACGGGGAAGAAATCCCTCGACCATGGAACGCTGAAAAACTTAAGCAGTACTACAACTAAAGTCACAATAGGCTTCCTCGCGTCAAAGGACCACCTAACGGTCATCATGCTCGTTCAGGTACAAACGATGCATACGCACAAAGTGGAATCCCGCTCAAGTAAATAAGCCGGAGCTCTGCTCGTCGGCGGTCCTCAATCGAGCATCGCCTTCGCCCAGGTACCACGATTGGCAGAACCCCAGCTCGCGATGGGACGTTCACGCCGCGACCTCAGGCCTCAATCGTGACCTGAGATCCACAACCTCGCCAGGACCTTCCCCAGCTATTCGACCAGTTCTCCACACTGGCGAATTCACACACAACGAGCAATCTTTCAAAAGAAAGCTCTGTTAACAGACACACCCTCCGACGGGCAGTCATACATGCACCGCTAATGTAAAGCACAACAATATAAACAAAAATCATATAAGTAGCAAAACCGGCCAACATAAACCGGACATAAAGTAAAAAAGGGCCACAAGGGCCAAAGATTGTACGAATTACATAAATAGGGGGGCCACGCCCCCCCCCCCCAAATCAAATAAAATTACAACAAACTACACGGCACGCAGGTCGGCAAAACATCATCATCTGCAAACATTATTCCTCGGTGTCTTCGACTCGTTCATCATTGGGCGGAGAAGTCTGGGTTCTAGCTTGGCCGGCAAGGAGAGACTCTGGCATCACAATTTGCCCGTCTTTAACGTACGCCAGGAAATTGGTGCCTTCGGTCACCAAATCAACACCAGGATTCACCACCTGAAGCTGAGACACTGCGTTCTTGAAGGATTCCTCGCCAAGCACTACGTTGTCATCCTCAGCCACCACCATTCGGGCAACTAACTCTGACCTTGTCTTTAGCATCTTCACGTCCTCAGGCTCCTCCTCGCCAGGAGCATTGGCCGCCTGCAGTTGCGCGACCAAATCCTCAGCGGCCTTTTTCTCAGCCTCAAGTGTAACCTTCTCCCCCTTCAACCGGGCAACCTCCTCGCCCTCTTTTTCCTTCGCCTCCTTGGCAACCTTAGCTTCCTCCCTGGCCTTCCTCAAACTTTCCTCAAGAGCGGCCACCTTCCCTCGGGCAATAGTCAGCTCACTCTCAGTGGCCGTGTCCCCCTCGGCATAGGTGATCGCCATCTCCAGCAGCCTGACCACCGCAGAGGCATCCTGGGCCACCAGCGCCCTCTTGCTCGGACGGTCTAGGCTTTGCAGATGCAGAGAATCAGCATGAGGAATCACCAAAGAGGTCCCTTCAAAGAACCTCTTATCCAATACACAAGGAGGCAGCTCGAATTTCGCTTTCTCTGGCGCCTTGCCCAGATCCACTGCCTCGTTCCTTGGACGCTTAGACCTGGTCGCCAGGGGCATTGGAGACCGCTGAACATTGGCTGGAGAAGCATTCCCCTGAGGAAGATGGGAAGGACCAACCACACGGGCAGGGGAAGGACGAACCTTAGTAATAGCAGCTGCAGCAGCCTGTTTCCGCACGACCACGTTCCTTACCATCCTTTCGTGGGCTAAAGGCATAGTGGCTGCAAAAGACAAAAACAGGCGTCAGACAATAGAAAACAACGAGCAATGCAAAGCAATATGTTAAGGTTAAATACCGAGCAGATTCATGGCATCTCTGTAAGTTTTGCACCCCAGCAGTGCCCTAACATTAATAAAATGAGGCTCCGCCCGAAAGCCACCATCGGCCTCGAGGATCGCCTCCTTCTTCTTCATGATGCACTCGGCCATCCGGAACGAGTTCACGTACTGCAACAACCTTTCATATGAAGCAACATCCCCCTCGTCCAAATTCGCAGGCTAAAAAACATAGTCTTTTGGGGGCTTCGTAAAATGCTCCCCGGTCCAATGGAAGGGATATTTCAACAACCTCCGCCCGATGTATTTCCCCTCCTAGTTAATCTTATCCTCGCCGTTCTCGTCCACTTCAACCTCCCAGCAGAACGTGCTATCCTGGGTAGCCTCCGACACGGGCTCCACGACGAAGTACCTCGTCTTAAATGTCTGTATGGACTCAGAGAAAGGTTTGAACAGCTTGCGCGGCTGCTTCAGGGAGACCCAACCGTAACTCCTCCCAGAAGTCTGTCGTTGGAGGTGAAAGACGGTGAAGAAGAAGGGGATAGTCGCCTCTATTTGCAGGTACTCGCACACCAACTCGAACGCTCGCAGGAAGGCTAAGGAGTTGGGATGGAGCTGAGTGGGGGCTAAGCGAAGATGTAAGAAGACAGACTGCTGGAAATCCGTGAATGGAAGCTTCAAGCCCAGCTCTTTGAAAACATATTCGTACATCGTAAAGCGCTCCCCATAATTCGTGCAGACGCGTTAGTCAGCGGTGGGTAAATGGACTCTCCAGTCCCCGTCATCTCCCACCGTCTGGAAACAATCCCCTATGTAGGTCGCGAATTCAGACGCATGCTCAGAGGGTTCCGCCACCTCCCATTCCTCTGCTTTATTCTCCGCTGCACCTTCCTCTGATACCTCCTCCTCGGGCACCTCTTCCTGATCATCGTCCAGCAGTTCATCCTCTTGCTCATAGTCCTTGTCCTGCTCGGTGGACCCACTCGGGGACCGAGTGCTACTGCTCCCCGAGGAACCAGACTCCTCCTCGGACGAATCTAATACAATATCTCTACGGGGCCCTGTCGCCATCACCTGAAAAGCAGAGAAAGATAGTGAATTCGACAGCTAATCAAATCCACCATTCCACCACTGAACAAGTGAAAGGGCGCGCTAAGGGCTGAGGACGACGTCCCCAACCTAAGCCCTGACAACACTACGAAAAAGTCTCCCCACGAGATAATGCCCGGAACTTCTCCAAAGCAAGATCACGAGGTTTTCATTCAACTCACAACTCCATGAAACGCAATGCTAGAACGGTCACGTGCACGTCACCATCGCGACGATGTCACGGACAGACTCTTCACACACAGCGTAACAACAGGCTGACGGCGGTGGAGACGGCGGAGCCATCATCCACCACCAGCGGCTACCACATATACAACCCTAAGTCTCCTAAAATCTAACCTAACCGCATGCAATGTCTAAATAAACATCAATAAGAAGCAAAACAAGGAAAAGAGACAACTTACTTATAAATAGAAGACTGAAAAAAGTTGCTCGGAGCTTCAAACGGCGAAGGATGCAACGGGCAGATTTCGCGAGCAGGAAAATTGGTGAAGATTGAAGGAAAAAGTTCAGAATGAAAATTTTCCCTCCTATTTATACAAGAGGTCACGTGCAGCCCCACGCGCACATAGGTCATGATGACTACTCGCTAGCTATCATTGCCTAAGCGGCAGCGACACAAGTTCCAACACACACGTGACAACCCCCGTATCGTTTCATATTCCACTAGACTGTTGGTATCCATCTGTAACAGGCAACGCTTAACGACCACGGCGAACAGCCACAGCGGGCAATAGAAACCACGGGCATCCACAGCCAACGAGCAAAACACTCCACTTCCCCGGGACTGTACGTTATCCTTAAGTCATCACCTCCACACTCGGAAGTAACGACTTGGGGGGCTACTGTTCTGGACTGGGCCAACGGCCATGCGCGACCCAATCCATGATTGCTACAGTAACGTCCCAAACGCTTGGATCCAGTCCATTAAGGGGACAAAAGTACCCTTTCGCCCCTACAACCGGTCACGAACTGCTCAGTCCTGCCCGGAATTATTGCCCGTCACACACGAACTACAACTCCCCGACAGCTGACGAACAAATGCTCGCAACTACCTTCCTGCCCGGTATAACGGCTAGTTTGGGTATCCTGCCCGTCATAACGGCTAGTTTGGGCAGTTACCCATTCTTCAGGAAAACAGTTATTTCGCCCTGAAAATAGGACTGTTGGACACGCGCTGGGGAACATCATATAAACCCTCTCATTCGAGAGGGTCAGGTATCAAATATTCATCCTAAGAATACACTTTGTACTTGCCCCTTTTCTCTGACCCTTTCTTACTTGAGCGTCGGAGTGTCTTGCAGGTACACCCCCTCCTCTCCTCATCAACATTCCGAGCACCTTGCCCATCTGACGACCAGCATACATGGACCTGTTCGAATACTCCGGATCAGTATCCATGCTAGGCATAATCAATGGCGCCCCAGGCGAATAAGTCAATGTTCTTCTTGAGTAGGGTGATCAAATATTATTCTTTAGATTCAGACAACGAGGTGCCCTATAGTGACTTGTTAATGCAAATACCCTAACTAGACTTCTTTCAAATCTTTGGTTTAGGTAAGCCTTTTACTTTGTATCCCCAACCTTGGGTCTTAGCTTGTTGTATTTGTGTCGTCCATTTTAAGATGAAGGATGGCAACCAGGGTGAGGGGTTCCCATGTTACTTCCAAGCTACTTAGGTAAGATTTATGGGAGATCATTTTATCCTCTATGACCAAACCCACATACTCGTTAGCTAGTGGATATTTTAGGCTTAAGCGGATGGTGGACAAAATCTCCCCCACTAGGTTGAGAGCAGTCCTTCCTAGGATGATGTTGTAGGGGGTGTGGCATCTACTATAAGATACTTCACCTCGACTGTTTTTGAACTCTCCCCTAAGCCAAATATTGTTTCAAGGGCGATGTAGCCTTTGACCTGTACACGTTTGCTTGATAAGCCGACTAGAGACACTTGGAAAGATCCAATGTTATTGGGATCAAGATGGGGGCCCTAAAATGTGCTATAGAACGAGATGTTATTGAGCTGCCAAGGTTGATTAATTCTCGTTTCACATCCTATTTGGCATACTAAATCATGATGACCATGAGATCATTATTGTAGGGGAGTACGTTGACTACGCCTTTTCTCGAAAATGAGATTATGGGCTCCTAGTCCTTACTGGAGTCACTGAGAACATTTATGGGTGTCATGTTTGTTGTTAACACCTTCCAAGCATACCTTCTTCGGGAGGAGCTAGATTCTCCCCTGGTGAAACCCCCAATGATGGTGTTGGTGGTCTTCTCAGAAGTTTGCTCGAACATCCTCGTGAGAAGATGGCGAAAGTAATTTTGAGTGAATGATATGTGTGGCCCAAGTTAGTTTTACTAGGACCCCACAATGGGTCGATTGTACTCGCTAAAAGTACAAATGCATGACAACTCATAGTGATTAAGGGTTGTCAGAGACTTTAGAGTTGTTACAGTACTGAGAACTAGCCCACGTTGGGTGAGAAACTCTTGTATCTGTGTAATTCTGTCTTGTCCTCAAGACCATGATAGTGATGTATTTATAGTCCTAAGGGCTTAAACTGAGTCTTCCGAAAATGTAGCAACCCCTCCAAGAATGGGTGATTGATTCCCTGAAACATAGGAAGTGTAGTTAAATCCCACGATTTTCTATGTAACATTTGTTGACCTAATACACGCTTCACACACGATCGTGCATTAATGACTGAGACCTTAGATGTCTGAGCGACATATCCAAAAGGAGACCCTCGAACCAGGAAAAAAACAACTTGATAAGGATGTTGGGCTAAGCGCATACCTTTCATCCTATCCCAATATCTCTTCCAATTATACCATTACACAACTCTTCTCTCATACGACTGTATATTACATTCTTTACAAAATTTGTATAAAATAAAAAAATTCAACATAAACTTTTTCTAATAAAACATTAAACGAACAAAATAAATTATTCCTCCAAACTGACTACTGTTGTAGATAAAAAATGCAAAATTAAAATGAATAAAAATAAAATTGTAAAAGAAATAGAATGCAAAAATTCTAATATTACATATTGTTTTTTAAAGTTAAATAAAAATAATAATTGTATATATTAAACAGAAAGTATTAGAAAGTATAAGAGATTAAAAAAAGCAGTTCTATTAATAAAAGGTGTGTGTGGAGATTTTAATTAGAAAGTAAAGATATAAAGAAAAGTTTAGAAAAGATTATTTGAGTTAAGAAAAGGTGAGTGAATATTGATTATTATGGTAAGGGTGGAGTGTCATAAAGTAGTTCAAGTTGCATGAGCTGAGTATAATGTTCTTTTGCACAACAAAGAAAGCAAACTTTGAATATGCTCCTCATATGCATGAGGTTTAGTACCCTATACCTAAACCTCAATAATCACGAGTTCTTTGGGTACAATCAATAATCACAAGTTATTCATAATGTTTACTTTACCCTAATAGTTTTATATGTCCTTAATCATGTTTTATAACATTTCGTTAAAACATCAAATAATTACTAACTTAATCAACATTTGAGTTACAAATTTAAAAAACTAAACATGGTAAAAAGCTACATAAACACTTCTTATAAGTTGACTTTACTATTCCCAAGCTAGATCCCAAAATACATGAGTATACATTAATTTACTAATCACCAAAAATAACCAGCCAAAAACAGCATCAGTGCAGAATTAATTAATTAATTAATTAACTAATATACAATCAAATATTTGACATATACTATATAATAAGTTAAAAATAATATAATATAATACAAAAAGCAAAGAAAGCACTTTTAATTTGTAATGTACAACAACAACAACAACAACATTTGCAATACACCACTAACCCACTTTCGGCTTCAAGACTAAGCTAGTGCCCATGTGTTAGTTAGTGTGTCTGCCATCACTAACAGAATAATTAACATTAATTACGACTCCAACACTCTTATCATTTTTAAATTACAAATTAGTAACACTAAAACGCGCCTCCACACCAAGGCTACCTGGGTCTACCCGCATTAGATCCAGCATTAGGATAACCGGTCCCACCAGGCACTTGATGGTAACCACCACCGTACACGTGTCCCTGATGCTGCTGATTCTGGTGCTGATGATGCATGATCATTCCTACCTGAGGAGCACCGTATTCGAAAACCGAAGACGAAGAAGAAGAAGGAGCCACGTCCTTGTCACGTGCCGCAACCGTTTTCTCACCTTCGATCTCTCTGAATCGCTGAAGATAAATCTTCAGAGGTTCAACGTACTCTTCGAATCCTAACGTAGTCATCGCCCAGAGTAGATCGTCGCCGTTGATCGTCTTTCGTTTCTCTCTCTGACACTTATCGGAGGCTTCGCCGGTGATGAAGCTTATGAACTCGGAGACGCATTCTTGAACGGTTTCTTTCGCGTCTTTCGAGATCTTCGCGTTTGCCGGTAACGCTTTCTTCATGATTCTACTCACGTTTGCTATCGGTAGGAATCGGTCTTGTTCACGAGGAGACAGCTCGCTGTTCCCGGCGTTCGGTGCTCCTCCTGACTCGTTGTCTGAATCAGCCATCAACTCGCTCTCATTGACGGCGGCCGGAGAAGTGTGGTGGTGGCGGCTCCGGTGGGGAGTTGAGAGTGGAGGGAAATGGAATGAGCGTGAGATATCCGTTGGATTGGTGGGTTAATAAGGGTTTATCTGGTGGACACGTGGAAGATTGTAGGCCGTTGTTGGTAGATAAGTGTTTCTTTTGTAGAGGGGTTTTGAGCCGTTGGATTGGATGAGGGAGTGATGATCTGGATCGTTGTTTTGGTATCTGTGTCTGACTTGGACTCTAATCGTCATCTTTTGTTTCTATTCGGAGTAAAATTAAGAATGTTCACTAGTACTACTCTACTTGAGATTCATACTATTTCTTGTTAAGAATCTTAACTTGGAGCATCTCTATCATTTACATTAAACTATGAATCTTAATGCTAGGTTTTTTTTTTTTTTTAGTTTAAGGATTACATGTGTTGGTGTTGGGAGTGGCATTCTTATGTGTGGTCCTTTGATTGCAATTTGCAATAATTTGGCCTTTTAATTAAGGTCACTTGTCCACTATTATTCGTGTGAATTCCTCTCTCAGGTCTTTTTTAATTGTCATTTTTTATTTTTTACGCATATTACGAAATCTAATAATTGTTATTACTTTTTAGACCATAATTTTTCTTTTGTCTATAATCTCCATAGCTGTTAATTATTTTAATATACATTTTTCTTTCTCCATAATAAATAGTTAGAGACAATTTTAACAAATCTATAATCATTACTATCTTGAATTTTGAAAACAACAATTAAAAAGGAACAAAAATTTATTCCAATAGTAACACTTATAAAGAAACAGAGGAGGGAGTATTAATTAGCAGGTCAATAGACGTGGACGGAATAGTTTATTAGTGTAACTTTTCTTCCAACTCAAGCAACCATTGGCATATATATGATTTCAAAAGTTAGTATTCTCTCCATCTTTAACTTTAGTAATAAATTTTCACAATTTTACATAAATTAAATAAAATAATCATTTTGTGTATAGAAATAATAATAAATTGGAATAATATAAAGTAATAAATAATAGGGTTAAATATACAATATCATAAACGAAATTCGCTTTAACTATATGTAAAATATGTTTTTTTATTCCCCCGTAATACTAAGATTTTCTCGGTAAAACTTCCGTGCACACTATTTCAGCTCAGATTCTGTTTTATTGGTGACTTGGCAGTTTAGGTAGATTTTTATTAGTATTTAAAATTCACGTGGATTTTTAAAAAAAATTTTTTTTTTTTTTACTTATATATATATATATATATATATATATATATATATATATATATATATATATATATATATATATATTAATTTTTTGGTTAATTATACGATTTCCCTCTGCCATTAGGGCGAGATTTGATTTTACCCCCCTGAAGTTATTTTTTTTTTGAACGCCCCCTTATAAAACTAAAAATCAACTTCTACCACACCCTATCCCTTGTTTGGGTGACTGGATATATGGTAAATGGCTATGTGGCATTTATCTTGATTACATGACATTTATTTATTAATTTATCTATTAATTTATTTTTTAATTTATTTTCGTATAAATATTATTTATTTAAATTGTTATTTTAAAAATTAAACTTTTTGCGCCAAGATCACACATAAGCCCATAGCTAGTTGCAACCCATTCACTTAACCTTGTTTTCAACTTATTTTACACTATGTAAAACTCATTTATAAACATTTGTATTTTATGTGAAAGTTCCAATGTGGGACTTCTTGCTATCACATTCCACTTCAATACTTGTATTCACTTCATTCAGAATTTCTCCAGCTCAACACTTGTAGTTTTGAAGAAATACTTTGTGATATATTTAGGTGATAATACGATCAATTGTTGTTCTTGCAGGTTGATACCTATGTTGTTTATATATGTTTTTTTGGTGGAAATTGTGCAGAATTATATATGTTTTATTGCAGTGAAATCTCTGGACAACTGACTTTGGATGGAGCAGATACCACAAAGTCTACATACCAGTCTGCAGGTTTTGGAAATTCATTTAGTTTTAAATTCAAGGATCTCAATGGTCAAGTGCATCGTTTCAACTGTGGTGAGTGTCATCTTGTGACAAACTTTGCTATATCTAAAATATCAAAATGTTATTTCTGTCGCCGCTAACATCGTGTGAATAAAACCCAAGCCGCGTAATTTTTCCCTTTTTCTACACTTATTTTTATATGTATAAGAACTTACAAGTATATGCCTCTGCAATTTTCGTAGGTTCTGAAAATCAAGATGAGCTTGCATCAGCTGTTATGCATAGAATTGGTCCTGTTAATGATGGAGAACGCCCTGCACTGTTGGTGTGTTTTAATCTTGTTCAGTTTTGTCTGCATTTTTGGTTGACCTTGCTATATGTGTTTTATTTGACATGATACCTATTTTTCTCCCTTTCTAGTACGAAGACGATGAAGGAGATAAAATTATTATTGCAACTAATAACGATCTTGCTGCTGCTGTCAGCTATGCTAGATCTGCAGGACTGAAGGTAAACATGTCTGTTTTACTAGTCTTTTCATTTGGTGATTTTTGCTTCTGTGAGTTTGCTATGATGCATCAAACTGATTGTAGAAAGCATCTTTGTATTTTAGGCTCTAATATGGTATTCATGCTGATCAGTATGTCGAATATGGTATTCCATGAATAGTTTAACAATTTGGGTTTATCCTTTCGTTTTCTGTTTTCCACCATTGTAGAGCTATGAGCTCATGGTAGCTCAAAATTGTGACAGAAACTAAAAGCAAAATAGGGAAAAAGAAAGAGAGAACTCAACAATTCAGATTTTTTATTGAAATGATTACTGAGCACTAAGCTTGATGTAATGAAAAGTCTACACAAAATGAGATAGGATGGAGTTTGAAGTGGAAGGTGATAGCAAGAGTCCCACATTGAAAGTTTCACATAAAATACAAGTGTTTATAAATGAGTTTTACATAGTGTAAAATAAGTTGAAAACAAGTTTAAGTGAATGGGTTGCAATTAGCTATGGGCTTATGTGTGATCTTGGCTCAAAAAATTTAATTTTTAAAATAACAATTTAAATAAATAATAATTATATGAAAATAAATAAAAAATAAATTAAAAAATAAATTAATAGATAAATTAATAAATAAATGTCATGTAATCAAGATAAATGCCACATAGCCATTTACCATATATTCAGTCACCCAAACAATGGATAGGGTGTGGTAAAAGTTGATTTTTGGTTTTATAAGGGTGCGTTAAAAAAAAATAACTTCAGGGGGGCAAAATCAAATATCGCCCTAATGGCAGGAGGGAATCGTATAATTAACCCTTAATTTTTTTATAATTTTTCTTAAATTATTTTTATTAATAGTTTTTATGAAAATCTATTTATAAATTAATTATTAGCATATTACTTTAAGGCTTAAAGCCAATGATCTTTTCGAAAGCCAAATACTTGAAGTTTTGAAATATATTGTGTAAAAGAGGTTTACAAACACTTCCATTTGGTGAATACTTTTCGATGTGGGACTTTAAAAACATGTAGCATACTGCAGGATACATGTCGTTCCTCTTGCAACAAATGGCATGTTGGAGAGAGCAACAAACAACTTCTTCAGCATTATCCAAGGTTCCAAGCCAAACCTTTCTTCCTCCTCTTGTTGTATCTCTGATCTCATGTGGCGTCGTATCTTGATTGAGTAAACAAATTCATCCAATTCCCACGCCAAATTCGTTCTTTTCAATTTTGATATTTCTTTTCTTTTTCTTCATCCATGGAGGTTCATAGTTCATGGGATTCTCTTCGCAAAAAAAAATCAAATTCTTCATTTTTTTCTCTTTGCTATAGTACATTTTCTTATGTGAAATTCAATTATATCATAGTTCTATGTGTAATTCAGAGGTCGCTTATCAGAAAATTTCCTTTTTTTTTGCTTAATTTTGTTGTCAGTGATTGGTTTTCTCGGGTTGACTCTTTATTCCTTTTGCTATGATATATGCCTTAAACATGATTTAGGGTTTGGCAATTACTGGTTTTATATACTAAGATTTTAGTTTTGAAATTTGAGTAATCAATTGAAATGGATTAATAGGAGAAACAAGTTTTGATCTTTGGTTTAATTTGCTTAGGGAATAAGTTTCTAGATTTGAAATGTTGTGTTTAGCCAATTGTTCTGCAGTGGCTGATTTGGCTGATTTTCAGTCCTTAGTTTGGGTGATATTGCATAGTAAATAATGAATGATCTGTTGTTTTAGGTGCGGTACAAACAGAAAAATATTTGTCATCATTCTTCTTAGTTGAATATCCTTGTCATATGAAAAGTTAATATGAAATGATTCATTCTCGGTGTATGACTTCACAAATCATGAGCTTGATTTCTACATATATGCATTCAGTCAGAATGATACATGAGGAAGCTCATGTGCCCATCAGTATTCATGTCTCCATCGTTTATAGGATTTTAGGATTTAAGAACGGCTAAGGAACTTCAAACTTATGTTTCTAGAAAAAAACTATGTTTATTTTGCTAACAAGGCATATATGTTTCGTCGAGATGAGATGGCATAAATGCCTTATCTGATGTGTAGGAATACCACTTTATTGGCTTTTTGAGCTGCCGGAGAGGGCAATGCTTTGGCACCTAGAGTCTTCGAAGAGAGAAGGAGTCATTCAAGAACATCTTGACACTACCACAATATAAAAGGACATGCTTCTTCATGAGTCTCTAGAGCATTTCCATTTCTTAGGCCTCCGAGCTTACTAGAACCTAGGTGGCTCAATTCTCCATGTATTAGGCCTTAGTTAATACATGTCCATTTTTTGGGCCGCCTATTTATTGGATCGTCTATCTTACTAAAGATTGGATAACATGGTGGGGAATGATCTATTCACCCTTATGGGTGCTCCCACGCCACTATGAAAAGTTCGTAATGTCCCTAGCGTCCAGAGAAGCATCTCTGGACACACCTATTTTCACCATTTCTCATACCAAATTGAAGATACACCTTTTTTACATTAAAATTTAGTCCAGAGATGCATCTATGTATGTATTAAAAGTGCATCCGAAGATGCATCTCCGTAAACACCATTTATTCAAAACGTGTTGGTGGTCCGGAGATGCATCTCCGGACGCTTTTCTTTCATAACTTGCGCCAGAACCTTTCTCTCTTCCTCCTTCTTAATTTTCTAAAAAGCTATCAAAAAAGAATATTTCACATCTCCCTCTCCCAACCGTTGAATTGGATCTTCATTGCATTAAAGCATCACTGAAACTCTTTCTCATCCTTTCCATCATTTCATATCATCGAAACATCTCCTTCTCATCAATCAATTCCATTTTGGTAAGGTTTTCAATTTTTATTTTCTTTTTTGTTTTAATTTGTAGTTAGTTTTTAAGGATGCATTAGCTGTTTTAGGCACTTTAGGTAGTAATGTAAATGAACTTGGTAGGTTAGAACAACATACAATGGGTTTTTTTGGAACTGTTAGAGCAGAAAACAGGTTGTTTCCATGGGAGAAAAATTGCAGATTTGTCATCTCCGTATTTTCTCGGCATTGTTTTCAAAAATGCATATTCAGATTGGACTTAGTCAAAAAACTGGGACATTTTGTGAATTTCTTCGGGCATGTATTGATATTTGTATCTTTTATATAACTCGTGTGTAGTAAACCGTGTCGGTACGGTATGAGAGGGCTCCAGTGAGGACCATGAGGCCAAGAGATACTGATAACTCGTTTGATGTTGCATCTACTTCACAAGCCCGAACGTCTGGTTCTTGTAGTCGACTCTCTCAGGCATCTCAGGCATATGATTCAGCAGAACCTAAGGATCCTAAGGCCCCTGTTGACCCTGAAGCCCCTGAAGCTCAAGAGGAAGCCGATCAGGATGCCTCGTTAGAGAGTTATCCAGGAGGACCGTATGACACCTCCTTACTTTATAATTATGCAGAACATGCTTCTAGGCATGTCTGGAATGAAGAGATATATTTCTTTTCTTTTGCAATACATATGTTGTCAACTAATTAAATCCCTACTGATTATGGTTTCTTTTTTCAGGGGCGTGATTGTTAAAAATGATTAACCACGGCAGGAAGATATTGGTGTTTCCACAGCCCACTGATTGTTGATTTATGATGTTATCTATTATTTCGGTCTTATCGATTTATGTTCATCTACATACGTGACCATAAACCACGACATGCAGGCGGCTTTTGCAAAGAGGTGGCACTCAAAGGCGTCTTTTTCCACCTACCTATATGCGAAATGACCATCATTTTGGATGAAGTCTCATGCCTCATGCATCTTTCCATCAAGGGAAACTGGACCACGAGAGGATTGGGCGAGAGGAAGGGGTCGATCTAATGGTCACCCTATTGGGGGCTGACTCTAGTAGAGCGTCAAAGGAGGCAACTCATGCTAGAGGTTCTCATGCACAATTTAGCTTTTTGGAAAATATTTATAATGCTCATGTGAAGGCGACTACGGATGTCATAGGCGATGATGTGTAGGTTGAGTACCATCGACATTACGTATTTAGGTGTTATCTCTTATTCTTGGATGACACGTCCATGTTTGTGGACAAAAATGAAACATATGTCGATGTGGTATACCTCTCAGATACTTCACAGACTCGACTGTGATTCACGAGTACAAATAGGGGGCCGCCTGTTTGGTCTACCTTTACTCGAAGTTAGGTAGAAGTTGCCTGGGGAAGACAAAGCAGTTAGTGAGGTGTTGCACGCTGCTTACGGTAATTTCTTGTTGCTAATATTTTCATAATTCATTTGTTACACTTGTTATAAATATTGTATCCGTAACATTTTCAAGGATGGATCATCTCCCATTTCCCCCGCATCACCGCGTGAGAAGTTTCACCTAATTACATAGAGGACTGGCCTCGTGCAGTCGCTTTTGTTCCTTACAGGGGGAATGGTGTGATCGGTCCATTTAGAGTTTCTCTTGACTGTATGGTAATTGATGTTGTTTGCTTTTGTTCATATGAGGATCATCGCCAGACACTTCAATTTGGCATCATTTCCTTATACTCTGGTTGGCTTGGATGTGGGTCATCTCTTATGTATCTCTATCTTCCTGAGCGAGTGATGTGCCAACTTGGCTACTTGCATAATATTCTGAGACCTCCACATGAGCCTGCTCATCTCACTATCCCACACAAAGACCTATAGGCGATATAGAATGATTATGAAAGTCGCCTGGTATCAGAGGAGTATCGTCGAAAGCTAGCTTCAGTACAGTGGGCTTGTGTTGAGGGCTACAGGACATGGTTCTTTAGGGTGTCACACCATATCAAGACATCAGACGCTCATATAGAACTACCCATGCCTACTAACCAGGAGGTACTTGAGGTTTGGGATGAGCAGATAGAGAGTGTGATGACGGTATGTTGATGTGTTGCGGAGATGGGTAGAGCAGCCATAGAGTGGGGACTCTTTATGGATGGGATTCCCTAGTTATCCCTAGTGGAGCACATGGTTTATGAGTTACGGAATACCGTGTTGTGCAGACGGTGGAAGAGGCAGACGGTTAGACATATCAGTAGTTTATATTGGGATATTTTATTTTTTTGGGGGGTATTTTTGATGTATTTTTGAACAAATGTTATGTATGAATTATCTTGATTTTTTTATTTATGTATGCATTTTCACCCTCCTTTAACTTTAATATAACTGAATTTTACTTTGATTTTACATTAATATAAGTTGGTCTCCCAAAAATTGAATTTTTGGACAATGGTGGGAGGATTTCGGAGATGTATATCCGAAATAAATTCCCCTTTGTATTTATCACATTCTCAAAAACCTTCAGGGGACATTTCAGAGATGCTTCTTCTGAATACACTAAATACTCATACAAAGAAGCATCTCTGGACCATAATTTAGTCAAAAATGTGGTGGATCTCATAATAGCGCATTTTGGTTATGATTTGGATGCGTTCGGAGATGCATCTCCGAACACCTGAAAGTATACAAAGATGTGTATATATTGCGTTAGTCAAGCCACTTTACCTAGAGTATACAAAGAGGTGTATAACCGAAAATTTAAGCAAGTAGGACTTAGACATTCTTTCGTGAGAAAATTGATTAAGGATGTAATCATTTCGTTCATATACGATCGAGCTATAATTTGCTTGATCCATTTACTAAACCACTGGCTAGAGACTTAGTAAAGGCTACCTCGAGAGGTATGGGATTGAAACTCCTTGAATGAGGGATGCGACAACGGTGACAACTAAATCTGAAGTTAACAAATCTTAACCTATGATTCAATGGGTAACAACAAGTCGTTGATTTGGATGTTTGTGCAATATTATGTGGTAGTGTTGACTATTACATATTGAGGGTTGAGTTTTTTCAAACTCTTAATGAAGTTCTATATCGAGGATATGTATCTCAAGAAATAGATACAAAATGAACTTATCCTATATGAATTTCAAGATGGTGTCATCTCAAAGTGAGAGTTGGAGTTTCTCTCATGAAAAATTCACGAAAATAGGAAAAACACATTATCATAAATAGTGTTAGGCAAGAGATGTAGGCGAAGAACTACTAAAGAGTGTGTGTAAGGTAACGCCGGTTTAAGCACAAGGGATAACGATTCAAAGCACTGCTACCTAACAATCCGATTAGACTTTGCATTATCTTAAATAAGGTTAAGTTCAAATCGAAAGATACTTAACTGTATTAACATTTTTTCCTCTCTTTTTTCGGAATTGGTCTTGTCATTATCAGAACAAGTGAGGGATTGTTGTAAATTATTAACAATTAATAATCTTAAGTGCGTTCTAAAATGACAACACTTGTGAAAACCGTTATGATTCAACTATTTGAGAGGAGAAAACCGTTATGATTCAACTATTTGAGAAGCTATTGTAAGTACTTTTTTATTATTTTATCCGTCCATTTTATTTGTATTGTTTAAAAAAAAATAGACATATTTAAAATATTGAGTTGATAGAATATTTTATGTATTTTAATGATTAATTATTATATCTCTATACTTCCTTTAAAATACATTTGAAAAAATTTGTTAACGTAAAAAATTGTCATTTTAATAAAAATTATAAATTCAAACTAGAGGAAATTGCTTGTGTTTTTTTTAAACTAACCAACATAATTTATAATTCATGTAAATAATTATGTGTTTTTGAGAAAAAAAATCAACTGATTCAAAAATAAAATTATATATAATTTGAATAGTTTTTGTCTTACAACTAATAATAATTTGGTTCAACCTGGCCTAATTTAAATGGTTTATTTTAAATTAATTTGTGATTATTTAGATTTAAAATCATTATATTTTAATTAATAATAATGTTATAAAGTCACCATTAACTAATATGTTAGATAAAAATATAACAGTAGGCAAAATAACATTTTTCGTCCCTTAACTTTACAACAGGGTCCAATTTGGTCTCTTAACTTTAAAAAGTGGCGAGTTCGTCCCTTAACTTTTTAAAATGTGACACGTTTATCTTTCCGTTAGGTTCCGTTAGTCCAATTTTAAAATCAATGTCCAGGTGGACGTTGGGTGGGTGATGTGGAAACTTGGAAGTCTTAAAAAAATTTGTAGAAAATGAAAAGTTTAACCAAACACTGCAGTGCTCTTCCATCTTCTTCAATCTCTGCCGTGTTCTTCCATCTTCTTCAATCTCTGCAATGCTTTTTGGTTCTCTGTTACTCGGCTTCTTGAATAAACTCGATATGATGATGAAAACCGATGCACTACCGTGCCCCGGAAACATAAGATCATGGAGGGAGAAAAACTCGTGCTGACCAGCAAGATTCCATATTGAAATCTTTGTATCCTCATCCTTGAATGTTTTTATCTTCATTCCTACTGTTTTCACAGTCTGCTCCACTAGATTCACTATTGTGATATTATTGATTCTGTTTGAATAAACTATTTAATTAAGCGCTTATAGCATAAATACTCAACCTTACCTGCATATTCTTGTCCACAAAAGAAAACTCTGCAACTCTTAGGCTCAGTCAGTGGCATGTCTTTGATCAAATCTATTTCTGGTTCAGGATTCTCATTCTGCCCTAATCTCTGATAAATCCCAATAGTCTTACCAGAGTTATGTAAAGGTGTTCTTGAAAGGCCAACTTTTTTAACCCAAGGATTAATCTGTAATGTCTCCATAATTATCTCCAGCAATGTATCTCCTTGAACACCTTTACAACCTTGCAAAGACAAACATTTCAAACTCGCATTCTTATCTAAACTCTTAAAGATTTTAACAAAATCATCCGGTCTCAAACTCTCATCGTCATGTATCCCAAACCGCATCACCGTCTCATTCGTCATTAGAAATTGCATTATAGTTGCTAAACCATCTCTTCCTATTCTCGTTCCCCCTCCTCCAAAAGTAACGCACTTCAAACTAACGTTAGCTTGCATTTGCAACGACAAAAATCTACTCAGAGGACAAAGTAAATGCTCGACGCCTATTCCACCAAACAAATTTCCGGTTAGATATAACTTTTTCAGACTATGATTCTTAAATAGTCCAGCAGCAATGTACACAATTCCCTTATCTTTAAGACATGTTCTTGAAAATGAGGGACGGTCGGCACATGCAGTCTTATATGCATAACACAGTATATACTCCTAAATATGCATTTATTGACATCTCAGTTTTGGTCATAATGTGTAGAGGCTTGCATACTGATCACTTTGGTGTCATGCTTTCTCTTACTTCGGCTACGCCTAGATTTGGATGTTCTAGTCTTTAGAAAAGCCATGATGTTTAGCTACTTTGATGAAATAAAATTCATAGTGGATTCAGCTGTATGGTTTTGTTTTGTTGCAAAACTATAATCTAAAACTCAGTCTCAATTGCAATTTCTGTTGGCTGATGTACCTGCAATAGAATTTTAAAGTTTTTAGAAAAAGTTAAATTGAAAAATCTGCTTGTAGCCTAAATTTGACATATTTTTGTGTTAAAAAAGTGAAGATTCAATGAGTAATACTCCTGTATTCACCTTAGTATGTAAACTTTTAAATATATAAGTTATGCTTTGCATCGATTTCCTTTTTTATATGTATGCAACATGTTTTTTATACATATAATTGAGTTATTCCAAACACGATGTTTTTGCTATTTGTTGAAAATGCTATCTGCTATTTTACATAGTGAATCTTTAGAGTTCCACTATTTTCCCTTAATCTGTTATTGGTGACATTGAAGCAACATAAAAACCATATTTCATCATTAACTCTTTATTTTATCAATTAGAATGATTATCTTGGTGACATTGTCTCATATTAGTCTCTCTGTGTCATTAATTTGCAGTTGTGATTCTTTTCACTGTTTTATTTATTTCAATGTGGTATCATTATAATTTAGGTCCAATATTACTACATATTTCCGCTGCAAAACACAATATAGACTTTTTTTAGCCATATACTTATCTTGCTAACTATGAGGAACCCTCCTAAAGGCACATTAGATTAAAGTGAAAAAAACACAATTTTTGTGTTTGGTTGATAATTTCATAAAAAGTTTCCAAAAAAAACCTACTTCTGAGATAGAACTTTCCAAACATAAATTACTCATTTCAAGTTAACTTTTAACTAAAATCAAAATCATCATAATTCAAGTTTGCATACACGCAACCAACCCCAAAATAATTTTCCCATATTCTTCACAGTTTTTGCCCTTTGAAGTACAACCATGTCTCCACAATAACACATGGGCTTCCTTCTAAGACTTCCACTGCCTGTCGAATCCCCACTTTCTGAATTTCTCTTACTCAACAAAAAAAGAACTACCCAATTTCATGTTTTCCTAAACCCTAACTTTTAATTTTGAGAGAAATTGTAAAGAAAGAAGATGAATTGTATTTGCCCTAACAAAAAATGGGGGAAACGACTGCAAAAGGAAACCAAGAAGGAAGAAGATGATATTCCAAGTCCATGTCACCTGCCACGTAATCAATACTAAACGGACGTTTGACCAAACTAACGGCAAGGACTACTTTGACACCACTTTAAAAGTTAAGGGACGAACTAGCCACTTTTTAAAGTTAAGGGACCAAAATGGATCCTGGTATAAAGTTAAGGGACGAAAATGATTATTTTGCCTATAATAGTATATTAATATTTAATATTACAGAATAAAATTAATAAATTTATTTGAAGTATAATAATAAAAAATATTAAATTAAACATTAACAATTGTCTTTATTTTAGAAACAAAAATTTTATTTTTAAATGTCAAACTTTACTTTTTTTTTTCATTTCACGAATTTTTTTATATAATTATTTAATAAATTGAATTTACATGATTATTATTTATTTTATAATTAAATAATTCATTTCAAATTTATATATGCATCTAAATACATAATTTAATTTTGTTCCAAAATGCGCTTACAAAATTAAGGGATGTTTTGGTTCATTGTTGAAGATTTTGTCAAATAAAGATCACTCTTTAATCCATAATCACAATAAGTTTGTAGGAAATAATTAGAAGAAAAAATAACCGGATGGAAAGAGGTGACTCGTTTTGTGTGTATCTCAATTATAAATGATATTTCACATGCTCTTTTTATTCCATTCCATTATTTCAAATTTAGAATGCATTTTTTTTTTTTATTTCGTAATTTTTCAAATTTGTTGTTTTACTACACAGTTTTACTAGGGAGACATAACTTCATGTATCTTATAAAGATATGAACATATTAAGATATGAACTCTTTTGTGTATATGCACGAGTCTTCTATTATTTCACAATAAAACATTTATTGAGTAGGAATGCTCATTGTGACACATCTGTGAAGCATGAGTATTTCAATTTAGACAAAGTACAGGTACTGAGTACGTATCGGATATTGGTACACATATGGTACGCGTATGGTGTTGAGAATATAATTATTTGTGTCGAAATATCTATGTATCGAGTTGTATTAGTGTTTTGAGTTGTATTAGTGTGTCGAAGTGTAGAAGCAGATTGCTTCACACATGATTTCGACTTAGGCCTATTTTAGTAGTGTTAACTATTTTGGGCTTTTATAGTTTTGGACTTTGGCTTAGGGTGCAAGCTAACCTAAATTTATAAATAGGGAGTAGCCCTTATTTTGTAAATAAATCATAACATTGTATTCACATAATTTGCAGTTGCAAGTGAATAAAGAAGTTTTCCACAAGTTGTGGGCAGAGAGAAACTCTGCAGAAAATATTCTTTTTCTTCTCCAACGTTATTTTCTTCACTAAGGTTACAAAACTGGTGAATCAAATCAAGGTATGTGGAGAAGTTTTAAAATCAAGATCAGTTGTTGCAAAGAACTTGAGGTCATTAGCTCCAAATTTCGACCACGTGGAAGTAGCCATAGAAGAGTCGAAATACTTGTCAACATTAACGAAGGAAGAGCTTCAAGGAACGCTTGAGTCTCATGAACAAAGGATGGCTGAAAGAGTTGCAGGAAAGTCGAAGAGTGATATGGCTTTGCAGGCGCAGTCAGAAAAAGATAAGAAATGCAAAGGAAGCTGGAATGAAAACAAAGCTAGAGGAGGCTACAACAATTCGACTGGTCGAAATCAGCAGGAAGGAAATTGGTCGAATCAGAGAAAACCCATGAACTAAGGAAACCAAAGAGGTGGTGATGCAGGTAGAGGAAGAGGTGGTGGTCGAAAGCTTGACAAAAGTCACATCTAGTGTATCAATTGTCAGAAGTATGGTCACTATTTTAGTGATTGTCTAGAAAAGAAGAAGAATCAAGAAACTGATGCAAAGCTGGCGAAACATGAAGAAGAAGAGATGTTGCTAATGGTCACAACAAGAGATGAAGAAATATTTCAGGATCAGTGGTACTTGGACTCAAGATGCTCATCACATGACTGGAAGGAAAAGTTAGTTTGTCAACATAAAGCCCTCAATGAAGAACATGGTAAAATTTGCAAATGACAATACTCTAGCAGCTGAAGGTATTGGTGATGTTCTGATTATGAGAAAATATGGCAAGAGGTCAATAATTTCCAATGTGTTGTACATACAAGGCATGAAGAGTAACTTGCTCAGTATAGGGCATCTGGTTGAAAATAACTACAAGGTGTCGATCGAAGACAAGATGATGTGAGTTCTCGACTCAGGTGGTAGGTTAATCTTAAAGGCTTCAATGTCTCAGAATAGAACCTTCAAGAATGAACTTAATGTGATAGAACATAAGTGTCTTGCAACTGCAGCCAGCAGAGATGAATGGTTATGGCATTATCGACTTGGCCATCTCAACTTCAAAGATATCAGATATTTGAAGAGAAGAAATATGGTTTCATGATTACCAAAAATTGACATTCCAAGCGAAGTGTGTGAAGAATGTGTTCAAGCGAAACAACACAAGAATAGCTTCAGCAAGGATGCAGGAAGCAAGTCGAAGGCAATTCTCGAAGTCATATACTCTGATGTATGTGGTCTTATCCAGGTGGATTCGATTGAAGGTAAGAGATACTTTGTCACATTCATAGATGATTTCAGTAGAAAATTGTGGACTTACCTAATCAAGAAGAAAAGTGAAATGATTGAGGTATTTGCCAAATTTAAATCTATGGTCGAAAGACAAAGTGGTCGAAAGCTAAAGATTCTGAGGACTGATGGTGGTGGAGAGTATGTGTCGAAAGATTTCGATGCCTTATGTGAGAAAGAAGGGATTATGCGTGAGGTGATGCCACCCTACACGCCACAGCAGAATGGAACTGTAGAAAGGAATAATAGAAACATCATAAATATGGTGAGAAATGTGTTGAAAGACAAGCATCTACCAAGGAATTATGGGGAGAAACTGTGTCGACAATAACATACATCTTGAATAGATGTCCGACGAATAAGCTAGAAGGAATCACGCTAGAAGAATGTTGGTTTAGTGTCAAGCCTAGCCTAAGTCATTTGAAGGTGTTTGGATCTATAGCACATACACATGTGCCAGATCAGTTCAGAAGAAATCTTGATGACAAGTCGAGTCAAATGATCCTAATAGGATATCATTCGACTGGAGGATACAAGTTGTTCGCCCCAGTGAACAAGAAAGTAGTGATCAGCAGGGACGTGATCATAGATGAGCTTAAGGAATGGGATTGGACTAAGAATGTTAAGAAGGATTCAGTGAGAATCTTATGTGAAGAACCAGCTAGTGAAGTCGAAAGAGAAGTTCGACAAGAAGAAGTCAGAGGTGAAGCAGGCCCAAGCAGACCTCAAAGAACAAGACACATGCCTGCAAGGTTGCAAAAATGTGTGATTACATCAGATGATGTGGTTGATGAAGAAGGTGAGCTGGTACACTATGCTTTCTACGCAGATGTTGAACCAGTCAATGCAGCTGAGACATTGAAAGATTTAAAGTGGGTGAAAGCAATGGATGAGGAGTTAGACTCTATCGAAGTCAACAACACTTGGTCACTTGTCGAATTGCCTCAAGGCAAGAAGGCAATTTATGTGAAATGGGTTTACAAGGTAAAAGTGAATCCTCAAGGAGAAGTAACTCGACACAAGGCGAGACTTGTGGCTAAAGGATTTCTACAGAAGAAAGGAATCGACTTCGATGAAGTATCTGCACTTGTTGCTAGGATCGAAACAATCAGGTTGGTTGTTGGTCTAGCAAACATGAAAAATTGGCACACATGTCAGATGGATGCTAAATGTGCATTCCTGAATGGCCTCTTAGATGAAGAAGTTTATGTTGCACAACTAGTTGGGTTTGTGAAACAAGGCGAAGAAAGAAAGGTGTACAGGCTGCATATAGCCCTATATGGACTTAAGCAAGCTCCAAGAGCTTAGAATAAGAGGATCGACAGCTTTCTAAGGGAGAAGGAATTTGTGAAGTGCACAACTTAGCATGAAGTATATGTAAGGAGAAACAATAGTGAATTTCTTATACTATGTCTCTATGTCGATAACCTGTTGATAACAGGAAGTTGCAAGAAGGAGATCAAAGATTTCAAACATGACCTAAGTGAGGAGTTTGAAATGTCAGACTTGAGAAATCTCTCATATTTCCTTGACATCGAATTCTGTAAAAGTGGTAGAGGTTTGATGATGCACCAAAGAAGATATGCAGGCGAAATACTCAAGAGATTTCAGATGCAAGATTACAACCCAACTTTGACTCCAGCTGAGCCCAGATTGCAACTGTCAAAATACTCAGATGAAGATGATGTCGACCCAACCCAATATAGAAGACTTATTAGGTCACTTCGATACCTTTGTCACACAAGGCCTGACTTAGCATACAGTGTGGGTATGGTAAGTATATTCATGCAGACGCCAAAGGTATCGCACTAGCATCGCCGAAGAGGATACTGAGGAATCTGAAAGGAACTCTCGACTACAGCATTTTGTTTCCTGCAACTGATGAAGGAAAAGAATGCAAGTTAGTGGGATACACTGACTCAAGTTGGTGTAGTGATACTGAGGATAGAAAATCCACAGCGGGCTATGTGTTTATGCTAGGTGGTGCACCAGTTTCTTGGAGTTCGAGAAATGAGCCAGTAATCGTATTGTCGTCATGCGAAGCAGAATACATAGTTTCTTCTCTCTGTGCATGTCAAGCAACATGGATGGCGAACCTGGTCGAAGAGATTACAGCAAAGAGTCATGGAGCATTTACCATGAAGATCGACAGCATGTCAGCTATCTCTGACAAAGAATCTGATAGCACATGGTCGAAGCAAGCACATCGAAATGAGGTTCCATTATCTTTGAGAGCAGGTAGTAGAAGGGAAAATGAACTTGGAACACTGCAGAACTGAGAATCAGATTGCAGATATCAGACGAAAGGAGTGCAAGTCGAAGTGTTCAAAAGACTAAGAGCTATGATGAATATAGATAGCTTAGACACAATGAATTAGGTGGTGTGTTGAGAATGTAATTCTTTTTGTCGAAATATCTATGTGTTGAGTTGTATTAGTGTGTCGAAGTGTAGAAGCAGATTGCTTCACACAAGATTTTGACTTAGGCATATTCAAGTGAATAAAGAAGTTTTCCACAGGTTGTGGGTAGAGAGAAATTCTGCAGAAAATATTCTTCTTTTTCTCCAACGATATTTTCTTTCTGTCTCAACCTTTTCTTTTCATTGTCATTGTGTGATTGATAACAATCTTGTTCATCAAGATTGAGTGAAATTCTCCATAGGTTGTGGTTGAATTCCAACATCTAGTATGTACCAAGACCTCACCTAGTTTTATTTAAACCGGTATTCCAGTGGGTATATATTGGGTACGCGAATTCAAAAATTTTCCTAATAATATAGTTTTGGGTAACTTATCAATGTTCAATCTATTGCATTGAAACTTCTTTCCCAAGTTTTTCATCTTCTGCCAAGAAAAATTAGAGCACATATGAATTTATTAACTCAATGAAAATGAATAGATAATCCCAAAAGAGTTGAGCATTTAGTTTTTATTCATACAAATCTTTGTCTTCTTTTGAAAAAGAGTAAGATTTATAATGAAGGAGCAAAAAAAAATATGGGATATTGGTGGAGATGAATTGAATCTATTTGAGGGAGTTGGTATTCTTGAAGTTGCTAGTTTTTTTTTTTTCGACGAACCAAAACTAGAAACTGTTTTTTTTTTAATGATGTTTGAGATAGAAATATTGATATTCAGCTATGATTTCATGATTTATTGACATTTTTATAGTGTAATTTATTTATGTTATTGTGTAGATATTGACTCTTTTTGAACAAATTATTTTTAAATTTTAATATTTTGTTGTTTCTATAAATAATATAATTTCTTTGTTATTTTTATAATTGTATTTTTAAAAAATTAGTCACGTAGTACCTTTGCAACGCAGTGGCACATTTAGATTCGTAGAAGATCGTAATGTTGGAATAGGTTCACAAGGCCAGAGGATTGAAAAATGATGAAAATGTGTTGTGCTTTATTGTTGCATATTGAGGTACGAGTAACAGTAGAAATGGTGGTTTGACTGGAATCCATTTCCTGATTAATCTATGGATGTTTCACTTATTAAATATTTTCCAATATTGCTTGCAAAACACTTTAATTTTTTCATTAATTTTCCTATATATAAGTGACTACTTGCAAAACACTTCAATTTTTTCATTAATTTTCCTATGTATAAGTGACTCTTATAAGAGTTTGTACAGGACCACTTTCGCAAAAATAATTTAAAGAATTTTTTAATACATCAGGGTTTCTTAAACAACACGGGAGAATACTAAAATATCTTTGAAATTTCGAAAATACATTTTCAGACACACTTAATACACACACTTCATTTATTTTTAAGCCACACTCTAATTTTATAAATAAATTTATTTCGAAAAATATATTTCTAAAAAATTTTCTGAAATGTTTTTTCAGAACCTATTGAAAGAAAGAAAATGAATTTTTTTGGCAGGTTTTGCTACCTTATAGATTTTTTATTCCAGAAATACATTTCCAAATACTTCGTAACACATTTCCGAAATAAATTTATTCATAAAATTTAAATGTGACTCAAACGAATTAAAATGCGTTCAAATATATGACTCAATCAAATGAATGAAATATGTGAATTGAAATGCATCTCCAAAATATTTTAATATTTTCGCATGCTGCTCTAACAAACATACAATAAATCCTCATAATTTAATAATAATTTGGAGACATGGACCTTTCATTCATACAAATGGGTGGCACTGGTTATAATCATCAGTGGTCACATATACAGTGACTTTGCATGTAAGCTTCCACTATTAAACATTATTATGAGTGCTAAGTGGGTCACTGACTTTGCATCATGGTTTTAATTTATGATCTTCATTCATGTCATGTCTTTTCCATTGTTTCTTTTCTTTTGTGCACACTCTTGTTTTATACAAAAACAAAACTCTATAATAGCAAAATACAAAAATACTAAAAGTTGAAATCCTTCCAATAGAGTTCAGAACAATTTGTTACCATGCTACAATGTGAATACAAAGGCAACAACTTCACATGTATAATAGTATTCATTAAACTAGACATATAGTTGAAACTAGTATTGATCAGTTATATACATATTCAAAATACTGGCTTATGTCTCATAGCAAGCTTCTATGGATGTTAAGATTAACAAGTTAGACCAACTTCTGCTCTACAAAATGTACACAAAGTATATAACTAGTCAAAAAGTATACTTGGATAAACGCGAGTCATCAGTCATGCTTCAACTTCTTTGTCAGAATCCTCTTCTTCATCTTCATCAGCTACTTTTTGTTAGCTCTTCCTGAATCATAGTCTTTAGAGATGCCTTTCTTGGGGTGAGATCAGTATTGAATTGCTTACCTGAACAAAGGTCAGCAATTGTGTTGATCATATAAAATTAGGCTAAACTCTCAATATTATTTTCATGAATTGCATAATTTCCTTCTATCTCCAAAATTCTCATTTACTGATATATAAAATGACGTTGCTCTTAAAGCCATAAAAGTTACTTTGATCTTAAACCAGGGACAAAAAGGTAATAATAGCAAATTATGCTTACCGAGTAGTTTCAGAATGTCGGTAAATGTCGCCTGCAAAAGAGAAGAAAATGTTATACTTTTGAACAACAGAAAACCTTGACTAAAGAGAGGCATAATTAAGATTAAAATCAAAACATCAAGAAGTAAGATCAAACAGCAATCTGAATCTAGTTCTATGAATTCCACTAGTAGTGTTGAAGGAATTAAACAGCTTACGAAGATAATGAAACTTCTTACCGTATTGAAGTCAACTTGTTTCAAAATATCACATATTGCATTGCGCAACTGATCATTACTGGGTTTTGATTTCTGTTTGTTTTTACCCTTTCTTTTAGTAACCTTCTCTGCTTGACAAATACAAAAAGATTCATTTTAAAGATGTTAAGCTAATAGGAAAAGGTAACATGTTCATTTTAAAGATTTCAATGAGTGCCTTAAACTGAAAATGATAGTTTATTTCACTAATCGCTAGAACATGAAAGAACATAGAGTTCACAATGCCTACCTGTATTGTCTTTGGAGGAAGACTTGGTGAGAGTTAAGGTTTTCTGTTTTTCATTTTTCTTCTTCCATGAAAAGACTTTTGGACTTCCCTCACTAATATCATCATCGGACTCGGAGTATGTGGACAGTGATTTCTTAGTTCTCTTTCGTGGTGTGCGAGGTTTTTTCTGAAATGTCGTTTCCTTTGCTTTGCCTTTGGCAGCAAATTCTTTCTCTCTGGAAAATGTTTTATTTATTTTACTCGCTTTCTTCACATCTTCAGATTCATTATCGGAATCACTTTTATCTTCACTTTCAGATTTCTGAGGCCTTTCATCCTCGGATCTGTCAGGAAAACCTTTTTCATTCTCCTCTTCTTTCTCAGAATCACTTTCTGTGACAGTTGTAGTCTTTCTCTCTTCTTCTGAAAAATCTTCATTTTTCTTCCGACTCTGAAAATCCATCAAGGTTAGAAAAGCAAATTGATTGGTTTCGTGGGTTTAAACCACTTTACCACTTCTAGTATATATCTAAAGTTACATTTCAAATTTCAGCAATTAAAAACATGAAATCTCACCTTAGCAGAGCGTTTTGACGTTGATGCTCCAGATCTCGATGAACCTTGCTTTGTTATGTGTTTGCGCTTTTTTCCTTTAATAGACTGATAATAAGGAAAACATAAATATGAATAGTAGCACCAGAAACACTTGTCTTGTGTTAAAGCAGAGTATAATAACACACTAGTGGGAAAAGATTGAAAAGAAAAGGTTAGTATAAACCTTTTCTTGTTCTTCAAGCAATACAGCCCTTGTCACATGAGGGGCAACCAAAAAGTTTATTAGTTTTGCAATAATATCTTCCTGCATATGTAGAAGATTAATAGCATGAGAAATTAACACCGGAGATGTTAAATCAACAACAGCAACAGAAATGTATCAAGGACTGCATTGACAATTCCCTTGATGCACATAATGTACTCAAGCATGAAAATTTTAGACATAGTAATGATAATACAATCACCAAATTCAAAAGTTCAATTGAAAAGAAAGCTCAGGTTCTGTGCCAACAGGGCTAAACCGACATACCTTCCTTGTACTTGCTGGCTTTGCAACTTGTATGTCAAGCACATCGCAGATATCCAGCAACTTCTCTTTATTACACTTGTCAAATTTTTCTTTTACTTTAATCATTTGCTTTTCCTACAGTAAACAATATTCGGTTTTAGAAGCATAGCATAAAAGCAAACATTCATTTGGTTATATATGACTTGGTTGCAAGTTACAAGCATACCTCGTTTTCATACCACACAAAACCAGAAAACCTGGATATGTTTTTCTTAACCACAGCTGCCTGCGAATTACACAACAAAACATTAGTTAAATAGAAGCACAATAACATCTGTTTGACCTGTTAGTTTCACTATTCCAGGTAAGTGTAACCTTTTAACTGTCTAAGAATAAACTCTACTATATCATTAACTATATATGTTAACAAAAAACAAGTGGTGAAAAATAAAAGTAATGAAAAACTTTGATTGTTTGTGAAGTAGGATATTATACCTTTCCTCTCCTACAAAAGAGGATTGTATGGAGAAGTTTTAAAGTATCATCAACCTTCTTTCTAGATAACTTAAATGCCACTGAAAAATAAAATGCAAGAGTTATACAGTTAGCTGTACTGAAGAAGTAGAAACATGTGTTTGCGACATAAAGTGCGTCATTGACAGGAAAAGTAATAAAAGAGAAATCATAGATCATAATGGAAAGAAGAAATCGAACAAATGGAACACCATACCATTGGGTATATCTTTTAAATGCATACCACTACCCTGCAAAGCAAAAGAAATATTGTAAACAAAATAAGTTTCAATATATAGCTCACAATTAGGGCTTACAATGAATCTGGAATGAATACCTCGTCAATGAAAAATCCTTTGGATACATCTGTCTCATATGATTCTACCAACCTCTCAACTGATTTCCTTTCCCGTACAGGACGATTGGTTGCACTTGCAGGAGTCCTTGGCTCTGTCTCTTCCACTTGCTGCTCATGGATGTTTCGTCTCCTACGCTTTTTTAGTACTTTCTCAACTTCCATGTCTTCAGAATCATCTTCATTTGACTTAGAGTCAACTTTATCATTAACATCCTCCTCTTCTTGACTTTCCACCTTTTCACTGCTTTCATCTTTGTCTTCAGGGATCCCCTCTGTCCCCTTCTGTTCCTTTATTTTCTTTTTCACCTTCTCCACATTGCCCTTTCCTCTCCCACGCTTTTTCGATACTTTCTCAACTATAATATCTTCTTCAGTTGACTTATTGCCAACCTTAACCATATCATTCTCCTCTTTTTCTTGACCTTTTTCCTTTTTACCGCTCTCATCTTTATCTTCAGGGACATCCTCAACCTTTTCTTGGCCTTTATCCTTTTCACCGTTCTCATCTTTGTCTTCAGGGACATCATCTTCTTCCATGATATCTAATGCTGGTTTCTTAGCTTCAACACTTTCTTTTTCTTTTTTACTATCCATAGTTTCCTTAACATCAGTTTCTTCCCCCAAATTTTCATCCTCAAACCTATTATCATCTTTCTTATTTATCTCTGTTTCATTCACAAAATCATCTTTCTTATCATCTTCTGATTCTTTCAAGTCAACATCTTTTTTATCATCTTTTATTTCCTCTCCGGCATTAAGCTTCTTATCCTCTTCTAATTTTTCCCCTTCATCAGCTTTCTTATCCTCTTTTAATTCTTCCCCTTTATCAACTTTCTTATCCTCATTAAAGTCTTCCCTTTCATCAACTTTCTTATCGTCTTTTAATTCATCCTCTTCGTTGACTTTCTTATCCTCTTTAAAATTTTCCCCATCATCGACTTTCTCATCCTCTTTTATTTCTTCCCCATCACCAACTATGTTATCATCATTTATAACATCACCATCATCAGCTTTCTTATCCTCTTCCACTTCTAGTTCTTCCTCCCCATCAGCTTTCTTATCAACTTTCGTTTCTTTTAAATCATCCTCCTTCGAGTCTTTGACTGCATTATCCTCCAGGGTTTTCCCTCCTTCAGATTCCAAGTCCTTATCATTCATGTCATCTAAAGTTTTCTCTGGCATGATATTGCCATTTGAGTCAGCTTTGGAAACTGTCTTAACTGATTCTTCCTCACTCATACCGATCCGATCTTATCTATACTAAATCTATAAACTACTTCCTGCACACTATTTGCACTATCCTGGTTTCTTTGAATCTAACAGCTTATGCCTGTCAATGGTATCCAAAATATAAACCATAAGAAAACTCTAGTTTAAGAACATCATCAACATGCAAAAACAAAAATGGACCACAATTCCAGTAAGCAACAGAAAGATAGAAGTATGTAAAACCATAGAACACACAATATCTATACAAATTATTTATTTCCAAAAATGGAAGATGTTTCAACTGCTATCCCAACTGAAAACACCAAATATATCCATTGACATGACAAGTTGCCAAAAAAATTACAATAAAAACTTGAAAATAGATCCCCTCACTTAATAAATGCAGTCTACAAACAATAAAAACAGCACCCTCCAGCTGTCAGGAATTCTGATGGAGCCTAAAACACTGGTGGATCATTACATTGAACTCCACAAACCACTCCACCTCCCCATCAAGTCAGAACTAGACTTTCTTACCACAGTTGGGACTTCTGAGGAAGCCAACAACACCCAGGTGGATTATCACATGGATTAAAAGCAAGCACACAAGTGAGTTTGGACACAACAATTTCACCCCAAATCTTATAGATCCTCTCGTTTACATGTTGCCCAACATCTTTTTCTTTTTTCTTTATACTTTTAAATCCAATTAGACTTCAAACTTACATGTATCACACCAACACAGGCTAGGGTGTTGGAATAACTGAGCTATGAAAAAAAAATAACCTATGCGTGTTTGGTTCTGCAGTGAAGAAAATTGATTTTGAGTGAACTGATTTTAGTAAATTGATTCAGGGGGTGTGTTTGGATTGGCGGTGAACAGAATTGATTCTAGCAGAATTGAGTTTGATAGAATTGATTTTAACAGAATTGAATTTAGCAGAATTGATTTATGTTTAGATACATTTATGTAAAAGTGAGTTAAACAATAAATTTCAGTGTAAAAATCACCCAGAATCAATTCAAGAGATAGAAGCTACAAATTCTAGCAAGTAGAATCACTTCTGGAGGTAGAATCAATTCTACTTTTGATAAAATAAACACTTCAAAATCACCCAGAATCAATTATACACCTCTAGAATTGATTCTGGATCTTCCAAAAGCCAATCCAAACATGCTATAAAAGTGAGTTGAAGGTAAAGTGACTTATGTTTGGATACCTTTAGATCAAAAACTATAAATCCTAGCTTTAAGTAGAATCAATTCTGAAAAACATAATCAATTCTACTAGAGAGCAACAAACATGTCAAAATCAATTCTATACAATCAATTCTAGTTTCTCCAAAGATACACTATCAAGTTGAATTTTGCACTACTTCCCAACAAAACCAAAAGATCAAGCACATGCAAAACAAGGACAACCATAGTTCAACAAAAAAAAACTCAACAACACAACACATTCATGTTCAAAAATCAAATTCTACGCTACATCAAGTACATAAGAACCATCCCATCACTCAACCAAAAAAATAGGGTTCAATAGCATCGCAAACAATCATAATCAAAATCAAAATCATAAAATTCAACCTATTTTCTCAACAATGATCACAAGTTTCAAACAACAATGAAGTTTATGAAACAGAAAGATTCAAACTTTGAACTCAAGAGAACATCTAAAGCAGTGAAAAAAGAAGAAGAAACTTACGAAGTAAAAAGAGAATATGGTAAAAAAAGCTCTGGATTTTTCTATCACGCTCTGAAAGGGGCTATTTCTGGCAATTTATATTTTTTTAATTCGGACTTCAAATGCGGATTTTAAATGCAAAATTAAAATATCGACGGTGGAGATATTATCTTCATGGATATGTGCAAGATTAATCGCTGATTTCGTTTTCTTTTTATATGAGAATTCTTTCTTTTTTTTATTATTGTCGTTGGATTTTCCTTTTTCTTTTATATGATGAATTTATTCTTTTTATTTTTGTATTGTTGACGCCTCTAGACTACAATTATGTTGTGTGCAAATTTATTTATTTATTTTATTTTTATGTGTTAGTTTGAGCAAATATGATTGTATGAAATAATAGAGTAATTAGTATTAGATTATATTGGTTTACAGAATAAGTATGATTAACAATTTTTGGGTTGGAATATGATTGTTAGGATAAAATTGGTTAGCATCCAAATTATGTTATAACAACTAACATAACTGTGCGTCGCACGAGTGAATTTATTTGATACGTTATAAAATGTATGCGGATTTAAATTTAAAATTAGTTACTAATTTAAAATGAATAATAATTGTATAAATTCAATTGTATTAAAATAAAATATTTGAAAATAATTAATATTTGAAAATAATTATTTTATTTTTTTAAATTATAGTAATTATTGATTAAAATATGTATTGTAATGATAGTAATCCGTGAAATATAAAGTTTACTTGGACAATATGTATTTTAGATACATTAATTATTCAATTAATCTAAAAAGTTAAAATTTGTTTATAAAAGATAATGGAGGGTGTATAATATAAAATGTATTTATATACAGATGTAGATTTAAAATGAATTATTTAATTGTAAAAATGAAAAATAATTATATAAAATAAATTGTATTAAATAATCATGCAAAAAGAAAAATAAAATGACTCGTGAGAAGAAAAAAGGAAGAAAAAAAAGAAATTTTGATATTTTAAAATAAGAATTTTGTCTTTCAAATGAAGACAAATTGTTAATTAAAATAAAATAGACATTGTGTTGATAATGACCTATGAGATGAAAAATTATTTGATATGATACAAATTATTTATATACAAATGCAAAATTTGAAATGATTTACTTAATTGTAAAATAAACAATAATCATATAAGTTTAAGTGTATTAAATAATCATCCAAAAATAAAAAATAAAAGTAATTGTGAGATGGAGAAAGAAAAAATTAATACTAATAAATAATATTGTCTCTCAAATTAAGGTAATAGTTGATTAAAATAAAATAGATATTGATCTTGACGGCTGATCAGAACCTGAAGTGGGACAGAGATGACGTCTGCGATGCTGGGTGTGAAAGATGAGGAGGGGGTGTACATGCAAGGCACTCCGATGCTAAAGTAAGAATCGGGAGAAAGAGAAGGCAAGTACAAAGAGTGTATTTTGTAGGATGATTTAGAATACCTGACCCTCTCAAATGAGAGGGCTTTTATAGTGTCCCTAACGCTTGGCCATTGGTCCCTATTTTCGGGGCGAGATAACCATTCACCAAAAAATAGGTAACTGCCAGAAACTAGCCGTTAGGACGGGCAGAGGTGCCCGAAACTAGCGGTTGCCACAGGCAGAGGCGCAGTTGCGGGCACGGACGTTGTGACTGTTTCTGGATGGTGGAATCGTGCGTGACGGGCAGGAATTGTCGAGGACGGGCAGCTGACCCTTGGGGTCATCCGACCAGCCTTGCTCGGTAAATGGGCAAAAAGGTAAATACTGCCATAAATTGGCTGGACTTAGGCAATTGGGTCGTTCTGGGAGCAGAAGTGGATTGAGTCATGCCTATTCATTGTGTTAGTATGAAACAGGAGCCCCCTAAGTCGTTGCTCCCGAGCATGGGAGTGATGACTTAAGGGTAGCTCGCAGTCCCGGGGAGGTCCAAAAATGGGCGTCGCTTATCGACAAGACGAGGTAGTTTTACGGTGCCCGATGGAGTCTATGCCCGTGGGGACATGTAACGTTGTCTGGCGTGCCCGGGTTACAGAGAGCCCAACGGTTGATGGGATCTGAAGAGGTGAAGTGTCACGCGTGCCTTAAGCCATGTGCCGCATTTAATGCATAATGATGGCTAGGCTAGGGTTATAATAACGCCCTTAGCCACGCGTGCTCGTGCACATGCCCACAGATTGTCTATAAATAAAGGGAAAAGTTGCTCATTTGCACTTTTCGCTTCTCTCTCTTCCCTTGTTCTCTGTTCTAAGGTCTGCAGTCTATCGTCGTTCTACGCCATTCAACCGCCGTACAAGCACCGGCCAAAGCTCTTCGACCCCTTAACTTCCTTCCTCGATGATGTAAGTCTCTGAACTGATCTCTGTTATAGGTTTTTTCGTTTTCTTAGAATGCATACTGTTAGGGTTAGGTAGTGTAGGGCTGTTTCCGGTGACTGTTGGTGGCAGACGGTGGTTTGGCCATTTTTTGCCGCTGCTGGCGTCGCCGGAACCTTAGGAACTTAGGCCTTTTGGTTGATTTCGACGTTGTTGCGACGACGGAAATGTTTGTCACCGACGGAAACCATGAATTTTCCGGTGTACTCATGAGTTTTCTAGTGGATTCATGAGTTTTCCGGTGGATCTTCAACGTGAGTTCTTGGTAGCGAACCGGGGAGGATCTCCCCGCGTGCGTCAGAGGGATTTCCCTGGGCATCTCCTCGAGTTTTAGCTGTGCCATTTAAGTAGGGCTTAGGTCAGGGACGTTGTCCTCTGGCCTTCGCGCGCCCTTTCACTTGACTAGCGGTGGAAGGGTGTATTTGACTTTGTCATCGAATTCACTTTTGTCCTCTGCTTTTCAGATCAAGGAGATGGCACGCGAAGTCGAGGATAAAATTTTGAGAGATCTGTCCGAGGAGAGCTCCTCGAAGGATAGTGACACTGAGGATACCTCCACTCCCCGAGAATCTGGCGAAACACCTCCTTTGAGGACTACCGCAGAAGAGTGGTCCGTCGCGGAACCTGGGGAGCATGCCTCCGTCTTCGCCTCTTACACCAGAGACGCCTTCACGACGGTGGGGGCTAAGGGGGAGTGGAAGGTTCATTTCCCCGGAGAGGAGACCGCATTTGCTCGGCGTACGAGGATATGTTCCCAATGTACGAATATGTCTTCAAGGAGATAGGGCTGAGGTTGCCCTGTTAGGGATTTTCAGAGGTCAATCTTCGTGCATTTGGATCTGTCCCCCTTGTAGTTACATCCTAACTCGATTGCCTTCATACGACATTGGAGTTGACGTGCGACTTTCTGGAGATCGGAGCTACCCTCCCCCTTTTCTTTACAGTCTTCCACCTTCAGCGACAAGTTTCGGGGAGGAAGTTCGGCTGGGTCTCCCTAAAGCAGGGGAGGAAGTTGTTCAAACCTTTCTCTGAGTCCATTAGGACTTTTAAGGAGAGGTTTTATATTATTGAGCCTGTGTCGGAGAAGGCACTGACTCAACGTTTGTCTGGGAAGTTTCGACGGATGAGGACGGGGAAGATATTGTCGACGAGGAGGGCAAGATACAAAGGCGGAGGTTGTTGAGGTTCCCCCTCTGCTGGAGCGGGGATTATTTCACCCTGGGAACAGATGGTTACACCGCCACCCTGGACATGCTGAACGAGGATTACAAGGCCAGCTACGCGAAGCTGGTGGATTTTGTCAATGGTTTCACCCCTGCTCAATGCGTGACTAAGAGCAGGGATCCAATTTACGAGGAAGATTGGGGGCTCAAGGTGGAGAGTTGTTTTATTAATACGAAGGAGCTCCTCGAGTGCCATACTCGGGAGGATGCTCTAGAATTGCTGGGTAGCCTTTATTTCTTAGCTTGTTTGGATTGTTATCCTATCCTTTTACTAATGTGCTCGTTATATTTTGTAGGTAAAATTTCTTCTGCCCATGAATGGATGGTGAAGAATGCTCAGGTGAAGGGCAAGGGGGCAAAATAATAGGGAAAAGCCGCCTCAGCCAGCGAGATCCTCCTCCGCAAACGTGGTCAGGGACCTCCTCGTCTACCCCTCAGTCATCCATACATCCCCTGTGCCCGTTAATTCGAGGCCCAAGCGCACACGGACGGGTGAGATTGTGGACCTCAGCAAGGAGGGGGATAAGCGTAGGTTCGAGTTGCCCCCCGTGCACCTACAACAAAAGGTTCTTCAAAGGCTTTTCTCTCGCAATTCCTCGGACGGAGTCTCTGAAGCTCTAGGAGATGGACCTCAGGATGTTTCTGCCCTGGTTAGGGTCTTGGAAATGGCAGTGGTTTACACCGAGGAGGGTTCCCACCACGAATTTGAGCTGAAGAAAGCCCAAGCTGCGATTGCGGACCTGGAAGAAAAGTTGAAGAAGTCCAGAGAGAAGCAGGCCAGGGCCGTCGAGGAGGCGGTGAAAAAGTACCAGGATGAACTGACCAAGGTCAACGGGGAAAAAGACACCCTCGCTGCTGAAAAGAAAGCCGCGGAGGACATGTTCGAGTAAATGAGGACTCTCGCTGCTCTTGCTAAGGATGAAAGCGAGGAAGTGAAGAAGATGAAGACTCTGGCCGAGCTGGTCGCTCGTATCAACCAGGCAGAGGATGATTGCGAAGGCATCACTGAGGATTTCTTCAACAATATCGTGGAGCAGCTGAGGATCCTAAACCCCGGGGTCGAATTGTCCATCGAGGGGGTCGGATTCCTCTACAACGTTGTGGACGGCAAAATCGTTATCCCTGAGTTCTTCAAATCGGCGAGAAGCATGCACAAATTACCCGTGATGAACCTCAGCATATGGACGAGTGACTTCTTTTTAGTTGTATTTTCAGTATGCGTGTCGTATTCTTGTAACTTATTTTTGTATGGGGATTGGCCCCTTGGTGATGCAACAGTACAATCGTGGTCCTTGTGGCCACTGTTATTGTAATATTTATTCTCGGACGATGTGGTTGGTTCTGCATGATTTGTTTTCGCGCATGTCTTTACTTTGCTTTATTTTCACTAAGTGTTGAAATGTTGCTCGATACGCATGTGCCCGTTATAAGGGTTACTTTAAATGATTCGTTATTTCGGGGTTTGCTCGACTTAGATGTGTTCGACAATGAGGGGAACTGGTTGAAAGGCCTGGGTAGCGTCCGGGCATGAGGGCGGAGCTCAGGTCGCGCTTGCGGCCTGAGTTCACTACGTGAACTTCCCATTGCAAGCTGGGTGTTCTGCCTGTTATGGTACTTGGACGACAGCGGGATCGGTCGAGGCACCGCTGTCGGGCATGGGTTTTGCTCATTCCTAAGCGAAAGTATGCCTTGATTTATTTTGGGTATGCAGCGCTTGTACCTGGGCGCGCATTTGTGGTCGGTACGTTATGCTCGTCGTGTCAACGAAGCTAGCCGACAGTTAAGACCTTAGCTATAATATTGTTTTAGCTTTTCGGGGTTCCATGGTCGAGCGAGTTTTTTCCCGTTGAGATTACAGCCGTCAAAATGGGCTAGCCCACATGGGTCGGCCCACCAAGCCCAAATAATCATAGGGCTTGGGCCTTAAAATTAGAGCCCATATTTTTCAGGGCCTTTTTAGCCCAGCCCTAAAAAGCCCGCTACCCATTAGGGCTAGCCCATATGGGCCGTGGGTAGCCCATTAGGCCCATATCACTATAAATTTTAAAAAATTATACTAACACTTATATTATCTTACTCCAAAATAACACATTATTTTTTTCACCTCACTAAATTTATATATGTTCTATTCAATATTTCTCTTTTAAATACTATACATTAATATAATCAATGCTCTTTTCTCGTATTCTATTAGTTTCCTTATGTTAAATATTCGAGTATTATTTTATACAATTTAGACATGTATTGTATTTAAAAACACATTATAGTATTGATAAAGAAAATATAATACTTAAAAATGTATTATGATTAAAATAATATAAATTTTTATTTTATTTATATTAAATATTATGACATTTTTATTTTTATTTTTTATTTTAAAAAAGCCCATTTAGGGTCGGGTAGCCCGAAACCCATCTAGGGTCGGGCTCGCGTAGTAACTTTCGAGCTCATATTAGAAATGGGCTTTTTTGGCGCAACCCTAAAAAGCCCGAGCCCATCAGGGTTGTCTCGTTTAGGCCCGGGTAGCCCATTTTGACAGCTCTAGTTGAGATGCTCTAGGTAGTAGACCTCATTCTCTGTTTTTGCTCGAACACGATAGGGCTCTTCCCAGTTAGCGACGAGTTTGCCTTCTCGAGAATCTTTGTGATTCCTTCTTAGGACGAGACTGCCCACTTGGAATTCTCGTCGTCTAACTTTGGCGTTGTGCCTAATTGCGATTTTTTGTTTTAGTGAGGCCTCGCAGAGGGCTGCTCCTGACCGGACCTCTTTGACGAGATTGAGCTTCTCCCTTAATGCCTCGTTATTTGTCTCCTCGTCCAGAGGGAATTCAGTCCGTATGGAGGGCACGTGTAGCTCATTGGGTATTACTGCCTCAGTTCTGTACGCTAGACGGAAAAGAGTTTCCTCGCTCGAAGAGTGGGGCGTAGTACGGTAGGCCCAGAGTACGCTGTGCAGCTCCTCGACCCATTATTTCTTTGTTTCGTCTAGCCTTCGTTTGAGGCCTCATAGGATCACCCTGTTTGCTGCTTCGGCTTACCCGTTAGTCTAGGGATGCTCGACGGACGTGAAGTGCTGCTTGGTGCCCAGTTGGGTGACGAACTCCTGGAATTTTTTGTCTGTGAACTGTGTCCCCGTTGTCGGTGACGATCGCTTGGGGAACGCCAAAGCGAGTAAGGATGTTTCGCTTGTAGAAGCGGAGTATGTTGTGGGCAGTTATTTTGGCCAGAGCCTCTGCTTCTATCCACTTAGTAAAGTAGTCAACGCCCGCTATCAGGTACTTGTTCTGACTCGACCCCACGTCGAATGGTCCCAGGATATTCAGGCCCCACCATGCGAAGGGCCACGAGGATGACATTGCTTTGAGTTCATTGGGCGGTGCCAAGTGCATGTCCCCGTGCCGTTGACATTTGTCGCATTTCTTCACATGTTCCCTTGCATCGTGTTGCATTGTTGGCCAGTAATATCCTGCTCGTAGAACCTTCCTGGCGAGGGATCTCCCCCGAGGTGCTGGGCGTTGATCCCCTCGTGGATCTCGCGCAGGACGTAGGAGCAGGCTTTGCGCCTGACCACGCTGGCTTCCTTAGTGTCGGACGGTAGTTCGTCCCTGGCGAGTGTCGTAACCCAAAATTTGACCTCCCTCTTTTGCCTTTTGCATAAGCATAAGCATTCGCATTGCTGGCATACGCATTCGCATTCTTTTCTCCGTGTGTTTCTGGTTGCAGGATATTCAGGTTTTCCAAGCCCGATTAATCATATCCTCACAAGATCATCACGTCATCAAAACAAGCACAAAATGAAAGTTTACATACCTATTCATCAAGACAAGAGGTGGAAAACCACAACCGGGACTCCAGTATCATTTCCTGAGCAATTTGGGCAAAAATTGGTTGAAGTAACCGGTTAACGCATGGTGAGTAACCGGTTACTCAGTGTAATTTTGAAATTCCTGCTGCATTTTTGAGACAGTAGCCATGCACTCTCCTTGGTCATTGATTCTACAGTGTTCTAGCAGTGCATGGAATATTCTAGACATCTCTAGACATTCCAAGACATTCCAAGTGCATTTATTCCAATGTTTCACTCTAATTCAAGTGCACCATGTTCCTTGTTTTCCAAGCATATCAACCTTTGGATGATGGAGTGCACCTTGGGATTGTTACCGAGTTAGTGCTAACTAACCGAGTTAACCGCCTTGACTCGGTGAGTCAAGTCCAACTAACTCCTAGCCTAGTTCCAAACCCAAAGCTAATTCCAAACCAAATTCCAAATCATCTCACACTCCAAACCTAAAATCTATATAAACTCACCTTCACTCACTTTTCAATTCCTCAACCATTCTCTACCATTTTTCACCAAAATTCTCACATTTCACTCTCAGTTCTCTCACTTTTTCTCTGATTTCTCTACTCATGCTTCATCTTCATCTCAATTCTTATCCCAAAACCTCACCAAAAGCTCTTATTCTTGAAGGATAATCACTTTTCACATTGAAAGTGGTTATTTCTTGAGCTTAACCACATCATTTGGAATTTCTTGGTTGGATTTCTGGAATTACATCTCATTCTACTCCAATTCAAGAGTTTTACAACATTCAATTTGGTGCAAAGTTGATTTTGGTACATTTTCGCGTTTTTGATCAGTTTCGATACGGTTCGTCTACAAGTTGAAGATTCCTTTGGTTTTCTTTGATTTTCTGCATCAAGAATCCTTTGCAACATTTACCAAGCCAAATCTTCGGCTTGTAGGTTGGTGGATCTAACTAATTTTACCGTTTCGCACATTTTCGTATCGTTCGCAATATAGTCGATAATTGTTGTGTGTGATTCGGTTTTGCATTTGTTTGATCCGTGATCCTATTGTTTTAGTTGATTCTATCACTGTTTATTGGTTGTTTTCAAGTTCAATTTTCGTGCACAATTTCAATTCCTAGCATGTGGTAGTTTGCATAAGTGATTATGTGTTGAAAACTACTTTTGAAAAGCTGTTTTTACTGTTTTTTTTCACCACTGTTCAGTGGTAACCGGTTAACGTATGGTGGTTAACCGGTTACTCAGTGCAATTTTCACCCAGAACGCTAATTTTCAAGCAAGTAACCGGTTAACGCATGGTGAGTAACCGGTTACCACTGAACAAAATTGCCATTTTCTTGCATTTTCAAGTGTGTTTGCCATGCTTTCTTCATTTTAACTTCCATTGATTATCATGCTTGATTTTATGGATGTTCTAAATGTCATTTCACTTCTGGTTGAAGCAAATTCATGAACTTTCGATGCACATTTTCGATTATTCATTTGTTTCATGTTCTTAGCATTGTATGAACATAGTAATTCTTGCACTATCTTTGTTCACATGATACATGATTTTGTGTGGAATTTTGATGATCATTTGGCATTGTGTTGCACCTTCCATTTCAGTTTGCATTAAGTTTATTCTTCATGGATAAACTTAATCTTGTATAATCAATAATTCACTCCTTTTTGCTTTAATGACTTTTCATCCTCTTTGGAAAGTTGTTAGCATGTTTATCCCTTGATTAATTGATCAAAATTTTGTTTCGATTAATCGATCTTCCCTTTTCCTCTCTTTAGGCCTCCTTTAGAGCTTTCTCTCTCGTTCCCCCGTGGAGTTGGAGTTTCGCGCTACGCCTTGCATCGGAGCACTGTACAAATTGACGTCGTTATGCTGTCCGTTTCTCTACGCATGAGCACTGTACAACTTGGAACTGTTGCGTCGTCCGTTTCAACTTCCGCATTACACCCTGTGTGTTAGGGAAGGAATGAGAAAGAAGAATTCCTACTCTCATTCTGACTACTCCAGGTAGGAGACGAATGACCCTGTGCTTGGCTTAGTCATCTCTATCTCCAGGAGGTAATGTGATTTCTTTCCCCAGTCGAGTTGATCCTTGATCACTCTTCTCTCTTTGTGATCTCTTTCGATCCTTGATCACTCCTATCTCTTTCAATCCCTTTTGATCAATCACCATCCTTCTTGGTTAAGATCATTATTCTTGCGCTAGCAATCTCTCTTTGTTCCATTACTCCTTTCTTCTTGTAATCAATCATTACTTTTTGATTCCTCTGAAGAGTCTTAATTCTCTTTCTTTGGTCCAACACAGTTTTCCTGTTATGACCATTTTTTCCCCAGGAATTCACAACCTTTTCTTGGTTCTTCTCCTTTGTTGGGTTAATCACCTTCTATTGGTTAATCACCCGTTTCTTCAGTTAATCACAGTCTGTCTGTTAATACTGAACCTCTTGGGTTAATCACATTCTCTTGGTTAATCACCCGTCTCCTCATTTAACCACAGTCCGTCTGTTAAAACACTGAGTTCCTCTTGGGTTAATCACCTATTCTTGGTTAATTACCTTTTTCTTCAGTTAACCACAGTCTGCCTGTTAAAATACTAAACCCTTTCTCGAGTTAATCACCTTCGCTTGGTTAATCACTCTTTTTTTTCTCGGTTAATCACAGCTCTCCTGTTAAAACTGAATCCCTTGCAGTTGACATCCTTCCTTGGTTCGAATACTTGCACCCTTGGGCTAGTAACCTCTTTTGGTTCAATACCCTTCTTCGGTGGTCAAGTACTGTTTGTTCAGTCATTACCAACACCCTTTTTGGGTTACGACCTTTGATCGGTTCTACACCCGTGCTTCTGGTTAATCACAGTTTTCTTTGTTAAAACTAATGCTTCTCTATTCCCACAGAGTTACAGTCCTTTCTTTCCTTCGGTTAACCACTGTTTACCAGTTAATATACCGAGGCCCCTTCAGAGTCAAACACCTCCTCTCGGTTCAGCACTCTCTATATTGGTTTATCACAGTCTGTCTGTTGACACCAGCTTCTTTTCCCCGCCAGGGTCCTACTCTCTTTCTTCGGTTAACCACTGCCAGCCAATTAATATACCGAGTCTCCTTTTTCTCTTGGTTATGACACCATCCCTTTATTCGGATCCCTAGAGGAGTCCTTTCTGTTCTCCTTGCTCTTACTTTCTTGGTTTCGACACCATTTCTCTTTGTTATCCCCAGCAGAGTTTCTTTCATTCTCGGTTGTGACACCATTCTTTTTTAGGCTCTTGTACAATCACTCTTACTGCGGGGTCTTCCCCAGTAGAGTTTTTCTTTCACTCTTGCTCTTGGTTTCGACACCACCTCTTTCATCTCCTTGTTTCTTTCTTGTTTTGTTTTCTGTTCAGTTCCCCGAACTACGGAAGCTCTGATTCTGCATTCTTTTGAATGTCAGATACGTAGGCATGAGACACAATGTCTTGGCGAGCACACTTTCACCTTTCCTCTGTCTTCCTCCTTTCTTTCCTTTTCTTCGTCCCCTGGTTCCATGAACTACGGCGCTCTGACTTCCTCATTGCACTATGAGGGTACGTAGGCACGAGGACCTTGTTCCTCCGCGAGCACTTTCTTTCCTTTCTTTCTTTTTCCTCTTTCTTCGCTCTCTCCTTCTTTTAGCTATAAGCCTTTAGATAGATAACCCATCCAAGCCTAGAAGCAAGCGAAATAGTTCTCATCGAGTATGACGGATGCGTTAGGTGCTAGTACCTTCCTTTCGCATAACCGACCCCCCATTCTCGTTTCTCTTCCCCTTGGGTTTTATCGATATTTTCCCTGTCCTTTGGGACTAAATAAAGTTCGGTGGCGACTCTGTTGTATCTTTGAGTGTGCGATTCACTCAGGTAGAAACCAACCATCTTCAGCTGGCGACTCTGCTGGGGACAGATTGACCTCTTGCTGGTCCATCCCTTGAGGGGTCTCGCCTAGTTTTGTTTGCTTTCTTTTGCTTGCTTGGGTGTTTATCTTTCGCGCTTTACTCGCTTTACTTGCTTTAGCTTTATGTTTATTTATCTGCATTTCTTTACTGCTTTGATTATTCATATGCTGCATATTCTGGATATCTGCTATTTTTTGCTGTTATTGGGATGGGTAGATATTATTGGAGAGAAATGTCCTAACACCGGGCCTAGTATACACATAGGCTAGAACGTGGATAGTCGTGAGGTCTGCGTTTTGTGCGTTGGGTTATCACGAGAGCCACATCCCAGATCGTGATTCGCTTGAGAATACTTCCGCCCTGTGAGAATTCACTACGGCGGGGGGTTTTCATTCTGAGTCATATGGTTTGGGCGACCTTTCTAGGGATCACCTTGTTGTGTCTAGATCACACCTGTGAGGGGGATGGGTTTTTTGCAGGAAAACAAGCCACTTCATACCTTTGTTCTCTTACGCACGTCAGATCTTCGCACCTACGCAGAGTTGTATATGCAGATTATCCAGAAGCTGTTGCATCTCTAACTTACATTATTGCATAATGTTATTGCATAGTGTTATTGCATCATCATGTATGCCAAACTTTTGAACTTGAGTTATTGCATCAACATATGTATGCTAAACTTTTGCATCATCTAACCTTTGCATCATTGGGTGTTGCATATTTCATCTGTACTCCATCTGCATAAGTAACATGTGCATACATACATTTGCATTGCATTCAGACTAGAAAAATCTCACTTTCTTCCCTTCATCAGCCAGAAGAAAGTGACGACCTGATACCAGTACTTCCTCAGATCCAACAAGTCAAAAATCATGGGTGATTCGGATAATACCGCTTACACGGAGACCTTGACTCAGTTCCAGGGTAGGATGGGTCAATTCTAGGATAACATGGATGCCATCATGGAACTCCTTCGTACTCGGAGGGATGCCAGTGTTACCTCTACTATTGTCGCTACTGTCACTGATGCAACTCTTTTCACTCCTATTTCTGCAGTTGTTGAAGCGCCAGTTGAGACTATTGTTCAACCTACTATCGATTTGCCAAGCTCTCAGCCTGATCCGAATCAGGTGCCTACTGCCTTTCCTTGGGGAATGCCCCTGAATTTCACTCCTCATACTGCCTGTGGCAATGCCTTTGTGCCATATCAACCCTTTGTTGTGCCCATGCCCAATGGGAACTCTGTTGCTTACCCTGGGGCATCTGTAGCTGCTATGGCACCTCCTCCTAGTTACCCGTACGGTGTTCAAATGGGTCAGATTTCTGGTCAGATGGTTAATTCTGGGTTGATAAATCCGTCTCAGTTTGCCTCTCCTCAAGTGCTTGCTCCAGCCGCATCTCAGCCTCCAAATCCTCAGGTTCTTGCCAGACCTGCTAATCAGAACAAACCTGCAGACTACAAGCTATTAGAGGCTAGAATCAGAGCTATTGAGGGTTTCTCTGCCTTTGACATGGATGCCAAAGACTTGTGCTTGGTCCCAAATGTTGTGCTACCCCAGAAGTTCAAGGTGCCTGATTTGCCTAAGTACAAGGGGTTGAGTTATCCACGAAGCCACGTCACCATGTATTGCAGAAAAATGGCTTCCTACATAGACAATGATGATCTTCTTATCCACTGTTTCCAGGATAGCCTATCCAGGGCTTCCTTGGATTGGTACATGAACCTTGAGCAAGGTAAGATCAGAACCTGGAAAGATCTATCCGAAGCGTTCTTGAAGCAATACAAGCACAACTTGGATATGGCTCCCACTAGGTTGCAACTACAAAATCAAGCTCAGAAAGCCGATGAATCATTCAGAGAATATGCTCAGAGATGGCGTGAGATGGCTTCACAAGTCTGACCTGCTCTATCTAATTCAGAGTTGGTTGACATATTCATGGGCACTCTTCAGGGTTTGTACTATGAGAAGATGGTTGGTAGCTCATCCTCCAATTTTGCTGATGTTGTAACCATTGGGGAACGCATTAAGAATGGGCTCAAAACAGGGAAAATTGTTGGCACTGTGAGTCAACAATTAGGGGTTAATAAGCCACAAGCTGGGTTCTCTGAAGAAAAGGAAGAGGAAACAAACGCTGCCATGGATGGTGTCCACTTTCAAGCGCAAACTCCCATGGCTCCTGTGCCATACTGCCCGTACCCATATGTTGCTGCTGCCCAGTACCAACAGCCACCGTATCAACAGCCTCCTCAAGCTCATGATCAGCAAGCCCAAGGCCGAGAGCATCAGAATCAGCGTAAGCCCAAGAACAATCTAGAACGAAGGAATGCTCCTCTAGATCCGATTCCTGTGACATACACTCAACTTCTCCTATATCTGGTTCAGAACTCGCTGGTGGTTCCCAAAGCTCTGAAGCCTCCACCAAAACCATTCCCACCTGGGTATGATCCCAATGCGCAGTGCGGATATCATGCTGGGTCGACTGGTCATTCAACCGAGGATTGCAAAGCTTTCAAAGCTAAGGCCCAACAGTTGATTGACAAGAAGCATTTAACCGTTCGAGGCGAGAGACTGTGGGTGAACGGAAATCTCTTGTCCGTGTAAGGGCCAAAATCGCAGAAGAATCCTTTGAATAAGCCTGTGAGCACTTCCTCAACATCGGCAACCATTATGTCATTCAATATTTCCCATTTGTAATCTTTTTGTTTGTCAAGCGTTGTTCACTTGTAAAACTTGTTTGTTTTCAGATGATAATAATAATGAAATGAATATGCATGTTTTGAATAAATTCATTCATGTTCACTCATACTTTTTATCAATATCACACATTTGATCAAGCAAAATCAAAAAGAGAATGATGAAATTAAAAAGGCATGAGATCACTGTCTGTATGCTTTTGAATAAAACCCTGCTGACGATGTAAGGCATTGGTTCCATTCCCTAACACCAGAGTCATAAGGAAGATAATCCCTAGTCAACCCTTTTGGGCCTTGAAGTAGGAGTTTCTTTTTGTACACAAAAAACCCTCAATCTTAATCAGGGGCAGGGTAGTTTTCAGCAAGTTTGATCATGCGTTCAAATTCCAAAAGAGGAGAACCCCATTCTGAGGATCAACCACATCCTATCCCTCGCAAGAGGTCAGAAAAATCACAAATTCGCAATGGGTATCCCTCGCCGTTCAAAGGAACGAGGCAGTCACAAACCTTACAAATCAAACAAACAAGTGTCACACGACTTTGTTAAAAAAACAAAAAAAGCAAAAAACAAAAGTAAGAAGAAAGAGGCCCGCTAAGTCACAAGCAAATGACTTAGGCAAAAATTAGGGCAACCCGGTAGACTGCAAAATTCAAAATAATCAGTCTACGAAAAAATTAGGGAAAAAAAGAGAGAACAAAACAAAGAATAAAAAAAGAGAGAAATCCTCAATAAGAACAGGCTCGTGTGATCACATGTGACAAAAACAAAAGGTGAGTGACTGTCGCTCTAAAATCTTTGTCGGTTCCTCTACCATCGCATCCATCATTTAATACTCTTTCTGTTGAAAGGTTAATGCTTGTGTCAAACTAGCTGAACATAGGACTGGAGAACATCAAGGAGAATAGGTGGGGTAAAATAATTTTTGAGCCTTATATCCTTTCTTTCTTAAACCATGAACCAGACCACGTTACAACCCTCAAAAGACCTAATTGAAGCAGGGTTTATTTTGAAAATATACGACAGTAAAATTGTGTCAAAGCTGACTCCTAACGATTTGCTTATCATTTGTGTTGATATTGACATGGCATTCTAAATGGTGATCCATTCACTATATGTCATAATCTTAGTGAACATACTTGGATTTCAAAACTAACATATGCATGGCATTAACATTATCATTTTCAAAGATAACACTTTTTACTTGCGAACAAGCACTTGACATCAAGGAAGTTTCCACAATGGAAAGTGTGATCACCTCGAGGGGCAAAACGCCTGGAAACTCTGTTGAGTAAAAGGGCCTAGCCATCTCAAGATTCAGTCAATCCGAGTCAATCACGACGAGATTTGGCAAATCTCTCCATGTTCATTTGGTCAGGAGCATTCCTCCAAAGATCGATCAGACAGGGGCAAGATCACTTCAGAGCTCACATTAAGGCAAACCGCCTCAACAGCACAAGAAGCCAATCTCTCCAAGAGATAGTTAATCAAGGGCATACTATTCCAATACGCTGGGGCAAGTTAACCTTGTGACTGAGGAATTTCATGCAGATACCCAACAGACTGGGGCAGAGACAGGCTACCAAGGTACAAGTTTTCTCCCTATTTTGAAGCAAGAACAATGGGGCATCAATGACTGCTGATCCTGAAATCGGTGTCGGGGAATCACGTCTCTATGGCTTACATTCTAACCTCAACTCTTCCGCCTCCCACAATAAAAGCACTTGGCATATTCTCAGAAACCATTGCATAGACCACTCTCATGCGTTGATCATGTCGCTTCACTCATGCACGTCCTTCATCTGGCATAGCACGAAGCCTTGACATGAGCCTAATCCAACTTGACATCTTTTCAAAACCCAATCACTGACATTCTGCATATAGTAATCATCATTGCATAGCATTGCATTTTTAAACGCATAAGCTTATTTATCAAGATGAAGCATTACGCTATACAGGTTCAAACGCACGTCCCAATCAAAACCCAGTTCTCGTCTGGTAGTTAGTTCCCGTCTGGCTCATCTTTGCTTAAATCCAGTACACGTATGGTAAACTTAATTCCAGTTCTCGTCTGGTCGTCAGTCCTAGTCTGACTTATCTCTTTAAAGTCCAGTTCTCGTCTGGCTTATCCTTGCAAAACCCAGTTCTCGTCTGGTAGTCAATTCCCGTTTGACTTATCTCTTAAATCCAGTTCCTGTCTGGTAGTCGGTTCTCGTCTGGCTTAATCAAAATCCAGTTCTCGTCTGGTAGTCAGTTCTCGTCTGACTCGCCTCTTCCAATTCCAGTTCTCATGGTCAGTCCTCGTCTGACCTGTCTCATCAATTTCTAGTTCTCGTCTGGTAGTCAGTTCTCGTCTGACCTGTCTCATCAATTTCCAGTTCTCGTCTGGTAGTCAGTTCTCGTCTGACTTGTCTCATCGATTTCCAGTTCTCGTCTGGTAGTCAATTCTCATTTGACTTATCTCTTTCAAATCCAGTTCCCGTCCGGTAGTCAATTCTCGTTTGACCAGTCTCATCAAAATCCAATTCCTGTCTGGTAGTCAGTTCCCGTCTGGCTTATCCTTGCAACGTCCAGTTCTCGTCTGGAAATTTTTTATCAAAGCCCAGTTCTCGTCTGGTGGTCCGTTCCTGTCTGACTTATCTTTACATAATTCAATCCTTGCCTTGTAGTCAATCCTCGTTTGACTTATCTCTTTAAAATCCAGTTCTCGTCTGGTAGTCATTGCTCGATTGACTTTTCCCTTCAAAATCCAGTTCTTATCTGGTAGTCAGTTCACGGCTAACTTGTCGCTTTAAAAACTAGTTCTCGTCTGGTAGTCAGTCCTCGTCTGACTTATCCCTTCAACGTCCGGTTCTTGTCCGGCCAACATTTCCAGTTCTCGTCTGGAGCATTTTTTTTCAAAATCCAGTTCTCGTCTGGCATACTTTTTCAAAGTCCAGTCATCGTCTGGCAGACCTTTTCAACGTCCAATTCTCGCCTGGTAAACTTTTCCAGAACCTTTTCAATCCTTTGGTCCGTCCAGAACCTGCAAATTTGCGATATTGTACCTTAACCTGCACCCTTTGCATTGCATGGTACCAAATATCATGTAGAACCGCGCATACATAGCATATGCATCGAGCATACCCCTTTTCTTTTAGCCCGATTCATCCCAGCAGATTTTCAGCAAACTTTGCACTCATCTATTCAAACACTTTCAACTCTTCTTTTGTCGCCGTCGGCCAAATTCTCGAACTACTCTTTTATTTAATCCCCTTTTACCTCGAATCATCGAAAAGCTGGCGTGATTCGTACATTCAGGTCCAAGAGGATTAAATAGGGGCAGCTGTCGTAACCCAAAATTTGACCTCCCTCTTTTTCCTTTTGCTTAAGCATAAGCATTCGCATCGCTGGCATACGCATTCGCATTCTTTTCTCCGTGTGTTTCTGGTTGCAGGATATTCAGGTTTTCCAAGCCCGATTAATCATATCCTCACAAGATCATCACGTCATCAAAACAAGCACAAAATGAAAGTTTACATACCTATTCATCAAGACAAGAGGTGGAAAACCATAACCGGGACTCCAGTATCATTTCCTGAGCAATTTGGGCAAAAATTGGCTGAAGTAACCGGTTAACGCATGGTGAGTAACCGGTTACTCAGTGCAATTTTGAAATTCCTGCTGCATTTTTGAGACAGCAACCATGCACTCTCCTTGGTCATTGATTCTACAGTGTTCTAGCAGTGCGTGGAATATTCTAGACATCTCTAGACATTCCAAGTGCATTTATTCCAATGTTTCACTCTAATTCAAGTGCACCATGTTCCTTGTTTTCCAAGCATATCAACCTTTGGATGATGGAGTGCACCTTGGGATTGTTACCGAGTTGGTTCTAACTAACCGAGTTAACCGCCTTGACTCGGTGAGTCAAGTCCAACTAACTCCTAGCCTAGTTCCAAACCCAAAGCTAATTCCAAACCATCTCACACTCCAAACCTAAAATCTATATAAACTCACCTTCACTCACTTTTCAATTCCTCAACCATTCTCTACCATTTTTCACCAAACTTCTCACATTTCACTCTCAGTTCTCTCACTTTTTCTCTGATTTCTCTACTCATTCTTCATCTTCATCTCAATTCTTATCCCAAAACCTCACCAAAAGCTCTTATTCTTGAAGGATAATCACTTTTCACATTTAAAGTGATTATTTCTTGAGCTTAACCTCATCATTTGGCATTTCTTGGTTGGATTTCTAGAATTACATCTCATTCTACTCCAATTCAAGAGTTCTACAACATTCAATTTGGTGCAAAGTTGATTTTGGTGCATTTTCGCGTTTTTGATCGGTTTCGATACGGTTCGTCTACAAGTTGAAGATTCCTTTGGTTTTCTTTGATTTTCTGCATCAAGAATCCTTTGCAACATTTACCAAGCCAAATCTCCAGCTTGTAGGTTGGTGGATCTAACTAATTTTACCGTTTCGCGCATTTTCGTATCGTTCGCAATATAGTCGATAATTATTGTGTGTGATTCGGTTTTGCATTTGTTTGATCTGTAATCTTATTGTGTTAGTTGATTCTATCACTGTTTATTGGTTGTTTTCAAGTTTAATTTTCGTGCACAATTTTAGTTCATAGCATGTGGTAGTTTGCATAAGTGATTATGTGTTGAAAACTACTTTTGAAAAGCTGTTTTTACTGTTTTTTTTCACCACTGTTCAGTGGTAACCGGTTAACGTATGGTGGTTAACCGGTTACTCAGTGCAATTTTCACCTAGAACGCTAATTTTCAAGCAAGTAACCGGTTAATGCATGGTGAGTAACCGGTTACCACTGAACAGAATGGCCATTTTCTTGCATTTTCAAGTGTGTTTGCCATGCTTTCTTCATTTTAACTTCCATTGATTATCATGCTTGATTTTATGGATGTTCTAAATGTCATTTCACTTCTGGTTGAAGCAAATTCATGAACTTTCGATGCACATTTTCGATTATTCATTTGTTTCATGTTCTTAGCATTGTATGAACATATCAATTCTTGCACTATCTTTGTTCACATGATACATGATTTTGTGTGGCATTTTGATGATCATTTGGCACTGTGTTGTACCTTTTATTTCAGTTTGCATTAAGTTTATTCTTCATGGATAAACTTAATCTTGTATAATCAATAATTCACTCCTTTTTGCTTTAATGACTTTTCATCCTCTTTGGAAAGTTGTTAGCATGTTTATCCCTTGATTAATTGATCGAAACTTTGTTTTGATTAATCGATCTTCCCTTTTCCTCTCTTTAGGCCTCCTTTAGAGCTTTCTCTCTCATTCCCCCGTGGAGTTGGAGTTTCGCGCTACGCCTTGCATCGGAGCACTGTACAAATTGACATCGTTATGCTGTCTGTTTCTCTACGCAATAACACTGTATAACTTGGAGATGTTGCATCATCCATTTCAACTTCCGCATTACACCCTGTGTGTTAGGGAAGGAATGAGAAGGGATAATTCCTACTCTCATTCTGATTACTCCAGGTAGGGGACGAATGACCATGTGCTTGGCTTAGTCATCTCTATCTCCAGGAGGTAATGTGTTTTCTTTCCCCAGTCGAGTTGATCCTTGATCACTCTTCTCTCTTTAAGATCTCTTTCGATCCTTGATCACTCCTATCTCTTTCAATCCATTTTGATCAATCACCATCCTTCTTGGTTAAGATCATTATTCTTGCGCTAACAATCTCTCTTTGTTCCATTACTCCTTTCTTCTTGTAATCAATCATTGCTTTTTGATTCCCCTGAAGTGTCTCAATTCTCTTTCTTTGGTCCAACACAGTTTTCCTGTCACGACCATTTTTTCCCCAGGAATTCGCAACCTTCTCTTGGTTCTTCTCCTTTGTTGGGTTAATCACCTTCTCTTGGTTAATCACCCGTTTCTTCATTTAATCACATTCCGTCTGTTAATACTGAACCTCTTGGGTTAATAACCTTCTCTTGGTTAATCACCCGTCTCCTCAGTTAACCACAGTCCGTCTGTTAAAACACTGAGTTCCTCTTGGGTTAATCACATATTCTTGGTTAATCACCCTTTTTTTCAGTTAACCACAGTCCGCCTGTTAAAATACTGAGCCCTTTTTCGAGTTAATCACCTTCGCTTGGTTAATCACTCATTTTTTTCTCGGTTAATCACAACTCTCCTGTTAAAACCGAATCCCTTGCAGTTGGCAACCTTCCTTGGTTCGAATACTTGCACCCTTGGGCTAGTAACCTCTTTTGGTTCAATACCCTTCTTCGGTGGTCAAGTACTGTTTGTTCAGTCATTACCAACACCTCTTTTGGGTTACAACCTTTGATCGGTCCTACACTCGTGCTTCTGGTTAATCACAGTTTTCTCTGTTAAAACCAATGCTTCTCTATTCCCACAGAGTTGCAGTCTTTTCTTTCCTTCGGTTAACCACTGTTTACCAGTTAATATACTGAGGTCCCTTCAGAGTCAAACACCTCCTCTCGGTTCAACACTCTCTATCTTGGTTTATCACAGTCTGTCTGTTGACACCAGCTTCTTTTCCCCGCCAGGGTCCTACTCTCTTTCTTCGGTTAACCGCTGCCATCTAGTTGATATACCGAGTCTCCTTTTTCTCTTGGTTATGACACCATCCCTTTATTCGGATCCCTAGAGGAGTCCTTTCTGTTCTCTTTGCTCTTACTTTCTTGGTTTCGACACCTTGTTATCCCCAGCGGAGTTTCTTTCATTCTCGGTTGTGACACCATTCTTTTTCTAGGCTCTTGTACAATCACTCTTACTGCGGGGTCTTCCCCAATAGAGTTTTTCTTTCACTCTTGCTCTTGGTTTCGACACCACCTCTTTCATCTCCTTGTTTCTTTCTTGTTTTGTTTTCCGTTTAGTTCCCCGAACTACGGAAGCTCTGATTCTGTATTCTTTTGAATGTCAGATACGTAGGCACGAGACACAATGTCTTGGCGAGCACACTTCCACCTTTTCTCCATCTTCCTCCTTTCGTTCCTTTTCTTCGTCCCATAGTTCCATGAACTACGGTGCTCTGACTTCCTCATTGCACTATGAGGGTACGTAGGCACGAAGACCTTGTTCCTCCGCGAGCACTTTCTTTCCTTTCTTTCTTTTTCCTATTTCTTCTCTCTCCTTCTTTTAGCTAGAAGCCTTTAGATAGATAACCCACCCAAGCCTAGAAGAAAGCGAAATGGTTCCCGTCAAGTACGACAGATGAGTTAGGTGCTAGTACCTTCCTTTCGCATAACCGACCCCCCGTTCCCGTTTCTCTTTCCCTTGGGTTTTATCGATATTTTCCCTGTCCTTTGGGACTAAATAAAGTTCGGTGGCGACTCTGTTGTATCTTTGAGTGTGTGATTCACTCAGGTAGAAACCAGTCATCTTCAGCAAGGTAGTTGTAAACTAGAGTCATCCAGCAGTTGCTGTCGCCAATGAAGTGCACGTCAAGGGCCGTGGAAGTTTTCTTGATGCTGGGTCGAGGAAGTACTTCCTGGATGACAGATTTGTTTCCACCCTTCTTCTTCATGCTCGCCAGTTTTGATAAGACATCTTCTCGGACATTAATTTCACGGGGAACATGTTTTACCTCTACCAATGTGAACTTTGTCATATTCTCCTTGACCAAGGTCAAGTATTCATAGAGGTTGTCCTTCTTTGCCTGATATTCTCCCCGAACCTGGAGGGCCACGAGTTGAGAATCGGTGCATATGATGACTTCCTCGGTTCCTAGGTCTTTGTCGAGGCGTAGACTTGCGAGGAAGGCTTCGTATTCGGTCTGATTGTGTGAAGTGGGGAAAGATAAGGTAAGTGAGACCTCAATGAGGATTCCTTCCTCATTTTCCAAGATGATACCTGCCCCGGTTCCTGCCTAGTTGGATGCCCCGTCGCCGAAGATTGTCCATTTGTGAGCCCCGCAAGTGGGGGAATCGGGCAATGTCATCTCCGCGACAAAGTCGGCCAGCGTTTGAGCCTTGAGGGCTTTTCTGATCTCATACTGGATGTCAAATTTGGACAGTTCCAACGACCATTTGAGCATTCGGTCGGCCATATCTGGGCAGCCCAACAGTTGCTTTAAGGGCTGGTCCGTTCGTACCATGATTGTGTGGGCTAGAAAGTAGTGCCTCAGCCTCCTCGCAGCATTGATAAGGGCCAGGGCAAATTTTTCTATCTGCTGGTATCTCAGTTCAGGTCCTTGCAGCGCTTTTCTCGTGAAGTATATGGACTTCTGCCCGTCAGGCGTTTCACGAATGAGGGCGATGCTGATGGCCTCGGTCGCGACAGCGAGATAGAGATACAGGGTTTCCCCATTGTCTGGCCGGGAGAGGACTGAGGGCTCTGAGTTGTTTTAGGTGGAGGAGGGCTTTGTCGCATTCCTCTGTCCACTCAAAGGCTGTCTCCTTGCGGATGAGTTTGAAAAAGGGGAGTGCGTGTTGAGCAGACTTTGCCACAAAACGGGATATCGAAGTGAGCATCCCGTTGAGGGATTGGATGGACTTCTTCGAGTTTGGCATAGGGAACTCGGAGAAGGCCATGCACTTGTCGGGGTTAGCTTCGATTCCTCGCTCTGTTTGATAGAAGTTGAGGAACTTTCCCTCTCGTACCCCAAACGTGCACTTCTCCGGGTTGAAGCGCATCTTGTACTTCCTGGCCTGCTCGAAGACTTTCCTCAAATGGATCGTGTGATCGAATTCCTCGTGGGATTTCACGATCATATCGTCCATATAGACTTCGAGCATATCCCAAATTTCTCCTCGGAAGACCTTGTTCATCATTCTTTGGTAGGTAGCGCTAGCGTTTTTCAAGCCGGAGGGCATTACGTTGTAGTAATAGTTGCCCGATTCGGTCATGAAAGTTGTGTACCTTTTGTCGCTTTTTGCCATAGGTATTTAGTTATAGCCCGAATACGCGTCCACGAGAGATAACAATTTAAAACCAGCAGAATTATCAACTAATTTGTCTATGTTGGGGAGGGGATACACGTCTTTAGGGCAGACCCTATTAAGATCGGTATAGTCAACACACATGCGCCATTTTCCATTTGATTTTTTAACGAGTACAACATTGGACAGCTAAGTAGTGTACTTGGCCTCCTAAATAAAATTTACCTCTAGGAGGTCTTTTACAGCTTGTTCGACAACCTCCATTTTCTCCGGAGACTGCTTCCGCCTATGTTGAGCTACTGCCCTAGCGGCGGGGTCGATGGTGAGCTGGTGGCATGTCACGTCAGGATCTAGGCCAGGCATTTCCGCGGCGCTCCAAGCGAACAAATCTGCATTCTCCCAGAGACAGGCTTTGAGCTGTTTCCACGCTAGGTCGGGCAGTCCGGTCCCGATCTTCACTCCTCGCTGGGGGTCATCGCCGAGCAGGACTAGAATTATGCGCATCGGATGAGAGGTCTCGCCGCTACCGGTTGAAGTGGAAGGGATGCTCGAACATGGCTGGATCTCTTTCCCATTCCTTATCTGCTCCTTCTGGTCATCCACGGAGAAGCGGCTGTAGAGGTCGATAGAATTGACACGGGGCAGCGACTTTGCCTCTTCGGAGCTGCTGGGTAGTGTAGCGCGGTTTTCGTGACCGCCCACATTCGCCTGCGGATGGGATTGGGTGCTACTTTCTGATTTCTTATTTATCCTATGAAACTGGAAAGGAAAGGGAAGCTATCTCAAACTAACCTTGCACGCAAATGTTTTCTTTAACAAGTGCTAAGAGATTGGGGGGTCCGGGGTCAGATTATACAATGGGGAGTTGTCAACTACCCATCCTATACATGGTTATCCATGGGCTGTTAGCAATTTTCCTTACTGCTTTCTACTTACTGGTGTTTAACTGTTGTAAATGGGAAAGTTTCTCCTTTGGGAAGGTTGAGAAATGTTGAAAAAATATTTTTGTTGTTTTCGGGTTTTTTGATGTTTTTGGTAAGGTACTGGACCTAAGGTTTTTTTTTATTAGTGTGCTCGCTAAGATTTCGCAATCTTATGCCTACTCCCGTTAAAGATAACAGGGAAATCAGAGCGATCGTAGTTCCTCCTATTTTATGGGAGGAAAAGAGATATTTGGGTATCTTGTTCAAAGCCCAAGATATGAAGCTAAAGGTGATTTGTATCTTGTTAAAAGCCCAAGATATGAAGCTAAAGGTGACTTGTATCTTGTTCAAAGCCCAAGATATGAAGCTAAAGGGTTGAGTATATTGTGTCTTGTTTAAAGCCCAAGATTGAAGCTAAATGGGTGTTTGTGGGAATTGATTGAAAAGAGTGAAGAGATTAAAGATTGAGACAGGAATATCCGGGAAAAACATCGGATGAAAATAGAAGGAATATCCGGGAAAGCGTCGGATGAAAATAAAAGGAATATCCGGGAAAGCATCGGATGAAAAGAAAAGGAATATCCGGAAAAGCATCGGATGTTAAAAAAGAGGAAAGGGTTTTTCCTGTGTTTAAAGAGATAAAAAGGGTTCTTAGAAATCCAAGAGGAAATGAGACTGTCCGAGTCTACTGGGTTGAAAAGGTTTATCTTTGTGTGATGCCCAAGAGAATGCACGTTTACGGGATGAAGATCTAGACTCCTTTGAAAGACTGCTCTATTAAGATGACTAGTTTCTGTTCCTATACCTTTAAGAGGTCGTCGGGACAATTTGTACAAAGCCCAAGAGAAGGCAGGAGAAACTTTTAAGAAGCCGAAGGGACAATTTGTACGAAGCCCAAAAGGAGGCTATCTTCGCTGAGGAAGAATCATTATACGAAGCCTAAGAGGAGGCTGTGAAAACTTCTAAGAAGCCAAAGGGTCCTTGTACAATGCCCAAGAGGAGGCGGGGATGCTTTTAAGAAGCTTGTGGGTCCCCAAACCCCGAGAAGTTCAAGACATGCCATTCACCGAGAATAGATCAAGCCAGGAAAGTTCGAGAATTTGGAAGAAACTCAAGAGATGTCATTCACGGAGAAAAGATCATCTCTGGGGAGTAGAGTCTCTTTGACAATTTCTAAGGGTGACAGTCTGAGAAAGGGTTCACAGAGAATCTGCCTTTCACGTCTCCATATTGTTTAACCCCAAGAGGAGGGAAGATTGTGTCTGGTAATCCTATGGGGATCTAGTTTTGTTTGTATTTGAGAGTGACCAACAGGCTTTACCTAGTGCTAGACGTAGTTACCGGGGAAAACTCTAAATAACTATACTAGTATTACACAATGGATATTTGACAAGTATATAAAAGTTTGTGAAAGAAGACTTACAGTGAGCAGCCCCACAATACAGTTATATATATATATATATATATGAAAGCGGGTAAACACTTACTCGGTTGTAGAGCTTCCATGCTGTTTGGTTAGTTGTTCAACAAAGAAAAATTGAAAACAACAATATATCTCAAAATAAAAAGAGAAAGTATTTTGAAAGTAAACTGGGGCTTACAACTCAAGGAGAGGCCCATAAAATCAGAGTCAATTATACATGGAAGAACGTCATGTGAAATAAAACATACACGGAAGAACATCGTGTTGATAAATAAACATACACGGGAAAGCATCGTGCAGTGAAAAAAAAGTAAATGGACTTATACTCAAGTGGAGTCCCAAATATATTTAAACATGATTGAATAAAAAAAGTGGAGGGACTTACACTCTAATAGTGGCCCAAACATTATTTATACTCAAAAGGGTTGGGGCTTACACCTTAAGGGATGCCCATTGTGTACAAAGATTATGTCAAGCTAAAGTTCACAAAAGAAGTACAATATTTAGAGAATAAACAAAGTGTGTTTGAAATGAAGAAAATCCTTGGAATTAATAAATTAAAAGGTAATAACTATGTTTAAGTTTTTTTTCATTAAAGATAATAAATGAAAGATTTAGCTAAAGTATAATCATATTTTAAATGACAAAAGTTTAAGTAACCAAAAGAAAGTTTAATAAAGTGATTAAAAGGATTTTTAGAAAAATAAAAAGATAAAATAAATGATTTAATGGAAAATAAATAAGAAATTAAAATAACTAAGATAAAAGAAAATATTATTAAAAAGAAGAAGTTAAAATAAATATTTGGTTAAAAATAAATAAGAAAATAAAATAAATAAATAAATAAAAAAGATACTAAAAAGATAAATAATATAAAGCAAAGAGTTTTAACAGCGCTCCTGGCAAGGTAGCTGTAAATTGTGGCGCAGGAAAATAAGCAACAGACTTTTAACAGCGCTCCTGGGCAGCACCGGTGTGTATCACAGCGTAGAGGAACAAAAACAACAGGTTTTAACAGCGCTTGTTGCACAACAGCGCTGTCTATTGCAGCGACAGTAGCATAATTTTTACATGATCAACAACTTCTTTCAAACACAACTCTCTCATTTTTTAATCAAATCACATGTTCCAATATACCATTTTGAAGGGAATTTCATGAGGAATTCAAATATGTAATTATAACAAGCATATCATGAATTTAAATGGATGTAAATGATGCATATTTCATGAAATTTCAAAGTGAGAATCCTTTCCTTCCAAACAATGATTGATTGGAGTGGAAGTTGCTTGGAGTTGAAATTCCACCCATGCACTCCTTATGAAGCTCAAAATTTGAAGAGAGGAAAGAAGAGAGAAAACAAAGGATATGCTTGTTTTGGTGTAAGAATGAATGAATAAAATGGTTGCCTATTTATAGAAAAAAACTTGCCTTGTTAACCAAGTCAAAAATATATACTATTATATATTACTTAATTGTTTACCAAGTAAAAAATAAATACTATTATATATTAATTACCAAGTTAAAAAAATAGAAATAATATTATATATTAATAAAAAAAGGAAAAAAATGATGATAATAAAAATAAATCGAAAATAAATAAATAAATAAATAAACTAATTAATTAAAAAATATTTATTTAAATATAGAATTGATGATGAAAGGATAAAATTGTTATAAAGTTTTATCCAAAAAAAATGATAATAAATGATAGTAGATAAAGATGCATGTGCTAGCAAGTGGGAAGAAAAATTATGCATGAAACAAAGATGAGTGGCACGTTGGATTTGATTGTGTTCATGCATGAAAATTGAACAAAATTGTGAAACAAGTTGCTATTATATATAAACATCTCACTTAAATACTATAATTAATAAATAAAATATAATAAAAAACTAAATAAAACAAAAGTTATTAAACACATAATTAATAGAAAATAATATTACTTAAAAATTCAAACTGAAACCGGTAAAAACGGTAAAACTGTCTGGTATCGAGGTGTCCGAAAATATAAAATGAATATACCAAAATTATGAGTACAAAATATTAAGTATTGAAAAAATACACTGCGCGATCAAATTGTGAAATTTTACCCGGTAAAAAGGCTCAGACGGGTTAGAAACATGATGACCGGAAAGTCAAAAAATTAAAATAAGCACACCGGGTTAAAGTACGCGAAAAATAAATAAAAAATGATGTCTGAAAGTTCGATTTTAAAAACTGCTTGGATACCGACTTTTTTGCACAATTGACTTTTAATTTGACCAAAAATACATGAAAATTTTATACGTTAAATCCGGCTGATAATTCAAAAAATATTCATGAAGAAAATATATGATATTGTATGCAGATGACACAGTAGGAAAATATAGACAGATGAAAATGAAAAAAAATAAAAATGCCTGGTCAAAATTTAGGGTATGCCAGATGCCCCTATTTAATCTTCTTAGACCTGAAGGTATGAATAGCAAAGCTTTTAGACATTCGAGGTATAAGAGGATTAAATATCAGAGTACCTAAAATTTTGACCGTGAATGCAGATGAAATGATATGTGATGAATGGAAGACTCTTGAACACTGTGGGAAATGATGCCACAGGAGACAGACCAACAGAATTTTCTTGGGATATAAGATATTGTGGAAATTTTCCGAGGCGACAAAGAGTATTCAGTAGTATTTGGAAAAAGAGGGATAAACCCTGGAACAAAGATACATACATCCGAAAAAACATCAGACGCGAAAGAAGTAACGCACTCTAGAAAACATATCTGCAACATCTAGAAAAGCGTTAGATGTATTAAAAATAACTTTGAGGGTAAATCCGAAACATTTAGAAAAGCGTTAAATGTACGGGAAAAAATTTAGATGACTGGCAGAATGATGGCCATATCTGGAAAAGCGTCAGATAAGCACATCAGAACAAAAGTTACATCTGGAAAAACATCAGATGAGAAAAAGTCATATCCGGGAGAGCATCAGATAGACATGTAAAGAGTTTCTGGAAGAGCATCAGAATAAAAGAGACATATTCGAAAGAGCATCGGATAGAAACAAAGAAAGTTTATGGAAAAACATCAGAACGAGTTTTGGAAAAACTTCAAAACCAAAAGATACATCCGGAAGAACATCGGGTAGACATAGAGAAACGTTCTGGAAAAGCATTAGAACAGATATACATATCTGGAAGAACATCGGATAGAAACAAAGTTATATCTGGAAGACCATCAGATAAGATATAAAAGTATAGGTTCCAGATAAGTTGGACTTTGTAGAAAGGTTAGATGTTGATAATAACACGACCACTGATGAATGCAAATGAGGATTAAAACACTCTTGAATGCATAGTGTATGAAAATGTTATGATGTATGATTAAATGCAAATGAAAATGCTGACAACAAGTTTAGACTCTTTGAGGAGTGGAAATCAACAAGTTTATACTCTTTTGGGGAGTGGAAATCAACAAGTTTATACTCTTTTGAGGAGTGACAGACAAGACTGATTCCTCAACACGGAGATCACTGCCACTGCTTAGGGACTGAAAATGTTGTTTGTTAAACACTTCTTTGTCATACTGATAAACTGTATCAAATTTATAATCCTTGGATGAAGGATGGATAGCTTGCTTAGGGATTTTTCCAAATAAATTGCCCCAGACTTGCTGACTGTTGTAGATGAAGTGATCGTTGCCTCAGTTTGAATGATAATAACTGTATGATGTATACTAGGACGACTTGCCCCAGTAATGAGTCTCGAAAGTTTTCTGAATAAACCAATTCTGGGAAGGACTTGCACTGAACAAATTTTGAACTGATTCTTAACAGGTTTTGGAAAGAATTTTCCCCTGATAGGATCACTGACCAAGTTTCTAAACTGTTTTGAAAATTCCTTGAGAGGAAAGCTAGTTTGCAATAAAAAATGTTTATTTAAACATGGCAAATTTAATGTAAAGTTCATGTAAAAATTTTGAAAACAAAATCATTGTTTTTTAGAAAAAACACAGTAATATGAATTACTGGTTAAAAACACGGTGGTTTAAAATATTTTGAATGAAAAGTAAAACAGAGGTATGATACCAAAACAAATGATTTGCAAAAAAATGATTTTGGAGTCAGTTTATGCAACCTTGCTGTAGTATGATTTCAAAATAACCTTACTTCAATTAGGTCTTTTGAGGGTTATAACGTGGCCTGGTTCACGGTTTATAAAAAAAAGATAAAGGCTCAAAGTTTATTTGGTGCCCACCCCCTTCGTGATGTTCTCCAATCCTATGCTCAGTTAGACTTAAATTGTGTATTCAGATTCCAAAAGGTTTTGGAATTGTACTGATGATAGTAATGACGATGGTCCAGAAGTCTTGAGAGAGCAGCTACTGCTTCTTTACAACATTTAGTTTTTTTTTTATCTCTGTGGAATTTTTTAAAGATCGAGGATTTAAGGACCTCTTCTCTGTATTATCCCTAACTTTTGCCTGACCTTTTTTTTTTTGAAATTTATAGTCAGCGGGATGCCCTAGTTTTTGCCTAAGTTTTTTGACTTAGCGAGCTTTTTCTTTTTTATTAAGAAAGTGACTGCTTGATTTGATGATTATGATTGACCATCACTAGTTTTTGATTTGAAAGACGTTTTCAGCATCTGTTTGTTGTATGTAAACTTTTTGAACTCGAATACACAACCCAAATTAAACTAAGAACTACCCTGCCCCGGGTTAAAATTGTGGGTTTTTTATAAAGAAAGAAACTCCTACTTCAAGGCTCAAAGGGGTTAACGAGGGATTATCTTTCTTATATCTCCAGTGTTTGGAAATTGAAAAAAATGTCTTACATCCTCAACAAAGTTTTTATTCGAAAGCATACCGACATCAATTATGGGTATTACGTTTTTGTCATCCTTCCACAAATATTTGCATAGTCAAAAATTTGAAAAAGAGGTGTATTTTTTTTTGAAAGTTTTTGTTTTTTATTTTTTATTTTTGAATGTTTTTGAAAAAGAAAGCATAAAGATGCGAATAAATAGATGATTTGTGTTGGTTCTTGGATTGGCTAGAATTTTGGTAAAACAAAGTGTTCAATGTTGATGTCACATGGGTGATGTCTTAACATTGAGTCTTAACATTGAATAATGTTAAGTGTTTAGCTTGTTGAAGTTTTGAAGTCTAATGTCACATGCGATGTCATGACATCAGATATGCAGATCAGTAAAACATCAGGTCTGAGATGTTTTTAGGGTTAAGCATTTTAGGTGGATTTTGGAAGAGCTGGTAGAGTAATTGGATGCGAATATCTTGGAGGAGATATTTTCTGTTACAAACAGATTTGATGCAGATTTGTAGGAGAGTTTAAGGGCTGAAGATTTAAGAAGATTTTGAGAGAGAAAATCTGTCGAAGATTCAGTTTTAAATAACAAATCAGGTCAGATATTGTAGGAGGTCCAAGACCAGATCAAAGAGCTATTTAAAGCGCATCAATCCTTTGAAGAAAGTACAGAAGATAGAGAGCATAGACTGAGGGTCATTCATTGTCTTTGTACGTGTTTTTATAAGCCATTCTAGGTTGAATTGGTGAGTTGTAAAGTGTACTCTCTGAGAGCTGTGAAGCAAGAGAGTGTTGTTACTTGATCAAAGCTTGTAAGCAGGATCAAGGTGTTTCTCAAAGTGTGATATTTGAGGTGTTTTAGGAAGTGAGTAGTGTTCTCATACCTAAGTGGTCTCTTAGGTAGAAAGTTCATTAGGTAGAGATTAAGTTTAGGAGATGTCAACTGGGTTGTTGAGTCTGTAAATTAATTCTACTAATAGTGAAATTCCTTCCTGGCTTGGTAGCCCCCAGAGTAAGTTGTTTAACTGAACTGGGTGAACAATTCTTTGTGTACTCTTCTATTGTTTTACATTGTCCATTGCAGAGTGTGTTGTTGTGACATCACACGTAACATCACATATCTGGTACCAGAATTTCAATTGGTATCAGAGCAGGCATCCTGCTCTGAATCTGGGTGAGATCTAGGGCTGATACTTTCTAGTAAAGATGGACAAGGAAGTTGGTGGATTTGTGAATAGACCCCCTATTTTGGATGACTCTAATTATGATTATTGGAAGCCAAGGATGATTACCTTTTTGAAATCCTTGGATAGTAGGGCTTAGAAGGCTATCATAAAAGAATGGAAAGCACCTGTTGTTGTTGAGAAAGATGATGCTGGGAAAGAAAAAGAAGGCAGCTCAAAACTGAAACCTGAAGAAGAATGGACCAAGGAAGAAGATGAGCTTGTCCTTGGTTATTCCAAAGCCTTAAATGCTATTTTAAATGGAGTTGATAAGAACATATTCAGGTTGATCAATACCTGTGAAGTTGCCAAGGAAGCTTGGGACATCTTGAAGACTACTCATGAAGGAACTTCAAAGGTTAAGATGTCAAGACTTCAACTTCTGACATCAAAGTTTGAAAGTCTAAAGATGAAGGAAGATGAAATTATTCATGACTTTCATATAAGTATTCTTGAGCTGTCCAATGCCTCTAGTGCTCTTGGAGAGAAGATGACTGAAGAAAAGCTGGTGAGGAAAATCCTTAGATCCTTTCCCAAGAGGTATAAGATTAAGGTGACTGCAATTGAGGAAGCTCAAGACATCATAAAAATGAGAGTTGATGAGCTAATTGGATCTCTTCAAACCTTTGAGTTAGGGTTGAATGAAGAGGAACCTGAGAAGAAATCTAAGAGTATAGCTTTGGTCTCCAGTTCTGAAGAAGCCAAGAAAGGGAATGGTGTTGAATCTCAGGAGGAGCTGTCTCAAGCCATTGCTATGTTGGGAAGACAGTTTAACAAGGTTTTTAAGAGGATGAATAAGAACTACAAACCTAATGTCAAGAACATCTCCTCTGACATCAGCAAGTCAAAGGAGAAGGATGAAGAGAAGACTGCTCAAAACAAAGGGATTCAGTGCTTTGAGTGTGAAGGATATGGACATGTCAAGAAAGAATATCCTACATTCCTTAAGAAGCAGAAAAATGGCATGACAATTTCCTGGTTTGATACTGACAGTGAAAGTGAAGAAGAGTTAGCCAAGCATGTCAGAGCCTTGACAGGGACATGTGTGGCTGATGGAGAATCAAGTGATGAGGAACTGACTTTTGAGGAGTTAGCAGCCTCCTATCATTAGTTATGTCTGAAGAGTGCAGAAGTATGTCAAGAAAGTGAGAAACAAAAGAAACAAATTGTTCAGCTTGAGACTGTCAAAGCTGATCTTGAAAATGAAGTCTTGTTGGTTAAATCTCAACTTGATCAAATGACAAAATCTGTTAGAATGTTGAACAGTGGATCTGATACTCTTGATAAGATCCTTCAGGCTGAAAAAGTAGCAGGAGACAAATCTGGCTTAGGATTCGTTGAGGAGCAGGTTTCTGCTGAAGCTAGTACTTTAGGAACCAAAAAGGACATGTCTCAACCAATGTCTCAACATAACAAAAAGAGACATAATCCTAAACCCAAGCAGGTTGCTGACCAACAACATCAGAATGTTGGGATAAGGGATGCTCATGGTCCTCATCAAGGGAAGGTACACACTTATGGAGCTAGGCAGTATATGCCTCCTCAATACCATAGGAGTATGCAAGCTCCTAGGTTCAACATGTTCCATCAGATGTCTCAACATCAGGGGAACATGTATGGCTTTGAATATAATAATGTTGTGCCTCATTATTATGGAAGAAGGAAGCCACATCACCATAGAAGACAGCCTAAGAGACAGAATCTTCACTACAGGAGACAGGCAAACTATGGAAGAAAACAACACCAGTACTATGGATGGCAGCCATAGCAGTTTCATCATCAAGGTGGCAGGAAGTTTAACAACTTCAGAAAAGAAAGAGTAAGGTGCTTCTATTGTGGAAGATTTGGCCATATGCAATTTTCTTGCTTCAAGCTTCATGGTTATCCAAAGTCTATCCCTCAACCTAGACAGAAGGATAACAGACCCAAGGTTGTTAAGCAGTGAGTTCCTAAAGAAGAGGTTAAATGTCTATTGGCTCACTTTTCAGATAGACACTCTGCTAAGGATGGATGGTACTTTGACAGTGGTTGTTCAAAGCACATGACTGGATTCAAAAACCAATTGATGGATGTCAATTCTTGCTCATTAATTGATGTTACTTTTGGAAATGGAGAGAAATGGGTGGTAAAAGGTGTTGGAAAAGTGAAGTGTCATGATGGACCTGATCTTGACAATGTGCTACTTGTCAAAGGTTTGAGTGCTAACCTGATTAGCATAAGTCAGCTCTGTGATGATGGATATAAGGTCAGCTACACTAATGAAGAAAATGAGGTAGTTATGAAAGGAGTCAGATCCAGAGATAATTGTTATCAATGGATACCTTAAGAGGTCTGCTCATCTAATAATGTTAAGGTTGATGTTGTGACATCAGACTGTAACATTAAGGGTGAAAGTCTGAGCATGCTGAAAGGTCAAGTAGGGTCAATAACTTGTGGTGTGAATCCTTTTGAAAGTTATTTTGGAGAGAGAAAATTCTTGATTGGCGTTTAAGTGACCCTCAAAATCAGGCTCCATACTTTAGGCAGTCATTTCCTATTATAGCCATCTCACGCTTCATCAAACTTCATATCCCTAATCTGTTCATCTCCTTCTCCTTCAACAGAAATCACCATTCATCTCTGAATCTAAAGTGCTTCACAGGAACGATGTCAAAACATATATCATCTCCATCTAAGAAATCTGCCTCACAAAGTTCATCACAAGATAAAGCTAGGGTTTCTACAGAAGAGGGCTCTACAGAAGAAGCTTTGAATGTAGAACCGATCTCCATGATAGTTCCTGAATCTGGTAGGTCAAGACCTTCCAAACTACAACCAAAAAGGGCTAGAACTAAATTTAATGATAATGAAACTAAGAGGCTAGTCACTAGTGTACTTTTTAGCGATAAATCTGCATCTAGGTCTTCCACCTCTCAAGCTGTTGAGGAGAGGTTTGATGTTGATCGCAGTCTTAATCAGATTGCCACCAAGATTTTGGATAAGGATTTATCTGTAAAAGGAATTTCTATTCCCCTTAGACAAATGCCTGCTGAAAAGGAACACATGCAAAGTGCTGCTACAAATCTTCATAGACTGGCTATGTCTGTTAATGAAGATGCTGAAGTGGGTGGTGAAGAAGAAGGTGTTCAGGAGGAAGCTGATGTTGAAACAAATGTCAGAACATCGCCTGATAGGGATGTTAAAACTAGCCCTAGTGAAAAGAAGAATACTAATAAGGTGGATGTAATTGATTTGTCTGATAATGAAGTGATTGGAAGAGCTGTCCCTGGGATTGCCAATAGATTGAAAACAAGGAAAGGAAAGAATGTGGAAGCTTCTCCTAAGAAGTCAGCTGAAGGGAAGAAGAAAAAGGCTTCTGTGGTTGGTCCAACCAAGTCATGGAGCAAAGTGGCTGTGAAATCCAAAAAGAGAAAGGTGAGGGAGGATTCAGAGTCTGAATTTGATGTTGAGGATGATGTTCAAGACATCACACCTATGAGAAGGTCTATATTAAAAAGAATTGCTGACAAGATCCCTAATATCCCTGTTGACAATATTTCATTCCACTATGCTAGCAGTGCATCCATGTGGAAATTTGTCTGTCAGAGGAGACTAGCACTGGAGAGAGAACTTGGTGGAGATGCCTTGGATCTTAAGGAAGTCATTGAATTGATTAGATTTGCTGGGTTAATGAAGACTGTGTCTGGACTATCCAAGTGCTATGATGGATTAGTCAAGGAATTTATTGTCAACATTCCTGTGGCTATTAATGACAGCAGAAATATGGATTTTAGGAAGGTTTATGTGAGAGGCCAATGTGTAAACTTTTCTCCTGAGGTAATTAACTCGTATCTAGGAAGGGATGAGCAGGAGTATAGAGAGTTAGAAGAAACAGACAATGCTGTGTGCAAGGAAATCACAGCAGGGCAAGTGAAAGTCTGGCCTCTGAAAGGAAAATTGTCTGCCAGTTTGTTGAGTGTCAAATATGCTATTCTGCACAGAATAGGAGCAGCTAATTGGGTCCCTACCAATCACAAGACAACTATCTCTGCTGTATTGGGAAAATTCATTTATGTTATTAGGACAAAGAGGGTGTTTGATTACGGGGCTTATATATATGATCAGACTATCAAGCATGCTGCTACAAATGCAGTGAAGATGCCTATTGCCTTTCCCTCTCTTATTTGTGGGATCATCTTGTCACAACATCCTGAGATTCTTCATCAATCTGATGTGGGGTGTAAAAGAGAACCTGCCTTGTCAATCCACTATAAGCTGCTTGAAGGGAAGCATGTCCCTGACATTGTCAAGACATCAGCTTCAACATCACAACAGCCACCTGCCAAAACTGGGTTGATTTCAGAATTGGAGGAGGCTTGCAAGGAGTTGGATGAAGTCATCAGAGTGAGTACTAAAAGAAAGCTAAAATTTGAAAAACTTCTCATGACTCTGAGATTGGCAGAAAAAGAAGATGAAGAAGTCAATGCTAGCCAAGATGATGATGATGTTGAAGGACCAGGTTCTGAAGAAGGTAGCCCTAGCACTGATGGTGAAGACGGGTCTAGCTCAGATGAAGATTAAATTTCTTTAGCTGTTTCTGCTAGACAGTAGTTTTTTTTGTTTGCTTTTGTTGTTTTGTTCTGCACTTGATGTGCTTATTTATGTAATTTGAATATTGTGGTTTTTTTAAGCACTTTTTTTATGTTCTATGATTTGTCTTGTCTTGAATGCTGACTTTAGACTGATAATGAGAGCTAGCTTAGGACTAACTGGTAGTTAGTAGGTGGTTGTCTACTTATGGCTAAAAAGGGGGAGAGTTAGCCAAGCCCATATGTGCTGCAGAAGTTGAGGGGGAGTTTGTGCAGCTGTGTGCAGCTGGAAGATGATTCTGGTTTTGAGGGGGAGCTTGACCCTTTGTTGAGCTGATGAAGTATGTGCAACATTTTGTAGTAGGAGCTGTTTTGAAGGAGTGCTGCTTTTGCTAACTGCTAGGAGTTTTAACTTTTCTTATGTTTTATCCGCTGCTGAAGTCTTTGATGTTGCAGAGATTGTTTTAGCCAAAATTAGCTAAAGGGGGAGATTATTGGTTCTTGGATTGGCTAGAATTTTGGTAAAACAAAGTGTTCAATGTTAATGTCACATGGGTGATGTCTTAACATTGAGTCTTAACATTGAATAATGTTAAGTGTTTAGCTTGTTGAAGTTTTGAAGTCTGGTGTCACATGCGATGTCATGACATCAGATATGCAGATCAGTAAAACATCAGGTCTGAGATGTTTTTAGGGTTAAGCGTTTTAGCTGGATTTTGGAAGAACTGGTAGAGTAATTGGATGCGAATATCTTGGAGGAGATATTTTCTGTTACAAACAGATTTGATGCAGATTTGTAGGAGAGTTTAAAGGCTGAAGATTTAAGAAGATTTTGAGAGAGAAAATCTGTCGAAGATTCAGTTTTAAATAACAAATCAGGTCAGATATTGTAGGAGGTCCAAGACCAGATCAAAGAGCTATTTAAAGCGCATAAATCCTTTGAAGAAAGTACAGAAGATAGAGAGCATAGACTGAGGGTCATTCATTGTCTTTGTACGTGTTTTTGTAAGCCATTCTAGGTTGAATTGGTGAGTTGTAAAGTGTACTCTCTGAGAGCTGTGAAGCAAGAGAGTGTTGTTACTTGATCAAAGCTTGTAAGCAGGATCAAGGTGTTTATCAAAGTGTGATATTTGAGGTGTTTTAGGAAGTGAGTAGTTTTCTCATACCTAAGTGGTCTCTTAGGTAGAAAGTTCATTAGGTAGAGATTAAGTTTAGGAGATGTCAACTGGGTTGTTGAGTCTGTAAATTAATTATACTAATAGTGAAATTCCTTCCTGGCTTGGTAGCCCCTAGAGTAAGTTATTTAACTGAACTGGGTGAACAATTCTTTGTGTACTCTTCTGTTGTTTTACATTGTCCATTGCAGAGTGTGTTGTTGTGACATCACACGTAACATCACATATCTGGTACCAGAATTTCAATTTGAATCAAAATACTGTACATGCTCATTTCATTAAAACTGACATTTAAAGATAAACAAGCTGAAAGCAACTATGATACAAACAAGGAAAATGCAAAATAGACCGAAACAAGGCCAGTGACTAATCAAACATAAGGATGAGTTGTCCTGTCTTTGGGAAGTAACTGAGCTGAAGTTGATTGAAGTTTTAGTTATGTATCGGTGATGAGGAATCAGTTTGACGACTTACAGATGACTGAAAGACAGAAGGTTGGAATGAATTGACAATGACCCGGACGTATGTATGAAATATGCAAGGGATACAAATGTAATGCATGGATGCAGCACACAAAAACATAAAAAAAACATGGGGTCAAAGGTTCGGTGTCATGAAGTCAAGGCTCTACCCATCCCCAAAGGTTTATACTGGTGATTTTTGTACCTGTCCTCAAAATCATTGACCCCTCTTGAGATACCAACAGTAAGCGAATCACCTGAGCGAGCTCGTGTATCTTAGAGTATACTCAAATGAGGGTAGTATCGTGTGACAACTATTTCCGATAGCTTCCGCACTATAAAATGGTTTAAGTCTGCTAAAAACCTCAGCTTCTCAGATAACCCAGTCGACCACACTACTTTCAACAACCGAAGTCGTATAGGCAATGTATCTGCAAAGGGAGTCTCCACTGAGTTTGATGGTCGATCGGGGACTCTTAACTGGGATTCACTCCCCGCAAGATTACTCGCATTGCCATCACCTATCTTAGGTGTATACTCAATCTTTCCACATGCGGCATCACACGCATTCCCATTAGCAGAAAAATAAACACGGATATCAAGTAGGAAAAGCAATATATATATATATATATATATATATATATATATAAAATATAATATAATATTATATTATATAGTATATAGAAAAATTTCTAACAACCTAGACCTCTTAGGAATTCTAATCCTAGTTTGCGTCCCCAGCAGAGTTGCCATTTTTCTGTAGCGCGGTTTTCGTGACCGCCCACATCCGCCTGCGGATGGGAGTAGGTGCTACACTGCTACTTTCTGATTTCTTATTTATCCTATGAAGCTGGAAAGGAAAGGGAAGTTATCTCAAACTAACCTTGCACGCAAATGTTTTCTTTAACAAGTGCTAAGAGATTGGGGGGTCCGGGGTCAGATTATACAATGGGGAGTTGTCAACTACCCATCCTATACATGGTTATCCATGGGTTGTTAGTAATTTTCCTTACTGCTTTCTAGTTACTGGTGTTTAACTGTTGTAAATGGGAAAGTTTCTCCTTTGGGAAGGTTGAGAAATGTTGAAAAAATATTTTTGTTGTTTTCGGGTTTTTCGATGTTTTTGGTAAGGTACTGGACCTAAGGTTTTTTTTATATGTGTGCTCGCTAAGATTTCATAATCTTATGCCTACGTATTCCCGTTAAAGATAACAGGGAAATCAGAGCGATCGTAGTTCCTCCTATTCTATGGGAGGAAAAGAGATATTTGGGTATCTTGTTCAAAGCCCAAGATATGAAGCTAAAGGTGATTTGTATCTTGTACAAAGCCCAAGATATGAAGCTAAAGGTGATTTGTATCTTGTTCGAAGCCCAAGATATGAAGCTAAAGGGTTGAGTATTTTGTGTCTTGTTCAAAGCCCAAGATTGAAGCTAAAAAGGTGTTTGTGGGAATTGATTGAAAAGAGTGAAGAGATTAAAGATTGAGATAGGAATATCCGGGAAAAACATCGGATGAAAATAGAAGGAATATCCGGGAAAGCGTCGGATGAAAATAAAAGGAATATCCGGAAAAGCATCGGATGTTAAAAAAGAGGAAAGGGTTTTTCCTGTGTTTAAAGAGATAAAAAGGGTTCTTTGAAATCCAAGAGGAAATGAGACTGTCCGAGTCTACTGGGTTGAAAAGGTTTATCTTTGTGTGATGCCCAAGAGAATGCACGTTTACAGGATGAAGATCTAGACTCCTTTGAAAGACTGCTCTATTAAGATGATAGTTTCTGTTACTATACCTTTAAGAGGTCGTCGGGACAATTTGTACAAAGCCCAAGAGAAGGCAGGAGAAACTTTTAAGAAGCCGAAGGGATAATTTGTACGAAGCCCAAGAGGAGGCTATCTTCGCTGAGGAAGAATCATTATACGAAGCCTAAGAGGAGGCTGTGAAAACTTCTAAGAAGCCGAATGGTCCTTGTACAATGCCCAAGAGGAGGCGGGGATACTTTTAAGAAGCCTGTGAGTCCCCAAACCCCGAGAAGTTCAAGATGCCATTCACCGAGAATAGATCAAGCCAGGAAAGTTCGAGAATTTGGAAGAAACTCAAGAGATGCCATTCACGGAGAAAATATCATCTCTGGGAAGTAGAGTCTCTTTGACAATTTCTAAGGGTGACAGTCTGAGAAAGGGTTCACAGAGAATCTGCCTTTCACGTCTCCATATTGTTTAACCCCAAGAGGAGGGAAGACTGTGTCTGGTAATCCTATGGGGATCTAGTTTTGTTTGTATTTGAGAGTGACCAACAGGCTTTACCTAGTGCTAGATGTAGTTGCCAGGGAAAACTCTAAATAACTATACTAGTATTACACAGTGGATATTTGACAAGTATATAAAAGTTTGTGAAAGAAGACTTACAGTGAGCAGCCCCACATTACAGTTATATATATATATATATGAAAGCGGGTAAAGAAAGCGGGTAAACACTTACTCGGTTGTAGAGCTTCCATGCTGTTTGGTTAGTTGTTCAACAAAGAAAAATTGAAAACAACAGTATATCTCAAAATCAAAAGAGAAAGTATTTTGAAAGTAAACTGGGGCTTACAACTCAAGGAGAGGCCCATAAAATCAGAGTCAATTATACATGGAAGAACGTCATGTGAAATAAAACATACACGGAAGAACATCGTGTTGATAAATAAACATACACGGGAAAGCATCGTGCGGTGAAAAAAAAAGTAAAGGGACTTATACTCATGTGGAGGCCCAAATATATTTAAACATGATTGAATAAACAAAGTGGAGGGACTTACACTCTAATAGTGGCCCAAAAATTATTTATACTCAAAAGGGTTGGGGCTTACACCTTAAGGGATGCCCATTGTGTACAAAGATTATGTCAAGCTAAAGTTCACAAAAGAAGTACAATATTTAGAGAATAAACAAAGTGTGTTTGAAATGAAGAAAATCTTTAGAATTAATAAATTAAAAGGTAATAAATATGTTTAAGGTTTTTTTTCATTAAAGATAATAAATGAAAGATTTAACTAAAGTATAATCATATTTTAAATGACAAAAGTTTAAGTAACCAAAAGAAAGTTTAATAAAGTGATTAAAAGGATTTTTAGAAAAATAAAAAGATAAAATAAATGATTTAAAGGAAAATAAATAAGAAATTAAAATAACTAAGATAAAAGAAAATATTATTAAAAAGAAGAAGTTAAAATAAATATTTGGTTAAAAATAAATAAGAAAATAAAATAAATAAATAAATAAAAAAGATACTAAAAAAATAAATAATATAAAGCAAAGAGTTTTAACAGCGCTCCTGGCAAGGTAGCTGTAAATTGTGGCGCAGGAAAATAAGCAACAGACTTTTAACAGCGCTCCTGGGCAGCATCGGTGTGTATCACAGCGTAGAGGAACTAAAACAACAGGTTTTAACAGCGGTTGTTGCACAACAGCGCTGGCTATTGCAGCGACAGTAGCAGAATTTTTACATGATCAACAACTTCTTTCAAACACAACTTTCTCATTTTTTTAACCAAATAACATGTTCCAATATACCATTTTGAAGGGAATTTCATGAGGAATTCAAATATGTAATTATAACAAGCATATCATGAATTTAAATGGATGTAAATGATGCATATTTCATGAAGTTTCAAAGTGAGAATCCTTTCCTTCCAAACAATGATTGATTGGAGTGGAAGTTGCTTGGAGTTGAAATTCCACCCATGCACTCCTTATGAAGCTCAAAATTTGAAGAGAGGAAAGAAGAGAGAAAACACAGGCTATGCTTGTTTTGGTGTAAGAATGAATGAATGAAATGGTTGCCTATTTATAGAAAAAAACTTGCCTTGTTCACCAAGTTATCAACTTGTTAACCAAGTCAAAAATATATACTATTATATATTACTTAATTGTTTACCAAGTAAAAAATATATACTATTATATATTAATTACTTGTTTACCAAGTAAAAAAATATACTATTATATATTAATTACCAAGTTAAAAAAATAGAAATAATATTATATAATAATAAAAAAAGGAAAAAAATGATAATAATAAAAATAAATCGAAAATAAATAAGTAAATAAATAAATAAATAAATAAATAAACCAATTAATTGAAAAATAATTATTTAAATATAGAATTGATGATGAAAGGATAAAATTGTTATAAAGTTTTATCCAAAAAAAATGATAATACATGATAGTAGATAAAGATGCATGTGCTAGCAAGTGAGAAGGAAAATTATGCATGAAACAAAGATGAGTGGCACGTTGGATTTGGTTGTGTTCATGCATGAAAATTGAACAAAATTGTGAAACAAGTTGCTATTATATATAAACATCTCACTTAAATACTATAATTAATAAATCAAATATAATAAAAAACTAAATAAAACAAAAGTTATTAAACACATAATTAATAGAAAGTAATATTACTTAAAAATTCGAACTAAAACCGGTAAAAAACGGTAAAACTGTCCGGTATCGAGGTGTCAGAAAAAATAAAATGAATATACCAAAATGACCAGTACAAAATATTAAGTATTGAAAAAATACACTGCGCGATCAAATTGTGAAATTTTACCCGGTAAAAAGGCTCAGACGGGTCAGAAACATGATGACCGGAAAGTAAAAAAATTAAAATAAGCATACCGGGTTAAAGTACGCGAAAAATAAATAAAAAATGATGTCTGAAAGTTCGATTTTAAAAACTGCTTGGATACCGACTTTTTTGCACAATTGACTTTTAATTTGACCAAAAATACATGAAAATTTTATACGTTAAATCCGGCTGATAATTCAAAAAATATTCATGAAGAAAATATATGATATTGTATGCATAAGACACAATATGAAAATATAGACAGATGAAAATGAAAAAAATAAAAATTCCTGGTCAAAATTTAGGGTATGACAGGTAGGGCAGGCTTGCTGGAAGTCTTCGGCTTGGCGGCGACAGTGTTTAACCCTTTGGAGGATGCCTCGAAACATCTCCTCGCTGCTTCAATGTCACCGTGCAGTGTGGCGACGAGACCCTTAGAAGTGTATTACTTCATCTTCAGGTGCACGGTTGAGGGCACGACTACCAATTCAGCCAGAGTTGGCCCCCCGAAGATGCATTGGTAGAGGGACGGGCAGTCGATGACCAGGAGCTGGACTTTGATAGACCTGACTGTCTCTGCAAACCCGAAACTCACGATCAGTTCCACGTATCCTCAAGGCTTTGTGACCGACCCGTTAAAGCCTAGTAGGTCAGAGCCTAAGTAGGGCGTCAGGTGTGTCTCATCTAGCTGGAGGGTGGAAAACAGTTGGGAATACATTATGTCGACTGAGCTGCCTTGATCGACCAGGATTTGGCGAATGACAAAGTTGGCCATTTGTGCTCTCACGAACAGAAGAATGCTTGAGTTGGGAGCCCCACCGAGGAGTTCCTCGCGGTAGAAGGTGATGGAGACTGACTCTTCCCTAACTTTGTCGAGCATGGTGCTCCGGTTCGAGCTCGTGCTGAGAAGATATTCGAACTTCCTTTTGACGGAGCCCACGATAACCTTGTTGAAGCCCCTCCGGAGATGACTATGACGGAGGGGAAGGTTTCCCATGGGTTGTGCGCAGCGAAGTAAGGGGGAACGTCGAGTCCCTCAGGGATGTAGAAGTCCTCAGGCCGCGAGATGCTCATAGCGACCTGAAGGCTTATCTCTTCCGAGGAAGGCACCTCTTCCTCGACCTTCTTAGACTCTTGGGTGTCTTACCATGGAGCATCCCTCTTCTTGGCAAACTACTTCAGGTGCCTGTCCCTGATCAGTATCTCAATGGCATCCTTCAGGTGGATGCAGTCGTCGGTCATATGGTCGTGGCTCTTATGGAACCGACAATACTTCGATTTGTCAGTATTCGGCTTGGCCGGTATCTATTTAGGGAATCGAACCCCTTCTTGTCGGAACTCTGAGTTGGCACATTCGGAGAGGATCTTCTCCCTAGAGACGGTCAAAGGGGTATACTCGTGGAAGCGGCCGGAGGGCCCATTGTTGTCTCGGGACTCCCGGGGAGATCTTCGCGTCTTCTATCTCCCTGACGAGATGTCAAGGGGTCGTCATGCTTGGAGGACCTGACACTCTCTTGGTGCCTTGTGTCTCGGGAGGAACTAGCAGCTCCTCGTACTGGATGTACGCTTGTGCCTTGAGGAGGGGGGCGTCAAGCGTTGCCAGGGTTTCAATGCCAACCGCTTTGGCAAATTCTGTGCGGGGACAAAGTCCTCGCTCGAGCAAGAACTTCTTCATGTCATTGGTCGTTGAGACTTTGACCGCTTCTTTATTAAACCTTTCGATATAGGCTCGAAGAGGCTCGTCTTTCCCTTGAATTATGGCCTCGAGGGAGGCTTCGGTCTTTGGGTGATGACGGGAGGCCGTGAAGTGTTTGGAGAACGTTCTCCCCAACTGTCTCCACGATGTGATGGATTCGTCGGGGAGCTTCTTGTACCAAGTCATCGCTCCCTTCCTCAGCGTGGTAGGGAATATTCTACATTTGATGGGGCCCCGGACGCCACGGTAGTCGAGCAATGCTTCGATATTCTCGATATGCTCGTCAGGATCCGTAGTACCGTTATACGTGCCCAGAGACAGTGGTTTCTTACGCCCCTTTGGCAGGCGCATGTCTATGATTTCCTAGGACAACGAGTCGCGAGGCTCGTTGTCACTACTGCTGGCCCACGACGGGGAGCGGGTACTTCGCCCAAGGGTAGGACGGCGATCTCGGCAGGGAGACGAGATTCGTGCTCAAACCTTGGATCTGGGTGGAGGTGAACGTTAGGGCTTTGCTCGCTGGTCCCTTCTGGTCCTCTTAGTTCCCGGGAAGTACTGGCTCCGGGGAGATGCGGTCGCGCTTTCTGATTGCCTATGAGTGTGGCTCAGGTGGTGCCCGACGGTCTTTTGCACGTCGGGGAGGTGGACTCCGAAATCTTTGGCGTTATTTCCTCGGCGGAGGGGATCTTGGCCGGTTGGACTCTTCTAGGGCTCCAATCCTCGCGTTCTATTGGAGGATTAAGAGGTTGGTCTTGTTGAGGGCTTCGAGGAGGGCCGCCATGGTCAGGTCGGCGCTAGGCGGAAACGGGACAGGTTGGTGGTCCTGGGAAGGCTAGACCTCAGTGTGATCAGCGCGAACGGGGAAGGGAGACGCGGTGGCTCCATCTCTCAGCTGATGGACATCGCTTCCAAGAAAGGGGGTTGCTCCGTCAATATCAGTCTTACTGACGTGGAGAAAAGCAGAGTTACGAGCATCGTGGATATGATCTTGGCTGGCCATGATCGGAATCTAGGAAGGTCTGTTTTGGTCTTGAATCTACGATGGAAGAAAGACGGGGATAACTGGATTTCCCACAGACGGCGTCACTGATCTTGACGGTTGATCAGAACCTGAAATGGGCCAGAGATGATGTCTGCGATGCTGGATGTGAAAGATGAGGAGGGGTTGTACCTTCAAGGCACTCCGATGCTAAAGTAAGAATCGGGAGAAAGAGAAGGCAAGTACAAAAAGTGTATTTCGTAGGATGATCTAGAATACCCGACCCTCTCAAATGAAAAGGTTTTTATAATACCCCCGGCGCTTGGCCATTGGTCCCTATTTTCGGGGCGAGATAACCGTTCCCAAAAAAATAGGTAACTGCCAGAAACTAGTCGTTAGGACGGGCAGATGCGTAGTTGCGAGAACGGGTGTCGTGACTGTTTCTGCATGGTAGAACCGTGCGTAACGGGCAGGAACTGCCGAGGAAGGGCAGCTGACCCTTAGGGTCATCCAACCAGCCTTGCCCGGTAAAGGGACAGAAAGGTAAATGCTGCCCTAAATTGGCTGGACTTAGGCAATTAGGCCGTTCTGGGAGCATAAGTGGATTGAGCCATGCCTAGTCATTGGGCTAGTACGGAACAAATATTATGTTGATAGTGACCCGTGAGATAAAATAAATTGTTAGTTTTATTAAAATTTAAAAAATAGATTATTAGTATTTTTAGTGATAATAAATAAATAGGAAAAAAATAAAATGAAAGTGAGAGAGTATGGCAAAAAGAAATGTGAGAGATATTTGAATTTTTAATAGAGAAAAAATGACACAATTGAAAAATAACAATTATTACTACATTGAAAAGTGAGAATGACATTCATTTTGAAACAAAAATTTTCTCCTAAAACGACAGTAATTTTGAAACGGAGAGAGTAATATTTAATTGTGATTTAATTGGTGAAAGTTGGAAAAAGACTGACACATGTCATTCTTGGAAAGAGTTAGATAATACTCCCTCTGTTTTTTTTATCATAAGTCGTTTTTTATTTTTCACACGTATTAAGAAATCTAATAATTATAGTATTGAAAAGAAAAATTATGAAAGATTTTACAAAATTGTCATTTATTAATGATATTGAAAAAACAAATTTACATAATTAAAAGAAGAGAGAATAATAAATATTTAAGGGTATAATAGAAAAAATAACATTAATGGTTCATTGGTATTATAAAACGATTTATATTGTAGTACAAATATTATTTCCAAAGCGACTTATGATAAAAAAATGGAGGTAGTATTGAAATTGGACACATGGCATGATGTAATAGGAGATGAGAATGAAAAAAAAAATAAACATTACTTGATTACTTAAATGTCATTTTCTTAGTGTAAATAATTTATAGTGAAAAGACAATTTAGAAAGTTCATGCAATTGATTTAATGGGTTGATAGTTGACGTACAAAGCTTATTAAGTTATAGTCATGCCGCACAAAATAATGAAATTAGATATGCTAAATTCTAATTCAGTAATTAAAAAATATATCACATTTGAAAATGGGTGATGCACTGACGGTGTATATTAATTTTACACTGTCAACCAATGACGATCATGCATCCCGCTAAGTCAGACTGAAAATTTTAAATTATTTATATGATATGGCAAAATAATATATTCCTATTGGATAACAGTGTAAAACTTTTTTACACTGTCAGTGCATCACCTTTAAACTCTTTCTTATTACGAATAATTTAGAGAAGAATGTTTAATAATAATTATGTAATATATTATTGAATGAATCAATTATACAAAAGATTTGAGTTTATATATCTTTGGTTGACTTTAAGTTTGCGTCACTGCGACTATGAGGTATTATTTGCTTTGCGTGTGAGAACCATCACGATTTTGTCTTTTAGAAAATGTGTCTTGTTCTGTACGAATCGGAAACGGTGACGACTATTTCTTTGTACTCAATATGAATCTCTTTTGTTGGTGGATTGGGAGTGATGTCGCGTCTAGCGCAATCAGACACGCCTACCTTATAGTGACGACGTCTTCCTTGAGGGGATAACGATGAAGTGCACATTTACGATTCTTCTATCTGTCTGTTCTCTGAATGACCTCGACAGATTTATCATCTAGCACTGATGAGTGGTGAGATCGACAGATGCCCGATGATGTTTGTCTTTCGCGTCGTCTCGAGCTATGTATTCGTAGTCGTACATCCCCAAACGTTCTAAAGTGTGTCGAATTACTATAAATTTTCTTGCCGCCTGGAGTTCCTATTGTGGTAGAGGTCATAAGAACAATGAGTCGAGGATTATGACAATCTTTTCATGATTTTATAATATTTGACCTCATTTCCTTATCTCCTCATTTAATGTTCTGTTACGTCGGTCGAAAGAACTTTAGTTGTGGAAACTCCTCTTTACGTGGTGATTTCCCTCCGACCTTATCAACAACAGGAATCTGATGTGGTTATAGTCAGAAGATTTGAAGGAATTTTAATCGAGACAACAAAGATTATCTTTTTCGTCTTAGCGTTTTGCCATAACAAAATGAATTTTAAATTAGATAAGATCTGATTGTGGAAATTACGAGAATCAGAAGTCGACTCTATAGACAGTGCCATTCTTCCAGATCAGAACCATAGTTGTCATTGGCCTTGGCTTTGGAACAATAATGGGCCTTATTTTATTGGGCTTTTGACTAACCCAGAGCAATATATAACGTAAATTTGAAAGTAAAGAAAAAATTGATCTGGGTCGTTCGCAAGTCCAATGAAAAAGGCCTAATACCAAGCGTTGAATGGAAATTCACACTGAACATGAGAACCATCATCTCAGCCAAGGACACACGATCACACCATCTATCACATCTCCCTTCGTTGATATCTAATCAAACGGTTATCCGACCCGAACGCCAAGTTACATGCAGACAATTTTAATCGCCCATATTATATAAAGACCATAACGTATGACTTCATATATTTAATTCATTCCCACTCTCCTATACTATTTTCCCTCAATAACTGATGGCGCATTGGAGTGATAACCTTGTAGGTTAACACCCTCTTCGTCATACCAAAAGCTTGTTCCACTACTACAAGACTTCATTTCACCACTTCGCTACACATTTCTAGTACCTAAACGAAACAAAAACAAAGAAATCAATAAACTAGTAACCACTTAAAGAGACTATGATTAAATCAAATATTAAAATTATGATTAAGTCACATATACATACCAATACCCCTTTTTTAAGTTGATGAACATATAATAGTGAGTCCAATCTTGGAGACAAAAGTATGAAAAAAACTTTGAATTTAAAGATGTTGTAAACAAATATGCAAGTTAAAGTGATGATGAGGTAGAGAAAATGTGAACTAATAGTTGTTGAAGTTTTTCTTGAACGATATGGAAATTAAGTGTTTTGTTATTTCATTAAAAAATGATAGTTATAAGAAATATGTCTTGTTGATTGATTGCCACAATGCGGATTTGGTATGAGAAAATTTAGGGTTGTTGAGAAGATAAGAGAGTCATTGAAGCTCAAAAATAGTGGAATTCATGACCTATACTCAACTTCAGTTGAAGATCCTATACTCAACTTCAGTTGAAGATTTGAAGACATTTGCTTGTTTATTTTATTTCCATGGTATTAGAAAGTGATCGTGAAGGCTGGATCAGATCCTGTAGAATCGGGCCGCCAAGTGCGTCAGGGATGCTGGTCGAATGGAGAGGAGGGGGGTGTACCTGCAAGGAACTCCGACGCTCAAGTAAGAAAGGGTAAGAGAAAAGGGGCAAGTACAAAGTATGAATTCTTAGGGTGAATATTGGATACCTGACCCTCTCAAGCGAGAGGGTTTATATAGAGCCCCCAGCGCGTGGTCAGCGGTCCTATTTTCGGGGCGAAATAACTGTTTTCCCCAAAGAATAGGTAACTACCCAAACTAGTCGTTATGTCGGGCAGGGTGCCCAAAACTAGCCGTCATGTCGGGCATAGGCATAGCTCCGGGCACCTGCCCATAGCTGTTCGGGGAGCAATGAAGTCGTGCGTGATGGGCAGCAATTCCGGGGAGGAACGTTGCATTCCTTGCCCGGTTGGAGGGGAAGAAAGGTAACTTTTGCCCCTCTGTGGATTGGAATTAGGCAATTTGGGCCGCTCTAGAGCAGAAGCGGATTGGGCCATGTCTAGCCATTGGTTCAGTCCAGAACAGGAGACCCCCAAGTCGTTGCTCCTGAGCATGAGAGTGATGACTTAAGGACTGTTCGTTGCTTCGGGGAGCTAGCATGGAATCGTCGTTTGAAGATGAGGAGGATTGTCTTAATGCGCCCGTGACCCCTGGTGTTCGTGAAATTCGTGGTCGTGACCTTGTTGCCCGGTGTTCGGGGAGACTAAAGGTCAGTCAGAATTGGAAACGTTGGGACGCCACATGTGCCTAGAGCTCCGTGTAGCAGTTACTAGGAAATGATGGCTAGTCGATAGCCATCATGACCTACGAGCGCGTCTACTGCACGTGCCCCTCTGTATAAAAGGGGAAAATCCGTCTCATTTGGGACTTTTTCGCTCTGATTTCTCTTCGTCTCCTTCAGCATTCCTGCCTGTCACCGCCGTCTTCCACTCCGACCACCGCTTCAAGCTTCGAACAACCACTTCAGTCTTCTTAAATCAAGTAAGTTTCCGATTTTGAGCTTGTTTTACTCCTTTTCGTTGTCAATGGTAGGTTGCATGTGGTTAAGGCTAGGTTTAGAGGACGAAATGAGTGAGTTTCTGGCGATTGTTGGTGGTGGACGGTGGCTGTGCCATTTTTCTACCTCTGACATGTCGCCGGAGTTAGTAGTATGTTTCGGCGAGCGGGGTGGTCCACGACGATGCTGCGATAACTATGCATGTGTGACCGCCTTGTCTGTTCATCATTTGAGTGGGTGATGAGTTTTTCGGTAGGACATTCCCAGATTTCGGTGACGCTTTGTGATTTTCGGCGAAGCTTCAAACGAAAACTGGGCATGAGTGCAGGGAAGCTCCTCACTCGGGATGAGTGGCTTCGAGCGTCTCCTCGCGGGGAGGTGTCAGCTTTTCCCTTTGATGTTAGGGGTTAGGCCGGGGACGTTGTCCTCAACCCTTTGCGTGCCCTTTCACTTGACTTAGCAGTGGAATGGTGGATTTGATTTGCTGTCGAATTCACTTTCTTCTCTGCTTTTTAGGTGATTGCAATGGCGACGGGGCCAGATAGAGAGGTTATTATAGATACATCCGAGGAAGAAATGGGCTCCGAAGATAATAGCAGCTCGACGGCTTCGAGTTCGGCGACTTCGAGCTCTTCCAGCGATGTCGGGGAGGAGGAAGAGTTGGACGTCGTGGACGAGGACGTCGATGGGTTCTCTGCGGAGGAGTGGGAGGTTGCCGAATCTGCCGAGTATGTGTCCACTTTCACAAAGTCCTTGGTGGACGTTTTCACGGAGGTAGGGCCAGAGGAAGAGTGGAAGGTGCACTTTCCCTCCTTAGACGATCGTGTCTGTACGCACTTCGGGGACCGATTTACCATGTATGAATATGCTTTCAAGGAGCTGGGCTTGAGGTTTCCGTTCACTGATTTTCAACAGTCGGTGTTCGAGCATTTGAGATTGGCCCCTACGCAACTGCATCCCAACTCGTTGGCCTTTATCCTGGCGTTTGAGCTGGTATGTGAGCATCTCTCCATAGGGGCTACTCTTCCTTTGTTCTTCATCGTCTTTCATCTCCAACGACAACCGTCGGGGAAGAAGTATGGTTGGGTTTCTCTAAAGCAGCCCCGTAAGTTGTTCAAACCATTTTCGGAGTCAATACGGACGTTCAAGGAGCGTTATTATGTTGTCGAGCCCCTGTCCAAAGCTGCCCAGGACAGTGCGTATGTCTAGGAGATTGAGGTGGATGAAGACGGGAATGACCTGCGCGACGAGGATGAGAGGTTTATCGGGCGGAGAATCTATAAGTTCCCCATCCATTGGGCACCAAATCATTTTGCCAAGAAGCCCAATGACTATGTCTTCCAACCGAGTGAGCTACGCGGGCAGGACACCGCGGCGTACGAGGTGCTGGTGAAGTGGGTTAACTCCTTCCGGCTTGCTGAGTGCTGGACGAGCAAGGGTAGTCAGATCTTCGAGGAGGACAGGAGTCAGAGGGTTAAGCGTCGATTCATCAATATTAAGGCACTGCTGGAGTGCAAGACTCCCGAGGATGCCGAGAAACTGCTTGGTAGTCTTAGTTATTTAGATTTTGTTTGCGTCATTTCTTTTCCTCGTATCTAATATGCTCGTATTTTGTTTGTGCAGGTGAGATGCCTCAGGCCCACGACAGAGTTGTGAGGAATGCTCTTACGAGGAACAAGGCCGGGGTAGCCCCTCCGAAGTCTCGGTTTACTGGTGCCCGTGTTCCTCCTCCCGTGCAGTCTCCTGTGGGGACCTCTTCTTCTCCTACCCCTGCTCCCCGAGGGTCTCCTCTTCCTTTGACCGATCGATCCAAACGGCAAAGGTTTAATGACGCTGTGGACCTCACTCAGGCGTCGGAGAAGGGGAAGTTCGAGCTTCCTCCTTGCATCCATGATCGGAAGTTCTTCGAGGGGAACTCTTTGATTGTGCCTCCGGTGGAGTCTCTTCGCTTGGAAAGTATGGATCGCCCGAGCAAGAGGGCGTTGGTGGCCCAGTACGCTTCTGCCTTAGTCAGGATGTTGGAGATGGCAGTTGTGTACGCCGAAGGGGATTCGGCGACTGAGGCCGAACTTAATTCTGCCCTTGCTACCATGGCGTCCTGAGGAGGAGGTAGCTCGTTTGAAGGAGGAGAACTCGACGCTGGGGATGGAGAAGAAGTCTGCCGAGGAGTTGATCCAGCGGCTGAAGGCGGCCAATGCCTCGGGTGACGATGAGCCGGAAGATGTGAAGGCATTGAAGACGAGATCCGAGCTGGTTGCCCATTTGCTGACGGCTGAGGATGATGGCATTGTCGTTGCGGATGAGTCTTTTGGGAACGCCGTGGCTCAACTGCAGGTGGTGAACCCTGAGCTCGATTTTTCTGTCGAGGGTACTCATTACCTGGCGCATGTTGAGGATGGTCGTATTGTCATGCCCGACGATCTCCTTGAAGGTACCCCCGAGGATCAGCCCGCAGAGGACCAGGGATCTCAGCAAGAGCCAGCCGAGCACGCGGACGAGTGAGGAGTTTGTATTTTTGATGTCGTTGTAATCTGTCCGGCCTGCGTGCCGTGTAATTGCTTGTAATCTATTTTTGGGGGGCGTGGACCCCGTTTCATGTAATTTAGTACAATCGTGGCCCTTGCGGCCACTTATTATGTTAAATTATTACATGTTTGATTCTGTCGTTTGAATGATTTTACTTGCTTTTATTTTCTGCTAAGTATTGTACTCATGCTCGTTGTAAATGTATATCTGCCCGTGATTGGGAGTATTTGACTTCCGCAAATATTTTAGGGGGATTGCTCGTGGTAGATGTGTTCGACAGTGAGGGGAACTGGTCGAACGGCCGGGGGATACCCTGGCGGGGTGCGGAGCTCAGGTCGCATTTGAGGCCTGAGTTTGCGGTGTGAACGTCTCATTGCGAGCTGGGGTTCTGCCAGTTATGGTACTTTGACGGCAGCGATGCTCGATCGAGGACCGCTGTCGAGCAGTTACCCAGCTCTTTACTGAGCAAGGTTCTGCTTTATTCGTATGCGACGCTTGTACCTAGACGCGCATAGTGGTTGGTGGCTGACGTTCGTCGTTGCGACCGGTCGAACCGAGAATTTAGTTGTAGTATTGTTTTAACTTTTCAGCGTTCTATGGTCGAGCAAGTTCTTCCCCGGTGAGATGTTCTAGGTAGTAGACCCTATTTTCTGTATTTGCTCGGACGCAATAGGGTCCTTCCCAGTTGGCTGCTAGTTTGCCTTCTCGAGAGTCTTTGTGGTTTCTTCTTAGAACAAGGCTTCCCACGTCGAACTCTCGTCGTATCACCTTGGCGTTGTGCCTGATGGTAATTTTTTGTTTCAGTGAGGCTTCGCGGAGGACTGCCCCGGTTCGGATTTCCTCGACAAGGTCGAGTTCTTCTCGCAATGACTCGTCGTTCATCTCCTCGTCTAGGGGCGACTCTGTCGGCCTAGAGGGTACGTGAACTTCGACGGGAATTACAGCCTCGGTCCCGTATGCTAGACGGAAAGGTGTTTCCCCGGTCGTTGAGTGTGGAGTTGTGCGGTATGCCCAGAGTACGCTGTGCAGTTCCTCGACCCATGCCTTCTTTGTTTCATCCAGCCTTCGCTTGAGGCCTCGAAGGATGACTCGGTTGGCTGCTTCAGCCTGTCCGTTTGTTTGAGGGTGCTCTACGGATGCGAAGTGCTGCTTCGTGCCCAGCTGGGCGACGAAGTATTGGAACTTCTTGTCTATGAATTGCGTCTCATTGCCTGTTACTATCGCTTGGGGGATACCGAAGCGTGCAAGGATGTTTCGTTTGTAGAAACGCAGGATGTTGAGGGCCGTTATTTTGGCTAGAGCTTCTGCTTCTATCCATTTTGTGAAATAGTCTACGCCCACTATGAGGTATTTGTTTTGACTTGACCCTACCACGAAGGGTCCTAGGATGTCTAGGCCCCACCAGGCAAATGGCCACGGGGAGGACATAGCCTTGAGCTCGTTAGGCGGAGCCAGGTGCATGTCCATGTTCCGTTGGCATTTATCGCATTTCTTCACGTGTTCTTTCGCGTCGTTTTGCATGGTCGGCCAGTAGTAGCCTGCCCGGAGAGAATTTCGGGCAAGAGACCTTCCGCCGAGATGTTGGGCGTTGATTCCCTCGTGGATTTCGCGCAGGATGTCTGCGACCATTTCCTCCTCGACACATTTGAGCAGCGGAATGGAGAATCCCCGCCTGTAGAGTTTATCTTCAACCAAGACATAAGAGCAGACTCTTCGCCTGACTATGCTGGCCTCCTTTGGGTCGGACGGAAGTTCATCTTTGGCGAGATAGTTATAGACTGGGGTCATCCAGCAGTTGTTGTCGCCGATCACCTGTACGTCGAGTGTCGGGGAGGCCTTCTCGATACTGGGTTGAGGAAGTACTTCCTGTATGACGGATTTGTTTCCGCCTTTCTTCTTTATGCTGGCTAGTTTGGATAGCACGTCCGCTCGCACGTTATGTTCGCGGGGAACATGTTTCACTTCCACTGTTGTGAACTTCGCCATCTCCTTTTTGACCAGGGCCAAGTACTCGGTCAGGTTGTCGTTTTTGGCTTGGTATTCTCCCCGGACCTGGAGGGCCACGAGTTGTGAATCCGTGCAAATGACGACCTCTTCTGCGCCCAGGTCCTCGGCGAGGCGTAGCCCAGCGAGGAAGGCCTTGTATTCAGCCTGGTTATTGGAGGTTGGGAATGACAGGGTGAGTGACACTTCAACGATGATTCCTTCGTCACTTTCCAGTATGATGCCCGCGCCGCTGCCTGCCGAGCTTGAGGCACCGTCAACGAAAATGGTCCATTTGCGCGCTTCGCTCGCGGGGGAGTCCGCGAATGTCATCTTCGCGACGAAGTCGGCCAGAGCCCGGGCCTTGAGGGCTTTTCTGCTTTCGTATTGGATGTCAAATTTGGACAGTTCTAACGATCATTTAAGCATTCGGCCGACCATATCTGGTCGTCAGAGCAACTGCTTTATGAGTTGATCTGTTCGAATCACGATCGTATGAGCCAAGAAGTAATGTCTTAATCTTCTGGCTGCGTTGATGAGGGCCAGCGCCACTTTCTCTATCTGCTGGTATCTTAACTCTGGCCCTAGCAGCGCTTTGCTCGTGAAATATATGGGTTTCTGCCCGTCAGGTGTCTCGCGGATGAGAGCGACACTCACTGCTTCGGTTGCTACGGCCAGGTATAGGTACAATGTTTCGCCATTGTCCTGGCGAGAGAGGACCAGTGGCTCTGAGAATGCTTGTTTCAGATGGAGAAGGGCCTTGTCGCACTCCTCGGTCCATTCGAACGCTGCCTCTTTGCGGAGGAGTTTGAAGAATGGTAGGGCGTACTGGGCGGACTTGGCCACGAAACGAGATAGTGACGCGAGCATCCCATTGAGGGACTGGATGGATTTTTTGGACTTAGGCGTAGGAAACTCGGAGAATACCCGACATTTATCAGGATTGGCCTCGATTCCTCGTTCCGTTAAGTAGAAGCCGAGGAATTTGCCTGCCCGGACACCGAACGTGCACTTCTCCGGATTAAAACGTATTTTGTATTTCCTGGCCTGTTCGAAAACCTTTCTCAAGTAGGCCATATGATCGGTTTCCTCGTAGGATTTCACGATCATGTCGTCCATGTAGACTTCGAGCATGTCGCCTATTTCTCCCCGAAATACCTTGTTCATCATTCGTTGGTACGTTGCTCTGGCGTTCTTCAGGCCGAAGGGCATTACGTTGTAGTAATAGTTGCCCGATTCGGTCATGAAGGCCGTATATTTTTTGTCGAACATTGCCATCGGAATTTGATTATAGCCCGAGTAGGCGTCCATGAACGATAAAAGTTTAAAACCAGCAGAATTATTAACAAGTTTATCAATATTGGGGAGGGGGTAGGCATCCTTCGGGCATGCCTTATTGAGATCGGTATAATCAATGCACATACGTCATTTTCCATTAGATTTTTTAACTAGTACAACGTTGGACAGCCAAGTGGTGTACTTGGCTTCCGAAATAAATTTGGCCTCGAGGAGGTTCTTTACAGCTTTTTCAGCAGCCTCCATTTTCTCCAGAGACTGCTTTCTCCTACATTGTGCTACGACCTTGGCGGCCGGGTAGATGGTCAGCTGGTGGCAGGCGACAGATGGATCCAAGCCGGACATTTCTGCGGCGCTCCATACGAAGAGGTCGTCATTCTCTCAGAGGCATGCTTTGAGCTACTTCCTCGCAATGTCGGGCAGGTCTGCTCCAATCTTTACTCCCCGCCAGGGGTCTTCGCCAAACAGAACGATCTCGAAGTTGCCATCCGGGATGGGGCGCATCGGATGTGAGCTGCCACTAGACGATGTGGACGGGTTGCCCGAAGCTGCTCGTTCTTCTGGTTGGTCTTCCTCGGAGAAGCGACTGTCGAGGTCGATGGATTCGACCTGGGGCAGAGGCTTGGCCTCCTCGGAGCTGCTTGGCAATGCTGGCTTGCCCGACGCTTTAGGCTTGGACGCAATGGCGTTGAGCCCCTTTGTAGCTGCTTCGAAGCACCGTCGTGCAGCTTCAATATCGTCGTGCAGGGTGGCGACCATTCCTTTCGAAGTGTAATACTTCATCTTCAGGTGGACTGTTGAGGGCACCGCTACCAACTCAACCAGAATTGGCCTTCCGAAAATGCACTGGTATAGTGACGGGCAGTCGATTACCAGAAATTGTACCTTGATGGATCTGGCCGTCTCAGCTGATCTGAAAGTTACGATCATTTCGATGTAGCCCTACGGCTTGGTCACTGACCCGTTGAATCCCTGTAAATCGGACCCTACATAGGAGGTAAGGTGCGATTCGTCCAGCTGAAGCATTGAGAACAGCTGGGAGTACATGATGTCGACCGAGCTGCCCTGGTCGACTAGGATTCTGCGAACGTCGAAGTTCGCCATTCGGGCTCTGACGAGCAAAGGTATGCTCGAGTTCGGGGATCCGCCGAGGAGCTCTTCCCGGTAGAAGGAGATGGGAACGGAGCCCTTCTGGGCCTGATCGAGCGTGGTCACTTTATTGGAGCTCGTGTTGATCAGATGCTCGAACTTGCGTTTCACGGAGCCCACAGTGACTTTGTTGAAGCCCCAGTCAGAGATGACCATGGTGGAGGGAAAAGTCTTCCACGGGCTGTGGGCCGCGAAATAAGCAGGGGCGCTGAGCCCGTCCAGGACATAGAAGTCCTCCGGTCGCGATATGGACATAGCGACCTATATGTTGGCGTCTTCCGAGGAGGGCACTTCCCCCTCTATCTTCTTGGACTCCTGGGCGTCTTGCCGAGGAGTGTCCTTCTTCTTGGCGAACTGTTTCAGGTGCCCGTCCCTGATCAGTATCTCAATGGCATCCTTCAGATGGATGCAGTCTTCTATAATATGACCGTGACTTTTGTGGAAACGGCAGTATTTTGATTTGTCCACATTTGTTCTGTTCGGCGGTTGTTTAGGGAAGCGGACCACCGCCTGCTTAAACTCTGAATTGGCACATTCGGACAAGATCTTTTCCCTGGAGACGGTCAGGGGAGTGTAGTCATGGAACCGCCCGGAGGGCCGTTTGCTGTCTCGGGAGTCACGAGGACGGTCCTCGCGCCTTCGTTCGCCCCGACGAGATGTCGAAGCTTCCTCTCCTCTGGACGACCGAGCATTCTCCTGATGGCGTGATGCTCGGACGTTGTTGGCCGCAACCTTTTCTTAGTACTGAATATGTTTTTGGGCTTTGAGGAGGAGGGTGTCAATGTTCCTCGGTGGTGCGAGGCCAATGGCTTTAGAAAACTCGGAGCCTGGGCGAAGCCCTTGCTCTAGCAGAAACTTCTTCATTTCGTCCGTTGTAGGGACTTGTACGGCTTCCTTGTTGAACCTCTCGATATATGCACAGAGAGGTTCGTCTTTTCCCTGGATTATGGCTCCAAGAGAGGCCTCAGTTTTGGGGTGGCGGCGAGATGCTGTGAAGTGCTGCGAGAACATCCTGCCCAACTGTCTCCACGAGGTAATGGACTCCTCGGGCAGTTGCTTGTACCATGTCATCGCTCCCTTTCGGAGCGTGGTCGGGAACAGTTTGCATTTGATGGTGCCCCGTACGCCGCGGTAGTCTAACAGCGTATCGATGTTCTCGATGTACTCGTCGGGGTCAGTGGTCCCGTCGTACGTGCCAAGTGAAGGGGGTTTCTCCAAGCCTTTTGGGAGACGGGTAGCCAAGATCTCCTGGGACAACGGGCTGCGAGGCTCGTCGTCGCTGCTAGAGCTGGTGTATGATGGGGACCGAACGGGATGCTCGTGGTGGCGGTTCCTTCGCGGAGAAGGTGAGCGGTTCCTTTGAGGAGAAGGTGAGTGGTTCCTTCGAGGAGAAGGTGAGCGGGCCCGTCCTTTAGATTTGATCGGTGGAGATTGCTCGTTCCTTCAAGTCCTCTTGTGGTCGTGAGGGTGTTGGTCACGCAGGGAGACCTGGTCGCGCTTTCGGGCTGCGCGAGGATCAGGCTCTTGGCGCAGTCTTCGGTCGATGTCTCTCCGGGGATGCGGGCTCCTTGATCGTCTTTGGTTCCTCCGCGTGGGAGGGGATCTTGGACGGTTGGACTCTTCTAACGTCCTGATCCTCTCGTTTTGCTGCAGGATCAGGGTGTTGGTTTTGTTGATCGCCTCCAGGAGGGCTGCCATGGCCGGGTCGGCGTTAGGCAGAACAAGAACGGGCTAGACGTCAAGTGATGGTTAATCGTTGTTGCGATCAGCAGGGGTTGGGGAAGGAGAAGAAGTGGCTCCGTCCCTGAGGAAACGGGTATCTCGGAGGAGAGATGACTGGCCGTCAACGTCAGATTTATTGACAGGGAGGATGGTGGTTTGGAGAGCATCCTTGGTGCGATCTTGGGAGGCCATGATCGTGATGATGTTTGAGAATTGTTTTGATCTTCGGTTTCTGAGGAAAGAAAGATGGGGAGAACAATGATTCCCACAGACGGCGCCACTAATCGTGAAGGCTGGATCAGATCCTGTAGAATCGGGCCGCCAAGTGCGTCAGGGATGCTGGTCGTATGGAGAGGAGGGGGTGTACCTGCAAGGTACTCCGACGCTCAAGTAAGAAAGGGTCAGAGAAAAGGGGCAAGTACAAAGTATGAATTCTTAAGGTGAATACTGGATACCTGACCCTCTCAAGCGAGAGGGTTTATATAGAGCCCCCAGCGCGTGGCCAACGCTTCTATTTTCGGGGCGAAATAACCGTTTTCCCCAAAGAATAGGTAACTACCCAAACTAGCCGTTATGTCGGGCAGGGTGCCCAAAACTAGCCGTCATGTCGGGCATAGGCATAGCTCCGGGCACCTGCCCATAGCTGTTCGGGGAGCAATGAAGTCGTGCGTGACGAGTAGCAATTCCGGAGAGGAACGTTGCATTCCTTGCCCGGTTGGAGGGACAAAAAGGTAACTTTTGCCCCTCTGTGGATTGGACTTAGGCAATTTGGGCCGCTCTAGAGCAGAAGCGGATTGGACCATGTTTAGCCATTGGTCCAATCCAGAACAGAAAGTCATTTAAAAAGATGCAAAATCTTGAAGTTGATTTGTATGTATTAGGACGCCTAGTCCAATGTGAATCGAAAAAAATAATTAAATTGTAGAGAAGATGAAGTTAGAAAGAAATAATTCTTGTGATGGAAAAATTTTAAGTCATTTGAGTAATTGAATGACACATTGATGGTTTTGATAAATGGAATGGTAATGTATTAATTTAGTTGGTGAACACACTAGCTTGTATTTAGACGAGTGTTGGTGAGATAAATTAACTTGAAAATAAGTTTTCTATAAGAAATATAAAATGGTAGTAATTGGCCAACTTTCTTGGAGAGTTAGATGTTTTGTGTATATAAGTGTTTGTTGGTTTGAAAGGAAAGAACTCAACTTCACGTAAGTGTCTAAAGCACACTTTCTTTGTGAAATATGCCAAGTCCATAATCTACTATTAATACGAGTAATGTGAATGAGGTCATAAAAAAATAAGAATAAATCTTCATCAAAATTAGTATTTTCATTATGAGATGTAAGAGGATATATTGGAATACATGTTCATAAAAATGACATTTAATTAACTAAAAATATCCCGAGTAAGTAAATAAATAAATAAATAACCTTTTGAACATAATTTAAAACCAAGAAAAACAAATTTTCTATTTCTATAGTCAATTTTTGATTTATGATTAAATAATATTGTGGAAATGATAAGCAACCAAAATCCTTTAAATCATTAGAAATGGATGATATGTTATAAAGTAACTCAAAATGATGGGTTTTATGATTTTGAACATGGGTAGATAATTTGTTTATAAGGAAAGGTTTGGAGGAATCTACCTGCCACCCTCTTTTTTTCAATATTCTCATATCACTTTTGTTATTATTTACATAAAAAATGATTTTTTTAACAAAAAAAATTACTTTTTCAGACAAAAAAAACAAAATTTTCGATAGTGCACTTTAAAATTTCGGTAATCTCTGATCTGAATTTCCCGGAAACGAAATTTTTGGTAGTAATAATCTAAATTTACTGGTACTCCTTACTGGGAATTCTTAAATTACTTGTAATAATTACCGGTAATTTAAATATTACCGGTGTGCATTTGCACACGCATACCGGAGATTCTAAATTACCGGTAACTCTCAAACTACCGGGAAATTCAAATGTCCGGTATACCGAGAATTCCAGTTTTACACGAAATTTCCGGTAACAGGTCAGTTTCTTAAAAAATGCTTGCCATTTGCGCTCCGGAACCGTCAGGGTCTTCTACCGACTCGTGTAGCGATTACACTCAGTTCTTCACCACAGACAAAGTATGTATTATACGTAGATGCGTAAAACTTAATATTATTTCGTTTGATTTCATGTTTTGTGTTACTATAAGTTATGTTTTTGAACGACAGATTTTTAAGAGCCGATCCGACGTATTAGCTTGGGCACAGAATATTGGGAAGCAACATGGTATCATAGTTGTGACAATTCGTTCTGATAGTGCAACTGACCAGCGAGGAAGGAAGGATAAATTGATAATGGGTTGTGAGAGAGGAGGAAATTATAAAAGATAAAAGTCTGAAAGTAGTCATTCATCGGAGAAGGATGGTCTCGCTAGTATGAAAGTGAAATGTCCCTTTTGGCTGAGGTCTTCGCCAAGTGGTATTGGTTGGAGGGTGAGCGTTATGTGTGGGTTTCACAATCATAGAGTATCTCAGAATTTATCAGGGCATGGCATATTAGGCCGTCTAAGACCTCATGAGAGACAATTTGTGAATAACATGACGAAGTATAACATGCCTCCGAGACACATAATTTCCGCCTTGAAAGACCAAGATCCAGAAAACCTCACAAGTGTTGAGCAAGTATATAAAGCTAGATCTACGTACCATGAAAGCAAGAGAGGTTCTTTGACGGAAATGCAAATGTTGTTGAGTCTTATTCATAAAGAAAAGTACATGTGTTAGACAAGAAATAGGGAACGGTACCGAAGAGGCAAGAGCCTGGGAAATAGCATATGCAGGACGGATTAGGCACTGGGAGGAAGAAATTAGGAAATCACGTTAATTTTATATGTTATCTTGTTGATGTTATTTATTTTTTACGTAGGAAATCATCTTAATTTAATATGTAATCTTGTTGATGTTCTTGTTGATCAAGCACTGTGGGAAAAAAATGAAAATAGTAGGTTTTTCAAATTTTTTTCAAGCTTAGGACTGATACCGGAAATTTCAGTTTGCTTGAAATTCCCGATATACCGGATATTTCATTTCCCCGGTAATTTCACATTTCCTGTAAAATTAGGAAATCTGGTACATTTATACCGGTAAATTGAAAATCTCCGGTGGATGTTACCGGTATTTTCAAAATTATCGGTACTACCTGAAAATTCAGGTAAACATATTGAAAATGACTGAAAAATCCGGTAATAGACAAAATTTCCGGTATGGCACCGAAAATTTCAAAAATCCGGTATTTTGGACATGGGTAAAATGAACTTTTTGCTTGTAATGGGGGTGGAAGGTAAAATAATCAAAGGTCTAGCATATAGAAAAAACCTAAATAAATTAGGAAGTTTAAAATAGAAGAGGAAAGTTTTTGTGGCCATTCTATAGATGACTGTGTTTTTTCTCCATAGTTGAATTTTGTTGAGGTGTTTCTTGGTGCAATATTTCTATATCAAAACAAAATTAGAGCACATTAAAATCAATATGATTATCACTTCGAATGATTTTAGCTTTTGAAAAAAAAAATTAGGTAGATACAAAATTGATAAAGTGTTGAAGTTTTGTCAAATTTTTTATTTAGATTGCATATAAAAATCCAAGTAAATCCGACAAGATCATCAACAATAATAAAAAAACGTTTCTATTCATTTATAAAAATATTATTAATTTGGCCTCAAATATAAGAGTGGATTAAATCAAAAGTGATTAACTAGAATTTAAGGGAGAAAGAAGTCTCCAAAAATTATCTAAATGACCAAAACAAATGGCATTTTTTGTAATACCCTAAATAATAGGTCTTGAATAACATTTAAGGCATTATTGTTTTTTTATAAATAATTTGTATCTAGTTGGATTCAAACTAATCTTGAAAGTAGTATATTCTTAAAATCCAAGCCTTCACCATTTTAAGGCATTATTCTTGATACTAAACACATTAGATAAATAAGCTCAAATTACAACCAATTGAAAAAACAAACTATATGGGAGGACCTGGATTCTCTGCAGTCACTATGACTGCAGGATACTGCATTTGGCTAAAATAGGTGAGATGAGATTTGAAAAGAGATAATATTAAGGAAGGTAATGACAAAAATGACCTTCAAAATATACTAATTACACATCGATTGCATGTGACTGCAGGATTTATGAATACAGAGGATTAAAATCCCTATATGGGATGAGATTAAATCTGATTGATTTCTTTAACCAGAATCACTAGTTCTTAACTTACCCAAATCCGGGGTTTTACTAAATCATTTTATATAGTATTAACAAAAAGTTTTACAATATAGAATTAAATTAAAGGTGAAATACAAAATGCATTATCTTGTTAAATTTTACGAGTTTACTCTTAATGTGAGTGTTCTCAGAGTCATACTTTTCCAAGCGATATAATCAATCACTGAATTTTATCGTTTAATATTTATTTACTTCATCTATGTGTAAGTTATGTGCTTTCACACTTAGTTCCAAATACAATATGAGAATTTTTTACTGTGTTGCCACACTATTAAAAAAAATCCATAATGCCATATTGAATAGTACTATATACCAATATGTCACACGTTCAAACAAAAAAAATGGACACGTCAGCATTGCCGCCCATTGAAAGATTGGCACACATAAAAAATGTATTCTGCCGTCCATTGAAAGGGCGGCAATGACCAAATTGTATTTTTTAAATTTTTTTATTACTAAAAAAATGTACCCTGCCGCCATTTCAATGGGCGGTAGTGCTGACGTGTCCAATTTTTTGTTTGGAAGTGTGGTATATTGGTATATAGTACTATTCAGCATGGCATTATGGATTTTTTTTTTAATAGTGTGGCAACATGGTAAAAAAATTCACATGATTCCTTCTTTATTACATACAATATTTAATTGTCAAAAATATAATTATTAATGCATTAACAACCCACTAAGGATTTTCCATCACAATCGATATTTTTCATGATTCTTGCCTAAACAGAGTCCTTTCTTAGTTGTCTTATGTCTAGGGTCACATCATAAACCCCAAGGATGAATGTCATACTTAAATTAGGGTTTTCGAACTTAAAATAGTTGTTTAGGAAAATTACAATATGAGTCCATTCTTAAATACACCAAGTTAGTAACTTCTTGATGATGCTGTGAATCAATTCACATGTTATCATTATTCATTTCACACCTCTTTGTAATTCAATTCACGTGACAAAAATGGTCCCTATAATTGTTGGAATTGACACAAATCTTCATGTGAGTGGATTTTTCCCATGAAATTTCTAGCTTTTTATGCTTTTCAACTTAAAATTATGGATATGTTTGTTTCAGTTTTTTTTTAATGATTTTTATAGTGTTGTATATTTTTGTTTTAAAAAAAGATTCAAAAGAAAAATTGGTTTAAATACTTATTCTTAAAATGTTTTCGATGGTGTAGTTTAGTGAAGTGATATACTTGAATAAATGCATCAGGATGGCTTGTCTCATCTTTAAATTTGATTTCGAAAAAATTTATAATTCAGTAAGCTAAAGATTTATGGACTATATTCTAATTAGATTCAGCTTTAATGATAATTGGAGGTCTTAGATTATAGCCTGTGTGTTTTTCTAGTAATCTGGTTGTGTTTGTTAATGGCTCCCCAATTCAAGAGATTAAGATCCAAATAGGATTGAAGCAGGGAGACCCTCTAGCTCTTTTCCTCTTTCTCCTTATTGTTGAAGGTCTTAATAGGTTGATTAAGAAGGCCTTTGCGTTGAGTCTTTTTTAGGTTTTAAATTTGGTCCCTCTAAATTGGAGGTCTCACGTCTTTAGTACGTTGATGATACCTTAATTGTGGTTGATCCTTTGGTTGAGAACTGTGAACTATCAAGGCGAATTTGAGGGGGTTCGAGCTTGCTTCAAGTCTGAGGTTAATTTTCATAAGAGTAAATTGATTGGGATTAATGTTGATCTAGCCTTCATAGGTATATTAGCTTAGGGGTCGAGTTATTCTCTAGAATTATGTCTTTAATGTTATTCTCGTTTTTTTCTTTCTTTTCTTAAAATGTTTGTGAAAGTGTGGAAGAAGTTAGTCATGAGTCAGAGAATGATCCTCTGGGGAGGTGTGAAAGGGAATTCCGAATTTCTTGGGTTAAATGATATGATGTTTGCAAATCTAAAAATAATGAAGGGGCTAATCATTAAAGATCTTTGACTGATTAGTCTGGCTCTCTAAGCCAAATGGAGATAGAGGCTTTTTTTAGGTGCTTTTGATCTTTGGTTTGATATCCTCTCTACCAGGTATGATGCATCCCGTGTTTGTTCTTTGAGCGGCAGAAGGTCCTCGGGGCTCCGCTCCATTTCCTCGTGGTGGAAAGGCGTGTCTCTTCTTGGATCCAAAAAGAATGATCGTCCTAGTTGGTTTGAGGCAGGGTTAGTTAAGAAGGTAGAATTATGTCTTCATACTTCTTTTTGCGAAGACCCTTGGATATCCTCTTAAGATTAGGATTTAGAGACTCTTCATCATCTCCAAAATTTAGGATGGATCAGCGGGTGAGATAAGAAGGTGGGAAGAGGGGAAAAAATTGGAATCTTAGATGGAGAGAGACCTTTCTTCGTTCATGAAGAACCCTTGGTCTCTGAGTTCTTCTCAATTTTCCAAGTTTTATCACTCTTTTTAGGACAACAATCGGTGGATCTGGAGTCATTTTAAAGATGTTTTATTCTTATTGGCATTTGATTATCAAGTCCAAACAGGTCCGAGTCCTTCCTTTAAAACCCCTATAACCAATGTTTATCATTCCCCGCCCCTTATTTGGGATATCTGGAATCTCTCTAAGGTGGTATTTTTTTCTGGGCAGATTTTTCTAGATAGGTTTCTGCCTAGAAAAAAACATGTTCAAGCTGAAGGTCATTGTGGATCTAGAGGGGAACTCTTGCATCTTCTGTGGGGATTGACTTGAATCACCTTTTCATCTATTTATAAGTTGTAGCTTACTTTCTAGTATCAGGTATAAGATATTCAGGTGGTCAGGAGTGTATTGGGTTTTTCTATGGATTGTAGGTTTATTTTTGAGTTTTTTCTCTTTAGGTTTTAAAGTTAAGTTAAGGAGTAAGTTTCTTTTTATTTGGCATGTTATAGTGTGGACTATTTAATCAATGCGTAATGATTAAAAAAAATTGTGGTAAGTCAACAAATGTGAAAGAGGTGGAGGATAAAAGTATTTTTTGGCTTGGTTGTTTTCTTAATAAGTTTTTGTTGATCTTAACATCCTTCTCTAATTGGCTTCAGAACCATATCATGTGTTTGAACCAATGGCAAGTCAAGAGTTCCAAACAGCTTTAGAGGTGCTCGGCGGTCTCTGGTGTTGCTCTGTCTTCTAGTTTGTTGATGGTTAGTCTAGTGGTCTGAGCTTTAGACAAATCTATGTTGGATGGTGCTTTGTCGTATGGGCTCTCTCTAGAAATTTTGGTACTTCTTCTTGGGTTGTGCCCGTGCTTTTCTTTTTGGTGTTTTTCTCGTTTGGTGTTTGTCTATTTTTTTTTTATGTTTCTTTGCCACTCCTTATGCTATTTGACGTTGTTTTTCCTTATGTTATTTGACTTTGTTGTTTGTTGTAGGGTTATTTCTCATTGCTTCCTTATTTAATATTATTTTTCCATTAAAAAGGAAAGGGGGGGGGGGGGGGGGGGGGGTACACTACCAAAGACAAATGTTAGAACTATTCTAATTTATCAACAACCTTCTCATTTTTATGTCCTTTCTTTCTTCTTTTAATTTATAATTCCATGTGAAAAAATTTAGACAATTTCTTAACGCACCCTATATATTTTTACTGCACCACGCGAATTTCTACAAATTCCCCTTGTTTCTAGAGATGCATCTACAAACGCACCCCAACACATACTTAAGTAAGACGATTTATGAGTTACACTTTTTTGTTTTACTTTATTCCGAAAATAAATCTCCGAAATATTTTCGTGCTTATATTTTTGGAGACACATCAGTAGCAGGTTCAACACCAAGTAATTTTTCAAAATGAAATTAACATTCATAACATAAAATAAGCATTACATAGATGATTTCAACATGAAATACAACATTACACTTCAATATCCAGGTGGACGTTTCAACATCTTTGCAATATCTTTGACCGATCTTGAAACCGTCACTTCCAACTCGGGCGAAATTTTTGTTTTGAAATAGAAATATGTATTCCACATAGCCCTTACATCTCTGCTTGTGTCTTGAGCTCAAATTTGTTGAACTCAATCTCCCATCCATTGTCAATCGACGATAAATAGTACTCAAGCTTCACAATCCTTCAATTGTCTCCGTAAGGTAGGAGATGGTGTATTTCGTCTTTGATATCTTCTAGGAAGGTGAAATCGGTGAGCTTAAACGTTTGTCCGGTGTTGAGCTGGAGAAGAAGGCCATTGAGATATACTAATAGATGTTTATTCGTGACATTTGAGGCATTTTCAGTTTGTGTGAATATAACATTAGAGAACCTTAATTTATAGAAGCCATTGATCAATATGGACCACTCATTAACTGACATATTGATTCCAAAGATATATCTCCGAAACTGCACCCTATTATCTTGTTCCGAAGATGCATCTCCAGAACTTGTCCTGAACTAGTTCTAAAACAGAACCCTAAAACAGAACCTATTTATTCATTTACAAAAATACAAATGTTGTTATGGGAAAGATCAAAAATGCATTAAGACAAAATATGAATAAATGATGAATATATAACACTTCATTTATATTGAGACACAATTACATACACGTATTTGTTCGGTTAAACAAAAATTAAAATGAATCGAAACACATGTCGCTGGCTAAGTCTATTGGTGGTACCCCCTTGGCCTTTTGTGCATTTGATTATTTTCAATGTTGTTAAATTTCTCGAATTCTTGCATCCTTTCCATAAAATGATCCGACCAAGTCTCGACTTTTGTAGTTGAATAAGTTGTCTACTCTGGTGATGTAAGTGATATAGGACATCATGGTTTCAAGTAAACTTGAACAAAATGACTTTATACAATGATTTGTATTTTGAGGTGAGGCGGTGCGCAGTGGGAAAAAAAGTTTCTGAAAAATTGTAATGTGTCAGGTCAACACACATTATATCATACGCACATGCTATTAGGTGACCCATTTCAAGTAAGTGCATCCATTTTTCCTTCGGTGTCAGACCACTAAGGCAAGGAATAAGAGACTCATAAATTTCATCGAATTTTTCTTTATTTCTGTACAACCGTGTGTATGATTCTTTATGTGTATTCAACTCTTAAATAAGTTGAGGGTGGACACGTGTATGAATATCTTCTCCTTTACCGAGTAAAGCCGAAACGGCTCAGTAAGTGCAATTATCGTCTCCCATAACATTGACGATCCGCTCGATATATTTGTGCATAAAAACCGACATCTCGTTAATGAATGGAATCTTTGGTGGAGGTGGTTTGCTAATGCGAGCTCCCTTTACAACACTTTATGAGATTTTGGAGTCGGTGAGTCGGAAAAAAAACTTTGTCAACATGTTCAAAATATGAAAGAGACCATGTAGTCGAATAGTCATTCGGTGTGGACTTCATTTTCTTCAGAGCACCTTTTGTTTTTACGGGTTGAGATGGTGGTTTCATGTCGGTGGTTTACAGATAGGCAATCTTCCTCAACTATTCTTTGATGTGGAGTTTCATGTTGTCATCGGTTTTCAAAAATCTCTTTTGTATCACTTCCCATTCGGTCAAAATATAGATATTCAATTTACCGTCATTCATGCATCCATCATCATCAAACCTAAGTCTCTTCCAATGAGTGCAAACCTCGTCCATTCTTATTGAGTCACCAAGTTTCACCTTTTTAGCAATAACACAAGCACATGGGAGACCATATGTTTTCACAATTATGCATCCACACTTTGCACTATCGGAGTCTACATTGTCAGCTTGTTTAACCTCGTGAAAAATATAGTTCAAACTCACCCGGGAAATGTTACCGACCAACTGAGAATATTGAGTGTTGTCTTTAAATCTATGTTCCAAAACTGTGATAATCTGACCAAATGTTGTTTGTATCTCATTATGCCGATTTTGAATCATGTGGTTCACGGAGTCCCAGTCTCTACACAAATCTCCCTTACTATTTTCCAATCAATTTTTCAAAGTAGCATGGGAAAACTCAACTCTGTTAGTTATTGTATTTCCAAGGTGTCTAACATTATCAGTCCACGCACAAACTATCTTCTCCTTCACCTGGTCAAGAATTGTGCTTTCAACATATTTCAACAAATCTGGATACTTTTCACACACTTGCTTGAAATGCATAACAAAATCGACATATAGTTCCTTTGTGGAAGAATTTATTATACGATTCCATGAATCCATTATTTTTTCCACAACCACACCCGCCTTCACCATATTTTCATCTTCGGACTCTATCTGTTTCGTCCCTACCCCGAATTTAACTTGACTTCTCACATTCTTTGTTATGTGATATCTACAAAGTAATACATTAGAAGAAGGAAATACCTTTGCAACCGAATTCATCAATGCAGTATTGCGGTCGGTAACAATCGTTTTAGGCATCTCACCTTGGTTCTTCAACAACGTCCGACACACCTCTAAGGCCTGAGTAAAATTGTCCTCTTTTTCACATTCAAGAAATGAAAAACCAGCAGAATATGCCTTCTCAGTTGAGGTAACACCAACCATCTCCAATAATGGAAGTCTATACTTGTTGGTCTTATAGGTTGAATCAAGTATGAGCACCGTAGCAAACGTGTTGAACAACTTTATGGAATCAGGATGAGTCCAAAATATATCTTTAACAATAACTTCTTCCTCGCACGTTTGGTACCTAGACACGTAATTGTTATCATCCAACATTTTCAAGAGTTGTTGCATCTCAGTTCCACTCCCCCCCTAAGCGTCTTGTTAGTGAGCTATCGAATATTATACACTTGCTTGATATTTGATATATTTTCTGGTCGTTTCTGTTTCAATGTTGCAAGTATATTTTTTCGGTTGAACCAGATTCAAGGTCATGTGAGTAACACATTCCTTCTTTTCCGGCATGAGCCGACACACACTAGGATGACCGACTAATTTTTCACACAAATCATGATTATGCCAACCACATATCATATTACATCTCCAGCTTTTATTTGCCAACATGTAACCACGCACCTTAAACGAACACTCACATTTTCTAAAACCAGTGTTGTCTCTTTTAAAATTCCAGAGAGGAGTTATATATTTCCCGCTTCTTTCGCGCGTCATTGTCACAAAAGCGCATCTTATATCCGAACCATTATCGGACCTTCCGATAACCACACCAAATCCAAGTTTAAAGGCCTCTATACGAATCCATTGAAGCATTTGATCACGTGATTCAAACTCTTGTTTGATTTTAAATTAGTTGCCAACATCTACCGCCTTCACAACAACACCTTGGACATTCAGAGAAACAACTTGTTTTGGAAAAACACCGGAGTGCACCATATCTAATGAAAACAATTAAAATCATAACAGTATATAAGTGCTACTGCTGAAGATAGATTTGAAAATCAAACACATACAACTTTTGAATATGCATCTCTGAAAAAGTTCATACATGTTCCGGAGATACATTTATAGACACAACGCTACTTTTTTCAGAAAAAAAAAGAATGATTAATGTGAGCAATGCAGAGGGAAATGAGGGATCTTTACCTGAAATTTGATCTTCTTTTGCTCCCTATGATGTGATGAACCAAAAGAATAGAGATTTGGAGTGAAAAAATGGATTGAGAATGGAGGATTTTTTTGGTGAAGAGTTTGATTGAAAACCAACTATGACAATAATGGTTGTGTGATCATGTAACTGCTTCTTTTATCAAATATTTTCGGAGATGCATCTCCAGAAATATCTGACATGCAAAGGTGACAGAAAATTTCAAAATATCGTTCATAATTCCGAAGATATAACTCCGAAACTTCTACTGAACTGGTAAATATTTAAGATATTTCTTAAAAATTTTCAGAGATGCATCTCCAGAATAAAAATATTCCAACTTTAAAATGCCTCTCAAAATAGCCTTTGATGAATGTGTAAGAGATGCGTCCGAAAATGTCTTAAAAAATAGAAGACATTTGTGAAAATTTGTGTGGTGCAGTAGGAACTTATAGCATGCATTAAGAAATAGTTAGAATTTATACCTTGCGAAGAATAAAAGGTTATTGATGAAAGTGCAATATGATAGACGTACTTAAATGTCATATTGCTAAATCCATGAACAGTGTAAGCGTTCCAAAAGAACAATGATAGAAATGAAGGGGAAAATAATCTAAAAGTGTAGAAAAACGAGGTGTCAAATATTAAGAATGAGGCATGATGATATTTTTGGTGGTTATTAAGTTTTATAATTTGAATATTGATTGATATTGATACTAACTGAAGAAAGGTTTATAACTTATTAGAGTTTGGCCTAACACAACCTTACAAAACCGGTTAGTAAGGTGAGGGGTATCACTCTATATAAACTATTTCATTGCTCTATCTCCAACCAATGTGGGACTTTAGGATCTTCCTAACACACCCCCTCACGCCCATCACTCTTTTTTGGGCTTGGTGCGTGGATTTAAACAGTGGGCTGTCCAATGTCTGATCGATAGGCTCTGATACCATATTAGAGTTTGGCCTAACACAACCTTACAAAACCGGTTAGTAAGGTGAGGGGTATCACTCTATATAAACTATTTCATTGCTCTATCTCCAACCAATGTGGGACTTTAGGATCTTCCTAACATAACTAATGAGAAAAAAATTGGTGCAAAACACATTCCAAAGAGTTACTTAAAAGCAAATTCAAATGACTATATATAATTGCAGATTATAGAGTGAACTTACAAGTTCTGTAGTTTCATGGTTTGGCTAGTCTAATTTATTATTCTACTAGCTTTGATCCGTCGACTAATAACACTATTAACATATTTACTGCAAAAAGTTTTAAAATTTAATTAATGAAGGGTTAAATATACGATTCTCCCCTGCCATTAGGGCGAGTTTTGGTTTTCCCCTCCTGAAGTATTTTTTTGTCATTCCTCCCTTATAAAACTAAGATTCCGTTTGCAGAACCCCCTATCCCTTGTTTCACTGACTGTGCATGGAGAATCTATCTACGTGACATTTAGGATCTGCTGACTGAACTTTTTTTTAATTTTTTAATTTTTTTAATTTAATTTTTTTTAGTTTACGTTTATTTAATTTTTTTTTGAGATTTTATTTAATTTATACATAACATATGATTAGGTAAACTAAACAAATTGGCCAAACTAAACAAATTGGCCAAACTAGCACAACAAATATGATCCTAATATGCACGCATAGTAAGATATTTAAAATCAAAGAAAGCTAGAGAAACTAAAAGGCAACAACACTATGACAAAGTTTAATCCCCTAACAACAGGAACCAAAAAACCTCCACAACAAAGAACTAACCTATAGACAAAGGTACAATGCATCCATAACCCACCAACAACACATAAATAGATGTAAAGCAACAAAAACACCACACACAATAGAGAAGGGACCAAAAATCAAGCAACCGAGGAGTTAATAAACCAAACAATTTTTTATAGGGTTAAATATACGATTATGGAGGATGCTGGGAAAGTGAATGTTTTGGCTTATTTTCCGGTGTTGAAGAGATTTGATTTGCAGGGTATGAAGAGACATGTTAATGTTTCTTATGAGAGATTGCATGAGATTTTTGATCGTATGATTAGAAAACGTGTTCAGGATATAGAGAGTTCGCATCATGGTGGTGGTGGTGCGGGTGCAGGTGACTTTCTGCATGTGTTGCTTGATCATTGTCAACAAGATGAAGGCTCTGTTTTTAGTGTTGAAAGCATCAAGTCATTGATTCTGGTAAGTCTATTATGATGCAAGGGGATTAGCAACTAATACCAAAACTAGGGTTTTCCATTGAACACAACACAAAACTAAAAAGAAGATAAAATGATGAATTAATTCCTTTGCAAATCCATACACCAAAGTGGCTTAAATACACTCACAAAGTAGTAAAATAGACTAAATGGGCTAGGCCCAAGGAAAGAAATAACAATCCTGAGCCAAATACTAATTAATGTAGTACATAATCATTTAAATAATTGGGCTTTTTAGTAGTGCGTTTGGGCTTGCTATCATTACTTCCGGGCCTACTAACAACCTTGTCCTCAAGGTTGGAGTTGAAGGAGGTTTGGGCCGGTTTGAAAGCTGAAGCCCATTTGGGGAAAAGTGGCACATAAGCATGGGAAAAGGCGTTTTGGCTAGGGTTAGGAGAAAAATTAGAATTTGAATTGTTGGGATGGGAAACAGCTGGAACGCATGGGAGATTGTGGAGGCCACGTGGTTCTGAAGCAAGGGGGCAAGTGGCTTTGGTAAGTGGTGAGTCACGTGAAGTGATAAGAGGGTTAGGTGAGGTATTGGACGGTGATGATGGAGTGTTCAGAGAATCCAAAGTTTTGGATGGTGTGGATTGTAAAGACGTTGGAGCATTGGGGCGTGTGTTTTCAGTTTCCTCAAGTGAAGTACTTGGTTCCCACAACTCTTCAGAACTCAGTTTCATTTTTTCTTCTTCTCTCGCTTCTAACTCCTCACTTTTCTTTCTGCTCTCAAAGTTATTTCCTTTTGGTGTTTCCATTCTCTTTTCTTCATCAGAAATACGCAACCCATCTGAACTTGAAAGCTCATCTGCATGCAAAGCTTCAATAGCTTGTGGGATCGGACGGAAATGGTCAGAGGGTTTATCACCATGGTACGCCCTCAACTGTGAAACGTGAATAACGGAGTGGATCTTGGAAGATGGTGGAAGTTCTAGATTGTAAGCAACCGGTCCAATACGGCGACGAACCTTGAAGGGTCCAAAGTAGCGTTTGGAAAGCTTTTGAGAACCACGGCGGTGAACAGAGACTTGGCGATAAGGCTAAAGTCGAAGGAGGACCAGATCTCCTTCCTTAAAGGTACAGTGAACTCTTTTTTTATTTCCTTGCTCCATCATGCGTTGTCTTGTGCGCTCTAAGTTTGTTTTCAAGGTATTAAGAATGTTTTGTCTCTGTTGCAGGTTTGAGTTCAGATCTGGAACGGAGGAGAGGCCCTGGCGGTATTGAAACACAGAAGGAGGTTCGTGTCTGTAGAGTGCTTCAAAAGGCGACATCTTGATTGCTGAATGATATGTCGTGTTGTGCCAGTATTCTGCGAGATGAAGGTATTTAAACCATTGGCTTGGGTTTTCACTTGTAAAGCACCTTAAATACGCTTCTAAACATCTATTCGTAACTTCTGTTTGGCCATCAGTTTCAGGGTGATAGGCGGAGCTAACCTTCAATGTGGTTTCTTTCACCCGGAATAGTTCTTTCCAGAATGAGCTCAAGAAAAGGGGGTCCCTGTCAGACACGATGGATCGAGGGATACCATGCAAGCGAGAGATCTCCGTTGAGAAGCGTCTAGCTAAGTCTCGCGCAGTGAAACTTGTAGGTAATGCCAGGAGATGAATGTATTTTGTCAGTCTGTCGCAAATGACCCAAATGGTGGTATGACCAAAGGAAGAAGGTAAATGAGTTATAAAATCCATAGAAAGTTCATCCCAGACCCGTGTCGGTATTTCAAAGGGCTGAATTAATCCTTGTTTCTTCTTTGGCATGTATTTACTCTGTTGACAGGTTTGACAGTGTTTAACAAAGAGTTCAACATCCTTATAGATCCCTGGCCACATAAAGGACGTGGAGAGCCGAGCTAGCATAGGTTGAAGACTTGAGTGACCGGCCACAGGTGTGGAGTGGTACTCATGAAGTATGGCATGGCGTAGCTTTGGTACTGAAGGTATGAAAATATTGCCTTTGTAATACAGAATATCTTGTTTAAACTGAAATGGGTTCTGAGCATCTGATTCTGACTTAACCTTGGCCACGAGGTCCTGTCCTTCTTTTGTGGTTTTGTAGTAATCTTTCAGCTGTGATATCAGGAGAGGAACTGGAGAAGAGATTGAAAACAAGAGAGCTTCTTCTTCTTGGTGAATACGGCTAAGAGCATCGGCCACTTGATTATTTTTTCCAGGTTTGTAAAAAATCTCAAACTGGAAACCTTGTAATTTCGCAGCCCATTTCTGTTGTTCTGGTGTCTGTATTGTCTGGACTAGCAGATTTTTTAAACTTTTCTGGTCTGTATATATGTGGAAATGTCGACCTATCAAGTACTGACGCCATTTTTTGACAGATTCAGTGATGGCGTACATTTCCCTCACGTACACGGAAGAGGCTTGCATTCTGCTACAAAGCTTTTTGCTGAAGAAGGCCAAGGGATGCCCTTGTTGGGACAAGACGGCGCCAATTGCAAGAGCTGAAGCATCTGTTTCCAGAACAAAAGTCTTGGAGAAATCAGGGAGGCACAAGATTGGTGTCTCTGTCATTTTTTATTTTAAAATTGTAAAAGCTGCTTCGGCAGATGTACTCCATGTAAACTTAGTGCAACGCAGTAAATCGGTGAGAGGAGCAGCGAGAGAGGCGTAATGGCGCACAAAGCGTCTATAAAAGCCGGTGAGTCCTAAAAAACCCCTGAGAGTCGTGAGTGAACGTGGCGTATGCCAATCCATAATTGCTTGAATCTTGGTAGGATCTGGGGTAACACCATCACTTGAAATAATATGACCTAAGTAATCAACGTTAGGAACAACAAAGACACATTTGGACAATTTGGCATAAAATTGGTGAGATAAAAGCAACTCTACAATCAATATCAAGTGAAAAGCAACTCTCATTGAAAGCACCAATGATGCAAGGGGATTAGCAACTAATACCAAAACTAGGGTTTTCCATTGAACACAACACAAAACTAAAAAGAAGATAAAATGATGAATTAATTCCTTTGCAAATCCATACACCAAAGTGGCTTAAATACACTCACAAAGTAGTAAAATAGACTAAATGGGCTAGGCCCAAGGAAAGAAATAACAATGCTGAGCCAAATACTAATTAATGTAGTACATAATCATTTAAATAATTGGGCTTTTTAGTAGTGCGTTTGGGCTTGCTATCATATTAAGTGTTGAAAGCATCAAGCCATTTAATTTAATGGGTATCTTAAAGTTCCACATCGGTTGGTATAGAAGCCAAACGAGTCTATATATAATAATCAATCATATATGGTAATGAATTGAAAATAGTCTTGAAGTATGTGTGTTTGTCTTGAAATAAAAATGGGCTTAGGCCCAAGTTTAATATTTTGATAATTTAAAATAACAATTTAAATAAATAAAATTAATACGAAAATTAATTAAAGAAAAAATTAAATAAATAAAAAAATTATAAATTAAATAAAATCTCAAAAAAATTAAATAAACGTAAACTAAAAAAAGTTAAATAAATTTTTTTTAAAAAAAGCCCAGTCAGCAGACCCTAAATGCCACGTAGATAGATTATCCATACCTAGTCAGCCAAACAAGGGACAGGGGGTTCTGCAAACAGAATCTTCCTTTTACAAGGAGGGAATCACAAAAAAAAAACTTCAGGGGGGAAAACCAAAACTCGCCCTAATGGCAGGGGGAATCGTATATTTAACTCATTAATGAATCATACATCCATACTTTATAATGACAATGTTGAGATTCAACTTCGATCGTCACAAGCTCATGCCACATAACTCCCCCAACAGTTAGCAGTTATTCCATGAAGTCAACTAAGAACATGAGATTCACATGGTTGGCTTGCAGAAATTCGATCCCCAGGTTTTCTTCTCAAAGATTCTGTTCAAATTTGGGAACAGGATAAAACTATCATATCCGCCATAAGATAGTCAAATCTGCTATGAAGTTGTGAATAGGGTCTGTGAAAGAGAGGGAATAGAAAACCAATATCAATAAAAGCATAAGAAAGTATCATTCCTTGGTAAAAACAAATCATCACATTCCTTAAAAGAGTCAAGAGAAGGTTAATATGCACAAGATGTCTATTGATGAGTGTTTGTCGCATGCCATTCCCTCACTAGCTGTGATTAAAGATGAGAGACTTACAGACAGATCTTCCCAATTTAGCGAGGTGCGTAATTTTAAATTTCCAAAGACTCGACAACAATATATGAAGCTGAAGGTGCGAGAAAGACACAAGAAAGGGGGGTTTGAATTGTGTATTTGTTCTTTTGACTACTTTTCGTTTCTTGTTATTGAATCACTTAGGATTATATCAGAGTTCGTTGAAAGACTCTGACTGGCAACGTTACATTCAGACTTGCTAAGCATGAGGCTTCAGAACTAACAAGAGTCTGAACATAAGATCCATTTCTCAGAACTTGCAGTGCGGAAGCTTATCAGAGTTAAGCTGCAAGGTTCTGACTTACTTGTGTAGGGTTCTGATACTCTATATAGAAACATAAATAAGAACATTAAGCATAAGAGTAAAGGACACACGATATATCCTGGTTCACCGCAAAGGCTAATCCAGTCCACCCTCCTCGGGTGATTTCGCCTTGAACACAAGGTCTTAATCCACTATAATCAATCTCGATTACAGATGCACGGGCAACAACCGGTGACTAACCACTTGCACAGCCGCACTGTGACTAACATACAATGAACCGTTCAGGGATTCAACTTAATGAATATAACTAACATTGACCTGCAGGTTCCAATCTCGCAAGATCTACTGCTAGGCTTTCACAGCTAGACGTTCAGGGATTCATCGCAATGAATATAACGCTACTGACCCTATTTCAAGCTTTTCCCACAATGACATCTCGCCATTGTCTTCTCGAGTCTCCGGTCACACTGACCACTCAAGGAATCCTAATTTTCTAAGAATTAGTTATACAGGAGATTACAAAGATGCTTCTTGACAAGCAAATTACTTCTAAGTTTAAGTACAAAGAACACACAAATGTTCAAGCAAGATGTGAGCAACAGCTCCTTGCTATTCTAAGAAACTACAGAGATGTATAATGATTTAACAGTTGTTGACATCTTGTAGATCTTCTTCTTCTTCGTCTTTGGGGTGAGCAAGCTTTGAGCAACAACTCCTTGCTTCAGATCTTCAATGTAGCGCTGACGAGAAGGTGGTTGATGACTTGACTGATTTGCAATGTTGTCTTCTTCATCAACAACTTCTATACCAATTCATTGTTGTTGTGTTGAATGATGATCTTTGAGCTTCAACAACAATGGCCATGTGCAAATGGTGATAGCTATGGATATTCTAAGTGTTACAACGAGAACTCGTCGTTGTTGCTATCTTTACACAATGACTTGATCAATTCCCCATTCATGGCTGAATCGATCTATGGACTATATCGTCAATTAGAAGCGAATACTTTTTCCTTTTAAATAGCCCGGTAGAAATATATCCGTTTAAAATATTGTTGGCTGTTGGAAAAGAGACGTTGGGTAATAATTAGTTGTACTGACACATCTCCTTTTTGCTGTGGGAGAAGTGACGGGATATATCTTTCTTGGGCGCCGTGTACAGTTACTCACAACGGTAACATGTGACTTCTAAACTTCAGAGGCTTCAGATGGTTAATGGATGAAGCATAAGTAGAGTCTTCTTAACAGGATATCTGATATGTCAAGTCTTCAGTCAATTGAAGAAGTCCATTAGGAATCAGTCTTCAGAACTTCAGCACTTGTCTTTGAGCACGTTATCCTTTACTTCTTCAAGTCTTCCGAAACTTCAGAACTTGTCCATTAGGAATCTGTCTTCAGAGTCTTCAATACTTGATCTTCAGAACCCTAATCTTCAGAAAACATAAGTCTTCAGAGTCTTTCTGCACTTGGTCTTCAGAGCCTTCCGCCTTCAGAACTTCAAGTCATGAGAGTCTTCAGCACTTCGGTTTCTCTTCTTCAAGAGCTTCGCAATTCTCAGAATCTCGATCACTTTCAGAGAGTATCCACAAGAGCATTGCATTAGCAATATCGACATCCTTGGATCTGACTGATCACGATCAGATACAAAAGCGTTCTTACTTCTTGCGACTTGTGTTACACATAGTAACTTCACATATTATCAATTTCGCTCATCAGGCTGGTGCTTGTTGGATCTGATAATTTCTATGAATATGATCTACACACAACACACGTTAGAACATAAAATGGTTCTTTCACAAATACGTATTGTTATCATCAAAACATAGATTGACTTGTAGAGACAATTCTTGCTCTCACAATCTCCCCCTTTTTTATGATGACAAAACCAAGTATTTTGATTGAACATTTTATACAAGGTAATCACCAAAACAAACATATTCAGAGTCTGGAACAACAGCTCCCCTTGAATTTGTTATCCTCAAAGTTTTATCTGTGATCATCTAGAATCTTATATGATCCAAAGACATACAGAATAACAACTTGAGTTACCAAAAGGAATAATAGAAAAGGACTACTTCTCTATCTTGTCTTTAAGAAAACAAAGAGTCTTCAGCATCTGGACTAGCTCATCAGAACTTCCATCTTCAGATCTTCAGAACTCAGTTTCTTTGTGGTCGTATCAGAGCTTGTAATCTTCATAGTCTTCTGAAGCATTTCTACTTTTCAGCAGATTCATTTGAGCACAAACAGACCAGTTCTTATCTGATAACATAGCCTCGCTATTCATCAGAGACAGACACTGTCTTTCAAGAAACTCCCTCTGAGTTTCAGACTTTGTGAAGATTATAGGATTTATCATTTGAATCTTATGGGTAGTCTCCCTCTAATTTCTATAAGTCAGATATTGGGATCTTTCAGAACGTAGTTCAGGAATATTAAGTTTTAATCACCAATAAAGATCATGACTTTTCAGAGTTTTACTTTTGAACACAGGTCTTCATCTCAGAACCTTGTTATTGTCACAACTCAGTGGTTCATCAAAGCTTGATTTTTGATCAGATACCAATTGAAGGTTAATATTTGTGATCAATCAACGCTTGATTCTAAATATGGTACTCATGATTTGATTTTGGTCTGATATCACGTGATGTGCTGAGTCTTATACCAGAGTATGTTGAGTCTGATACCAAGTGAAGAATTTTTTCTCATACCACTTGAGAGGTATTTCCTTAATGTGCTGAATTGATACCAGTGAAGGTATTTGATAATAATTCACAGCTTTGCTCTGATTGATGAGTCTGATACTAATCTTTCTGTACTGAGTCTGATTACCAATTATTGATTTAGTCTGATACCAAATCGTTTTCATTTCAATTGGTTCCTGGTAAACATCAGAACTACTTGTTCTTGGATCTTCAATCCAGATCTTCAGACAGCTCTTTGTCTTCTGATTTGCACTATTCTTCTGAGTAAGCATCTTGAGATGTATACTTTGTCTTGACTGCTTTCAGAGTTTTCTTCTTCTGATTCTTGCATTCTGAATTTCATATTTTCAGACAGCTTACAGCTTCTGAACTAAGTGAGACAGAGATCACGATAAACATTGACTTTCAGACAGTTCTCAACTTCTGAACAGTACTGGGTAGATCTGATTCTGAACACATGTTCACGAAGTGTACTTCACTGTTCTTCTTTCTTAACCTGTCTTAGAATGCCTAGTGAACTTGTTTAGAGTTCCTCGGATAACATCAAACAACAAACGTTAGTAGTAACGCATTTTTATGTGAGTACTTTGTTTGAGTTCTACATTCTTTCAGATTTCCTTTTCTCAATCAACGCATTTTTATGTGAGTACTTTGTTTGAGTTCTGCATTCTTTCAAATTTCCTTTTCTCAATCAAAATCATTATATTTCTCCCCCTTTTTGACATCATCAAAAAGTGCTTAGAGCATATGAGCATTTAAGCATATCAAAATCATTATATATTCTGGATATGTTAAACAACATAGAACATAGAGCCAGCATTTGAGCAGTTAAGAACAATCCGTGTCATTTAGTGATAACCATCAATAACCATAACATATTCATTTTAAGGACAATTAGATGGAATTATCTGATTACCAATTAAAGATTTTAGATCATCTGTAGAGATTAATTATAGCATTTTATTTATGAACAATCAGATAGAAGCATCAACATAAAATAGTTTTAAAATGCAGAGCATAGGTTGAGCTTAATCTTAACGAGTTTAAGGTAATCAAAACATAGATTAAGAGCACAACCTTAATTAAACTAGTTTAGAGTACCCAACATATAGGGCAATGTCATTGATTCATTAATGATCATACATGAAACAGAGATATATCAATACAAAATATCATAAAACGATAAGTGGCACACTACTGAAAAGACTTAAGCATCAAAATCCTCAACATTATCCACTCTATCACATCTGGTCTCAGTTACTAAGGGTTCTGGTCCGAGTCTGCTTATTAACCCCCAAAATTTTTCTTTCAGCATAATTTCAGATATTATCCTTCCGTAAGGAACGTAAGAGTTCAGCTAAGTTCTTGAAACTCTGATAGAATGTTTAAGGTAATTGAAGATAGTTTTGGGAAGATTGATCCTAAAGTGGTGTGTTAGGAGGAAGACAAATACTATGTCATCTTGGGATAGCGTGCTTCTTGCAGTTGCACGAGGACGAAGGTTGGTTAGAGAGAATCTAAACCATGTTCTAGGTGAAGGAAGAAGCTTCTCAGGGTTGTTTTGTTCATAAGGAACCGAATCATTAAATAAAACCTTGTATCTCTCTACTAAGCCCAAGTCAGATTAAAAGTCTTCAACAGTGACTCCAGAGGCGACGCAATTGGTGATCTCCTCTAATGAGGGAATGAAGATAGTGATTGGAAGACGATATACTTCAGACCAGATAATGTTGCCATCATTAATGATTCTGGCGTATTTCCATAATTCTTTCACAAGAACTGGAAAGACAGGGCCGTTTAGCAGTGAGTAATAACCATGCCATGATTGAATCTGCATGCTTCTTACAATTTCCAGACCATTATTTTGAAGTCTAGCTAGATTTGGTCTTTTCTCTGGGATAACTTCTAGAGTTTCTACATTCCCTCTAAATGTTGGGGAGGCCATTGATTTAGCACACAGGAGGCTTTATATGAATATCAGTTTTAGATTAGGAATGGAATGAGATTGAAGTATCGGTTCCTAGTATTGATAGATGAGTGAAGGTGAGGACTGAATCAGTACATGAGGATTTGGGTTTACTATTCCCTAGGTAGTCGTGATTAATTAGGGTATGCTAAAAGACGTAATCGTGTGGGAAAAGAAAACGAAACAGTTAATGTATGATAGTTCTTGTGATTGGCTGAAATTTTGGTAAAACAATGTTAATGTCATGGTTGATGTTTCAACATGAGATTCTAACATTATTGTTATGTTTTATTTAACATTCTGGTGTGTTAAAGGTGTAAGGGGTGCAGTTGTGTGCTGATGTTAAACCCGATGTCTTGACATCAGTTGTGAACATCAGTCAGAGATGATTTATTAGGGTTGCGCGTGTTGCTGGTTTTAATAAGATATTCTGCTGAAGAGAATCAGAGATTGCAGGCGAATATCATGGGTTAGATATATTCTGTTGCAATTAGTTATGAAGAAGATTAGTTTGTTACTAATTAATGCAAAAAGATATAGAGAATAATTAGAGTTAATTATGAAGAGCTGATTGAAGATCTATTATGTAGCAGAATCTTTTGCTGATTTATAGCAGAAGATTTGTTGTGATTTGAAGGCCCAAATCCAGTTGGGAAAAAGTTATAAATAGAATGCTTGTAATCTAGAAGAGGCACGGGTCCAAGATGTAGAACATTAGGGCTTTGTCTAAGTGAACCACTCGGGTTGTGAGATGGTCACCGTGTTCTTACTCAGAAACCTGTAGGTAATGAGTTTTGTATTGTTCTTGGAGTAAGCTTTGAAGCAACTCCAAGATGTTGTTCTCAGACAAGAATCTTGGCTGAGTATAGGCATAGAAGTGTGTCGTCTACTTTTCTGTGATTGAAGAGTAGTTGGAAATCAAGCTGTTGATGCAGTGGCTGAGATGTTGACTGCTAGACATCATTGCGATGATTAGAAGTGAGATGAAGTCTCTTATCTAGGGAGGACTTAGATAGAAGGGTCATTGGGTAGTGATTAAATTAGGTAGATTGTCAACTGGTTTGTTGAGTCTGTAATTTGATACTACTAATAGTGGACTTCCTTCCTGGCTTGGTATGCCCCCAGATGTAGGTTGTTAGACCGAACTGGGTGAATAATTCTTGTGTGTTATTCTGTGCTTTTATTGTCTTGTCCATACTGCAGATATTGATGTTGTGACATCACACTTAACATCACATATCTGAGATCAGAATTTCAATTGGTATTAGAGCAAGCATCCTGTCATTTTCTGGATGAGATCTAGGGAATATACTTTCTGGTTCATGAGCAAGGAAGATTGTTTTGCTGAATTATGGACTTGGTCAGTTCATATAGTTGTGTGTATTCATGACAAGGTGTGTATTGGACCTGTCTGTAGTTTTCAGGAGAACTGTTGTTGTAAGTCTGGGTTGTTGGAACTTGGTTTATGGTGATGGTGTGCAAGGATTATTGAGTAGTGCCTGAAGGTTGTTGAGGAGTCGTTGTGTGTTCCGCTGCATGGTATCTAATGTAACCCTGGCTGGTTCTTGTATCTCTGGTGGCGAGATTCTAGGAAGGCATTCTCTTGGAAAGACATTAGGGTTTGGTCTCCTCAGCAGGATATTCTATGATGTTGTAGTTTATGCAAGACAGCTTCAACCGTTTGGTTAGAGATGCCAAAGATACTTGAGGATTATCTCATATCCTTGTGATCAAAAGGTGAATGGATCTTATTAAAGACTGTATGACATGGAAGTTTCAGTTTTTTTGAAGAAGAATATATTTCAAATCAGGCATTGAAGACCAATCTGTCCAGAACAGTGATTACTTCTTTATCATTTTTCTTGATGGTAGAGCCAAAGCAAAAGAGTATCACTGTCAAATCTTTCATGCGGGAGTGAAGATCTTGATAAGTTATCTCTTAAAGCTTAGTTGTGGTGACCTAATGAGGAGGAAGTTTCATCAAGAAAGAAGCTGAGCTTAATATGTCAATTCTAATGTCTCGACATCGCGCTACACATTAGCAGTTTATGGTAAATGCTAAGTCAAAGACCTATTAGATTGTAGCTGTTTTGAAGGATCACTGAAGCTATGAAGTTGAACAATTTTTGAGATGTTGTTCATAATGACATAACATTTCAGTTGGAGCTGGTTGAAGAAAAGGTAGTTATCTTGATAGCAGGAGAGAAGGAAATGATCATTGTTTAAACTAAAATGCCTGAGGACTATTCTATAGGGAAAATGCATCCAAGAGTTTGTGTGCAATAGCAGTGTAAATCAGCCTGTGGTTAATTGGTGTTTGCATGAGATCTTTCAGTTTTGTGGCTTGAAGGATTGGAAGTAGCAGATTGTCTATGGTATGTTTATGCAGAAGGATGGCAGTTATCACTCTTAAGTTAGACAAGAGGTCTGAACCTTGTGCTTATAAGAAGAAGCTTCTGGAAGGGTGTGTTATGCAAGTTACTGCAGTTTTGTTGGTCTGTTCTCGTGTGTTCCCTACAAGAGATATGTGTGGATTAATATGGTTGTAGCCTCCAAATCCATAGGAGATGTTTAATGTGATTTAGACTAATGTCGGAACTGATGTTGAAACATCATTTCAGTTCTTTGCTCAGGGTGGAGTAAAAGATCAAGACACTGACCTAACCTGGAAGGCTTTTGTGGTATGAATGGTCTGTCATGAAGAAGATTTAGAAGATGCTGGAATCTGAAGAAGGGTTAAACCACAGGGATTTAAGATCAATTACTATTTGTGATATTCACAAGTATTTAATTGATTATCCTTGAAAGACGAGATTAAGGATGTTCTGTCAAGTGTTTTAACATCTTTTCATCAGAGGTTTGGAGAATCATGGGAAGGGTTCTACATTCGCTCACAAGTCGCCTAGGTGTTGACCTGGGATTAGTGCTTAGCATCTGTTCCTAGAAAGTATTGTGAATGACTTGTCCAGATAGTGGTGCTGTTGAAGATGAAGATGGAAGACTATGAAGACATCATCATCTTGATGGTTACAACTTGGATCAGTTTATTTCTGATCTAAGTGGTTTGGAGCATGGTGTTTGCTCTGGTTGTAAAGGTCGAGGATAAGTGGCAGTTATCTCTGGCTTCCTACTGACGGCTCTACTAAGGGAAGTGACTTTCTTTAGTATTGCTATGGGGTAGTCTTGGACTACTTATTTTCTGAAGATTCAGATGTGGTAGGTTTGAAGTCTTTGGAGTTTCTAAGCAGGATGGAGGTTGTCTACTCAAACTTGATTGTTGAATCAAGTCTATGAGAGCATGGAAATTTGTTTCTGCAAAGGGAGGAGGTTCTTCTGAGTGGCAGAAGGTAGAGCTGAATTCAACAGTTGGATGACATAATGTTCTGACATCTAGCTTAACATCAGGAGTCTCAGCTGGTGATGTGGCACATTAGTTAATGATAGGGTGATCTACAGGAATGAACAATAGGATGCTTCAAATAGATCGTTCTCATGGCAGTTTGCGGGAGATGCAGGAAAGAGAAGATGTTACATGACCATGGCTTAGGGAGTCTAAGTGTGTTTGCTTTTGAGCAAGTGGAACATGTGACTTGAAGATCAAGTTTCCTTGGTGGATTAAGATATCTTTGTGAGAGTTCTGACAAACGTGAAAAAGGTCAAAATGTGGCATTTGTTTGATCTCAGAAGTGGATTCGAAGAATCAAGATAATCAGAGTGTGGCAGCTGGTTATTATTGAGGATTGTCTTGGAACAAGTTACTCTTGGGCAGAAGGGTGATGAGTTGAAGACTCAAGGAGATTATTCTTTTAGAAGGTGGATGAGAGTTTAATTCTCTAGTTCTTTGGATCACTATGTAATAGTAAGTCCAGTTGGTGGAGTATATCAAGAATCAGGGTGATGATATCTTGGTGTGTGGCAAATGTTCTAACCTGTGTTGGGACATTATTTGGTTGAATAGCCTTGGTGAAGGATGATTACGCTCTGGTTCAGGAATTTGGTGCCTACATTATGCCTAAGGAGCGTCTACATAGTCATACGGGAGAATGATGAAGTAGAACGTTTGCCTTGGATGGAGAATGTAGAGAAGACTGAAGTAGATCAGGAAGTCTGAAGATGAAGAGTATGATAGGGAATGACTGCCTTTGGAGAAAAGGACAATGGTACCAAAATGCATGTGCTCAGCAAGTGTGCTCAAATGTTCATCTCCATCTAGAGCATTAGTTAACCATGACAGGGGGAGTACTTGTCTATGGATTCTGCAGCAAAGGTGCATATATTGTGAAGCTTGCATGATGATCAAGCTTGTGGAGATTGGTTGCCTCTTCTGAGGATATAATGTCAGATAACATGTTATGACATTAGGCTACTGGTTGGCATTGGATGGTTCTAGCCATGTGAAGCTAAATAATTGAATCATGTGTGCACATGCTTCTGAGGAGAAGTCTGAAGATAATTTTATTATTTTGGAATGTATAATCTTCTGTGGAGTCTGGGGTTGATAATGTAGTGGGCAAGCAGACATTGTCTGATAAGATGTCAGAACATGGTACAGGACATGCTTTTCTTGAGCCAAACAAGGAATTATTTTGGACGGTGAAAGGATAAGGTGAAACACGTGTCTTCGACTATGCTTGAAACTGTTTTGGCACAATTTATGGTAAGAATCAGTTTAGAGGCAATAAATGCAGTCAAGACTGTTTTGGATGGTAGACATTGAATTTGGATGGAGTTTTTAGTTCCTAAAATAGCGTTTCTATGACCAAGAACTTTGACTATTCTAGGCTCGTTAATTCCAAAGTAACTAGTCAGCTATTTATAGAGGTTATTCTTTGCTCCTTCAGCCAGTGAGTCTTCTTGTTTCATAAGTCTTATGGCGTTTGTTCGTTTTTGGGTGAGCACTACTTGGGTCTGGTTCTGTGAGGGCTTTCTTTGCCAATTTGTGGCTAAAAAGGGGGAGAAAGGAAAGGGTTTTGCTAAATGGTTTGTGCAGATGCTATGTCTGGAGTCTGCAGTTTCAAATGTGGTTCAGAGATGTCAAAGAGGATGTCCTAACTTTAGGTTGGTGTTGAGTCTTTGTGACTTGTGTCCTGAGTTATGAACACAGTTGTGACTTGTGTTCTGAGTTACCTGGGTTGGCAGAATGACACTTCTTAAGTTTTATCTTATGCCACAGATTAAACCCGGTGTCTGATCAAAGAAGGTGTGCAGAATTCTCTTATGCCACTATTGGTCTTTTATGTATAAACAGACATTTATTTTCTGGAGGAGTCTTCTACATTTGTTCTGGGTATTGCCCTGGAAGGAAAAAGAAATGTGTTGTATTGAGGGGGAGTGTCAGATATCTTCTTCCTCATGTGCACCAAATGACTTCAGGACTTTCTACTTCTTAGGTCCTAATGTGCTGCCTGAAGTTGCTGTGCTGTGGTGATGTTATGTCAAACATGATGTCCTAACATCATTCAATATTTCCCAAGAAGATGAGTCTCCATGGTTGCTGATGGTTACTGTTAGGATCAGATGACCACTAACAGTAGTATAGGATTGTAATTGCTGCTGTAATCTAAGTTGTAATGTTTATATATCTGTTTTAGCCAAAATTAGCCAAAGGGGGAGATTGATAGTTCTTGTGATTGGCTGAAATTTTGGTAAAACAATGTTAATGTCATGGTTGATGTTTCAACATGAGATTCTAACATTATTGTTATGTTTTATTTAACATTCTGGTGTGTTAAAGGTGTAAGGGGTGCAGTTGTGTGATGATGTTAAACCCGATGTCTTGACATCAGTTGTGAACATCAGTCAGAGATGATTTATTAGGGTTGCGCGTGTTGCTGGTTTTAATAAGATATTCTGCTGAAGAGAATCAGAGATTGCAGGCGAATATCATGGGTTAGATATATTCTGTTGCAATTGGTTATGAAGAAGATTAGTTTGTTGCTAATTAATGCAAAAGATATGGAGAATAATTAGAGTTAATTATGAAGAGCTGATTGAAGATCTATTATGTAGCAGAATCTTTTGCAGATTTATAGCAGAAGATTTGTTGTGATTTGAAGGCCCAAATCCAGTTGGGAAAAAGTTATAAATAGAATGCTTGTAATCTAGAAGAGGCACGGGTCCAAGATGTAGATCATTAGGGCTTTGTCTAAGTGAACCACTCGGATTGTGAGATGGTCACCGTGTTCTTACTCAGAAACCTGTAGGTAATGAGTTTTGTATTGTTCTTGGAGGAAGCTTTGAAGCAACTCCAAGATGTTGTTCTCAGACAAGAGTCTTGGCTGAGTATAGGCATAGAAGTGTGTCGTCTACTTTTCTGTGATTGAAGAGTAGTTGGAAATCAAGTTATTGATGCAGTGGCTGAGATGTTGACTGCTAGACATCATTGCGATGATTGGAAGTGAGATGGAGTCTCTTATCTAGGGAGGACTTAGATAGAAGGGTCATTGGGTAGTGATTAAATTAGGTAGATTGTCAACTGGTTTGTTGAGTCTGTAATTTGATACTGCTAATAGTGGACTTCCTTCTTGGCTTGGTATGCCCCCAGATGTAGGTTGTTAGACCGAACTGGGTGAACAATTCTTGTGTGCTATTCTGTGCTTTTATTGTCTTGTCCATACTGCAGATATTGATGTTGTGACATCACACTTAACATCACACATCTGAGACCAGAATTTCAATTTATTTGGGAAGAATAAATGTGTTAACAATTTGTTTTGCAGCGAGTGGCCAAGGGGTTGATGAGTTAATAATGACGGTTTCTTGAGCCACTAAAAGATCTTTCAAATATCTTTCAATAGATAATATCAACTAATGCTTTGTCAGATACTTGATTTTCTTAATTCCAATTAATGGTTAGTCATGTTCGATAGAATTTCATATTCTTAGAATAACAAAGAAGAGGTATTGATTTAGATAATAAGCTTGACACTTCATTTTCCCTAAGTAGTTCAGAACCAACTTGATACAAGTACAACTACCTAGACCAAATACGGTTTAACCCATACATAATAAAATCCAGACATAAAATAAACAGAGATAAAATAATTTGTTTTCTAGTTGCTAAAGATTTCACATTTAGTCTTCAACAAGCAATTATCTGGAAGGCTTTCAGGACCATCTTCTTTAATTTTCTCTTTGATCATCTCCACAATTCCATCTCTAAAGAAAATCTCAGATAAAACTCTTCCATAAGGAATGTAAGACTTTGTGAGGTTTCTGGACTCAGAGATGGTTTTCCAGAGACAGTTGGAGATAATGTGTGGTAGATTTATTTGAAATCCATTCATTAGTAAATAAATGAATTCATGGTCATGAAATCTGATTATATCATGGCTTTCTTCTCTGGGAAGGAAATTGGAAACATGAGCTTGTACCAAGCTTTGGGGATAGATAGGGGATTTTCAGGATTGAAGGGTATGTATCCTAAAGTTAGGTAATGAAGAGATGCAAAAATTTTAGCAGCAAAGAATTTGTTTTTGTCAAAGTCAATAGGGATTCCGACATCCTCACACCCAGTTGCAAGAGTGATTGAGAACAGATTGATGATGATTGGGACTTCACAAACAAAGGAGGTGATGCACTTGCTCTCAAGATCAAGATCGACATGTTTCCAGAAATCTTTGACAAGGTTTACATAGATAGGCTTTTCTAGCATCATGGAGTATCTAGTCCATTGTTGAGTGTAAAGCACATCTGCTAGACTACAAGCAATGCAACTCGAAAGTGGAGGGGTATTGATTACAAATTGTTTTTCAGAAATGATTTCAAGAAGATCTTGATCTCCAAGAAAGGTTAGTGGAGGCATGATGACAGACAGAGTTTTGACACTTACAGCTTTATAATTGAGAACTTTGAGTATGAGGTTGTTTGATAGGAATACTAGATTTTATACATGTAAATGGGTAGGATGAGTTGTACCTAGTATAGGAAAATCATAGATCAATTCTAAAGGATTTTAATAAGATTTCAGAATATATTATATTGTCAAAGATGAAATTCTGGTATAACAGATCCCAGATGTCCTACATGATGTCGAGACATCTGGTCTGACATAAACAGCAAGGCAATTATAGACATTTAAAGAAGTTGCTGAAAAGTAAAGTGCACACAGAATTTGTTCACCCAGTTCGGTCTAACAACCTACATCTGGGGGCATACCAAGCCAGGAAGGAAGTCCACTATTAGCAGTATCAAATTACAGACTCAACAAACCAGTTGACAATCCATTAACTTAATCACTACCCAATGACCCTTCTATCTAAGTCCTCCCTAGATAAGAGACTCCATCTCACTCCCAATCATCGCAATGATGTCTAGTAGTTAACATCTCAGTCACTGCATCAACAACTTGATTTCCAAAAAACTCTCCAAACACATAGAAGACACACTTCTATAACAATACCTAGACATGACCCTCATGACTAAGAACAATACTTAGAGTTGCTTAACAGCTTCCTCTAAGAACAATGACCATCTCACAATCCGAGTGGTTCACACATACCAACTCTCCTAGAGAGTGGTTCACAAACTCAGCCCTTAGAATTTACATGATGGCTGGCTTCCTAAAACTAGGTTACAATGCTTCTATTTATAACCTTTTTCCCAACTGGATTTGGGCTTTAAATCTCAGCATATTAACCGCTATAAATCTGCAGAAGATTCTGCTACTAAATAGATCTTCAATTAAATCTTCAATCAAATCTTCAATTAAATCTTCAATTAAATCTTCATATCTTTTAGCCTTAAAAACAGCAATAAGATCTGCTTCAAATCTGATTGCAACTGAATATATATTTACCAAGATATTCGCCTACAATCTCTCACACTCTTCAGCAGAATATCTCTCCAATAACAGAAACACGCAGCCCTAATAAAACAACTCAGACTGATGTTTTATCAACTGATGTCTTAACATCGGGTTTGACATCAGCACAAAATCTGCAACCATTTACAACTTAACACAACCAGAATGTTAGAAACTCATGTTGAAACATTAACCATGACATCCACATTATTTTACCAAAATTCCAGCCAACTACAAGAACTAACAATCTCCCCCTTTGGCTAATTTTGGCTAAAACACTTTCAGCTTGCAGCAGAAAAACACTTACTAACATTCACAGCACAACCTGCAGCAATACCAACCATTGGGGTAAATGTATACTGCTGAGAACAAAATCCAGACTCAATAGCTGAACAAACATTGGGGTAAATGTATACTGCTGATTCAATCGATTGACATCTTGTCTGACACCATGAAACCAGGTCTAAACTGTCAAGTACACCATGACCTTCACCAGTAACACAATGTCATGACATCTTGTTTGACATTACAATCTTGATAAACAACTTCTTCAACAAAAGATCAACTCCCCCTATCTAAGATAACCAGTGCTCCTTTGCAAGAAGAACACCTTAAATGAATGGAAAACATAAGACTCATCTTCATGTCTTCAAGAGCGCACCCTTTGTTCAACACACCTGCTGAACGCATTCACATAATGCTTAATCCTCAAACAATCCAAGTACCACACTAGTACAGACAGAAGTTCTCCCATTATATTTCACAAATGGTGCTCCTTGACCAGTATATCATAACATTTGGAAAATCCAGACATAGTCTTCATTCATCCAGTCAAGAATGCTTCACACAATCATCCACAAGTTCTGAAGCACACACACAATGCCTTCCACTGAACTCTAAATAAACTACTCTTACACACACCAAGACAAGTGTGACATCTCCCATCAACAAGGACCCTCACAAAGTTCTTCCAAAATCTGCAGAGAAAAATAAATTCTCCCATACACAACCAAAGTTATCCTTCAGACTTCTCCTTAGAAGCATGTGCGCATATGATTCAAACAATTAGCTTCACATGGCTAGAACCATTCATGTCCACACCAACATGTCATCCAACAGCCTAATGTCATAACATGTTATCTGACATTATATCCTCATAAGATTCAACCAATCTTCACAATCTTGATCAACATGCAATCTTCACAATATATGTACCTTTGCAGCAAAATCCATAGACAAGTACTCCCCCAGTCATGGTTAACTAATGCTCTAGATGAAGATGAACATTTGAGCACACTTGCTGAGCACATGCATTTTGGTACCATTGTCCCTTTCTCCAAAGGCAGTCATTCCCTATCATACTCTTCATCTTCAGACTTCCAATCAATCAATACCTGATCTACTTCAGTCTTCTCTACATTCTCCATCCAAGGCAGACCTTCTACTTCATCATTCTCCCGTATGACTATGTAGACGCTCCTTAGGCATAATGTATGCACCAAGCTTCAGAACCAGAACAAAATCATCCTTCACCAAGGATATTCAACTAGATAATGTCCCAACACAAGTTAGAACATTTGCCACACACCAAGATATCATCACCATGATTCTTGATATGCTCTACCAACTGGACTTACTATTGCATAGTAATCCAAAGAACTAGAGAATTAAACTCTCATCCACCTTCAAGAAGAATAATCTCCTCGAGTCTTCAACTCATCACCCTTCTGCCCAAGAGTAACTTGTTCCAAGACAATCCTCAATAATAACCAGCTGCCACACTCTGATTATCTTGATTCTTCGAATCCACTTCTGAGATCAACCAAATGCCACAGTTTGATCACCTCATTCATGAATCCTCACGTTTGTCAGAACTCTCACAAAGATATCTTGATCCACCAAGGAAACTTGATCTTCAAGTCACATGTTCCACTTGCTCAAAAGCAAACACACTTAGACTCCCTAAGCCATGGTCATGTAACATCTTCTCCTTCCTGCAGCTCCCGCAAACTGCCATGAGAACGATCTTTTTAAAGCATCCTATTGTTCATTCCTGTAGATCACCCTATCATTAGCTGATGTGCCACATCACCAGCTGAGACTCCTGATGTTAAGCTAGATGTCAAAACATTATGATATCCAACTGTTGAATTCAGCTCTTCCTTCTGCCACTTAGAAGAACCTCCTCCCTTTGCAGAAACAGATTTCCATGCTCTCATAGACTTGATTCAACAATCAAGTTTGAGTAGACAACCTCCATCCTGCTCAGAACCTCCAAAGACTTCAAACCTACCACATCTGAATCTTCAGAAAATAAGTAGTCTAAGACTACCCCATAACTATACCAAATAATGCCACTTCTAAATACACTATAGAACACACAATCTTATTGTTATAATCTCAAGATTCTTTTAACCATCATGATTGTTTTACAGAGTTCTTACATACCAACACACCACGAAGAGAAATAAACAGCCACATAGAGAAAAGTATATTTTCAACACTTCAACAGTCCTGCACTTTTACATCAGACATATACATAGTCTCCTGTCAATGTGTTTTGTCATTAGTTGAATGCACAACCTTATCAAAAGCAAACAAATACTCAACTCCTGTCAAGGTAACCTTCTCAGACAACAGGCATCTGATGATTCTTCTTTAAAACAAACCATCATGACAACCATTCACACCACAAAAGCATTCCAGGTTAGGTCAGTGTCTTGACCTTTCACTCCTCCCTGAGCAAAGAACTGAAATGATGTTTCAACATCAGTTCCGACATCAGCAATCATAGTAAATCACACTAAACATCTACTATGGCTTTGGAGACAACAACCATAGTAATCCACACACATCTCTTGCAAGTGACACAAGAGGATTGACCATCAATAGCTGATCAACCTTCAAACCCAGACCATACACACAAACAGGAACCAACATACTCTACATCTCAAGAATCTTCAAACTTTTAATGTTCAGACCTCCTGTCTGTCTTTGAGATATTGGATGCCATCCTTCTGTACCTAAAGGAGAGAAACCATTGACTGGTCATCACAAACAGCATAGACAAATATGCTTCTCCCAACACTTCAACCTACAAGGATGCCCTTCAATCCTTACAAAAAGATGTTCCATTATGTGAGGACACCACATAACTGAACTCTAGCTTTAGATGAAACTTCTCATGCAGATACCAGGGAACCATAATCCTTTGGTAAAAAACACCAACTTCTCCTTGCACAAATCTGAAATGCTCATCCTATGGTTGGTACACACATATAACTCCTTTCAAACAGAATCTGCTCCATGGCCATAAACAAGATTGCAAACAACTGGCTGCTTTGATCAGAAGGAACTTTCAGATATCAGAGAAAATGTCCTTGACATTTGAGCTTGACCTCCACAAAAACAAACAGCCTTTGAACACCTACTCACTTGGATCAGAAATACACTAATCCAATGAGTGACACTATATTGATCATCTCTTGACCAACATACATATCTAAGACATGTTTCTTGAAGGAAATTTCTTAGACACACAACCCAGATGCCTCCTCTTCCAAGCCAGGAGTAGGTTCCAAACAGATGTGATCAATACACATTTGTTTAGCCCCCAAGCATCTGTTATGCCATACCTTTATCCAACAAGATTCTGCACAATCTGCTGGTTTTATGTTCCAACATCTGGTAGGACATAAGTTCTCTTCACAAGAAACACACCAAAAGATCCTTTAACACAGCCCAGAGATTAACCTTGTAGGGTTGGAGGCAAGAATAAATTACTTCTAACTTTCTTCAGATCTCTTTTCAACAAGCTCCTATAAGAGTTCCTTTATGAGTGGACTTGGGATGAACCACAAGTATCTTTGGCAACTCTAACAAGCTAGTTGAAGATATCCTCAAGTATCACCACACCATGTGATACATCTTCAGAGGAGAACAGAATGTTGCAGCCTTAACACAAAACCACCAGGAATTTTCCATCAGATATATATATGCAGCGGAACACACACCAGAAAACTCCTCTACAACCTTCAGACAAAACATAATAACCCTTGCACAAACACGACACTCCATGTGCACTAGGTCAACATAGGTTTGAAAATAAGTCAAACCACACAGCAGCTCACCACCAAAGCTACAAGCCTGATAACAATAGACAGGTCCAATACACACCCTGTCATGAACAGTTCATCCTCCACTTCAAGGGATCATACAAAAATCTCTATGAACTGACCAAGTCCATACACCATCTCAGCAAAACTATCTTCCTTGCTCATGAACCAGAAAGTTCCTTCCCTAGATCTCATCCAGAAACAGACAGGATGCCCGCTCTGATACCAATTGAAATTCTAGTATAACAGATCCCAGATGTCCTACATGATGTCGAGACATCTAGTCTGACATAAACAGCAAGGCAATTATAGACATTTAAAGAAGTTGCTGAAAAGTAAAGTGCACACAGAATTTGTTCACCCAGTTCGGTCTAACAACCTACATCTGGGGGCATACCAAGCCAGGAAGGAAGTTCACTATTAGCAGTATCAAATTACAGACTCAACAAACCAGTTGACAATCCACTAACTTAATCACTACCCAATGACCCTTCTATCTAAGTCCTCCCTAGATAAGAGACTCCATCTCACTCCCAATCATCGCAATGATCTCTAGCAGTCAACATTTCAGTCACTGCATCAACAACTTGATTTCCAAAAAACTCTCCAAACACGTAGAAGACACACTTCTATAACAATACCTAGACATGACCCTCATGACTAAGAACAATACTTAGAGTTGCTTAACAGCTTCCTCTAAGAACAATGACCATCTCACAATCCGGGTGGTTCACACATACCAACTCTCCTAGAGAGTGGTTCACAAACTCAGCCCTTAGAATTTACATGATGGTTGGCTTCCTAAAACTAGGTTACAATGCTTCTATTTATAACATTTTTCCCAACTGGATTTGGGCTTTAAATCTCAGCATATTAACTGCTACAAATCTGCAGAAGATTCTGCTACTAAATAGATCTTCAATTAAATCTTCAATCAAATCTTCAATTAAATCTTCAATTAAATCTTCATATCTTTTAGCCTTAAAAACAGAAACAAGATCTGTTCCAAATCTGATTGCAACTGAATATATATTTACCAAGATATTCGCATACAATGTCTCACTCTCTTAAGCAGAATATCTCTCCAATAACAGAAACACGCAGCCCTAATAAAACAACTCAGACTGATGTTTTATCAACTGATGTCTTAACATCGGGTTTGACATCAACACAGAATCTGCAACCATTTACAACTTAACACAACCAGAATGTTAGTAACTCATGTTGAAACATCAACCATGACATCCACATTGTTTTACCAAAATTCCAGCCAACTACAAGAACTAACAAAAGATATGTTATAATTACCAAAGATTCGCAATTATGATTGAGGTTACTTTTGAGTGCACGCATAGTTAAGAGATTTTTCTTATAAGACAGGAATATTTCAGATTATTTATTTTCAAATTCATGTATTAGTGTTTAACTGTTTAAGATAGAGAAGATCATACCTGACATAGTCTGAATTCTGTTATTTTCATATATTGTACTTAATTCTGACTCTGGAATTCTGATCATCATTTATTTGCTTTTGCTTCCTTCAGAGTGGTCTGACGTTGTAATCTTTTATGAATGCATTTTGTTCCAAACTCTTAATCAGACTCTGCTTACTTCTGAGTGAACTGCTGAGGGTTCTTGGATTCTTCGGGATTTACTTGCATTTTCATTTCTGAAGAGTATTACTATTTTCTGAATTCTGATATTGGTTTGAGAACTATAATCAATTGATCCTATTCTTTTTCATGTTCAGACAAACTCATCTGATTTTTTAGAATGACCAATTAGAAACTTTGATTTACTAGACAACCTTTCTTAAGGCTTCCTTATTTCCAGAAGGTCATGTAGTTCAAGGCTATAACATGAACCGTTGAAAGATTATGTGCTGAGAAATATTGAAATCACATAATAGTCTCTGACTTGTCTCTTCAAATAATGTATATCCTAGTTCAGAACCGATTATCATCAAGCGTGTTTACAACATGAAACATAGTTTCCAAGATACTTCTTGCTCTCACACTGTTGATTTAACTTGTTTGAATATAGCCCATAGCATACCTACTTCTGATTTCTTCATTCTGAATGACGTCTGCAACTAGAATCCTTAAGTCGAGGAACTATGTTTAGATTGATATCTTCTGATTCCAATGTATAAGAGGTTCTGAGACACTTATCAGATATTGATCTGATCACTAATGTTTGGTTCAACTGAGAGATAATTTTAAGTCATCAGATCTTGGTTATACTGATTCAATCAAAACTCTAAGTGTTCATTCTTGATCAAGTACTTGACAAATCCTAGACATTCTTCTTCCTGAATATTCTTTCAGTTTTCTGTATTGCTCCCAAGAAAACAATATTCAGTTCTATATTGAATCTTTTAACCTTCTTAATCAGTCAAAATTCAGATGTTGAATTATTTTGAATTCTGCATACTTCATCTTGAATTTCAACATCATAGAACAACAATCTGTCTTCTTTACATTAAGAGGTCTGAATGAGTTTTTAAACGAGAAAGTCAAGGGTGAACCTAATCCGTTTCTTAAAAACATCTCAAAAACTCATAAGGAATTGATCTTCAGCAAACAAGACTTCTTGTTTTCTGATAATTTAACTTTGAGCACATACGTGGTTCATCCACACGTATCTTCCAAGATAGGCATCCAACGGATACTACTTCTTATCTAATGAGTCTATCTTATCAGCTGATTCTTCAATCTTCATTAAAACTTAAGTGAGGAAGATTTAGTTGTTTGACAACTACAAAACTTACAGAATCAGTGATTTGCTCAAGTACTTCAGATTGATTACAATTTTGTACACAGTCAACTTCTGAACTGTTACAGAAATTATAAGTGGATTTCAGTCTTACCCAGAGTATTTCTACGCACCGCATCCGGGTCTTTTTCTGACACTATTAGGTGTTTGATATCCATCAATAACAGAACCGGAGCTCTAATACCAATTGAAGGTGCGAGAAAGACACAAGAAAGGGGGGTTTGAATTGTGTATTTGTTCTTTTGACTACTTTTCGTTTCTTGTTGTTGAATCACTTAAGATTACATCAGAGTTCATTGAGAGACTCTGACTGGCAAAGTTACATTCAGACTTGCTAAGCATGAGGCTTCAGAACTAACAAGAGTCTGAACATAAGATCCATTTCACAGAACTTGCAGTGCGGAAGCTTATCAGAGTTAAGCTGCAAGGTTCTGACTTACTTGGGTAGGGTTCTGATACTCTATATAGAAACATAAATAAGAACATTAAGCATAAGAGTAAAGGACACACGATATATCCTGGTTCACCGCAAAGGCTAATCCAGTCCACCCTCCTCAGGTGATTTCGCCTTGAACACAAGGTCTTAATCCACTATAATCAATCTCGATTACAGATGCACGGGCAACAACCGGTGACTAACCACTTGCACAGCCGCATTGTGACTAACATACAATGAACTGTTCAGGGATTCAACTTAATGAATATAACGAACATTGACCTGCAGGTTCCAAACTCGCAAGATCTACTGCTAGGCTTTCACAGCTAAACGTTCAGGGATTCATCGCAATGAATATAACGCTACTGACCCTATTTCAGGCTTTTCTAACAATGACATCTCGCCATTGTCTTCTCGAGTCTCCGGTCACACTGACCACTCAAGGAATCATAATTCACCAAGAATTAGTTATACAGGAGATTACAAAGATGCTTCTTGACAAGCAGATTACTCCTAAGTTTAAGTACAAAGAACACACAAGTGTTCAAGCAAGATGTGAGCAACAGCTCCTTGCTATTCTAAAAAACTACAGAGATGTATAATGATTTGACAGTTGTTGACATCTTGTAGATCTTCTTCTTCTTCGTCTTCGGGGTGAGCAAGCTTTGAGCAACAACTCCTTGCTTCAGATCTTCAATGTAGCACTGACGAGAAGGTGGTTGATGACTTGACTGATTTGCAATGTTGTCTTCTTCATCAACAGCTTCTATACCAATTCATTATTGTTGTGTTGAATGATGATCTTTGAGCTTCAACAACAATAGCCATGTGCAAATGGTGATAACTATGGATATTCTAAGTGTTACAACGAGAACTCATCGTTGTTGCTATCTTTACACAATGACTTGATCAATTCCCCATTTATGGCTGAATCGATTTGTGGCCTATATCGTAAATTAGAAGCGAATACTTTTTCCTTTTAAATAGCCCGGTAGAAATATATCCGTTTGAAATACTATTGGCTGTTGAAAAAGAGACATTGTGTAATAATTAGCTGTACTGACACATCTTCTTTTTGCTGTGGGAGAAGTGACAGGATATATCTTTCTTGGGCGCCGTGTACAGTTACTCACAACGGTAACATGTGACTTCTGAACTTCAGAGGCTTCAGATGGTTAATGGATGAAGCATGAGCAGAGTCTTCTTAACATGATATCTGATATGTCAAGTCTTCAGTCAATTGAAGAAGTCCATTAGGAATCAGTCTTCAGAACTTCAGCACTTGTCTTTGAGCACGTTATCATTTACTTCTTCAAGTCTTCCGAAACTTCAGAACTTGTCCATTAGGAATCTGTCTTCAGAGTCTTCAATACTTGATCTTCAGAACCCTAATCTTCAGAACACATAAGTCTTCAGAGTCTTTCTGCACTTGGTCTTCAGAGCCTTCCACCTTCAGAACTTCAAGTCATGAGAGTCTTCAGCACATCGGTTTCTCTTCTTCAGGAGCTTCGCAATCCTCAGAATCTCGATCACTTTCAGAGAGCATCCACAAGAGCATTGCATTAGCAATATCAGCATCCTTGGATCTGACTGATCACGATCAGATACATAAGCGTTCTTACTTCTTGCGACTTGTGTTACACATAGTAACTTCGCATATTATCAATTTCGCTCATCAGGCTGGTGCTTGTTGGATCTGATAATTTCTATGAATATGATCTGCACACAACACACGTTAGAACATAAAATGGTTCTTTCATAAATACGTATTGTTATCATCAAAACATAGATTGACTTGTAGAGACAATTCTTGCTCTCACAGAACCATGTGATGAATGTACCAGGAAGAGGATTATTCATTGGAGTGGATCTTAACAACAAAAGTTTCTTGCATGTATCAGGCTTTGAGGTGGCGAAAGAACTGGAGTATAATGGAGCTTTAGTAAAAACTCTGGTTAATCGACAAAGGTTGAAGAAAATGAAGTTGGAGGTGTTTGCGGTTTTGCAGAGGGACAAACCATTGAAGTTTAAAACTCTTTGGTTGAAATTGAAGTTTGAACTTGTTTTACATGATATGGATCACACAGCAAAGGTATAAAATGTAAATGATGCAGAAGATCCACTTTCAATTTACATAATGTAGCATGCAATGGTAACAAGATCTATGATCTATGATTAAGGCCATAGAAGTAGTACTTGCCAGCAGAACAGGTAAGCGCAATGGCAGAACAAGGATTGAGTAGCTAATCCGTTGGCGATGGAAGGCTAATAAGAAGAAGAAATCGTGTAGGAGGAACCAAATGTTATCAAGCAGCAGCACCCTGGCAGCAGTTACTAAATTGCACATTTCTCTTCCTTGTCTTGAGGAAAAGGCATTATTTTAAGGGGGTGGTATGGATAGTTCCTGATCAATACACATAGGCGCAAATATCCAAGGCCTGCTTAGAGGAAGGAGTGAGAGTTAGTTATGACGTGGACCTGGATTCTAGGAAATCAGTTAGAGGGAAGGGGAATACATTGTTGCAGAAAGTGTAGTGAGAGTCATGTTTAATTCCTGAGTTTGTTAGGAGAAATATTTCTCTGGTAGGAGTCTGGCCTAAGGCTCTGGATCATCCCTTTACTTGTTGATGTGTGAGCCACTGTGCTCCTTAATTCTATAACTGATAATATTCCTTCACACATAATTCTGTGGGTTCTATCACGCGGGTTGATTGATATTAGACTCATTCAAACAAGCAAAGTGCATTAAAAGAATGAAAGCATATGCGGATGAACACAACAGAGCAAAGTTCTCAAATCAATAGAATACAACAAGAAATAGAGTACCCAAACCAAGTCTTTGTTATATGACAGCAGCATTTTCAGCCCCACAACATTTTTGTGAAAAAGAGGATATATTTCATTTGAGGGACGAATTCCTGCATCCTCCATCCATTGTAGTGCCTGCATCAGAATTTGCTTGATTTTCCATGAGATTAGTTGCAATGTGAAATACTAGGAAAATGAAAATACACATTCATGACTGAATATTCATGAATAACAAAAGTCTCTACAAGACTAGCGTAAGTGGCATTGGAGACATAGCACCAAAGTCATGAAGTTAAATTCTCCGTGTATCACCCTTACATTCAACTTAACTAAGTATGCGCAAGAGAGATGGAAAGAGAGGCCGAGAGAGACTTACCTCTAAATACTTCCTCCAATTTCCAGATGATAAAAGGTTTTTCAAATTGAAGTTAACATCAGCACCTGATGCCAACATTTGGAAGAATTAACTGTACACATGAAAAAATAAGATTATAAGTCGGAAAGAGATGTCTAGATGTGGGAAACCATATTTAATGTGTTTATATTTAAACGACCAGATGAAATTACAGGAAGTGAGGGCTCCACGTACAGGATGGTATCCAGCCACCCTGATATTGCAGCGGTTAAAAATTATTTTACCAAGCTGCATTGTTGGCATCAAGCATTGCAGTATATATAACCACATCTGGACTGCAACCAGATGATTTCATCAACTTCAATGTAAATTCTGTTTTTAAGATTTGACCCTAAAACATTATCACAAAGAAAAAACAAAAATGTTCAGGAAAAGAAACTTAAGTCCCACATGATTGCAGCATTGAAATGAAACCTAACCAAAGCACTTACTTGTTTGCTATAGGCACATGTTACAGATGGGTAGACCTTTTTGGACATAGGAAGTTTGAGATCCATCATTTCTTCCATACAAGATAAGGCTTCTCCATATTTTGACACCTTACAACAGCCGCTTATCAAGGAGATATAAGGTTATTATGGTTATTAGAATATTCATCAAGGAGATATAAGGTTATTTTGGTTGTTAGAATATAGAATTTAAGTAGTGGAATCCAGAAACTAACAGATAATCATCCCTAATCGAAGTTTGCGAGGATTATCTCTAACGCAACTTAAACCCCGCGCATAAAGCAAAAATCAGAGACAATCATCAATAAAAATTAGTAAAGCAAGTTTTATACAACGCCATGGGCGACAAATATACATGAGTTCAAAACAAATACATATACACAACCCAACAAATGAAGAAAACACAAAGAAAAATAGAAATGAACCAAATAACTTGCGGTTTGTCAGAGCCAGTCGACGATCAATCCACCCTGATTCATCCGTATGCAAGCTCCATAGTTGTTTTCTAAGCTAATCTACTGAAAAATGAAGTTTGATGGAATTGGAGCAAGAATCCCCAAAACCATCCTCTAAAAAATTACAGAATTCTATTATATACAAATCATATTTTCGCAGGTTCGCTAGGTGAACCCTTCCATTCGCTAAGCGAATGCGCTAAAATGGTACTTAAGTGCCTACAAAAAGTTAAACCGCCTCTTGCTTTATTCAGAAGTTCGCTAAGCGAACGATTTATTCGCCTAGCGAATGCTCGCTAGAAAGTTTGCAAAGCAAACTTTGGTCTCTTTCTTCTCTGTTTCTTTCTGGACTCCTTCGCTGGGACCTTCGCCAGCCATTCGCTAAGCGAACATTTGTTGTCACACTCGCTAAGCGAACATGACAGCAAAACAGCCCCTTATTGTAACCACAACTTCTGAACCGTAACTCGGATTGACGCACGGTCGGAAGCGCTGGAAAGCTTATTCAATGCTCTATACAACAATGACAAAATCTACTTACTTGAATACTTACAAAATTGAATGAAAAGCTATTAAACTCAACGATATATACAAGAAAACGCAAAATACACACGAAAACGTAAAGTAAACGTATTTACACATAAAGTGGGGTTTATTCAACCAATATTAACACAAAGTATAGATAAGTTCAACAAAACTTATATACAATGAAATTCTGGTATGACAGATCCCAGATGTCCTACAGGACGTCAAGACATCTGGTCTGTTACAGATAACATGGCAAGATATAAACAATAACAGTACTAAAAAGCATAAACAACACACAAAATTTGTTCACCCAGTTCGGTCTAACAACCTACATCTGGGGGCATACCAAGCCAAAAAGGAAGTCCACTATTAGCAGTATCAATTCACAGACTCTACAATCAACATACCAGTTGATAGTCTACTCACTTAATAACTACCCAATGACCCTTCTACCTAAGTCCTCCCTAGGTAAGAGACTTCATCTCACTTTCAATCATCGCAATGATGTCTAGCAGTCAACACCTCAGCCACTGCATCAACAGCTTGATTTCCAACAACTCTTCAAACACATAAAAATAGAAGACACACTCATATGCTAATACTCACCCAAGACTCTTGACTAAGAACACCATCTTGAAGTTGCTTAAAAGCTTCCTCCAAGAACAATACATCTCTTACCTACAGGCTTCGAGATAAACACGATGACCATCCCACAAACCGAGTGGTTCATCGACCAACACAACCCAAATAATTTACATGATGGCTGGCTTATTTTTCTAGGTTACAATGCTTCTATTTATAACCTAAACCCAACTGGATTTGGGCTTCAAATCACAACATATCAGCTGCTACAAATCTGCAAACGATTCTCCTACAAATTAGATCTTCAATCAAATCTTCCTAAAACATCTCCATATTTAAATACTCAATCTTCTCTTGATTTTATCTTGAATCTTCCAGACCTTTAAATCAGCTCCACAAAGGATACCATAATATTCCCAGAAGCATTCCTTACATTGGGCTTGTGCATTATAAAATCACATATTTGATTTAACAATAAAGCAAATTTATTCTCCAAATCTCTTCGCCCTAAAATAGTAACAAAATATACTCCATATCTGATTGCAACTGAATATATCTTTACCAAGATGTTCGCCTGCAATCTCTCCACCAGATCTCTCAAAACAAACTAATACACGCAGCCCTAACAAAACACAACATACTGATGTTCTGATGTTCTGTCAACTGATGTTAAGACATCATGTTTAACATCAGCACACAAAACTGCAACCCTAAATAACTTAACATAAACTAAATGTTAGAAACACAAAAGCACATGTTAAGACATCAAGCAAGACATCTTGAACCAGCACATTGTTTTACCAAAATAGCTGCCAACACCAGAACTAACAAACTCCCCCTTTGGCAAATTTTGGCTAAAACAATATCAGCACACATCAGGGATACCAGCAGCAGAAACAACACCACAAACAGCACCACAACCATATCTAACAAACACAGCACACCACAACACAGCTCCTCTCACAAAAATTAAAGGCTACTCTCCCCCTTTTTAGCCATAATTGGACAAACTCTGAACATAGCAGCAAGCACAAAAAAATTCCAAATGCAAACTCTGAATCATCCAACCAACATACTCAGACCAGAACAGACTATTCTACATCTCACAATAGCTGAAAAAACCTACTTCTCTCCCCCTTTTTGGCCAAAAATTGACAAATATTTGGGTAAATGTCCACTACTGGTTCAATCCATTGACACACCAGGTCTAAACTGTCATGTCCCCCATGAACTTCATAATGTCACGACATCTTTTCTGACATAACACCTTCACCAGAGCCATATTCGTTCCTTTGATGAGGACCAACCAACAACTATGCCTCTTCTCCTTCCTTCCACTGCTGTGACTTAAACGCAGGTTGTTTCGACCAATTTTGAAGTTATCATTAAAGGATGTCTACCATATTCGTTCCTCTAACCTTCTGTTAAAATACATATTATTATTATTTCTTAAAATTAATATACCTTTTAAGTTTCAGCCATTTTTTCGGATGTGCACATCTGGAATACGCGTAACTTGTCATTCCGAATTTGCACATCCGAAACTAGGGGGTAAAAATGAAATTTCACGTGGTGTATAAGAAACATGGGCGGTGTGTTAAGAAATGGTCTCATAAACCCTAAGGATGAATGTCATACTTAATTTAGGGTTTTCGAACTTAAAATAGTTGTTTAGGAAAATTACACTGGGAGTTGATTCATAAACATTTGGGAATTAACACACCAAGTTAGTAACTTCTTGATCATACTAGAAATCAATTCACATGTTATCATTATTCATTTTACACCTCCGTGTAATCCAATTCACGTGACAAAAATGGTTCCTATAATTGTTGGAATCGACACAAATTTTTATGTGAGTCAATTTTCCCCATAGAATTTTTAGCTTTTTATGCTTTTAAACTTAAAATTATGAACCCGTTTGTTTCAGTTTTTTGAAAATGATTTTTATAGTGTTATATATTTTTGTTTAAAAAAGCTTCAAAAGAAAGATTGATTTAAAAAGTTATTTTTAAAATTTTTTCGACGGTGTGATTTATTGAAGTGATATACTTGAATAAACACATCAGAATGGCTTGTCTCATCTTTAAAGTTAATTTTGAAAAAGCGTATGATTCAGTAAGGTAGAGCTTTATGCACCATATGCTTATTAGATTATACTTTAATGATAAGTGGAGGTCTTATATTAGAGCCTATGTTTTTTCTAATAATCTGGTTGTGTTGGTTAATGACTTCACAATTCAAGAGATTAAGATCCAAGTAGGATTGAAGCAGGGAGACCCTCTAGCTCTTTTTCTCTTTCTCCTTGTTCCTGAAGGTCTTAGTAGGTTAATTAAGAAGGCCTTTGAGTTGAGTATTTTTTCAGGTTTTAAATTTGGTCCCTGTAAATTGGAGGTTTCCCACCTTTAGTACGTTGATGACACCTTAATTGTGGTTGATCCTTCGGTTGAGAATTATGAACTATCAAGGCAAATTTGAAGGAGTCCGAGCTTGTTTCGAGTCTGGGGTTGATTTTCATAAAAGTTGATTGATTGGGATTAATGTTGATCTAGCCTTCATAGGTATGTTAGCTTAAGGGGATGAGTTATTCTCTTGAATTATGTCCTTAATGTTATTCCTATTTTTCTTAAAATGTTTGTGAAAGTGTGGAAGAAGTTAGTCAGGATGAAAGGGAACTCCAAATTTCTTAGAGAATGCTCCTCTGGGGAGGTGTGAAAAAGAACTCCAAAATTTTTGGATCATGTGGTATGATGTTTTCAAATCCAAAAATAATTTTGGGGGGGGGGGGGGGGGGGGGGTAATCACTAAAGATCTTTGATTTATTAGTATGACTCTCTTAGCCAAATGGAGATGGAGGCTTTTTTGGATGCTTCTGATCTTTGGTTTGATATCCTCGCTACCAGGTATGGTGCATCCTGTCTGTTCTTTGAGCGACAGAAGATCCTCGGGGGCTCTGCTCCGTTTCCTCGTGGTGGAAAGGTATGTCCCTTCTTGGATTAAAAAAAACGATTGTTCTAATTGGTTTGAGGCAAGATTAGTTAAGAAGGTAGTATTAGGTTTTCATACTTCTTTTTTGGAAGACCCTTGGATAGGGAACATTCCTCTTAAGATTAGGATTAACAAATTCTTCATCATCTCAAAATTTTAGGATGGACCAGCAGGTGAGATATGAAGGTGTGAAGAGGGAATAATTTTTTGGGATCTTAGATGGAGGGAGACATTTCTTCGTTCATAAAGAACCCTTGGTCTCTGAGTTTTTCTCAGCTCTCCAAGTTTTTCAATTTTTTTAGGAGAGCAATAGGTGGATATGAAGTCATTCTAAAGATAGTTTATTCTTAGTGGCATTTGATTATCAAGTCCAAACAGGTCTGAGTCCTTCCTTTAAGATCCCTATAGTTAGTGTTTATCCTTCCCCACCCCTTATTTGGGATAGCTGGAATCTCTCTAAGGGGGTAGCTTTTTTCTTGGCAGCAGCTCCTTCTAGATAGGTTTTCGCCTAGAAAAAAAACATATTTAAGCAGAAGGTCATTGTGGATCTAAAGGGGAACTTTTGCACCTTCTGTGGGGATTGACTTGAATCAACCTCTCATTTATTTGTTACTTATAGCTTACTTTCTTGTATCAGGTATAAGATATTTAGGTGGTCAGGAGTGTATTGGCTCTTTCTAGGGATCGTAGGTTTGTTTTTGAGTGTTTTTCTCTTTAGGTTCTAAAGCTAAGTTAAGGAGTGAGTTTCTTTTGATTTGGCATGTTGTGGTGTTGACTATTTGGTCAATGCGTAATGATAAAAAAATGTGGTAAGTCAACAAATGTGAAAGAGGTAGAACATAAGAGTATTTTTTGGCTTGGTTATTTTCTTAACAGGTCTTCGTTGATCTCAACCTCCTTCTCTAATTGGCTTCAGGGCCTTATCATATGTCTGCACCAATAACAAATCAAGAGTTCTAACCTACTTTAGAGGTGCTCGGTGGTCTTTAGTGTTGCTCTGTCTTCTGATCTGTTGATGGTTAGTCTGGTATTTTGAGCTTTAGACAGATATATGATGGATGGTGTTTTGTCGTGTCAGCTCTCTCTAGAAATTATGGTACTTCTTGGATTGTGCTCGTGTTTTTCTTTTTGGTGTTTTTGCTGGTTTGGTGTATCTTTGGCACTCCTTATGCTATTTGATTTTGTTTTTTCTTATGCCATTTGACTTTGTTGTTTGTTGTATGTTTCTTTGGCACTCCTTATGCTATTTGACTTTGTTTTTCCTTATGCCATTTGACTTTGTTGTTTGTTGTAGGGTTATTTCTCAGTGCTTCCTTATTTAATACATATTATTTTGCCATTAAAAAAGGTGGATACACCACCAAAGACAAATGTTAGAACTATTCTAATTTAACAACAACTTTTTTCTCATTTCTTTGTCCTTTCTTTCTTCTTTTAATTTCTAATTCTATGTGAAAAATTTATACGCATTCTAGTTGGGAAGATGAAAATGTGAAGAATAAATGGTTATTGATGAAAATGAAAATGTGAAGAATAAATGGTTATTGATGAAAGTGCAATATGATAAACGTACTTAAATATGTCACATTGCTAAATCGATGAACAATGTAAGCGTTCCAAAAAAAATGATAGAAATGAGGGGGGAAATAATCTAAAAGTGTAGAAAAATGAGGTCTCAAATATTAAGAATGAGGCAAGATGATATTTTTGGTGGTTATTAAGTTTTATAATTTGAATATTGATTAATACTGATACTAACTAAAGAAAGGTTTTTAATTAATGAGAAAAAGTTGGTGCAAAACACATTCCAAAGAGTTACTTAAAAGCAAATTCAAATTACTATACAACCTTGCAAATTATAGAGTGAACTTACAAATTGAGCTGCAAAAGCAACATTTTCCTTACTTTAAAGACAAAATGCCCCAAAATGCATTTTACAAAAAGACTCAACTGAACACCAAACAAGTTCTATAGTTTCATGGTTAGGCTAGACTAATTTTCAAAATGCATTGATTCAACTCTACAATTTATTATTCTAGAAGCTTTGATCCGTCGACTAATAACACTATTAACATATTTACTGCAAATTCGAATTGGCACATTCGGTCAATATTTTCTCCCTGGAGACGGTCAGGGGGTGTAGTCATGGAAACGCCCAGAGGGTCCCTTGCTGTCGCGGGAGTCCTGTAGACGGTCCTCGCGCCTCCGTTCACCCCGACGAGATGTCGAGGCTTCCTCCCTTTTAGAGGCCCGAGCGTTCTCCTGGTGGCGTGATGCTCGGACGTTGCAGGCCGTAATCTTTTCTTCGTACTGAATATGTGATTGGGCTTTGAGGAGGAGGGCGTCTAAGTTCCTCAGTGGTGCGAGGCCAATGGCTTTAGAGAACTCGGGGCCCGGGCAAACCCCTTGCCCGAGCAGAAACTTCTTCATTTTGTCCGTTGTAGGGACATGCACTGCTTCCTTGTTGAACCTCTCGATGTATGCGCGGAGAGGCTCGTCTTTTCCTTGGATTATGACCCCAAGGGAGGCCTCGGTCTTGGGGTCACGGCGAGATCCTGTGAAATGCCGTGAGAACATCCTGCCCAGTTGTCTCCACGAGGTAATGGACTCCTCGGGCAGTTGCTTGTACCATGTCATCGTTCCCTTGCGGAGCGTGGTCGGGAACAGTCGGCATTTGATGGCGCCTCGTACGCCGCGGTAGTCTAACAGAGTATCGATGTTCTCGATGTGCTCGTCGGGGTCAGTGGTTCCGTCATACGTGCCAAGTGACGGGGGTTTTTCCAAGCCTTTTGGGAGACGGGTAGCCAAGATCTCCTGGGACAACGGGCCGCGAGGCTCGTCGTCGCTGCTAGAACTGGTGTATGACGGGGACCGAATGGGATGCTCGCGGCGGCGGTTCCTCCGGGGAGAAGGGGAGCGGTTCCTTCGAGGAGAAGGCGATCGGTTCCTTCGAGGGAAAGGTGAGCGATTCCTTCGAGGAGAAGGTGAGCGGACCCGTCCTTTAGACTTGACCGACGGAGATTGCTCGTTCCTTCGAGTCCTCTTGCGGTCGTGAGCGGGCTAGTCACGCGGGGATATTTGGTCGCGCTTCCGGGCTGCGCGAGGATCAGGCTCTTGGAGCAGTCTTCGGTCGATGTCTCTCCGGGGATGCGGGCACCTTGATCGTCTTTGGTTCCTCCGCGTGGGAGGGGATCTTGGACGGTTGGACTCTTCTAACGCCCTGATCCTCTCGTTTTGCTGCAGGATCAGGGTGTTGGTTTTGTTGATCGCCTCCAGGAGGGCTGCCACGGCCGGGTCGGCGTTTGGCGGAACAGGAACGGGCTGGACGTCAAGTGAAGGTTGATTGTTGTTGCGATCAGCAGGGGTAGGGGAAGGAGAAACAGTGGCTCCGTCCCTGAGAAAACGGGTATCTCGGAGGAGGGATGACTAGCCGTCAACGTCGGATTTGTTGACTGGGAGGATGGTGGTTTGGAGAGCATCCATGGTGCGATCTTGGGAGGCCATGATCGTGATGATGTTTGAGAATTGTTTTGATCTTCAGTTTCTGAGGAAAGAAAGATGGGGAGAACAATGATTCTCACAGACGGCGCCACTGATCGTGAAGGCTGGATCAGATCCTGTAGAATTGAGCCGCCAAATGCGTCAAGGATGCTAATCGTATGGAGAGGAAGGGGTGTACCTGCAAGGTACTCTGACGCTCAAGTAAGAAAGGGTCAGAGAAAAAAGGGCAAATACAAAGTATGAATTCTTAGGGTGAATATTGGATACCTGACCCTCTCAAGCGAGAGGGTTTATATAGAGCCCCCAGCGCGTGGCTAACGGTCCTATTTTCAGGGCGAAATAACCGTTTTCCCTAAAGAATATGTCCTATTTTCGGGGCGAAATAACCGTTTTCCCCAAAGAATAGGTAACTACCCAAACTAGCCGTTATGTCGGCCAAAGTGCCCAAAACTAGCCGTTATGTCGGGCATACGCATAGTTCCGGGCACCTGTCCATAGCTGTTCGGGGAGCAATGAAGTCGTGGGTGACGGACAGTAATTCCGGAGAGGAACGTTGCATTCCTTGCCCGGTTAGAGGGGCAGAAAGGTAACTTTTGTCCCTCTGTGAATTGGACTTAGGCAATTTGGACCGCTCTAGAGCAGAAGCGGATTGGATCATGTCTAGCCATTGGTCCAGTCCAGAACAGAAAGGTTTAAATTAATGAGAAAAAATTGGTGCAAAACACATTCCAAAGAGTTACTTAAAAGCAAATTCAAATTACTATACAACCTTGCAAATTATAGAGTGAACTTACAAATTGAGCTGCAAAAGCAACATTTTCCTTACTTTAAAGACAAAATGCCCCAAAATGCATTTTACAAAAAGACTCAACTGAACACCAAACAAGTTCTATAGTTTCATGGTTAGGCTAGACTAATTTTCAAAATGCATTGATTCAACTCTACAATTTATTATTCTAGAAGCTTTGATCCGTCGACTAATAACACTATTAACATATTTACTGCAAAAAGTTTTAAAATTGAATTAATGAATCATACATTCATACTTTATAATGATAATGTTGAGATCCAACTTCGATCGTCACAAGCTCATGCCACATAACTCCCCCAGCAGTTTGGAACTGTGAATCAAAGTTATTCCATGAAGTCAACTAAGAACATGAGATTCACATGGTTGGCTTGCAGAAATTCGATCCCCAGGTTTTCTTCTCAAAGATTCTGTTCAAATTTGTGAACAGGATAACTCTAAGTTAAAACTATCATATCTGCCATAAGACAGTCAAATCTGCTAAAAAGTTGTGAATATGACCTGTGAAACAAAGGGAATAGAAAACAATATCAATATAAGCACAAGAAAGGTATCATTCCCTGGTAAAACAAATCATCGCCTTCCTTAAAAGTGGCAAGAGAAGGTTAGTATGCACAAGATGTCTATTGATGAGTGTTTGTGCCATCAAGTTTCTCCACATGTAAGAACATAAATAATGTAATTTATCTGACATGCATTGTGAACAAACAAAAAAGGACGACAAGAAAAATCTTCCACGGTGAGGAACCAATTAAATGAAGATGTCTAAAGCAGTAAATAACACTTGTTTGAATAACAGCTCCACAGGAGAACTGCCTATATATAGTTTAAAGACAGACACAAACAAGCTTCATTTCGTACCACTGTCAGAGCCGTTGGTATCATGGCAGAATTCATCGAGATATCCGACTCAGTTGGATGAGGAGAGATTATGAAAGAGGCAAGTGGCATGTTCTTCTATCACAATCACACCACCAAAACCACCCGACGTTGAACCGCCATCACCCTTTATAGAGATCACTGCTGCCGAAGGCTCTCCTTGGCAGAAGAAATTTGCAGATTTGAGAAAGGATACCAAGGGAGTATCAACAATCTGTAAGTTGAATACCTTTATTTACCTGATGGGCCGGGCTCAAGTGAAACTTAGATTTAACCCAATTCAATAATAAAGCACAGGTTTGTAAAAAGGGAACTTAGAAGTCCTAATTCAAGGGCTCATATTATTGGACCCAATTCAAGAGGGAGCTGTGGGCGTATCCGACTCAAACCTAGAAACAAGATGCTTGCTGTTACTGCAGTCTCTTGCGCGCACACTGTTCCACCAACGATCTCCAATGGTGAAGTTGCCGTCCTCGAGGCAAAATCTTCTGGTGCACTCTGTCTCTTTGGCAACTCCCTCTGATACGTGTATAATTGTCTTTGTGAATTCCTCTGATGACGTCCTTGGAATATCACAAACCAAAGGAAGTGGACGAGATGTCTGGGGAAAACAACACAAACTTGAAGATGAGAGAACAATTAAATTTGTGATTCTAAATAGAGTGCCCGCAGCTCCCAACAAATTTTCTCTTCAAGAAAATCTAGTACTGTTTTTCCATGAAGTGAATCTTATTAGCTTTTTGCATGCCATTCCCTCACGTACGAACAGATCTTCCCAATTCGGCGAGGAGCGTAAGTCTAAATTGCCAAAGACTCAGCAACAATATAGAACCATGTGATGGATGTAGCGGGAAGAGGATTATTCATTGGAGTGGATCTTAACGATAGAAGTTTGTTGCTTGTATCAGGCTTTGGGGTAGGGGAGGAACTGGAGTATAGTGGAGCTTTTGTCAAAACCATGGTTAATCAACAAAGGTTGCAGAAAATGAAGTTGGCTGTTGGAGGTGTTTGTGGTTTTGCAAAGGGATAGACCATTGAAGTTTAAAACTCTTGGGTTGAAATTGAAGTTTGAATTTGGTTTACATGATATGGATCGCACAGCATCCGCCATTTCAATACTGAGGGACGAATTCTTGCATCCTCTATCCAATGTAGTGCCTGGATCAGAATTTGCTTGATTTTCCATGTGATTGATTGCAATGTGAAATACTAGGAAAATGAAAATACACATTCATGACTGAATATTCATGAATAACAAAAGTCTCTACAAGACTAGAGTAAGTGGCATTGGAGACACGGCACCAAAGTCATGAAGCTAAATTCTCCGTGTATCACCATTACATTCAACTTAACTATGCGCAAGAGAGATGGAAAGAGAGGCCGAGAGAGACTTACCTCTAAATACTTCCTCCAATTTCCAGATGATAAAGGGTTTTTCAAATTGAAGTTAACATCAGCACCTGTTGCCAACATTTGGAAGAATTAACTGTACACATGAAAAATTAAGATTATAAGTCGGAGAGAAATGTCTAGATGTGGGAAACCATATTTAATGTGTTTATTAACATTAACTTCATAAATATCAGAAGGAAGATTCAACATACAAATCTTCAACATAGTTTCAATCTTTCCACATTTTTCTAAAGAATTCAGAACAGATTTAAACCACCAGATGAAATTACAGGAAGTGAGGGGTCCATGTACAGGATGGAATCCAGCCACCCTAATATTGCAGCAGTTAAAAATTATTTTACCAGCTGCATTGTTGGCATCAAGCATTGCAGTATATATAACCACATCTGGACTGCAACCAGATGATTTCATCAATTTCAATGTAAACTCTGCTTTTAAGATTTGACCCTAAAACATTATCACAAATAAAAAACAAAAATGTTCAGGAAAAGAAACTTAAGTCTCACTTGAATGCAGCATCAAAATGAACCCTAACCAAGGCACTTACTTGTTTGCTAAAGGCACATGTTACAGATGAGTAGACCTTTTCGGACATAGGAAGTTTGAGATGCATCATTTCTTCAATATAAGATAAGGCTTCTCCATATTTTGACACCTTACAACAGCCGCTTATCAAGACGGTGTAACTAACAGAGTCGGATTTTATTTTTTCTCTTCCTCGTAGGTTTATACAAGTCTATATCTGTGTCCTCTTACAGTAAATCTGATAGTACATAGTACAAACAGACAACGATATAAGCATATCATTATATTGAGGGAACTAGTTTATATTCATCAAGGAGATATAAGGTTAGTTTGGTTGTTAGAATAGAGGATTTAAGTAGTGGAATGTGCAAGGAAACTGTGGGTTATGCCTCCACCCACAATATAACACTAATGTATTCTAACATAGTACATTTGTCATTCCAAAATAAAAGAGACAACACTGTAAGCAGTTTCTTACACACCAAGAAGCATCCCAAAGAGTTTATTTGGACTTACATAATACAGCAACATACACTCAAACTTTCAAAAAAAAAAAATTAGAGAAATAGCTTACAGGATATTCATAAATCTCAATAATTACACTCTCTATAATTGTTTATTGAATAAGAGTTTAATTCTATTGTTTGTCCAAGCACACTTAAAAAATCTCAATAACTAAAATCTACAAAAAATTGTCAGTAAACAATTAGGATTACATAGTCTTACCATTATCAGCATGTGTTTATTTAACTTCTCTGCCTGACTTTGACTTCTTGGATGTAATATGATCCTGTTTTTCCTAAACTTGTTTGTTTGGACATATCCTTTTACATTTACTTTCCCTTTTCACTTCTCTCTTCCTTGTCCATCCCATTTTTTACTTTCTTTCTCTTCTTTTCTCTCTTCCCTTCTTATCTCCCATTCATGGGTCATCAGACTATCCCAAGTAATATTACCAAAATAGTAAAGTTCAATAATGTATAATGGTGTGTGTCGTTTGTTAGCCTTCAAGTTGTTGAACTCTACTACTCAACTCTAAGGATACAATTTGGGCTTCCCGCAGCATTCCCTCGTCTCTAAGCCCGGATATTAGCTCATAGCACAAGCGGTCATTTAAAATGAAACCAGCATCAAACATTTTCCTATACCAAAAATACGCACCATTGAAATCTTTTAAGTCACAATGTCCCTTAACCAAAATTTTATATGTATCAGTTTTTGGAACCAGACCCTTTGCCTTCATATCATCAAAAAGATACTTTATTTCTGAGACCCTTCTATCTCTAAGGTGTGCTAGAATCAAGCAATTGTAAGTCACCTTGTCAGAATCAACTCCCTGATCAACCATTTGTTGGTGCAAAGACATTGCTTTCAGAACATTTCCATCTTCAGCATAACCATAAATCATTTCATTATATACAGCTCGGTCTGGAATCAAGTCCATTCCTAACATTTCTTGAAACATTTTCTCCATTGTTACAACACCTTCTTTCCTGCATGAATTGATCAAAGGATGAAAAGTCCCAATTGAAGGTTTTATGCCACCCTTCTTCATATTATCGTACAATTCGAGGCATTTCTTAGGGTTTCCTGACATTGCATATCCGGACATTAAGGAATTGTATGTAATCACATCTGGATTATATCCCTTGCTGATCATCTGGAGAAACAGATTCTCAGCTTCTGCTAGCCTTCCGTTCTTCCCGATTCCATGTATCAATGTATTGTATGTCACAAGAGTTGCATCTATTCCATTTTTTATCATTTCGTCAAAAAATCTGAATGCATCTTTCAGTTTACTCAACGAGCAACTAGCTTCAATGAGCATATTATATATTTCTACATTTGGAGAAACACCGCGACCAACCATATCTCCAAGCACAATCTCAGCATCAAGAAGCTTACGATCTTTGCACAGACAGTTTATCAGAGAACCATAGCTTATGACATTAGGCTTTATCCCTTTCTTCTCCATTTCTTCAAGAATCTCAAAACACCTAACAAAATCACACGCCATACCATAACCATTAACCAAAGAATTATAAGTCTCAGCAGTGGGAGAAACACCCTTCTCTATCATTTTCTTAACCCATCTCTCTGCCTGGTCCAACTCCCCAGTTTCACAAAACTTGTTAATCAGGGTATTGAAGGTGACATAACTAGGCCTCAACCCTCGCTTTTCCATTTCTCCAACTGTCAATATAGCTTTATTCAAGTCACCCTCTTGGCAATAAGCATTCACCAGTATGTTATATGATACCTGACTTGGAACAACCCCATTATCTTCTAGCTTTGCCAAAACCTCTTTAGCCTTTTCAACCCTTCCTACCCTGCACAACCCATTCAACAGAACACTATAAGTACGCTCATCAACCTGTGTCCCATTTCCATTTGCACAAACAAAATTATCATCAAACAAAAGACACGAAAACCCCTTAGGCAAAAAACCATTCCCCTCCATCTCCAACAACACCTTCTTTGCGTCTTCCAATCTCCCCAAACCACAAAGACCGCTTAACAAGCAATTGTAAGTAACAATATTTGGCTCAGAATATGGAGCCTTCATCCTAGCTCTCAATCTAAAAGCTTCCTCTATTTCACCCACCTTACAATACCCATCAATAAGCGTATTATAAGTAACCCTATTAGGAACAACACTTCTATCAATCATTTCATCAAACATCTTCCGTGCATCCTTAATTCTCTTCCTTTTACACAACCCACCCAATATCAAATTATACACATAAACAAAAGGACGAATCCCATCTCTCTCCATTGAATTAAACAACTCAAACCCCTTATTCAAATCCTTCATCATAACAGCAGAATAAACCGCTTTTTTATACGAAAAAGCATCTGGCCGAATACCCGATTCAACAACGTCATTAAAAAGAGTGAGAGCTTTTTCAAACTGTCGTGAATGAACAAGGGTTTGGAGAAGACAGTTAATAAAACAAATGGGAAGCACAAAGCCATCATTTTTCATGGAATAGAACAATTCCATGACTCGGTTGATAGTATTGGGATTAGAACAAAAGGGTAAGAGGGTTTCTAGAAAGATGGGTTTGGATACGAGGGAGTGAATTTGCGAAGGGAATGAGTAAGGGGCATCGGAGAGAAGAAGCGATTTGAAGATGGTTTGGGCGGGTTTTGTGCGGCCTTGATCTGCTAATGACTGAAGGTGTTGAAAGGTTTGAAGCCATTGTTGTTGATTTTGGGGAAATGCGAGTGATTGGGAACAGAATGAGGAAATGGAAATTTTGAGGTGGGAATTAGGGAGAAGATGAAGAACGGAGCGTCTTCTTAAAAACATCGTTTTTACAGATTGTTGATATTGAAAGAAGCTTGACGGCGGCGATCTCTATTTAACGGTTGTGGCGGTTTGGCGTTAGGTGGTGGCGATGGTGTTGTTGTGACAGAAGAACGCGACGGTGAAATGAACAATTGAAGTGCTAGTTTTGTGGGAATAACAATTAAGATTTTTTTTACTCAATGACAATCAAGTATTTAAATAATAAATAAAGTATTATGTCTAATGGATTAAATTTAAAAATGGCTAAGTAAGATTGTACTCTTTATAAATATCACAAATTTCACTTTTAGTTTTCCTAAAACTTTCCTTTGAATAAGGATTTTTTTAAAAAATTTCATTCCTTTGTCGTCTATTTACTTTAACGGAAGCTCACGTAGCACGACATTTTAGTACGTCACATTACTTAAAGTCAATACTACTAAATAGAGTATGGGAGTTTAAAACCCCTTTTAAATAACTAAAAAACAATTAAAAAAATTAAAAAAAGAAGTTAATGTGATAATGAATCTGCTTATAAATGGAAAGGTGAAATTCTTCCATATCAATATTGTTAGAGGTAATGGAGAAGTTCTTTGCATTTTCACCATGTATTTAGACTTTAGAATTCTCTAAACGTGAATGAAAAGGTTCTTTGCATTCTCACAATGTTTTGGTTTACACGTGAACATGAACGGTTAGACGAAATGTCTCAAAGTAATGAAGTTTTGTGAGGTACCATGATAGCATGGTATAGCCCTTTAAAATGCCTCGAAGGAATGAAGATAGGTTTGTTCATGATTTTATTATGATAGTCAACAAATGGTTGTATATGCATTGTTGCTCCAGCCAAGTAAGCTTGCAAGAGAGTCAACATATATTGGCATTGTTTGGGAGAGAAACAAACATTTGGTTTTAGTGTCTAGCTGGAACTGACATCCAGTATCTGATTAACCGTGAAAATGTCATGACATATATAGAAATGATTTGGTACTTTATGAGACAAGACATAGACATTCTCTCCCTGAATTAATAACATCACTTTTTTATATATACTTTTGGGATTACGCAAGAATGATTTGAAACCATTCAATTTTGAAGGATTTGTGTGGTTTATGTCTTGCCTGGTATACTTTGCATGGTTTGTAGAATGAAGAGTTTCTTGAACATTATGTTCATGATTTTATACAACCATGTTTCATGAAATAGTTCAACCAATATTTCTTTCCTATCATATTTATGTTCCTGAAAACAAATAATTATTTCTTATCATATTTTAGACAACCATGTGTTGAGTGGAAGTACAAATGAAGAAGAAATAATAGAGAAATGCAAAATAGGGTTAGAAAATTCATTCTATTAAACAACCTCTTTTATGATAGTAGAACATTGACACAAAATGGCGATTACTTGCAACAATAAAACAAAAGAATGCCAAAATCATTGTTCTATGAGCAAATAAAACACATTTTTTTCATTAAATGTTGAAAAGATAAAATTTTATTTAATAAAGGACACTAATGATAGTTACTTCTTCTGCAGCTTGTTTAGTTTCACTGTCCATGAATTCAAAAAAAAATTACATTGCTTTACTTGCATTCCAGCTAAACACAAATAGATATCTCAGGTGTAGTAATTGTCGTGTATAATAAGTTTTCTATATATGTTTGATTCAATGGCATAAGAAAATAAATCTTTTGGTAGAAAATCGTTTCAAAACCTTCATCAAAGTTCAGGTTTTTGCACCATAGCAAATGAAAACTTCAACTTTACATAACACCAACTAAGTATCATAATCATATATACATTTTGAAAGAAAACAAAGCATACATATAATTAGTAACTACCAAGTACAAAGACAAAACATAGACGGTTGAGAATTGAAATTATAGAGGCGTTACTTTTACAGTTTTACATAAAATCCAACCACACTTCTAAAAAAATAAAATAACAAGATCATTAATGAACTAAATACATGACTTCAATCTATATTGATTGTAAACGACTTTTTCTTTTAGGTCATAACGAAATGCTTGTTAAGTTGTCTTTTCTCCATATATAACATAAATCTAAAATGAATGAAGAATCGGTAGAAATAATATGAACAGGAATATCCAACATAATGAAAGGGATAAAGCATTTTTTATCAAAATAAAATTTATGTATAATCATTGTCCATTGATTTTGCAAGTATGATGAAAAATGTTTTCAAGATGTATTTTTTGGATTAATTAAGGAGGTTTAAAACCTTTTGCAATTTCATGCATTTTTCTGCATTCAACTAAGATGTTGACTTTAAATGACGTGGCGTGTCTCGTTAGCTTCCGTTAGAGCAAATAGACGACAGTAACCAAAATTGGCGACGAAAATTTTTATGAAGACCATTGTTTGAAAAAAAAAATAGAGGGACTAAAAATGAAATTCGAGATATTTATAGGACCACAAACTTATTTAATCTATTAAAAACATACATATTATAAAAAAACAGAATTTTATTTTTATTTTATATTTTAACATTATTTGATTATAATTTAGTGTATATTTAAATTTAATTCAATCAAATTAATATTTTTCTTGAATACATTTTTTACTACAATTAATATATTCTTTCATGGCTAAATGTTTAAAAATGTATGAAGAACCACAATAGAAAATTATTCTTTTTAATTGAAAAGAAAATAAAGAAATAGATGATAAATAATCAAGCAAACAAATATAATCTTAATTCAATAATATTTAATAATTATATATTATTTTATTTGTATACTTTATCTTAATTTTATGAACAATCATTATTTTCTTAAAATTTAGTAAAATATAGTACTTAAAATATATAAAATAATTCATAAATTTTATTTTACTTTCTGTTCAAAAATAAAAAAATTTCAGTTGATTAAATTATAAATTATTATTATTATTACAAAATACTTTTTTATATCCAATATTTTCACTATTTTTGTATATAAAAAAAAATCTGATTGATATGGAATTTATTTTGTAATGCCCTAATCTTCTAAACACTTATTATCATGTGATTAGTGATGGATTAAGTTAGTTAATGAAAATAATTAAGATTAGGGAAACTTAGTGGCATCATTAGAAAATTTGAGTTTTTAAGTCCAAGGGTAAACATGTCACTTCTCTAAGTCATTATATAAGGCCAAATGTGAGTCATTTCTATCATTTTCATCTTGAGTTCCTCACTCTTGCAATCAAATTTTGAGAGGAGATTTGGAGCAGAGAGAAAAGGGATAAGCGAAATTGAGAGGGACAAAGAAGAAAGTCTTCATCAAACTTCATCAACCAAGTGCATATGTTGCATTTCTTGTTTTCTTGGAGAGGAAGACTCGAGGCAAGGGTTTGATCATCATTTCAGCTCTTTCATCACCTCCAAGCTAGAATTTCATCAAGCATAAATGTGGAGTTTCATTAGGTTTTTATCTTGGGTAGAACCAGAATTAGGGTAATGCATGAGAGAGAGAGAGAGAGAGTTAGATGGCTTGATCAATGTATCTTATGCTTGATAACTTTCCATATGTGTTGCTTGATCATGTTTGTTTTTCTTTATGAAACTTACATTAGGTGTGTTTTGGTTGTCTCAATTATGTGGTTGATGCACTCTAACCTTTGATTAAGATTGAGACTATTATAACATGAAAACTTTATTTGATGAGCATGATTGATCCATGATAATGCATTTACCTTATTGTGATGCACGTAATTGATTCATTGATGGTAAATTCCATTGAATTGTGCCTTGTAATGTGCAATTGATTGTATTTTCGTGTACCAATATGTTGGATTGCATTGGACTAGTTTTTGACACATTATAGGAGGAAATACACAAAGAGAGCAAACCCCTTTTTCTGGGCTCTGCTACGGCCCGTAACAGCTACTACGAGGGGTCATATCAGCTCTCTAGAAAATGTATGGGGGTGCGGCTCCCTTCTGCTACAGGAACATGTAGCAGTCCTCTGACTTTTCCATTTTCTTGTATTCTCTTGGATTTCCAGTTGGTCCATATGTAATACATTTCCCTTGTTGGATTATGAATGATAGAGTGGGGCTAAATCATTTGATAGCACTCAATACATCACTTCGTAAACGTGTGAGCAAGAATAAATGTGGTGTGTGTAATTGAAAAGTATGGTTTGAGATTAAGGATCTTCCAATTTAAAGAATCTAATGAGCGAAACCCTTATGGCACAATTAATGTTGTGGCCTTTTATTGTAAATGAGTATTGATCGTGAAGGTTGATCAGATCTTGTGATGGGCCACGAAGAACGTCTGTGATGCTGGGTGTGAGAAGAGGAGGGGGTGTACCTGCAAGGCACTCCGACGCTCAAGTAAGAAAGGGTCAGAGAAAAAGGGGCAAGTACAAAGTATGAGTTCTTAGGATGATTATTCGATACCTGACCCTCTCAAGTGAGAAGGTTTATATAATTCCCCCATCGCGTGGCCAACGGTCCCTATTTTCGGGGCGTAATAACCGTTTCCCGGAGAATAGGTAATTGCCAAAAACTAGCTGTTATGACAGGCAGGAGTGCCCGAAACTAGTCGTTTCCTCGGGCAATGGCGTAGTTCCAGGCACAGGCGTCGTGGCAGTTCCTGGATGACTGAGTCGTGTGTAACGGGCAGAAATGCCAGGGAGGAGCGAATGATCCTGAGATTCATCCGTCCATATGTGCCCGACGGAGGGGCAGAAAAGTAAATGTTGCCCTCCCTTGGTTGGACTTGGGCAATTGGGTCGTTCTAGGAGTAGAAGTGGATTGGGTCATGCCTAGTCATTGGTCCAGTCTGGAACAGGAGTCCCCCAAGTCGTTGCTCCCGAGCATGAGAGTGATGACTTAAGGATAGTCCGTAGTGTAACACCCCACATTCCCTTCGCGAATAAATAATACAAATATAAATCAGAGTAATTAAAAATTTATTTTTCCGACAGGAAACAGGGATGTCACACTTAAAGAAAGAAAACACAATCCCTGCTCATAAATTTTGATACATAACACAAAATAGAATACCCTCACAGGGAAACTTTCTCCATATAAAAAGGAAATCTCAATTATGGAATAAAGCGGAAAGATCCATAACTGACTTGTTTTACAAATAAATGGTTTTATAACGTCAAAATATACATACAAAAGTAATACAAAATATATTCAACAATTGTATACAAATAACTAAAGCGTTCCCCGACTCCCGTGCTACGTATCAGAGCAGACACCAAGACCGACAAAACAATGGATAACTAATCTTCACAAAAGCCTCCAAGACACTAATCTGCAATGCCTCATAGAGTATTATAAAACAGCAGAAGGATGAGAAATAATAACTAAAATCCAGATTGCATAATAATATGCAAATACATAACAATTCACACACATAGCTATTCTCACCACAAACACCACTTACTAATACACATAACATACCACGTATACGTAACATATATCTATTAATCCAACAATATAACATATATCGAGTATCCAATATACTCACATATTTGCACATAAGGCATACCAAGTTATAGCATTTAGAAACACATCACATAGCATATGTCTACGCATAAAACATATTATCCACAACTCATGCATTTATCACATACGCACATCAAATTACCAATGCTATCACAATCTCAACACATAACAAATCAATGCACAATTTCCACACATAATCAATCAAATCATGATTTTCCACATATAATGCACCCATTCACAATTCTCACACATAATCAATCAAATCATGATTCTCCACACATAATGCATCCATGATTTATGCAAATGCACAGAGACCGACACAACGACTCTATGCAAATGCCATGCGGTACCGACTTCCAATATTTCTCATCACTAGTTCACTCAGGAACTCTGCTGGAATCATCGCTCGTTACTGAGGATCACTCAAGTAACACCCCGTCGGGCAAACGATGTTCCCCGTCGCTTTAGGTCCTCTTGGTATAAGGCGCACGACGTTTATGGACTGCTTTAGGTCCTCTTATTTTTAAGGCGCACGATCCAATCAGATCGCTTTAGGTCCTCTTATTTTTAAGGCGCACAATCCGATCGCTCACACCCCACATGGGCACACGATCGTCTATAACCATCGCTTTAGGTCCTCTTATTTTTAAGGCGATTCATACCTCTTATTTTTAAGGCGCACGATGTTATAGCAGATTCCCTCTGGAATCAATCCGTCACTCAGGGCGTCACAATAATGCATATCATGATGCTTGGCATACAATGACTCATGACATTCAAATGCACACTTATACACATCCATAATCATGCATATATTTCAACTCATCAATTCCATACATTCACAATTCAACAATATGAATTTTCTCATCATCATTATTCGTGCATTGAAAACAATTCAAACAATGCATTTCAAACCATAATGGCCACCACACAACATACATTGAATTTCACATAAACAATGCATTTCATCACAAACCACAAACCACAACAATCATACAATCACAATTACTTCCACAAGGGATTCACACCACAAAGGCTACCCACAGCACATCATAACAACATACATTGATATTCAGTCAACAATGTATTTTACCACACAACAACATCATTAATCACGCATCGAGGTCTAATCCAAAACAATGCACATATTTGCCATAAAGCCACAAACCATCATCACAACATTACATCATGTATATTCACATCATATAGCGACACACAAGCTACACGTTACATAACAATAGCACAACACATAGTAAAACACCAACCGCACGCATTTAACGCGATAAAAACCCGACAACCCGACTATTTTTCAAAAACACAAATTAATTAAATCATATTTTACCCTCAAACCCATTTTTAATAGAAAGAATATTTTATAAGCTTTCCAACGCTTCAAACGGGGGTCAAAACGGACTTACGGTTCAAAAGTTACGATCGAAACAATTTTGAAAGAAAAACCTACAGCAGGGCTGACACGGCCGCCCGTGTTGAGTGACACGGCCGTGTCACCCAAAAATTCCAAATGGCCGCAGATTGACATGTCTGACACGGCCGCCCGTGTTGTGTGACACGACCCATGTCAGAACCCAGAAAAATGCATTTTTTTACCGTCGGAAGCCTTCCGGACCTCCGATTTCGATTCCGTAAAAAGTCCCGGTCTCAGAATTCAACGTACTACAATATTCTCACCATTAAAAGACCATCCAACACATTTTCCATTTTTGAAATATTTTGAAACATAATTTTATCAATTTAACCCAATTCCAAACTCGATCAAAACCACTCGAAAACACACCAACAACCATTCACCGATTAAATATCAACCTTTACCAATATTACCAGACATATCCAAACACTTTTACTCGATCACAACATCAATTTGCACAAAAACATCGATATATATCAAAAACTCAAAAGTTACAAATTCAACTCGATTCAATCAAACGATCACGCTAAATCACGACCCAACATCCCTCGACTCTACTACGCGATTTATTCCGACTTTCGTCCGTGAAAACATCGATTTCTATTCATTTTTCTCATTTCAACCTAGAATGAAAACTAGAAGGAAATCACCAAAACAATCCAAGAAAACATACACATATACATATACAAGCAAGATATAATCGAAACTTCTCACCCTTACCCGATTATTCACGCTTGAAACGGATGAATCTTCACTTTTTCCTCTTTCTCCTCTTCTCTCTTTCTTTCTTCTCCTTTCTCTTCTCTTCTCTTTCTTTTCTTTTTCTTTCCTCTCTTTTTCTCTCCACTTTCTATTTATAAAATATCTACTACCCAAATGACCAAAATACCCCTCAGCTCAAATATCTCCCAAACGCTCTCAAAATGCGATAAAACATAAACATACCGATGAAATATATTTCGGGAAATAAAAGTTGAAAAGAAATTATAATTTAATACAATTATTTTATCTATCAGAGAAATTAACCAATTAACTCAATTAGCAGGTAAAATACAATAAATTCACACATTTCACAAAATTCACATAAATGAAATAAATAAATACAATTAAACAAATTGGGGCGCTACAACTCTCCCCCACTTAGACATTTTCGTCCTCGAAAATATAACCGATACTCACAACAACGGATACGACTCTCGCATCCGACCAACAAACCAACAGGCCTAAAAAAAGCACACCACGAATAACACAACTGACAACCCACCTTGCTAACAGCTACTACCACAACGACACGACAACGACGACAACTACAACGACAAGATGCAAAGCCTATACAATGCACTTGACGACTAACTCACAACTCAAGGAAAACCACGATACCAACACACAGGTTCACTCTTGAACCGAAACACAACAAGATCGTTACCCTCACCCTAGGTAACACTCCCCTAACTCCCCACACAGGAATTAGCTACTCGCACTCGAACCAACACGATAGGAACGAGGCAACAACACAAACAAGAACACAAGTTCCACGACACCACATCGTCTCTACAACACCAACAAAACCAGAATACCAACATCCTTGTCACACAACCTTATTACAACAATGCTACGATTCACCAATCGAACATATGACCAAAACATCCATCTACATAGTAGCCCATGGATAATATCTAAACCTTTCACCTAACACTTCCATTCTGAAACGTCCAATGGTCTCATCATTCCTACATGTTCACAATGTTCAACCTAAGAACTCTTACCAGTCACACACGCATATACAAAATGTGCCACATCACGCTTCCACTGCGCACTCTGATTACTCATAACCATCAAAACTACCAATTCCACGTCCAAACTCTAACTCTTTCTCATATTCGCCAAAACTCATTATTCACTTTAATATACCCCACCTCGCACTCTACTGTGTTAGCTTACACACCAGACACAAGTCTCTGAACTGCTCGAATGATTTTAATTCTCTATCCATCAAAACAACCATGCGAAGACTATCGACTTAACTCTTCAGGCACAACCTCCGCTTTTCCCGAAGCGTAATCCACGCCAAATTCAAAACTCGTCACGAATTCTAACCATCCTCACTGTCTCATACTATATTCCTTCCGACCAAACAGGTACTCAATATTCTTGTGATTACTAAACACTTCAAACTTAGAACCATAAAGATAATACCTCCAAATTTTCCAACACAATACAACCGCAACCAATCCCAAATCTTGAATAGTATATATCCTTTTCTGAATCCTCAATTGTCGTAAAGCACAAGCTACGACTTTACCCTCTTGCATTAACACACTGACTAACCTCATCAAAGACACATCACAATACCTCATCAACGGTTGATTAGGATCACACCGAATCAAAACTGAAGCCGTATACAATTTCTACTTTAACCCTCTCAACTTCCTCCACAATGAACATCCAAAGCAAACAACTTACCCTTTGCAAGTCAACCGAAGTAACAAAAATGATAACTTGGAAAAACCTCCCATAACCTCCGGTAATAACCAACTAAGGTCCAAAAAGTTTCTATTCTCCGTAATCAACTTCGGAGCCTCTCCTTGTGGAACTAGATCGACTTCCGAGGGATCCATAACAATACCATTACCTGAAATAACATATCCAAGAAAACTAACCTTGTTCAACCAAAATTCTCACTTGAGTAACTTAGCATACCACTTTGTCTCTTTTCAACACTTGTAATTCGATTCTCAAGCACTCCACTTGTTCTCCCTCTGAGTCCATAACAGATCCAAATATTCTCAATTAAAACCACTACGACCTTATCCAAATAAATATGAAAGATACGCTTCATATAATCCACAAACATTCTAGACGCATTACTAACACCGAACAACATCACTGTACATTGTAATGTCCACCCAAACCATTCCAATTATCTATTCTTGATAGTGGACACTTATTCTCAATCGTTACCTTATTCAACTGTCCGTAATCCATACCTAATTTCTTCTCTTGACCGTCCAATTCCACAAATTCCAACATGTATCAACAATCACCTAAAAAGAACTCTCAATCGCAATATTACCTCCTCACACAAGGGTTTCCTCAAAATTCCCATTAATGCTCTAAAACTCCAAGGACTCCAAACCTCACTAGAACTCTAAGTTTTGCTTTCCAGAGTCTCAATACCATTATACCCATCATGCTTGTTATTCCGTTCAATCATCCATCCTGTTTGTTACTAACAATACTTGAGCTCTCTAAGGCGACACACCTGGTCTCACAAATCCCTTTTTCCAGTAAATCTTCCAACCGCTCTTTCCATCTGAGTTTCACTTCCTAAAAGTTCTTCTACTTACTTAGCAGATCCAAACCTCAAATCATCACCTTCGTCCAATTTAAGTTCACTCTCCACTCTCTGAGAAGCAGCCTTTAATAATACCCAATCATTCACCCTCAGAGACATTCCAACTGGACCAACATACAAAAACCTCGAATCCGCCTCACCTTCAGATATTATAATCTTCATCGACTCAACAAAATAATCCGTAACCATTTCCTTAATTCTAAACAATTCATTGCACATACTATCAACACCGGAAAGACACGTCTATTCCATCCAACATAATTCTGTCTACTATCAACAAGAGATTAAGGGTGATCAGTTCCTCAATTTGTCAATAGACAGCCGACAATCATGATGGGGCATAAACCGTCTTTGCCAAACTATAATAGCATTTCTTGCATCTTGTGCACAAAACTACCTAAGGCATAAATCCTTAGTTGACATAAAACTTACCTCCGCATTCCTTCTGGAATCGGGAACAACATTGTCCAAACAACACTTACAATCTTCCAATTCACAACACACTGAGCCAGCGCTCCACACCTGAAGCAACATGGAGAAGTACCAGCTTCGTCCCCACTTATCTCATTCTCAATCCTGAAGACAAAAGGTTAGGAAACCAGAAAGTATTGATAGTGTTTCACACACATATCACGTACTAAGAACCAAATAACACCGACAGTATTCAACTGTCACACCAACTGACTCAACAACTTGGCCGGCCGGACGGACCTGCTCTGATACCACTAATGTAACACCCCACATTCCCTTCGCGAATAAATAATACAAATATAAATCAGAGTAATTAAAAATTTATTTTTCCGACAGGAAACAGGGATGTCACACTTAAAGAAATAAAACACAATTCGTGCTCATAAATTTTGATACATAGCACAAAATAGAATACCCTCACAGGGAAACTTTCTCTATATAAAAAGGAAATCTCAATTATGGAATAAAGCAGAAAGATCCATAACTGACTTGTTTTACAAATAAATGGTTTTATAACGTCAAAATATACATACAAAAGTAATACAAAATATATTCAACAATTGTATACAAATAACTAAAGCGTTCCCCGACTCCCGTGCTACGTATCAGAGCAGACACCAAGACCGACAAAAGAATGGAGAACTAATCTTCACAAAAGCCTCCAAGACACTAATCTGCAATGCCTCATAGAGCATTATAAAACAGCAGAAGGGTGAGAAATAACAACTAAAATCCAGATTGCATAATAATATACAAATACATAACAATTCACACACATAGCTATTCTCACCACAAACACCACTTACTAATACACATAACATACCACGTATACGTAACATATATCTATTAATCCAACAATATAACATATATCGAGTATCCAATATACTCACATATTTGCACATAAGGCATACCAAGTCATAGCATTTAGAAACACATCACATAGCATATGTCTACGCATAAAACATATTATCCACAACCCGTGCATTTATCACATACGCACATCAAATTACCAATGCTATCACAACCTCAACACATAACAAATCAATGCAAAATTTCCTCACATAATCAATCAAATCATGATTTTCCACACATAATGCATCCATTCACAATTCTCACACATAATCAATCAAATGATTCTCCACACATAATGCATCCATGATTTATGAAAATGCACAGAGACCGACACAACGACTCTATGCAAATGCCATGTGGTACCGACTTCCAATATTTCTCATCACTAGTTCACTCAGGAACTCTGCTGGAATCATCGCTCGTTACTGAGGATCACTCAAGTAACACCCCGTCGGGCAAACGATGTTCCCCATCGCTTTAGGTCCTCTTGGTATAAGGCGCACGGCGTTTATGGACTGCTTTAGGTCCTCTTATTTTTAAGGCGCACGATCCAATCAGATCGCTTTAGGTCCTCTTATTTTTAAGGCGCACAATCTGATCGCTCACACCCCACACGGGCACACGATCGTCTATAACCATCGCTTTAGGTCCTCTTATTTTTAAGGCGATTCATACCTCTTATTTTTAAGGCGCACGATGTTATAGCAGATTCCCTCTGGAATCAATCCGTCACTCAGGACGTCACAACAATGCATATCATGATGCTTGGCATACAATGACTCATGACATTCAAATGCACACTTATACACATCCATAATCATGCATATATTTCAACTCATCAATTCCATACATTCACAATTCAACAATATGAATTTTCTCATCATCATTATTCATGCATTGAAAACAATTTAAACAATGCATTTCAAACCATAATGGCCACCACACAACATACATTGAATTTCACATAAACAATGCATTTCATCACAAACCACAAACCACAACAATCATACAATCACAATTACTTCCACAAGGGATTCACACCACAAAGGCTACCCACAGCACATCATAACAACATACATTGATATTCAGTCAACAATGTATTTTACCACACAACAACATCATTAATCACGCATCGAGGTCTAATCCAAAACAATGCACATATTTGCCATAAAGCCACAACCCATCATCACAACATTACATCATGTATATTCACATCATATAGCGACACACAAGCTACACGTTACATAACAATAGCACAACACATAGTAAAACACCAACCGCACACATTTAACGCGATAAAAACCCGACAACCTGACTATTTTTCAAAAAAACGAATTAATTAAATCATCTTTTACCCTCCAACCCATTTTTAATAGAAAGAATATTTTATAAGCTTTCCAACGCTTCGAATGGAGGTCAAAACGGACTTACGGTTCAAAAGTTACGATCGAAACAATTTTGAAAGAAAAACCTACAACAGGGCTGACACGGCCGCCCGTGTTGCGTGACACGGCCGTGTCACCCAAAAATTCCAAATGGCCGCAGATTGACATGTCTGACACGGCCGCCCGTGTTGTGTGACACGGCCCGTGTCAGAACCCAGAAAAATGCATTTTTTTTACCGTCGGAAGCCTTCCGGACCTCCGATTTCAATTCAGTAAAAAGTCTCGGTCTCAGAATTCAACGTACTACAATATTCTCACCATTAAAATACAATCCAACACATTTTCCATTTTTGAAATATTTTGAAACATAATTTTATCAATTTAACCCGATTCCAAACTCGATCAAAACCACTCGAAAACACACCAACAACCATTCACCGATTAAATATCAACCTATACCAATATTACCAGACATATCCAAACACTTTTACTCGATCACAACATCAATTTGTACAAAAACATCGATATATATCAAAAACTCAAAAGTTACAAATTCAACTCGATTCAATCAAACGATCACGCTAAATCACGACCCAACATCCCTCGACTCTACTACGCGATTTATTCCGACTTTCGTCCGTGAAAACATCGATTTCTATTCATTTTTCTCATTTCAACCTAGAATGAAAACTAGAAGGAAATCACCAAAACAATCCAAGAAAACATACACATATACATATACAAGCAAGATATAATCGAAACTTCTCACCCTTACCCGATTATTCGCGCTTAAAACGGATGAATCTTCACTTTTTCCTCTTTCTCCTCTTCTCTCTTTCTTTCTTCTCCTTTCTCTTCTCTTCTCTTTATTTTCTTTTTCTTTCCTCTCTTTTTCTCTCCACTTTCTATTTATAAAATATCTACTACCCAAATGACCAAAATACCCCTCAGCTCAAATATCTCCCAAACGCTCTCAAAATGCGATAAAACATAAACATACCGATGAAATATATTTCGGGAAATAAAAGTTGAAAAGAAATTATAATTTAATACAATTATTTTATCTATCAGAGAAATTAACCAATTAACTCAATTAGCAGGTAAAATACAATAAATTCACACATTTCACAAAATTCACATAAATGAAATAAATAAATACAATTAAACAAATTGGGCGTTACACGTAGCCCCGGGGAATTGTGAAGGAATAGTCGTTTGGTGACGAAGGGGAGTCGTCCCGTGGTGCCCGAGAGATTCAGTGCCCATAAGATACGTACCGTTGTTCGATCAGCTCGGCGTGCGGGGAGGCCAACGGTTAAAGGGAACTGAAACGATGGGATGCCATGTGTGCTTCGAGGCGTGTGCTGCATTAAATAGGCAATGATGGCTAGGCTAGGGTCATAATGACTCTACCTCCGCGTGTTCTGCACTTGCTCTTAGGCTGTATAAAAGGAGAGGGGATATGTTCATTTGCATTTTCGCTTCTCTCTCCTTCGTCTTTCTCAGATAACCTTGCCCGTCGCCGCAGTCAACCGCCGTAAGTAGCTACGAGCAACTTCTTCGGACTTCCACACTCTCTTCGACCACGTAAGTCTCCTGATTTCTTCTTTTCTTCTAGCATTTTCTCCTTTGTTCAGTTAGAATGCATGTGGTTAGGTTGACTTAGGTGAGATTACGGTGTTTCTCTGGCGTCTGTTGGTGGTAGACGGTGGCGAGGCCATCTTCTACTGCTGACGCAGTCGCCGAAACCCCTTAGAAACCCTAGAGTTATGCCGTTTTTTGGTGTTATTGTGATGATGACGCCGGTTAATCAAGTGAAGTTACTAAGTTTTCTGAAGCTCTGATGAATTTTCTGACGAGAATATGAAGTTTTTGGTGGAGCTTCAAACGGAAACTGGGTAGTAGGCTGAGGAGATTCCCCAAATGCGCGGGAGGGGTTGCCCTCGGGCATCTCCTCGCGGGAGACTATAGTGTTATTTTATTTTAGGGCTTAGGTTGGGGACACCGTCCTCGACTCGTTACGCGCCCTTTCACTTGACTAGCGGTGGAAGGGTGGATTTGATTTTGCAGTCGAATTCACTTTTGTCCTCTGCTTTTCAGGTGATGGAGATGGCGCGCGAGCCTGAAAGAGAGATTCTCGTAGATTCGTCCGAGGAGAGCTCCTCGGAAAGTAGTGATTCAGAAGCTTCGACTACTCCCAGCGAAGTTGGGGAGTATATTGTTTCCGCGAAGGAGTGGACGATCGTCGAGCCAGCCGAGCACGCATCCACCTTCGCGTCCTATACCGGGGATGTTTTCACGGACATAGGGCAAGAGGGGGAGTGGAAGGTGCATTTTTCCACTCAGGACGACCGTATCTGCACAGATTACGGGGAAAGGTTCTCGATGTACGAGTACGCTTTCAAGGAACTAGGGTTGAGGCTGCCCTTCACTGATTTTCAACGGTCCATCTTTGTTCACCTGGATCTGGCTCCGTCACAATTGCACCCTAACTCGTTGGCGTTCATCTGCATCTTCGAGCTGACCTGTGAGTTCCTGAAGATAGGAACCACTTTGCCTTTGTTCTTCACCATCTTCCACCTTCAGAGGCAGGTTACGGGGAGAAGATATGGTTGGGTGTCGATGAAGCAACCTAGGAAGCTGTTTAAGCCCTTCTCGAAGTCTATCCGGACATTCAAAGAGAGGTTCTACGTGATCGAGCCTGTGTCAACGGCGGCCCAAGATATCGCGTATGCCTGGGCAGTGTCGACCGACGAGGATGGCTGAGATATGTATGATGAGAATGGGAAACTGCTGGCGGTCAGGGTGTTTAAGTTCCATTTTTGCTAGAGTGAGAGCCACTTCACTCGAGGACTTGGCCATTATATTGCTCATCCGAACATGTTGGACGAGCAAGACTTGGTCAGCTATGAGATGTTGGTGAACTATGTCAACTCCTTTAGGCTCGCTGATTTCTGGACGAAGAAGGGCGATCTGATCTTCGAGGAAGATGGTAGTCAACGGGTGAAGTACCATTATATCAATACGAAGGCGTATTTGGAGCGTAAGACTCCTGCAGATGCTTTTAAACTGCTCGGTAGTTTTAGCTTTTTGACTTGTCCGACTTGTATTTTCTTCGACATCTAATATGTTGTGTTTTTGCAGGTGAGATGCCTTCTGCCCACGAGAGAATGGTGAAGAATGCCATGGCGAGGGGCAAGCCTGAGACGGCCGCCTCGAAGTCTCAATTTCCACAGCGTGCTCCTTCTCCTCATCCTGTTGGGGGAGTTCCTCGCCCATTCTTGCCCAGGGATCCCCGCTACCTTTGGCCTCGAGGTTCAAGCGGACCAGAGCCGGTGAGACGGTGGACCTCATCCGGGCGCCTGAGAAGGGCAAGTTAGAGCTTTCCCCTTGCATCCTCGACATGAAATTTTTTTAAGGAACATCCCTAGTGGTGCCTCGGGCAGAATCCCTTCAGCTAGAGGGTATAGATCGCCCGAGCAAGAGGGCACTGCTGGCGCAGGATGCCTCTGCGCTTGTCAAGGTCCTGGAGACGGCGGCGATATATGCCGAGGGAGATTCCTCTGACTCTGATCTTAAGAAGGCCCAGACGACCATAGCGTCCTTGGAAGAAACCGCGAGGAAGGCTAAGGAGGAGGCAAAGGCTGTCAATGATGCAAGGAAGAAGTCAGACGAGGAGGCTGTCAGGCTGAGGGGGGAGAACGCTACTCTGCCTGCGGAGAAGAAGGCTGCCGAGGAGCTGGTCGAACAAGTGAGGGTTGCGGCTGCCCCGACTGAAGATGAGCCTGAGGATGTGAAGGCGTTGAAGGCGAGAGCCGAGCTTGTTGCTCGTCTTTTACGGGCAGATTGCCATTGGGGAAGAGTCGTTCAAAAACACCGTGGCCCAACTCCGGTTGGTGAACCCAGAGGTTCAGATCTCCACGAAGGGTACCAACTTCTTAGGCCATGTAAAGGACGACAAAATATTTAATCCGAACTTCTTCGACATTGGCGACGAGCACGCTCAGCTTCTGAAGGAGGAGAACCAGGGGCCCGAGTCTAACCCCGATCAGCCTGAGCAGATGCAGGAATGAAATCAGTTTTCTTTTTGTTGTAATGTATCCGGCCTGCGTGCCGTGTGTTGATGTAATTTTATTTTGTTTGGGGTGTGGTCCCCTTGTTTTGTAACATGCTCATTTGTGGTCCTTGCGGCCACTTAAGTTAAATGTATTTTTCGGCCATTGTGGTCGGTTTTGTATGTTGTATAGTTGCGAATGACTCTCTTTGATTATTTTTGCTAAGTGTTGTACTTTTGCTCGATGTACTTGTGTTCCCGCAAAAGGGACCACTTTGCATGGTATTAGGTTTCAGGGAATTGCTCGACGTAGATGTGTTCGGCAGTGAGGGGGAATGGTCGAACGGTCTGGGAATTTCTGGGCGAGAAAGTGGAGCTCAGGTCGGGTTTGAGGCCTGAGTTCGTGGCGTGAACCTCCCATCGCGAGCTTGGTGTTCTGCCTATCGTGGTACTTTGACGACGGCGGTGCTTGGTTGAGGGATTGCTATTGGGCAGGGACCCGACTCATTCTTGAGCGGGGTCCTGCCTTTGCTGGCATGCAACGCTTGTACCTAGGCGTGCATTGTGGTCAGGATGTGTTGTTCGTCGTTTTGACGAAGCGAACCGACAGTTAGGGCCTTAGTTGTAGTATTGCTTTAGCTTTTCGGTGTTCTATGGTCGAGCAAGTTCTTCCCCGTTGAGATATTCTAGGTAGTAGGCCCCATTCTCCGTTTTTGCCAGGACGCGATAGGGTCCCTCCCAATTAGCAGCGAGTTTGCCTTCGTGAGAGTCTTTATGGTTCCTTCTCAAGACAAGGCTGCCCACTTGGAACTCTCGCCGTATCACTTTGGCGTTGAGCCTGATTGCAATTTTTTGCTTTAATGAGGCTTCGCGGAGAGCTGCTCCGGATTGGACCTCTTCGACGAGGTCGAGCTCTTCCCTTAGTGACTCATCGTTCATTTCTTCGTCCAGGGGTTACTCAGTCCACCTGGATGGTACGTGTACCTCTATGGGGATTATAACTTCGGTCCCATAGGCCAGGCGAAAAGGGGTTTCCTCGGTCGAAGAGTGTGGAGTCGTGCGGTACGCCCACAGGACGTTGTGTAGCTCCTCGACCCAAGCTTTCTTCGTTTCGTCCAGCCTTTGCTTGAGGCCTCAAAGGATTACTCGGTTTGCTGCTTCGGCTTGCCCGTTAGTTTGGGGATGTTCGACGGAAGCGAAGTGTTGTTTCGTGCCCAGCTGAGCGACGAAATCCTGGAACTTCCTGTTCATGAACTGTGTCCCGTTGTCCGTGACTATTTCTTGGGGAATTCCAAAACGCGCGAGGATGTTTCGTTTGTAGAAACGTAATATGTTAAGGGCTGTTATTTTGGCCAGAGCTTCCACTTTTATCCACTTTGTGAAGTAATCAACGCCTACTATTAAGTATTTGTTCTGGTTCGATCCTACTAAGGATGTCTAGGCCCCACCAGGAAAATGGCCACGGGGCGGACATAGCCTTGAGCTCGTTAGGCGGAGCTAGGTGTATGTCCCCATGTCGTTGGCATTTATCGCACTTCTTCACGTGCTCTTTAGCATCTTGCTGCATGGTTGGCCAGTAGTACCCTGCTCTAAGGGCTTTCTGGCCAAGGGATCTCCCTCCGAGATGTTGGGCATTGATTCCTTCATGAATTTTGCGCAGGACGTGGGCGACCATCTCCTCCTCGACACATTTGAGTAATGGGATGGAGAACCCTCGCCTGTAGAGTTTGTCTTCGACCAGGACGTAAGAGCAGGCCCTGCGCCTAACTGTGCTGGCCTCGTTGGGGTCCGACAGAAGTTCGTCCCTAGCAAGGTAGTTATAAACGGGGGTCATCTAGCAGTTGTTGTCGCTGATTACCTGTACGTCGAGGGTCGGGGATGCCTTCTCAATACTGGGTCGAGGAAGTACCTCCTGGATGACGGACTTGTTTCCGCCCTTTTTCTTCGTGCTTGCTAGTTTAGATAACACATCTGCTCGGACGTTATGCTCGCGAGGAACATGCTTCACCTCTATTACAGGGAACTTCTTCATCTTTTCTTTGACCAAGGCTAAGTACTCGGACAGGCTGTCATTTTTGTCCTGGTATTCTCCTCGAACCTGGAGGGCTACGAGTTGTGAATCCTTGTAGATGACAACTTTTTCTGCCTCAAGTTCCTCGGTCAGGCGCAAGCCGTCGAGGAAGACTTCATACTCAGCCTGGTTATTACATGTGGGGAAGGATAGGGTGAGGGATACCTCTACGATGATTCCCTCATCGTTCTCCAATATGATGCCTGCCCCGCTTCCTGCCAAACTGGATGCCCCGTCAACGAAGATGGTCCACCTGCGGGATCCGCAGGTGGGGGAATCTGTGAACGTCATTTCCGTGATGAAGTCAGCCAAAACTTAGGCTTTGAGGGCTTTTCTGCTTTCATACTGAATGTCAAATTCGGACAGCTCTAACGACCATTTGAGCATTCTGCCGGCCATATCTGGTCGCCCCAGTAGTTGCTTTACGGGCTGATCTGTCCGGACCACGATCATGTGGGCCAGGAAGTAGTGCCTCAGTCTTCTGGTGGCGTTGATGACGGTCAACCCTACCTTCTCTATCTGCTGGTATCTCAGTTCTGGTCCCTGCAATGCTTTGCTGGTGAAATATATGGGCTTTTGCCCGTTAGGTGTTTCTTGGATAAGAGCGGTGCTTACGGCCTCAGCCGCTACGACGAGATATAGATACAGGGTTTTGCCGTTGTCTGGTTGAGATAGCACTGGTGGCTCTGACAGTGCTCGTTTCAGATGGAGGAGAGCCTGGTTGCATTCCTCTGTCCATTTAAACGCTGCCTCTTTACGGAGGAGTTTGAAGAAGGGCAGAGCGTGCTGGGCTGACTTGGCCACGAAACGAGACAAAGACGCGAGCATCTCGTTGAGAGACTGGACGGATTTCTTCGAGTTAGGCGTTGGAAATTCGGAGAATGCCCGACACTTGTCAGGGTTGGCCTCAATTCCTCGTTCTGTCAGGTAGAAACCGAGGAACTTGCCTGCCCGGACTCCGAACGTGCACTTCTCTAGGTTGAAATGCATCCGGTATTTCCTGGCCTGTTCGAAAACCTTTCTTAGATGGGTCGTGTGATCGGTCTCCTCATGGGATTTTATGATCATATCGTCCATATAGACTTCGAGCATGTCGCTTATCTCTCCCCGGAAGACCTTGTTCATTATCCTCTGGTAGGTCACGCCGGCGTTCTTTAGGCTGAAAGGCATTACGTTGTAGTAGTAGTTGCCCGATTCGGTCATGAAGGCCTTGTATTTTTTATCGCTCATTGCCATTGGTATTTGATTATAGCCCAAATAGGCGTCCATGAATGATAATAGTTTAAAACTGGCAGAGTTATCAACAAGTTTATCAATATTGGGGAGGGGGTAGGCATCTTTCGGGTATGCCTTATTAAGATCGGTATAATCAACACACATTCGCCATTTGCCATTAGATTTTTTCACTAGTACAACGTTGGACAGCCAAGTGGTGTACTTGGCTTCCGATATAAATTTTCCCTCGAGAAGGTCTTTTATAGCTTGTTCTGCAGCCTCCGTTTTCTCTGGAGACTGCTTCCTCCTATGTTGTGCTACTGCTTTGACGGTGGGGTCGATCATAAGTTGATGGCAGGCGACGAAGGGATCTAAGCCAGGCATCTCCGCGGCGCTCCAGGCGAACAAATCTGCATTCTCTCGAAGGTAGACTTTGAGTTGCTTCCGTGCGATGTCGGGGAAACCGGTCCCTATCCTTACTCCCCGCTTTGGATCGTCGCTGATCAGGACGAGCTCGAAATCACCATCCGGGATAGGGCACATCAGATGGGAGTTGCTGGTCAAGGCGAATGAGCTGCTCGGGATGGCCTAGTCCTCTTTCTGGTCGTCCTCGGTGAAGCGGCTGTCGAGGTTGACGGAGTCGACCCAAGGCAGTGGCTTGGCTTTCTCTGAGCTGCTGGGCAAGGCTGGCTTGTTGGAGGTCTTCGGCTTGGAAGCGATTGCGCTGAGTCCCTTGGTGGCCGCTTCGAAGCACCGTCGTGCAGCTTCGATGTCCCCGTGCAATGTGGCGACCATACCTTTCGAAGTGTAGTACTTCATTTTGTGGTGGACGGTGGAAGACACAGCCACCAGCTCAGCCTGCGTTGGTCGCCCGAATATACACTGATAGAGAGACGGGCAGTCAATCACCAAGAACTGCACTTTAACAGATATGGCTGTCTCTACAGATCCAAAGGTCACGATTAGCTCTACATACCCCCAGGGTTTCGTGACCGACCCATTGAAACCCTGGAGGTCAAAACCCACATAGGGAGTGAGATACGATTCGTCCAGTTGAAGGGTCGAGAAAAACTGAGAGTAGATAATATCGACCGAGCTACCTTGGTCGACAAGGATCATGCGGACATCAAAATTGGCCATCCGGGCTCGGACGAGCAGTGGGATACTTGAGTTTGGGGACCCTCCGAGGAGCTCTTCCCTATAGAAGGAGATGGGGATTGATCCCTTCTGGGCCTTGTTGAGCGTTGTCACCTTGCTGGAGCTCGTGCTGATCAGGTGCTCGAACTTTCTCTTCATGGAGCCCAAGGTGACTTTGTTGAAGCCCCCTCTAGAGATGACCATCGCGGAGGGGAAAGTCTCCCACGGGTTGTGGGCCACGAAGTACGCGGGAGCGCTGAGCTTGTCTGGAACGTAGAAATACTCCAATCGTGATATAGACATGGCGACTTGGAGGTTGGTTTCTTCTGAGAAAGGCAGTTCTTCCTCTACTTTCTTTGACTCCTGGGCGTCTTGCCGGGGAGCCTCTTTCTTTTTTGTAAATTGCTTCAGGTGGCCATCCCTGATCAGTATTTCTATAACATCCTTCAAGTGGATGCAGTCTTCAGTGGTGTAGTCGTGACTCTTATGGAAACGGCAGTACTTTGATTTGTCGGCGTTGGGCTTGGCCGGTATCTACTTGGGGAACCGGACTCCTGCCTGTTTGAACTCCGAGTTGGCGCACTCGGAGAGGATTTTTTCCTTTGAGGCAATCAGGGGAGTGTAGTCGTGGAACTGGCCAGAGGGTCCCTTGTTATCCTTGGAGTCCCGGGGACGATCTTCGTGCCTTCTTTCCCCCCGACGGGATATCGAGGGCTCGTCTCCCTTAGAGGCTCGGGCATTCCCCTGATGGCGGGAGGCTCGGGCGGAGTTGGCCGCTTCCTTTTCCTCGTACTGAATGTACGACTGTTCCTTGAGGAGGAAGGTGTCTAGGCTTCTTGGAGGTGCGAGGCCGAGAGCTTTAGAAAACTCTGAGTGTGGGCGGAGTCCCCGTTCGAGCATAAATTTTTTCATGTCGTCGGTAGTGGGGACTTGCACAGCTTCTTTGTTAAACCACTCAATATATGCCCGGAGAGGTTCATTCTTCCCTTGGATTATGGCCTCAAGGGAAGCTTCGGTCTTGGGATGGCGGCGCGATGCCGTAAAGTGCCTGGAAAACATCATGCCCAGCTGCTTCCATGAGGTGATGGACTCCTCGGGCAGTTATTTGTACCAAGTCATTGCCCCTCTCCCGAGCGTGGTCGGAAATAGGCGGCACTTGATGGTGCCCCGGACGCCACGGTAATCTAGCAGCGCATCGATGTTTTAAATGTGCTCACCGGGGTCAGTCGTTATTTCGTAAGTGCCCAAAGCTGGGGGTTTCTCCAATCCTTTGGGAAGGCGTGTAGCCAATATATCTTGGGACAATGGGTCTTGGGTCTCATTGTCGCTGCTGGAACTGGTCCGGGAAGGGGAGCGGACGACTTGCTCGTGACATCGACTTCTTCGGGGAGAAGGTGTACGAGCCCGACCCTTTGGCCTGACCGGGGGTGAACGTTGATCTCTCCGGGTTCTCTTGTGGCCCGGGGAAGATTGGGATCTCGGGGAAATGTGATCACGCTTCCGAACAGCATGGGACTCTGGTTCTTGGCGCCCCCGATGGTCGGTTTCCCGCCGGGGTCGCGGACTCTTGGATCGTCGTTGACTCTTCCTTGGCGGGGGGGGGGATCTCGGACGGAAAGATTCTTCCAATGCCCCAATCCTCTCATTTTGTTGGAGGATCAAGAGGTTGGTCTTGTTGATCGCTTCGAGGAGAGCCACTACGGCCGAGTCGGCGTTGGGGGGAGCAGGAACGGGCTGGAGGGCCAGTATAGGCTGGTCGTCAACACGGTCAGCAGGAGTAGGGGAGGGAGACGCGGTAGCCCCGTTCCTCAGGCGATGGACGTCTCCTTCGAGGAAGGATGAGGAACCGTCAGCATCGATTTTGTTGACGGGGAGGACAGAAAGATGGTGAGCACCTTTGACGTGATCTTGAGAGGCCATGATTGTAATCTTGGACGAAGAATGTGTTTTGGTCTTAGAAACTGAGGTGGATGTTAAGACAGGGATAAAAAGGTTCCCACGGACGGCGCCACTGATCCTGAAGGCTGATCAGATCCTGTGATAGGCCACAGAGAACGTCTGTGATGCTGGGTGTGAGAAGAGGATGGGGTGTACCTACAAGGCACTCCGACGCTCAAGTAAGAAAGGGTCAGAGAAAGGGGGCAAGTACAAAGTATGAGTTCTTAGGATGATTATTCGGTACCTGACCCTCTCAAGTGAGAGGGTTTATATAATGTCCCCAGCGCGTGGCCAATGGTCCCTATTTTCGGGGCGTAATAACCGTTTCCCAAAGAATAGGTAACTGCCAAAAACTAGCCGTTATGACGGGCAGGAGTGCCCGAAACTAGCCGTTGCCACGGGCAAGGGCATAGTTCCGGGCACAGGCGTCGTGGCTGTTCCTAGATGACTGAGTCGTGCATAATGGGCAGAAATGTCGGGGAGGAGCAAATGATCTTGAGATTCATCCGTCCATATGTGCCCGGCGAAGGGGCAGAAAAGTAAATGCTGCCCTCCCTCGGTTGGACTTGGGTAATTGGGCCGTTCTAGGAGTAAAAGTGGATTGGGCCATTCCTAGTCATTGGACCAGTCCGGAACAAGTATAATCCTCTTTATTTAATGATTATGAAATAACACGAGACTCATCGGGGACTAGTTCAATGATCAAGATGGTTAGGTTCCTAGTTAATTAAGAGTAATGAATCTTGAATTGTGAGGAAACCTAAGGTCGAGTGATTTCACCTAGAGTCGTGACATCCGAACATAATAGAAACCCTAGTTGATACATGTAGCGAATGGTCGAGTAAGTATGTGATGTTTAGGCACTAGAGTATACCCTAGTTAATTTATGTGAGGAACAATTCAAAGCAAAACCAAGTTAGAGTAGTGTGAGGAATATTGGGGATTAGAAAATTATACCAAAAAGGAAGAGAGAGTTTATTTTCGTTTGTGACCCACGTTCAGGCTACGATAAGTGGTGATCGAGGAAGGATGTGGTGTATAGTTTGGATTTTTGTGACCCGTGTTTGGATCATGTAAGAGGTATCGGGTGGTGAGAGGTTACAAGCAGGGAGAGATATTCCAATAGTGAAATAGGTCAGTGACCTGTGTCCGAGCCTATATGAGAGGCAGAGGTCAGGGAGAGACGTCTTCACTTAGTGAAGGAATCTGTGACATATGTTCAAACTTGAGTGATAAGTCGTGGTCGGGGAAAGATGTCATATCCATGTTTGAACTCCCGTGGTAGAAAGTGGGTTAAGTGAACTCAGTTTATGATGTTCGCACACAATGTGAGATCAATTAGATCTCTTTTTTCCAAAACCTCCATGATCATATGATATTTGAAGTAAAGGAGCGTGTCGCGAATAGAATATGGTATGAGAACCTGTAGAGTCGAGCGTACCTTATGGTGTAGTTGGACCTCCACTGAGATGTAGCATCTCACCCCATTCATGTTATCAAATTTCAGGTAGCTCTGTTGCGGTGAGAATTGGATACCAAGCTATTATATTAACTTGAATTGCATTTCTTTTATTTCACCACCGTCTTTGATTTATCCAAGGGAAGGGAGAAAGATCAAATGTCCCACAATATGCAATGCAAATGCAAAGCTAAGATTCTAAGGTTCGGGGATTGGTTATACCTAGGGAAGGTGTTAGCATCCTAGATATATGTAGTACTCTACAGGAACCTCTTATTTTACTTATGTTATTTGTTTTATTTGCTAAGGGTTTAAGGGTTGGAAGACCTAAGATTCTATTCCTAAGTGTGTTGGACAAGATGTCGCATCGTGTGCCTACATATCCTGTCGGGAGTGGAATCAGAGCACTTGTAGTTCCGAGGGATACTAAGGTGTTTAAAAGTTTAGGAGAAAAGATGAGTCATTATCTTAAGAAACCACCACAATTTTGAAAATTGTTTGTATTTGTGGGGTATGGGATTGTATGTCCCTTCTTTGAGATGATTCACATCTAATTCTCTTGTGTGGAGAATTAGGTGAGCTAAAGTTTGATTGAAAAAATCAAAATTGAGGGGGGACTAACTTAGGAAATCTATCCTAAAGTTGTCTAAATAATCTTATCTTAAGGGTATAGGAATTACTAAAGGGAATATGAAATGCAAATGAATATGCACCATGCACAATAATTAATTATCATGCATGGGATTTTCCCTTAGATATTAATGCAATCAATTATAATAAGATTTAAGGAAAGTGCTAGCAAAGTGGTGCTAGTCTTGTGTATAGTGACCAAAGGTTGGTAGTGATGCCCAAAGGCGATCGACTTACATGGGTGGAAAATGGCTCGACGTTGGATCGAGATTTTTATTATTTTGAAAGGTTTAGCACATAAAAGCAAGCATACATCGCATATAATGATAAACAAACGAAAGCATAAACAAGGCATGATATCAAACGAGACTAAACTATTTCACACACAAGCGTACTATTAAGCACGAGGGATTCTAACGGGGAATGACTTATTAAAAAAAGAGTTGTCTTTTAAGGGAGACTAACAAAAGGTTTTTTTTTATTTTAGAATTATTAAAGATTAGTATTAACTTAAAGTGAAAGGTTTCTTATTTATAAAAAAAGTTTTTAATCATTTTGAAAAAAAGTTTTATTATTATAGCCTTAAAGTCATGTTAAAAAAGTTAATTAGAGAAAAGGTATTAAAAGTTTTCATATTAATTTAGAAAATGTTTTAATTTTAATATATAAAAAGAGAAAAAAGTTATTATTATTACTAAATTTTAAGGTTATATTAAAAAAGAAAAGTTTATTAAAAGGAGTTTCTAGAACAGATTTTAATTCTAATGACTTAATAAATAAAAGTTTATAAAAAGTTTTTACTAATTAAAAAAGAAATTAACAAAGTTTAAATTATTAATTTAGTTTAGTTATATTTTTTTTATTAAAAAGATAATATAAAAGGAGTTATTATTAAAAGGTTATTAAAAAGAGTTCTAATTAAAAGAAGATTTTAATTTTTAGTATTTTAATAAGGGTTTTATTTAAAAGAAAGGTTCTTACTAATAAAAAGGTTTTTACTAAAGTTTTAATTGATAAATTTTAGATTAAAAGGAGATATTTTAGATATATAGAAAAAGGATGTTTTATTATAAAGAGAAAAAGTTATTTTAAAAACTATTTATTAGTCATGAAAAAAAACAAATTAGAGATTTAATTAAAAAAGAAAAGAAAAAAAAAACAAGAAAGGCTAGAGGTATCCCACGCGCTGAAGGGGAAGAGGGTTCATCGCGGACCCTCAGATCATAGCCCTATGATCTGCATGAAATGTGATCTAACGGACGTGATGAAGGATGTGTCGTACGTGTTATGTGTGTACAATATAAAAGTTAACAAACAAGAGAAAAGAGAAAAAAAGCCACGCGAACTCTCACTCTCTCATCCTATCTCTCTCGATCATCTTCTCCTCTCAACAATTAGGGTTTGATAAACCCTATCTCTCGCCGTCGTTATCCTCTTGTCTTCTCCGATCAGACATACAAATAACCCTAACCCCACACAGCCCAATACCCTAATTTTATTATGATTTCACGATTACATTTACAGATGCGATGATTAAAGCAAAAACAAAAAAGAGAAAGGATGACCGGCGAAAGCTGTGAACGGCTCCGTGAATGGCTTCAATGGATCCTCATTCAGGGAAGATCTCCATCTTTACCTTTTTGCGAGTTTTGCTTGTCTTTTGTTGTTCTGTTTCTTTGTCTGTTGCCTTCTTTGTGAGAGATGATGGACGAAAACGATTTTTTTGAATCTCTCTGCTTTTTGGTTTGGGAATGAAATTGATGATTTTTTGTTGTTGCGTTTTTGCTGGTGATTTTTTCGTGTCCGATGAGGAGAGCGTTCTCTTCTATTTATAATGGGCCAATGATGATGAACTATTTTGGAAACTTTTGAATGTTATATTAAAACCTGATTCCAATCTGTGATTTGATTTTGTCGTGCTTGTTTTGGAGAGATTTTGATATTGTGCTTGATTTGGAAGGTTTAATTGCTGTCTAATACGTTTTTGATTTGGAAACTTGATTTCAACCGTTGCCCTGTTTGAATTGTCTATTTCTGTTTTTTTTTTTTTAAGTTATGTTGGCGGTATCCCTTGTGATATTGCCCATAACTATTAATTGGATTTGAAAATGATGACAAAATGTGTCTGATTTGGAAATATTTGAGGCCTTAATGATTCTTTCTGATTGTGTTTAGGAGTGTTCTTGAACTTAATATTACTGTCATGATTGTGGTTCAAAACTTGTTATTCTCAATCGGGACATGTTGTGGTTATTGATGATGATATTCCTTTTCAAAACGTTTAATTTGCCTTCCTTTTTCGTGTGAACATGTTGAGGAAAAAAAAGAAGTTTTTCTTGATTTGTGTAATGAGAGAAAGATGATAGTTGTCTGGTTAGATTTAGAAAGAAAATGGGTTAATCCTGATGGTTCACGATTTGTGATATCTTGACAGGTTTTGATCGCTCGCATTTTCATCTTTTCCTTTTTGACTTCAGGTGATATACGAGTTGATGAGATTCATCAGAACTTGAACACGTTTTAGCACTATCAACCCTTATCACAGCGGTTGGTCTTTGCAGAGCAAATCGTCCTGGTTGAGGTAATTACTCCACTTTACGTTCCCTTTTTCAATTTTAAGTAATGCATTCTGATGAAATCTTTTATGGTGGTAGGAATTGATCAAGGCATGGCTGCGTGGAAAGTAAGAATTATGACCTTTTATCATTAATTCTCGGGCGTATCAGATAAGAATCTCCTCCATATTCATGAGCCATTGGCTGTAAGTGATAATTCGTGAATTTTACTCCGCGGATGGGGTGAGGTGCGTACGGGATGCTGCAGGACTCTTGATGCAGTTTCGACTCCGTCACGATTCTGAAGTGGTTTCCTCAATCTGTTGAATCTTCAAAACATCGTCAAGAGGGACTTGGTACATTTATTTATGCCTTGTGATTTCTTGTCATCATAAAATGAATTAAAATTCCTGAACTTAAACTTGATATTCTTGAGTACCATCAGCTAAAGTCTTGGCATGTTTGAATTGGAATTAGATGACACTATTGTTTGTGGTTTTCTTTCTTCTCATTGACCGTACCATTTATTTTCAGACCAAGGTCTCAGTTTAGCTCACCTTCAAGGCATTCAATAGTTTCTTTGTGTTTGCTTTTTGTGGTAATGCCAACACTTGAGAAGTAGCGAGAGCATCCGTTCCGAGGTATCATGAGGTTCATACTTTTAAATTCTTCCAGTTGATACATCTTTGAAACATCTTTCAGTTGATTGCAATTCTCAATGAATTTCTCTTGCAACTTACTGCTTATGGGGCTTTCTCTTGTGCAGGCCTTGTTTGATAGCGGCATCTCGTTTAGTGATACGGTTTCCGTCCAAATTTTGTATGGATTGTGAAGGAACTATCTTGCCACTTGTTTGACCTCCTTAGACCAAGTAGCACAAGGTTTGACGGTCTGGACGAATCTGAGAGACAATTTATGTATTTAAGGATTAAATCCCATGTCCAACATCCTATCAAATTCAGTGCCAGGTATGTTGTTCTTCGCAAGTTAGCGATTCGACTCGAGCATATCAATTAACAATTTCAATGCCTTTTCTACAGATTGCGTACTTGATAGTTGTCACAGGTAGCTTGATCATGAATGATAGAAGGATGGGCGGAAGGCGTACTAGGTTCCAAGCAAGACGGTACCTTCTGCGTTGATTTGGCTAAAGTGGACAAATCCTTGATAAAGGCTATTTTTGTGAGTATTTCTCATGGATGACCAACTGTGTTGATTTTCTGGCAGCATGATTAAACTTGACAACGACTACAGTGGCGGTTGTGAGAGTCCCTAATAATTCGCATAACAAGTTTTAATAATTGAAGAGGAGAAAAAGAACAATTATGTTGCATTTTCGTATGTGGTAGAAAGTGGCTACAAATCATGTAATATGCTTCAGGTAAAATCATCATTGCTATTGTATTTGGATAAAAGCAAGTGTTGTAACTTTCTTTTTCTCACTGTCATTTAGACCATGAATAGTTTTTAGGCTTTGATTTCTTAATCCTTGCAAATCATCTCTTTTTTAATTTGTCTAATGAGTTACTAAAGACATAGGAACGTGTACCACAAAGAAACATTCCAAATAACTTCTCCACTGCAATGTTGTTTGTAGTGCTAAATCCACCAAAATAGTACTTTGAGTCCTTCGTAGTTCGAAATCAAGTAAGGGTTTTTGGCTTTTCCAGCTACTTTGTAATGCCTTGCAGCATGATGCAAAAATTAGATTCAAACGTAGCTTTCGACAATTGAACGGCGGTGATAGGTACTAATCAATATCATCCTTACAGTATATTCCCCACCAAACATATTCAAATCAAATACAACATGTTCTTGATATTTGCATTTGTCATTTGTATACAAAGAAATCACACGAGTAAAGTCTTGAACTCATTGTTGACAAATCGTGAGTTTGAATGAAAACTTGCTCTTCATAAAAGTGCATCTCATGCTATGTTTCTGAATTTTGATTCGATTTCTCATTTTACAAGCGACTTGTGTCACTAGCAACGAACAATTGAGAATAAAGAGGCCTCGGTCATAATGAATATGCAAATTCACATTTATATCATAACCTAACACTCTTGCAATTCTTCCTACAAGACCTTCATCCAACCCTCTCTTATCTGATGATATTAGCATGGGCGCCACCTCTTGAGGGATCTTTAGAAGTAAGTGAGACCAATGAAACCCTGATACGAAAACCATAATATTCCCGACAAATTCAACCATGGACAAGAAAAAAAAAACCATTGCTCCTTAAGATGCTGAATGAGATGTCTTGGATCCTACGAGAAATACTGACGAATATGACCTTAATACTTGATAAGACAGTGCTCAAACCTTTATCCCATGAAAAAACCAGTTGAGTCAATCTTAGAAGATTCAAACCAGTAGTAAACCCTAGGATCCTCGAATCAGAATCCATTAGTCACGTTTTGAAACACTTGACTGAGGGCCAGTATCGTCCACGCTTGTATATAATGTACCTGCAAAATTTGTTAGTCATAATAAACATGCACACAAGACCGCATGACCTAAAGATGTTATGCAAAAAAGAAAAGGGATCTCAGGGTCAAAAATTAGGGTGTGACACTCGGGCAAAGATAAAGGTAAAAGCAAAATAACTTGAAGACCTATTGGCTTCAAAAAATGTGACTATTTCACACAAATTAAGAAAAAGGAATAAATGAAAGAGAGATAATGATATTTTTACAAAAGTACTCTTATCATGTATTGGAAATGGTGAAAGTAATATTAAGTAGAGGGTAAAATTGGAAAAGATGCATTGGAAATTGAAATGGTTTATTCATTTTAGGACACATTTTTATTCCAAATGGATCACTCATTGTGGAACAGAAGGAGTATCTAATATCATTTTTTAGAAATGTGTGCAAATATATCTTTTATTTACAACAAAATTATAGTAATGGACACCTCTATTTCTTTTGAGAAATGGCGAGAATCCTTACTAAGTTTAAACTCCACTAACCGCAAAACAAAATTGTTTTGTAAATTATAATTATTTAATCATTGACTCATAACACCATTAATTATTTAATAAATATTAATTCATTTACTAATAATTAAATAATATTGTAAAATTAATTTTTATTTTAAAAACTATGTAGTGATACAGTTGTCCAACATGACACTACAAAATTATTGTCATATCAATGTCAAATCATAAATGAATGTATCAACTACTTAAATCTGAATAGGATAAAAAAAACTCAAAATATTAAATAATGAACTAAAAATCTGAATTTCGTCAAATGAGAACTAAAAAATTACAAAAACTAAAATGGATGACCAAAATACATTTAAGCATTTTTTTTTCTAGGAAAGAATGGCTAGCCCTTTGAAATCATTATAGAAAGGTTAAAAAAAGAATGAGGGGGACATAAAATGAAAACTCTAAAAGAATCTAAAATTATCTAAAATATTGAAGCTCTAGTTTATTTTAAACGGATTTGAGTTGGCTATAATACTATGAGGAATGTTATTACACCAAGTACTGAATTGAATGTCTAATTCTATTTAGGCCAATTTATCTAGAAAGTGATTTCCTTTTGTTGGAATTGATGGAACAATAAGGGTTTCAAGAAGAAAAAGAAGAAGAAGAAGAAGAAGAAGAAGAAGAAGAAGAAGAAGAGAAAAGAGAAAATATTGTTGAGTAAAAACTGAAGTGATTACAATTAAGTTGTTATTTGAAAACTACAAAGGCATGCCTATGTATAGGCAGCTAGGGCCCAAGCCCAAAACATACAACCCAAACCCAAAATATAAAAAGTTATATTTTGACTTCGTCACAATAGGTATATGTTGTATTTGACTCTGTCGAATACAAGTGACTTTACAACTACATCAACTAGGGTACACAACCTCGTTGGACACAAAATAAACTTCCTACTTCGACTAGGTTAGATACTCCTAGTCGAAAACAACTTTCAACTAAACAATGAATTACAACTTCTAACACACCCCTTAATTAATGTTTTTTAGACTTCTCATCCTGATGCTTTTCTTCAACTCATCGAACCTGACTTTCTTCAAGGGTTTGGTGAGTATGTCAGCTAGTTGCCATTTTGTATTACAATGCTCAAGTTCAATATATCTTTTGTTAACTTGATCCCTCAGAAAATGATACATCCTCTATATGTGTTTACTTTGACCATGACACATAGGATGATTCGCCATACCGATAGCGGACTTGTTGTCGACAAAAAACTTCATTTCTTAAGTTCCATTAACTTGAGCTCTTCGAGCAACATCTCTATCCATGCTGCATATGATGTAACCACGTACTCAGCTTCACAAGATGACAAAGCCATAATGCTTTAGTTTCTTGAACTCCATGAGATTGGCGTACCTCCAATCATAAATATATGGCTGACAATACTCTTATTCTCATATTGAACTCCACTAAAATGTGAATCATTGTAGCCATATACCTCTGTATCTGTACTGCTCTTCTTTTTCCTCAGCAACACCACGCCATGATCAATCATACCTTTGATAAATCTCAACATTCTCTTGACTACTGTTAGACGACATTCTTGAGGCATCTATATGAACCTGCTCAACAATTCGACACTTTGACAAATGTATGGTATGGTATTGCAAATATATATTAAGGATACAATAATTTGTTTATATAGTGTTGCACTTACAAACTCATCATTTGTTTCCTTTCTAAACTTTGCTCCTATCTCCAATGGTGACAGTTGCATTATAGCTACTCACCTTGAACCTCTTTAAGATGTCTTGAGCATAATACGTTTGGTGTAAAAACACCCATTCACCTATGTCTTTAATTTTCATCCCTAACAAATATGCCAAATTTCCTAGGTCAGACATTTCAAACTCATGCTTCAGCTTCGACTTCACTCCTTTGATTTATGCATTTTCCTCCCCTGTAATCATCAAATCATCCACATATAAGCATATAATGAATCGACTAATCTTGCTTGCATTGTTGACATACACTCCATGTTGTGAAACATATTCTGAGAAACCTGCATTGACCAAGAAGTTGTCTATTCTTTTATTCCAAGCTCTTGGGGCTTGCTTCAAACCATAGAGAGCCCTCCTTAATTTGCATACCTTCGACTCCTGACCTTTGATTTCGAATCCTGGTGGTTAACTAACATAGACTTCTTATTCCAAATGTCCATTCATAAATTTTTTCTTTACATCTAGTTGATGTATCTTTCATCCTTTGTATGATGTAGTTGACACAACAATTCTGATGGTTTCCAGCTTTGCCACAGGTGCATAAACTTCATTGAAATTAATACCAGGTTTTTGCAGAAAACCTCTTGCCACCGGTCTCACTTTGTGCTTAGAAATCTCACCATTTAGCCTTAGCTTCAACCCGTAGACCCATTTCACATCAATTGTCTTCTTATTATTTTTTCGACAAGTTCCCAGGTCTTGTTCTTCTCGATTGCCCTGAGTTTTCTTACATGGCTGCTAACCAATTTGAATCATTCATGGTTTGATCCAAATCGATTGGTTCTAATTCAACCATCATCATTACTTTTTCTATTAAGTTGCCATCTCTTGTCCTGTCCATGCCTCATAAGGTGTCTTCTTAACTATCTTCTTCGTTGGACATCTGTTTAGAATATAATGTTGTCGAAGCTGTTTCACGCCGAAATCTCTTTAGCACTTTTTTAGCTTTCAACATGCCTATAATAATGTTCAATAAAATTCTATTTCTCCTCTTAGCAATACCATTATGTTGAGGTGTATAGGGTGCAATGGCCTCATGCTTTATACCTTCATCCGTGCAAAATCTTGTGAATTCTCTAGAGGTGTATTCACTTCCACCATTAGTTCTCAGTTTCTTTAACTTGCATCCACTTTGTTTCTCAACATGCAATTTAAACTTCTTGAATTGTGTGAATACCTTACTTTTCCTTTCGATAAGGTAAATCTACATATATCTAGTGAATTTATCTATGAAGGTTAGGAAATATCAGTTACCTCCGTTCGACCTTACATCAAAAAGTCCACACACGTCAGAGTGAACAAGCTCCAGTTTTTCTTTCGACTTCCTGGACAAGTCATGTTTGAATGCCTTCCTAGCCTATTTTGCTTTGCAGCATTCCTCATATACTTGAATTGGTTCGTTTACTTGAGGTAAGCCGTGCACCATCTTCTTTTGGTTGAGCATACCTAGACCTTTGAAGTTTAAGTGTACATACATGTAATGCCATAGCCAATTCTCATCTTTAATAGTAGTCGAAGCAATACAGTGATGATCAACCATGTTAATCTCAATCTTGAAGGTTTTTTTATCTGTCAATGGTGCCTTCAAGATCATCCTTACTTCACCATTATACACCTTCATCATATTTTCTTCCAACTTCATGTTATTTCCTTTGGCAATTAATTGACCTATGCTTATCAAGTTACTTGTCATTGACGTTACATACAATACGTCGGTAATGCTGGTTCTTTGACCATTCCTCTTCATCACAGCTATGTTTCCTCTTCCCTCTTATGTAACATGCCTACTATCTACAAACTTGATCACCTCTTTTATTGATTTATCCAACTTGCTAAACCAGCTTCTATTACCAGTCATGTGGTTGTTGTAACGCCCCAGTTTTAGTTATTTTTATTTAATCGAGTCGTTTTGATTATTTTATTAGTATATTATTTTATTTTTGACTTTTATTTGAAAATATATTATTTTTCGTCGTGATTATGTGTTAGCGCGTTTTGGGAATGTTTGCGAGATACTTGAGTGTAGGGGTATTTTGGTCTTTTGTTTGGGTAAATATTATATTTTTCATATAATAGAAAGAAAAAGAGAGAAAAATAGTAAGGAAAGAAAAAGAAGGGAAGAAAAAGAGAAAGAAGGAAAGAGAAGAGAAAAAAGAAAAGAGAGGAAAACTTGTTGATTTAGGAACCGATTCAACCGACTTTTCAAACGCGATTTAATCGGGTAAGGGTGTGAAACTCAATTATACTATGTTTGTGTATGATTATGTATGTTTGTGTGGAAGTTTTATTGGTTTTCAAATATAGGTCGAAACGAGATAAACGAGTAGAAATCGATGTTTCCGCGGTTGGAAATCGGTGTAAATGTTGTAGAATACTAGTTACCATGATTGGGTTATGTTTTGATTGCTATGTGTTGGTTTGGAAGTGTTTTGGTGGGGAAAATATGGTTTTGGGATATGTAACAGCGCTGCTGGGTTTTCCTGAATTCGCAGGTTCGCACTGCGAATCCCCTAGCGAAGGGGAAAGCGAGCATTCGCGGGCTATTCGCACTGCGAAGGTGAGGGCGAACATTCGCGTGAGGTTCGCACTGCAAACTTTGTGTTGTTTTGTGTTGTTTTCTTTCTGCCACTGTTCGCTGGGAAACTCGCACTGCGAAGGGGGAAGCGAAGATTCGCTGGGAGTTCGCACTGCGAACGTTAGGAATTTTTAGGCTATTTTCAGTTCTGACTTGGTTCGCTGGGAATTCGCACTGCGAATGAGGAAGCGAAGGACTCGCTAGGAGCTTCGCATTGCGAACATGACAGCTTTTCCCAATTTGTTTTCTTTATAACTTTTGATCTGTGAGCCGGTTTGAGGCACGGTTTGATGCGTTGGGAAGCTTTTGACATGTTCTTTCTTATATTATTGGTTTTGAGACTAGTGGCTGATTTAATTATGTCGAGAATTGGAATAGTTTCGTTTTGTCAACTTGTACCATTGTAAGTGTGTGTAGTTGATGTGTATTATGCAATATGCTGTTGATATGAATGTTGTATGACTTGTGTGCTGTTGTGTGATGGAAATGCATGTGATAAGATGTTGTGATGATGGTTTGTGACCTAAGGGCTAGTAAATGCAATGTGTTGTATTTGATGATATATGCATGATTATAGATGTGTATATGTGTGCATTTGAATGTTATGAGTCATTGTATGCCAAGCATCATGATATGCATGTTGGTGATGTCGTGTGCCCTAGTGGGTGTGAGCGACGAAACGGTTCCAGAAGGAATCCGTTGTAACATCGTGAGCCTTATACAAAGAGGACCTAAAGCGATGATTATAGACGATCGTGAGCCTTATACAAAGAGGACCTAAAGTGATCGGATTGTGAGCCTTATACAAAGAGGACCTAAAGCAATCCATAAACGTCGTGAGCCTTATACAAAGAGGACCTAAAGCGACGGGGAACATCGTTTGCTCGACGGGGAGTTACGCTAAGTAACAAGCGATGATTCCAATAGTTCTTGAGTGAACTAGTGTTGAGAATGATGGATGGATGGTACCGCATATGCATTGCATAGAGTCGTTGTGTTGGTCTCTGTGCATTTGCATAAATCATGAATGGATTGATTGTGTGTGGAATTGTGGATGAAATCGATGAGTTAATATATGTTTATATGTTGGTGATATTTGTAGTGTGCATCGTTGATATGCCTTGGTGATGGATATATGAAATATACACTGTGTCGTTTTGTGATTGAATTCTGGTATAAATTGTGGTGAGAATATTTTATATGTGTAATTTGGTGTTATTATATAATTGTATACAATTATATTATTATTGTGTTTCTCACCCTTCTGTTGTTTTTAAATGCTCTATGAGGCATTGCAGATTAGATATTGGAGGTCTTTTTGTGAAGCTTAGGTATTCATTCTTTTGTCGGTCGGCTTTTATATGTAGCACCGGGTAGTCGGGGAGATCGTTATGTACTTACTTGTATGATGTATATGTATCTTTTGGATGTACATGGTTGACTTTGTATATAACAAACTTTTATGATATATATATATATATATATATACATATATATATATATATATATATGAGATTCAGTTACATAATTTCCGCTTTTATTTTGCATCTGAATTTTGGGTGTTAGGAGCTAAGCTCCTTTGTTATGTGCTACCTGAATTGTTGCATATCCATATGAGCAGGTTGTTGTATGTTTGTTTCAAATTGATGTGACGCCTCTGTCTATGTCGTGAATTTTTAATTATACTCTGATTAACTTTTATCGCTTATTTTAGTTTGGGGGTATAGATTAGGGGTGTTACATTAAGTGGTATCAGAGCCAGTCCGTGTCAGTTTGTGTCAGTCCTTGTCGGTGGTTGTGTTTGGGTGAGCTGTTTGTTTAACCATAGTTGCTGTTATTGGAAATGAACAGAATATGGCTGGTAGGAATGATGCTACTTTGGCTGCTGTTATGCAAGCTATGGCTCGGGCTGTGCAGGGTGCACCTAATGCTGCTGGTAATGACGAGTTCAGGAAGAACAAACCGCCTATCTTCAAAGGAAGATATGATCCTGATGGTGCTCAGATTTGGCTTAAGGAGATTGAAAGAATCTTCCGAGTGATGGATTGTGATGAGGATCAGAAGGTGAGACTGGGTACTCACATGTTACTGGAAGAAGCTGATGATTGGTGGGTTAGTACACGTCATGTGTTGGAAGCTGCAGAGGAGGAGATCATTTGGGCTGTGTTTAGCATTGAGTTTCTGAGGAAGTATTTTCCTGAAGATGTAAGAGGAAAGAAGGAAATTGAGTTCTTGGAGTTGAAACAAGGTAGTATGTCTGTTGTTGATTATACTGCTAAGTTTGTGGAGCTTGTGTAGTTTTATCCACATTATGCGGAAGCGACTGCGGAGTTTTCTAAGTGTGTGAAGTTTGAGAACGGGTTGCGTCCTGAGATAAAGCAGACAATTGGTTATTAGAGGATAAGGAGGTTTTTTTATTTGGTGGATTATTGTAGGATTTATGAGGAGGATAGTAAGGCTCGTTCTGCTCACTATAAGAGTGTGAGCGAGAGGAAAGGGAAGCAACCGTTTCGTAGTGGTCCTTATGTGACACCAGCTGATAAGGGTAAGCAAAGAGGTAATTTTGAGAAAAGACCAAGTGGGGGAGGTATGTCTAATCCTCCGAGATGTTTTAGGTGTGGTGATCTAGGACATCGGCAGTTCGAATGTAGGAAGGATATGAGAAAGTGTTCTAATTGTGGAGGTTTAGGACATGTCGCAGCTGATTGTACAAGGAAGAATGTGGTGACGTGTTTCAACTGTGGTGAACCTGGTCATATTAGTACGAAGTGTCCGAAACCGAAGAAAGCTCCAACTGGTGGGAAAGTTTTTGCCTTGGCGGGAACTCAGACTACAAGTGCAGACCGTCTGATCAGAGGTACTTGTTTTATTAATAGTACGCCTTTAGTTGCTATTATTGATACTGGAGCGACTCATTCGTTTATTTCGTCTGAGTGCGTGAAGCGTTTGAATCTTGTGTTGTCTTCGATGGATGGAGATATGGTTATTGATACTCCAGCAATGGGGTCAGTAACTACTTCTTTGGTTTATTTAAGTTGTCCTTTGACCATTTATGGTAAAGATTTTGAGATGGATTTGGTGTGTTTGCCGTTGGAGGGTTTAGATGTGGTTCTGGGTATGAATTGGTTGCAGTATAATCGGGTTCATATTGATTGTTATCATAAGCTGGTAAGATTTCCTTCCCTTTAAGAAGACGAGGAATCGAGTTTCTTATCTACCAAAGAGTTGAAGAAACTTTTGGCGGACGAAGCTCAGTTGTTCGGGTTGTTTGCATTGTTGATTGTGGATAGTCAAGTTTCACTTAATGTGTTTCCTGTTGTGTGTGATTTTCTGGAAGTGTTTCCTGAGGATATTTCAGATGTACCGCCAGAGAGAGAGGTGGAGTTTTCTATAGATCTAGTTCCTGGTACTAGACCTGTGTCGATGGCACCATATCGAATGTCGACATCTGAGTTGGTTGAGTTAAAGAAGCAATTAAACGAATTGTTGGAAAAGAGGTTTGTGAGGCCGAGTGTGTCGCCTTGGGGTGCTCCAATTTTATTGGTGAAAAAGAAAGATGGAAGTAAGCGATTGTGTATTGATTATCGCCAGTTGAATAAAGTGACGATTAAGAATAAGTATCCTCTTCCGAGAATTGACGATCTGATGGATCAGTTGGTAGGTGCGTGTATGTTTAGTAAGATTGACTTGAGGTCGGGGTATCATCAGATAAGGGTGAAAGAGAAAGATATTCAGAAGACGGCTTTTAGGACACATTACGGTCATTATGAATATTCTGTGATGCCGTTCGGGGTTTCTAATGCGCCAGGTGTGTTTATGGAGTATATGAATCGTATTTTCCACGAGCATTTGGATCGATTTGTTGTTGTGTTTATTGATGATATCTTAATTTATTCTAAGTCTCGGGAGGAGCACGAGGAGCATTTGCGTGTGGTGTTGCAAATTTTGAAGGAAAAGAGACTTTTTGCCAAATTGTCCAAGTGTGAATTCTGGTTGTCGGAAGTGAGTTTTCTTGGTCATGTGATTTCAGGAAATGGTATAGCTGTGGATCCATCTAAAGTAGATGCAGTTCTACAATGGGAGGCTCCGAGATCTGTTACTGAAATTAGAACCTTTTTGGGATTAGCCGGATATTATCGGAGATTTATTGAAGGTTTTTCTAAGTTAGCACTTCCATTGACCCAGTTGACTTGTAAAGGTCAATCGTTCATTTGGGATATTCGGTGTGAGGAAAGTTTTAGTGGGCTGAAGAGAAGATTGACGACAGCTCCGATTTTGATTTTACCGAATCCTACTGAACCGTTTGTGGTGTATTATGATGCGTCTTCGATTGGGCTAGGTGGAGTGTTGATGCAAGAAGGTAAGGTTGTGGCTTATGCTTCGAGGCAATTGAGGATTCATGAGAAAAATTATCCTACTCATGATCTTGAATTAGCGACTGTGGTTTTTGTGTTGAAGATTTGGAGGCATTATCTCTACGGTGCAATATTTGAAGTCTTTAGTGATCATAAGAGTTTGAAATACTTGTTTGATCAGAAAGAGTTGAATATGAGGCAACGTAGATGGTTTGAATTTTTGAAGGACTACGACTTTGGCTTGAATTACCATCCTGGTAAAGCTAATGTGGTAGCCGATGCGTTAAGCCGGAAATCGTTGCATATGTATACTTTGATGGTTAAGGAGTGGGAACTTTTGGAATCATTTAGAGATTTGAGTTTGATGTGTGAATTGACGTCTGGCAGTGTGAGGCTTGGTATGTTGAAGGTTACTAATGATTTTCTGTTGACTGTTAGCGAGAAACAGAAATTGGATGTGAAATTTGTTGATTTGATGACGGTTGGTGATCAAAGTGTAAATGAGGACTTTAAAGTGGATGATAAAGGTGTTTTGAGGTTCCGAGGTAGAATTTGTATTCCTAATGATGCGGAGTTGAAAAGGATGATTCTGGAGGAAGGACACCAGAGTAATTTTAGTATACATCCGGGAGCTAATAAGATGTATCAGGATCTGAAGAAGATCTTTTAGTGGTCTGGATTAAAGAGAGATGTGGCTCAGTTTGTGTATTCATGTTTGACGTGTCAGAAGTCAAAGGTAGAACATCTGAAGCCTAGTGGTTTGTTGCAACCGTTGGATATTCCTGAGTGGAAATGGGATAGCATTTCTCTGGACTTTGTGACAGGGTTGCCGAACACTCAGCGGGGACATAATGTGATTTGGGTGGTTGTGGATAGACTGACTAAATCGGCGCATTTCATTCCGATTGAAATCAATTTTTCTTTGGAGAGGTTGGCAGAGACTTATATCAGTGTGATTGTGAAATTGCATGGGGTTTCGTTGAGCATTATTTCAGATCGAGATCCGAGGTTTACTTCCAGATTTTGGGAAAGTTTGCAAAAGGCTTTAGGATCTAAGTTGAGATTGAGTTCGGCTTATCATCCTCAGACGGATGGACAGACGGAGAGGACGATTCAGTCTTTGGAAGATTTGTTACGAGCTTGTGTTCTTGAGCAAGGTGGTGCTTGGGATAGTTATCTTGCGTTGGTGGAATTCACGTATAATAACAGTTTCCATTCGAGTATTGGAATGGCACCTTTTGAAGCGTTGTATGGAAGAAGATGTCGAACACCGTTGTGTTGGCACGAATCTGGTGAGAGTGCGGTGGTTGGACCGGAATTGATTCAACAGACTACGGAAAAGGTAAAACTTATTCGTGAGAAAATGAAGGCTTCTCAGAGTAGGCAAAAGAGTTATCATGATCGAAGGAGGAAAGATCTTGAGTTTCAAGAAGGCGATCATGTATTTTTGAGAGTTACGCCGGTGACGGGTGTTGGTCGTGCATTGAAGTCGAAGAAGCTTACTTCTCGGTTTATTGGTCCTTACCAGATATCTGCGAGAGTGGGTGCTGTGGCTTATAGGGTGGCATTGCCGCCGAGTCTTTCGAATTTGCATGATGTGTTTCATGTTTCACAGCTTCAGAAGTATGTTCCAGATCCGTCGCATGTGATTCCGATGGATGAAGTTGAGGTAAGGGAGAACCTTACGGTTGAGGCATTACCAGTGAGGATTTTGGATCGCGAGTCGAAGCGGTTAAGGGGCAAGGATATTGCACTTGTGAAAGTAGCGTGGGGAGGCGCTGCTGAGGGCAATTTGACTTGGGAGTTAGAGAGTCGGATGCGGGAGTCATATCCGGAGTTGTTCGGATGGGAGAGTTGTAACGCCCCAGTTTTAGTTATTTTTATTTAATCGAGTCGTTTTGATTATTTTATTAGTATATTATTTTATTTTTGACTTTTATTTGAAAATATATTATTTTTCATCGTGATTATGTGTTAGCGCGTTTTGGGAACGTTTGCGAGATACTTGAGTGTAGGGGTATTTTGGTCTTTTGTTTGGGTAGATATTATATTTTTCATATAATAGAAAGAAAAAGAGAGAAAAATAGTAAGGAAAGAAAAAGAAGAGAAGAAAAAGAGAAAGAAGGAAAGAGAAGAGAAAGAAGAAAAGAGAGGAAAACTTGTGGATTTAGGAACCGATTCAACCGACTTTTCAAACGCGATTTAATCGGGTAAGGGTGCGAAACTCGATTATACTATGTTTGTGTATGATTATGTATGTTTGTGTGGAAGTTTTATTGGTTTTCAAATATAGGTCGAAACAAGATAAACGAGTAAAAATCGATGTGTCCGCGGTTGGAAATCGGTGTAAATGTTGTAGAATACTAGCTATCATGATTGGGTTATGTTTTGATTGCTATGTGTTGGTTTGGAAGTGTTTTGGTGGGGAAAATATGGTTTTGGGTTATGTAACAGCGCTGCTGGGTTTTGCTGAATTCGCAGGTTCGCACTGCAAATCCCCTAGCGAATGGGAAAGCGAGCATTCGCTGGCTATTCGCACTGCGAAGGTGAGGGCGAACGTTCACGTGAGGTTCGCACTGCGAACTTTGTGTTGTTTTGTGTTGTTTTCTTTCTGCCACTGTTCGCTGGGAAACTCGCACTGCGAAGGGGGAAGCGAAGATTCACTGGGAGTTCGCACTGCGAACGTTAGGAATTTTTAGGCTATTTTCAGTTCTGACTTAGTTCGCTGGGACATTCGCAGTGCGAATGAGGAAGCGAAGGACTCGCTAGGAGCTTCGCATTGCGAACATGACAGCTTTTCCCAATTTGTTTTCTTTATAACTTTTGATCTGTGAGCCGGTTTGAGGCACGGTTTGATGCGTTGGGAAGCTTTTGACATGTTCTTTCTTATATTATTGGTTTTGAGACTAGTGGCCGATTTAATTATGTCAGGAATTGGAATGGTTTCGTTTTGTCAACTTGTACCATTGTAAGTGTGTGTAGTTGATGTGTATTATGCAACATGCTGTTGATATGAATGTTGTATGACTTGTGTGCTGTTGTGTGATGGAAATGCATGTGATAAGATGTTGTGATGATGGTTTGTGACCTAAGGGCTAGTAAATGCAATGTGTTGTATTTGATGATATATGCATGATTATGGATGTGTATATGTGTGCATTTGAATGTCATGAGTCATTGTATGACAAACATCATGATATGCATGTTGGTGATGTCGTGTGCCCTAGTGGGTGTGAGCGACGAAACGGTTCCAGAGGGAATCCGCTGTAACATCGTGAGCCTTATACAAAGAGGACCTAAAGCGATGATTATAGACGATCGTGAGCCTTATACAAAGAGGACCTAAAGCGATCGGATTGTGAGCCTTATACAAAGAGGACCTAAAGCAATCCATAAATGCGTGAGCCTTATACAAAGAGGACCTAAAGCGACGGGGAACATCGTTTGCCCGACCGGGAGATACGCTAAGTAACAAGCGATGATTCTAATAGTTCCTGAATGAACTAGTGTTGAGAATGATGGATGGATGGTACCGCATATGCATTGCATAGAGTCGTTGTGCCGGTCTCTGTGCATTTGCATAAATCATGAATGGATTGATTGTGTGTGGAATTGTGGATGAAATCGATGAGTTAATATATGTATATATGTTGGTGATATTTGTAGTGTGCATGGTTGATATGCCTTGGTGATGGATATATGAAATATACACTGTGTCGTTTTGTGATTGAATTCTGGTATAAGTTGTGGTGAGAATATTTTATATGTGTAATTTCGTGTTATTATATAATTGTATGCAATTATATTATGATTGTGTTTCTCACCCTTCTGCTATTTTTAAATGCTCTATGAGGCATTGCAGATTAGATGCTGGAGGTCTTTTTGTGAAGCTTAGGTCTTCATTCTTTTGTCGGTCGACTCTGATATGTAGCACCGGGTAGTCGGGGAGATCGTTATGTACTTACTTGTATGATGTATATGTATCTCTTGGATGTACATGGTTGACTTTGTATATAACAAACGTTTATGATATATATATATATATATATATATATATATATATATATATATATATATATATATATATATATATATATATATATAAGATTCAGTTACAGATTTTCCGCTTTTATTCTGCATCTGAATTGTGGGTGTTAGAAGCTAAGCTCTTTTGTTATGTGCTACCTGAATTGTTGCATATCTATATGAGCAGGTTGTTGTATGTTTGTTTCAAATTGATGTGACGCCTCTGTCTATGCCGTGAATTTTTAATTATACCCTGATTAACTTTTATCGCTTATTTTAGTTTGGGGGTATAGATTGGGGGTGTTACAGTTGTTACATCCGGAATCCAAATACCACATATTGGTTTGTTCGTTATTTAACTTAGTATTTTCCATGAGTACCATATCATCAGAGTCGCTTTCTCCAGCATGTGCATATTTCACTTCGTCATCATCTTTTATTTTAGATTCCTTATTTCTTATACAATCTTGAGCATAATGATCAAACCCTTGATAGTTATAACACTACACCTCCTTCATGTCAACTTTCTTCCCCGAATACTTGTTGCCCGTGTCTTTCTTGATTGAATCAGAGTGATTCTTTGAGTTTTTGCTTGACTTCTCATCATTAGCAAGATTCTTTCTCTGCTTCGCCTTATCTTTCCCAGATTTCTTGGTGAATCTTGCTTGCATTGCATGTTCATGCACTTTCTCCCTCTCTGAGTTCCTCTACTTCAGACTTATCTCATAAACCTCCAATGAAGCTTGAAGTTCCTCCACCTTCATCTCATCTAGATTCTTGGACTCTTTAATAGACACCATAATGTAATCAAAGTTTGCAGTCAGAGATCTCAACACTTTCTCAATCTTCTACAGATTAGTGATTGATTCATCATTCACCTTTATCTGGTTTGTTAGCGGTACTATACGCGTAAAGAATTCTAAAACTAGCTCATCTTCTTTTATTTGAGTCATCTCAAATTGCTTTCTCAGCGTCTGCAACTTCACCTCATCAATTTTGAATCTCCGCAGTACAAGTTCTTTAACTTGTCTCACGCTCCTTTTGTTGTTTCTTGTTCAATTATCTTCTCAAACACGTTAGGAAACACGCATTGATGGATCAAGAACAACGCTTTTCCATCTTTCTTTCTTCGTTTCTTGTGTGCGGTTTGCTGAACATCGTTCGCATTCTCTTCCAATGCAGATACTTCATCGTTCACGGTTTCAACCACGTCTTGAAATCTGAAGATGACCTTCATCTACGCAACTCACATATCGTAGTTCTCTCCTTTGAAAAGTGGTAGATTCGCCAGAATTTGCGTTAATGTTGTGTTACTGTTTGCCATTTCAAATTCTCTCTGAATCGCAACAGGAATCGTTGATACCATCTTGTTGGAACTAATGGAACAATTAGGGTTTCAAGAAGAAAAGGAAGAAAAAAGAGAAAATATTATTGAGTAAAAACAGATGTGATTACATTGAAGTTTTTGTTTGAAAACTACAAAGATATACCTATATATAGGCAACCAAAGCTCAAGCCCAAAATATACAACATTATTTTTTTGGCTTCGACACAACAACTATATGTTGTATTCGACTCTGTCAAATACAATTGACTTTACAGCTACATCGACTAGGTTACGCAACTTTGTCAAACCCAAAATAGACTTCCTACTTCAACTTAGTTAGACACTCCTTAATCAAAAACACCTTTCTACTAAACAATGAATTTTAACTTCTAACACCTTACCAGTATATGAGAAACAATAAAAGCCATTATTGGAATAAATGTAAACAATTCAATAAACTTTCTTAGTTGACAAGGCAAACCAAAAATAGACTTAAAAATTTAAAAGTAAGTAACTCAGAATATTTTTCTAACCATAACTTAAAAATAAACTTGTAATCAAAGTTGAGAGTGGAATTGGATCAAATGAAAAAAAATTAGGCTGCTAGGCAAGAGCATAAAAAGATGAGTTGTAGATTCCCAAATTGCTTCAAACAAACTTATCTTGATCTTTTAATTTTAAATAAAAAATATTTTTGTATAAAATAAAATCATATGAACAACGCATTTCTTCTTCTTTGGGACAAGTCATCCCCTCCCTTTTAAACTCCCAACATGGCCTTAAGGATTGAAGGAGGAACCGAAACCTCATCACATGATGTTGTGTAATGTGTTCAAAATTCATAAGATCAATAAACAAAGCTTAATTAAAATTAAAGCTAATCACACAACACTAAACAAAGCATCTTACACTAAAGTTAATGGTTGAAACTTAACCTGAAATTACAACTCAAGATAAAAATAAAATAAGAAACAATCACTAAAAACACATTAATCTCCTAAACATGCCAACTCCTTAAACCTAAAATCTTGATATTTTGTATATCCCTTGAAAATATCTATCTCAATCAAATTTTCATCATCATTAGCTTCTTCTAAGAGATCCATGAGACCTTCTTGCTTGAAAGTAAAATCCAAACTCCTTGAAATATTGATTTCAATAAGATCCTCCTCCTCCTTCTCACTCTCTTCGCCGTCTTCGTCTTCGCCGTCATGATTATCTTCATTATCTATGATATTGTTGCTTTGATTCTGAGAAGTTTGATCTTCTAATGAAGATTGCAACTCTTTTTTTCTTGTTAGTGTGAAAAGTATCATAGTAGATAGAAGAACAAATAAAAGTGTGAAAAGGTAAGGGAAATATTTAGAAAATGAAAAGAGAACAAGAACTAAGAAAGTGGTGAAAATAGAACTCAACTTGGTTACTTTCTCCATGTTCATATTTTTTGTGATGTCAAAACCAAACTTACCAAATGCAATAGTGTAAATCACCAAACAAAGGTTGCAAGAGCAAACTTCAAATCCATTTTTTTTTCTGACATAAAATGAAACATTTAGTTATTTAATATTATATGCAAGTGATTCTCTTGGAGATAGGAAAGGTGTTTGTTTTTTTGCATTAGTTTTTACAACAATCAAAGCTTTGGAATCGTTGAATGATGCATGCATGTGGTAAACATAATCTGACTCCTCCCTTACACATACACATGCTACGATAGTTATTGTGTTGACCGTTTAAATAATGTTTGGAAAGGGCTTTGGAACAATAGGAGTAGGGATGACAATGGACAGAGTATGGATAGGATACTATAGTATCCGTTTCTATATCTGTAGTTGAAAAAAATTTCTGTACCCGAACTCATATCCGCTTGAGTATCAAAATTGGCACCCGTCTCCGTACCCTATGGATATATAAGTATCCGTACCCGTACCCGTTACCCGCATTTCTAATAAAAATAAATATATCAAGTATAAAATATCATAATATTTTAAGTTTTTAAAAATATTAAAATGTTTTTTAAAATTTGTATTGTTGAATTATGAAATAAATGATCACTTATATTAAATAAGGTTAAATATGTTTGTGATCCTCCTAAATATCTCAAATTTCATTTTTAGTCCCTCAAAATATTTCCTTCAAAGAATGATCCTCCTAAAATTTTTTATCCACACTTTTTGTCCCTCCTGCAACTTAGCGACGAATTTCATAACTTAGCGACTGAGTTAACGACGATTTTAGCAACGGTTTATTACTTAGCGACTGAATTAGTGACAATTTTAGCGACAATTTTAGTATTAGGGAGCAAAACAGTGGATAAAATTTTTTAGGAAGACCATTCTTTGAAGAAAATATTTGGAGGGACTAAAAACGAAATTTGAGATATTTAGGAGGACCACAAACATATTTAACTCTATTAAATATGTAATAATTTAAAATTGATTTTTTTTATAAATATTATAAAGATTTATTCTTATATAATAATATAAATTAAAATATATAAATATATATTGTGCGGGTATGAGGCGGACTGGGTACTAAGGTGCACATCCCCGCACCCATCCCCGCTTATTTAAGTGGGTAATTACCCGAGCCCGTACCCATATCCATTTTTGCGGGTTTTTACCCTACCCGTTGTGGGTAATTTTGTGCGTACCCACTGGGGATGGGTCAAATTGTCATCCCTAAATAGGAGGATAACTGGGACGGAGCCAGAAATATTGAGTAGGGGGCAAATATATATATATATATATATATATATATATAGGGTTCATATCCTATGAGAATGTCATTTTTATGTGAGAACATGAGAATGAATCTGAATCATTAGTTTTTAAAATAAATAGTGGAGATTATGTGTGGTTTTTGTTTTTCTCTCTCCTCCATTAATAAAATAAATGATGGAGGAGAGAGAAAAAAAAAACGGACACATAATCTTCACCATTTATTTTAAAATCTAATGGTTCATATTCATTCTCATGTTCTCACATAAAAATGGCATTCTCATATGATATGTTCCCTATATATATATATATATATATATATATATATATATATATATATATATATATATATATATATATATATATATATATATATATATAATTAGTATAAAAAATAATATTATTTTATATAAATAATTACACAATCGTGAAATAAAGAAATATATGCAATGAATTTTTGTTTTTATTTTGATAAAATAGTTGTTTTAATATTTGAATATGTGAGACGTTGTCCCTTTAATCCTTAATTATATTAAAACTGCAAACATATCACTACTATTTTTTTTTTTAGTAATTTATAAAGTCCATTGATAAGAAAAGATATATTAGATGACTAAAATAATTAAAATAATTATTTAATGTTTTTTAAGTGTGGACAGATTATTCAATTAATTAAATAATATTTCAAATATTTATTTAAGTTTAAGGTACATTTCATCAATTTCCAGTTGTTAGTGGGGGCTCTAGCCTACACAACCAGTAACCTAGCTCTGTCCCTGAGAATAAGATTGTTTTCTCCCTAAAGAATTAGTAGTGTCATGGAGATTTTTATTGAGCACTCCTGAAGATCACACCCCTATATTTAATACGAAAATACTATTTTATCATTAAGTAAATTAAATAAAACTATTATTTCTATTTATCTTGTTCCGGTCGACCTCAAGCCCATTCTATATGGCTATGAGATATTGTCCATTTTTAAAGTGAGAACCCTCACGACTTTGTTTTTTTAAAAACGTATCTTGTTGGATTAAAGTGTATAAAGATTGTATATAAACTATCTTTATCCTCGATTTCTAAACAATGCGAGATTATTTTGGCTAGTCTGTAACAGTTGCCCCTCAGTCGAGGCTAAGGGGTGTGGTGTAAACTTCAAGTTTTCAGAGACGACACCAATGTTCCAGTCAACCTCAAGTTTGTGTCAATGTGATTACGACGTATTGTCCGCTTTGGATGTGAGAACTCTTACGACTTTATCCTCAATTCCCAAACAACGTGATATTGTTTTAGTTGGTCTAAAACGTATCTCATTCGCATTTTTGTTAAGATTTTGGATTTTTTCCGCAATTATTCTACCCATATATGCATATTGATAAGTAATTTTTTTAAAAATAAAATGTATTATTATATACTGTTTTTTTTTTATAAATGGTCAATTAAGAACTTTTATGGCATTTAAAATGTGTTTCGTACTTGAACCAAAATAGGTGTTAATTCATAGCTTAGGACTTTGGGAGTAATAATATTGATCTCTGATATGGTGGCGCGATGGTGAACCGACAAGGTTAGCAGTCCAACACCCAAGTCAATTATAAAGTTTAAGATGAGTGTAGTGAAAGATGTAAATAAAAAAAGTGTACATTGAATCTCATGTGAACTGACTATATACGTTGGATAATTCCAACTGGGTCATGCATGGTTGGGTTTTTTTGCATTGAACCTGTGGCCGACTCAAAATAGTTGCCACCAAGGCTTTGTTGAGATTGTAATTCCTTGTGTCGAAGCAAGTGTAGTTCGACAGAAACAAGGATGTGTCGAAATTAGCCTAGTGTGTGTGTGTGTGTTGAGTTGTGTTAGATGTCGAAGTGTCGAAGCAGGTTGCTTGACACAAGATTTCGGCTTAGACCAAAATAGAAATTTTGGGCTTTGCCTTAGGGAGCAAGGTAGCTCAATTATAAATAGAGGGAGTAACCCTTATTTTGAGTAAGAAGAATAAAGAATAATATTGTAACACACAACAAAAAGTGCAGTTGCATAGTTGAATAATATTTTCTCAATTTTAGAGCAGAGAGTTACTCTACAGAAATCATTCTCCTCTTCCCCTATTTTGTCAAACCCTAATCTTTCTCTTATTCAATTTTTTTCTTCTTCCAATAACAATTGCTGCGCAGAATCATTCTAGCAATTAAGGTGTGATTGATTCACTTGAGTGAAGAGTGAAGAACAAAGGATTTCGATCGGCTGATCGAATCTTGTTCATCAAGATTGATTCGGAATTTCTCAAAGTTTTTGGGTTAATTCCAGCATTTGATATCAGAGCCTGGATCGGCAAAAATGATTTTGCATAGCGGAAGCGTGGTGGGCCCATAACCCACAGGTCCCTGGATCGGAACCAAGCTCTGAAATGTTAAGTATAACAAGTGTGAGTAGTATGGGTAATAATCCGACATTGGCTAGAAATGTGAGAACTTGAGCATTTATAAGTGGGAGAACTCATACACCTATAACCTTAAGGTTTTGGGTGAGTATGTGGTGTGTCTCTTACAAAGGTGTTGCTCTAGAAAGAAAAGTCTCACAATGTTCAATACTCCCTAGTGGAAAAAAAACTTCCCCAACATAGGTATTAAAGCCTTTGGTTCGAGTGAAGGACCGACTCACTTGTATCGATAGTACTCCCCGCAGGTGGTGGTTAGGAGGTGTTTTGTTGAAGAGTGTCAACGCCAGTACAAATGTATGTGGATGAAAAGAGCTTCCGCTTAAGGAGGAGCATTGTGGATAGACTCACACTTAAGGGGGAGTGTTAAGTATAACAAGTGTGATTAGTATGAGTAATAGTCCTAAATTGGCTAGAAATGTGAGAACTTGAGCATTTATAAGTGGGAGAACCATACACGTATCACCTTAAGATTTTGGGGGAGTATGTGGTGTGTCTCTCACAAAGGTGTTTCTCTAGAAAGAAAAGTCCCACAATGTTCAATGCTCCCTAGTGAAAAAAATTTCCCAACAGGCTTTCCAGGTTTTTGCTAGTCGGGAGGTATTTCAGACTCGTGGCCGACATCTTACTATCACTACTACAAAACGCACAAACAACAACACCGGGTTTACAATGAATTCATATACACCGTTGTAATGGATTAAAATTTTCGCGCCCAGTGAGTAGTTGGATTTATAAACAGTAATTTAATGACGGTTGTCTTAAAACACCATAGTAATAAATGATGTGTAGCAAACTTCGATTCTCAGCAACTATATTTTTTTCCATTTTTTAGGGTACATTAAGTGTGTGTCACTTAAGTCCATTATTTAAAAAATAAATTGTAAATGACTTTACAACAGTGAAGTAAACCAATCGTTGTTAAAGGACTTAGAATTCCACTACAGTTGGATTGTCCAACCACGATTAAAGGGTTTACTGATAAATTAAAACAAAACTTATTATGTATTTCCATTTTTGTATGATTAACCACAGTTTTACAATACAACCGTTGTAAAAATTGAAAATTGCATTACGGGTTTTCTTTCTAACCGTGATGAAAAGTGATATTTTCTAGTATATAAGCGAAAGTATCTATCGTTCAGTACATAACAACCATTTCTCTCAAAATAAAACCCTAACATATTTCACTCTTCTATCTCATAACATAACCCTAACATCTATGTCACTCTTTAAACATACTTCAACCTTCAGATACGTCTTCAGATTCGTCTTCACGAATCGCTAACTTGAGGTTCGTTCATTAAACTTATGCTTCGATTTCGTTTATGTTTCTTGTTAAAAATGGGTTCTCATTTTTTCATTTGGTGAATGTTCTCATTTTTTCAGATTCGTCTTCACCACCTTAACAAAGCGCATACTTTGGCTATGATACATATGCTTTGTGTAGCTATGAAGAAAAATACAAGAAGTGTGAAGCTATTGTGTAAACTTTATTCACCTTGTACTTCTTCTTCATAGCTTCATAAACTAGTTGAACTTCATAATTTCCATGTCATGTTTTTTAATTACATATAAATTGAAATATAATTGTTTATAAATTATGAAATATGAAATTAAAATTACATCAGATTAAAGTTTCCATCAAATCCTTTTGAATTGTTTTTCGTCTTCTTTTCCCCCCAGTCATAGTTCGTCTTCTTCTCACCCAGTTTCTTCAAGTTTCCATCAAATCCTTCCATTAAAATGTCTCAGCAGTCCGGTTGTAGCCATGGAAGCAGGTCCTTAAGTCATTCAAGGTACGTATGCAAGTGTTAGTGTGGTCTCGACGCTCTGTTGATGACGGCATGGACCGGTTCGAACCCAGGTCGCCGTTTCTATGGCTGTGGGATATATAAGATTCAAGGATACAAAAAATGCTCTCACTTTGCTTGGTTGGATGAGGAGATGGATCCTAGGGCTAAATAAATAATTTCTTCACTGGTAAATAACTTGAATGAGGAGAAGGAGATGGTTAACACCTACAAAGCCAAGGAGGACGAATTGAAGTTGAAGGTGAAGATCCTGAAGAAACAGTTGAAGATTACCTGGATTTTTTTATTAGTAGTGTTCATTGCATTTGTTGTAACAACAATTACGAAATAGGTTATAATTGATTAGGTTTGTATGTTGACTGATTGTGTAATGGTTGATGTATTGGTTACCTTAGATTCACGTGACGATGTTATGGTGTATTGAATATGATACAATTATGTGATATTATAAATATTATACAATTAACATTATTATGATAACTTTATCACAAATGTGAGTTGTATTTTCTGCTGTGATATGGTGAACAATAATACTAGTTAAAAAATAGGATTAGTTATAAAAGCAGGATAATATTTGTTAATTCTGCAGAAAATGTAACAACGGTTATATTTCATAACCGTTATAATATCTCGTGTGCTGTCCAGAAAAAAATAAATATCAAAACGGCGCAGCTGGGAATCGAACATAGGACCATTATTTTTATCACAATGTTCTTTTGGAAAACCCGTTGTGATAAACGCGCACTTTCTAGTTTATTACAATGGTTACTGGACCGTGATTGTAAGTATCATATATACAACCACACTCTACATAACAACGTCTGAGCCCGCGTGATTATATATATTTCTCAACCGTTGTTAAATGGGTTTTCTGTAGTACTGCATTGTGTCTGACTATAATGAGAAGTGGGAAGGCAATTGAGCAGTTACATAAGTAATGAGAAACAAGCGCATTAAATGTCTTTCCTATCATTGAAACATTTTGCCGAGTTTTCAGGCGCGTGATTTTAGGCTCGTAGGTTAGGTCATGGCGCTTTTCTCAAAGGCATTCAAGCGCAATTGAGTTTAGCTGTATTCCCAATGTGAAATTTGGTCGTCGATTTGTAACTTTTTGTTTCCCATTGACCTTGTTCGTTGCTCACTCTCCTCTATATAAAGGTCTCTTGACTTTTTGGGAGAACTTTCTCCATTCTTGAGAGTCAGTTTCCTTTTGCAAGAGTGAATTCCTTTTTCTCATGAGCATTTCTTTGAGCGTTTACCTTCTCCAAAACAAAGCTTTTAATTTCGCATTTAATCTTTATCTTCTTCGTCATATTCTACTCTCTCCAGGTACCCTTCTTACCCTGATCTTATTTCATAGTACCTAATTTTTAGTTTGCCATGGCTAATATTAATGATCATCCCATAAGTTTACTAGCACTTCTAAGAGCACGGATTTTTCTCCCTCTATTAGGGCATAAACATTTTCCAGTTCAGATTCCCACTGCCCAGTTAGCAATCATTCAGTTCCAGTCATTATAATTGTGTATGATACATTTGAGTCGAAGAGGTTTACTAGTGGTTCTCTTGATAAATAAACTTATTTTAACGAGTCTTTCTTCGACGCTCTTCTTTTTTATGAGGATGTGGGAGGTGAGCGTGTTGTAAGCTGCACACATACTTAATTTGTAGTTGTAGGAAATTTAGCCTCCCCCACTTTGATTACCCCATATATGAGGTTGAAGCTTTGAATATGGAATAGGCCCAAAATTTCATCAAGACCTACCACACAAATTATAAGTTGGATCCATGTGATGCTGATATTAAGGATCATCTTGCGTGTGGAGCTCATCCTAAGGGTGTTAATTGGCTCAAGCGCTTCAAGATCTTTCAGGCTGACGAGATACCTTTAAAGTGTATCACGCTTGTGGAACCAAATGATGCGAACAAGTATAGCTGGATGGACTCAAAGATACAGGGAACCCTTCCAAATTTAAATGATCTTGCAATTGTGAGTGCAAATAACATTAAAGTCGATCGTCGCTCTGACTAGTCAGTTCTCCCCGTGGAATCGGGCAAAAAGGATATGTAGCAGCTTTAAGGAGCGTTCCTTTCCTTTCTATGAATGTTTGTTCACCCGGATAAACTTGCAGTAGCCTTTATCCAAGTTTGAAATGGATGCGTTGAGGTTTTTTGAAGATTGCCTCTCACATCTATATCTTGGTGTCTGGGTTTATGTAAGGGAAATCCAGTTTTAGACTGAGTATCGGTATTGGAAACCCTTTTGCCAGTCCTTATTCAATATTTTTGTCGTGATACATACCTCTATGTATAATATCTGATATTAAGGGCTCATCGTGTTACGTCAATAAGTTCCCCGACTTGGCCCTTTGCCAATCACAGGTCGTCAGTGTAATTCTTTCTGATTACTAATTATTAAAAATCGCCAATTAAGGTCGTCAATGTAATCCCTCTAGATTACTATACTAAAAAAATTATGGTTTAAAATAATTATTTATTTTTCATCAAAAAGGTCAAAGTTGTTTTTATTACCCAAACCTTCAACTCATTAAAAACTCACAGAGAAACTCAAAACCTCTTGTTGTACCCCAAATTTCACCTCTTAGATGTCATAACATCATGCATAGATATTCAGGATCAATCATATATGCATTGTTTAACTAACTCATATCTTGCAGTTTGTTTCCTTTATGTTTGAAATCAGGGTTTACACAGAGAGATTCAAGGCATCCTAAGGTATTCTATGGCTCCATACAATCATCACAAAGATTCACCAGTTGTTTGGAACCAAGATCTCAAGACTTTGAATCAAGTCAAGTCAACAAAGGATCGCCAGACCAAAATGTGGAATTAGGGTTTTAACCAGAGGAATCACTGAAAAGTTTTGCCTTGATAAGTCAGGACTTGCTTGGTTCATCAACCATTTGAGCTTACCTTCATTCAAGAGGTCTCATTCAACAAGAATTCAAGATCATTTGGCTCTCATCATGATTAGTTTGAGCCACAGTTCCACCCTGTCTCCAAATTAGGGTTTTGTTAAGACAAGTGCATCATTGCCTTTGATTTTGAACAAGAGGTTCTCTCAAGCCTTAGGACTTGACTCCATATGATAGAAGACATCCCTAAAGGCCATCTATGAGCTTTAGATGTGAAGGAAGAAGCAAGATCATAAGAGTTTTCCCCAGTGCATTCACAGTTGAAATTAGGGTTTTGACTGAAACCCTAATCCTTGAGATTTTGATCCAAATGAAACCTCCAAGGCCTCAATTCATCCTAATATGCCTCATTTATGATTTAGGGTATAAGAAATCAAGCTCCAAGAGATTTCTTGCAAAGGAAGTAAGGTTTTGCTCTTGAAACTTGTCATATGTAGAATTTTCCCCTCTTGTGCAAAATTGAAATGGGCATAACTTCCAAACCACACACCCAAATTGAGTGAATCAAAACCCAAATGGAAGCTCTTTCCAAGATATTCAAAGTGTTAAATATGACTTTTTTCCAAAAAATGCATGGTTTGTGAGTTATGAGACTTAGAAGCTAAACTGACCCAAGACTTAGTGAAATTTCAGCTTGTTTTCCTTTAACTTGCACACGACTTTAACCCAGTTTTTCATAAAGTTACAGGCCTCAACTCAAAAATCGTTGAACATGAAAGTTGTAGAGGGCATTGAGGGTTTTCCAAAAAGTACTAGAACTCCTCAATCCATTGAGTGAGCTGGGAGTTTCGAATCCCCAAAGTTGGAGGTTCCATTCCTTAAAGTTCAAGAAACCAACTTTGGTGTTTTGACTCAAACCTTTCCCTAATCACCAATTTTCCTTGTTTCTGAGTTTTAATGATACATTTAACATTAATTCAAGCCTCTCCACGAAAATTTAGTTTGGGTTGCATTAAAATATGCATATATGTCTTGTTTGTGCAAGTGGGAGGGAGAGAGAAACTTTCCAAAAGTAGAAAAAACATTTGTTTATTCCTTGAGCATTGAACCTATCAGCTCTCAACAGTTATACTCAGAAGCTCAGAGATTCTTGGAATATTTTTCCTCTGCCATTCCTACTTCACACGAAATGACAAAGGGCAATGTTGGCATTATTGACAAAATGACCATACCTTGCATCGTCTTGCCTCCCCTATAAATAGCAGTCCATTATGCTTGCATTTCTCACCAACACCTTTCACAAAATAATCTAAATACAATCTGAGTTTCAAGTTTTGCAAAGAAAGGAAGAGGGAAGGCTTGGCTTTGGAAGTTGGTGTTGTTTCAGCAAGAAAGGAACTCGTGCATATTGGAAGTTGCAGTGGACATATTCCACTTGGTAAGTGCTCTCTCTATACTCATTGTTCATACTCATATACATGTTTGTCATCATGTCTATATCATATATGTCGATGTAGTATAAGTCTTGTATGTTTCTTCCATTTATCTATCATGTGTAAACAATGTGTATTGGGACTCCACTTAATTTTTGTCCATGGCCTGCAATCTTGAGGTGAGAGAGGACTGGTTATGGTTGGCTGAGGTAAGGTGGATATTGACATTACCTTCTGTTCTTGTTATTATACCACAAAGTACTTATAATGATCATTCACTGGCCTTTTGAATGTGTGTGACTTTATTGTTGTGTAAATCTGCCAAATACTTGTTTGCAAGACATGTTAACAAACCTTTGAATATTCTTGATGTTATCATGATAAGAGGCAGGAGCCATGAATGTGGCTCATCCCTATTGCTTTGAAACACTTGTATTGTTATAACCTGGGAATGTTATTTTTGAGCTATTGTATCATGTGCTGTCATAACCAGTTTGTAAGTATACACTCATGATATGTCTTGTATTTAAAAGATTGCTTATGTGTTGATACTTGTTAAGTTTTTGAACATGAAAATGTAGTATTGGATCTTTGTGTCACAAATACTATTTGTCCACTCATGTACTCATCCCAATATATCCACAAGTCATGTTTGTTGGAGCTAGGTGATTTATGAATGAGAGTTGTGAACTGTTAATCTCCTCGAGTTATGTCTTTGTGTATAACCTGATGTATGACATTGGTCAAAATGTGATGTCATCTTTATAACTAAACTGGACATTTGAGAATGAAAATTTGTTTATGTTCATTTGCATTTAGTTTCTACTCTCATATTTAATCATGTACCTCTCAATATTTTATGGCTTGCTATATCATGTCATTTTACTTTGTGTATGCCAAAACTATTGTGTGAAACTGATAATTTCTGAAGGTTTTGTTTTGTAATGTCATGCTATGTCTTTCATGCTAAATGTTGTGTTTAATATATGTATATAAACCTTAAACTGTCATTTGATGTGTTTCCAAGTTATAAATATGCTTGCTAAACTATGTATTGATGGTGTGTGTGCCAACCTGACTTGAACTCTGTCAGTGTATGTGTTATGTATGTCTGTCTCATTGTGATTATTATCCAAGTTGAGAGCCATTATGCCATGACCTTGGCTTTGAGTCAAGTTGGCTGAGATGCCTAAAATTGATATGTCTGAACTGCTGACTTGTTTAAGTTATGCAACTGTCTTTGAATTGTGGTTCTAACTTATTTACAACCTGGTGATGTTGTCTCGAAACTAAACATTGTTTGTGGACTCATTTTGGTATATTGACACATTCATACATTTCTTTTCACATCTTATTTTATACACAATTGCCATGTCATGATCCCACTACTGTCATCATTGATTGTTGATTAGTTAGCATATATGTCTCATGATATGTATGGTCTTACTTTGTTAAATGGCTTTGCCCATGTTCTTGCCTAAACCTCATAATGATGCATCTCTGCTTATTACCATGCCATTGGTTTTATTTTCAAGATTTTCATGTCCATGACAGCCTGTTTTGTTAAGTTTGTTTTGTAAAATATGGGTGATATCCTTTTCATATGATTTGTCTAGCATATAGTTATGCCAACTGCCATTCATGTTTGTGCTTAACTTATGTGAACCAGCTTGCATACCTGAAGTTCCTGATATATGCCTTGCCTTGCCATAGGTTGTTTTGCTCATATGCCTGTCTAAATCTCATAATGATGCATTTCAACTCATGTCATGCTGTTTGTTTTGAATTAATGTGGTTTGTGTGCTTGTGACCAATGTATGAGATAACAACTGCCTGAAATCTTTGTGCCATCATCATGCCATACCTGATGCATTCTATAGGTGTGTGCAAGCTCTTCATGTTCAGGGTGAGTGTGTGTAATAGCTTTTAGCATATTTGTCTGCCTTGTATTTAATTTGTTCAAGCTATGACCTCATTATGTCATTAATTTATGTAAGCAAAGTTGTGGATAAAACTGTCATGATCAGAGTGGAGGTAAGCATTAGACTCATTCCCAATAATTTGCTTGGATGGGAAGTGACATTATTATGACATATTGTTCATGTGTTGGTATGCGTTAAGAGTAAGAGCTTGTTAGGGATGCTTATTATTGCAATGTTGCTTTCCTAAGCCAGGTTATGTACCTTGACCATATCATATCTGCCTTACCTCATTTGCTATGAATCTGTTTGCTAGCATGTTTAGGGAATCAATAGATGATTTGGAATTTTAATTGGCATGCTTGCACCTGGACTGTTTTGGTTTGATCTTAGACAGATTTAATGTGTTGCCAGTTTAGAGTGAATGATGTTTAGACCTGAGATGTTAGGGTAAATTTTCATTAATGCCATGCTATTCTTCCCTCTGCACCATGTATGCATTCCTGTTACTTTAAAATCACACCATCACAAGGACATAGCTTGCATGCTCTCTTGTTCTTGTTTCAACCTCAAGCAAGGAGTAATTCATGAAAGGTTGGAGTGTTCTTTGGTGAAGATAGCCTGTCATCATGAACCATTCTTGAACCATGTGTTTACTTGTTCAAGTTAAAGAATTTCTACATGTTTTTAATGATTGGTAGCATGATATTCGCGAAATCATAAATATTACTTCATCTGTTTAATGTGTGGCTGCATTACCAAGCCTCAATCCATGTATGTCCAAATTGATCTAAGTTAGCTCATTTGGTTTGTGTTGGTTTAACATTTGTTCTCCATCATTTGCTAGTTAAGGAATGACCACTTGTATGATCATTTGCAGTTCCTTTTATTTACTCTATACTCTGAATAATCATTGGCAAGTTGTGTTGATTCTTACTTGTACCTGTAGTGCTAAGTGTTTTTTGTTGGTTTTTTGTGGCAAACCATCCATCTGCCCACTTTTTTTACACGCGAAGGTTTATATGAATATGGAAGGAAGTTAATGACCAGATGTAACAGCCACCCCAGTGGCAAGCACACACATACACACACCCATTTGACCCTTAGGATTGGGGTTCGAATTCCCCTCGCCCTAGTCCTTTTATTTTGATTTTCCAAATACGCTTTGTTTCACATATATTAAAGTGATGTCCATAACTGGTAAGCACGCGTGCGTTGGCTCAATTGGCAAGACTTTTGGGTTGCATGTGCAGGGTCCTGGGTTCAATACCCATGGGGGCCTCTCCCATTATTTTTTGTCATATGTTGTTTTGTACATTTTTATGGTTTGTACTTGAACTTCAAAATTCCATAACTCAACCATTTTTTATCCTTTTTCACTCATTATTTTTGCTAAATGCTTCTTATTGAGTCTACTTTTTGAATGTAAAAAGTAACTATTGAATATTAACTTTTTTTGAGGTACTTGTTCATGTTGAAGTGGAATGCCTTTTAGAGTTTCTACCATGAACACATTTTGTTTTCTTTATTTCTCTTGCCATGTTATATTTATTCATCTTGATTAGATAAGGTCTAAAATGTTTGGTTCTAACCTTGTAAAATGTTGTAAACTTTGCTTCACTTGAATGTTTTGTTATTTGATATTGCATCAACATATAAATATTCACATAAACTTCGTTGTTTCATAAAATTGTTATTCTCCTCCTCTCCTTCCAAAGGAAAGTCTTCCTATTGACCTCAAAGTCATAGATATCTCATAATCAACCTTTGACCTCATAGTCATAGGTATTCACATCCTCCTTGACCTCATAGTCATTGGATCCCCTCTTGACCTCATAGTCATAGAGCCGTCTCTCAAACCTTTGACCTCATAGTCATAGGTAGGCTTTGACCTCATAGTCATAGCCATTCTCCCTTGGCCTCATAGCCAATCATCTTACAACTTACAACAAGTTAAAGTTCTTGAACTCTATGTGAGACTCATCCCTTTGAGTACTCACTTTCCCCACATAAATTAGACTTTGAGAGTTTCCTTAAACTCTAAATGAGCTCATACTTATTTCCCCTTGGAACTTTAGCCATAGTCAATGGTTCCTCAAAGTCACCCTTAGTTAGGTGAACTACGGTTGCTCTGATTCTTTAGTCAGATACGTAGGCATAAGATGCGACGTCTTGGCGAGCAAACTTAGTGTACATACCCTTAGATCTTTACCTTTACCCTAGCAGATTCTCTTAGCAAGCAAACATAACATAACACAAACTAAACAAGAGGTTCCCCTAGAGTACTACAGATACTTAGGGTGCTAATACCTTCCCTTTGTATAACCAACCCCCGAACCTTAGATCTCCACCCTTTAGGTTTTTTTCGATCTTGAACCTTTCCTTTGGATAAATCAAAGTCGGTGGTGAATTCAAAGTTTTGTGATGCAAGTTAATCAATAGCTTGTTATCCGATTCTCACTGCAACAGAAATAGCGACTTCACTAGGGAAATTTGGAGGGTTAAACCCACCTTGTTGTGTTTGTGTTATTTATGTTTTGCTTGCTTGTACATATTTGTATATATATCTGTATCTGCTTGGATCTTCTGTTTGGCAGGGTGCTACTATTGAGTGGTGAGATAAGTCCTAACCCGGACTTGAGAGTATGTTTGATTAGGATCATGGACATAGTCAAGGAGACTTCGAGGGAGTAATCCCAATGGAGTTGACTTGATGTTTCACACTCAGTTGAGGCCCTCTTGGAGGTGGTATATGTTGAACGAGTAATCGTGAATGCATTACCACTTTCGACCTTGGTGCCAGGGATACTGATGACCTTTAGTTACCCTTTTACCCCACTTGGCCTATTTAGGATGTAGTGCGATGACTATGAGGGAGTAATCCTAAATGGTCGCTACGCGATACTACACTCAGACGAGACTCTCTTGAGAATTTTATTGATTACCAAGTAATTGGGAAGTCGATAAAATCCGAAAGATGGATTGTCGACTCCGGGCACTTTTTAGAACCCTGTTCTACAGTTGATAAACATATAACACATACCTATTTGGGAAGGGTAAGCCATGGCTCCATGCTCGTGATCTTCAAACCTAAACCCTCTCTTGTGTGCTTGTGCATATTTGTGAATACCTGGATATGTGTGTTTGTGCATACATTTATACATTCATGATAGCCCTTTGGTTTCAAGGAACTCAGACTTTTTTTCCTTTGCAAAGATCAATAGAGATCATGGATTTTAAAATAAAACTCTTCAATTTTCCAAAAAAAAATTTGCAACTTTCATTTGAGTTCCTTGAAACCACTTAGCTTACATTTGCATTTCATGCGCATTCGCATCTCATTTCTCAGTCTTGAGTCTCTCCCTCTATGTCTGAAGGATACCTATCACCTATTCAAGATAAATGGCAACAATGAATGAAATTCTAAAGAACCAAGAAGACTTGAAAGAGGAGGTCAGAATCCTCAAATGCTAGATGAATTGGGTTCTAGAAACTTTGCAAGCTCTAATGAAGAAAGAGGAGTATGCTCACCTTGTCACTCCTAGAGAAGTTATCAGTTCATCATATCCTGTGGTTCTCCCATACCAAGGATCTGCCTTTGGGGAAACTTCATACCAGCCAACCTTTGGTCTGGTTCCTGCACCAGAATGTAATCGTCATCAGGTGTCTACCAAAAGAATGTTTCAACCTCCTCGAGGTTCTCGAAACCAGGATAAGAAGAAGTGCTCTGTCAAAAGGGGCAAGGTTCGCTACACACCTATCCCGGTACCACTGAGAAAACTGTTCCCACTGCTGATTCAAAACAAGTTGGTGACTCCTCAACCTTACAACCCTGTGTTCGGACCTTGGCACAATGCAAATCTGACTTGCGACTTTCATAAAGGGGCTGAAGGACATAATGTGGATGGTTGCCTAGTTTTAGAAGCTACTATGCAAAATCTAATCCACAACAAGGATTTAATTTTCGAAGAAGATAATCCAGAGATTGAATGAAAATTCCGCACTAGGACAATAGGGCATCCCGTTGAAGAATGCAAAGAGTTCGAGGTAAGACTGCTAAGTTTGCTAAAGACACAACAACCTCAGGAAGGTACGTCAGACATCTATGTCTCCACTTGTGAAGGAAAAGGTAAAAAGGTTGCAAGGCCTCTCAAAGTCCTGTATCACAAGGAACTAGTGATCGGTGGTGAAGGTGTTCCCCCGCTTGGGCCCGAGAACTGAAATCTTCTGAAATCAATTCGCTAGAGCTGGTTGTATTTTGTTCATTTCAGTATTTTCAATTGTATTTCCTTTGCACTTTGAATTTGTTTTTGCTTATAAGCTTTGTTGTACTTGAAAGATTAATGAAATGTTTGTGCATCTTTTGGTTAAGTCCATTCGTCTCACTTATTTACTTTTATGTCCATAAAAACAAATATATCTTTATCTTGTATCCACTTATCAATTTGTTGTTAAGCAAAGATTAGGGAGGATGATGAAAATATTATCCATAATTGTTGTAGTATGCTTTCATTTAAACCTTGCCGAGGATGTAAGGCATTATTTCAAATCCCAAATGCTGAAGAAATAAGGAAGATAGTCCCTCGTTAACCCCTTTGAGCCTATAAGTATGAGTTTTCTTTCCTTACATAAAAAACCCTTAAATATCAACCTTAGGGTGGGTAGTTCTCAGTTTAACTTGGTTACGCATTCGAATGCAAGCGCTTCATGCAAGACATCAGTCAGCTCTCTCCAATCAAGTTAATAAATGCTGTATAAGTTATTTCTGAAGCGACAAATAAGGAAGGATCATTGAGAAATCCTTAATCGAAGGGTAAGCCGAGTCCTTTTCAAGGCAAAAGCCAAGAAAGATGGGAGGCCCAAAACTTTGCCTTATACAAGAAGGTTCGTACAATAATCAAGACAAAGAAGAGGTCTCATAACCTCAACAAAGACAAAGATGAGGTCTCATAACCTTAATCAAGCAAAGAAGAGGTCTCATAACCTCAATCAAGCAAAGAGGAGGTCTCATAACCTCGATCAAGAAAAAAGAAGAGGTCTCATAACCTTAACAAAAAGAAGTCTCATAACCTCAGTGAAGAAAAGAAGAGGTCTCAAAACTTCAAACAAAGACAAGAGGAGGTCTCAAAACCTCAGTAATAAAGGATAACCAAAATTCTGCATGGGAGTAATGACTACAAAGGTGTCTGAATCATAGTCAACTATCATCAATTCATTTCCTATCATAGAGGAACCTGAATGTATACCTTGAGTTAACTGAGTATAGGATTGGATTTCATCACGAAGATTGGGTGGGACAAATAAACTTTGAGCCTTTATTCTTTGTTTCATAAACCGTGAACCAAGCCACGTTACAACCCTTAGAAGACTTAATTGAGGTAAGGTTGTTTTGAAAGCATACTACAGCAAGGTTGATTAACCTGACTCCTAATGATCTTTGTTATTTGCGTGTGTTGATCACTTCATCTATCATTACGTAAATAATTAGATCCACTTTGTTTTGATTTAATCATTCCACCGTGTGTGTTTCATCAATAAAACTTGATTTCAAAAGCTTGCATGAATTTTGCATTGAAATTGCCAATTTTAAATGAATAATACTTGTTTGCAAAACATTTCAATATCAAAGAAATCCCAACAAATGCAGCCAGCTAGGGAATTTGACTTGATAAAGGAAGCTCAGTCAAGGGCAACCAAGCGGAGGGATTTGCCAATCCACCGTTCCAAGTGCTATAGAATCAGGGGCAGAACTCTTCAATGTTCAGAATACTGGAGCGAGTCTTCTTGAGGTCATCTTATAACAAGTATGGACTCCAGTGACCCATCAACAGGGGCAAATTTGTTCCCCGGTCGTTTTACTACAGTCTAATAGACTTTGTATTATGAATACAGTTGAGTTGGGGCAGTTATGTCGGGGTTCGTTTCTCTTCAAAAAGTTTGAAGATATTGAAGCATCTGGTATGCCAATTCTTCTGTAAAATCCTTTTGACGATTTACTCTCACAAGAGCAATTAATCAGAAGCAGTCAAATCGAGATTCGGTAAATCTCTAAAGGGCCAATCAGTCTGGGGCATCTCTTTCACAGATCATTTAGTCTGAAGAACAAGTATGAAGAATTTGTTGTATAAATACAGTTGAGCAGGGGAAGTTATGCTGAAATTTATGAATCTCTCTAAGAGTTTGAAGATATGGAAGCATCTTGCATGCATATTCTTCTGTAAAATCCTCTTGATATTTTCTTCTGACAGACCGTGTACTTTGGGGCAAATGAGTTATGCATAACTACTCAGCTTTTGTGACATTTTTTGCTAGCTCCCTCGTAAGCTGTTACTTCAGCTAAACTTGGCAATCCTAGTGAATACATGATGCTATACCAAGTGGAGTACTATTTCCCCAAAGAAAGTTGTAATCTTGATGTAGAACCACTAATTTCTACAGATTCATCCCCGATAATGGTCCAGTCTGATGAGTTTGGCTGGGTGTCCTTGTCGAGATGTTTATTTCATCTCTGGTCTCGCTTATCTTTGTCTGTTTTGTCAGCATAAGTATATGCATGGCATGAGCATGGCATAAGCACTCATATGCATTGTATCTTAGCATTTCTGCTTCATTCTGGTGTTTGCCTGTTTTGTTCGCTTTGTCGGTTATCTCCCCAAGTGACTGGGTTTGTCTATTCTCTCCAATAGAGTTGTCAGCCCTAGGCATGAAATGCCCATCCTTCTGAATTCCCCACAAAGTTTTATCCTCGTGGATGATGGTTGGTTCAGTTATCTTTTCCACAATGGGATAAGATAAATCCCCAGTTGAGCTCATTCCTCAATGGTTGGAGTCTTGTTTGACCGTTTCTTTCTAGCTCGTTCCTAGATTGAACTTTGGTCCCCGACAGGTTAGGTTGTTGAACCTAGTTTGAACATGCATTTATTTTGCACTGTGTCTCGCAGGATAATCTGTTACAGATCCTCGTTGAAGACAAAATTCATTCTCCAACAGTGTTGTGATATCCACATTTTATACCCAACAAAGTAGCAATCTCTTGAAGAAGCTTGTTTTTCTATGGCGATAAGTGGCAGTCTCTTATAAGAAGCTTATCTACTATCCAACCTTTTTGCAACCATAATTGATATTCCCTAGGAAGTCTAACCTGCAACCGGTATTGACCTATCAGATATTTAACCTCCTTATACTGGTATCCAAAAATCCAACTCATACTGGTATCCAAAAAAATCCAGCTCATACTGGTATCCAAAAATCCAGCTCATACTGGTATCCAAAAATCCAGCTTATAGTGGTATCCAAAAATCCAGCTCATACTGGTATCCAAAAATCCAGCTCATACTGGTATCCAAAAATCCAGCTCATACTGGTATCCAAAAATCCAGCTCATACTGGTATCCCAAAATCCAGCTCATACTGGTATCCAAAAATCCAGCTCATAATGGTATCCCAAAATCCAGCTCATACTGGTATCCAAAAATCCAGCTTATACTGGTATCCCAAAATCCAGCTCATATTGGTATCCCAAAAAATCCAGCTCATACTGGTATCCAAAAATCCAGCTCATACTGGTATCCAAAAATCCAGCTCATACTGGTATCCAAAAATCCAGCTCATACTGGTATCCAAAAATCCAGCTCATACTAGTATCCCAAAATCCAGCTCATACTGGTATCCAAAAATCTAACTCATACTGGTATCCAAAAATCCAGCTCATATTGGTATCCCAAAATCCAGCTCATACTGGTACCAAAAATCCAGCTCATACTGGTATACAAAAATCCAGCTCATACTGGTATCCAAAAATCCAGCTCATACTGGTATCCAAAAATCCAGCTCATACTGGTATCCAAAAATCCAGCTCATACTGGTATCCAAAAATCCAGCTCATACTGGTATCCAAAAATCCAGCTCATACTGGTATCCCAAAGTCCAGCTCATACTAGCATTCAAAATCCAGCTCATACTGGTATCCTAAAATCTAGCTCATACTAGTATCCCAAAAGTCCAGCTCATACTGGTAGTCAAAGTCCAGCTCATACTGGTATCCAAACTATAACCCTAAACTAGTGTCATTCCCAACTCATATTGGAGTCCAACTCATATTGGTACCTGAGTCCCATCATCAATGGATCATTAACCTTATTCCCAGCTAAAAGTCCAGTCATTTTCCATCATCTAACGCGCGAGTTTATCTCTGTCTTTTCTGGCTTTTCTTGAAGATCCCATTTGAACTCTTCAGTATAAGAAAATCCCAGAAAATCTTTTAGCGAATGTCTATCCTTTTATTTCAAACTGGTCCCCAGTGGAGATCATGTCTTCTTTCTAGTTTCATGCCCAGTAAGAATATGTCTCTATTACCCCAGTGTTGTCCGGTCACATATGAACCTGTCATCCATCTCCCTGGATCTTTCCCCAGTGGAGAATACCTCTCCGACTCCTATCTCCAGTAAAGAACTGTAGGGTCTTCCCCTTTATGTTTCTATCCCCAGTATTTCCTCAGGGTCTTCCTAGTGAGCCTCTTTTGTTGGCCAGACTGTATCCCCAGTGAGTTTTCCTCATGGATGCTAACCTTCATCCTTCCCCAGTGTTACTCACCTGTGGTTTTTTTTTTTGCTCTTTATCTCCGTTGTCTGGTCTGTCTACGTTTTTGCACTATCATGACATCATATCATCATATTAGAAGTTCATGACATGTCAGCATTTGCATGTCCGTCGTTTGTCCTTAGCATCTACATTCCATCTAAGGGTAAAATTTCCGGTTTGCTATATTTAAATACCTTTCCACCTTGATGTCCCGAGAATTTTCTTTCCTCGTACCATCCGGTAAAGCTATTTAAATAGGGGCAACTATTGTACCCCAAATTTTACCTTTTAGATGTCATAACATCTTGCATAGACATTCAGGATCAATCATATATGCATTGTTTAACTAACCCATATCTTGCAGTTTGTTTCCTTTATGTTTGAAATTAGGGTTTGCACAGAGAGATTCAAGGCATCCTAAGGTATTCTATGGCTTCATACAATCATCACAAAGATTCACCAGTTGTTTGGAACCAAGATATCAAGACTTTGAATCAATTCAAGTCAACAAAGGATCACCAGACCAGAATGTGGAATTAGGGTTTTAACCTAAGGAATCACTGAAACGTTTTGCCTTGATAAGTCAGGACTTGGTTGGTTCATCAACCATTTGAGCTTACCTTCATTTAAGAGGTCTCATTCAACAAGAATTCAAGATCATTTGGCTCTCATCATGATTAGTTTGAGCCACAATTCCACCCTGTCTCCAAATTAGGGTTTTGTTAAGACAAGTGCATCATTGCCTTTGAATTTTGATCAAGAGGTTCTCTCAAGCCTTAGGACTTGACTCCATATGATAGAAGAAATCCCTAAAGGCCATCTATGAGCTTTATATGTGAAGGAAGAAGCAAGATCATAAGAGTTTGCCCCAGTGCATTCACAATTGAAATTAGGGTTTTGACTGAAACCCTAATCCTTGAGATTTTGATCCAAATGAAACCTCCAAGGCCTCAATTCATCCTAATATGCCTCATTGATGATTTAGGGTATAAGAAATCAAGCTCCAAGATATTTCTTGCAAAGGAAGTAAGGTTATGTTCTTGAAACTTGTCATATGTAGAATTTTCCCCTCTTGTGCAAAATTGAAATGGTCATAACTTCCAAACCACACACCCAAATTGAGTGAATCAAAGCCCAAATGGAATCTCTTTCCAAGATCTTCAAAGTGTTAAATATGACTTTTTTCCCAAAAATGCATGGTTTGTGAGTTATGAGACTTAGAAGCCAAACTGACCCAAGACTTAATGAAATTTCAGCTTATTTTCCTTTAACTTGCACACGACTTTAACCCAGTTTTTCATAAAGTTACAGGCCTCAACTAAAAAATTGTTGAAGATGAAAGTTGAAGAGGGCATTGAGGGATTTCCAAAACATACTAGAACTCCTCAATCCATTGAATGAGCTGGGAGTTTCGAATCCCCAAAGTTGGAGGTTCCATTCCTTAAAATTCAAGAAACCAACTTTGGTGTTTTGACTCAAACCTTTCCCTAATCACCAATTTTCCTTGTTTCTGAGTTTTAATGATACATTTAACAATAATTCAAGCCTCTCCACGAAAATTTAGTTTGGTTTGCATTAAAATATGCATATATGTCTTGTTTGTGCAAGTGGGAGGGAGAGATAAACTTTCCAAAAGTAGAAAAAACATTTTTTTATTCCTTGAGCATTGAACCTATCATCTCTCAACAGTTATACTCAGAAGCTTATAGATTCTTGGAAGATTTTTCCTCTGCTATTGCTACTTCACACGAAATGACAAAGGGAAATGTTGGCATTATTGACAAAATGACCATACCTTGCATCCTCTTGCCTCCCCTATAAATAGTGTTAGAAAGAGTATTAGTGTGGGTTTTTGTTATCGTATCCACAGGGACTGTTTGATATTTGATGCTTGCCTTTCAATAGTTGCGATATTCTAAGTTAACGGTTTCAAAATTTTCAATTGTTGTTATCATTCACTTGTAGCAAAGATTAAATTGTGACAAAGATTTTTGTAAAAGGTTTTATAAAAGTATGTTAAGGTTAGGTTTCGCTAATCCTTTCCATGTATAAATGATTAATCAAGCACATGAACTCGGTTTTCGGCCAATATAACCGCGTATCCTCCCGACGACGTTTATGTCTAAAGCGAAATCGTGAGTACCGTTGTTTAAACCGTTAGATGATGTCTCACGCTAACAATCTAAACAACGATCATTAAGATCAATACAATGTGAATAGCAAATCCCAAATCTATGTCTAGAGTTTGGTTTTTAAGAGATGAAATTGTTAGGTCAAGATTTGTGGAATCTATGTCTAGAGTAAAACAAATCAAACTTAAAGCATTAAGAGAAAACAACTTCATCTATATTGATCAAAGACTTTGTTCATATACAATAGATCAAAAGCAATACATAAAAATAGAATCAACTACATCTAACCTCAACATAGAGTGTTTAGCTACACATACTCATGTAGCTTGGATAATAAGTAAAGAGAGGAGATGAATAAGCATCCACTGCGAATAATCGAGAATGGATGCAAAATCAGCTTCTCCAAGTGAAAATACAAGCTTCAATGGTTCCAAGACTGAAAACTATGATTTTGGATCAAAATGAACAAAAGATCCTCTTTACAAAAAGTGAAATTCTATTTATACATAGCAGAATTCTGCATGATTCGCATTGCGAATGAGGAAAAATGGCACTTTAAGTGCCTCTGAGACTTAAACCGCCCCAAGCAGAAATCGTGGGTTCGCACTGCGAACCCTTCATTCGCACTGCGAATCATTCGCTAGCTTCATTCGCACTGCGAATAAACTAGCGAGCCAGAATTCTCAAAACTAGAACTTACTGCCTCTCATCGCCAGCACCTTCGCACTGCGAACCAGCCAGCGAACATTCGCTGGACCCTCGCTAGGAGTTCGCAATGCGAACACAAGGTAATTGAAAACCTTGAACTCACTGCCTCCATTCGCTGGCTCCTTCGCTGGTCCCTCGCAGTGCGAACATTCGCTGGGACTTCGCCAGATTGTTCGCACTGCGAACATCCTGTTGCAGCAATAAAAACTCAGTGGAACTTGCATTGGTTCCATGTGTTCACCATTTTGCTCCTTTCATGCCTATACATGCACATTAACACACAAATTACAAGCTCCACACATATATTCCGATGTAAGCATAACAACTCCATTTACCGCTTAAATTCACACTATACCGTTAGAAAGAAATAAAAAATGCCAAAAATTCCAAACAAATATATAACAAGTTTGACATCTAACAAACTCTCCCCAACTAACTCTTTGTTTGTCCTCAAGCAAAGTATACCTCTCACGAGGATTTGCTCGAGCACTCAATTCAACCAAGACGCGAGAAACGGCTCAACTAAACAACGATCACAACAATGCACAATTACACACTTCAAGAATTTGATATGAAAAAGAACTTGCGACTTAAACAATTTCAAACAATGTTTCAAGACACAACTAACTCATCCTGCATATGTCATTCTACACTCCTCTTCGAAAAAGGATTGAAGGCAAACGTGCATACAAACACGGGACAATTACACTCAAATGACAAATGATGCAGTACTAAGCAATTCATACCATATCTCAATGATCATAACAGAAATCATGGAAGTAAAAGATCACTAAGGACTTCAAGGTTGTAGTTTGGTCGGGTGAACAAAAAAGGGACATTTCTAATGGCCATTGAAACGAAATTGCCGAAGCAAAAGAACATTCACTATATACATATTCACACAACACACTTCATTTCACCAATTTTTCATTCCACCTTCACAAACTACCGTGCACACTTATTGATTCTATTAATTTTTTGTTCAAGCAAGCATTTTCTCTTTTGTACAACATATTCACACTCTTTTCTTTACATGCTTGCTTGAAAAATTTTCAAAATTTGGAGTAATGCACCCATCTTCTTTTTATTCTCCCCAACTCATTTTCAACTCAACCTAAAGTGAATGTTCCTTGCTTTTTAAGGCAAGGAAGTCAAAGTATACAATTTTCAAAGGTCTCAAGAAGAAAATGTTAGAACTCACCAAATTCAATGATGAACCAAACTTGCAAATAATGTACATAAAACAAGTTCATCATTCAATTGAGTTCTAAACTGTTTAGGCTCAAAAGGGCTACCAAATGCTCACTACTCACGGGTGAACTAATATAGTGCCTTGATCACTTCTCATACTTCCACAAAATCACATGGTCACAAGATAAGGCATGAATTAAAAGTAGAGACAACATTCATCACAATCCTTAGCATATAGTCATACTTTGGAGGCTTCTCACTTTAATGGTTTATGATCCTAAAATGACATATGCATTCAAAAGAAGTTGTAACATGAAACAACATTTACAATCGCACCAAGACACACAGTTCTAAAACATAACAAATTCTCGAACAAGGTAACGATATACCTTGTCGCAACACTATGCTTACGGTACTATCATAGCCCTCACGTCTTGGAGGAATCTCCTTTTAAAACACAAGAGTCTCCAACCTACTTCCCCAAATTCATCCTAAAAGAAGGAACATCAAAATAACACATATGCACAGTTTAAGAGTTAAACATTCGTCAACTGAAGAATTCAACTCTTAATACTATAATTAAAAACCAATAATTTATTAGTAAAGCGAAACAACAACAAAAATTTTTACTGCAAACCATAATCATTACTAATAATAATCATAAAGTGTCTGGTGTATAAAACACCTACATAATCCAAAAAGTACCATACTAGTAAGAGTACATCAATATTAGACTAGTAAAAGCTGAAAAAAAAAACAAAATACAAGAAACTTCACTTTGATGACCAAAGGAAGTGTACAACTCTAAGATCCAAAAATCAGTCCTCCTCGGACTCCGTCTCGATAATATCAGTACCCAGATCATCCTCAGGCTCAGTCCCTATAACATCCATCCTCTGCCCCTCATCATCATCATCAGAAATCATAATATCATCGCCATCTCCCCTCTCCTCAGCATCATGCTCGGCAGCATCCTCTCCCCAACTGAAAATAGGCCTGGCCTCAGGCCATCCAGCATGCGTGAGGAACTGCTCCCTCGACATCATAGTGTGGTGCGTAGAAGGGTCACGGATCTGCAATTGGAGAACCTGCAAAGAATCATGAATATCAGTCATGGCACGCTGCTGGGCAGCCATCCAATCCCAATTATATTGGTAGATCTCCTGCTGATATGGATAGAAGCTGTGGGATCCAGAAGCAGCACCCTCACTTGTACCGGTCTCAGCACCAGCACCAGCCCCACAAGATTCAGCTCTAGCACCCTTCGGTTTACAGAATTTATCGACATATTGATCATCAATAGTCGACGGCACAGTAACTTGACGGCGCGAAGGCAAAGTCACTCCAGCATCAGCACATAAGGTCATAATCAAACAAGGGAAAGCAAGAGGGCATTCTTCCTCGAAGCAGTCCCACCAAAACCACTCTCAACGATGGCCCATTTTAATCAGCAATGATCCTTGCGAAGTCAATTTCCACGTTAGTAAGGATACTGTGGACAAGGCAAGCCAAACGAATCGGAGCTGTGGAGGAGTGTGACTTTGGCGTAATGTTGGTCACAACCAAAAGTAAAACAAGTTGAGCCAAAGGCACCATATCCTCACGGTGATATCGAACAACCACCCCTGAATGATTAAACTTTACATTTTTACCTGGGCGTAGGAGATCACGAGTCATTGCGGCAATATCAGGATAATTACACAGCGTCTCATGATACCTATCCTCTTCGCTAGCCCGCAGTGGAAGGGGGTCTCCAAGAACTCTGTTAATAGTTCTTCTGTCGAACCTTACCGTTTTCCCGCCAACAAAAGTAGTCCAAGTAAATAGATCGCCCTCATCAGGAAGAGCGTTGGCGTAAAACTGACGAACCATTTCCACATCGTATGAATCAACAGGAGTTATCAGTGTATCCCATTTCTTTGCAGTTAACAGGGCAGCAATGGCACGATAACTTCCCTGCTCATTCAGAACAAACCTCATTTCTGCAAGGATGGTCCTTCCTTCTAACACTTCATACCTCTGAGCTTGTCTAATACCTCGGAACTGGGTCGCATCAAATCGGACCGGCGCTTGTCTTGATGTGGATGTCTTTCTTTTCCTTATCATGGTTTTAGGACCCATCTGCACAAATGACAAATGAATCCACACAAAAACACCAAGACAAAACATTAGAATTAAGTACAGACATGCATCAGAATGGACTATCAGAAAATAAAAAATTTGGGCTGCTCGCTAGATCATTCGCACTGCGAAGCTTGGCGAACGCTCGCCCCAGGTTCGCAGTACGAACAAGCCAGCGAATACACGAAAATGTTGAAAAATTTCTGCAGCCCCCAGATTTCACACTCAACAACATTCTACAGGTATTCTCAACTTAAAATCCAGCAAAAATTTTGACATGCATTGAATAACCAAACCCAGAATTCAAACCCCAAACTTCCTACACATTTTCCATGTAAATATCCAAACAACATCAAAATAACAGAAAAAACATAGAAACTAAATTCAAACCTTGTTTAGAGTTGGCAATTGAGGAAAAAAAACTTGAGAGAATGGCAGAAACTTGCACGTGAGAGGGGAGAGGATAATGACTTTTTCTCTTTTTGGTTAATGGTTGAAAGTGAGAGTGAGAGACTAGGGTTTGGTCCCCCTAAGTCAATCAGACTTTCAACATGGGTCTTGGGCCTACGTACAGGCCCACCCATCATAAAGCCCTCCAATTTAATGATGTGGCAGCAAAACAACCCAGACAGGTACGCTGACGTTCGCAGTGCGAATGGACAGCAAATTCTCGCCCCAGCTTCGCAGTGCGAATGGCTGGCGAATGCTCGCCCCAGCTTCGCACTGCGAATGAGCCAGCGAACAAGACAGTTTTTTTCAAAATTACAGGTCTGTCTTGCTGCCACACTTCCAACTGTCCAAAATGTCAAAATGACTAAAAATAGCAAAATAAAGCAAAAATACTTACAATGTTGGGGTGCCTCCCAACAAGCGCTTGTTTAAGGTCGGCTAAGCTCGACGGGCCATCGCGACCTCACAGATCGCGGAAAGGCACAACTGCGGGATTCCGCTCGAAACCTCCTCCGAGATACACTTTCAGCCTCTGGCCATTAAATGTCCAATTTTCCTTTGACGTTGTGTCCTCAATTACGATTGCTCCATAGGGTTTGATTTACACAATCTGAAACGGACCGGACCATTTAGATCTTAATTTTTCGGGAAACAATTTTAATCGAGAATTGAACAATAAGACCAGCTGTCTGACCTCAAACTGTTTGATGACAATTTTTCTGTCATGGTAAGACTTTACACGTTCCTTATACAATTTATTGGAATCGTACGCCTGAAGGCGCACTTCATCCAACTCGTGCAATTGCACTTTTCTTTTTCCGCCGCTTAGAGTTGGATCAAAATTCAAAAATTTTAAGGCCCAAAACGCCTTGTTCTCCAACTCTACCGGCAAGTGACAATTCTTACCATAAACCATTTTAAACGGTGTGAGACTGATCGGAGCCTTAAAAGCGGTCTGATACGCCCACAATGCGTCATCCAGTTTGTTCGCCCAATCCTTTCTCGAGGCCGAAATAGTTTTCTCTAAGATACGCTTAATCTCATGATTGGATACCTCTGCTTGACCGTTAGCTTGAGGATGATATGGTGTAGCAACTTTGTGCTTCACACCATATTGCTCAAGAGCTTTGTCAAGCTGAGTGTTACAGAAGTGAGATCCTCCATCACTTATTAACACTCGAGGTGTACCAAAACGCGCAAAAATATTTCTTTTCAAAAACTTCACCACCGTTTTTTCCGTCGGCTTTAGCACATGCTATCGCCTCAACCCACTTGGAAACGTAATCCACAGCGACCAAAATATATTCATTAGAAAAAGAAGATGGGAACGGACCGACAAAGTCAATCCCCCAACAGTCAAAAACTTCGATTTCTAACATATTTTGTAATGGCATTTCTTGCCGCTGTGAAATACCGCCGCTTCTCTGGCACTTGTCACAACTTAGGGCATGCGCATGCGCATCTTTGAATAAGGACGGCCAATAAAAACCCGACTAACGGACTTTAGTGGCCGTTCTTAACCCATTGAAGTGACCTCCGTAAGGAGAGTTATGACAATGCCACAGAATACTCGTGGCTTCCTCCACTGACACACACCTTCTGAGGAGATTGTCGACACCAAGTTTAAATAAGTGGGGTTCATCCCATACAAATGACTTGGCATCAGACAAAAATTTCCATTTTTGGTGGTGCGTTAGACCGTCCGGTATCAATCCGGTGGCTTTGTGGTTAGCCATGTCGGCGAACCACGGTCTAACCTGCACTCTAAAAGGTTTTTCATCTGGGAACTCCTCTTTTACCTCAAATTCATTTTTGGTCACGTCAATGTTGACCAGGCGGGATAAGTGATCAGCCACCAAATTCTCGGAACCCCTTTTGTCACGAATTTCAAGATCAAATTCTTGTAACAAAAGGATCCACCGAATCAGCCTCTATTTTGAATCAGGCTTGGTGAGCAGATACCTTATAGCCGAATGGTCCGTGTAAACGATGACATGTGAACCAATCAAATAGGCACGAAATTTCTCCAACGCATACACTATGGCAAGCAACTCTTTTTCAGTTGTTGCATAGTTAATCTGAGCCTCGTTTAAAACTTTGCTCGCATAATGTATAGCGTGGAAAACTTTCATTTTCCTCTGACCCAAAACAGCCCCAACCGCATAATCGCTTGCATCGCACATTAATTCAAAATCTATTTTCCAGTTTGGTGCAACGATTATTGGTGAGGTGGTTAAACTTTGTTTCAAACAATTAAATGCGAAAAGACAAGACTCGTCAAAGTCAAAAACCTTACCTTGGACAAGCAAGTTGCTCAACGGCTTTGCAACCTTGGCGAAGTCCTTGATAAATCTCCGGTAGAACCCGGCATGTCCAAGAAAGCTTCTTATACCTTTGACATTCATTGGCGGTGGTAATTTCTCGATAACATCCACTTTGGCTTTATCAACTTCAAGGCCTTTTGCAGAAACCTTGTGACCGAGCACAATTCCCTCGTTCACCATGAAGTTGCATTTTTCCCAATTAAGCACCAAGTTAGTTTCCACACACCGTTCCAACACCGTATCTAAATTTTTCAAGCACAAATCAAATGATTGTCCAAAAACGGAGAAATCATCCATAAAAACCTCGATAGTCTTTTCGATCAAATCCGAGAAGATAGCTTGCATACACCGCTGAAAAGTCGCCGGTGCATTACATAATCCAAAAGGCATCCTCCTATAAGCGAAGATTCCAAACGGACATGTAAAAGCTGTTTTTTCATGATCATCCGGGTTCACAATTATTTGGTTGTAACCCGAATAACCATCCAAAAAACAGTAGTATTATTGACCGGAAAGCCTCTCGAGCATTTGATCCATAAAAGGTAGAGGAAAATGATCTGTTCTCGTAGCTTTGTTCAACCTACGGTAGTCGATACACATTCTCCACCCGGTTACGGTCTTGGTTGGTATAAGCTCATTTTTCTCGTTTCGGACCACCGTTAATCCTCCTTTTTTTGGTACCACATGCACGGGACTAACCCACGGGCTGTCGGAAATAGGATAAATCATTCTGGCATCCAACATTTTCACCACTTCCTTCCAGACCACTTCCTTCATGATAGGATTCAAGCGGCGTTGAGATTGAGCAACTGGCTTAAAGTCCTCCTCCATGAATATCCTATGCATGCAATACGAAGGGCTTATGCCTTTGAGATCGGACAATGTCCATCCCATTGCACCCTGATTTTTTTTCAACACTTGAATTAAGCGGTTTTCCTCGTTTTCAGACAAAATACTACTTATGATAACCGGTTTATTACCACCGTCATCGAGAAAAGCATACTTCAAGGTTGGCGGTAACACTTTCAGCTTAAGTTTGGATGGTTCATCATTCACCTTTTTTTTTTCAGAATTTCCTCTTCATACTCCCACGGTTGCAATTCTTCCAAAGCTTCAAGCTCCAACAAACACTCTTCAAGAGCTTGCTCTTCTTCAACCGAGAATACTTCCAAGGATTCATCCAAAGCTCTTTGAAAAGGATCAATGATATGAATTTGCCTTGTAACTTCCAAACTTGCTTCCTCCGCTACATCGATTTGGAAACAATCACCCTTATCCTTCTTATGCTTCATTGCATCATAAAGATTAAAACACACCTCTTCATCTTGGACTCTTACTTTCATGAGACCATCGTCCATGTCAATTGCCATACGGGCAGTTTTCATGAAAGGCCTTCCAAGAATCAAAGGTGCATCATCGTCCTTCTCCATTTCAATGACAACGAAATCAATTGGAAACAAAAATTTGTCCACCTTGACCAACACGTCTTCCGTTACACCGTGAGGACGGGTAGTGGATTTATCGGCGAGTTGCAACGTCATTTGCGTGGACATCAATTCCATGTGGCCTAGCCATTTCACAATCGACAATGATATCAAGTTGATGCTAGACCCCAAATCAATCAATCCATTGCCCACATACATGTTTCCTATCGTAACCGGCAATGTAACTCGTCCCGGATCACACTCTTTTCGCGGGAGCGTCCGTTGAATGATTGCACTACAACTTGCATCCACCATAATCGTCTCCTGATCAGTATACCTTTTCTTCTTCGTGAGGATATTTTTCATGAATTTCGCATACTTAGGCATCTGCTCCAAAGCCTCGGAAAATGGAATATTTATTTGTAATTGCTTGAAGATATCCATAAACCGAGAATAGTGCCGCGCACTATCTTTCTTTGTAGGAGCATGCGGATATGGTAGATGTTGAATTGGAATATTGTTCATCGGCTCCTTTCCCTTCTTAGTTCTCTTCACTCTTTCTTCACTCTCTATTTTTTTCTCATTCTCATTTTTTTCTCTCTCATTTTTTTCCATCTCATTTTCAACTAACACACCCTCCACATTTTTTTCTACTTCAATCTCTTCCATATCTTTTTCATTTTCAACTTCAACCTCCTCCCCCACTCTCTTTTTACCTACACCCATGTCAATCTCTCTTCCACTTCTTGTGAGAATAGCTTTACAATCCTTAGGATTCGGAAGCGTATTTGCCGTAAAGGGCCCTTTTTGTTGGTCGGCCAATTGTTTTGATAATTGCCCGATTTGAGTTTCAAGATTCCTTATGGCGGCATCAGTGTTCTTTTGGTTTGAGATTTCCATTTGCATAAATTGTGTAAGAGTGTCTTCCATCTTTGTATTTCCAACGGGGGCTTGCGGAGGTTGAGTGTAATTCTGATATTGTTGGCGGTTTGATGGTCCGGCTTCTTGCGGTCTCCATTGTTGTTGATAACCTTGGTTAGGCCTTTGTTGGTAACCTTGGTTGGCTTGTTGATACGGAGGTCGAGGTTGGTAACCTTGATTTCCCGCGTAATTTGTTTCCTCCTCAACGGGAGGACAATAACCGGTCGGATGGTCACCTCTGCATAACTCACACACTAACACTTGCACATTTTTACTTGAAGATTCATGCGTCTCCTTGAATTGTTGCGGCAGCTTAGACATTTGCTTCATTAACAACTCAACCTGTTGTGATAACAATTTGTTCTGCGCAAGGATAGCATCACTTGTTCCTAATTCTAACACACCCGGAGTTCGTTGAGAAGGTCCACGGTTGTGACTACCTTGATGATCGTTCAAGGCCATTTTATCAATGATAGTTGTGGCTTCCGCTGCTGTTTTGCTTAACAAGGATCCACCGGCGGTGGCATCCAACAAGGTCTTGTGTACAAGTTGCAGCCCATTTCTGAATATATGAATTTGTGACAATTCATCAAAACCATGGCCTTTTCACTTTCGTAACATTGATTTGAACCTCTCCCAAGCTTCGTTGAGAGATTCATTAGCTCCTTGTGTGAATACCGTTATGGCGGTCTTTGCTTCCATAAATCGAGTGTGCGGGAAAAATCTTTCCAAAAATTTCTCTTCCAAAGCATTCCAATCAGTCATTATGGCAGTTGACTGATCAAGGTACCATTCCTTGGCCTTCCCAATGAGGGAATGCGGGAATAGTCTCTTGAACAGAGATTCCTCTTCTGCTTCCGGTGCACCAGTCGCTCCCGCTATTTCATAAAATTTTGTCAAATGGGTGAAAGGATCTTCATGATCCATACCCGTAAATGGACTCTGATATAACAGTTGGAGAATCTCGGTCTTCATTTCAGCATGACGACCGTTGTGTGTGTGGCGAGCGAACTGGGCATTGTGTCGCGGAATATTTGTACATGGCCTAGAAACAGGTGGTGGCGGTGGTGGTGGATCTCCCTCCATAACTGGAAGTATTTGTGGAAATGGTGGTGGTGTAGAAGTACTTTCCTCTTGTTCTCGCCTCTGTTTCGCTAGCTGCCTCCTTCTTCTAGTTCGGCTATTGATTCTATGAGCGGTTCTCTCAATCTCAGGATCGAAAAGAAGTTGGTCTGCCGGTAGTTTCCCTCACATAAACTAAGTCTGCACACTAAACAAACAGATTAACAAGTTCAAGATAAAGTGGTAACAGCTTACAATAACTCAACTATTGCAATGCTTGCAATATCAAATAACAGTCCCCGGCAACGGCTCCAGTTTGTTAGAAAGAGTATTAGTGTGGGTTTTTGTTATCGTATCCACAGGGACTGTTTGATATTTGATGCTTGCCTTTCAATAGTTGCGATATTCTAAGTTAACGATTTCAAAAGTTTCAATTGTTGTTATCATTCACTTGTAGCAAAGATTAAATTGTGACAAAGATTTTTGTAAAAGGTTTTATAAAAGCATGTTAGGGTTAGGTTTCGCTAATCCTTTCCATGTATAAACGATTAATCAAGCACATGAACTCGGTTTCCGACCAATATAACCGCGTATCCTCCCGACGACGTTTATGTCTAAAGCGAAATCGTGAGTACCGTTGTTTAAACCGTTAGATGATGTCTCACGCTAACAATCTAAACAACGATCATTAAGATCAATACAATGTGAATAACAAATCCCAAATCTATGTCTAGAGTTTGGTTTTTAAGAGATGAAATTGTTAGGTCAAGATTTGTGGAATCTATGTCTAGAGTAAAACAAATTAAACTTAAAGCATTAAGAGAAAACAACTTCATCTATATTGATCAAAGACTTTGTTTATATACAATAGATCAAAAGCAATACATAAAAATAGAATCAACTACATCTAACCTCAACATAGAGTGTTTAGCTACACATACTCATGTAGCTTGGATAATAAGTAAAGAGAGGAGATGAATAAGCATCCACTGCGAATAATCGAGAATGGATGCAAAATCAGCTTCTCCAAGTGAAAATACAAGCTTCAATGGTTCCAAGACTGAAAACTATGATTTTGGATCAAAATGAACAAAAGATCCTCTTTACAAAAAGTGAAATTCTATTTATACATAGCAGAATTCTGCATGATTCGCACTGCGAGCAATCCATTCGCATTGCGAATGAGGAAAAATGGCACTTTAAGTGCCTCTGAGACTTAAACCGCCCCAAGCAGAAATCGTGGGTTCGCACTGCGAATCATTCGCTAGCTTCATTCGCACTGCGAATAAACTAGCGAGCCAGAATTCTCAAAACTGGAACTTACTGCCTCTCTTCGCCAGCACCTTCGCACTGCGAACCAGCCAGCGAACATTCGCTAGACCCTCGCTAGGAGTTCGCAGTGCGAACACAAGGTAATTGAAAACCTTGAACTCACTGCCTCCATTCGCTGGCTCCTTCGCTGGTCCCTCGCAGTGCGAACATTCGCTGGGACTTCGTCAGATTGTTTGCACTGCGAACACCCTGTTGCAGCAATAAAAACTCAGTGGAACTTGCATTGGTTCCATGTGTTCACCATTTTGCTCCTTTCATGCCTATACCTGCACATTAACACACAAATTACAAGCTCCACACATATATTCCGATGTAAGCATAACAACTCCATTTACGGCTTAAATTCACACTATACCGTTAGAAAGAAATAAAAAATGCCAAAAATTCCAAACAAATATATAACAAGTTTGACATCTAACAAATAGCAGTCCATTATGCTTGCATTTCTCACCAACACCTTTCACAAAATACTCTAAATACAATCTGAGTTTCAAGTTTTGCAAAGAAAGAAAGAGGGGGAGGCTTGGCTTTGGAAGTTGTTGTTGTTTCAGCAAGAAAGGAACTCGTGCATATTGGAAGTTGCAGTGGACATATTCCACTTGGTAAGAGTTCTCTCTATACTCATTGTTCATACTCATATACATGTTTGTCATCATGTCTATATCATATATGTCGATGTAGTATAGGTCTTGTATGTTTCTTCCATTTATCTATCATGTGTAAACAATGTGTATTGGGACTCCACTTAATTTTTGTCCATGGCTTGCAATCTTGAGGTGAGAGAGGACTGGTTATGGTTGGCTGAGGTAAGGTGGATATTGACATTACCTTCTGTTCTTGTTATTATACCACAGAGTACTTATAATGATCATTCACTGGCCTTTTGAATGTGTGTGACTTTATTATTGTGTAAATCTGCCAAATACTTGTTTGCAAGACATGTTAACAAACCTTTGAATATTCTTGATGTTATCATGATAAGAGGCAGGAGCCATAAATGTGGCTCATCCCTGTTGCTTTGAAACACTTGTATTGTTATAACCTGAGAATGTTATTTTTGAGCTATTGTATCATGTGCTGTCATAACCAGTTTGTAAGTATACACTCATGATATGTCTTGTATTTAAAAGATTGCTTATGTGTTGATACTTGTTAAGTTTTTGAACATGAAAATGTAGTACTGGATCTTTGTGTCACAAATACTATTTGTTTGTCCACTCATGTGCTCATCCCAATATATCCACAAGTCATGTTTGTTGGAGCTAGGTGATTTATGACTGAGAGTTGTGAACTGTTAATCTCCTCGAGTTATGTCTTTGTGTATAACCTGTTGTATGAAATTGGTCCAAATGTGTATGTTATCTTCATAACTAAACTGGACATTTGAGAATGAAAATTTGTTTATGTTCATTTGCATTAAGTTTCTGCTCTCATATTTAATCATGTGCCTCTCAATATTTTATGGCTTGCTATATCATGACATTTTACTTTGTGTATGCCAAAACTATTGTGTGAAACTGATAATTTTTGAAGGTTTTGTTTTGTAATGTCATGCTATGTCTTTCATGCTAAATGTTGTGTTTAAGATATGTATATAAACCTTAAACTGTCATTTGATGTGTTTCCAAGTTGTAAATATGCTTGCTAAACTATGTATTGATGGTGTGTGTGCCAACCTGATTTGAACTTTGTCAGTGTTTGTGTTATGTATGTCTGTCTCATTGTGATTATTATCCAAGCTAAGAGCCACTATGCCATGACCTTGGCTTTGAGTCAAATTGGCTGAGATGCCTAAAATTGATATGTCTGAACTGCTGACTTGTTTAAGTTATGCAACTGGCTTTGAATTGTGGTTCTAACTTGTTTACGACTTGCTGATGTTGTCTCTAAACTAAACATTGTTTGTGGACTCATTTTGGTATATTGACACATTCATACATTTCTTTTCACATATTATTGTGTACACAATTGCCATGCCATGATCACACAACTGACATCATTGATTGTTGATTAGTTAGCATATATGTCTCATGATATGTATGATCTTACTTTGTTAAATGGCTTTGCCCATGTGCTTGCCTAAACCTCATAATGATGCATCTCTGCTTATTACCATGCCGTTGGTTTTATTTTCAAGGTTTTCATGTGCATGACAGTCTGTTTTGTTAAGTTTGTTTTGTAAAATATGGGTGATATCCTTTTCATATGATTTGTCTAGCATATAGTTATGCCAACTTCCATTTATGTTTGTGCTCAACTTATGTGAACCAGCTTGCATACCTGAAGTTTCTGATATATGCCTTGCCTTGCCAAAGCTTGTTTTGCTCATATGCCTGCCTAAATCTCATAATGATGCATTTCAACTCATTTTATGCTGTTTGTTTTGAATTAATGTGGTTTGTGTGCTTGTGACCAATGTATGAGCTAACAACTGCCTGAAATCTTTGTGCCATCATCATGCCATACCTGATGCATTCTATAGGTGTGTACAAGCTCTTTATGTTAGGGTGAGTGTGTGTAATAGCTTTTAGCATATTTGTCTTCCTTGTATTCAATTTGTTCAAGTTATGGCCTCATTATGTCATTAATTTATGTATGCAAAGTTGTGGATAAAACTGTCATGATCAGAGAGGAGGTAAGTATTAGACCCATTCCCAATAATTTGCTTGGATGGGAAGTGACATTATTATGACACATTGTTTATGTGTTGGTATGTGTTAAGAGTAAGAGCTTGTTAGGGATTCTTATTGTTGCATTGTTGCTTTCCTAAGTCAGGTTATGTACCTTGACCATATCATATCTGCCTTACCTCATTTGCTATTAATCTGTTTGCTAGCATGTTTAGGGAATCAATAGATGATTTGGAATTTTAATTGGCATGCTTGCACCTGGACTGTTTTGGTTTAATCTTAGACAGATTTAATGTGTTGCCAGTTTAGAGTGAATGATGTTTAGACCTGAGATGTTAGGGTAAATTTTCATTAATTACATGCTATTCTTCCCTCTGCACCATGTATGCATTCCTGTTACTTTAAAATCACACCATCACGAGGACATAGCTTGCATGCTCTCTTGTTCTTGTTTTAACCTCAAGCAAGGAGTAATTCATGAAAGGTTGGAGTATTCTTTGGTGAAGATAGTCTGTTATCATGAACCATTCTTGAACCATGTGTTTACTTGTTCAAGTTAAAGAATTTCTACATGTTTTTAATGATTGGTAGCATGATATTCGCGAAATCATAAATATTACTTCATTTGTTTAATGTGTGGTTGCATTACCAAGCTTCAATCCATGTATGTCCAAACTGATCTAAGTTAGTTCATTTGGTTTGTGTTGGTTTAACATTTGTTCTCCATCATTTGCTAGTTAAGGAATGACCACTTGTATGATCATTTGCAGTTCCTTTTAATTACTCTATACTCAGAATAATCATTGGCAAGTTGTGTTGATTCTTACTTGTACCTGCAGTGCTAAGTGTTTGATGTTGGTTTTTTGTGGCAAACCATCCATCTGCCCACTTTTTTTACACGCGAAGGTTTATATGAATATGGAAGGAAGTTAATGACCAGATGTAATAGCCACCCCAATGGCAAGCACACACATACACACGCCCATTCGACCCTAAGGACTGGGGTTCGAATCCCCCTCGCCCCAGTCCTTTTATTTTGATTTTCTAAATACGCTTTGTTTCACATATATTAAAGTGATGTCCATAACTGGTAAGCACGCGTGCGTTGGCTCAATTGGCAAGACTTTTGGGCAGCATGCGCAGGGTCCTGGGTTCAATACCCATGGGGGCCTCTCCCGTTATTTTTTGTCATATGTTGTTTTGTACATTTTATGGTTTGTACTTGAACTTCAAAATTCCATAACTCAACCATTTTTTATCCTTTTTCACTCATTCTTTTTGCTAAATGTTTCTTATTGAGTCTACTTTTTGAATGTAAAAAGGAATTATTGAAAATTAACTTTTTTTGTGGTACTTGTTCATGTTGAAGTGGAAGGCCTTTTAGGGTTTCTACCATGAACACATTTTGTCTTCTTTATTTCTCTTACCATGTTATCTTTATTCATCTTGATTAGATAAGGTCTAAAATTTTTGGTTCTAACCTTGTATAATGTTGTAAACTTTTCTTCACTTGAATGTTTTGTTATTTGATATTGCATCATCATATAAATATTCACATAAACTTCGTTGTTTCATAAAATTGTTATTCTCCTCCTCTCCTTCCAAAGGAAAGTCTTCCTATTGACCTCAAAGTCATATATATCTCATAATCAACCTTTGACCTCATAGTCATAGGTATTCACATCCTCCTTGACCTCATAGTCATAGGATCCCCTCTTGACCTCATACTCATAAAACCATCTCTCAAACCTTTGACCTCATAGTCACAGGTAGGCTTTGACCTCATAGTCATAGCCATTCTCCATTGGCCTCATAGCCAATCATCTTACAACTTACAACAGAGTTCTTGAACTCTATGTGAGACTCATCCATTTGAGTACTCACTTTCCCCACATAACTTAGACTTAGAGGGTTTCCTTAAACTCTATATGAGCTCATACTCATTTCCCCTTGGAACTTTGGCCATAGTCAATGGTTCCTCAAAGTCACCCTTAGTTAGGTGAACTACGGTTGCTCTTATTCTTTAGTCAGATATGTAGGCACAAGATGCAACGTCTTGGCGAGCAAACTTAGTGTACATACCCTTATGTCTTTACCTTTACCCTAGCAGATTCTCTTAGCAAGCAAACATAACATAACACAAACTAAACAAGAGGTTCCTGTAGAGTACTACAGATACTTAGGGTGCTAATACCTTCCCTTTGTATAACCAACCTCCGAACCTTAGATCTCCCCCCTTTAGGTTTTTTCGATCTTGAACCATTCCTTTGGATAAATCAAAGTCGGTGGTGAATTCAAAGTTTTGTGATGCAAGTTAATCAATAGCTTGTTATCCGATTCTCACCGCAACAGAAATGGCGACTTCACTGGGGAAATTTGGAGGGTTAAACCCACCTTGTTGTGTTTGTGTTATTAATGTTTTGCTTGCTTGTACATATTTGTATAAATATCTATATCTGCTTGGATCTTCTGTTTGGCAGGGTGCTACTATTGAGTGGTGAGATAAGTCCTAACCCGGACTTGAGAGTACATTTGATTAAGATCGTGGACATAGTCAAGGAGACTTCGAGGGAGTAATCCCAAAAGAGTTGACTTGAGGTTCCACACTCAGTTGAGGCCCTCTTGGAGGTGGTATATGTTGAACGAGCAATCGTGAATGCGTCACCACTTTCGACCTTGGTGCCAGGGATACTGATGACCTTTAGTTACCCTTTTACCCCACTTGGCCTATTTAGGATGTAGTGCGATGACTATGAGGGAGTAATCCTAAATGGTTGTTACGCGATACTACACTCAGACGAGACTCTCTTGAGAATTTTATTGATTACCAAGTAATTGGGAAGTCGATAAAATCCGAAAGATGGGTTGTCGACTCTGGGCACTTTTTAGAACCCTGTTCTAGAATTGATAAACCCATAACACATACCTATTTGGGAAGGGTAGGCCATGGCTCCATGATCGTGATCTTCAAACCTAAACCCTCTCTTGTGTGCTTGTGCATATTTGTGAATACCTGAATATGTGTGTTTGTGTATACATTTATACATTCATGATAGCCCTTTGGTTTCAAGGAACTCAGACGTTTTTTCCTTTGCAAAGATCAATAGAGTAATTTGACAATTGATTTGACTAAATTTTCTCAAAAGTGACCCTAAGGTTACCAAAAGTGTTTTGACATCAAAAGTTGCTAAAAAAAACCGAAAATCTCCTGAACTCAGAAAGCTGCCGAAACGCCCGAAATCGCTGAAACCTCCAAAAAATGCAGCCCGCCCTAGAAATATGCCAACAGCCACAGGACGCCATGGCGCGGCCCATCTGCCCCTCCGCACGACCTTTTTTTTTATTCTGCCAACCGTCGCAGCTCCGCCTTGCGGCCCATTTTTTTTCAACAGCAACCTCGTGGTGTGCCCCACCCCCTCTAAAAATCAGATTTTTCCAAAAAAAATCCCGATTTTTTATTTCTGATAAATTTTCCAATTTTTTACTTTCTTTTCATGAAAAATGTCTCATTTTTTAAAAAAAAAACAGTTTTATGGGATTTGGGAAGTTTTTGGAAGAATTGGTTACGATTCTAAGAAAAATTAGGGAAACACATACGGTTCTTCAGACAGAAACATTTAGGAAACCAAACGACCCAAATAAAGTCGCTCGAATTTCTTTGTGTGAAACTCAAACTCTAAAATACTATTAAACAACAAATACCCGAATTCATACAATATCATCATAATTAACCATTAGTTGTAAACCTTAACCAACAACACATTAGAGACCATATGAGATTTATCTCAAATCCCCTTTTTGGGCCTTAGAGAAATCACACGAGCAACAAAAATGTATCGATTAAGCCCATAAGGTTTTGCCTAAACCTTATTTGGCCAGAATTACACAAATCATAAAAAATTAGGGGAAAACTGCATTACCCCAAGGCGTTAATGGGTGGGTAAGGAACCCTGAACATCCTAGCTGCCTAAATCACCCATCAACAAGAGAATCCCCCTTACCTTAGAATTGCAGAGTTTCTTGTTAAACTGTCTATTCTCCTTCCTAGAGTTCTCTTCTCCTTCCTAGAGTTCTTCTTAGGATTTCCTAGTAGCTGTTCTTTGTTTCTCCCAATTTTTTATGTGTCAGCTTTCTCTAAATCCCAACATTTTCTATTTAAATAACCTAAGAGGTTTTGGCTATTTCTTAAATTTACCCACAAACACTTCATTAGTATAACTTAACCCTTCAATTTTATTAGAAACTCTAATTTCTCCCTACTCTTAATTTTTCATACATTATTATTTAAATTAAATAAATATTTAATTCAAGTATTTATTTAATCAAAGTTTCTTTATTTTCTACTCTCTCAACCTATAACAAAATAATTAAATATATCTAACTATCAATAATAACCCTAATAATTCTATTTTATTTTCTTACCCCCCAATTCTATAACCCCAGTAATTATTAAATTACCAAATTACCCCTACACAAGAAAAACACTAAAATTTAAGTATAATGAATAAAACACAACAATAATTAAATAAAATACTCGATTTAAAAGTCGGGGGTGTTACATCATTCTGTCCAGAAGAGCCTGGACTCCTAAGGTGAATTAAAACCTCACATAGGGACGTACTAGTTCTCGAAATACTCCCATTTGTCACTGGTAAAAAACACTTCGCCTTCTGCTAAAGCCTTTCCTAGGGCGATGTCGTAAGACCACCTTAGGAGAAGGCGACGAAATGAGGTCATACGAAGGGAGGTATCACCTCGCCCTTATGTTTTCCTCTCCCATAAGGGAAAAATGCAGGACAAGACATGTCTTAGATAAAGATAAATTCAGAGTCATTATTGACGCACATCTTCCTTGGAAATAGGATTCAAGTGTCCACCATTTGACTAGGTGGGCGATGGACTTTCCCGAGGAAACCCTAAGTGCTGGAAGCTCCTATAAATACATTACCCCTGAGGGGGTATAAGAGACAGACTCTAAGTCATACGCACTCTCCACTATTTAAAGAGTAATACACTCATAAAAACTGTAACATATTATCAACCTAACCGTCCACTTACAACCCAACAACGCCAGCCACTGAAAGGTCCTCTCACCTCATGTGAGCTGGTCCCTTAAACAGCCTAAAAAACCATTGCACATGGCTTATCGCCGTTGCGAACAAGACCTCACTTTTCAAATTGTAATATACCTTCTAAGGTCTCTGAGTCTCCCTACCATTGTAGGGGGAACATACACACCCTGTACTTTTTGACCAATACAGTTTGTAAAACTTATCTCCAAGTCTCTATCCTCTCATTTAAATCCACATTCGACTCACAAAGTAAGACTAAATCATCTGCAAAAAGCATGCATCTTGGTGCTAGCTCTTGGATGTCCTCCGTAAGTACATCCAAAATTAACGTAAAAAGGTAGGGGCTTGAGGTTGAACCTTGGTGCAAACCTATTATAATAGGGAAATCATCTGTCTCTCCACCCTATGTCTGTACACTAGTCGATACCCCTTCATACATATCTTGAATGACTCAAATATATGCAATCCTAAGCCCTTTATTCTCCAGGGATTTCCACAAAATCTCTCTAGGAACTCTATTATACGCATTCTCTAAGTCAATAAAAATTAAATACACTTCTTGTTGGTCCATTCGATACTGCTCCATCACCCATCTTAATTGGTTGAGCTCTTAGGCATAAAACCAAATTGATTATAACTGACTTAAGTCTATTTTCTTAGTCTTCGTTCTTATTTAAAAGTCTGATATGAAGATTTGCTTGGACTACAAAGTTATTCTAGGAGAGAACTTGACTACCCAAAATAAATTATTTGTTATGGATGTAAGAATCAAAAGGAGAGCTAAGAGAAATAGTCACATGAGAGCGCCATAAATCAAGTGGTGGCATTTGAAGGGTGAAAAACAAGAAAGTTTCCAACATAAAATCTTTGAGGGAGGGTTTGAAAAACCACAAGGAGGTAAAAATGATACGTGGAACAAGATAACCCCAGGGATAAAAAAATTAGCTAAAGAGACGTTAGGATAATCCAGAGGTTATGAACCTAGGGGTAAAGAATCGTGGTAGTGGAATGAATGTGTTCAGATCAAAATAAAGTTAGAGTTAAAAAGGATTGTTTTAAAGAATGGTCTAGGAGTAAAAATACCAAAACTTGGGAAAAGTATAAGAAAGCTAAAAACGAGATCAAGAAGGCGGTGATTGAAGAATAAACCTAAGCTTTTAAAGAATTATACAAATTTATAGAAACTAAGGAGGGATAAAAATCTATATATAGGCTTGCTAATGGAAGAGAAAGAGAGATGAGAGATTTGAATCAAGTGAAGTGTGTTAAAGATGTAGATGGTAAAGTCTTGGTTCAGGAAAAAATATAAAGGATAAGTGGAAGACATATTCTATAATTTATTTAATGAAGGAAATGATATTTCACTAGACTTCAGCAGGCTCGACATTAGAGAAAAAGAGTGAACTATAAGTACTACCGCCAGATTTAGAAATAATAAGTTAAAAAAACATTAAAAAAGATGAGTAACAATAAGGAGGTTGGGATAAACTACATACCTATTGTTGAGAGTTTCGGGAGATAGAGGTATTGAGTGGCTCGCCAAACTCTTTAACAAGGTTATGAGATCAAAGCAAATATTAGATGAATGAAGGAAAAACATTTTAGTCCCAATTTATAAGAATAAGAGGGATATACAAAATTGTGCAAATTATAGAGGGATTAAACTTATGAATCATACCATAAAGTTATGAAAAAAAGTGATTGAAAGAAATCTATTTGATAACATGTCATCCCATTCTTATATGTGATAATACACTCATCTCTTTTTATAAACCAGGTATTAATTATAGTAATATCAAAGGCCGAAGAAAACTCCAAGATGGATTTGCTCTCCGCATTTACCTCCCCGAGGCCATACCCCCAATACACACCCTCAAAACCTCGTGTTACGCCCCTTACATGTCCATTTAGATTTCCTCCTAAAAAGAGCTTCTCACCGTGGGGTGTATCCTGAAGTAATCCTTCTCAATCCTCCCAAAATTTCACCTTAAAGAGTTCTTCTAACCCAATATGAGGTGCATAAGCACTAATAACATTAAAGGTCTCTTGTTCCACTATAAACTTCATGGTTATAATTCACTCTCATACTATTTTCACATCCACAATATCATTCTTCCACTTGTTATCCACAATAATCCCCACCTCATTTCTCGATCTAACTTTTTCATTGTACCAAATCATAAATCATGAGTTTTCTAATTCCCTCGCATGTCCACTTAGTTTCTTTTAGGAACATGAAATTGGTCTTCATCCTAACCATAATGTACACTATTTCCATATATTTTCTAATAAGTATGCCTATATTCCATAATCCAAAACAAATCATACTCTCATGAACTAACTTCTTTATCCACACCCATTCACGAAAGTGAGAGAAACCTTGCTTATTTTTCACTGCATCCAGGAGGCGATGCAGCGTCTCTTGCTCTTTTGAAAATGTACTCGAGTCATACAACGCGTTGCTTATTGGCAATGACCTAACATTCACATTATTTTGTAGTTAATCCATGTCATAGAGATTCGATAAAATTTTATGTTGGTTGTTGACTACCTACCACAACCTTCTCCTTTTATCCGGGCTTGGGACCGACTAAGCATGAAAAAGCTAACATATGCAAGATTACATATAACAAATAATGTGGAACAAATATGTGAGAAGAAAAACAGATATGGTTTCTCACCAAACCATACAAAAAAAGTTTACGATAGTTAGAAGCTTAAAAGATACGAGCAGAGTGAGCAATTTGAAAATACCATACTTAAACTTAGGGGAGGTTCTCTTTTAGAAAAAATCAACCTTCCACGAAGATGGTTTTTGCACGATTCATGACTAAACTTTTATTCGTCCTCAAGAATTTTGATAGCGATATCATCTCCTTTTAAACTAGTCTTCAACAATTGATAATTAGGGAATAATATCACATGTCTTACTCATCATTTGGGTAAAAGATTTTGTGCTTGTACCCCTTCACTTTAGGAACCACGACTTCGACTACAGCACCGATAGATTTATCCAATGTAAACACCGAATTTTTAACTTTCAGAACAAGGTCAATAAAAAGTTTAAATCTCCATGCAAAGACATACACAAAGACAACCAAAACAAGTTTAACCACGTCCAAAAGGGAACAAAAAAGCTTGATTATTCTTCCAAGGCAACCTTAATTCAGCATGAAATCGAATTTTAGATTGAAGAAAAAATCAACAAATCCAGGTAGATATTTGAAAGCTTGAATCACACAAACCTATATCAAAACAACAATTAAAAAGATTCACATAAGATTGCAGAGAAGATTTATAAACCACTTGAAGCAAGATCGTGAATTTCAAGGAAATGGGGAAGCCATTGTCAAAATAGACAGAGGTCACTGAATCGAATGACATCAATTAAACTTTTTATGACACCAAAATTATAAGAGACGAGGAGATGAAAAGGGTGCTGAAGTGTTTTTAGAGAAAGCCATCAGAGAGGTTACTCAGGAACTACTACAAATTTTAAAACATAAGTTAATGCATAATATATATTGCGTGAAAATACTATTACTCGCTTTTTATTATATTTGATTTGGACATTTTTATATTATTAATAAATATAATGATTGTTGTATGAAAAGATAAAATAATATAAAATATACAACTTTTTTCATTAATGATATGAAAAAAGTAAATTGAAAAAGAAAATAAATAATATAATAAAAAATAACATTAATTTTTTAGTATTATAAAACATAATTTAAGAAATTAATTGAAATACACTGATGACAGTGTAAAAGAATTTTACACTATCAATTAATTATAGACGTTAGATATTGAGAAGAGTTTGACTTTTATTCTAACCACCTATATAGTAATACAAACGGATGATGGTGATGAATTGACCGTATAAATTTTTTTATAGTATTAGTCTCTTAATTTAATATAATTTATTTCCAAAACAATCTATAATAAAAATCAGAGTGAATATAAAACTACACCTAGGTGAAAAAAAACATAATGACATATCATATGAGTCCTTGCACAATTTAGAGATCAATTAATTTAATTTGATATTAATGATTAAATTTTATAAATTTATACCACAAAAATATTTCAAGGAAATAAATAAAAATGAAGAATATATATCTACAATAAAAAAATCAGTCAAACAATCTACTCAAAAGAAAAAGAAAAAAAAAATGAAGAATAAAATAATTGGAAAAAATCCTTTTAAAAACGAGAATGACAGAAGTACCCTTGAGTGGTGGAGAATTACTACTTCCATATTCGAACAATTTCCCCCCAAATCAGCGAGGGTAATTCCGGCACATCGAAACCCTAGAGCTAGGGTTTAATTCCTCTAGATTGATTCTTCGAGGATTGATTTTGTTTTTATTTTCCAGATCGAATCAATCTTAGCGTGTTCGGTCTCAGTTTTTTCAAAAGGGCTTTATCGCCCATTTCGCATTCAAACCCATGGTCTTCACTTTTCCATGGATCTCTCTTCACTACACTCCAATTCTCCAATTCAACAAGAAGAAGACGAGTGGGGTATATATTTTCAATTCAAATTCATTTTTTTTAATTTCAATTTCCGAAAAGATGAAAAAAGAGAGATCTTTTGCTTTTCCCTAAAATATTTGGGATAAAAGTTATGAATCTGTCAACTAATTGGGGTTTTTGAGTCTTGCTGATTTATTTCATTTAGGTTGGAACTGGTTTGAATAACAATACCAAATATTTGCCAATTGGATCAATTTATTTGCTTGTAGTTCTAGCTTGATTTGATGCTGTTTGATTCAAAATTTTAATGCAAATTAGAGTGTCTTATTAGGGTTGACTTTGTTATATATTGCATACATATGATGATATCTCTGGTCGGGGTTGGTGGGGTAGCTTAACTGATATGAATGTTAACTGGGTGTAAACTGGGTGTAAAGGGCTGGTCTATGGTTCAATCTTTGAAGGAAACATTTATTTATATTCATGTATTAAAGCAAATAAGTTGTTGATATTTATAAATCAATAACTTAAAAAAAAAACCCGATATCTCTGGTCTGATAAAGGTTTATTATTATGTGTTGTTTATGTGATGAATATCTATGCTATATGTTTTAGATTGAATTTTACGAATTTGCTTGTTTGCTATCAGAACTAACCTGTCTTTGTTGAAATTTATTGACTTTGATTGGAAGTTAGAAAGCATGTGCTGGTTTGATTTTGCATTCTCATGTGATATACATGCATTTTTCTTAATACTTTTTGTGTTACATGGTTGGGATTTTTTTTACAGATGCATCTTGATAGCATTTTAGTTTTGTTCCTAAATGCATATTGTGCGGACTGTTTTTGGTTGTAGATACTGAAGGATTTGTGATTCCGAGTCTTGGAATTGAAGAGTCTGATCAAAGTAAAGAAAATGTTGCGAGCATAGAACCATCAAATTCTGTTGCAAAGGTTGGTTGAAAGAATTGTTTCATGTTAGGATGGCCGGTTCATATGTAGGCTTTAAATATTGAAAATGGTGGAGCTGACACTGTCTATATTTAATGTATTTGTTTGTTATATGTTTGTTCGTGTAGGTGAAGAAGGAAGAGAACATCTATCTTGGTCCACACGGGGCGCCTCCTTCACAATCAAAACAGAAGGAAGAGGTAAATTTATCAAACCGGAAGCAGCGGTTCAAGCAAAAGCTGAAAGAAGCGGATAAGAAAAATAGTGGGACAGGTAGGGAGAATAAGTTGGATAACTTAAGGGAGCTTGTGGGTGTGGGGAAAGCAAATGCCGGCATGGCAAAGAGATCCTCTCCTAAGGACTGGTTAGATCCACATTGTCATGAAGCTGAGTTTGAGAGGAGGTGATTCATACACAGAAGATTTTAGTTTCTTTTAAGTTATTTATATACTTGGACAAAATCCACTCTTGTTATAATTTTGATTTGATGCATCAGTTAAGACGTAAGTTTCAGAGGATTTGTACTCTGACAATAAATTCATCACCGGGTGTTTTGATACTAAAGTTCTTATGCTCATTAGTTAATAGTTATACTATAGTTATATTTTGAAACCATTGGTTTGAAAAGTTACATTCTATCAACTTTTGATCAAATACCTACTGCATACTTGCTTTAGTATTTTTGCGTTGAATCGACGTTGGGATGCAAGAAGTTCTTCACCAGTGCTGATCCAAACATACCATTAAAGTTTTCTGGTGGAATTGTAATGTATCTCTTGGGTTTTTGGATCATTATATTGAAACCCTTTTTATGATTAGTTTTAACAAGCTTTGTTAAATCGAGACTTTAACAGAATGCCTCCGAAAATTGGTTATATTTTATGTTATGATGCACAAAATGAGTTTAAAATTCAATTTATAAGTTCAAATTTATGTTATTTTGAATTTTTTACATAAAAATATTTTTAAAAATTCAGTTTCTGTTTAAAAATTCTAAATTTTTGTGGGGGAGAAGTTGATTAAGTTTTTATTTTTTTTGAAAATCTTGGTATCCTGTCTTGCGACCGACTAATCCAAGAGGGATCAATCCCACCGTCCATTAGTGGGGTCCCGTTTAGTTTATTAAGTCTTTATAAACTATTGTTAAGTATTTAAAAAATGTTAACTTATTTGTTAAGGAATTGACTTATATCGAAAGATCTTGAATTAAGTTCTCACATATTGAATTAAACTCTTGATAATGATTATGAGAATATCGCATAACTTCAATTTCTGATATTAATGTCTATTGATGTGAGGACATTACATACCGAAAGATCGAAAGTTCAATTTTCGATATTAATGTGAAGACATCTTTAATGGATAATCTGTAAGTATGTAACTCACATATCGAGAGACCGTAAGTTTAATTTCCGATATTAATATCTGTTGATGTGAGGACATTATATACCGAGGGATCGTAAGTTCAATTTCAGATATTAGTGTCTGATGATGTGAGGACATCACATACCGAAGGCTCGTAAGTTCAATTTACGATATTAATGTGAAGACATCTTTAATGGAGAGATAAGTTCAATTTACGATATTAATGTGAAGACATCTTTAATGGAGAGACCGTAAGTTCAATTTCCGATATTAATGACTATTGATCTGAGGACATCATATACTGAGAGATCGTAAGTTCAATTTACGATATTAATGTGAAAACATCTTTAACGGATAAACGGTAAGTACTTATTTAACTCTTGCTATCGATGTGAGGACATCACATACCTATAAGTACTTCAGTAAATCTTGCTATCAATGTGAGCACATCGCAATTTTCGACATTAATACGAGAACATCTTCAATAGATAATTTGTAAGAACTTCTATAAGTATTGTTGAGTCTTGAAGTCCGTTCTCATCGAGTCTTAACTCATTAACAAAAAAAAAAAACTATGTTTCAAGTAATTCATTATGTGCTGAACACTTAAAATGACATGAATTAAGCATGCAAATTCACTAGTTTTATTTATGTTTGGTTCACTCCAAAGCAACAAATGAAAACAAGAAGAAAAAACATACGATGAAACATGATTAGGAGTATAGTTCGTGACAGAACAAAACTGTCACTACTATTACTTCCCTCTCGCCACATCCATCACCAACACCAACCATGTCTTTCTTCTCTGGATTCTCATTCCTACGCCCACATGCTCCAACAAATTATCCAAAATGGCGCTGACACAAACGCCGGAAAACATCTCCACTGCCACATTGTCAAGCGTGGCGCTTCTCTTGACTTGTTCGCTCAAAACATTCTTCTTAACTTTTATGTTCAATCCAATTCCTTGCACGATGCTTCCAAACTGTTTGATGAAATGCCTGTTACTAACACCATCAGTTTTGTTACCTTGGCTCAAGGTTACTCTCGTTCCCATCAATTCAAGGAAGCCCTTCATTTCATTCTAAGGTAAAGTTTTCTTTTTTAATAGCACTACTAGTAGATTGATTGTATAATGCACTTGTTATATTCTAAGATGTGTTTTTTTTTTCTTTCAATACAGGTTATTCAGAGAAGGGCATGAGGTGAACCCGTTTGTTTTTACTACTCTTCTCAAGTTGTTGGTGAGCATGGATTTGGCTCACTTGTGTTGGGCACTTCATGCTTGCGTTTATAAACTTGGCCATCATGTTAATGCCTTTGTTGGGACTGCTCTTATTGATGCTTATTCTGTTTGTGGAAATGTTGATGTTGCTCGTCATGTTTTTGATGATATTTGTTGTAAGGATATGGTGTCTTGGACTGGGATGGTAGCTTGCTATGCTGAGAATTGTTTCTATGAGGAGTCATTGCAACTTTTCAATCAGATGAGGATTATGGGGTACAGGCCCAACAATTTCACCATTTCAGGTGCGCTTAAGTCCTGTCTTGGTCTAGAGGCGTATAATGTTGGGAAAAGTGTTCATGGATGTGCTTTGAAGGGTAGTTATGATCATGATCTTTTTGTTGGCATAGCGTTGCTTGAGTTGTATGCGAAGTCTGGGGAGATTGTTGATGCACAGCGGCTTTTTGAGGAAATGCCGAAAAATGATCTTATTCCTTGGAGTCTGATGATAGCGCGGTATGCTCAGAGTGACAGAAGTAAGGAGGCTTTGGATTTGTTTCTTCGAATGAGGCAAACATCTGTCCTCCCTAATAATTTTACATTTGCTAGTGTGCTGCAAGCTTGTGCCTCTTTAGCTTTGCTTAATTTGGGAATGCAAATTCATTCTTGTGTGCTGAAATTCGGTCTGAACTCGAACGTGTTTGTGTCAAATGCCATCATGGATGTTTATGCTAAGTGTGGTGAAATTGAGAACTCCATGAAATTGTTTGAGGAATTGCCAGATCGGAATGATGTGACTTGGAACACTATAATTGTTGGTTATGTTCAGCTAGGGGATGGAGAGAAAGCAATAAATTTATTTTCGTATATGCTTGAGTATGACATGCAGCCAACTGAAGTGACATACTCAAGTGTTCTTCGTGCCTGTGCTAGTTTAGCAGCATTAGAGCCGGGACTTCAGATTCATTCCTTAACTATCAAAACCATGTATTACAAGGACACTGTAGTTGCAAATTCTTTGATAGATATGTATGCTAAATGTGGAAGAATTAATGATGCCCGACTTACATTTGATAAGATGAACCAACGGGATGAAGTTTCATGGAATGCTATGATCTGTGGATATTCTATGCATGGCATGAGTGTGGAGGCTCTAAATTTATTTGACATGATGCAACATACTGATTGCAAACCTAATAAACTGACTTTTGTTGGTGTCCTGTCTGCGTGTAGCAATGCAGGACTGTTATTGAAAGGACAAGCTCACTTTATGTCAATGTCACAGGACTACGGCATTGAGCCATGTATAGAACATTATACTTGCATGGTTTGGCTTCTTGGAAGATTGGGCCGATTGGATGAAGCAATGAAACTCATCGGAGAAATTCCATATGAACCTAGTGTAATGGTTTGGCGCGCATTGCTCGGTGCTTGTGTTATCCACAAAAAAGTTGATCTAGGAAGAGTTTGTGCCCAACATGTACTTGAAATGGAGCCGCACGATGATGCGACCCATGTACTTCTGTCAAACATGTATGCCACTGCGGGGAGATGGGACAGTGTTGCTTTTGTTAGGAAAAATATGCAAAAGAAAAGAGTGAAGAAAGAACCTGGCTTAAGCTGGGTTGAGAACCAAGGCGTTGTTCACTATTTCTCTGTGGGCGACACTTCTCACCCTGACATTAAACTAATATGTGCGATGCTTGAATGGTTAAACAAGAAAACCAGGGATGCAGGGTATGTTCCTGATTGCAATGCTGTTTTGCTTGATGTAGAGGAGGATGAAAAAGAGCGACACCTGTGGTTACATAGTGAGAGACTGGCCTTGGCTTATGGACTAATTCGGACCCCGCATGCATGTTCTATTCGCATTATTAAAAATCTTCGAATATGTGTAGATTGTCACGCACTGATAAAGTTGATATCAAAAGTTGTACAGCGAGAAATTGTTATCAGAGATATAAATCGGTTTCATCATTTTCGTCATGGGGTTTGCTCATGTGGTGATTACTGGTAACTGATAATGTAGTAAAAAAACAGGATACAACTTGTTTAGGTTGGTGGGGGAGGTGGATGTCATTCAATGTGAAGGAGTTCAACAATCTTTTTGGGTAGTTCAATATATATGCAACCTTGGATGAATGACTTAGATGGTGAGGTACATTTTTGTTAGTTAACTAACCAGTGTAATTTTCTTCTCCTTCATTTGAGGAATTATCCATTTCCAATACAAATTCTGTTGAGGACAATAACATATTACTTGTGGATATGTAGCAATGTTGTCATGAATAGGTTTAACATTATTGTTTTCTTTTTACGGAAGGTTAAAGATTATTGTTAATTGTTACTATTGCTCTAGGAATGCAAATCATTTTATACTATTGTTATTACTTTGTTGACTGCAGTTGTTAAAGGAGAGACATGTATTTTGATTAAATCATCTGTGTTGAGCAATTTTTATATGTTTTGATTTTCATAGATAGTTGGCATCTTTTGAATTAAAGTCAGCATATTCATAGTTCTGGTAACGTGACTTCCAACTTTTGAGCCATAGTTACAAATCTGATATTTGGTAGTTGTTGTGTTGATCATCTCTTCTCAATATTCACCGGTTTGATCTATAACAAGTTCTTTTATATTCTATTTGATCTCTTTGGTCCTTTAGCATATTTGTGCCATGGTCTTTCAAATTAGAAGTTCTAAAACTCTAATAAGTAGTCCATGGCCACTTCATAAAAAACATGTTCCAGCCGCAGTTATCACATCGCTTTTCCTGCACCTGAAACTGGCCATGCCAACAGGAAAAATGACCTCCATAATTTTCCTCCTCCGTGAACTCAAAAATAGGCATTAGCAGAAACGTGAAAAATAAGCAAAATGACACAGATTTTAGCGTGGAAAACCTTCTCAATGTGAGAAAGGAAAAAACCACGGGACCCTTAGGTCTTTTAAACATTCACTATAATGATAATGGGAGTACAACAACTTCACCCTTATGTAGAACTCTCTACAAAGTATCTCTCAATTTGTAAGGAACACTCTCACAAATTGGCTCACTATATCTCTCACAAGAAAAACTCTCTAAGAAACAATTTTTCTCTCTTGAGCAAAGCTCTATTTCTCCTGCTTCTTGTTTCTCTTGTGGTTGTGTGTTTTGAATGCTTGCTCTTGGTCCTATTTATAGAAGAAGCAAGCCAAAAGAGTCTTACATGCATGAAGACACTTGTTCTTTGCCTTTCATGCAAAATACCAAGTGTCCTTTCACTACTACAAAACGGCAAAACAACAACGCCAGATTTACAACGGCATCCTATACACCGTTCTTATAGTGCGTACTGGATGCGCGCGCATTATTTTAATTAGAAATCTCAATGGTATAATAACGGTTTTTATGAAAACCGTGGTGATACAATCTAGCTATCATGGGTTCGAACCTCATCGCCCTCAAATAGTTTATCCCTTTGATGTAAATGCTCCATTTTTAAGTTTTATTAATATTTAACTAAAAACTAATAAGGATATCACGACGGATGTTTATCAAAATCGTTGTTACAAATTGAAGCTTCTTTTTATGTATTTTAAACACCAAGTATATATATCAATTTATCCATTGAAACAACCCTAACACCAACGCCGTCACCATTGTCGGGAAAAAGACAACAACAACAACAAAGTGTTCTACTTTAAGGTGTTGCAATGTCACATTTGAAGACAAAATCATCCAAAGGTGTTTCTACGTCTTGTTCCAGTGTAAAATCTCGATCTGGAAATTTTTGTGGTTGTGATGGTCGTATGGTTTCGTATCAATGCAAGAAGGGACAAAATAAAGGAAGGCTTTTTTGGAGATGTCCATTTTGGAGGAGCGATGAAACATGTAATTTGTTCATATGGGATGAAGACGTGGGAAAAAGAGATGGAAATGACGATGAGAGCATTATGAAGTTAGAGTTGGAAGTTGTGGGCTATCTGAAGGTTATGTATGAGGATTTAAAGAAAAAGAACAAGAATTTGAAGAACAAATTGAAATCAGAGATATTTTCTGGAAATATCAAGATGTTATGTTTTTTTGTCTCCTTTATGTTTAATATTTACTTTGTTATGAAATGTAATAGTTGAATTAGGGTTCGAATTACATTGTTGATGTTTAAACTGCAGATGCATTGTGAATTACATTGTTGATGTTTAAACTGCAGATGCATTAAGTTAGAAGTTAAGGCGCACCTTTTCTTTTTTATTTATTTTAAAATTCATAAATAAAAGGGTTATCACTACGGTTCTTCTGGTTAACCGTAGTGATATATTTATAATAAATAAATACCTATGTATACGGTTTTTATTTATTTTAAAATTCACAGATAAAAGGGTTATCACTACGGTTATTCTAGTAAACCGTAGTGATATATTTATAATAAATAAATACATATCTATACGGTTGTTATTGTTAACCGTTGTGAAATAGTTTACCCATATATAAGCGAAATAACTTTCACTTAATTGACAGTAACGCCGTTGCCTTCAAAGTGAAACCCTAGAACCCATTTTTTCTCTTCGTTTTCACCATTAGCCGTGAATCTTGTGCTTCATACATTAAGGTATTCTTCTTCTTCCATCTATTATTAGATATTTCCCATTATCTCGTTTGTTGCATGTTGTTTTTGTTGATTGTTCTCATTTTTTCAGATTCGTTTTCACTACCTTAACAAAGACCATACTTTGGAAACTTCATAATGTTTGTGTTGCTATGGAAAAATGTATAAGAAGCATGGAGCTATGATGGAAACTTCATCCACCTTGTACCTTTTCTTCATAGCATCACGAACAAGATGTTAGTAAATGAAGAAACAACAGTGTAAGCAAACTTTATCTAGTTTTAGAAATAATGAAAAGAAGTATAAGAAGTATGAAGCTTTTGTGTAAGCTTCTTCCTCCTTATATTTCTTTTTCATGGCTTCCCAAACTAGTTCAACATCATAATTGATTCCTGTTCCGCGATTAGTTTCATTAAAAGGTGCATTATTCCTGTTCCTCTCTTTACTCATCACTGGATTATGGTTTTAGGGTTTGTTTTCAACTGAGGATGCTCATTTTTGAAGTTTGCTTTGTTTTCTTTCAGGTTAAGGGGATGATACAGGGTGATGATGCTGGTGGAAGCAAGCGTATTATATCAGTTTATAATTTCTGGATCTGGTATAGAATGTTGTTTGAGTTTATCATATTCTATTTACATTATTTGTTTAACTAACCCTCACTTAAAGTTTGCTGGTGGTAGCAAGCGTATTATATGAGTTTATAATATCTGGATCTGGTATAGAATTTTGTTTGAGTTTATTATATTCTATGTAGATTGTTTGTTTCACCAACCTTCACTTAAAATACATTCAGTTAATTTGACATAGATACTTATAATCTGCAAATTAAGTTGTATTTGAAAACCAACTTAAACAAACCAATGTTGTTTTCTGATTGCATGCCTCTCATCATTTATCTCACGTTCTTTTATATATAGATTATGGTATAATGATCTCGCTCCTTAGATGCATCGCCATCTTCCAATATAGTTAAATCAAAGATGAGGCAAATTATCCAATGTCTTGTTTATCTTATGGAAATTTAACTATAATCGAAGATAGCGATATATCGAAGGAGTCAGATCAATAAACCACAATATATGTAAAAGAGCGTGAAATGCACAATGAGACGAATGCAATCAGAAAACAACATTGGTTTGTTTAAGTTGTTTTCAAGAACAGTTTAATTTGCAGATTATAGACATCTTCACCAAATTTAATCCATGTATATTTATTTAGTGAGGTGTTTGGAAAACAAGCAATCTACATTTAATATAATAAACTTAGGGTACTTACGACAACGGTTATATATTGTAACTGATATCATAAGTAATTTATGTTTTATATAAATTCGCTACTGATGGGTTTCTAACCCAGAACTTAAGTGTATATATCGCAACGGTTTATTATCATAACTGTTGTGATATATGGCGTGCGTCCTGCCTTTCAACAACGGTTTCCAGACCGTTGTAGAAACAGCGAACTTACAACGACAATCTACATAACAACGCCTTCGCCTGCGTCATTATATGTCATTCCCAACCGTTGTTAAATGGGTTTTTCGTAGTAGTGTTTGCACTATTCTACTCTTCATCATAACCAACGACCAATTTTGCCAAATGAATGTTGGCTATGTGAAATGGTTGGACCCCACATTTCTCCCCCTCCAACCATAGGGGAATGATCTTGGTTAGTTTGGAGTTGCTGCTAATCCAACAACTTGTTTGCAGAACTCTATCTTCTCTTTTGGAAGACGTTTTGTCATTATGTATGCCCCATTCTCATTGGTGTGAACTTTCTCTACTTTTAACAATTTACTCTCCAACACATCACGAATCCAGTGATACCTTACGTCAATGTATTTTGACCTTGAATGGTATGTCGAGTTCTTGCTGAGATGGATTGCGCTCTGATTGTCTCAATAGAGAACATAAATTTCTTGATTCTGACCTAACTCTTGCATGAACTTCTTCATCCACATGATCTCCTTACAACCTTCAGTGATTGCAATGTATTCAGCTTCTGTGGTACTCAAAACAATGCACTTTTGTAATCGTGATTGCCATGAGACAGCTCCCCCTGCAAAAGTAATCAAATACACAGAAATAGATTTTCTTGAATCTACATCCCCTACCATATTTGCATCCACATACCCTATGAGTAATTGCTTTTCATTGCCAAAGTATAAACACTGTTTGACAGTTCCTCTTAGATACCTCAGTATCCATTTCACAACATTCCAATGCTCCTTTCTCGGATTCGACAGGAATCTACTCACCACTCCTACAACATAAGCAATGTCAGGTCTTGTGCAAACCATTGCGTACATAAGACTACCCACAGCTGAAGAATAGGGCACTTTGCTCATTTCTTCTTTTTCTTCTTCAGTGCTTGGACATTGTGTCATACTGAGTTTCAGATGACCAGGTAGTGGGACATGCACAGGTTTAGCATTATGCATGTTGAACCTACCAAGGACTTTCTTTATATAATCTTCTTGTGACATCCACAACATTCTTTTGGGACGATCTCGAATGATCTTCATTCCAAGAATTTTCTTTACCGCTCCTAAATCTTTCATGGCGAAAGACTTGCTCAATGCCTTCTTTAGAGCATCTATCTTTGTCTTGTCTTTCCCAATAATGAGCATATCATCAACATACAACAAAAGTATGATGGATTCACCATTATCATATTTCTTCACAAACACACAATGGTCTGCAGATGTCTTTTTAAATTTATGTTGGGTCATGAAGAGCTCAAACTTCTTGTACCATTGCCTTGGAGCTTGCTTCAACCCATATAAACTTTTCTTCAAGCGACACACAAGGTGTTCTTTGCCTGGTTCTGTAAATCCTTCAGGTTGTTCCATGTAGATTTCTTCCTCTAAGTCTTCATGTAAGAATGTTGTTTTAACATCAAGTTGCTCTATCTCTAAGTCTAGCGTTGCACCTAGACCAAGGATTGCTCTTATGGATGTCATCTTCACTACTGGTGAGAATATCTCTTCAAAGTCTATGCCTTTCTTCTGAGGGCACCCCTTCACGACAATTCTTGCTTTGTATCTGGGGTTTGGGTTGTTCTCTTCAGACTTGAGTTTGAACACCCATTTTCTTTTCAAAACCTTTCTTCCCTTTGGTAATTTCACCAAGTCATACGTCTGGTTCTCCTTCAGTTACTGTAATTCTTCTTGCATGGCTCACATTCATTTGTCCTTGTCATCCGTCTCAATAGCTTCCATGAAGATTTGAGGTTCTCCTTCATCAGTGAGGGTGACATACTCATTTGGGGAATATCTTTTTTATGGTTGTCTTACTCGCATAAATCTTCTCTCTTGAGGTTCTTGATCCCTCTGATCAACATCTATTATTTGCTCTCCCTGTATTTCCTGACCTTGTTCTATCTGGTCAGGTTGCTCCGTATGATCAGGTTCTAGTGCCTGATCAGGTTCAATATCTTGTTGAGGAATCTCCCCCCCTGAGTTTTGTACCACAATTGTCTTTGACTTCTTAGATTGAATATCATGGATTGTTTGATCTTCATAAAATACCACATCTCTGCTTCAAACAATCTTCTTGTTTGCAGGTTCCCATAGTCTGAAGCCAAGTTCATCTCTTAGAGAACCAAGGTATATGCGCTCCTTCGTCTTAGCATCGAGTTTTGCTCTTTCATCTTTAGGAATATGGACAAATGCCTTACACCCGAATACTCTGAATTGACCGTAAGAGGCTTTCTTTCCATACCATATTTCATCCGGTATCTCTCTATTTAACGGTCTTGAAGGAGACAAGTTTATCAAATCAATGGCAGTTCTCACTGCTTCACCCCAAAATGATTTGGGAAGTTTTGCATGAGAAAGCATGCTTTTGACTTTCTCTGCAATCGTTTTGTTCATTCTTTCAGCTACTTCATTCATTTGGGGAGTCTTCAGAGGTGTCCTCTCATGTCTTATCCCATGAGCTTTACAATATGCTTCAAATAGACCTAGGTATTCACCTCCATTGTCACTTCTTAAGCATTTCAACTTTCTTCCAAATGCTCGTTCTACAAAGGCGTGAAACTCCTTGAAAGCTTGTAGAACTTGATCTTTCTTCTTCAATGGATACACCCACACCTTTCTAGAGTGATTGTCAATGAAGGTAACAAAGTATTTTATGCCACCAAGAGACCTTTCAGATGTGGAGCAGACATCTGAGTGAAGAAGATCTATGATTTTCTTTCGTCTTCTTACATCATCTGATCTTTGAAAAGATACTATGTGTTGTTTGCCTGCTAGATAGTCTTCACATGATTCAAGTGGTTGTCCCTTGATATTTGAAAGATGATCTTTAGCAAGAATCTCTAAGCCTTTATCGCTCATGTGTCCAAGTCGTTTATGCCACAATTCTTTGGTTGCGTCTTGAGAAACATTAGTTTCTCCCTTGTTTATCTTTCCCTGCATGATGTATAGAGAACCTTCCTTTTTGCCACGGGCAAGTGTCATGCTCCCTTTGCTAAGCTTCCATCTACCATCACCGAACTGGTTTACCATCCCAAGGTCATCCAACTTTCCTACTGATATAAGGTTTAGACGCATTTCTGGTACATGTCTTACTTCCTTCAACACAAGCTTATTTCCATTCTCTGTGATCATAATCACTTCACCAATACCAATAATCTTGCTTGTGACTTGCTTTCCCATCTTCACCGTGCCAAAATCTCCTCTTTAGTATGATGAGAATAATTCTTCACGAGGTGTAACGTGGAAAGATGCTCCGGTGTCAATTATCCAAGTGCAATTATCGAATGCAACATTTTGATAATTGTCGTCTCCAAAAAGGAAAATATTCTCGTTGTTCGAGGCTACTTCAGTTGTGGCTCATTCTTCCTTATTCTTCTTTGGGTATATCAAATCTGGACGGACTTTTCCAACCTGTTGATCTCTCTTCAAGAATCTGCACTCAGGTCTTCTATGGCCAGGTTTGCCACAACAATAACAGCTTACTCTTGTACGAGACTTGGATCTAGCTTGTGATCTCCCACGACCTCCTCTTTCATGATTCTTACTCCTTCCTCTGTTATCAACAATGTTGGCTTCGAACTGGTTGTTGAAGCCTCTTTCCCTCCGTCTTGACTCTTCATTTTGCAAGGAATCTGTGACAGAATCCATGACAAGTTTTCCGTCTGGAGCAGAGTAACTAGGAGTGATAACTAAAGTGTCCCAACTCTCAGGTAGAGAACTTAGGAGCAGAAGAGTTTGCAACTCATCATTTATCTTCATGTCAGCTTTTGTCAACTGATTCACGATACCTTTGAAGGTATTCAAGTGCTCGATCATATTTTGGCCATCTGAGTACTCCAATTTCACCAGTCGTCTGACAAGGTGTGCTTTATTTCTCGGTGTCTTCTTTTGAATCAAGGATTCAAGTTTGGTCCACAACTCATACGTATTTGTATAAGTTGACACATGCTCGAATAGACTCATATCTATGTATTTTCTGATCATGGCAACTGCCTTCCGATTTTGGAGCTCCCACTCGTTATCTTTCTTCTCCGTTGGCTTATCCTTTTGAGAGATTGGCTCATGTAAATCTTTACAATATAGGTGGTTTTCCATCATCGGCTTCCAATAGGTATAATTATCAGCGGTCAGCTTGAACATATCTCCTTCATAACTGATAAAACCATCCATTTTGAGAACACGGGAAAGTAGTTCCTTTAACTAGGAGATTTTCAAAATAGTGTCGTATACTGAAAAAGTCACCGTAGTTTGGGAATGGCGCAACTAGGAAGTTCCCAGGAAAGAGAGGTGGGTCAATATTGACATACTTAAATACCAAGTATTTCCTTAGACAGAACTTACCAAGACACACCTTCACAATACAACGATTTAATTCCAACAATAATAGTTCTTTTCTGATGTGGAAGATCAAACAATGTTGCAACCACAGAGCATACTAAGAACTTTATTATGAGTACAACAACGCAGTATCACAGAGCCCAACCATGCTCTGATACCATTGTTGGAAAAATGACCTCCATAATTTCCCTGCTCCGTGAACTCAAAAATAGGCACTAGCGGAAACGTGAAAAATAAGCAAAATGACACAAAAAGATTTTACCGTGGAAAACCTTCTCAATGTGAGAAAGGGAAAAACCACGGGACCCTTAGGCCTCTTAAACATCCACTATAATGATAATGGGAGTACAACAACTTCACCCTTAGGTGGAACTCTCTACAAAGTATCTCTCAATTTGTAAGGAACACTATCACAAATTAGCTCACTATATCTCTCACAAGAAAAACTCTCTAAGAAACAATTTTTCTCTCTTGATCAAAACTCTATTTCTCTTGCTTCTTGTTTCTCTTGTGGTTGTGTGTTTTGAATGCTTGCTCTTGGTCCTATTTATAGGAGAAGCAAGCCAAAAGAGTCTTACATGCATGAAGACACTTGTTCTTTGCCTTACATGCATGACGACACTTGTTCTTTACCTTTCATGCAAAACACCAAGTGTCCTTTGCACTATTCTACTCTTCATCATAACCAACCTCCAATTTTGCCAAATGAATGTTGGCTATGTGAAATGGCCAGACCCCACACAATGCAACACTTTACGGTTCACTAACAACAATTGCCTGAAGATGTAATGAAAATCTAATTGTGCGCATTAGAGGCGGACAATTTTATCCTACCATCTGTGCTCTAGGTATGCTATTGTTATTCTATCTTTAAATTACATATCTTCGCATGCAAATTTCTCAATACTTTCCTTTAATTTATAGATGTTATAGTATGATTTAACTGGTGTTTCGATCTTCAGTTAATATGTTTGTCATTAACCACCCTAGCCTTTGGTTTTCACTCTTGGGGACCAGTTTTTGTATACTTTTCATGGGATCATAGGAATCATTTGTAAATGTATTAAACTATTGTCCTTGAGGCATTTCTTCCACAAGATGGTTATGGGAAAGATTAAAACTTCAAGAAAAATCCAAATTAGTTAATTCTGCAGGAATCACACCAGTTAGCATATTTGACGAGAGATCCAACGATTCCATATTTGTCAAGTTTCCCATGGATTTTCGGAATAGGACCGACCCTGTTATGGAAAAGGTTAAGTCCTTTAAGTTCATGAAGTCTCCAATGATATTTGAAATATCTCCTTCATGTTGGAAATTCACCACACCCTATGATGATTTCGCTTCAATCTTGATCTCAAGATTGATCACCAACCCACATAATACGCAATTGACAATGAAGAACAAGAACAACAAGAAAAGAAAACGAGAGAGAAGAGAAATATTTGGAGAAAAGAATGTTACCCACGAACTGTGGGATTTTAAATCTATTGCACTTTCACTTGCTACCCGCAAACTGTGAATACAATTGGTGTGTTTACAATGCAAGGGATACTCCCTTTATATAGATTTAGATTTACAAAGGCCCAAAAACTTTAAAGCCCAAAATATCAAATCTAATCTAAATCATATAAAATCTAATCTAATCAAAACAGAATCCAATCAAATCTAATCTAAGATGCATCTGTCGAAACAATTCGACACTCCTAGACAATTCGACACATGCTAGTTTCGACACACTATGAATTACAATTTAACACACCACCTAATTCATTGTGTCTAAACTATCTACATTCATCATCGATCTTAGCTTCTTGAATACTTCGACCTGCACTCCCTTCGTCATGATATCTGCAATCTGATTCTCAGTTCTGCAGTGTTCCAAATTCATCTTCCCTTCTGCTACCTGCTCTCGAAGATAATGGAACCTCATTTCGATGTGCTTGCTTCGACCGTGTGCTATTGGATTCTTCGCCAAGTTGATAGCTGACATGTTGTCGATCTTCATGGTAATTGCTCCATGACTCTTCCCTGTAATCTCTTCGACCAAGTTCACCATCCAGGTTGCTTGACATGCACAAAGAGAAGCAACTATGTATTCTGCTTCGCATGATGACAATGCCACTACTGGCTCCTTTCTCGAACTCCAAGCAACTGGTGCACCACCTAACATAAACACATATCTAGCTGTGGATTTTCTATCTTCTGCATCACTACACCAGCTAGAGTCTGTGTATCCCACTAACTTGCATTCTTTCCCTTCGTCAGCTGCAGGAAACAAAATGCCATAGTCGAGAGTCCCCTTCAGATACTTCAGTATCCTCTTCGTCGCGGTTAGGTGTGATACCTTTGGCTTCTGCATGAATCTACTTACCATACCAACATTGTATGCTAAGTCAGGCCTTGTGTGGCAAAGGTATCTAAGTGACCCAATAAGTCTTCTGTACTGGGTTGGGTCGACATCATCTTCGTCTGGATCCTTCGACAGTTGCAGTCTGGTCTCAGCTGGAGTCGAAGTTGAGTTGCAATCTTGCATCTCAAATCTCTTGAGTATTTCGCCTGCATATCTTCGTTGGTGCATCATCAAACCTCTACTAGTCTCGTAGAATTCGATGCCAAGGAAATATAAGAGATCTCCCAAGTCTGACATTTCAAACTCCTTGCTTAGATCATGTTTGAAATCTTCGATCTCCTTCTTGCAACTTCCTGCTATCAACAAATCATCGACATAGAGACATAGTATAAGCAATTCGCCATTGCTTCTTCTTACATATACTCCATGCTCAGTTGTACACTTCACAAATTCCTTTTCCCTTAAGAAGCTGTCGATTTTCTTATTCCAAGCTCTTGGAGCTTGCTTAAGTCCATACAGGGCTTTATGCAGCCTGTACATCTTTCCTTCTTCGCCTCGTTTCACATACCCAGCTGGTTGTGCGACATAAACTTCTTCGTCTAAGGGCCCATTAAGGAATGCACACTTCACGTCCATCTGACATGTGTGCCAATTATTCATATTTGCTAGACCAACAACCAACCTGATTGTTTCGATTCTAGCAACAGGTGCGAACACTTCATCGAAGTCGATTCCTTCCTTCTGAAGAAATCCTTTCGCCACAAGTCTCGCCTTGTGTCGAGTTACTTCTCCTCTAGGATTCACCTTTACCTTGTAAACCCACTTCACATCAATTGCCTTCTTGCCTTGAGGCAATTCGGTAAGTGACCATGTGTTGTTGACTTCGATGGATTCTAACTCTTCATTCATTGCTTTCACCCACTTCGAATCTTTCAATGCCTCAGCTGCATTGACTGGTTCGACATCTGCGTAGAAAGCGTAATGTACCAGCTCACCTTCTTCATCGACCACATCATCTGATGTAATTACATATTCTTGCAACCTTGCAGGCATGTGTCTTGTTCGTCGAGGTCTGCTTGAACCTGCTTCATCTGCAACTGGTTCCTGTCGAACTTCTCTTTCGACTTCAGTGACTGGTTCTTCACAAGAGATTCTCACTGAATCCTTCTTGGCTTTCTCTTTCCAATCTCATTCTTTAAGCTCATCTATGATCACATCCCTGCTGATCACTACCTGCTTATTCACTGGGTCGAACAACTTGTAACCTCCAGTCGAATGATATCCTATCAAGATCATCTGATTCGACTTGTCATCAAGCTTCCTTCTCAACTGATCTGGCACATGTCTATGTGCTATAGATCCAAACACTTTCAAGTGGCTGAGACTAGGTCTGTCACCAGACCAACATTCTTCTGGTGTGACTCCTTCAAGCTTCTTCGCCGGACATCTGTTCAAAAGATATGTTGTTGTCGAAACTCCTTCTCCCCATAATTCTTTGGGTAGATGCTTTCCATTCAACATACTTCTTACCATGTTCATGATAGTTCTGTTCTTGCGTTCTGCAATCCCACTCTGTTGTGGAGTGTAGGGTGGCACCACCTCATGCAAATCCCTTCTTTACTACACAATGCATCGAACTCTTTCGACACATATTCTCCACCACCATCAGTTCTCAGAGTTTTCAACCTTCGACCACTCTGTCTTTCGACCATGGATTTGAATCTGACAAATACCTCAAACACATCACTTTTCTTCTTGATGAGGTAAGTCCATAACTTTCGACTGATGTCATCTATAAACGTGACAAAATATCTGTTGCCACCAATCGAATCCACCTGGATTGGACCACATACATCAGAGTATATGACTTCAAGAATTGCCTTCGACTTCCTTCCTGCATCCTTGCTGAAGCTATTCTTGTGTTGTTTCGACTGAACACACTCTTCACAGACTTCACTTGGAATGTCGATTTCTGGTAATCCTGAAACCATATTTATTCTCTTCAGTTATCTGATGTCATTGAAGTTGAGATGGCCTAGTCGAAAGTGCCATAACCACTCATCTCTGCTGGCTGCTGTTGCTAGACACTTGTGCTCCATCACAATTAGTTTAATCTTGAAGGTCCTATTCAGAGACATTGGTGCCTTCAAGATCAACCTACCACCTGCGTCGAGAACTCTCATTATCTTGTCTTCGACAACTACCTTGTAGTTCTTTTCGACAAGCTGCCCTATACTGAGCAAATTACTCTTCATGCCTGGTATGTACAACACATTGGAAATTGTTGACCTTTTGCCATCTTTCCTCATAATCAGAACATCACCAACACCTTCAGCTGCTAGAGTGTTGTCATTTGCAAACTTCACTGTGTTCTTCGATGAGGGCTTCATGTTGACAAACCAATCTTTCCTTCCAGTCATGTGTGAAGAGCATCCTGAGTCCAAGTACCACTGATCTTGGAATCTCTCTTCATCTTTCGTTGTGACCATCAGCAACGTCTCTTCTTCTTCATGCTTCGCCAGATTTGCATCAGTTTCTTGATTTTTCTTCTTTTCTGTACAATTACTAACATAATGACCATACTTCTGACAATTGAAACATTGAATGTGACTTTTGTCTGGCTTTCGACCACCACCTCTTCCTCTACCTACAGCACCACCTCTTTGGTTGCCTTGGTTCCAAGGTTTCTTCTGAGTCGAATTACTGCCTCCTCTATCTTTGTTGCCATTCACGTTTCCTTTGCCTTTCCTTTCCTTTTCTGACTGCGCCTGCAAAGCCATATCACTCTTCGACTTTCCCGCAGCTCTCTCAGCCATCATTTGTTCATGAGACTCAAGCGTCCCTTGAAGCTCTTCCTTCGTCAATACTGACAAGTCTTTCGACTCTTCTATGGCTACCACCACGTGGTCGAACTTAGGAGCCAACGATCTCAAAATCTTTGAGACTACTGCTTTCGTCGTCAGCGTTTCTCCATATATTTTGATTTGATTCACCAGTTTTGTAACTCTGGTGAAGAAATCTGTAATACTTTCGTTGTCTTCCATCTGAAGCAACTCATAGGTTCTCTTGTGAGTTTGTAACCTCACCTCTTTCACCTTTTCTGCGCCTCCAAATAACTTTTCAAGAATCTCCCATGCTTCCTTTGCTGATTCTGCATCGCTAACTTTTTCAAAGTTATCTGGATCAACACATTGATGGATTATAAACAGCGCTTTATAATCTTTCTTCTTCAAATCTTTGAGTGCAGCCTTTTCTTGATCCGTCGCGTTTTCCCCGTGCGGTGTTACTCCTTCCTTCACAAGATCCCACAGATCTTGATAACAAAAAACCACCTTGATCTGCTTGCACCAATTCTCATAATTATCTTTCTTGAGAATTGGTAGGGTCGCCGGAAAGTGCCCATTTGAATGATTCATAGCCATCACGATTTTCCTCCTTGAATCGCAACCGGAGCTCTAGATACCAGATGTTGGAAATTCACCACACCCTATGATGATTTCGCTTCAATCTGGATCTCAAGATTGATCACCAACCCACACAATACGCAATTGACAATGAAGAATAAATGAAGAACAAGAACAGTAAGAAAAGAAAACGAGAGAGGAGAGAAATATTTGGAGAAAAGAATGTTACCCACGAACTGTGGGATTTTGAATCTATTGCACTTTCACTTGCTACCCGCAAACTGTGAATACAATTGCTGTGTTTACAATGCAAGGGATACTCCCTTTATATAGATTTAGATTTACAAAGGCCCAAAAACTTTAAAGCCCAAAATACCAAATCTAATCTAAATCATATAAAATCTAATCTAATCAAAACAGAATCCAATCAAATCTAATCTAAGATGCATCTGTCGAAACAATTCGACACTCCTAGACAATTCGACACATGCTAGTTTCGACACACTATGAATTACAATTTAACACTTTAAATATGTTTCTTGACAAATCAATACTTACAAAGATTTTTGGAATTTTCACTAGTGTCATTTTGATCCTTTTGTCTCCACATTGACAGATTTATAGTTTGAAAGTGATGTTGGCAGCTCACCTCCAATTTCATTATTACTCAAATGTAATTCTTGAAATTTGTTTGGTTGGAAAAATACATTTGGAATTTGTAAGTCATTGGATTAAATTTCAAGGGCTCAGATTTAAAGATCAACAAATTAAAAAACAACATAATAGTTTACCTGAAATTTTGAGGAAACTGTTTATAGTTTACCTGAAATAAAACTATTTGAAAAGAAAGTGTGTATGAAATGTTAAGCAATCAACATAAATATTTTTAGTCAAATGATAAATACATAATAGAACAAATTTTCTAAGGCAAAATTTATTATGGTCTTTGGTGACCAAAATTTAGTTTTTATGGTCAAGTTAGTTAGTCGAAAAGTATAAATTTATCAAATACATAGTACATCTTTATATTCTCTATTAAAATTACGTCTACAACATTATCAAATCAGTAAAAAAAATGTTTATAAATAATTTTTTTCTTTTTGATTTAAAATTAAAAGTCTAGTAACAAAAATTTTATCTTTTAAAGTGAAGTGTAGTGAATCCAAACTCACGAGCTTAAAATCAAATCTCTCTGCACAACGAATAAGTCAATTGATTTGTGGAAACAATATTGTTTCTCTTCAAATAAATATAATTTATTTCCTAAACCATCCATTACAATTTTTATTTTATTTTAAAAGTTGTTTATTTATAAGTATTAATAATTTGTTTACAGTTTTATATTATAAAAAATAGAAGAAAAATAGAAATAAATGTTGATGAAATCACATGAATGTAACCTAACTAAGCCATTCATTATGTTAGTTATTATGATTTGTTCCAAGTCATTCCACATTACATTGACCAGGAACATGTGGTGTGGTTGTGTACACTTGACTTGGGAGAGTCATTTTTATCAATATTATTATCATAATAAAACGGTATAGTTTTAAAGATAATGCTTAAATAATATAATATTCAAAACCGAAAGTGGTATTTATTTTGAAACACTCTTCATTATTTGTAAATGCGACACTCATAATCAACATTTTTTTCTTCAAAAATAAGAAAATCCGAATTACTTTTTTACAAGTCTAATATAGCTGGGGATTGTTCTACCCTCTCATAATGTGGTCGACAATGTTACAATATCTTCCTTTAAGCTCAAACGCAACATTCAGCAGTCCAAGTGGCTCAAAGATTATTACCAATATTAGTATTTTTATTGGGTCTACTTTTAATTTTTATTATCTTTGTATTGGATTGTCAAAAGAGGCTTAGGCCCAATTACTAGAAACCCTAAGTATTTATAGTGCTTGTATTCAGACTTAGAGGATTATGAAATGAGAAAATTTTAGTTTTATGTTTTCTTCTTCCTTTGCAACCTAGATCTAGAGTAGCTTATTGTAGATTATATCATTGGTGCTCTCATTCTGCACTCATGGCTCCCCCAAAACCCTAAAACACTTCCTCCCGTGAAATAGTTGAAGAAGCTATTCAAACAACACAGTTGCTTCTCAATAATGCAATGCAAGAAAATCATATGCAATTGGATGAGCGCTTAAACATTGTTGCTGCAGATTGGGAACAACAAATCGGTCAACTTCACACTCGGATGGATAATGCATTGAATCTTGCTGACAACAGACTGTCGTACCTCGAAAAATATGATCCTCGCGATGGACGCGGAAAAACTGTTCGAAACAGAGTCGCCACCGAACTTTATTCATTCCAAGGAAGGAATAGGAAAATATCGATAAAACCTTTAAAGGGAGATAAGAACTTGGTCATCGCAACCAAATTCAGGTTCGGGAGTCGGTTACGCAAAGGGAGGGTATTAGCACCCTCTACATCCGTTGTACTCAACGGGAACCTCTTGATTCGATTCGTGAGAAAGTTAGCTTGGTTTGTTTGTTTTCTTCTAAGGTAGTATTGCTTTCTAAGGGAAAAATGGGTGGTTTTTTATTATTGTGCTCGGCAAGGATTAAGAATCCTCTGGCCTACGTATTCCCTCGTGCAATGGGAAAGTCAGAGCATTCGTAGTTCGTGGGACTACGGTTGGTTTGTGTTTTTTAGGCGAACGAGAGTTTAATTTGCATTCTAACTGCTAAACGTTGGCTTGTCTGCTCGTCAAGGGAGACTGAAACACTAGTTTATATGCGCGGAAGAATGGACTAAACAATGTTCTTTTTTGTGAAAAGTTGTTTGAATATGAATTAAGTGTGTTAATGATTTGATTTAGCAAAAAAGGTTTAATTTGGATGTATTTTAGGGTTTTGGTTGCATGAGTAGTGTTTGATTTGTTGAGTATTTTGGAGGAGGAATGACGATTATTCGATAAACGAGACGTCGGCCTCGCAACCAATTAATCGGGGCATTACTGAGATGCTAGATCTCAACGACACCTTTTTCATTCCATTAATTATAAAATTGTATTTGTTGGACAATTGGCTTACTTGTCCATATAATTAGGGCGAGTGTTTTGAGGAAGAAAGTTCGGAACAAACACAACCCAAAGCGTGCGCCTCAAGAGCGTTCATTCAAGGGCCCAAGAAGTGCTAGACCTCAAGAGTCCACTACTTTCGTAGTTTGATTAGGAAAAAGATTTGAATTTGATGTCTTTTAAACGCGTTAATTGAATTAGGGTTTGAATAAGCTAATGACTAAGTGTCTTAAAAGGGTTGTAAGTTTTTTTAAGTCTTAAATGGAAGACCGAAATGAACACAACCCAAGGTGTGCGCTCCAAGACCCAAAGAGTGCTAGACTCTAAAAGCCCATTACTTCCAATGATTAATTCGAAATGGTTTAGAAACTTGAATTACATATTCTATGAGAGTATTTTAAATATTAAAGCGTCGATTATAATCTTAAGAGAGTGTTTTAAAAGATTGAACGTTTTAATTGAGTTGAATGTCTTAAGTATGAGAGTTTAAGTGGATTAAGTTTTTTAGAATGAAAGATGGAATGATCACAACCCAAGGCGTGCACCCCAAGAGCGATCGTTCAAGGACCCAAGGAGTGCTAGACTCCAAAAGCCCACTACTTCCACAATTTAATTAGGAAAATAGATTTTAGAAGTATTAATTAAATAATTTAAATGTTTTAAAGTCGATTAAAATTTTAAGTTGAAATAAATTTTGTAAAAGATTAGGTAATTGTTTTAAAATTTGAATTACGATTTATAAGTCAAAACTTTTATTAAAGTTGAATGTTAGATTAAAATATTTTAAGTAAAGAAAATATCTTGGGGGTTAAGTATTTTAAGGTGGTTAAGATATACTTTTGGTTAAAAGAATATTTGCAAAAAAAAGATTAAGTAGTTTTCTTTGAATTATGATTATTGAAAGTGTTTTAAAGCTTAAGTGCTTAATTAAGGCCATTTTTAATTATCTTAGAAATGGAAAACGGAACGATCACAACCCAAGGCGTGCGCCCTAAGAGCGATCGTCCAAGGACCCAAGGAGTGCTAGACTCCAAAAGCCCACCTTTCCATTATTGAGTTGAGAAAATGTGTTAAAAATATTAATTAAAATGAATTGTGATTTTTAATTTAATTAAAAAAGTATTTTATAATAATTTTGGATCTAGAGAAATTGGATTAATTAAAATCAAATATTAATAAACTAATTAATTAACATTAGTAAATAGATTTTATTATTTTCTGAAAAAATAAATAATTAAAAGTTTTGGTTTTTCTATTAAAGAGTAATATTAAAATGAAAACTAAAAGCACAAAATGAATTAAAAAAGAAATGGGCCAAATAGGTTAGTAAAATGGGGGTGTGTTAAGGAATTTTTCCAAGGCCCATCAGAAAAGAGGCCCACGCAGGGAGGGTCTACGTTGGACCCTGGTCAACTCGGTTGAATACCAGATTGCATCTGGGACGTTGAATTGTTTTAAGAGTCAACTTGACTCTTGATCTGAGGGTGCGAAGCGAGGGCACACCGTATGACCATGGGGGCCTCACACGAAAACAAAAGGATAAGAATTCTCCTCTCCGGTGACACTTGTCAAGGGAGGGACAAGTGTCACCGTCCCACCGGCCACACATATAACCCATCACCAACGGATAAAATATGGAAAATGAGAAACAACAAAGTACATTTTTAAACTTCGCTCTCTCTCTACGTTATTTTCTCTCAACCCTCACCGGCACCCTAAAAAATTGCCGGAAACCTAATATCCATTCGTCGTTCGCCGCTTTCCCTTCGTCTCCTTCTTCCTCTCTTTTCAACGCCTCTCTTTTTCTCCAACCCAAAACCCTTTCTTCTGAAACTCAAACGATGGTCTTCTCCAACCTTAACCCTTCTACTTTCCTTTGTTCCAAACTCAGTTTAGTTTCTTTTGTTTTTTTTCAAAATCATCAATCTCATCGTATCATTATCAAAACATCAAAATAAAGCTCACACAAAGAAAAACCTAATCCCTATACGGAACCTTCAACCCTTATTTTCAAATCAAGAACCGCAGATTGCAACGAAATCAAGCAGAATACCAACGGATGCTATCGCAAAACGAAGAAGAAAATGGAGAGCAAGGTATACCTCTTGAAGATCCGGCTCAGAATGCTTCAGGTTCGCTCTTCTTTTCCTTTTCTCTTCGCTATTCTTCTGCGTTTGCTACTGTATGAAAGTCTGAGAAGTCTAGCTTCACTCTAATCAGAACTCTGATGTGAGCTCTGAGAGAGTTGTATGAAAGAAGCTTTGGTGATTTAGGTTTTTTGAAGAACAATTTCGGCAGAGTGACAATAGGGTTTCCTCCTCCTCCTTTTGGCCAATGATTGGGTGCGTATTTATAGGGGATTGGGGTTTTCTTGTACGTGTGAAATTTGAGGAATTTTCAGAGGAATATCCTCTAATTCGTGTGAGTTTGTTAGAGAGAATGATGAGGTGTAATTCTGAGAGAATCAATCCGTTAGAATGTTTTGCTGATTTTGTGGGATGCTGAGAAAATGGAATTGTGAAAATATCTCCTATTTTGTCTTTTCTTCCTTCTAGAAGATGATTATTCTGATTGTGAAATTGTGTGGTCCCCATGTACTGACTTGTGATATTTTTGTGAATTTGGACTGATGTAAACATGAGATTATTTGTAGTATTGGTGTGGCACGAAAAAGTTATCTGTTATAGCTGATATATGCCTTGCCTAATACCATAAATTTGTTTGTTTTGTACATTGTCCCTGAAAATCATGTGTAACCTGTACTCTTGTGCCATGTAACCATGTTATTTTCTTGTATACTAATACTAATTCCTTTTCATGTGCATTGTGCTGAGATTTTGGAATGGCGGCATGAGCTAAGGCAAGATGATCACGAGTCTGTTCTTAGAGTTTGGCATAGAGATTTGTTGCACGACGAATTTATTATGATAAAATGTGGTACTCAAACTCCCTTCAAAACCCTCATTGTATTCTTAGTTGATTTTGCCTTAAGATTTCATGTTTTCCATTCTGCTTGGATGCGTATGACTTGTGGCTTTAGGAACTAACCCTTCCATGTGCTTATGTAGATGGTGATGGATCTGTTAAGGTTGGTACAACCTCATCAATTCACAAGTCAATGGCGTTTGTCACAATTAATCCTCGAAGGTTTACGTCCCTGCACATTCAACTCCTAACTTGGCCTTTGTAGTAAGTTTCCTTAATGTCATGCTCTTGTGATGTTTGCTGGTTTTTGAATCAAAGCTTCATGCATCTTGCTCATGGTTGTTCATGGTGACATACCACACCTTTAATACGAAACTCGTGATCACCATATTTTACTGCGTTGGTCTTACTGCTACAAAATTTGTGATTTTCATCTGGTATTCTCATTAATTTTTTTGAGAAACAGAATTGAGCTTTTATTGTTGTGACTGTTGGTTTGTCTTTGACAACCTATTTTATAGCTCGTGTTCCGCAGCCTGGATGACATTGATTTTGGTGTTGCTTCATGGATCAATATGCACTGATATGCTCTTTGTATGAGTGATATGCATGTTCTGAGCTTAATTCTTGCTGCTGAAAGAAATTTGAGTGATGACTTGATAACTATCATACTTTCTTTTAATTCTTGCAGTTGAAATGGATTGAGAATGTCTTGAAAGCTCCCATATTAGTTTGACTGGCTTTGTCTTTTTGTGTTGATTTTCATGTGGTTGTTTTGTGAAATTGGCTCATGACCTAGTATTGATCCTGTTTATGCAGGGTGTACGTAAAGTTCGTAACAATTATTGAATTGGTTTGTATTCTTTACAAAACTGATACTGCCTTTAGAATTGCAGGTCTGTGGGGTAGGATGGTGTGATTTTGTATGATGTGATATTGTGGAAGGATTATTCTACGACTGATGTTGTGCGTTGTAATTGTTTTGTGAAGCATGAAATTTGGCAATTGTTGGCATAGTTTAGGGAATCATATAGGTGTATGAATCATGTAAACCGTGATTGGTGCGTGTGTTGGATTGGCTTGTAGTGTGATATGGTTTTATATTAACTGTTGCCCTGTTTACTTTTCCATGTTTTAACCTTGGAGTTTGGCGACCCCTTGATACAAATTTTAATGGAGAGCTTAATTGAAGAAGACATCAAATGGCTGCTCCTATGCTTGAAGAATAATGCAGGTGCCCAACATCAAGTGGGATTGGACAGGATGGCTTCTGACTTAGGTTTGAAGGCACTTTGGTAAGATTCAAAACCTTAACCCATATTCAAAAGTCATCACACCAGTCGTCCCTCTAATGCTTACTTGAATTTTCTATTCATTACAGGAGGATATGAGTTGCCTCCTTCACTTCCAGCTGAGAACATTGCGAGCATTTCTGAACTCCGACAATCCCGAAACTAAATCCGGACCAAGCTGTAAGAGAAGAACATCCCTCTAAACAGAAGAATATTCTTGGCCATGCACTGTAATGCAGTGAAACTTTTGTATTTGTACTAGTTTGGGACTAATGAGTTCTTGAGTTTACTTGAATCCATATGTTCCTTGCACGTCTTGAAGTGTATTTGAATGAAATTGGTTTGTGCAATAGGAAACAATTTGTATGCCTTGTCCCATTTGTCTTTGCAAAACTTGAATATGCTTTGATTCCTCTTTGTAACTTAATGTAATGATAAGTGCATCTGTTTTGAATTTGTCTATGAGTTTTTTCTCTTTCACCGAAGTGTCCAACCAACTTGATACAAGTATCGCATGACCAATTTTGAGCAAAAGATAAAGTGACAGTGATATTTTTAAGTTTGTATGTCTGCAACTCATTTATTTTGGAAGTATCTTATTTGGCCACTAAATGTAGAATTTATGTCCACACTTGTTTTACGACCTTAAATGACAACATGGTGACTATTAATTTCACAATTCCAAATTCTTTTGCCCTTTTAAAACCTTTTAAAACTCAAACAATGGGATTTTAGGAATTGAACCTTCAAATCCAAACAATGACCTTGGCTAGTGATGAAACAAGGATTCCAAATCATATATATCACACTTTGCACTTTTTTCCGTTCAAAATATGCCAACCTCTCCTACAAAAGTCTTGACATCCTTAGCCTTAAATCACGTGACCAGTATGAAATCAAATGGAACGTGATTTTATATTTAGACTTAGAAACTCACTCTTGGAATGTGAATCTCATATTAAGGCTAGTTTCCAACCAGTGATCTTATACACACCACTTGCGCTTGAATTATCAATCAATCAACCCTGTGAAGAGTTTGTGTGAGGCCTCACACTCTTATTTCCACTTGAATTCGCCGCACTTGCAGGATCCTCTAGTTACACAGAATACAAACCAGAACTCCATAACCTAAACTTTAGAGGATTATGACCGAAAACCATATGATGATCTTGAGACAAGTCCATGAAGCAGCCACATGCTTGGCATAAGAAAAAAATGAGAGAGTAGGACAAATTTGGGGTATGACACAGACATGAATCTATCATGTCCATCCTTACGAAAATCTCAACTCAAAAGGACCCTCCTCACCAAACCGCTACTGTTCACGCAACAGGGTCCTCTTCAGGTATCACTCATGAACCCTCTTTTACTGCTGCTATTCATACAGCATCTCAGCATGTTACCCACACTCTCAGCCCAGCTCACACACCCATTAGAAACTCTGTTTCTTTTTCCACCACTATCCCACAATCTGTTGCTACAACAGCCACTCGCATAACTGCTGCACAACCACCACCACCACCTTATCCACCATATATTCCATCTCCTACCCCTTTTACACCCACACAAAATTATAATACCCCTTTTATTCCCCAATTTCCTTACCCACACATGCCACAAATTACCCCATTACCACCATTTAGAACACCAAAATTGGAACTTGCAATGTTTGATGGATCTGGCCCTTGGAATGGTTGTTTCAAGCTGAACAGTTTTTTCAATTTTACCAGCTCCCACCAGAACACAGATTGTCATTAATATTTTTTTATATGAAGGGTGAAGCTTTAGGATGGTTTAAGTGGATGCATCAAAGCCAATTATTAACTGATTGGTTTTCTTTCACTAAAGCGCTAGAACTAAGATTTGGGCCTTCTACTTATGACAACCATCAAGCTAAATTGTTCAAACTAAAGCAAACTGGTACTGTTGTTGAATATCAAGCTCAATTTGAAAAGTTGGGAAACCAGGTGGTTGGCTTACCACCAGAGGCGATTCTAAATTGTTTTATTTCCGGGTTAACTAAAGAGATCAGAAATGAAATGGCCATTCATAGACCTGTTTCAATCTCACAAGCCATTGGCCTTGCCAAACTCATTGAATCCAAACAAAAGGATGCCAAACCCAAATTTTCAAAACCGTTTTCCAACTCTTACACCAAATACACCCCCAACACATCCCAAACCACAACCATAAAAACACCAACCAATACCACCATACAGACTCCACAAACACCAGCCTCATCAAACATAACCATTCCTACCAAATTACCTATTAAACGGTTTTCTCATTCACAATTGCAAGAGCGCAGGGCTCAAGGGCTTTGCTTTAATTGTGATGAAAAATTCACAATTGGTCACAAATGTTCTGCAAACAGATTTCTTTTATTCATGGCTGATGATGAGGTGGCAGAACAACAGATTATTGTTGAGGACAGTAATGAGGTAGAAGCGGAACTGGACTTAAATGACACTTATTTTCAATTATCCCCTCAGGCTCTAACAGGTCAAATTTCACCTCAAACACTTAAATTCAAAGGTATTATTGGGGGATTATCAGTTATGGTTTTAGTGGACACAGGCAGCACACATAACATTATGCAACCTCGCATCGCCCAACACTTAAATCTTAAACCTAAGCCCACACACCAATTTTCAGTTATGGTCTGAAATGGTTCCCATTTACAGTGTGAAGGGATTTGCAACAATGTCCATATACTCCTCCAAGACAAACCCTTCAACTTATCTTTTTATCTCTTGCCAATCGAAGGAGCTGACATTGTTCTAGGCATGGCTTGGTTGAGAACACTTGTCCCAATACAAGCAGATTTTTCTATTCCATCCATCACATTTCAACATCAAAGCACACCCCTAACTCTTAAAGGCGACCCAACCACTAACCCTATTCATACAACATTCCACCAATTCAAGCACCTCCTCCATACAAACTCCATTGCTTCCCTCCACCTTATGACTTTCCTTGAAATTGATTTCCCTACATCAACAGTTTCCATTCCCCCATCCACACCAGCTACCGTAACCAAAAACCTAGACCCAGCTATTTCAACTATTCTCAATACATATACTACAATTTTCCAACCACCTTGTGGTCTTCCACCAAAAAGACCTCATGACCATCACATTCCACTACTACCCCATACCCCTCCTATCAATGTCAAACCTTATAGATATCCACACTCACAAAAAAAATGCCATGACAACAATTATTCAAGAAATGTTACATGATGGAATCATCATTCCAAGTACCAACCCTTTCTCCTCTCCTGTTTATCTAGTTAAAAAGAAAAACGGGACTTGGCATTTTTGTGTCGACTATAGAGCTCTTAATGCAGTCACAATTAAAGATCGTTTTCCCATTCCCACAATTATGAGCTTTTGGATGAGCTTGGGTCAGCTAGAATTTTCACTAAGATTGATCTACGATCTGGCTACCACCAGATCCGTGTTGCAAGGGAGGATACTCATAAAACAGCTTTTCGAACTTTCGACGGTCACTACGAGTTTCTCGTTATGCCCTTCGGGCTCACTAATGCCCCTTCTACTTTTCAATCTCCCATGAATGATCTTCTAAGACCATACTTACGCAAGTTTGTATTGGTTTTTTTTGACGACATTTTAATTTATAGTGCCAATTTTAATGACCATTTAGTTCATTTGCAGGTTGTTTTTGAGCTATTATTATCTCACTCTTTTGTTGCGAAAATGTCCAAATGTGTATTTGTAGTGGATCGAGTTGATTACCTAGGACATGTTATTTCTGCTGGTTGTGTTGAACCAGACCCAGAAAAGATTCAGGAAGTGTTGGACTGGCCTGAACCCCGTTCACTCACGGCACTCAGAGGGTTTTTAGGGCTCACCGGATTTTATCGCAGATTTGTAAAGAACTACGCCACTCTCGCCGCTCCCCTTACCAATCTTCTTCGTTCCACTAGATTCTCTTGGAGTACAGAGGCCGGTTCAGCTTTTACAGAGCTAAAAAGAAAAATGACACAAATGCCGGTGTTAACATTGCCGGACTTTACAAAATAATTCAACATAGAAACGGATGCTTCAGGCGTGGCAATTGGCGCAGTTTTATCTCAGGCTGGACACCCCATCGCGTTCTTCAGCAAGAAGATGACTTCAAGGATGCAAGCTTCTTCTGTTTATGTCCGAGAAATGTACGCCATCACTGAGTCCATCAAAAAATGGCGCCAATACTTGGTCGGTCAACATTTCAGCATCTACACAGATCAAAAAAGTTTAAGAAATTTACTGCTACAAAAGATCCAAACTCCTGAACAACAAAAATGGGCTTCAAAATTACAGGGCTTTAATTTCGACATTTATTACAAACCTGGCCGTTCAAATCTTGTTGCCGACGCCCTCAGTCGAAAATACAGCGACACCCCTGTGCTACTTTCTGTCTCATCTCCTGTGCCAACTCTCATTCAGCAACTCCAACAGTTTTACACAAAAAACACAAAAGGTCAATAGTTAGCCCAAGAAATGACTTCCAACCCAGAAGATCTAAACTTCAAATTTTTAAATGAATTGCTCTACTTCCAGAACAAGTTATTCATACCTGATCTGTCTGATCTTAGAAACGCGTTGATCTTTAAATTCGACAGCACCCCATCAGCAGGACATTCTGGAGTTAAAGCCACGGCTGCTCGAGTTGCCACTTCCATTTATTGGCCTGGTATGTACAAAGACATTAAATCCTTTGTTAAACACTGCACAACATGCCAACACAACAAAAATCTAACTAAAAAAAAAGGTTGTTACAACCTTTACCCACTCCAGTTCAAGTATGGGAAGACATCACCATGGATTTCATAACACACCTTCCAAACTCTTAAGGTCACACAGTGATTTGGGTTGTTTGTGACCGCCTCACCAAGTACTCCCATTTTATTGCTCTTCCAACCAAGTTCTCTGCTTCTGATCTTGCTGTCCGTTTTGCTACCGAAATTTTTCGTCTTCATGGTGTCCCACGATCTATTGTCTCTGACCGCGATCCTATCTTCCTTAGCAAATTCTGGAAGGAATTTTTTAAAATACAAGGCACAATTCTTAGATTCAGTTCAGCATACCATCCCGAAACGGATGGACAAACAGAGGTTGTAAACCGAACTTTAGAGACTTACCTACGGTGTTTCACCAGCGATCAACCGTGCCGCTGGTACAGATTCCTATACCTTGCTGAGTTCTGGTACAATACATCCTACCACTCTTCGATCCAGATGTCCCCGTTTCGTGCGCGGTATGGACGTTCTCCACCTTCTATTCCAGATTTCATATCAGGTTCCGTTTCTACTCCGACCTTGGACGAAACCCTGCAAGACAGAGAAAAGATCATCTCAGAGTTAAAACAGAACCTTAACAAGAGCAAGAAACGAATGAAAGCCCAAGCAAACAAAAAAAGGATGTCTTTTACCTTTTCCGTCGGAGATCTTGTCCTCCTACGTCTCCAACCATATCGGCAACAAACAGTTGTCCGTCGATCTTCTCAGAAGCTAGCAAAGCGTTTCTTCGGACCCTTTAAAGTTAAGAATCGCGTCGGTGAGGTTGCTTACGAGTTGGATCTTCCGCCCTCTTCGAAGATTCATCCGGTTGTCCATGTTTCACAGCTGAGGCCTTATTTTGGAGCAACTCATACCACTGACTTTTCAAAGTTTTTCACCGGCCATGGAAGTCACAAAGTAAACCCACCGGACATTGGTTTAGACATTTTGAGTTCAGAAAAGAAAGAGGAAGATGTTTTTTCTTTGGGTTTGGAGAAAAAGAAAAACAAAGATGAGGAACATTTTCGTCTGGAAGAGAAGAAAAACAAAGTACTCTCAGAGGAGTGTAAGTATCCACACGAGAGTGAGAATAACACTTATGCTATGAACATGCAAAATGATCTTGCCTTCCCAAGTCCACACTTTAACGCCAACTCAACTTTCTTCTCTAACCCAAATTCTCATTCTAACCTTGCAACGGACAACACATCTCCACCCTCCATCAACCATGACGTGTCAACCATCCAACCTCCCACTTATCACCCACCGCCCCACGTGCCTCGTTTACAACCCAAACCCTTCCCCAATAATAACTCACCTCACCCACTCTCTGCTACTTCTTTATCACCTTTCCCAAATTCCAACAATTTACCACACCGCCCCATGACTTTTTCCTCACCTTTTCAGACTACCCATGTGAGCCCTTCCCCACTTGTCACATCTAATACCCATACCACTTCCCAAAACCACGTGAATAAAGCCAGCTTGCTTCCAACCCATACGAACTACTCTCCCTCACTTCTCAAAAGGACACATGGCGGTTTGATTGTGAACCTTGAGGACAAGGTTCCTCTTGGGCCCGGGAGTATTGTTACAATACCTTCCTTTAAGCCCAAACGCAACATTCAGCAGCCCAAGTGGCTCAAAGATTATTACCAATATTAGTATTTTTATTGGGTCTACTTTTAATTTTTAGGGTTAAATATACAATACCCCCCTACAATGTTAGCGATTTCTCATTTTAGCCCCTGACAAAGTTTTTTTTTTAAAAACCCCCTCATCTTATTTAGATTCCCTCACTTAGGCCCTTGGCTGCCACATGGCAGCAAAGATTCCTTTCTATTGCTTGCGTGACAGCCACGTGGCATTTTTAATATTATTTTATTATTTTTTTATTATTATTTTTATTTTTTTATTTATTTTTTTTAAATTTTTTTTAATTTTTTTATTTAATTTTTTTAAAAATTTTTTATTTTTTTTATTTTTTTTAATTTTTTGTTTACTTTTTTGTTTTATTTTGTTTTATTTGTTTTTATTATAATTTTTATAATTTTTTTTTCTTTTTTTTTATTTCTTTTTCGTTTTTATTTATATATTTTTTATTTTTTTATTTTTTTTTTATTTTTCATTTTTGGACCTAATTTTTATTTTTAATTCTATTTTAAACAAATTTTTATTTTAAAAATTACACTAGTGCAGAAAAGACTTTTTACATCGGGCGAAAAACACATTTTACATCGGTTCTGGGTCCGATGTAAAGCCAAACGATGTAGTAAATCAAAGACATTTTACATCGGGCTATAGTCCGATGTGAAAAATATATCTACTACATCGGTTGACTATTAAGTCTGATGTGAAATACATCTACTACATCGGTTGACTATTAAGTCCGATGTAAAATATATGTTTTTACATCGGTTGCCTTTATGGCCTGATGTAAAATGTATGTTTTTACATCGGTTGCCTTTCTGGCCCGATGTAAAATGTTTTTTTTATATATCGGTTTCCTTTCTGGCCCAATGTAAAATGTATGCTATCTTTCTTAAAATGTATGTTTTTACATCGGTTGCAAGGCGAAAAAGAAATAAAAAAAAAAGAAAAAAAATTATAATAAAAACAAATAAAACAAATAAAACAAAAAATAAAACAAAATAAAAAAAAAATTTTAAAAAATTTAAAAAAAAAATTAAAAAAAAATTAAAAAAAAAATAAAAAAAAATAAAAAAATAATAAAAATAATAAAAATAATAATATAAAAAAATATAAAAAAAATAAAAAAATAAAAAAAATAAAAAAATAATATTAAAAATGCCACCTGGCTGCCACGCAAGCAAAGAGAAAGGAATCTTTGCTGCCATGTGGCAGCCAGGGGGCTAAGTGAGGGAATCTGGATATTAAGAGGGTGTGTTTAAAAAAAAAAAATTTACAGGGGCTAAAATGAGAATTCGCTAACATTGCAAGGGAGTTTTGTATATTTAACCCTAATTTTTATTATCTTTGTATTGGGTTGTCAAAAGAGGCTTAGGCCCAATTACTAGAAACCCTAAGTATTTATAGTGCTTGTATTCAGACTTAGAGGATTATGAAATGAGAAAAGTTTAGTTTTATGTTTTCTTCTTCCTTTGCAACCTAGATCTAGAGTAGCTTATTGTAGATTATATCAGACAACCGCCCTTAGAAAATTTTAAAATGACCTTGATTTGTTTGAATTTTAAAATTGTACGCATTTATTATACACTCCATCATCATTAGTGAGTCACTCTTATTTGTTAAAAAATAGTTTGAGTTTAATATCTAAAAACAGTTCGGATACCAAACCAAACGGGAAGTTAAATATAACACCTACTTACATGTATTCTCCATTTCATGATTATATCATCTTAATTCCAAAATCTTACAGAAATCTCCTTTCATTCTCATTTCTTGTAAGAATATGATTTTTGTGCTTAAAAACAAGTATTGTCTTTGGGTTATGTTTCATGTTATTCCGAAGATTAAAATCCGAATTGTTTTCATATTGAATTTTAATTTGATTATGTTATGATTTGTTACAACAATTGTGCACCATGACGTTATCTCCAAAGTTGTTGTGTTTAAGAATGTTAAATTAGGTGATGTCTAGGTATCGGGTGTTGTCCATGTAGATGTTAGAAAATAATTTACGACAAAATAGTAGTTTGTTATTCGTGATCACGTGTTCCAATTGATCTGCACAGAGGCTGTCAAATTGGGGTCCGATATTGTAATCAGGAGGTCGGATTCTAGTTCTGATAAAAGATCAGCATTTGTGACTATGACATCCGAAAGAAGTGGCAAGTATCAAAAACCTATCTGGAAGTTGATACTGGATAACACCGGAACGAGGAAATCTCAACACTTTGTTCAAGTTTATTTAAAAAAATGATGTTTTATACCACAGACATCGTCGGAGTGGACAACTCATTTCACAAAAGAAGTTGAAACTTAGTCGGATAACTTTTTGGATCGGATGTAAGAGTTCACCAAGTTGAACGCGATTGAAAGAGAGTCAAATCAACAAAAGTCAAAGATGGAACGCCCATATATATAGATTTAGGCGGTGACATATCTTTTCATGCATTTTTGTTTCTATCTTACGATGTATTTAGGTAGTGGCTAGTATTTTGTATGTAGTGTTGGATTATTATTTTCAACGATGTAATTCAGATACATCTTATGTGTTTTAATGTATATCTATTACATGTATAAATATTGGACCATAAGTTTTCTATGTCAAAAAACAAGTTCTGTTTGTATTTTCCATGTCAAAAAACAGGTTGCGTTTGTGTAAGGATTGAATCCATGTTTTAAACTCCGAACGCACTTAAAAGGGTGAATTCGAATTTTAATATCCGAAATATCTACTGAGACATGATTGGATTTCTAATGTCCATATTGAACTAAAACTTGTACGAATATGGGCGACCCTCATGTTGTTAACTAAAACAACACAAAATGTCTCAATATTTGTATTTCGAATACGTTTACTTCAATGGCGAGAGCCAACTCTTGAATTTAGGTTCACAAAGATCACACATTCTGTCAATCTTAAATCCACACTAGAGAATCTTTTGCGATATCAAGATAATCGCCACCTCTTGAATTTAGGTTCACAAAGATCATCCATCTTGTCAATCTTAAATCCACACTGTAGAATCTCTTGCAATATCGAGATAATCGAGGGGTTTTAAAGCTCTATTATCGTTCAATTGATAACGAAAGGAAGATATTGTTCAACAAGTTTAAATCGAAGACGAATGTAGATTTAACGATTACATGTAGTACATTTCACCATTATAAAACAAAGGATTTGATCGAGATGGATGCGACAGTTGCAAGATCGACCGACGATATTCTAAAGATGTTAAAACGGCCTCAACCATTTCTTGATGGTGAAATATAATGTTACTTTTAAGTTAACAAAAATCTATTTAATGTTGCGTATTTTATATTTGTCAGATGAAAGATTTATGTTAATTTATAATGTTCTTTCTATTTTTCTAACTGCTTTTGATTTGTGGTAACATGAAAGATTCTATATTTTAATATTCATACAATTTTCTAAACATTATTTTTCGTTTCGTCTTTGTTTTAGTATGACATAAAAAAAAATCCATATTGTAATTTTTTGGTTAATCCTTAAACATTATGAAATTGAATTTGAGAATGAGTTTGGTTTGAATGAATACGGAATATAAAATCCTGACTTTTTCACATTTGATTTGACAAAAATATAATAATTTTTCATTTTTAGGTGCATTCGAATTTTAAAATCTGAGTTTTAAAGAAATGGTAGAATTTTCACTATGATAAGTAAACAAATGGAAAAAGCAATCCCTATCCTCAAACTCACATTGGCATAAAAATCGTTTTGGGCCATTTCTTATCCGTAGTAATCTCGTGTGAGTACAGTACTCTCCTTCAACTCCTTTTATCTAAATATGTGTGATTCACACAAATTTATTTATTTTTCCTTTTATCTAAAAATGTGTGATTTTCAATAATTTAATTTAGAAGCCTTGATTTATAGCATACCTATGTATAGAGGTGTCAAAAAAACCTAAATGACAAAGCTTCAATTTGTTGGTCCCATTTTTTTAGATCCCTTACTAAATAAATATTTTTTTGACCCTTTATTTTTAAGTCCCTTTATATTTTTGTCTTTAATGGGGTTTAAGTGAAGGACTCAAAATCTAATTTATTTGAAATAAAATATTTTATATTATAAAACCAATTTTTTTCTAAAACCGATTTTTTCTTAAAACTGTCTTTTTCCTAAAACCGATTTTTTTCAAATATAAAAAAAAAATCAATTTTTTTAAAAAATAATAAAAACTGATTTTTTCCTAAAATAAAAAAAAAACTGATTTTTTTCGAAAACAAAAAAAAAACTAGTTTTTTCCGAAAATAAAAAAACCGGTTTTTCAGAAGAAAAAAGAAAAGCCGATTATTTCCAAAAATAAAAAAAAACCCGATTTTTTTTCCGAAATAATAAAAAACCGGTTTTTTCTGAAAATTAAGAAAAACGATTTTTTCAGAAAATAAAAAAAAATGATTTTTTTCGAAGATAAAAAAAAACTGATTTTTTCAACAAAAAAAAACCGATTTTTTCCGAAAATACAGAAAAAAACCATTTTTTCTGAAAAAGAAAAAAATCGATTTTTTACGTTAATGAAAAAAACCGATTTTTTCCGAAAATAAAAAAAACCAATTTTTTCGTAAATAAAAAACCCGATTTTTTCGGAAAATTAAAAAACCCGATTTTTTTCCAAAAAAAATAAAAAACTGATTTTTCCCGAAAATTGAAAACTAATTGCTTCATACACATAATTTGAGCAAAACTATTAACAAATAAATAGGTCGACTTCGGCTTCGGCCCTCGAATAATCTAACCATGAATGAACCATATCACACTCCCAACAATGTTTCAATCAAGTATAACATCATAAGCAGGATGGGCTTGTTGGCTTCTCGCATGGTCTTCTCAGGTATTGCACACTCCTGCCATTCTGGGATGGAACATACTCATTTGATACCCAAGAACTCTAATCCAGTTGCTTTAGGTGTCAAACCAAGTTGAGCCAAGTATTCATTATTACAAAACTTGCTCAAATGTCTCATTCCACTGTCACACAGAATGGTTACAATTGTGTGACCAGGGCCTAATGATTGTGCTGCTCTAACTGCTCCAATACAGTTCAATGCAGAAGAACTCCCGAGGAAAAGCCCGTCATTCTTCACAAGAAACCTAAAATAAACAAAAGAAAAACCTAAAATATTAAGGCAACAGTCAATCCATCGATTATTTTTTCCAGTTGCCACATATGAAACTGAACAAGAAACGAACAAAAATCTTCAAGATTAGGAGAAGTATGATGGTTTAGCAAAGAGTAAGGAATGACCTGGCCATTTCAACAGCCTCCATATCTGTGGCTCTAAAGGCCCCGTCAAGTTTTGCCTCTGCAAAATTCCTTGTTAGCCTATTAATTCCAATTCCTTCTGTTATAGTGTCAAAGGGATTCTTACGTCTCCGTCCTTCAGCTTCCTCTTTGGTGTACATTACCCCCCTTGTTACCTTATTAAACAAGCCAGAACCAGGAGGGTCTATGAGGTAGCACTTGATGTTTGGATTCTTTTCCTGTTAAGCATAAAACATGAAATTCAGACAATTTTTACAATCAAAATGACAATATTAAAAACGTTAAGAAAAGAGGGGAGATGAACCTGAAGAAACTTGGAAACACCAGCCACAGTACCACCAGTGCCTGCTCCTGCAACAAATGCATCTAACTTTCCATTTGTTTGTTCCCAAATCTCAGGTCCTGTACCTTGGTAATGAGCCCTGAAGTTTGCAAGGTTCTCAAACTGATCAGCAAAGTAGCCGCCTTGACAATCATTAGGAAAGAGTGAGTTATGGTCGTGTCCGTCAGATTCATAACCATTTATTTGCTGTGAGTCCGTGCCATTGGATTGTGATTTCCTATGCTTAAATGCAAACTCATTTGCTTCAGATGCCCGTCTTCTTGCAATATTGACAAAATGGTCTTTGTGAGTGATTGACACTGGCCGTACTCTTTCAACATTTGCCCCAAGAGCTTCAATTATTTGAGACTGAACAATCGCCCCAATAGAAAAATCGAAACACCTCAGTAAACAAATAAATGAAGTGGAAAGACTAAGAAGATTAGAATCTGTACTTCACAAGATTAATTTGTTAGGTCTAAAAAAGAATACAATATCCACAGACAATTCAAAGCCATAGCAGAAAATGTATTTAAAGCTACCAAATAAGACATAGTTGTGTTAACCCTCTCTTGATTTGCTCAATCATTTTGTTCCACTAACAAATTACAGCCTAAAACAAAAGAAAGGAACAACAAGGAGGCAGTAAGTGAGGAAGACAAAAATGCTCGAGGGAGTTTTTGGCTTGTGTCAAATCCAAAGGAGTTTCAAGTTCAGCTTTGTTAAAAATATTCCCTAGCTCCTTGCGAAAGATAATCGTCATATACAAAAAATTACAGGCTATATAGCTAAACTGTAAGCAAAGCATAATAGAGTTACTTGATGATAATTATTGAACAAATATACCTTCTCAATGGCAGCATCATCTGGAATAACCACATGGCATTTGCATCCATAAGCAGGAGCAACAGTAGCAAAGCTAATGGCAGTGCTTCCGACACTCCCTTCCGTAACTATACCACCTTTACGTAGTTGCCCAGATTCTAAAGCCTGCTCAATCAAATCACAGGAAACATGAAACAAAAGCCATACAATAGTGATAAATAAAGAGCAATGACTCTGAAAAAAAAAAACGAAATGACCCGAAACTTTGATAATCCTCTTTTGACAAGAAAATTATAAGGCACCAATTCTCCGAAAGGCTAGAGCTAAAGTTGGATTTGGTTTAAATTAACTTGTATATATACAATTAAGAAATTATAGGTTCAAATGAAATTATTACTTTCCCTCGAAAAAGAGAATCCTTTATAAACAAGGAGCTGTTTGGATTGGTTTATTTGAGTTTTATCTAGATGGCAAATGGCAGTTCATTGCGGAGAGTCAAAATCTCACCATACAGGCTGTTTTGCGGCGCGTTATAGCGGATTATGGTGGAAAAACCTGCAATATCGCCCAATATTTACCATTGTTGCGGCTCAAAACCACCATGTATGTCCTCCATAGCGCCGCCATGGCCGTTATAACAGTTAAACACTTCAGAGATTGTTAGGGAGAACTTATGAATTATGAAGCACGAACACATATACAGACCCCAGACACAGACATGTCGACACCAGTAATAATTTAAAAAATGAATAAATTGAACGTAATCGAATGTATCGTGTTGTGTCGGACACCGGAACCAGTCGGACACTGGAATCAGTTGGACACCGGGCACACCAGACAACAAAGTCTAAGAATATATCCTATGATATGTTCATACTTATTTTCACAATGTCTTCAAAGATAGCTTAAGAAAACACCTTATATATTATACAAAAATAAATTAACTTTATTTTAACTTTTGTTATAGAAATACCTAATACTTAAGTGTTCATGCTTTAAGCTGCAAATTCAATTGTTTATCCAAACAAGGCCTAATCCTAAGTGATTATGCAGAAAAATAAAATAACAGACTTTCAAAAGCCAATTTCAACAACAATTAAACTAGTATTATCCAGAGAGAACTTTAATCACCTCTTCAATAATTTGAACTGCAACACGATCTTTGACACTCCCTCCCGGGTTCAAAAACTCACACTTGCCAAGAATCTAAAAAGTAAACAGAAGAGTTATAACAAATACTACAAAAATTAGGGCATGCAAGTGAAAAAAACCAAAAATTGAAAAAAATGATTACTTCGCAACCAGTGGCATCGGAGAGACTATTGATTCGAATCAAAGGAGTGTTACCAATGGCGGCAAGGATTCCATTCTTCGATTTCTTCTTCTTGTTGTTTTTCGATGAATTGCAGCGACGATCGCAGAAGAAATACGCGACGGCGAGAGAGAGTAAGATGGCGGCTCCGGCACCAACAGCGCCGGCGCTTCTCGCTGCCATGGGCGCCATTTTTTGGATACTAACAGCTCCATGCTTTGGGCTTGTTGCTAATAAATAAATTGGGAGTTTCTATTTGCACCCTGTATAATGTTTCCGAGAACTTTTATTTTGTTTTTTTTTTAAATTAGTTTGGAAGTGTATCTCCGAACTCACCACTATAATGATTTTGTTTAAAAAACACCACATAACATATATTTCACAACTCAGTGACTTATTCGGAAGTGCATTTTTGGATTTGTCAAACGGGTAATTTAATAAACTATCACGTTACATGTATGCTTCACTCATGATTATACCACCATTTCTTCTTTAAACCCTACTAAAATCTCCTTCCACACTCAATCAAGTTTTCTACTTCAAAACAATATTTTTTTCACATCAAAATGAGAAAAAGAAGCTGAAGTGTAAGGTAATGTACATGTATTTCTTTACTCATTACTTGATAGAATCTGATTTTTGCTCTGAAAAAATGAACATTGCGTCTGAAAATGTATTTTTAAATTGTCGGTGAATGTCATACGGAAATATATTTTTGGATTAGTTCAATGTTGAATTTGGTAACTTTTTTTTTGTTATGACTGACCTTAGATATTATGCTTGTGTTTATGGATGTTAAACCGGTTGATGTCAAAGTATATGTTGCTAAACAATTTACAAATGAACATGAATTCGTTGATTGTGAACATATACTCCAATGGATTTGTACGAATGCTGCCAAATTGAGGTTCGGCGTTGTAATCATGAGGTAAAATAATGGTTTTGATAAAAGACAAGAATTTATGGCATTGAGATGAGAAAGAAGTAACAAGTACACAAAACCTATCCGAAAGTTGAAATGAGATGACACTGATTCGAGGAGATGTAGGTGTCCTTTTAAGTTGTGCGAGCACCTTATAGTGAATAATACATGGACATTTAATATGATTTGTGGTATACATAATCATGACATGTGTTACAAGTCAGTCAGTTATCCCATTGCATATCGCCTTAATCCTGAAGAGAAAGAGTTTGTTTCTGACATGATATTAAACATGATCTAGCCCAAAAACATACTTATAACTTTGAAACAAAAAATACCTCAAAACGTCTCAAGTCTCCAGCAAGTATACAATGTTTGTGCTAAAAAAAAGACAATAAGAGGTCCAAGAGCTAAAATTCAACAATTGTTGAAGCTTTTGGATGATAACCCTTATGTATCTAGGTACAAAGTGTGTCAGGATGAAGAAACCATTTGAGATATATTTTGGACTCATCCTGATTCCATCAAGTTGTTCAACACATTTCCCACTGTGCTCATTATTGATTCATAATATAAGACCAACAAGTACATACTTTTACTTCTGAAAATTGTTAGAATTACTTCTACATAGATGACTTTTTCTGTTAAGTTTTCATTTTTGGAAAGTAAAAAAGAAGACAATGTTACTTGAGCTTTAGAAGTGTGTTGGACTATGTTGAAGGACCAAGAAAACATGCAAAAGTTCATTGTCTCCGATCGCAATACCACACTAAAGAATTCGATTGCAAAGGTGTATCCTACATCATATATATTACTTTGTAGGTACCACATAATAAAAAAAATATGAGAAGTGAACTTAAGCCTGCAGTATGGAGCAAACAAATCAAGGGTGAAGATGAGAAAATGGTCAACGCTGGTGTGATATTGGAAAGCACGATGTATGCATGAAATGTTATTATAAATTCTTTTACATAAGAGTTTTATGTCGGATCTGTAATACATTTCATGAGGGTATGTGAGAAATATCAGAATTGCCTATCCAGAAACCACATATTTGAAACCACCCTCACAACCACTAAAACAATGGGTGCTCATAAGAAGGTCAAACTAACACAGAATGACAACTCAACGATGCGATCTTCATCCTATTTTTAACATGTTGGCACACTTTTTTTTCCTGATTCTCCAAATTCAAAATCTTAAAAAAAAAAGATTTAAAAGGTGTTTCTATTAGCAAATTATCCTCTTCACTACATTTACCAAAAATGATACACATTAAAGAAATGCCAATTTTTATGGACAAATACAATGAATTGATTGTAGATATTAAAGGTGATGGTAACTCCGATTATCGAGTTGTTTTAGCTTTGCTCGGTAAAGGGGTGGAAAATCATACACTTGTCCGCTAACAACTTATCAAATAATTAAAGGCGCATAAGGAATCATACACAATGCTATATGGGAAAAAAGAACATTTCAAAGTAATTCATGAATCTCTTATTCCTTGTGTTAGCGGTCTGACACCGAAGGAATAATGAATGCACTTCCCTAAAAGGGGTCATCTTATAGCAAATGAATATAATAGGGTGTTTATTTATCTGACAAGATATGGATTCTCGAAAACATTTTTCCACTTCAGAGTGGCCCACCTCAAAATCCAAATGTATGCATTATGTGTATTGGATGACTTTCAAAATCACTACATTTCGTTCAAGTTTATTCGAAATCGGGATGCCCTATACCACAAACATCACAGGATTGGACAGTTCATTCCACAAAGGAAGTTGAATCTTGGGTGGATAACATTTTAGATAAGATGGAATAATTCACCAAGTTCAGGGAGATTGAAATAGAATCAAATAATCAAAAGTCAAAGGCGGAACCACCCATAGATATAGATTTAGGTGGTGACACATGTTTTGATGCATTTTAGTTTTTATCTAACAATGTATTTAAGTTGTGACTCATTTTTTGTATGTAATGTTGGATTGATAATAACGATGTAAATTGGATATATTTTGTTACATTTTAATGTATATTTTATTTTTCTAAATTTTCTTGCCTTTTGTATTTCATAACAGGTTTTGTTTCCATAACATGTTTTGTAACTATGATGGGGTGAATCCAGAAATGCACTTTCAAAAGTGTAACACCTCAAATTCGATTAATTAATTTAATTGAATTATTTAGATTTTTATTTAATTATTTGGTGTGCCTTTAAAATAAATTTAGTGATTATATGTGTTGTTGGGGAGTAATGATATTGGTAGGGTGTAGTGAGAACATGGATGTTTAATAGGACAATTAACAATAACTAGAAATTAGAATAATTAGTATTTTTAATTAATATTAGAAATAAAGTGAGAAATCGATAAATATAAGGAATTGAGTCAATTGTGTGATTTGAGGGAAGTATGTTGTAAGATGAGAGGAGCTAAAAGTTAGTTGGGCAATGATAATAATTATGCAAAGGTAATTAGAATATTATATATTCTAAAAGTTAGAGAAATTAGGTTTAGTGGAGAACTTTTTGTCAGTACGTGAAAACAAGGAGTTAGTCTAATAATTAGTTGTGAAGAGTTAGTCTAATAAAACTCGAAAATGTTTTATTAATTTGAAAGTATATTTTTAGAGGTATTTCTTGCATATTAAAATATGTTTTAAGTGAGACAGGTTTTATTTTTAAAAAAATTAGTTTGGAAGTGTATCTCCGAACTCACCACTACAATGATTTTGTTTAAAAAACACCACATAATATGTATTTCACAACTCAGTGACTTATTCGGAAGTGCATTTTTGGATTTGTCAAACAGGTAATTTAATAAACTATCACGTTACATGTATGCTTCACTCATGATTATACCACCATTTTTTCTTCAAACCCTACCAAAATCTCCTTCCACACTCAATCAAGTTTTCTACTTCAAAACAATATTTTTTTCACATCAAAATGAGAAAAAGAAGCTGAAGTGTAAGGTAATGTACATGTATTTCTTTACTCATTACTTGATAGAATCTGATTTTTGCTCTGAAAAAATGAACATTGCGTCTGAAAATGTATTTTTAAATTGTCGGTGAATGTCATACGGAAATATATTTTCGGATTAGTTCAATGTTGAATTTGGTAACTTTTTTTTTGTTATGACTGGCCTTAGATATTCTGCAATTGTGTTTATGGATGTTAAACCGGTTGATGTCAAAGTATGTGTTGCTAAACAATTTACAAATGAACATGAATTCGTTGATTGTGAACATATACTCCAATGGATTTGTACGAATGCTGCCAAATTGAGGTTCGGCGTTGTAATCATGAGGTAAAATAATGGTTTTGATAAAAGACAAGAATTTGTGGCATTGAGATGAGAAAGAAGTAACAAGTACACAAAACCTATCCGAAAGTTGAAATGGGATGACACTGATTCGAGGAGATATGAGTGTCCTTTTAAGTTGTGCGAGTACCTTATAGTGAATAATACATGGACATTTAATATGATTTGTGGTATACATAATCATGACACGTGTTACAAGTCAGTCAGTTATCCCATTGCATATCGCCTTAATCCTGAAGAGAAAGAGTTTGTTTCTGACATGATATTAAACATGATCTAGCCCAAAAACATACTTATACCTTTGAAACAAAAAATACCTCAAAACGTCTCAAGTATCCAGCAAGTATACAATGTTTGTGCTAAAAAAAAGGCAATAAGAGGTCCAAGAGCTAAAATTCAACAATTGTTGAAGCTTTTGGATGATAACCATTATGTATCTAGGTACAAAGTGTGTCAGGATGAAGAAACCATTTGAGATATATTTTGGACTCATCCTGATTCCATCAAGTTGTTCAACACATTTCTCACTGTGCTCATTATTGATTCATAATATAAGACCAACAAGTACATACTTTCACTTCTAAAAATTGTTAGAATTACTTCTACAGAGATGACTTTTTCTCTTAAGTTTTCATTTTTGGAAAGTAAAAAAGAAGACAATGTTACTTGAGCTTTAGAAGTGTGTTGGACTATGTTGAAGGACCAAGAAAACATGCAAAAGTTCATTGTCTCCGATTGCAATACCACACTAAAGAATTCGATTGCAAAGGTGTATCTTACATCATATATATTACTTTGTAGGTACCACATAATAAAAAAATATGAGAAGTGAACTTAAGCCTGCAGTATGGAGCAAACAAATCAAGGATGAAGATGAGAAAATGGTCAACGCTGGTGTGATATTGGAAAGTACGATGTATGCATGGAATGTTATTATAAATTCTTTTACAGAAGAGTTTTATGTCGGATCTATAATACATTTCATGAGGGTATGTGAGAAATATCAGAATTGCCTATCCAGAAACCACATATTTGAACCCACCCTCACAACCACTAAAACAATGGGTGCTCATAAGAAGGTCAAACTAACACAGAATGACAACTCAACGATGCGATCTCCATCCTATTTTTAACATGTTGGCACACTTTTTTTCCTAATTCTCCAAATTCAAAATCTCAAAAAAAAAAAAAAAGATTTAAAAGGTGCTTCTATTAGAAAAATTATCCCCTTCACTACATTTACCAAAAATGATACACATTAAAGAAATGCCAATTTTTATGGACAAATACAATGAATTGATTGTAGATATTAAAGATGATGGTAACTCGGATTATCGAGTTGTTTTAGCTTTCCTCGGTAAAGGGGTGGAAAATCATACACTTGTCCGCTAACAACTTATCAAATAATTAAAGGCTCATAAGGAATCATACACAACACTATATGGGAAAAAAGAACATTTCAAAGTAATTTATGAATCTCTTATTCCTTGTATTAGCGGTCTGACACCGAAGGAATAATGAATGCGCTTCCCTAAAAGGGGTCATCTTATAGCAAATGAATATAATAGGGTGTGTATTTATCTGACAAGATATGGATTCTCGAAAACATTTTTCCACTTCAGAGTGGCCCACCTCAAAATCCAAATGTATGCGTTATGTGTATTGGATGACTTTCAAAATCGCTACATTTCGTTCAAGTTTATTCGAAATCGGGATGCCCTATACCACAAACATCACAGGATTGGACAGTTCATTCCACAAAGGAAGCTGAATCTTGGGTGGATAACATTTTAGATAAGATGGAATAATTCACCAAGTTCAGGGAGATTGAAAGAGAATCAAATAATCAAAAGCCAAAGGCGGAACCACCCATAGATATAGATTTAGGTGGTGAGACATGTTTTGATGCATTTTAGTTTTTATCTAACAATGTATTCAAGTTGTGACTCATTTTTTGTATGTAATGTTGGATTGATAATAACGATGTAAATTGGATATATTTTGTTACATTTTAATGTATATTTTATTTTTCTAAATTTTCTTGCCTTTTGTATTTCATAACAGGTTCTGTTTCCATAACATGTTTTGTAACTATGATGGGGTGAATCCAGAAATGTACTTTCAAAAGTGTAACACCTCAAATTCGATTAATTAATTTAATTTAATTATTTAGATTTTTATTTAATTATTTGGTGTTTGGTGTGCCTTTAAAATAAATTTAGTGATTATATGTGTTGTTGGGGAGTAATGATATTGGTAGGGTGTAGTGAGAACATGGATGTTTAATAGGACAATTAACAATAACTAGAAATTAGAATAATTAGTATTTTTAATTAATATTAGAAATAAAGTGAGAAATCGGTAAATATAAGGAATTGAGTCAATTGTGTGATTTGAGGGAAGTATGTTGTAAGATGAGAGGAGCTGAAAGTTAGTTGGGCAATGATAATAATTATGCAAAAGTAATTAGAATATTATATATTCTAAAAGTTAGAGAAATTAGGTTTAGTGGAGAACTTTTTGGCAGTACGTGAAAATAAGGAGTTTAGAGAAAAAGAGCATTAAAAGGGAGAGTTGGGGTTTGAAAGGGAGAATCCATACGAGTTGCTTGATTTGCTATTTTTGTTGGAAATCCAAGGTAAATGGGGAGAAAGGGCATTCCCTATGGGTGTATTCCATGATTTTATTTTGTTGAATTATTGTTGTGTTAGAAATCTGGAAATTGATGATTGGTTGTGTTTACACATGTGATTTTGTGACTGGAATTGTGTTTAAATAATCATGATTATACATATATGAATTTCTGTCATTGATTGTGAATTGCTTGAGCGCTTGGATTGTGAATATGATTGTTGATGAATTGTTGATATAATTGCATGATGAATTGTTATGAATCATGATGAGTATATGTCTTGTAATATGTTGATGGTTGTGATAACATGATTCACTGTTAAATTCGTATTCTGGGTCAATTGATTGTGGGAAAATTGGTTGGAATAATGTATGAAGATTTATGGATGAAGGGATGAAGAACGTATTGTTAAAAATGGGATTTATGGAAAATTTCATGATGTCAATCGATTGACATTAAATGACAATAAATTGCAATTTGGAATTAATCGATTGTTTGGCTATTAAATGAATTTTTTTGAAATTTCGGAATCAAAAAGAACTTGATGACAATCGATTGTTGTAGGCCAATTTGTGAAAAGTTCTGTTTTGATTATTGTTACATTGTTCGACGATTTTGGCTGTAACTTTAGTTACATAGGTCCAAATGAGGTGTCGTTTGAAGTGTAAGAGAGCTAACGCACAGAGCTACCTCATTGTGGTTCTTGGTGAAATAATTGATTTCTAGTCATGTGTTCACTGTAGGAATATATGTGATGACATGTATGATTGATTAGTGAATCGTTGTGTGTCCCTAATGATGAGTTGATGTTATAATAATTTAACATGATTGAATGTCGTGTGAATATGCATTTGATAAGGTGATGCGGTTTGGTGTTGTTTGTTAATTGTCGCAACATTGATTAATTGTTGCATATTGAGAATGATGTTGTGCATAATGGTGATAAATGCACAATGATTATTTTGGTGATAATGCATGTTGTTGAGAGTCACGCATTATGGTGTACGGGCTTAGGTCTAGTTTTGGTGTGCTTTGGTCTTATGGTATGGATTCAGGAGTGAGTAGCTGGTTCTTGATGGGAATCAGCGAAACACTACTTATGGTGATAGTAATGATTTTTAGTGTGCTTTGGTCCTATGGTTGAGATTCAGGAGCGAGAAGTTGGTTCCATATAGGCATAGGTGAAACGTTACTTATGGTGATAATAATGATTTTGGCGTGTTATGGTCCTATGGTGGGGATTCATGAGCGAGATGAACCCGTGTTGCCCATGAACGATACCACATGCATAATGAGTCAGTTGTGGAGTACATTGCATACATGTTTTCATATGTAATTGGTTGTTCATGATGTTGTTGATTGGTTGAGAATACTTGATGTAGTTAATGAATTGTTGTGAATAATGTGTATACCCGATGAATGTGCATGTTTTTATGAGTGTGTGTGAGATTATGGTGTTTGTTGATTCTGTATTGAATGTGTTTTCTGTTGTATGTTCTCTACTTAACATTCTTTACACTGTTTATATTGAATGTTATTTCTCACCCCATTTGCTTCATGTTGTCCACCATGGACATCTTGCATATACTCAAGAGTGATCATTGTTGTTGTGTGTAAAGGGTGGCTTGTTGGAGCTACTTTTTCGTTTTAATTATCGCTTTATCTTACATTAGTTGTTTTTAGTGCTCAGATCGTGTAACATAAGGGATGGGAGTTCGTTATGTTTTATGTTGTTGTTGATTTTGTTGTTTTGAAGTTTATCACTTTATTTATGAAGTTGTGTGAAATTTTTTTTCGATGCGTAGTTTCAAATGATTTGAAATGTTTTCGAAAGGTTGTTGTTGGTGACACCCTAAATTTTCGTGTAAATCTTTTTAAATAAGTTTCGGGATTTAGGGTGTTATACGAAGCACCCCTATTTTGTAAAGAAACATTCTAATAGGGGTTAACTCTAAACTACATTTCCGTATACACCTTGATTTTACTAAATGAAACATGGTGTATCTAGAAGTACATATCATACATATCCTCTGAGACAGGATTGAATTTCTAAGGTACATATTGATCTAAAAAATGTATAAATTTGAGTGTCTCTCATTTTTTTTATCAAAATTACACACAAAATGTCTCAATATTCGTATTTCACTTTTGTATAATTCAATGGAGAGAGGCACCTCTTGAATTTAGGTTCATAGAGATCATTTGTCTTGTCGATCTAAAATCGACATTGGAGAATATGTTGCACTACTCAGACAATTGAAGAGTTGTGAAGCTCTATTATCATTCACCCTTAATTGACAACAAAGGGAATATAAAGTTCAACAAGTTTGGGCTAAAGATGGATGACAATTTAACTATTATGTGAATTATATTTTACCTACGAAATAAAAGGTACGATCAAGGTGGATATGAAGGTTGCAAAATCAACCAAAGATATTCTAAAGATGTTGAAACGTCCTCAACCTTCACTTGATGATGAAATGTAACGTTATATTTGTGTTAATGATTATCTATATATTGAGGCATTTTTTTATGTATGGCATACCAACGATTGATATTAATTTATGTTATTCTTCCCATTCTGCATCTGTTTCTGGTTTACCAAACACAACAGTTTCTGGAATTAAAGTTCCGGATTTATTCTGAGATTTTGGAGCGTCCAAAAATACATCTCCTTAAGAGCTTTTTTAATTTTTCACAGGGGTGCGCGAATACCACTAAGGGTGCAATAAGAAATCCTCTTCTTATAATTCCCCTAGTTGTTATAATTTTTCAACAACAACAAAATGATAATTAAATCTTTTTGGTTTTCAAATTTTTATAACTAAATATTTTTAAATTTATAATTTATCTTAACTGTTGGAATCATAATTCATAGTTCACCCAATAGTTAAAATTTGACCAAAGCAAAAAGTGTTTGACATTTTAACCGGTGATCGAACTTAAGGCCAATTTTTTATAAGCAGTTTGGATTAAAAAGAACCACAAATGATGCTTAACTCATAGAACAAAAGACCACAAGAATATAAAAGGCCCAACAACCAAAACACGCTAAGCTAACTCATGTAAAACAAAGGGTTAAAATTTCACACCTCCCTTTCTAAACCAACCATCCTCTTAAAAAAGAAAGACAACCAGTCCCAAGATATAAATTTGACTAAACCTGGGACTTCTTCCACACTTACTTACTTGCCATTGAAGACAACTTCATTCCTAGTAAGTCACAACGACTGTAACGCCCCAATTTTTGATCCAAGACATTACTTCAAAGTTTTATTTAGTTTTAAAAATGTAACTATTTTTTTATTGAAAGCTATAAAAAAATATAATATTCATTTCAAAAGAAATTTCTAATGTCATGTTCTAGTCGAGTAAAAACTCACTCCATATTTCTAGTCCGCATCAAACTTAAATAAATGATCAAATTTAAATATATTATTTTATTTTAAATAAATTTACAAATCCAATAAAAAATTCGATTTTCATTCTCGCGGTTACGTATAGCATCACATCGAACTCACTTCATATCTTCAAATTTATTGAACCTAAAATGTTGGTTGTAAGGGGTCAAGCTTCTATCATCCAATCAAATCAAACAAAATATACTATACGGTATTATAAAAAAAATTATACGAACATAAAAGCTTAAGAGAAATAAAATCCACAAAACTCATTATTTTACTAATATCTTTATGTGTGAATATGCATGCTCATAATTCAAATTATCCGAATATAAAACTATCACAAAAAAAAATTCCATACAAAATACACCCATACCAATGGGAAGAATATCCACCACACAGGCAACCAACCATACAGATAACCAGCCACACAAACAATTAACCACACATGCAACCCACCTCACAAGCAACCCACCACACAAGCAAAAGATGTACATGCCATTGTAGCGTGCGATTTTTGTCGGGGACGCGACCACCTTATCGTCATGGGTTTCTCCTCACCGCAATGGTAGGAGTAGGTGCTACTTTCTGATTTCTTATTTATCCTATGAAGCTGGAGAGGAAAGGGAAGCTATCTAAAACTAACCTTGCACGCAAATGTTTAACTGAACAAATTCTTAAAGAGATTCGGGGAGTTCGGGCTCAGGTTATACAATGGGGAGTTGTCAGTTACCCATCCTATATGTGGTTATCCACAGGTTATTAGCAATTTTCATTACTGATTTCTACTTACTGGTGTTTGTCTGTTGTGGGTTGGGAAAGTTTCTCCTTTGGGAGTGTTGAGAGAGAGAGTTTTTGTTTGATTTGGGTTTGTTCTGATGTTTTTGATAAGGTACTGTACCTAAAGTTTTTTGTTTGGTGTAAAGGTACTGGACCTAAAGTTTTTTTATTGGTATGCTCGCTAAGATTTCGCAATCTTATGCCTACGTATTCTCGTTAAAGATAAACAGGGAAATCAGAGCAGTCGTAGTTCCTCCTATTCTATGGGAGGAAAAAGATGTTTGGTGTCTTATTCAAAGCCCAAGATTGAAGCTAAAGGAATATTTGTGTCTTGTTCAAAGCCCAAGATTAAAGCTAAAAGGTTTGACTGAGAGAGAATTTGCCATCCCTAAAGGGAGACATCTTTTCTATTTATCACAACTGTTGGGTGACTGATTATAAAGGAGGATTACTTTAACTGGGATATGTGAATCCAACAATGCCATAATTTCCTTTATAGGGGATTTATCCTGAAGGAGAAAACTTTAACTCAGTATAGAGTAATGTCATTTTTCCTTAGGAATTCTTCATACTAAGAGAGGGACAGTGGTGTGGATGTAAATAATCCAGAGGTTTGCCACTTACAACAATTAGATGAAAGAAAGGGATTTACCAGGATAAGCGATGGACTACAGCTTGGATATTTGAATAAAAAAGTGTGCCACTTACAGCAGTTATCTGAATTTAAGGTTTGTTTTGAATGTTTGTTTTGATGTGTGATAGCACAGAGAAATGTCCTCCTACAGAGAGTTTTTGATTTCCTCTGAGGGGATGTTGATTTTTGTGTGCCTTGATCAAAGCCCAAGGTTGAAGCTAAGAGATTGACTGACTCCACTGGGGAAGTCCTTATACAAAGCCTAAGAGGAGGCTAGAAAAGACTGACTCAACAAGAGAGTGTTTATCTGTCTTGTACAAAGCCCAAGATTGAGGCTAAAAGAGAATTGACTCTTTGGGGGATATCGTTATAAAAAGTCTAAGAGGAGGCTGAAAGTTGACTTCTCCAGGTAAATATTTTGTCTGTCTTGTACAAAGCCCAAGATTGAGGCTAAAAAGGGGTTTTTTGATTCCACTGGGGAATATTTGTAGGTGTCTTGTACAAAGCCCAAGATTGAGGCTAAAGGGGAAACTGACTCTAATGGTGAGAGGTTTTATCTGTCTTGTACAAGGCCTAAGATTGTGGCTAAAAGGAGATTGACTCTGCAGGAGAGATTTATACGGTGTCTTGTACAAAGCCCAAGATTGAGGCTAAAAGGTGATTGACTCACTCAGAAAAGATTAAGGATATTTTAGGTGTCTTGTACAAAGCCCAAGATTGAGGCTGACTTTTACTGCAGAAGAGAAAGATCATTGTATAAAGCCTAAGAGGAGGTTGAAAGTGATTAACTCAACAAGAAAGTGTTTTTATCTGTCTTGTACAAAGCCCAAGATTGAGGCTGAAAAAAGCTGGGGAAAAGTCATTATACAAAGCCTAAGAGGAGGCTGAAAAAGGTCGACTCAACAAGAGTGTCCCTTAAGGTGATTGGCTCAACAAGAGAGTGCTTTTAAAAAAGAAGATTTACTCAACAAGAGAGTGTGGGAAGGTCCTTTATACAAAGCCTAAGAGGAGGCTAGAAAGGGTTGAATCAACAAGAGAGTGCTTTTGAGGTTAATTCTGCCGAGGAAAATCATTATATAAAGCCTAAGAGGAGGCTGGCTTCTGCTGAGGATTATTGAGATTCAGGGGCAGGTCTAAGTCGGGGGATCAACTCTTGCTGAGGGTTTACAGAAGAGTTGAGGTATCAGATGCCTTAAGGTTCTGATAGGCTAGCATGGTATTGATGATGAGATAACCCTAGCTGGGGGTATTTAGGATAAAGGTTGAGTTATAGATCCTGTGAGGATTTTAAACTCTACTGGAGATTGATCGAATGAGTAGGGTTTCTCCTGTATTTGTAGGGAACTTGAGAATGTCTTTGAGACCAAGAGGAGATTAGACTGTCCAAGTCTACTGGTATGGAAGAGTTTATCTTTGTGATGCCCAAGAGAAAGCAGGTGTTTTAAGGGATGAGAATCAACCCTTAAATTGGTCTGATATTTTGACTCTTTAGAAAGACTGCTCTAACAAAGGATGACTAAGTTCTGTCCTATACCTTTTAAGAGGTCTTTGGTCCTTGTACTAAGCCCAAGAGAAGGCATGAGAACTTCTAAGAAGCCGGAGGGTCCTTGTACAAAGCCCAAGAGGAGGCGAGGATGCTTTTAGGAAGCCTGTGGGTCCAAACCTAAGAAGAGTTCAAGAAAAGTTTCACCGGGAATAATCTTTTCTTTAGTGAATAGTTCTAGGGTTTGAAGAAATTCAAGAGAGGTTTCACGTGGAATTAATCCTCTCTTGGGAAATGAATTTCTTTAACAATTTTCTAATAGTGACATTCTGAGAAAAGTTTCACCAGGAATAATGTCTTTCTCTTTGTTCCATATTGTATAAGCCCAAGAGGAGGCAAGACTGTATCTGGAATTCCTATGGGGAACTAGTTTTGACCGTGTTGAAAGAGTGGCCACTGGCTTTATCTAGTTCTAGACCTAATTGCCGTGGAAAACTCTAAGCAGATAATATACAGACATATATATACAGATGAAATATATAATGTATGTAAAAGAGGGTAGGAGGACATACATGTGAGCAAGCTTTCAACACAAACAATTATATATATGTGCAAGTATGTAAAAGAAAGCTGATAAAACTTACAGGCGAGCAAACTTCCATTGTAACAGCTGTATGGTTAGTTGTTCAAGAAATTAAAGAAAGTTTTGATAAAAACTATGGATTTGAATCTAAATCAAAAGGGAAAGTTGTTTTGAAAAGATTGGGGCTTATACTCAAGGAGAGACCCAGATGAAAAACAATAATCGTACCGTTGATCTGAAAATTGTATCGGAACTTATACAATGACTGAAGCCCAAGAAAGGTTTTCTGTAAAAAGAGATAGTTCTTACAACTCAAGGAGAGGTCCAAAGGTTTATTTTTGTATAAGTGATGGGGCTTACAACTCAAGGAGAGGCCCATGGAAAGACAGTGATCGCACCGTCTGTTTTGAAAATCGCGTCGGGACTTATACATTGACTGAGGCCCAAAATAGTTTGGTTTTCAAAAGGGTTGGGTCTTACACTCTATTAGAGGCCCAAAGGTTTGAAAAAAGATTTGTGAGGGTGAAAATAATCAAAACCCTAATTTGATTTTTAAATGTATTTTAATTGAATAAAAATTCAATTAAAATGGTCAAAATTATCAAACATGTATAAAAAACAAATTGTGATCTTGGATAAATGTTTGAAAAATTATGTTTCATTCATAGAATGATTTGGAAATCATTTTAATTTGCAAAATCAAGAGAAAGAAATGTTTTGAAATGTTTTAAAAAAACAAATAAAACATAATTATTTACAAAAATACTAAATATATGAAATAAATAATATTTTTGTAAAATTTTTATGGAATAAAATATTTTAACATTTTTGGGAATTAAAAAAAAAAACCAATAAAAAATAATTAAAATTGAGAAAGAAATTAATTTTGGAATTAATTAAACAAAAACTATAAAAAAAAATGAAAAAAATATCAAAATATGGCAAAATGATAAAATGGTCTGGGTGGGTGTTGAACCTACGACCTCATAGCCAAACACACATGTGCGCTACCACTGGGGTGGTGATACATCCGTGTATCAAAGCCACCCCATTAATACATAAGGGTGTCAAGTTTTTAGGCCTGGCGGCTTGGCCCTTGCCCAAGGCAAGGCCTAGTTTTGGCAATTTGCATGAAGCCTCTAACTTTCTCATTTCTCCATGGATTTGGACAAAATTTAGGTGCATCTGACCTAGAATTTCATGAGGAATCCAATGGCGCCCTTGGAATTTTCAGAAAATGTTTCCACTTTAAAATCCGATAGTGATTTCAAAATAGGTCAAATTTTGCATGTTCTATGTTATCTCATGGTACAAGCAATAATAACATGATAAATTGGTTCAAACACAACACATATGATATGTATGAGAGGTCCATGATCAATGGACCTCAAAGCAATGCATAATTTAGAGAGTTCAAGTTGTGATGCACTTACCTCTTGGAGCTTTTTGTGTTATCTACCAAGTTCCTTGGGCCAGAAGTAATTCAATGCTTTAAACACTCTTGATTGATCCCTTAGAAGCTTTTAGGATGATCAAAACCAGCTGGAATCCTCAGGAACAAGTATAGGCATTTTCTTGCAAAAGGGGCAAAAGTGACCAAGATAGTAACTCTCTCAAATGGTGTTCTAGATGAGGGAAACCAATTGGGACAGTTTGAGGATAATATTTGGAGTGTGTTTGAGGTCTGGTTTGGTTTTGGAAGTGACTGAATCAAGACATGGCTTGAAAAATGCAGAAAAGTCAAATTTTGAGGTTTTGGAGGTTGACTTTCTGATTTTGGTGTTTCAGATCACAAGTGAGTGTTTGAACAGCTTAGATATGACATATTGGATGTGTTTGGATTATGAGCTTGGTGGAATTGCTCTCTAACTCAAAAACTCAGAGATGACTTGCAAAAGAAGGCATTTTGGCCTAAAGAGAGAGATTTTGAGGAAAGCATCAGTTGTAGTGCTTTGGTGTACTCAAACTGAGCATAAATGAGCTCTATTTATAGTGCAACAAGTTTGTTTTACAAGCAATAGTAAATGGCAGCTGGTACAGGCCTTTGGCCAATGTTGATCCAAAGGAATCTTTAGTCTCCTCTAGCCATTGACTTGAGGTTAGGGCACAGACCTATGGTCCTTTGATTCAGAGCTGAATCTTGACTCATTCAGTTAGAAATGTCTTAGTCCATGCCACCTTGATGCATCCATTAAATGCTTGGAAACAAAATTGGAGTCTTTTGCACTTTTTAGCCTTTTTAGGTTTGTTATGGCTATGTGTAGATTCTTAGACTTGGGAGGCTTGGGGATCAAATCATTCCCCTTGGATTTTATCCTCTGATGTGTCCAAATGGATGACAAGGCTTGGAGTTGTCCAAATTTGCCAAATCGAGCAAAATGCCAAAATCTGCCTTGTACAAGACAGTTGGAAATGGTGATTTTGAGGGGATCATATCTCCTTGCTCAGGTTGAGTTATGAGAGGCTCTTGTGTTTTTTAGAAAGCCCTCATATGATACAATACATGTGTGATCATAGTTTGTCTTGAAACTATTTGAATCCAATTGAAAAATACTCATGACCATTGATGTCCAAGGCTGGTAACTTAGGCAGATTTTCACTAAGTGTTGGAAAAGTGCCATTTTCTTCATTTTTGTCATTTTGATCAGTCCATAACTCAAAATCCATGAGGATTTGGAATCTCTTGTAGTTGAAACTTTTAAAGTATGTCAGATGGACTTTCATTTGAGCTTTGAATAGGAGAAAAAGACCTTGTGGTTTAGGAGTTATGACCTTGCAAAGTTGGTACAAAATCACTTTTGTTCCATAACTTAGAAAAATTTTGGTTTCACATGGTTGCCCCTTTTGCATGAAACCTCACTTTTCTTGATTTTTCTTAATGAATGACGATCAATACCATACATTAACATTATTTTTGACTTAGGGGAACCATATTTGTGAAAAATTCCAAAAAGTCAAACTTGATTTTGTGCACAGTTCACTTTTTATCGGATGAAATCCAAATTGTGCGATCATTTATGAAATCAAGTTCTTGACCTAATTTAAACCTAATGGATAGATTCCATAGGTGTTTTAGGGTATCTTGAACCATGTCCCAAGGTTTGAGAACATGTCTTGGTCAAAATTCAAAGATACAGTTGACTTTTTCTTCAAAACCCTAATTGTGGTCCAGATGAAATTAAAACTTATGAATCAAGTTTCTTGGGTCAATCCATTGTTGTAAATCCATCAATGTAGTGTATTGGAGGCCCTCAAATCATGCCTTGAGGTCTTGGCTCATGCCTTGCCTCAAAAGTCAACTTAGGGGTGAATTAGGTCAAGAAACCCTAATTCCTGATTTTTTTATGAATGCATCCCCTGAGGTTAAATTGACTTAATGATTGGGTCCATTAGGTCCCTTGGAGTATTTTGGGTTATATTTTGAAACATTGGCTCATGCCCAAAAGAAAATTTTCATCTGGAGGCCTTGGTCGACCAAAATCCTAATTTGGTGACACTGGCGATCTTGAAGCTTAATCCACTTGGAATGTTGCAACCTTGTGCTTGATTCTTGATGTGGGAGTCCTCTTGATCTCTTATGGGTGTTTGAGAGGTTTAGACAAGTTGAAGATCATGTCATTTCTTGACTGATCCTTTGTCTAAGTGCTCTGAGAGGGCTAAAAACCCTAATTTTTTATTGTAGTGAATGCTCAATAATCCTTGAGGAGATTGAGGTGGCATGATGGCACATCCATATTGTGGTGATGATTTGCACAATGATGGGAAATCTTGGTGGTCAAAATTTGGGGTATGACAGCTATGAAATGCACTGATATACCTTCCACAAACTCTTATTAAAGTACATCATTTTAAAACTTATTTCACAAAATTATCCATCTTAAAACGTAATCAATTTCAATCTTTTTAGTAGACTTTTAATCAGCACAATTCATCTGATTCACATCATGACCACGCATAATAATAACAAATAACAAACAACATAAAATTTCATCCACATCACATCATCATACCCAAAAATACAATATCTAAAACTAGTATTCATAATTCTAACAATGACTGAAATTTATCGAATAACGATATGCTTTAATTATCTTTTCTCTTTAGAACAATTATGCATTATATCTTTTTATTCTATAATACTTAACTATTAGTCTCGTTATAATAAGTATGAGAAAGTACCCTTACCTTAGACGTTTTTCATACCAACCGGAATTAAAGATCATCACAATCATGATATTATCTTTATCATTATTTCACATACTAATTCAAGTCCAAATGTATAATTTTTTCTCCCTTGACTCGTCGTCCTCTAATCGTTTCCTTTCTGATAATTTATGAATTAAAAAAATAGAATATTAAAATACACTAAAATATTTCAATTTTTAAATTAGGGAAAACAAAATGATTGGAGACTACAAAGGGAAAGCAAGGATAGAAAATGGGTCTTGTGAAGCTTCATTTATTTTAATAATCATGTCGTCGACATATAACTCCAGATTCCGTACTATCTGATGGGAAAAAACCGCGTCCTTGAGTCGCTGGTATGTGGCGCCAGCGTTCTTGAGACTGAAGGGCATGACATTATATTAGTAATTGCCATGGTTCAACATGAAGGAGGTTTTGGACGCATCCAGGGGATCTATTCGAATCTGATTGTATCTCGAAAAGGCATCCATGAAACTTAATGTACGATATCCTAATGACCCGTCTATTAGATGGTTGTTAGATGTCAAACATGCCTTATATTTCTTATTAATACTTGGCATTTTTCAACTCTTTTATGTTGAATTGTTGGATTTTATTCTTGAATTGTTGTCATTCTTCAAACATTGTGAAAATACCTTTAGTGCTCGTAATGTGTGTGTTATTGTGCAGAAAAAGACATTAATTTATCAAAGAAGTAAGACACAAAGAAAGGATCCAAGTTGCCAAAGAAATGAAGAAACTTCAGTAAGTTCGCTTTGTGAACTTGCCAGCGAATGTTCGCTGGGCGAACATCACGCGAAGCTCCAGCGAACACTCCCAGACTTTGGGCAGTAAGAAAAGGCACCTAAGTTCGCTTTGCAAACTTTCCATCGAATGTTCGTTGATTCAACGCTCCAGCGAAGGCCTGACGAAGAACACCAAGGATGAGGCAGTAGCTAAAGGGACCTAAGTTCGCTTTGCGAACTTGTAGGCGAATAGTTCGCTTTGCGAATAATTATTTGCATTACGAACTTATGCAGAAACTCAGAGGCGGTTTAACAGATCAGAGGCACCTCAGGTGCCTATTTGGTAGTTCGCTAGGCGAATAAAAAGTTCGTAGTGCGAACTTGGCAGATTTCAAGTGATGTATAAATACACTTTTTTGTTATTTCTTGGGATCATAACCTATTTTTCTCACACCATAACCTAAGTTTCTTACTTTTCTTCATCCAAGAGTGATATTTCACCAAGAGAAGCTGGATTTGCATCCGATCTCGATTATTCGACGCAGATGCTTTTTCATCTTCTCCCGAAACTTGTGAAATAAGCTACCATTACAATATGTAGCTAAACACCTCTTGTGTCAAGATTAGTGGTAGGTAATCCTTCATTTTTTATGTATTGATCTTGATATTTAGTTTGTGAACTTTGTTGATGATTAATATATGGTGAAAAACTTTGTTTGTAGGGTTTATATTTTGTTTTGGTTCATGATTGAGAAATATGTTCTAAGACTTGACCTAAGTTTTAATCCATCAACAATCATGAGGCTAGAGATAGTTTTGAGAGTTGATGTTCATAAATATTGATCTTTTAATGTTATCATATTGATAGTTAGAGTGAGAGATCATCTAAGGATCAATATGATAAATCCCACAACAAGTGTTAGAGATAAACTTGTTGAGAGGATATGTGATTATATTCATTGTTAACAAGTTCACATACTTTATCGAGTAAATACGTATGAAACGGATTATCGAACCCTAATCTTGGCATGCTTTTACCAAACCTTTAAAACCAATTTCTTTACCGTTGTTATTAAATTCTTATGCAAACAATCCATTACAAATCAACCAAACTCTTTGTTACTTTAAAGTTTAAAACGTTTCGACTATAGAACGACGGTAATATCCATACAATCCCTGCGGATACGGTAACAAAAACCCCCACTGAAATACTTTTCAACAATGGTCAATGTTTGTTAGCGGATATGGATCCTTGGGGCAGGCAACACTTAGATCCGTGAAGTCTACACGTATGAACCATTTATTATTGGTCTTTCGTATCAGGACTACGTTAGCCAGCCAGGCGGGGTATTTCGTTTCAGTGATGAATCTGGCATTGCATAGTCTTTCCACCTCTTCATAAATGGCTGCCCTTTTTTCCTCGTCTATCTTTTGCTTACTATGCGCCACTAGTTTGGTGGAGGGATGAATGATAAGGCGATGGAAGGGTTGGAGTGGAAATGTGGCCTATGTTAGTTTTACCGGGGCCCCGCGGTGGACGCCACTGTATTGGACAAAAAGTAGAGGTGTGCGTGTTCCCCTGCAATGACAGAGAGATTCAGAGGTCTTAGTAGGTGTGAAACATGTTTTGATTGTGTGGTCTTGCTCACAGTGGTGAGAAACCTTGTACATTGGTGTTTGAGACTATTTAAGGGACTAACTCATGTGAGGTGAGATACCCTATTGGTGGCCAGTGCTACTAAGATTGCACGCGGACGATTAGGTTAATTGTGGTAACGAACATGTTGCTCTTTGAGTTGTGGAGAGTATGTACGACTTAGAGTCTGTCTATTTTCCCTTGAGAGGTGAAGTATTTATATAGGTTCATAGGATCTAAGGTTTCCTCGAAAAAGGTCGCCGCCCCCTAATTAAATAATCGATAGTTAAATCCCTATTTTCAAAGAAAACGTGAGTCAGTAATGACCATGATCCCACGTTTTTCCCCGTATCGGCGAGGAAAGACTCAAGGATGAGGTGATACCTCCCTCTAAGCAACCTTTCGTTGTCGCCTCGCCTAGGACGATCCTAGAGCATCGCCTTAGACAAGACCTTTTGTTAATATAACACTACACACATCATCACAACTTAACATTTTTTTCTCAATATTTAACATAAATAATTAATTGCTTAAAAAAACATAAAGGAGTAATTTGATTCTCATAATTGTTTTTTCAAAAAATTAAAATATGATAAATAACTAAAATAGAATATGAAATTAAATTTAAGGAACGTCGTGGCTAATTAAACTTAAAAAATAATTTAAAGATCATTTAATTTGGATAGCCTCAAAATTAGTTTCGACACCATTACCATAATTTTCCTTTTTTGTGATGAACATCATTATTATTTTAAAAGAACACCATCTGTATATTTTAAAGAAACTCGTTTATATATAAATTATTTATTAAAAAAAAAACTTTATACTCCTTCTGTTTTATATTATAAGCAAAAATTATTTTTTAGATATATTAAATAATTAATGTATTTGATCTATGTATTAGATCAGATGCATTTATTATTTAATATATCTAAAAAGTAATTTTTATTTATAATATGAAACAGAGAGAATAGTACTCTAGACACGTGAACCGAAAGCATAATACTATTTTAATTTTTAACCATTTATGATGATTAAAAAAAACGGTGATTGGACTTGAATTGAAATTGAAAATGGAATTCCAAAGAAAGGAACAGTTACTAGTGACTCACTCACTACTGTGTGTGTGAGAAATTGAAAATCTAATTCTAATCTATTATCTCTACACACAAAAACAAACACACACCAACCTCAACTCAGCCTGTGCCTCACTCACTCTCACTGATGAAGATCCCAGAAAAGCTCCTCAAACTAAAATACCATTTCCTCACAATAACCCTCTTATCTCTAACCCTCCTTTCCCTCATACTCATGGCCCCTAAATTGCTAACCCTAATTACCTATTTCTGGCCACTCTTCCTCTCCACCGCTCTCGTCCTCGCCCTCGTCTTCGTCTTCGCAAAGACCTCTCCTCTTCCTCACACCGACGCCTCAATTCACAAAGATCTCCTTGATTACGTCTCCGGCGACCATGAATCGCAGTTTGATCTTCACAACAAGTCCGATTAAGTACCGGTTTTCGTCTCCGATGAAGGTTAGCGTCACAAGAAGATGCAGATCGGAAACGGCACCGTTATGTTGTAGTACTAATCCAACTCTATTATTGTTTCTTTAATTTAGTTTAATCTTTTTTTTTTCTCGTTTAATTAGAATTATCTTAGTACTTTTATATGTCTTGTGAATTTGTATCAAGATGTGTCTGGGATTCAAATTATTAATTAAATCCTTTTTCTTTCATATTATTATTATTTTATTTTGGGTTTAATCGATCCTTAAATGAAATAAATTTGATCGTACACTAATATTCTTACTAGCATCATTTTGGGTCAATCGTACAAGCACCACGTGACATCAATTCTCGATGTCGGGTATCTCAACCATTCTATTATTGTTTAGGGGACGGATGTTAGCAACCGATAGATTAAGATCGGACGACATAAAATTAAAATAAGACTTGGAATTGACATAAAATTTAAATAAGACTTTGAATTTATTTAATAATTAAAATTCTGAAATTTAAAATTTATATCAACGATATCAATCAATCCTATAGATAATGCCTATCATTATACACGAGTGGGTTTTTTTTTTCCTTCGTCACATTAGTATTTTCCTCTCTATAATATTTTTCTTATGGTAAGTAATTTTTTATGAAAAATCAAAACAAATAGACGAAAGGTTCAGAAGATTAATTTTATCTCTTTTGAGCTAGTTTTTCTGAAAGATTGGAAGAAACAAGAAATAATCCATTTTTCATTTGAACAAATGGATTGTTTGTAAGAAATGATAGTTACAGACGCTAAGCCAACTACAAAAGACAGAGTTATCAAGTGGTGGACAAGTGGTGGACAAACACTAACACCAAAACCTCTTAGCATCTTCACCTTATTACCTTTCATCATGAAACAGATAGAGGAAACAATGAGAGAGAGTGAGGGGTGGATACAATACAAGTGGGGTCAAGAAGAAAGAGAACAGATTCAACAGAGACTACAGGGCTAACGGAGAAACAACAACTACGTAAACAATCTTCTAGGGGATATTACAAGAATACAAGAATAGAGGTCGAGAAAAAATTCGCCAAATGGAGGAAAGTCATAGATGTATATTTAGCAAACAAGAGGAACAAGAATGGAAGACATTTTGGTTTTGTTAGGTTCAAAGGAGTAAAAAACCAAGAGTGGCTAGAAAACCAACTCAAAGATATTTGGTTTGTGACATACAAAACAAGGGTGAACATAGCAGTATATGAAAGAAAAACTCAATATAACAATGGAGAAGCGAAAACTCAGAAAATGAACATAAAAAACATAAAGGAAGCAGAACATGCCAAGGAATACAGAGTCAGAAACATCAGAACACAACAGGTGCGGCCAAGACTCAATGGAAATAGAAGGGACGGAAGATCATACGTAGATGCAATCAAATACAATGGAGGCCAACCAAGCAGAGAAGAAACACTCATATGGAAGCAAAAAGAAAATAAGGAAATACAGAAGGAAGGAAACCAAGGGGGTGGATGCTTGGAGTTCACAATAAAAGATGAAGATATGGAGTGGGCAAAGAAAGGATTTGTGGGGTTTGTGCACAACATAGAAGATATACAAATCATTCAACAAGAGTTGATTAATGAAGGAATCACCACGGTTAAGATATTGCCGTTGGGGGGGGGGGAGAATATTCCTAAAGGTAAATGAAAAAGAGAATTTCAGTGAACTGTGGAAGGAATCAAACCAGATTTTCAATAAATGGTTCAAGTTAATCAGACAGCTGTGGAATCGAAACACTCATTCATTTCAACAAAGGATCAGATCAATGCAAGACCTCCAACATTATTTCAAAGATCTGCGAACAAACAAGATTAGGAAAGAAATTGTCAGACTCCAAAAATTCCTAAAGGAGGATATAAGATGGTCTGAGGATGGGAGTGAAATCCAAAAGTACAAGGAAGCTGACAGACAGAGGGATTCTTTGCTCAAAATTGAAGAAACCCTTTGGAGGCAAAAAAGTCGTGCAGGGTGGCTAATGGATGGGGACAGAAACACGAAATTCTTCCACCAGAAAGCAGACCAAAAAAGGAGGAATAACGCGATTAAGAGGCTGAAGGATGTTAACAGTGTGTAGAGAGGAGGGCACCAAAACTGTGAAAAGATCCTTACTGATTATTTCAAGAATATTTTCACTTCCACTCATCCAGAGAATCAACATGCAATTTAGAGTTCCTTACTTGGCAAACTTTCTGATAGCCATAAACAGACCTGTTCAGTTCAGTTTTCTAAGGAAGAGGTGTACGAACCGATCTTTCAGATGTACCCTACTAAGTCCCCAGATCCAGACGGTCTCCCAGCACTTTTCTACCAAAAATACTGGCCTATTGTGGCAGAGAATTTCAGTGAACTGTGGAAGGAATCAAACCAGATTTTCAACAAATGGTTCAAGTTAATCAGACAGCTGTGGAATCGGAACACTCATTCATTTCAACAAAGGATCAGATCAATGCAAGACCTCCAACATTATTTCAAAGATCTGCGAATAAACAAGATTAGGAAAGAAATTGTCAGACTCCAAATATTCCTAAAGGAGGATATAAGATGGTCTGAGGATGGGAGTGAAATCCAAAAGTACAAGGAAGCTGACAGACAGAGGGATTCTTTGCTCAAAATTGAAGAAACCCTTTGGAGGCAAAAAAGTCGTGCAGGGTGGCTAATGGATGGGGACAGAAACACGAAATTCTTCCACCAGAAAGCAGACCAAAGAAGGAGAAATAACGCGATTAAGAGGCTGAAGGATGTTAACAGTGTGTAGAGAGGAGGGCACCAAAACTGTGAAAAGATCCTTACTGATTATTTCAAGAATATTTTCACTTCCACTCATCCAGAGAATCAACATGCAATTTAGAGTTCCTTACTTGGCAAACTTTTTGATAGCCATAAATAGATCGGTTCAGTTCAGTTTTCTAAGGAAGAGGTGTACGAAGCGATCTTTCAGATGTACCCTACTAAGTCCCCAGATCCAGACGGTCTCCCAGCACTTTTCTACCAAAAATACTGGCCTATTGTGGCAGAGGATGTCACTCAGTTTGCCCTTGACATATTGAATAATAACAAGGACCCTAATGCAATCAATAATACCTTCATCACCCTCATCCCTAAGAAGAAGCAGCCGTTGACCCCGTTGGACTTCAGACCAATTAGCCTATGTAACGTTGTAATGAAAGGTGTTACCAAAGCAGTTGCAAATAGAATCAAGGTAATTCTTCCTGATATTATCAACGAAGAGCAGAGCGCATTTATTCGAGGAAGACTGATTACTACAATGCCCTCATTGCGATGGAATGCTTTCACTGGACGAAGCATAAGAAGAAGGGTAGGAAAAGAACTATAGCGTTGAAACTTGACATGTCAAAAGCTATGATAGATTAGAGTAGAGCTTTGTGTTGGAGACATTGAAAATATTGGAGTTCCCTCAATCTATGATTTCTCTGATTCAAAATTGCATCACAACCGTTAGCTATTAAGTTTTGATTAATGGCCAACCCTCTAGCCGCTTTGTTCCTGAAAGGGGTCTCCTCTAAGGAGACCCTCTCTCACCTTATTTATTTGTGATTTGTGCAGATGTTCTATCTGGTTTACTGAAGCAGGAGGTAGCAACAAGAAGAATCCGTGGTATCAAAGTAGCGAGGCGTTCCCCAATCATTTCTCACTTATTTTTTGCAGATGATAGTCTTCTCTTCGCAAGAGCCAGGGAGGAGGAAGCTGACAGAATTCTTTATGTACTCAACGCTTATCAGAGAGCTTCGGGGCAAGTCGTGAACATTGAGAAGTCGGAAGTCTCGTTCAGCAGCAACGTCTCACAGGAGGTGAAAGATAGAATCAAAGTGAAGCTGGGTTTTTGTTTTGTTATTAACCACTCGAGATACCTTGGTCTGCCAGTTGTCTTTGGCAGGTCAAAAAAAGAGGTGTTCAAGCTGGTGATTGAGAGAATCTGGAAGAAGGTCAAAGGCTGGAAAGAGTCTTTTTTGTCAAGAGTTGGGAAAGAGATTCTGATAAAAGCCGTGGCTCAAGCCATATCCACGTACATCATGAGTTGCTATCGTCTTCCAGAGAGTTGTTGCAAGGAAATTGAAGCATTGCTGGCAAAATTCTGGTGGGGATCGAAGGAGGGAGAAAGAAAAATTCACTGGTTAAGATGGGAAAGGTTAGCTCAATCCAAAGGGGATGGAGGGTTAGGCTTCCGTGGCATACAAGATTTCAATACTAGTTTGTTAGGTAAACAGTTCTGGCGTTTAATGTAGGAAGATGGATCCCTATTCGAGAGATTCTTCAAAGGCCGGTACTACCCAAGATGCACTATCGCGAAGGCTCATATTGGTTTTAGGCCAAGTTACGCTTGGCGAAGTATCCTTAGTTCTAAGGATTTGGTTCTTCGTGGATCCCATTGGCGAGTAGGAAATGGTTCGAAAATAAGCATTGGCTCTGATAATTGGATCCCTTCCCTTCCTGAATTTCGTCTTACTTCTGTGGCCCGCAGGCTGGCTCCTGATGCAAGAGTTAATGAGCTCATTGACAAGGAAGGTGCTTGTTGGAACATGGATAAACTGATTGAAAACTTTGAAGACCAGGACATCCTGCACATCAGAAGTATCCCAATTTCATCAAGCCTCCCTCAAGACCAGTTGTTGTGGCACTATGAAAAATGATGGTTTCTATTCGGTTAAATCAGCTTACCACTGCCTTGGAAATCTAAGAAGGAAATTCCTTCCTAGCCTGTCCGACAACAAGTCTAAGAAGTATTGGAAAGATATTTGGAAGCTGAATGTACAGCCCAGAACTAAGAACCTGGTTTGGCGAATCTTAAAGAACATTCTTCCAACCAAAGATAATTTACGGCAGAAAGGTACGCTCATTGACGACACTTGCCCTTTATGTAACTCATACTCTGAATCCACTTCCCATCTTTTCCTCCATTGTATTTTTGCTAAGAGAACCATGTTCTCCTCTCCCCTTGGTATTCGCATTCCCGAATCTGGTAGCATAATGGATTGGTTGAGTGATGTTCTCTCCAGGAAGGATTTCCAGCTTGGACAGTTAATTGCAAGCTTTCTTTGTAAAATTTGGAATGTTCGCAACTGTGTCATCTTTAAGAACGCCAAACCAGACCCAGGTAAGGTGGCTTTGGAGATTTGGGACGCTTTTATTGAAGGTGGAGGGTACAAGTCGGTTCGTAACGCTAATGGTTTGGAGAAGGGGAGAAACATGGAAGATTATAAGGGTTGGGTAGTTCAGACAAATGCGGGCTGTTTTGAGGATGGAATTGTTGCTCTTGGTTGTGTCATCAGGGACCCTACCTCAAACATTTTTCTTGCAGCTTCCAAGAGGTTAAGTAGTGTAGTTGATCCCGCAAACGCAGAATTATTGGCTATACGGTGGGCTTTGCAAACGACAGTCGAGTTGGGTCTTGGTAACTTTATAATTCAATCTGATGCTTTATCTGTTGTTGACTGTATTAATGGTATGAATTTCATCGCTGACTTGCACCCTATCATATGTGATTGCAGACACTTAATGGCTAGGTGTTTTACAGTTGTTGTTTTGTTTGTTAATAGATGTTGTAATATGGAGGCACATATAATGGTGGGTATTGGCAGGATCTTAGGATCTAGAACTTGGACCGGCCACTTACCAAGCCAGAATATTGTTTCTTGTATTTCTGCTGTTTCTCTTTAATGAAATGAGCTGTTATAAAAAAAAAAGATAAAAAGTTACGCCAAGAAGAAACAGATACATATTACAATGATAAAAACGATACTATTAAATTATGTCCCAAAGTTTGGGTTGCAGCAAGAAAGGTCGTAACAAATATAATGAAATGTGTTGATTAAGAGAAAGACACTATCAAGAAGTTCATGAAAGTCAAACAAGGATGTGAAACTAAAGTCAAAATATCACAAAAATAGACAATTTAGATTCGACGTTCAAGGAGAAATTAAGACTTTGAATGATCTTAGTTATCCAATTTATCTCAATAACAACTAGGATTTAGATGTTGACATCAATCTTGATGACAACTTATTGTTGGGACATTTAATTTGGCATTTTTATATTTTTTGGGCACCTAAAATTTTAAGGTGATAGGTGTGTGAGTTCTCTTATTTATAAATGCTCAAATCTCAACTTATTTGATTAGTGTGGAATTTCCAACTCACACTTGTTATTTTCAACACTCTCCCTCAAGTCTGAGCCTATCCACAATGCTCCCTCTCAAGCGGAAGCTCTTTCATCTACATACATTTGTACCACCGTTTACACTTTTCAACGGACATCTCCTATCCACCATCTTGCGTGGAGGTCTTTCTATGCAAGTGAGTCGGTCATTCACTTGAACCAAAAACTCATGATACCACTGTTGGATTATCAATTCGAGGTTCAACACGATGGAACATTTAAATTCTTATGAGTTTTTCCCAATGAGGAACACATCTTGTGAGAGACATATCATATACCCACCCGAAATATTAAAGTGATAATGTGTGAGTTCTCTCGCTAATAAGTGCTCAAATATTCACTTTTCTAAAAAAATGTGAAATTTCCAACTATCACTTAATATTTTCAACACTTATGCGATAATGACACAAGTATTGCACGACAAACTAATTATATGAGATGATGAAGGACAAAAAAAGAGATATTAGATGTTAATGATATCCCATGTTTCATGCAACAATTGCATTTGAGTTTTAAGATCTACTGACTCCATGTGAAATAAATACATATTGCAAATGTTTTGCCTTTCAGAAAAATAAAAACGATATAGAAAGAGGTGTATAATATCTTAGTAGGGTTTTAAATGATGTTGAAACTTTTTACTACTTAATTGGAAAATTGATTTAATTTTAGTTTAGTTCAAGTAGTTTTAGTTAAGAGTATACATAGATTGGTTAAACTCACAAAATTCAGTTAAATCCATTTAAACTGATATAAAAAGTGGTCTTGAATGGATAAGTAGATTAATATGATTTTCGAAAATAAAAAATCATTCAAAATATATGGATTTCGGCACATTCAATTCATTCAACCCACAAATTTTACCATTAAATACTATATATATATTTTTTTGTTTTTTTGGTCTATTAATGAATCAATATATATGAACTAATATTTACTACCTCCGTTTTTTATTATAAGTCACTTTGAGAAAATATTTTGTACCACAATATAAATCGTTTTTTAATACCAATAAATCATAAATGTTATTTTTTCTATTATACCCTTAAATATTTATTATTCTCTCTCCTTTCAATTATGTAAATTTGTCTTTCCAATATCATTAATGAATGACAATTTTGTAAAACCCTTAATATTTTCTCTTTTGCATACCACAATTATTACATTTCTTAATACACGTGAAAAGTCAAATACGACTTGTAATAAAAAACGGAGGGAGTATATTTTTATCATTAGAATTTGGTTGAAAGTATTAATGTTGAAGTCAAAACTTCTTTTTTAGTTGCGGAGAATATTTGAACAACGTTCTTGATTTTTTTTTAATTTGATTATGACTTTGATGTATTCATACTTAATTGGTTCAATTTTAAGCACTTATTCCATGAGTCATGATTTTGAATTATTAAGGATTTTGCATTTTAATTATTTTGATGCTAATACTAGTGAGTTTTAAATAATTTATCTAATTCTAATTTTAGGTACTGCCATAATACAACTTTGATTTTTCCAAATATTTTTATTATGAATTTTATAGATATTTACATTTGATGTTTAAAAAATAGCGCAAATAAAGCTAAACTATTTTAAAAAAATAGTTGTGACATTTTTTAAAATAGAATGTGACACATTTTGATTCGAACAAGTTGTACCAATGTTCTTAAAGAATCGTTGAGAGTGAAGATAGACGGTATGTTTTTCAACATCAAGGTTATGGAAGATTCCTATGGACCTTTGAGAATTGATCTTCCTGGAGGTAGAAAATAGCCGGTGGAATCATCGAATTCGGAGGAATCAGAATTTTTCTCCGACGAGGATGGTGATGCGCTGGAGCGTGAGGAGGCTGACAGGGACGTCTCATGTCCTAGGTTAGATGAGGCTGACAATTCTTTAGGTGCAAAGGTATTTGATGAAAGAGGGATGTCTTTTAGGGGAGAAGATAAAGGTAATGAGGAGGTACAGGTGGCTACTTTGAAGTAAGTCTTATCACTAGAGTGTGCGAACGAGGTAGGGTCAAGGGGCGTGGACCACTATTCATCGGAGGGCGTGGTGCACGAGAAGAGCAGGGAAGTAATTACGTGTCAGAATGCTGAGAGGCCATGCAAAGAGATGGGGAATCCCAAGAAAGGAAAAGTCAAATTGGTGGTGGATATTTTGGAAAAAGCGAAGAAGACCAACATCTCTTTTGATGATGAGGTGGGCAGATTAGGTGGAGGGTCGGTTAATTGGATTGGGCCGAATCCAGTTGAGTCTGGGCCTTCTTTGTTTCCTTCTTCTAAAGCCCATGAAAAGTCCAAGTCTATTGGATCTAGAAGAAAAACGGGGGGATTTGTGAATACGGTTCCTTGGTCTTCTGCGAAACCCTCGTTGGTGCCATCTCATTCTCATTCTACCACGGTGGTTTCGGAGACTCAAGCTCAATCTTCGACAGCGTCAACACAGTTTTCAGGAGGAAGTGTGTTATGTTGTGATGGATTATCGGATATTGATGTGGTAATAGGGAATAGAAGATTCCTACAAGGAACTGAGGATAATGTGGCGATTCAAATTTGGAAGAGGGCGGAGGAATTGGGGGTCAATGGAGGTGACGAAATTGACGCTCATGTGGAGGCTATACACGTTTTGGAAGTACGAGATAAAGAAGGGGCTGGTTTGAGGGATGCAAATAGAAGCGGTGGATTATGAATTGTTTATCACTTAATATTAGAGGATTGGGGAGTTCCTTGAAGAAAGAGGTTGTTAGCAATTTGATTAAAAAGGGTTTTTTTGATGTGTGTTTTCTCCAAGAGACTAAATTGGAGAAGATTGAGGAGGAGGTGGTGTGGAGATTGTAGAGAGGTAAGGATGTTGAGTGGTCTGCTAAGCCGGCAATTGGAAGATCAGGTGGTTCGCTCATTATGTGGAGATCAGGTTTGTTTTTGAGTCTTTTCAGCTTCTCTAGAGAAGGTTTTATTGGTGTGGCTGCCATATGGAAAGATACGTTGGTTTATTTGGTGAACTTCTATTCATCGTGCATTCTAGCTAGGAAACGTTTGTGTTGGCAACAATTCTTAGATTGTAAGTTCAACTTTGAGAAGGGTGAATGGTGTGTGGGAGGTGATTTCAACGCGGTCAAGAAGGAGGAGGAAAGGAAAGGTACTAGTTTGGTTAGAAGAGGGGCTGAAGTGAAGGGATTCAGGAATTTTATCGTTAGCAGTGGGCTGGTGGATATTCCTATTGTAGGAGAAAGATTTACTTGGTATAAAACGGACGGTTCAGCTATGAGCCGTTTGGATAGGTTTCTGTTCTCAGAAGGTTTGTTGGACCTTTGGAAGGTGAGAGTGCAGGAGGTGGGAGCTCGAGACGTCTCGGATCACAACCCAATTTGGTTCAAAGGCAAGGAGATTGATTGGGGCCTAAAACCCTTTAAATATTTTCATGCTGGATGGAACACCCTGAGTTTCTACCTTTTGTTAAAATGGTTTGGGAGTCTCATGTTGTTGAGGGCAAAGAAGCTTATGTGATCAAGGAAAAACTGAAAATGTTGAAAACACAACTCAAGCTTTGGAGCAAAACAGTGTTTTCTGTGATAAATCTGCAGGTGGATGAAGCGAGGAAGATGATTAATCATTTAGATGGCTTGGTTGCAGAAGGAAATGGATATGCTGGCACTCAGGTAATGGAGGATCGGTTGTTTGCTACTTCTTCTATTTGGTCAGCGTTACAGCGCCGGGAGTGTGATATACGGCAAAAGTCGAGATGCAAATGGGTGCTGGAGGGTGATAGGAATTCTAAATTTTTTCACAATTCTATGAGGGATAGATATAGGAGAAATGCAGTGACGGTGTTGGAAACAAGCAGAGGCAGAATCGAGCAGAGTGTCGAAATTAAAAAGGAAGCTCATGCGTTCTTTAAAAAGAGATTTGAGAAGAAACATTATAAGAGACCTAATCTGGATGGGGTTCATTTTAATACTCTTTCAAATGAGGAATCTGAGTCTTTAGAGACACCATTTGAAGTGGATGAAATTAAGGCTGCTGTTTGGTGTTGTGTGGGGGAGAAAAGTCCTGGACCGGGCGGGTTCAATATGATGTTTATCAAGACATGCTGGGAGTTTATTCAGAAGGAGATTGTTCAGTTTATGAAGGATGTTCATGGGAATAAAAGGATGCCTAAGGCGGTGACGTCCTCCTTTCTTTCTCTTATTCCAAAAGGGTCAAATCCGCAAAGGCTAGATGATTTTAGACCAATATGTCTTATTGGTTCGCTCTATAGGATTGTGTCCAAGATTTTATCTTTGAGATTGAGGAAGGTGATGGATAAAGTAATTTTGTCGCAGCAATCAGCGTTCATTGTTGGAAGAACAATGATGGATGGGGTTATTACACTTAACGAAATTATTGATTTTGCGGTGAAGAAGAAGCAGGAATGTTTGCTAGTAAACGTGGATTTTACTACGGCCTACGATTGTGTTGCTTGGGATTACTTGGACAATATGTTAAGGAGAATGAAGTTTGGAAATCGTTGGATGAGATGGATGAAGATGTTGGTGTTCACAAGTTCCATGTCGGTTCTTATCAATGGCAGTCCGTCGGCGGAATTTGAGGCTTTTCGGGGATTAAGGCAAGGTGATCCACTTTCACCTTTCTTGTTTCTAATTACGGCCGAAGGCTTGACAGGGCTGATGAAAAATGCTGCGAATGGTGACAATTATCAAGGATTTTGTTTCAACAATAACCTTCACATTGAATTACTTCAGTTCGCCGACGACACAATTATGGTTTGCGAAGGTAAAATGAATAATCTGTGGACAATTAAGGCGGTCTTACGAGGCTTCGAACTTGCATCTGGGTTGTGTGTGAATTTGAATAAAAGTAAAGTGTTTGGGATTAATGTGCACGAAGACGTCATGCGGGCTGCTTCTAACTTTTTATCCTGCGCGACTGGCTCAATACCCTTCAATTTTTTGGGCATTCAAGTATGAGCTAATCCAAGAAAGAAATCTACTTGGAAACATGTTATTGATAAGGTTAAGAAGAGGTTATGTAAGTGGAATGAAAAACATATGACTATGGGGGCTAGAGTGGTTCTGTTGAATGCGGTGTTGACGAATATTCCGTTTTTCCAATTTTCCTTTTACAAAGCTCCAAAAGGAGTGATTCAAGAGTTGATTAAAATCCAGAGAGCATTTCTGTGGGGTGGATCTGAGGCAAAAAAGAAGATATGTTGGGTGAGTTGGTCGAAGGTTTGCAAACCGAGGAGTCGAGGTGGTTTAGGAGTGAAGGAATGTGGGAAATTTAATATGGCGTTACTTAGTAAATGGAAATGGCGCGTTCTCAATGAAACGGATACGTTGTGGTGCAAAATTATGGCGTTTCGCTATGGTGATGTGCAGGCCTTGGTGAAAGACGAGGTGATTGGGACAAAGGCAAGATTAAGTTTGTATTGGTGGAATGATTTATTGAGGCTACGTTGTGAGGATGAGGACAGAAGCAATGGGTTCACTGGTGCTGTTACAACCAAACTTGGAGAGGGGAATACTATTCATTTTTGGAAACATGCTTGGTGTGGCAAGGATCCTTTTTTGCTGATGGCTCCTGATTTGTTCCGTTATGTTGTCAATACGGAGATCTTGGTGAGGGATGCAGGGAACTGGTGCGATGGCAAGTGGTTATGGAATTTTCATGTGACGGATAATTACAGAGAAAATTTGGTAGCGAATCAACAATTTACAATGCTAACTGATATCCTCCTAGAGGTTAGACCGAATGATGAGATCTAGGACCGACATGTATGGTGGAAGAATAAACGAAGGGTTTTCACTGAAAAGCATTTTATGAAATGCTGGCTATTAAAACTTGGGAAAAACAGGGGCTGGAAAAAGCAACTCTTCAGGTGATCAATGAGATGTGGAAGTGGCAAATTCCTTCCAAAATTAGTTTTTCTATGGAGACTGTTTATCAACAAATTGCAGACTAAAGATCAACTCCAACGAAGGCAGGTTCTTGTATCTAACCATGAGTTGGTTTGTCCTTTCTATTTTTAGAGAATGAGAACATCGACCATTTATTCTTCCGGTGTGAGTTTAGCAGTACAGTGTGGAGGTTAGTGTGTGTGTGGTTGAACTCCGCGTTGCCCGGTGGTTACTCAAATCCGATCGAACATTATAATGTTTATTTGGCTGGTTTGGGGTCGGTGAGGATGAGTCAGATTGGAAGTTTGGTTTGGTCTTGGACTTGCTGGAATCTTTGGATTAGTAGAAATAGGATACTCTTTGAAGGTGGAATAGTGAAGGCTGAAGATTTGATCGATTTGATTAAAATTAGATCTTGGGAAGGTTTTTCTGCTTTTAAAATGGACAAAGATTTACTCTGGACAAATTGGTATAGTTATCCAGGGTCTTGTATTTAATCTTTGTTTGGTTGTTTTTGACTTGTTGTTTATCCTTACTGTTGTAATTGGGTTGGGGCACCCCTAGTACCCCACTTAATTAAATTTGTTGTTCAAAAAAAAAAAAATTTATATAAGAATAAAAAAAGAAAAAAAAATTGGGTGATCCACTACCCAACTTAATTAACAAATTTATAATTTTACTCATACCAACCTAATGATGTTGTGGGCGGTTATTTTAACTCACCCAAATTAGTATTTTCTATGTGGTTTGGATTTTGATTTTAGACAAACCCAATTCAAACCGGCCCATATGCACTCTAATTTTAACTCTAATTTTTATATGATCAATATTTTATTTTTATTTGAATAACTTTTATGTTTTGTAACTATATTCTTTGTTTTACTTAAACAATATTACTTTTTATTCTTTTTATATTATGGTGTTGATATTTTAAAATTTTAAAGTTAAATATAAATTGTTGATTGGTCTTATCCCTAGGTTGTGATAATCTCAAATTTAGTTAGAGGTAAGTAAAATCTATTGAAATTTGATTTCTAATTTAGAAAATATATTGAATATTATTTAAATTAAGTATCATACTTGAATATCCTTTATCGAGAATTTAATTTTAAATTTAATTTGAAATTAAGAATGTTACTTATGATATAGAAATTTGTGTGTTATGAAATTTATTTAAAAAATAATATAACACAATTAATGTATTATTAAGTTAGAATTAAAAAATGTAAAATATTAGATAAATCATATATAATTGATTTTATTTTATTCTCATGCATACATATGAATCTTTCATGCATATCAATCACCAATAATGCCACAAATTATATGCATGACAACACCTGTATATCTTATGAAAATAATTCACTCTCTCATTTCTTTATTTGCTAAATATGTATATTACATGACTTTTGATATTCTATTATATATAAACTACTTATATATTTTTAATTTTTTTTTGAAATATTTGTTAATTTTAGGCCAAATAATAAATTTCACTAGATATTACTTTTAATTTAGATGAATAAGATCATCAATCTTATTTTTTTACTCGTTTTAGGAAAAAAAATTGGACCACAACATAAGTCATTTTACATTACCATGAATGATTAATGTTATTTTTTCTATTATACTATTAAAAATTTATTATTATCTTTCATTTCAATTATGTAAATTTATCTTTCTCATGTCATTAATGAATGACAATTTTATAAAATCATTCATAATTTCTTATTTTCATACAACAATCATTATTTTTTTTAATAGTGTGAAAAATTCAAAACAACTTATAATAAAAAAAAAACGGAGATAGTAATTTTTTATTTCTTGACACATGTATAAATTTAAGTGATACCCTCTAACTATTTACATTTTTATATTTGATCAAATTATTTAGAGGTTGAAATTTTAATTTTAAAGATAAATAAATGAAATATCTCGTATTCAAACTCACAAGCTAATCAAATATTCTTTAGATGACACCCCTAGCAATTTACCTATTCTATTAAAATAGTTAGGATTTTTACCCATATATATATATATATATATATATATATATATATATATATATATATATATATATATATATATATATATATATATATATATATATATATATATATATATATAAATAAAATTGATGTTTTTTAAAATGTAAATCAGACACCTAATAAAAATAAAATTGTAACTCTAATAGCTAAGTCAAATAAATTCACGATATTAGAAAGTTAGTGGCCAAAATAAAAGAAGTGATGAAATAAATGTGACATATCATCATTCAATTTAATATTTCAAGTAAGTTATTTTTGAAATTTAATTTATCATCTCTTTCTATTTATAATTCTTATCTTAAATATGACAGGTTGAGTTAGAAAACAATAAAATATGATAATAAAATAAATCACTAGTTTTTGTTTTAAAAAATCATTTAAAATATAAAATATTGAAAAAGTTAAATATGTTTTTAGCTCTTATAAAATAAAAATTTTCTAATTTTAACCCCTCAGAAAATTTGAATAAATATTTGATCTTGTGTTCAATTTTTTTTATAATTACTCTATGTAGTCAAATGCAGATATCAACGTTTGTGTAATGTTTAACTTTGACCATTTATATGACACGGCTGCTAAACGTCAATTGACTCAAATTTTCTTAAAAGTTTAATTTAAATTTTGATTAAAATAATCATTAAATCAAATTTTACTCTATTATTAAATAAATTATTTTTTAAACCAATTTAATAATTTAATAAAGTTCATTCTATTATATAAAAGAATGTTAATGATATTTTTAAAATTGACAAATTTCGAATTGACAAATTTTGTTTGTTAAAGAAAATTTAAGCAATTTTATAATTCTTCCTTTCTTTTCAAAATCTAAAAACTGACTTTTGTTGTGCCAATTTAATAAGCAAATAAATTTATTATCCTCTATTTATTAATTTTATTTCCTAAAATATAAAAAACCTCAAATCTATCTCTATCTTTTCAATTATCAAGAAATCAAATCTCGAACATAAATAAACAATGATGCTTAAAATTCGAAGTCACTACAATTTCAAAAGGGTCCGTTGAAAATTCAAGCATCACAAAAGTCTCTAAGGTAAAATCACTCGTAAAGGATTAATTAATAGAGTAGAATCAAGTATTTATTAATAGCGTAGAATTTATGAAATAACTAGAGATTTTTAAAACAATTAAAACTATTGAAGAGTACTGAATAACAAGATTAATTGGCTATCACCAATTCATAAAGGGAACAATCAAATTAAAAAGTTGTATTCTTCCTTTATATCACAAGACATATAAATAGGAGTAGCAATGCCGAAAGTTGTGTCTATATTTTATATTTTGTATGAAATTGGTGTATAAATTTGGAGAACAAACTTTTTAAAGTTAATTTAGACGAGTTTCGTCATGAATCAATAGAAGAATTTATTCGAGATTGAATGAAGGTGAATTGATTTAGTATAAACTTTCATAAAAAAATTATGTTTAATGTATGAGATGGAGAACTTTACTGTTTAAATTAAAATATATTTTGCACATCTCGATTTTTTCCGCAATGGTTTGCAATGTTTTTTCCAGTGCAACCTAAAATCGCTGCAAATACATGTTTTTAAGTTTGCTAGGATGTTTTTATACCTTCGCACAATCAACAAATCATACATAAATTAGTAGCCATCTCAGCCATCAATTGCAAATGAAATGGAGTGGACAAGAGTGTTAGGCGTGGTGGATTCAGAAATAAGGGTCAAAGAAAGGATTTTTTTCCTAAAGGTTTCAACGTTTCTAGGGTTGATGAGGGAAAGTTGGTTTCAATCTATTTCTCTGAAATTCCTGATAGAGTCGGAGCAGAGGATATATTCAAGCTGTTTGGGGATCATGGCGATATCAAGGAGGTTGTAATCCCGCAGAAGAGAAACAAACTTGGGAAAAGGTTTGGGTTTGCTAGATTTGCTGGAGTAAAGGAGGTCACAAGATTAGCATTGAAGCTTGACAACTTGTTCGTTGATAATGTCAAAATCCATGCAAATGTTCCTCGTTTCGGTAGAGCGACTAAAGGTAACATTTTTGTTCCTGCGAATGGTAGGAGTAGAGAACAGGTTCATCTTCATAACGAAAAGGTTGGGAGGGTTCATAAGTATGGTCCTACTCATAAGAGTTTTGGTAGATCCTTTGCTGAGGTTGTTGGCAAAGAAAATTCAGCAGCTTTTCACAAAGATACAGCCGCTCTTATGTTTCATGTCGAGGAGGAAGAGCTTAAGAGATTTCAGAAGGCGTATGTGGGGGTGGTTAATAATCCGGGAATGGCGTACAACATCCAAAATAGTTTCGAGCTTGAAGGGTACTTCACGATTAAGGTCACCCCTCTAGGAGGGAACCTCTGTTTGTTAGAAGAGAGTGAGGATGGAGAAATTAGAGATATCCTTTCTGAGGCTGAATCTTGGTGGAAGCAGTGATTTCAGGAGATAAGACAATGCAGAGAAGAAGACGTTGATAACATGAGGGTAACTTGGCTCAGGTGTTTTAGGATCCCATGTCACGCTTGGAACTTCCAGTTCTTTGAACTTATTGCAAAGACTATGAGATCCTATGTTTGTGTGGATGACAATACTTTGAAAGGGCAATGCTTGGATGTAGCAAGAATCATGGTTCGTACTAACTGCGCAAATGTTTTGAATGAGATCATCAAAGTTCAAATCAATGGAGTCTTGTTCAGAATAAAAGTGGTAGAAGATAGTCATGGCCCTTTAAGAATAGTGCAGAACCAGTTTCCTAAAAAAGACAAAGTCTCATCTTCTTCTGTTTCTGAGAGTTCTTGGAGTAGGTATTACGGCGATGAAGATCTTGCAGAATCCGGAGAGGACTCGGTAGAAGAAGAGAAGACAATAAAGAAGGTTTCTAGTCCGTCCCCAACCAAAATAGTTAACCCCTCGTTGAATAGTAATAATGGAACTGATGGGGTTGACGAAGTTCCCTTGAAGGCTTTTGAGATGACGTGTGAAGCTGAGTCTTTTCAGAAGACAGTTGGGTTTGAAGAGGTTCTTCCAGCAGCAAAAGTGCTTTCTGCAGGTTCTGACAATTTAGCAGTTGGTAGAGTAGGGTTTGCGGAGGATTTCGATCAGGTCCTAGGTACTGATCCCTTTATTGGTTTGGAACTCGGGTCTAGTTATATAGGCGGCAGAGAAATTTTCAAAAAGAAGACAAAAACTAGGAGGTTGGTAGATTTGAGTGGGCCAGTTCGAATTGGTAAATCTAAGCCCAAGAAAATAGTATTGGGTCGGTTTTCTCCTGGGCTTAGAAACTGTTCTGACCCTATAGAACAGTTTTCTCAAGCATCTTATTTTGAAGCCTTAAACAATAGGAACTTGCCTAAAGCCTCCTCTAAGAAGGTGGGGCCTTCTAGCCAGGAGTTTTCTGGTAGTATCTCTGTCGGTGCTGTGCTTTGTTGTGAGGACATATCCGATGGGGATGTTAGGCTGTGCAACTCAAAATTTGTGGAGAAATTAGAATCAAACGTGGGAACAAGGATTTGGAGTGCAATCAAGGATCTGGAAGTGGTAGTTACCGATGGTAACAAGAACATGTCAAGTAAGTTGGACGAATTGGAAATTTTTGACAGAGCTATTTTGAACTGCAAGAAGGCGACTAACAAGGTGGTGAAATGATTGTGGGCTCTCTTAACATCAGAGGAGGAGGAAATTTCTCTAAACGCAAGAGAATTAATAATCTTATAAATTTAGGGTAAGCTAGTATCTTCTTATTACAAGAAACTAAACTGTCGATGATGAATGATAAACTGGTGTCTAGTTTGTGGAACAACCAAGATGTGGGTTGGTCTTGCATCAACTCTTTGGTTCGTTCAGGGGGAGTTTTAACTTTGTGGAACAAGATTTTAGTTACTAAAGAATTTTCTTTCAAGGGTGAAGGTTTTTTAGGCATTAAGGTGAGCTGTTTAGAGGTGTCTTATTATGTGGTGAATGTGTACTCGGGGTGCTCCTTGAGTTCTAAAAGGAGGTTGTGGAAGGATCTAATTGAGACGAAGTTAAAGTGGACAAACGGTATATGGATAATTGGTGGCGATTTCAACGCTATAACTGATTTATCCGAAAGAAAATGTGCGATGGAGTATTCTAGAAGTCAAGAGATTAGGGAGTTCAATGAGTTCATGATCAACTCTGAATTGGTAGATTTGCCGGTGACAGCAAACCGTTTCAATTGGTTTGGAGGTGAGGGCAAGACAATGAGCAGGCTGGATAGATTTCTTGTGGATTTGAATTTCATCAACAAATGGGGTTGGATTGAGCAAAACATAGGCAAAAGGGAGCTGTCAGACCATTGTCCAATCTGGCTGAAAATTCGGAAGAGAGATTGGGGTCCAAAGCCTTTCAAGACCAACGAAAGTTGGTTTAGTGATAACAATTTCACCAGCTTCGTTGAAAAGCAGTGGAAAGAGTTTAAAGTTATTGGGAGAAGCGACTATGTTTTGAAGGAGAAGATGAAGTTGTTAAGAATCTCCCTGAGAAAATGGAACAAGGAGACTTTTGGTTGGTATGATTTAAAGATAGAAGAGAACGTGGACCATCTGAACAGATTGGATCAAGAGCTAATTTCTGCAGCTACTGAGGAAGTCGAGGATTTGGTAAAATTCAGAGCAGAGGCGTGTATAGCAGTTTAGAAAAACATACAAATCAAGGATAATTTGCTTCTTCAGAAGTCGAGGGTTAGATGGATTACAGAAGGTGAAAATAACTCCAAATTATTCCATAACTACATGAAAGGAACAGCTAAACGCAGACTCATCGGGGAAGTCATCACTGAGAATGGACCTGTGCATTCTGTTGCAGAAGTTAAAGAAGCTGTTAGAGACCATTTCCTCTAAAAATTTGAAGAAATTGATGTGGAGAGACCTGTACTTGAAGGTATTAATTTCATGTCTCTTTCTATTTCTGAAGCTAGCAGCTTGGAAATTCAATTTGAGGAGGAGTAAATTAGAGAGGCGTTATGGAGCTGCGAAGGGACAAAAAGTCCGGGCCCGGATGGATTTAGTCTAAGTTTTTTGAAAAAGTGTTGGCATTTTATGAAAACAGATATTTGTGAGTTTGCGCAGGACTTCCATCGCCATGGTTATCTTCCAAAAGCGATTAACTCATCTTTCTTAACGTTGATTCCCAAGGTTTCTAATCCTATGTCCTTAGGTGATTACCGTCCGATCTGTTTGGTTGGAAGTGTGTATAAGATATTGGCAAAACTTCTCGCGGCTAGGCTTAAGAAGGTGATAGGGGTTTTGATTTCTCATAATCAGTCCCCGTTTGTGCCTAGAAGAAGCTTGTTGGATGGTGTTGTGATAGCTAATGAGGTGTTTGACTTTGCGGTTAAGGAAAAGAAGGAATGTGTTATGTTTAAGGTGGACTTCAAAAAAGCTTATGATACCGTTAATTGGGGCTTCCTTAAAAAGGTTATGATCAAGATAGGATTTGGGAAACGTTGGCTATTGTGGATGGACGAGTGTGTTTTTTCGAGTCACTTGTCTATTTTAGTCAATGGTAGCCCGACTCGCGACTTTGAAATCAAAAGAGGTTTGATGCAAGGCGACCCATTATCACCGTTTCTTTTTGTGTTAATGGCTGAGGGCTTGACAAAGCTGATCCATAGGGCTGCTGAAATAGGTATATTTGCAGGTTTTAAAGTCAAAGAGGATTTGGTTGTCGATGTGGTTCAATTCGCTGATGATACTTTAATTATGGGAAGTGGAGGGTGGAACAACATTTGGGCCATTAAAGCTATCTTGAGAGGCTTTGAATTAGTATCGGGATTGAAAGTCAACTATCACAAGAGTCGGCTAATCGGTTTAAATGTTAGCAATCATTTTTTGTTGGCAGCTTCCAACTTCCTTGCGTGTAAATTCAAATCGGGTGGTTTTAATTTTCTGGGAATTCCAATAGGATGCAATCCTAGAAGAGTCGCGACTTCGAAACCATTGATCGACAAATTAAAAGTGAAACTGGCTTCTTGGAAAGGTCGTCTTTTGTCTATGGCGGGTAAAGTAGCTCTAATCAATTCTACTCTCTCTAGCTTATCTACTTTCTTACTTTCCTTTTATAAAACTCCTGCCACTGTTTGGAAGAATATAGACAGATTAAGGAGGAGTTTTTTATGGGGAAGCAATGTTGATAAAAACAAAATTCACTGGTTGGAATGGGATTCGGTTTGTAGAAGCAAGTCGATGGGAGGGTTCGGTATTAAGAGGATTAAAGAATTCAATCTAGCTTTGTTATCTAAATGGAATTGGAAAATCCTTAATGATAAAAACAGTTTTTGGAGGAGGTTGATTGAGGTTCGATACGAAAACGCTTCTTCTTGGATCTTAAGACAAAATGCTTCTTGGAGGAGTTCTTCCTCCTCATGGTGGTCTGATATTTTAAAGTGCAGTAACACAGCTATTAATTCTCTGAAGGAGTTTTCTGGTAGTATCTCTGTCGGTGCTGTGCTTTGTTGTGAGGACATATCCGATGGGGATGTTAGGCTGTGCAACTCAAAATTTGTGGAGAAATTAGAATCAAACGTGGGAACAAGGATTTGGAGTGCAATCAAGGATCTGGAAGTGGTAGTTACCGATGGTAACAAGAACATGTCAAGTAAGTTGGACGAATTGGAAATTTTTGACAGAGCTATTTTGAACTGCAAGAAGGCGACTAACAAGGTGGTGAAATGATTGTGGGCTCTCTTAACATCAGAGGAGGAGGAAATTTCTCTAAACGCAAGAGAATTAATAATCTTATAAATTCAGGGCAAGCTAGTATCTTCTTATTACAAGAAACTAAACTGTCGATGATGAATGATAAACTGGTGTCTAGTTTGTGGAACAACCAAGATGTGGGTTGGTCTTGCATCAACTCTTTGGTTCGTTCAGGGGGAGTTTTGACTTTGTGGAACAAGATTTTAGTTACTAAAGAATTTTCTTTCAAGGGTGAAGGTTTTTTAGGCATTAAGGTGAGCTGTTTAGAGGTGTCTTATTATGTGGTGAATGTGTACTCGGGGTGCTCCTTGAGTTCTAAAAGGAGGTTGTGGAAGGATCTAATTGAGACGAAGTTAAAGTGGACAGACGGTATATGGATAATTGGTGGCGATTTCAACGCTATAACTGATTTATCCGAAAGAAAAGGTGCGCTGGAGTATTCTAGAAGTCAAGAGATTAGGGAGTTCAATGAGTTCATGATCAACTCTGAATTGGTAGATTTGCCGGTGACAGCAAACCGTTTCAATTGGTTTGGAGGTGAGGGCAAGACAATGAGCAGGCTGGATAGATTTCTTGTGGATTTGAATTTCATCAACAAATGGGGTTGGATTGAGCAAAACATAGGCAAAAGGGAGCTGTCAGACCATTGTCCAATCTGGCTGAAAATTCGGAAGAGAGATTGGGGTCCAAAGCCTTTCAAGACCAACGAAAGTTGGTTTAGTGATAACAATTTCACCAGCTTCGTTGAAAAGCAGTGGAAAGAGTTTAAAGTTATTGGGAGAAGCGACTATGTTTTAAAGGAGAAGATGAAGTTGTTAAGAATCTCCCTGAGAAAATGGAACAAGGAGACTTTTGGTTGGTATGATTTAAAGATAGAAGAGAACGTGGACCATCTGAACAGATTGGATCAAGAGCTAATTTCTGCAGCTACTGAGGAAGTCGAGGATTTGGTAAAATTCAGAGCAGAGGCGTGTATAGCAGTTTGGAAAAACATACAAATCAAGGATAATTTGCTTCTTCAGAAGTCGAGGGTTAGATGGATTACAGAAGGTGAAAATAACTCCAAATTATTCCATAACTACATGAAAGGAACAGCTAAACGCAGACTCATCGGGGAAGTCATCACTGAGAATGGACCTGTGCATTCTGTTGCAGAAGTTAAAGAAGCTGTTAGAGACCATTTCCTCTAAAAATTTGAAGAAATTGATGTGGAGAGACCTGTACTTGAAGGTATTAATTTCATGTCTCTTTCTATTTCTGAAGCTAGCAGCTTGGAAATTCAATTTGAGGAGGAGTAAATTAGAGAGGCGTTATGGAGCTGCGAAGGGACAAAAAGTCCGGGCCCGGATGGATTTAGTCTAAGTTTTTTGAAAAAGTGTTGGCATTTTATGAAAACAGATATTTGTGAGTTTGCGCAGGACTTCCATCGCCATGGTTATCTTCCAAAAGCGATTAACTCATCTTTCTTAACGTTGATTCCCAAGGTTTCTAATCCTATGTCCTTAGGTGATTACCGTCCGATCTGTTTGGTTGGAAGTGTGTATAAGATATTGGCAAAACTTCTCGCGGCTAGGCTTAAGAAGGTGATAGGGGTTTTGATTTCTCATAATCAGTCCCCGTTTGTGCCTAGAAGAAGCTTGTTGGATGGTGTTGTGATAGCTAATGAGGTGTTTGACTTTGCGGTTAAGGAAAAGAAGGAATGTGTTATGTTTAAGGTGGACTTCAAAAAAGCTTACGATACCGTTAATTGGGGCTTCCTTAAAAAGGTTATGATCAAGATAGGATTTGGGAAACGTTGGCTATTGTGGATGGACGAGTGTGTTTTTTCGAGTCACTTGTCTATTTTAGTCAATGGTAGCCCGACTCGCGACTTTGAAATCAAAAGAGGTTTGATGCAAGGCGACCCATTATCACCGTTTCTTTTTGTGTTAATGGCTGAGGGCTTGACAAAGCTGATCCATAGGGCTGCTGAAATAGGTATATTTGCAGGTTTTAAAGTCAAAGAGGATTTGGTTGTTGATGTGGTTCAATTCGCTGATGATACTTTAATTATGGGAAGTGGAGGGTGGAACAACATTTGGGCCATTAAAGCTATCTTGAGAGGCTTTGAATTAGTATCGGGATTGAAAGTCAACTATCACAAGAGTCGGCTAATCGGTTTAAATGTTAGCAATCATTTTTTGTTGGCAGCTTCCAACTTCCTTGCGTGTAAATTCAAATCGGGTGGTTTTAATTTTCTGGGAATTCCAATAGGATGCAATCCTAGAAGAGTCACGACTTCGAAACCATTGATCGACAAATTAAAAGTGAAACTGGCTTCTTGGAAAGGTCGTCTTTTGTCTATGGCGGGTAAAGTAGCTCTAATCAATTCTACTCTCTCTAGCTTATCTACTTTCTTACTTTCCTTTTATAAAACTCCTGCCACTGTTTGGAAGAATATAGACAGATTAAGGAGGAGTTTTTTATGGGGAAGCAATGTTGATAAAAACAAAATTCACTGGTTGGAATGGGATTCGGTTTGTAGAAGCAAGTCGATGGGAGGGTTCGGTATTAAGAGGATTAAAGAATTCAATCTAGCTTTGTTATCTAAATGGAATTGGAAAATCCTTAATGATAAAAATAGTTTTTGGAGGAGGTTGATTGAGGTTCGATACGAAAACGCTTCTTCTTGGATCTTAAGACAAAATGCTTCTTGGAGGAGTTCTTCCTCCTCATGGTGGTCTGATATTTTAAAGTGCAGTAACACAGCTATTGAAGGTGCTTTTCGTTTCTCTGAAGGTGCCTTTGGGAAACGATAAACATACCCCATTTTGGAATGCTCGTTGGAAGAGAGCTAATTCTTTGGCTTAATCCTTTCCCAATATTTACCGGTTGAGCTCGAAGAAGGACGCTGTGGTGGTGGAGATGGGAGATTGGTCGAGTGGGAGCTGGTGCTGGAGCAACTTGGGGGTTTGGATTCAGCAGTCTGATTCGGTCTGGGCAGAATTTCAGGATATCCTGCATTTTGTCTCAGATACGGTATTGAATCCCGCCGTCCTAGATGACATTGTGTGGGAAACTGACTCTTTCTCTGATTTCTCTGTCAAACATATGTATAATAGCTTGTTGGGACAACAACAGGTCCTTGAACGGGAAGACAAAATTTTGCTTTGCTTCAAAGGGATTTGGAATGTTAAAGTGCCAGAAAAAATCAGAATTTTTGGTTGGAAACTTTTGTGGAATCGACTACCAACCAAAGACCAACTGATTAGAAGAAGGGTTGGTGTGGATCCAAATTGCGCTCTTTGTAATTTCTTAGACGAATCGATGCTTCATCTTTTCTTTTGTTGGTCTTTTTCTGTCCGGGTTTGGGAGGTTATTAGTGGTTGGTGTGGTAATAGTGCCTCCTTTAGAGGAAGTGTGCCGGAGTTTCTCTTGGCCTGGTGTGGTTCTCGTAACATTTCTAAATGTGTTTCTTCAAAGGCGGCGATTTGGATGGCGGATGTGTGGGAAATTTGGTTGGAAAGAAACAACACCTTGTTTAAAGAGGGCAAAGCAAATGTTGACAACATTTGTTGGAAAATTAAATTAGTAGCTTGGAAATGGAGTAGCTGTTGGGAGATTCCTTATTCCAACTCATCTTTCTATGATTTTTGTTTGAAACCTTACTAGCTATAGGGTTGTATTGGTGGGGATTTTTTCTTCTCTCTTGTGTAAGGATTATAATCCTAGTATTCTCTTTTATATCAATTGATTTAAAAAAAAACAAATCATACATAATTCCTTCTAAAAACACTTGATCACTCCTAAAAACACTTATAAAATAACAAAATATACTCAATTACTAAAATTATCATAAAAAGTATATAACATAGTTATGATATGAGAGTCAATAATTTAAACTTAGTCATTTTTAAATAACACTTCATTTTAAGATTTATCAGCTTCCCAAATGAAAAATTCATTTATTGGTAAAAAGATAGATATTACTCCATAAGATGGATCTATCACATTAAAAAAAATATAAAACATATTTTTTTCGAAACCTTCTAGTTCTACTAGTCAAGGTCTTTGAAAAGATATTTGAAAAACTCGAGTACCCAATCATATGAAGTAGATATTCATCATCTATCTTAGTTCATTTTTGATGAAGACAAAAGCTTATCAATGAAGAAAGATTAAAGAAGAAGAAAATGGAATAAAGTATCAAGAATGCATAAGCTTTGGAAATCAAATGATTGAATCATGAAGCTTAGGTGCTCAAAATCTTTTCATCTAAACCATTTTATATTTCTAAAACATTCATGCATGATTGTCATTCAAAGTACATCCATTAAAAAGCAAAAAATCGAGTTTTTAAAAGGTACAATCAATTGATGCAATGGTGCAATCGATTTGCTTATAGCTACTAGCTTTCAAAATTGGATTTTCAATCAAGTGCCAATCGATTAATCTATTGAAGCAACCGATTGTAGTGTCTCATTTTGCCTTGAATTTTTGACTCCACAATCAATTGATCCTCCACGATAATCGATTGATGCTTTTTTATTTTACATACTTTTTGAACGTTGCAAATGAAACAATCGATTGATCCCTTAGTGCAATCGATTGCTTCCCGAAGCTTTGTGAAAAATTCTAAACCAATATGATGTATTTACATTGCAATTGGTCATGAAAGTTTTTCCTAACCAGTGCATTAAATCATGAATATTTTTCAAACATTACTACTTATTCAAGAGGCATATTGTGATGGATTTAAAGCAATAATTTTTCAGATTCCAATACACCTCTTTCATCACAATTTTTCAGACAATTCTTACTATTATTAAAGTATTCATACAAAATGACTTAGAAACTTTTACTGCATAATTTTCATACATCAGAGAAAAAATTTCATAAATCATTGATTACTTAATGTTTATATAATATTGAAAAGCATACAAAATTGTATGTACTCAATTTATCTATCAGTTTCAAATTATTCACTAAGTGTGTAGTGACATTGTTATTAAAGAAACTGTGTGTACTTTCTACAGGTATTTGCAAATAGGAAGTGACGTTCTTTCTGTTTTTTGTAAAATGGTTATTTGATTCGGAGAGATTAAAAGTCTACCAAGGTATTTGATATTTGTTGTAAAAATATCATTTGAATCGGAGAGATTCAAAGTCTATCATAATTGTAGTGTGTTGTGTTACAAGATTGTGGGAGAGTCTTGGTGTGAGGATGTACAAAGATCTTGCATAGTAAAATCATTCACGGGGTGTGAAGGGATTAGACGTACCATTGGTTGATAAGGGGAACTAGTAGAATTTCTTGTGTCTCTTTTACTTTCATGCACTTTATTTTTCTGCATTCTTGTTCTAAGCTCTTCATCATAATTTTGAAAAAATAAAAAGGAAATAACATCTACAAAATACCGAGAAAAATTCATATAACCTAATTCACACTCCCTCTTAGGTTGCACTCTATAGTTACAAATGGCATCACTACAGGTTAAGGTATCTTGCTCCTCGATTCAAAAATTGTGTCTTCTGCTAGCCCTATTTTTGCAGATGGTGGCAACAATAACAAACCTCTGTGTTTTGTTGGTTAATATTATGCACTACTAGAAAAAATACATTTAACCTCGGACACAAAGTTGTCTTAACCTCGGTTACAGAGGCGAGGTAACGAAGATCGTCATGAAAAATATCCATTATACACCTCAGTTATTAAAAACCGAGGGGATAGTTAAAATGATCATTGGTTTAATCCATAACAATAGTTTTTTTATATTTTAAAAACTAGCGTCACATACCTCTCGGTTTATGGCCAAAACCGAGGGGAAACATAAATTCTTTTTTTTTAAATACTCATTACTTTGTTTACACAAAATATTAATAAATTTATTTGTTTATAAACTACATTGTTTACATATAATATTACACTATTTACACAAAATATTAAAGTAAAAATATACAAAAAAAATTGAATTTGATTCATCGTTATCGTTGTCGGTGAAGAACACATGCTGGATATCTTGGGGAAGAATAAATGTTGGTTCCCCGTTTCATTGAATTTTGGAAAAAAAATCAAATGTTGGATATTTCGTGCATTTGTTTCTGATACAAAATAAAAAATGTTAGATAAATAAAATAAATATTCAGTTATATGATTATTTAAGAACACAAACCTTGAACCCAAATAATATCCTGCTCTTGTAATCCATCATAGAGACCTTTTCTAAATTTCTTTAAGTTTTAAAGTTTTCATGTCAAATATTTCATTATTATTTTTTAATATTCAGAATGCTTTTATAATGTCTTTTAGGTTTCACGTGGATCACTAATGTCAGTGTCTTGAGCGTTGATACTCATTAAATAGACGACAAAGATTTGTTTAAAGACAATGAAGAAACTCATTCAACATGCTAATATTTCCCCTTAGTTATTACTCGAAACCGAGGTGAAATGTATTTCTTTTTAAATAAAAAATACAATAAACACACTTATAAAAGCGATGAAGAAACTCATTAAACATACTTATATTTCTCCTTGGTTATTACTAAAAATCGAGGTGAAATATGTTTCTTTTTAAATAAAAATACAATAAAATATGTTTCATCCCAAGCGCCACATACCTCTCGGTCTCTGTAAAAAAATCAAGGGAGTACGTTTTTTTCTTCAAAAATTACATTGTTTACATCGAATATTAAAATACATTTATTAAACAAATCCAAATTTTGACAATGGATTCTTGGAGAATAACAAATATTTTCAAGTTATTCTTGTAGAACATCAAATCTTTGTTGTTATTCAGATTTTGTTGTATACCCTATGTGCGCATTCTTTTCAAGTTCAATAAATTGCGTGCATCCAGTTTCTGATAAGTTATCTGTTCCAACTATGAATTTTTTTTTCTACACTTGCAATTCATCCTAGAGATCTGTTCAAAGATTTCATTATCTTGAGCAAATGTTTAGGAATAAATTTCTCAATGTTGTCAATTGAGGATAACAATAAATTATAGAGTATTTTCTTTGATTGACAACATAGAAAGGTTATTCCAAAAATACAACAAAATCAACACAATTATGTGAGATAGATTGCAAGAGCATGAAAATGGCTTGTTCAAGATAGAAGAGCATTGAAGATTTTTTATGTCTTGCAATCCTTATCAAAGAATATTGCGTACAAATTTGGAGTGGTTACATATACGTTATGTTTAAGATAAAATCTGATTAGCAAGTGCTTTTATAATAAAATATGATTATCTAATCTCACGGTTATTAAAGAAAACTGAAAGAATAAATCATTAATTAAAAAAAAAAGACACCACTTTTAAATAAATAAAGACATAAAGTGCATTTGTTCAGATTTGAAGCATGTCCTAAATTATTTTCCCCCTCAGTTATATTTAGAAACCGAGGGAATATGTGACATTTATTTTTAAAAAATAAAACATGGCACACCTTAGCATTATACCTCGGTTTTTTGTTGGGTGAGGTGAAAGCTTTGTCATGAAATATATTATTTGTAGTAGTGATGACTTCTGGAAAATTCGCATGCAAATATATTTAGAAGCACATGAAGAAGAATATATGGGATGCTGTTGAAAATGGACCATTCGTTCCTATAACACTCATAAACAATGTAGAACAAGCAAAGGTGAAAGGCTCTTGGACCAATGACGACAACAAGAAAGTGATGTTTGATAAAAAAGAAAATAATATACTTGCGCTGACATTAGGTATGGATAAATTCTTTCATGTATAAAATTGTAAAACAACAAAAGAAATTTGGGATACATTAGAACTGACACATGAAGGCACAGTAGAATAAAAAAGATACTAACTAAATACTCTGTCACAAGAATATGAGACATTTAGAATGCAGCCGAGAGAAACAATCCTTGATTTGCAAAAGAGTTTCTCACACTTAACAAATCACTTGATGGCTCTTGGAAAAAAAATTACAAATGATGACTTAAATATCAAAGTCCTTAGATCATTGATAAGGGCATGGCAACCAAAGGTGACAACAATATCGAAAAAGAAAAGTCTCTCTAAAATGTCTTCTGCAACATTGTTCGATAAAATTCAAGAACATGAGGTAGAACTTGAAAGGCTAGAAAAGCACGAAGATCAAGAAAAGAAACCCAAAAGTCTTGCCTTGAAAACTAGAGTCAAAGAACATGGTAGTAATCAAGAAGATAGATCTCAATCCACTAGGGGGTGAAGATGGTGCTCTAATCAAGAAATTTGAAAATTTCTTAAGGAAGGAAAAGACAAAGGAAATTAGCCAGAAAGAAGCGCAAAAAATGAAGGTTATTTCCATTGAATGTGGAAAAAGAGGACGTGTCAAAAGTGAATGCCCTACACTTCAAAAGAAAAATAAAGTCAATATCATGAAGAACAAACGACCAAAGAAAACATATGTGACATGGGATGACAATGAGATAAGTTCATCTTCAGATGAAGAGCAAGCAAACATGACATTAATGACTTCACACCATTTTAATGATGAAGAAAAAGAGGTTAGCGATTCTGAAATTAATGATATACCTTCATATGATAAATTGCAAAATGTTTTCCATGAATTACATGAGGAATGTTTAAATATTTCTAGAAAATGTTCAAAGCAAAAGAAAATCATTTTATCGCTAACAAGTAAGGCTAATGACATGAAAATGGAATTATACCAAGTCAAGAATTCAACTTGAAATACACGTCAATCTCTTCAATATAAAATCATTGAATTAAACCAAGTGATCAAGAAATATGAAAAATGCCAAATTGGTTTGGGAAATGTGCTAAGTAAATAAAGATACTCAAATGATAAATGTGAACTTGGGTTCTCCAAATTTGATAAACCAAGTACAAGTCAAACTATCTTTGCCAAGACTACTGGCAACAAATTCAAAAAAATGGAAACAATGAAAGTGTATGGCGTAATTTATCCTAAAACGCCTTATGTTAGAAATAATTCTTATGTCTACAAAAGGAATCATGTTTTTAGACCTACATGTTTTTTTGTAATAAAAGACCATACTATTAATGTTTGCTACACAAGAAACTGTGGTATTCCTTATGGTGAGTATGTATTGGATAAGGAAGGAAACTAACCCAAGAGGACCCAAAGAATATTGGGTACCTAGAAAGTAAAATTAATTGTTTTTGTAGGTACTTGAATACCATATGCTAATATTTTCAAATTAAGATTGTTTTTCCAAGATACAAGACCATATAATATGGTAGGATTAAAGTTTTATTTGATTAAAGATGATTTGAAGAACATCGACATTGATATCATCATTGACATCAAATAATTATGAAGTAGATAATTACTTTTATATTTGTTGTATCATTTCCCTTATATTACATTTTTTTTTATTTTACTCTATTTCTTTTTTATAATGTCAAAAAGGGGGAGAAGAATATGGTTGTTTTTGTTATTTTCCAGGATACCAAAGACAAAGCATAAATTGCAAAATAAAAGGGGGATATATACAAGATAGGGGGAACAATTATGTGTCAAGAAAAACTTCCCATCAAATTTTTTTCTCATCATAAAAAAGGGGGAGATTATGAAGAAGATATTCATCATTTATCTTACCTTAGTTTTGATGAAGACAAAATCTTATCAATGCAGAAAGATCAAAGAAGAAAAAGATTGGATTCAATTATTAAGATTGCGTAAACTTTGGAAGTCAAAGGATTGAATCATGAAGATTAAGGTACAATGGCAATTCATATGTATATAAGCTTTAGGTGCTCAAAATCTTTTCATCTAAACCATTTTATATTTCTTAAACAATCATGCATGACTAGCATTCAAAGCACACCCTTTAAAAGGAAAAGTCCAAGTTCTTAAAAGATGCAATCAACTCATGCAATGGTGCAATTAATTTCTTGTAGCTGTCGCAGTGAGAATCGGAGACCATAACTATTAGCTAACTAGGCTCACAAAACAAAATGTCATCACCGAACATTAATTTATCTAAAGGAATGGGAAAAGATCAAATAAAACCCAAAGTAAACATGCAAAGCAAAAAGTAAGGCCTAAAGCTAAGCAAAGAGAGATCAAAGGTACGGGAGTTGGTTATACTAAGGGAAGGTACTAGCACCCTAAGTATCTGCATTACTCTACAGGAACCTCTTAAAAAATTTGTGTTTTGGCTAAAATTGTTTGCTAAAGGTAAAGATGGGTAAGAAAGACAAAGACAGACATGCAAAGAAACAAACATACAAAGAACATGCACAATGACAATGAGTCAACATACAATCCCTTCCCTTAGATTAGGTCACAAGGATCAAAAGAAAGCAACAAATACATGGAAAATCATCATGTAGTCAACAAGTACACAATCCTTAAATACATGGTAAAATAACATGGATAAATCCATAAACACATGGTAAAACATCATGTAGGAAAGTAACAGATGTACATGGCAAAGCATCACGGATAATAAAACAACAATGTATACAGTACATGGCAAGAACATCTTGTATAATACACACAAAATCAACCAACATTCATGGCAAAGCTTCGTGTAAAAACATCAATAAGGTACAATATAAAATCCATAGACAAATACATGGCAAAGCATCATGTAATCAATAAAAAACATTCACGACAAAGCATAGTGAGAAAGCAACAACATACATGGCAAATCATCATGTATGATAAAACATCAACAAAATTATGTGGCAAAGCATCACGAAAAATAGACACGAACACATGGTAAAACATCATGTGAAAACAGATACAAGGAAAATCATCATGTAATCAGAAGGTACATGGCAAGAACATCATGTAAAAGCATCAACAAATAAAATTCTCAGACATTTACGGCAAAGCGTCGTGATTCAGATTAATCAAGGAAAACATCAAGATTAAATCAAAGAGGATAAGCCCAAAATATGGAAGCAAACACGTCACAAAATATAATCGGGTAACTAAAAATTATTAATCAATTTAAATGTAAATATTTAATAAGATTAATTAATAATTTAATTAATCAATATTAAATAAAAATATTTATATCAATTAATAATTAAACAAATTTTACATTTTTAGTATTTAACCACTAATAAAAACTAGAAATGAAAATATTAAAAATAAAATAGTTAAATTTTTTTTTGGTATTTTTGATATTATAAATTAAAACTAAAAAATAGTTAAAACAAATAATTAAAGAAAACATAAAATTTGGATTTTTTTTAATGAAATGAAATGACAATCATTGAACAATGTCAACATTATTGATATCAGAATATAACCAAAGACAATACTACATTTGTTTTATTTAGCTCAAGAGAAGTCAATACCATGCATACTTAGATATACACATGCAAGCAATTAAATAATTTGACAATGCAAAAAGTATTAAACTGGGAGTATGCTATTAAGTAGCACAACAACTTAGTTAACACTGCACTAAAACAACAATAAATATTGTTCTATAACGACAATACGACGGTCAATAGTCTTGTGTTAATACACCAAAGAATAGACGCCAAAATAGAATAGAGAAATTAAGCGGAAACAAACAATAACAAAATGAAAGGAAACAAAAAAAGAAACCATTTTTGCCCCATGCTCTCTTACCCTCTCATGACTCTCTTTAACAATCATTCAAAACTAATCTAACATAAAATAGGCAATAGCAGAAAATAATGAAAAGAAAAGAAACTAACAGTAACGGCGAATGACAAATCTGCGCGCTTCCGGCGAGACAACGTTTGCGTGTTGAAACTTTGCAGCATTTAGAGATTGTTTGTGAGGTGCACGGTCATTGTTGTTCGTTGTTGAGGGCGACAGATGGTTCTTCTGTTTGTGATGCTTGGCTGGTTGACGTGGTTTGCCGAAATATCGTGCGCGGTGGTAATGGCGGTCATAAACGTGGAGCTTAAAATTGCAACATGTCGGAAGCAGTTCAATTTTTGGTTTTCCTTCTTGTTTATGAGTTCCTCACTGACTATGCTTCTTCTTTTTTTGATTTTGATTTTTGTTATGTTGTGTTCTGTTGATGAATTTTTTGCGTGACTTTGTGGAGTTTTCAAGTTGTGGTTTGATGTTTTAGTAATGAAGATGATGTTGTTGGGTGAAGTATGAAGGAGCTGTTTTGGTAGTAAGTTTAGTGAAGGTGGTATGTGTCGTGGAGTGAAGAAGATGTTCGAGTCACATGATATGGGAAAAATGAAGTAATTTAATACACATGTTTTTGTTAAGGGAAGTGATGAGGTGTATGATAGAGATGTAGAAGGTGATGATGAAGTGTCTAATTTTGTTTAAAATGATGGTGGAGGGAGTTATGCTGGTTCCTTGTCTCGTGATGGGTGTTCCCAGAGAGAAAAGTCAATTGTTATTGTTTTTACCCATAAGATGTCAGTGTGTAAGCGTATACCAGCATGCATGAGGTTATGGTAGAAAAATTAAGTAGTAACTCTTTTGTTCCCTTTTCTCTTTTTCATGCATCATCCTGGGAGTACCGCGTGAGGTATCCTTTGGAAATTGGAAAGCATGTCATGTCTGAGTCCAAGCTATGCATGTATGTAATAGGTTTACTAATATCAAGCAAAAGTAAAAAACAACTTTTCAAAACTTACTAAACAAGTTTTCTAAAAACTAATAAAAAACAAATACTTGAAATATTTAAAAAGAAATGGAATCAGATAATTAAAATAAATTTAAACCAAATTAAATCTAAATTAAATTAAATGATAATGAGAATAAAATAACTAAAAAGAGAATAAATTCCCGGGCATCGAAGTGTTTGAAAAAATAAAATGAACGCACCAAAATGATCAGCGCGAAATAAACGACTAGGAAAAATACAACGTTTGGTCAAATTTCAAAATAAATTTTTCCCGGTTAAAAGGCTAAAGCTGATCAAAATGCGACTGAAAAGTAGTCGAAAAAGCACGCCAGGTTAAATTATGCGAAATGTAGATTAATATCATTGACGTTTGCAAGCTCGATTTTGAAACTTTTCGTTCACTGATTTTACGCACAATTGACTTTTAGTTTGACCGCTTCGACTGTAAATGCAACAAGTTTAATCCAGCTGATAAATTGGACATTATGAGTAATGAAAACCATGATAGGCTATGCAGATGATGCAAAAAGAGGCAGGATCTTAGGGTTAAAAATTAGGGTATGACAGTAGCTACTGACTTTCAAAGTTGGATTTTCATTCATGTGCCAATCGATTGATCTATTGAAGCATTCAATTATATGGTCTTATTTTTCCTTGAATTTTTGACCCCGCAATTGATTGATCTCCATAACAACCAATTGATGCATTGTAATTTTTCATATTTTTTGAATGTTGCAAATGGAACAATCAATTGATCCCTTAGTACAATCGATTGCTTCATGAAGCTTTGTGAAAAATTCTGAACCATTATGATGCCTTTAGATTGCAATTGTTCATGAAAGCTTTTCCTAACCATTGCATTAAATAAGGAATATTTTTCAAACATTGCTACTCATTCAAGAGGGATCTTGTGTACTTAAAACAAGAATTTTTCAAATTTCAATACACATCTTTGATCACAATTTTCAAATAATTCTTCTTATTATTAAAGTGTTCATACATAATGACTTAGAAACTTTTACTGCATATTTTTTATACATCTGAGAATATTAAAGTAAAAATAACATTCTTAGAAGCAGGTTTTACTTCTTACCATTGACAGAAGCAATTTTCACTGGTCCAAACAAGTCAATATGAAAAAGCTCCAATAGTCTGGAAGTAGAAATAACATTCTTAGCTTTGAAAGACGTTTTAGAAAATTTGCCTTTTTGACATACTTCACAAAGAGTGTTTGAAGCAAAATTCAGATTTGGCAGGCCTCTGACTAAATTGAGCTTGTTAAGTTGAGAAATCCTCCTCATGCTAACATGACCCAATCGTCTATGCCATGTCCATTGCTCTCCGTTAACAAACATAAGACATTTGACGTTCTGATTCTTCAAACCAGGGAGTATGATCTTATAGATGTTGTTCTTCCTCTTTCCATTGAAAAGAACTGAGCTATCATTTTAACTGACAACTTTACAGGACTTTTGATTGAAAAAAATGTCATAACCATTTTCACTTAATTGACTTATGGACACGAGGTTATGCATTTATCCATCAACAAGAAGAACATTAGTAATGGAAGGGAGATTACCATCACCTACTATTTTGGAGCCAATGATCTTCCCTTTCTGATCACCTCCGAAACCTATGATGCCTCTAGGCTTAAGTTCCAAGTCTTGGAACATATGTCTTCTTCCCTTCATGTGTTGTGAGCATCCAGAGTCCAGGTACAATGACTGGTGGCTTAACTCCGCTGCTAAGGATATCTGCAACATAGATTATTTTGTCCTTAGGTACCCACATTTTTCTGGGTCCTTTAGGGTTAGTTTTCCCAGTTTTTTACAACTTTGGGTTTTTGTGTAGGATATCTATACATGAATGCATGATTAGAACGAGCATGGGTTTTTGCTTTAGCCTTAGGTTTAGTGTTTGATTCGTAGTTAAGGGGGGGGGGGGGGGGGAGGTTGTTATCGTATCCACAGGAATTGAGGATATTTTGATGTTTGCCTTTCAACAGTTTATCGTTTCAAGAATAAAGGCTTTCAAAGTTTTGTTCATAAAATTGTCACGTTTTTAGTAGCAAAGCTTATAAATTCTAAAGTGTTTGATTAACAAAGTATATCAAAAGTAGTTTTCATATACCCTAACTTATATGTATTCTTTCAATCTTGCATGTGAAGTCGGATCCGATTAATATCGTCGCGTATTCTTTCAACACTGCCTATCTCTAGAGTGGCGTCGTGAGAAATACCGTATTCATCGCTACACGATTTCTCCATATAACAACCAATATAGTAAGCTTTAAGTTCAACACAGAGCAACTATCGACCATAAACCGATTTCTCCAATCTATAAACTGATAGATGAATATTTTAGGTCAAGTTTCACAAAATCTATGTCTAGAGTTTTACAAAACAAGAATGAATCATTAAGAACAAAAATATTGATCATATATTAATCATCACTTGTTTACATACAAGGCCAATCAAAAGAAATACATACAAGCTAATGGTAGACTACCTCTACCTTTGATACAAAGGAAATTAGCTACCCATAACTATGGTAGCTTGCTTTACAAGTTTTGGAAGAAGATGAATGAGCATTCAGGTCGAAGAATCGAACTCGGATGTGAATCTAACTTCTATTTGCAAAATATCACCTTTTGTTGAAGAAAAATGAGAAAATGAAAATCTTGTGTGTAAAAATGGGTTATGATCCCCAAAAAATGTGAAAAGTACTTATATAGTACTTTTGGGATCTGTCATGTTCGTATTGCAAACCCTTTCTTCGCCCAGCGAACTCACTTTTAGGCACCTGATGTGCCTCTAAATAGTTAAACCTCCATTGAGAAATATTTGAAGTTCGCTGTGCGAGCAATTCTTCACACTGTGAACTACCTCGCTACAAGTTCACACAACGAACTTATGGTCATTTAGCTTTTGACTCTAGTCTGGGATGGTTCACTGGTCCTTCGCTGAGACCTCACCACAGCGAACATTCGCTACCAGATTGCCCAACGGACTTAGTGTCCTTTCCTTACTGACTCTCAATTGAGAGGTTTCGATGGGACTTCACCATGAGTTTGCAACGCGAACATTCACTGGTACTCCTCGCTGGCTGTTCGCATAACGAACATGCTGATATTCTTATCTTCCTTTGGCTTCCTTGTCCAATTGCATGTGCCTCACACTTTGATGTTTTCATGCTTAATTTCTGCACAATAACACACAAATCAAAGCAACCAAAGGTATTTTCAACAATATTGAAGAATAGCATGATATCATGGAGTAAATCCAACAAAGCAACACAAAAGAGTTGAAAAATACCAATAAATAAGGATCAAATTAAAGCAAGTTTGACATTCAACAAACTCTCTCTAACTAGATCTTTGCTTGTCCTCAAGCAAAGTATGTCTCTCATTGAAAACAGGAGGATTTTCTCAAGCATTTAATTCAAAGAAGAATGAATTTATGGCTCAAATAAATAAACTAATGCATACAAGCAATGTTTACAACTTCCTAGAATCGAACAATGCAAAAGAATTTAGTTCTTAAAAAAATATCATATAATGCTTCAAGTAACAACTAAATTCTCAAGCTTGAATCACTCTAACACTCCTCTTCGAATATGAATTGAAGAATTTAACGCGTTTGCAACCGCGGGGCAATTTCACTCACCTGACAAACGATGCAAATACAAAACAATTCATATATTCATCTAATCAATCATTAAAGAATTAGTGGAAGCAAGAAGATCACTAAGGTCTTTAAAGGTTGTAGCTTTGTTAGGTTCACAACAAAGGGACATTTCTAAGGCCATGGATTCAAAGTTGCCAATGCAAAAGAAACATTCACTATACAAGGCTATGTACACATTACAACTTCATCCAATACTTTCTTTTCTTCATTGGTCACCCTTCCAACACCCTTATTGCACATTATTCATTTTCACATTCTAACAAGCATGCTTTTTCTTTTTCTTTTTCAAAATTCATATACACAATTTTCTTTTCAATGCTTGTTTGAAAATTTTCAAAATTTTTGAGTAACCTACCACTTTCTTTTCACTCTCCCCAACTTGGTTTTTAGCCAAACCTTAAGTGAATGTTCCTTGCTTTTTGAGGCAAGGAAGACAATTTAGTACAATTTCAAAGGTTCAAGAATTTTTTTTAGAATCCTACACAATTCAATGATGAACTATCTTTCACATTATGTACAAATACCAAGTTCATCACTAAACTAGGATCTAAACTATTAATCTCAAAGGGGTTAGCAAATTCTCATTACTCACGGGTAAGTTACTTTTGGATATAGTTGTGCTCATTATCAACAAATTCATTGATCATATCTAATGCTTCCACAAAATTAAAACAATCCCAAGATTAAGCATGAATCACATGTATTCAACAAGATTTATCAGTCATCCTATGCATTTAGTAAACAATGGAGGTTTCTCACAAATTTGTGGCTATTGGAACCTAAGTGATACAAGCATTCAAACAAAGTTACAAAATTAAACAAAATTATATTTGCATACAGAAAAAAATTCTTAAACATTCTAACATCCTAGAAAGATGTAACCATGTACCTTGCCAACATTTACATGATCAAATACTATCATCACCATCCAAACTTGGGAGAATCTTCATTGGATACTTTTAGCAAATAGCAACCAATCTAGAAGTTCTCACATTTCATCACCACAAAAGGGAAACATTAAATTCAAATAAAGCATACCAACAATAATTAAAATGACTAGATACTGCCCCCTCCTTTTTGAAAAAGGCCTGCCCTCAGGTCCACTACAGAAAAGGCAATGCAATAGTACTACACAAAAACATTACTCAAATGTTGTAGCAAAAACTTCTCACCATTCCAGCATCTGTCATGTTTGCAGTGCGAACAGACATTCGCATAGCGAACTAATTTGCCCCAGGCTCGCAATGCGAACACAGGGCGAACATGACAGTAATTCAAAATTCTGGTTTTTCAAATTGTGTTTTATTACAACGCTCTTTCACCATAACATGCTAACACAATGCAGTAAGAAAAACAAAAATACTCACAATGTATGGGTGCCTCCCAACAAGCGCTTTGTTTAACGTCGTTTGAGCTTGATGGTCCAGAGGTTTGAAACCTCGAAACTAAAAGCGATTGGATTAACTTCCAAGAAAAACACTCTAACAACAAAGACCTCAACCGTTATCATATGACCTATTCTAGGTCCACTTTTCCTTACAAAAGAAATGTCCCAACATGACTTCATCAAATCCTCCTTGACCTCTTCATATTTTTTTAAACACTTCTTCACAGTTGGCTCTTTCTTCCTTCTTTTTCTTTGATGCAACATTTGCGTCTTCGACTTTCTTTTTCTTTGCCGCAATTCTTACATCTTCTTTTTTCACTTGAAAATTGTCCTCCAATTGGTTCGAATACACCACTCCTTTGAAAAGTGTGAACCACACTTCCTCATCATTTGTCCTCACCTTCATTATACCTTCATCAACATCGATTAGCATCCTAGCGGTCTTCATGAAGGGTTTTCCAAGGATTATTGGTGTATCCTCATCCTCTTCCATGTCCATGACTACGAAATCAACCGGGAATAAAAATTTGTCGACTTTCAATAACACGTCTTCAACAACGCCTTAAGGACGAGTCCTAGACTTATTCGCAAGTTGTAAAGTCATGTTGGTTGACTTTATCTCCATGTTCTAGAGCCTCAATGGTTTCCTTATCCATGTATCTCTTTTTTTCGTAAGTATGTCTTTCATGAATTTCGCATACTTAGGCATTTGCTCTAGAGCCTCGGAGAATGGAATGATTACTTGCAACCGACTGAATATATCCAAGAATCTCACATAATACTTTTTATTTTCTTTTTTCATAGGAGCAACAGGCTATGGTAACTTTTTTTGTATAACTTCTCCCTCATACTCCTTTCCTTTGTTTCTTTTTTTCAACTTTTCCTCTACGTCATTCTTTTCAACTACCTTATTTTCATCATTTTTTTCAACTTCCTCCACAATCTCATCCTCTTTTTCAATTTCAACATTTTTTTCAACTTCCCCACCAATTGTTCTTCCACTCATTGTAAAGATGGATTTGCATACCTCATTAGAATCCACTTGTGGCTTGGCCGGAAAGGCTTCTTTTTGATTGTCGGCAAGTTGCTTAGACAATTGCCCAATTTGTGCCTCAAGATTCTTAATAGAGGAATTGGTGCTCTTTTGGTTAGACATTGAGAGTTGCATGAATTGATTGAGAGTTTCTTCAATCTTAGAGCCTCCTCGGTTTTGTTGCGGTCGGTTGTAATTTTGGTAAGGTTGACGATTTGAAGAACTCAGCTCTTGCCTCCACCCTTGTTGGTAACTTTGACTATTACCTCTTGGTTGGTAGCCATGGTTATTGCTTTGATAAGGTGGTCTTGGTTGAAAGCCTTGATTTTAGTTTCCCGCATAGTTGGCTTCTTCAACAACCGGTGGACAATAGCCGGTAGGATGATCGGCTTTACAAAGTTCACAAGTTGCTACATGTTGATTTTGGGTGGGAACTTCTTGCATCTCTTTGATTTGTTGTGGAAGCTTTGACATTTTCTTTGTTAACAACTCCACTTGTTGCGAGAGTAATTTGTTTGAGCAAGAATAACATCATTTGTTCCCAACTCGATCATGCCCGGTTTTCTTTGAGGTGTGCCACTGTTGTGCTTTCCTTGATGATCATTGAGTGCCATCCTATCAATAATAGCAATCGCATCTTCAGCGCTTTTGGACATTAATGAACCACCCAAAGTAGCATCCAGTAAAGTCTTGTGAACTGATTGGAGCCCATTCCCGAAGATGTGCACTTTAGTTAATTCGTCAAAACCATGACCTTTGCATTTTCGTAACATGGATTTGAACCTCTCCCAAGCTTCATTTCCACCTTGAGCAAACACCGATATCGCTGTCTTCGCTTCCATAAATCTGTTGTGGGGGAAAAACCGTTCAAGGAACTTTTCTTCCAATAAATTCCAATCCGTCATTACTAGAGTTGATTGATCAAGATACCATTCATTTGCCTTCCCGATTAGGGAATGCGGAAATAGTCTCTTAAACAAAGATTCCTCTTCAGCTTCCGGCGCTCCCGTTGCACCCGTAATTTCATAGAATTTGGTGAGATGTATGAACGGATCCTCATGGTGCATACCAGTAAAAGGATTCTGATATAGAAGAGCAAAGATTCTCGTTTTCATCTCAGAATGCCTCCCATTGTGGGTGTTGCGCGTAAACTGAGTGTTGTGTCTTGGACTGTTAACACAAGGGGTTGAAGTAGGAGGTGGTGGTGGTGGTGGTGGTGGTTCAACCATGATTGGTGTAACAATGGGTGTAGATGAAGAATATTCTCTGTGCTCTTGTCTTTCTTTAGCAAGTTGCCGCCTCCGTCTAGTTCTGCTATTGAGCCTACGAGCGGTTCTTTCAATCTCAGGATCGAAAAGAAGTTGGTCCGCAGGTACACTCCCTCGCATAAACAAAATTTGCACACTTGAAAAAACAAATTAAGCAGCACAAGAAAAATAATAAGGGTAAGAATACAATACAAAGTTCTTAAATCAATAAACTATGCTCATTAACAAATGAGATGAATTATATGTTGCCTCTTAGAGATTTCTCCTCAAAAGGTCACATATATGAGTGGATAACTTCTAGTATATTGTTGACCTTATTGGTAAGTTATCCTTGAATGAGTTCCTAGGTTGCTTACCAACCAAGAAACCATCACACATATTATCATACATTTTAAATCTTGGCAAGCCTAGCACCATATCTTGACTAATTGGTTCGTGAATCTAAATTTAAGGTGACTAAACCTTAGATGCCATATTCAACTTTTCTTTTCCTCCACCACAACTTTCCAGCACTCTACCTTCGTGGTATTAATCAATGTCTTAAATGTCATATTCTTTGCAAGTGGTGACCTCAATACAAGGATGTTGGTAGGATCATATATCTCAAAGACATCATTCTTCATGAATATAGATAACCCTTTCTCTATATGCTAGACAACGCTTACTAGATTGTATTTGATTCTTGGTAGAAATAAGACATCCTCAATTATTGCATATTTGTCGTCATTCCTTTTGATTACCATGTTATCAATTCCTTCAAGTTGAATGGTTCTACAATCTACTAATTTCACCTTGCTCTTTTTTGTGCTATCAAACTTGACCAACCAGTTCTTGTGTCTTGTCATATGATTTAAGAAACCTATATCTAGAAATTACGACTCTGCTTTATTTTGACCTTCAGACACTGCAACCATGAATACTACAGTTCCATTATCTGAATCAGCTTGGACTATCATGGCTTCATCATCACTATTTTCTTGAGCCTTTTCATTATACCAACAATCTAAGGCATAATGGCCCACATTTTTTACAATTATAGAACTGAATGTGCTTCTTGTCCATGCTTTGCATCTTTTGTTGATTGAAGTTTGATATCCTTCCTTTTTTTCTTGAAGGATTCATGTTTACCATAAAACTTGGTCTTATGGGAGCTTGAACCCATACACTTCTTGAATTTATCTTGAATCTTCTTGCCTTTGTGCTTTTTGAAACCAACAATTTTCTTGAAAGTTCGAGCTTGTATAGCTTGAACTGACTCTTGTACTCCCTTTCATTCAAGAATCCTCATCTCATGTGCTTCTAGAGACCATATAAGATCCCACATCTTCATAGTTTCTCACGTGTCAGATTCTTGTATAGAAACTATCACATGATCGAAATAAGGTGTGACTTTCCTCATCACCTTTGAATCACCATTTGCTCGACCAACACTCCACCATAACTTTTCATTGAATGAACTAAACCTTGAATCCTTGATGCATAGGCTGCAACAATTTCATTATTCACGATTTGCAATAATTTATATTGTCTTTTCAAAGATTGCAAATTAAAACCCTTCACTTTGTCACCCCCTTCAAAGTATTTGATCAAGATATCTCATGTCTTATTTGCATTCTCAAGATATCTCATGCCTCATTTGCATTCTCAGTAGGAGAAATCCAATCAAAATTTCATCATCTAGAGCTGCTTGTATAAAGAACATATTCTTGTAATCTTTCTTTTTATCTTCCTTATGAACATTCTTTTGTGCTTCAATAGCATTTGTTGTGAGTTCTTGAACTCCATTTGTAACTACTTCAAGTGTTTCTTGATAGCTAAACAAAGCTTTCATTTATTTTTGCCATCTCTCCCAATTTTTTCCATCAAGGATTGGAATGAAGTCTGAGAGAGCATTACCACCAATCATTTTTATTTGGTTGATAATTGCAGAAAAATTCTTAAATCTATTTATACTAGAATCGGGTTCAAGATACTAAATCTGTTAGAGCAAAAACTTTCTTGCTCTTCAATGAATAAGGGAAAGAGAAAATAAAGCAAGAATTGAGAGGATTAAAGTGAAGATTGTTCTCAACTATGCTTGGTTGATCATTATAAATATGAGCTACACCACTTCTATAACACCATACTATTTTTATTTTTTAAAAATGATTGAGTTACTTTAACATTTAGATATATAAATGAATAAAATAAATTGTTTTGATAAGAGATATATAAATAAATAAAATTATACATTTTTATAAAATGGTTAAATAAGTAATAGGTCCCTGAAAATAACTCAACATTCAAGTTTGGTCCCTATAAAAATTTTCTTCAAGGTTTGGTCCCCCAAATGTTTTCCGTTTCCAACTCTAGTCCCTCCCGTTAGTTTTCACTAACGGAGAGTGACATGGCGTGCCATGTGTGCAGAATCTTTATTTTGATACGGACACGGTGGATGGATGCGAAATGGAAGAAGCTGAAAAGACAAAAATCAAAAACAAAGAAGAGGAAGAATGTCATTTTCCACAAATCGTTTCTTCTTCAAAGACCGTGTGCCCTAGCAGAGGAACGTCTTCGTCATTTCTTCGCAACTCTCAAAGGTGGTCCCAAAGTAGGGTTTCAGCGATTTGAAGCTGTGGTCCCAGGTAAATGAAGTTGTCTGCCATTGTTTGGTTTCTTTTATTAGTTACTGATTATAATACGATTGTGGTCCCTCCATTCGTGTTTTGATACTTTGTTTGTGAGTTGTTTGTTAAATGATAAACTTGTCTACCATTATCGTTTCTTTACTATGGTTAATTTATGTTTTCGAAGGTGGTCCCCTGGTTTCAATAGCTGTATGTTGTTTGCCATTACGTTTACTTTTGTTTTGTACGAAAAGGGCAAAAATGAATGTTAGTTTTAACTTTTGTGTGCAGGGGTATGGATAAATTCACTGTTGTTTTTTATGTAAAAGGGTTTTTTGTAAAAGACACAAACTTAACATACGAAGGAGGGGAGGTGTATGCTTTCAAGGGGCAGGATCCTGATTTTTGGAGTTTTGTTGAGGCATGTGGCTTAGTTAAGGAGCTGGTACCTGAGTTTGATTACAATTTGGCTAAGATGTGGTGGAAGCATGAGGAAGGATCATTTGAAAATGACTTGAAACCATTCAAGGATGATGGAGATGCGTATGAGTTGGCCTTGTATGCCATGGAGTACAAGTGTGAGATTGAAATTTACTGTGAAAATATGGTTCATGGAGAGCACACGGCTATGGAGAGGTTTAGAGAGAAAGGAAAGACACCTAATTGTCAAGAGGAAATTGACAATAGGAGTGGATCAAGTGAACAGTCTGATGAAGACTCTGTGGAGGATGTACATTTTGAAGATAGTGAGGAAGAGAGAATGGGTGGATTTGAGGAAGGGCTTGATGAGGTGCTGCCTAAGAGGGCTGTTGGGGAAGGCAACAAGAGTGAGCAAGAGCAGAAGAGTGAGCAAGAGCAGAAGGTATGTATAACAGAGGAGTTGGGAAAGGAACATGTCATTGAGGATGAATACTTGACTGATGAGCTGGACAATGATGGGGATGATGATAGTTGTGATGAGAGGCCTTGTGTTTTGAGGTATAGTGAGGAGGAGTCATTGAGCAAGGATTATGTGTTCAAAGTTGGGATGGAGTTTTCATCCTTAAGGCAGTTTAAGGATGCCATTTTAGAACACAATGTGTTGAATGGAAGAGAGGTAAAGTTTGAAAAGAATGATAAAAATAGATGCAGGGTTGTGTGCAAGGACAAGAAGAAATGTGACTATACAGTGTTGTGTAGTAGGGTATTGACCTCAACCACTTTTAGAATAAAAACCTTGTTTGCCAAACACAAGTGTGGTAGAAAATTCTATAACAGAAATGCCAGAGCTGAGTGGGTTGCCAAGGTTATTGTTGATGGCTTGAAGAATAATCCTAAAATGAGGTTGACTGAGGTAGTTGTTGATGTTAGAAAGAGGTATGCTACAGAAATTCCAGGTTGTAGGGCATTTAAGTCTAGGCAAATAGCAAGAACAATTGTAGAAGGTGACTCAAGCAAACAGTATAGCCTACTTTGGTCTTATGCTGCTGAATTGAAGAAGGCTTCAGCTGGTAACACATTTAAGATCAGTACTAGTTCTCCAAGTGAAGGGTTGAAACCAAGGTTTGAGAAATGTTATATGTCATTTGATGGAACTAAGAAAGCATTGAAAAAAACATGTAGGCCTTTCATTGGTTTGGATGGATGCCACTTGAAACATAAATATGGTGGTATACTTTTGATTGCTGTTGGGAGAGACCCCAATGATCAATACCTACCTATTGCATTTGCTGTGGTTGAGATGGAGACAAAGGATTCGTGGAGCTGGTTTCTGAAGTTGTTGATTGAGGATATTGGAGTTGGAAGGTGGTGCTTTATATCTGATCAATAAAAGGTAGTGTTAGTGCATTGTTGGATTGAATTTTGTTACATACATTACACTATTCTAATGCCTTATTGTATTCCTTGTTTAGGGTTTAGTACAAGTTTTTGAGGAAGAGTATCCAGCATATGAGCATAGGTTCTGCCTAAGGCATCTCTATGCAAACTTCAAGAAGAGATTTGGTGGAGGAACCTTGTTCAGAGATCTAATGATGGCTGCTGCCAAAGCTACATATTTTGAAGCTCATGAAGCAAAGATGCTGATGATAAAGGATGTCAGTTTGGAGGCCTATGAGTGGATAGAGGCAATTCCCAAGCAAAAATGGTGTAAGCATGCATTTCCTATGTTTTCTAAATGTGATGTTTTGATGAACAGCCTGAGTGAGTCATTTAATGCAACCATATTGTTGCAAAGAGACAAACCCATTATAACTATGTTTAAGTGGATAAGAAACTATTTAATGGGGAGGTTTGCCACTTTAAAGGAAAAGGTGGATAGTTACAAGGGTATCATAATGGCCAAACCCTTAAGGAGACTAGATAGGGAAATTGAGAAAAGTTCATCATGGACAGCTACCTATGCTGGTAGGTTGTCATTTCAAGTGAGCCATGTGTTATTGACTGATAGTTTTGTAGTGGATCTTGAAAAACATACCTGCTCTTGCAACTTTTGGGAACTGGTGGGTATCCCTTGTAGGCATGTTGTGGCTGCCATCTATAGGAAGGTAGATGACCCTATAAAATATGTCCACTCTTGCTATCACAAGACCACATATGCAGCATGCTATAGTGAGGTTATTACCCCATTGAATGGACAAAACAAGTGGCCCAAGACTGATAATGAGGGAATGTTGTCACTTATGTTCAAACGAGGACCTGGGAGGCCCAAGAAGTTGAGGAGAAGGGAGCCTAATGAAGAGAATCAAACTAGATGGCAAAGAACAAACACCAGCCATAGGTGTAGGTTCTGTTTTCAGTTGGGTCATAATAAAAAAACTTGCAAGAAATTGAAGGAAGAGTTAGAAGCTGCAAACAAGACTACTCAAGTTACTTTAGATAGCACAGCAGAAACATCTCAGCTAATTCCAACCCAAATAAGTTAGACTACTGAGGCATCTAAAAAGAGGGTACCACTTTAATAATGTTGTTATTTTCATATTGTAATTCAATTGCTTTATATACAAGTGTTTTTGATGTTGTGTTAATATGCAGGGGAGGCCTAAGGGATCATCAAACAAGAAAGGTAAGAAATCAAAGCCTGCAGCCAAAGAAGGAAGTGCATCAAGGCCTGCTGTCAATGAGGAGAGTGAATCAAGACCTGCTGTCAATGAGGAAAGTGAATCAAGACCTGCTGTCAATGAGGAAAGTGAATCAAGACCTGTTGTCAATTAGGAGATTGCATCAGGGCCTATTGTCAAGGATGAAATGCATTCAAAATCTGCAGTTAAGGAGGCTACTGTCATGGACAAATGTGACCAAATGGATACAGATGAGCCTGAGGGCATTGAGGTGAAAAACCCAACATCATTAGATGACACTATTACTGCTGTTCTTACAGGTTCTGCTGTCTTGAACATTAAACCTCTTAGGATTGATAAGTCACCTAGCAAGACATCTAAGCCAACTGCAAGTGGCCCAAGGGTTTTCTTTGGGAGTCAAACAAAGGTGGGCAGGAATACTCCATTCAAACCACCTGGTATAAGAACAACTTTGTCTAAACCAAGCAGTAGTGAACCACTAAAACAAAGAGCAAGTCAGAGGTTGAAGACACTCAAAACAAAGAGCATGCCAGAGGATGACTGCATCAATGCCAAGGGGCACACAGAATGAAGTAGATCCTGTTGTTGTGTAACTGTAACTGATGTTTTATGAACACCTGTTATCATCTTTTGTTCAAATTTATGTATTCTAATTTCTGATGTAAGGGTACTGAAGTGGTCTTTAGGCCCAAAATACATTTCCTTACTATGCTATGATGTTATGTAAGGGTACTTAAGTTTAATTGTCTGTTGTTAAATGTCACTGAAATGTATGTCAGCTGTTTTGAGTCAAATTCTCTGTTGTTAGATTTCATTTTGAATTACAGGTCATTTGTATATGTCTCTTTTGGTATCACCACCTATAAAACAACAGTACAAAACAAGGTTTAATTTGGATCTATACCATTTAACACAGATATCATTACAACATTACAAAACAACATTTAATTTGGATCTATACCATTTAACACAGATATCATTACAACATTACAAAACAGCATTCAGTACATAACAGATATCATTTAACACAACCAGGTCTTACATTTTCCAAACCAAACCATATAACAACATTCTTACAATTTGAAGACTTTCTCAAAACAATACAACATTACAACTCCTAAAAACAAAACAAACATTACAATCTCATTACAACGACAACAAATGTCATTCATTCAATTCTACAATTACACCTAACCACAAAATACATGTTCACCACTACTAAAATTATAACAAAAAAGTCTTCAAATTTCCATAGAATTCCACTGTCTTGAGCTTCATCTTCAGCTTGTTGTTCTTCTTCATCGAACTTTCATAAAGATCCTTAAAGGTTTCCACCATTTTCGTTTCCCTCTCTTCATTGCTCCATTCTACATCCCCCTTGAAGTTCTTCAATCCCACCTCCGATTTCATCATCCCAAAGAAACATGTTGCACGTTCCGTCATTCTTCCAAAACGGACATCTCCAAAACAATCTACCTTCATTCTTCCCCCTCTTGCACACGTAGGAAATCAAACTTCCCTTGCAACCACACTTTCTCCCTTCACTGTTGTTTAAACTCTTGGAGTGACGTGAAACTACCTTGCTGAGCCTAGAAGATGTAGACATGACGACAAAGAAGATTGAGAGATCAAGATTGAGAGATTGAGAGATTAAGAGGAATTGGGGGTTTATGGATTTGGTCGTGCATTGGAAGAAGAAGAACAAGCCAACATATAAGACAAATGAGAATGAATGAATCAATGATACATTTTGACTGGTCAAACATATTTAACACACGTGGCAAAGCATTTCAGTACACATGGCACGCTATGTCACCCTCCGTTAGTGAAAACTAACGGGAGGGACTAGAGTTGGAAACGGAAAACATTTGGGGGACCAAATCTTGAAGAAAATTTTTATAGGGACTAAACTTGAATGTTTGATTATTTTCAGGGACCTTATACATATTTAACCCTTTATAAAATGGAGCAAGTTCCGTAAAAATAAAATAAAATAAAATAAAATGGAGCAAGTAATAATATTTAAAGACAAAGACACCGAAATCAAAATCATCAAACCTCAAATTCACCTGATCATTACCATCCTTTTCACTCCAGCTATGAAAAAATCTGAAATACATTGTTTTTTTTACAGGATAAAGTCAGACATATAGTTGACAATTGAAAGAAACAAATGATAAACGGACTGCATCTATGGACATACTTTGTAAAAAATAAACCAATTGTATTTTACTCTCAAATGAATTTTTAATACATTAAGTATAAATTAGAAACATGGGAATGGGATCCACCACAATTCAACTGAATCAGAACCTTTCCGAAGACTCACCAACATTCATCTTTTCAGCAGCAACAGAATCACTTCAAAGGTGAAAACTTTCACCAATTCATGTCCTTTAATGGAATTCTTACTGCTTATTTATTCTTTCATTTGGTTTCGCTCTCTGTTTATGAGTTGATTTTGTAAACTCTTGTTCTTTTCCAGTTTTTGTAAAATGGGCTAGCTGTTTCTATTATCTTTTATAAGATTTGAATGTAGAAATTGAGTATCCATGCTTGATCTATGATCTTTCTGATTTTCTCTTTTCTTTTCTTGCATCTTGAGCTTGATTCTGCTTCACTATTTGATATATTCAATTGAAAGTAGATCTAGGATTCATCATCAGTGCCTATTAACTGTTTGAATATGGTTCTAGGTTATATTTCTTTGAAGCCTTTTAATGAATTTGTAATATGCTCCTTAGTTTTAGTACTTTGAAGTCTTTTGGGTGTATGTGTGTTGGAAACTTGGAATATGCTATGCATATACTTTCCGTTATTGTTTCGCTGACACTACTAGTTTGGACCGCTTTGCATTTGAATCAGGTTGCAGATTCTTGCTTTCTAAACTTATCTTCATGGCCAACAACGATACAAACGAGCCCTTGCTATTGAGATTGCAGGACACTGAACCTCAAAAGGGTAAAAGACGGCTAAACCAAAGAAGGTTCCTCCGTTCTCGAAGTGCTCCTGATACAGATCATGCTCCTCTGTTGAGAATCAGCAATGAATCAAATCCTCTTTCTGAGCCCATGTTTGGGAATTTACATCCAAGCTTTAGAAAAGTTGCTGTAATTCTTATGGTCTATTTAGGCGTAGGAACATTAATCTTCTATTTTGCGAGGAACCAAATCAAGGGAATGAAAACAGATAGATTCCTTGATGCTCTATACTTTACAATTGTGACAATGACCACTGTTGGATATGGAGACCTTGTTCCCAATAGCGACCTTACAAAACTACTCGCCTGCGCTTTTGTTTTCTCCGGAATGGCGTTGATGGGGCTAATCCTAAGCAAAGCAGCAGATTACTTGGTTGAGAAGCAAGAAGTTTTGTTAATTAAAGCCATCCACATGCACCAAAAAGTTGGTCCAAGTGAAATTTTAAAGGAGCTTGAGACCAATAAAACAAGATACAAATTTATTCTGGTCCTTTTCCTTCTCTTGATTCTCGTTATTGCGGGGACAATCTTCTTAGTCACGGTTGAGAAATTGGATGTTATTGATGCCTTGTACTGTGTTTGTTCAACAATTACAACCCTTGGTTATGGAGATAAAAGTTTCTCTACTCAAGCTGGAAGAATATTTGCGGTGTTTTGGATATTAACCGGTACTATTTGCGTAGCTCAGTTTTTCCTCTACATGGCTGAACTAAATACAGAAAGCAGACAAAAGGCACTTGTCAATTGGGTTCTTACCAGGAAAATGACAAATTTTGATTTGGAAGCAGCTGATCTTGATGAGGATGGCACTGTTGGGTTCGTTCCTCAATTTTCGTCACAGCGAAAAACTAAACACATATGCTTATACACTTATTTATTGTGACATGTTATGTTATGACTCTATCAAAGACATACAGAAATGTGTTAAATTTGTTTCAATCTTTTTGGTTTGATTTGTTCATAGGGCTGCTGAGTTCGTAATTTATAAGCTGAAGGAGATGGGGAAGATTAGTCAAGAAGATATAACTCTTGTGATGAAGGAGTTTGAAGAGCTTGACATTGATCAGTCTGGTACACTGTCTGTTTCTGATATAACACTTGCTCAACCATCTTAGACCAACATTATATATACACAAGTTGTTTGAGAGGGATTTTCATTTTTAACTCCAACCACAACAAAGTTTGATGAGGATGGAAATTGGAAAGTCTGAACTTTTTGCAGATTTGATGCTCACATATTGAAACCTTGTTCAAGTGTGATAGATATTGATGTGTATAGTGTATAACAAACTACAAAGTTGTTTAAAATTCAGTGCTTGTTTTACCATCTCAGGCTCTACTATGAGGAGCCAAGTTCATGGTCAATGCTCATCATTCTCATTCCTTTCATCTCAATGTTTTGTCTAGAGTTTTTAGCTTAAACTTTTTGGATGCAGCATAAATGCGAAGTCTAACGTTACATTTATCTTTTTGTATACTTTTTTTTCTACTTAGTTTATAATGTATTCTTTATCTTTTATTTTCTGTTCTGTGTTCTAAAAGTAAATACACAATGCGAGGCATGTAAAGTAAAGGTATAACGAGTTTTGCAAAAAATTTATGGTATTCTTCTTTTTGAAAAACTGTTAGCAAGACCATAGAAAAAAAGTTCAAAAGCAAACCTCAAATTGAAACACATGTTCAACAGATAGACCTTTGTTCTAATTAGAAGTAGGCAATTCTATTCCCAAGCACATCAATCAACATTTGATACAATCTGACGGCTGTCGGCACAACACACTGCATCATACGCGAGCAGTTTCAACAACTCTTGGTATATAAGGGTAAAGTGCGTCATTTCAGATATTCAAATTCATTGTCACTCACACATTACTTTTGACTTCTCTTACTGATTTGAGTATTGGAGTTCTAACCTTGTAGATCAACCCCCTCTCTAATGCATCAAACATACAAATCCACCACAACAAGCCTCAACTTCACTACCTCACATTTCATTTCTAATTCCTAACCGAATAGTACCAATTGTAGGGATCGACTTCTAATTCACGCTAATTTCACCAAAAACCATTGTTTCTCCACCAAAGATCCAAATCTTCTTTTTTTGAAGTTCCAACACTCTTCTACCTTAAAGTTTCAACCTCGTTCTCCAACAAATCAATCACCACATTCGTCAAGCATGGTGACATCTAAAGTCTAGATCCGTCGTTCAACGATAAGCTTTTCATGCGCCCGCTGAAGCTGTTAGAGCTCAATTTCTTCCTCATCTTTCGGAAGAAGACGATCCAGCTGTGATGGCATCTCTTACTAAGCATACCCATCAAGATTTCGCTCCTCTAGAAGTCAGACAATGAAGATTCCAAACTCTTCAATTATTCAGATTCACATAACAACCTCACCAAGGAGAACCTTAACATCGATCTCTTACTCTACCTATTATACCTGGACATGAAATGCTCCCACGCCTTTAGTTGTTGCATGAGAATCTTATAGTACAAGAAGCCATAGACTTGCTAAACATCTAAATTTTTGTCCACTAGAAGAATTCACAATTCATGCCTGAAAGGATTCTTAGGATTGAAGAGAACCTTATGTACATTTCACCAAGAGACAATATTGTACGAGAGGCATCCTCTCAGGGAGATTAGGCAGCTGCACTAAAGCTGGTTCCTGTTAGCACAACTATGCCACATAGAGAAGTCTTTAAGTCGCCAACTCGCGATCGGTACCAAGGATGAAGCAACACTCATACTCCTTTTGATATTTTTTGCCATCATTATTCACCGACACATCATCTCAAAAGATGGGAAAGATATGGCGCAAGCGCTTCGGCTTTGAACGAAAGAAGAAATCGTTGTGTATTCGCATCCTTGACAGTAGAATCCCAAGGTATTTGGAGGAGCCTCAAAAGCTCCAAAGCTAGGAAAACACCAGAGACCCAAACAAACATATTGAAAATGTAAACAATAGGATGAATTACTACTACGCCTAAGAGGCAGTGAAGTGCAAGTTCTTTGCACTAACCCTAACCAGAGCCGCAATGATGTGGTTTAAAACCCTCTTGTATGAGAGCATAGATTTGTGGAAGGACCTTTGTGATGACTTCACCACTTAATTTAGCACCCACAAGTGGAAACCCATGACCACGGTCTACTCAGCGGGGTCACTCAATAAAAGAAGGAAACCATATGCGAGTCTAAAGATGCGTTTTATCACATTTCATTGATTAATTATAAAATAAATTAATAAGTACCTACATATTTAAAGTACTTTTGGAACTTATTAGTTTTATTGAAGGCTTGTCCAGGAGGAGAGTTGTCATGGCTATTTAGTTAATGCATTTACTCCCACGATTAAGGGATCCAAAAAGTGGGCTTCTTCTACTTCGATCCTGCATGGGCATTCCAAAAATTTTTTATGGCCTAAGAGCGTGCCATCCTATTCACATGGAGGAAGAAAATATTTGATTTGATAAAGAGTTGAGAGAGAAGGGGGGGGGGGGGGGGTTTGAATACATCGTGGTTGATGAAGGTCAATTCTTTGGGGACCTTCAAAGGCGAATTAGTCATTTTCATAGTTGTTTGCTTGATTGTTTTTCCTTTCTTGTTTTATTTTCCTTTCCTCCATGTTATTTCTTGTTCCTTTTTTGTACTCTGCATGTTTTAAATTAATTAAAGTTTTTTCCATTTGATTAAACTCATCTACATGTTTTTCCTTTGTTAATAAAATATGTTTGAATTACGTTATTTCATATTTACAATTTTTTTCTAACATCTTTACCCGCCTTTTGTAAGGGGAGAAGTATACTCTCAGGAGGAGTAGAGTATACTTTTTGCTTATGTAAGGGGGAGTTTAACCATTCCAAAATTTATCTATTTATTTTCTCTTTTACCACCTTCCTGAGAGATGCATTGTCATCATCAAAAAGGGGGAGAATATGGATCTATGTTCTTGTAATAGATCGCTTCTCTTTTTGGTCAGGTGGATCCGTAGATCGCTTATCTTTCTTCGAGAGTGTAGTTGTCTTTAGAAAGAGGTTACTTGACTCTATTCCTTGGTTGTCAATATTTCTGCAAAGGAGTTTAAGACGTTAGTTGTTGGACTCTTCGCTTGTGAAGATTTATTTTAAGGACTGAGCAAGAGATCTCCCTCAAATGCATGTTGCAGGGAAGTGGGTTTAGACTTTTCCTAACATCCATAATAGAGGTTCAGGTAAGCATATCCAACTATATACTATTTATTTTCTTCCTAATTATGTGGAGTCAGTTAGTGCTCTAATTACAAGATTTATAGGCGTGATAGAAGTGGGACATATTCAACCAGCTTATTCTCTATTTCATCTAGTAATTCAATCAAGCTCTATGTTTCAAAGTGTTGATGACGATGACCAAATTTTGGCCAGCACGATACTTTTCAAGGCTTAGTAAAGTCTAAAGAGGCCAGGTTTTCCTTTTCTCAGGAATATCATTATATGATGGAGAAATTAGTTCAACTGAAAGAGAAAGATGTTTCAGCTAAGAGGTTTATGGGGAGGAGTATTAATTAGAGGAATGTGAGGAACTATTTATGGATCTTCATTTAGATTTTATGGCTATTCAAGAGGTTAAGCTTATGGGGGTGGATGAACTTTTGCGTAGTTCTTTGTGGGGTAACTCACCTTGTGGATAGATTTTCTCCCCTTCAAAAGGGGATATTGGGGGATTGCTCTCAATCTGGTGTAGTGCGAAAGGAAATTCAATACGCTTTTTCTCCGAGCCAGGGTATCTTGGGGTTTATCTTGAGTGAGGCATGAGTGCTCGACCTTATTTTGTGGTCAATGTGTATTCAAAGTGCTTGTTGTCTAAGAAAAGAGTGGCGTGGTATCATCTGGTTCAAGCTTGAGAGCGGCTCTCGGGTTCTGTCTAGTGTGTGTTAGGAGAATTCAATGATGTGGTTTGCTGTGTTAAGAGAAAAAGGTTTGTCGGGCCCCGGAGTTTAGCGCTTTCATTGAGGTGATGAGGTTGGTGGATTTACCGATGTTATGGAAAAAGTTTACCTGATTCCATTCAAATGGGGTCTCTATACGTAGGTTGGACTAGGTTCTCATTTCTGTCGAGTGGGAGTAGGAGTGGGGTCGTTGTAGTTTTTAGGATTTTCGTCGAGATGTTTCTAATCATTGTCCGATTGTTTTGAAGTATTTATCTTAACTTTGGGGTCCTATGCCTTTTCCCTTTAATAATTTTTGGATGAGGGAAGCTAATTTTGAGAGGGTGAATAGTAAGTCCTGGAGGATGGAGGTTCGTGATGGTTGGATGGAATTCAAGCTTAAAGAGAATTTGAAATCTCTTATATGGACTTTCAAGGTTTGCAATAAAGAAGCTTTTGGTAATTTGGATTTTAAGATTAAGATGTGTTCGGATCAACTTCAGAGTTTGAAGTTAAGAGCGGAGTGTGGGCCTTTTCCCCAAGACGTTTCATCATTAGGTCTAAGGTATGTCAAGAGTTATGGGATCTTATATGGTGTTATGACTCTCAGATTGTTCAAAGGTCTATGTTGGCTTGGTTCAAGGAGGAGGGATGCCAATACTGGATACTTTCATGCTTGTGTTAACCAAAGGAGTATGAGGAATTGTTTGGTGGCCCTTCATGTGGTAAAATCTTGGTTGGATAAGGTTTCAATGGTTCGAAGGGAGATATTTAGGTACTTTAATGAGCGGTTCGTTGATTCAGAAGATATTAGGCCAACCCTTTATGGGGTTACTTTGCCTTGTCTATCTGCTGCTGAGGTGAGTCTCTCCACTATGTTTTTCCCCTCAGAAGTGCACAAATCTGTATAACCCATTGATGGGTCGAAGAGCTCAGGTCCTGATGTTTAATTTCTCCTTTTTTAAGAAGTTTTGGGGGCTGATTAAGGAAAAATATTTTGAGATGTTTGATCAATTTTTCTAGATTGCAGTGTTTCATAAGAGTTCGAATTTATTTTTATATCCTTTATCCCTAAGGTGGATTCCTCTTTAGATTTGGGGAATTTTAGACCTATCTCTCTTCTTGGTTCTTTTTATAAGATGATGGTCCGAAGATGTTGTCTTCCAGGATGGCTAGGGTCATATGGAATTTTATTTCGCTGAACCAATCAATTTTTCTCAAGAGGAGGCAATTGGTGGATGAAGTGGTGACGCTTAATGGGGGTTTAGATCTTGCAAAGAAGTCTAAGTGGGAGTGTTGATGAATTTTGAGAAGGCTTATGACTCTGTTAGTTGTTCTTTCCTATATTATATGTTGAGGAGATTTGGTTTTGATAATCGTTGGAGGGCTTGGACGCATGCTTAAGTTTTTTAGGGTAGCCTATCATTATTGGTGAATGGGTGCTCTACATAGGAGATTAGTATTCAAAATGGTTTGAAGCAAGGAAACCCTTTGGCTCTCTTTGTTTTTCTTCTAGTGGTGAGGGGTCTTAGTGCATCTTTGAGAATGGCGGTTTTAGTCGGTGGTTTTGAAGGTTTCAAGGTACGTATAAACGAGTTTGAGGTGTCTTACCTCTAGTATGTCGATGACATAGTGTTGGTAGGGGTGTCATCTGTTAAGAATCTACTGACTCTTAAGGCGGTCATGAGAACTTTTGAGTTTAACTCAAGCCTCATAGTGAACTTTTCCAAGAGCTATTTGTTTGGGGAGAATGTGGGTAGGCCTTTCTTGGACTTTCCATAGGAATTTTTACAATGTTAGGTATGGTCCCTTCCTTCTATGTATCTAGGGCTTTCGGTGGGAGTGAACCTAAGGAAGGAAAGGATTTGGGATACTCTTGTTATTTTGGTCATTACAATATTAACTTCCTAGAGGGTAGTTTTGTTGAACTCGATCCCAGTGTTCCTTATTGTTAGAACAAGATCTGGTTCTGCCAGATATCTCTAAGTTTTTATAATAACAAAGTAGTATTTATGTGAGAACAATTTTGGTACTCTAACGTTTGTTTTCTGAAGAATTGACAAACAGGATCTGACTCTGATAAAGAAAGCTCTCAATCTGATAGATATCATGTGGAACATCACTCTCATTTGACCAAAAGTCGCTTCTGCGTCAAAGAAGCAAGTCTTCTTTTGATCTGCTCAATTTCAGAAAGATTCTAAGAAGACAATATGTTGCTGCTGCAATGTTCTCTTGGATTCTGGCTCTGAATATGACTCTGATAATTATCTTCTAAAGACTAAGTGCTGAAGACTCTGAAGACAAGGTTCTGTTGAACAACGTTCTGAAGACTCTGAAGACTTAAGTTTCTGAAGACTAAGTGCTGAAAACTCTGAAGACAAGGTTCTGCTAAACAACGTTCTGAAGACTCTGAAGACTTAAGTTTCTGATAACCAAGGGTTCTGAAGACCGAGTGCTAAAGACTCTGAAGACAAGGTTCTAGTGAACAAGTTCTAAAGACTCTGATGACTCAAGACTCTGAAGACCCAGTGATTAACTCTTCTATTCATGCTTCAATCATCTCTATTCAGAAGCCTCTGATGAACAGAAGAAGATGAAACATTTGCAAGGGAAAATAGTACATAGTACATCTCAAACACGTTCTTTTCCACTACCATTCCACTACCCTAATTTGGTGTTACAAAGGACAACTTTTGTGTACGATTTTCATCCCAGCATAACGACATTATTTCAAGTCGCCAGTAATCTTAATGATATTCCTGATCTGCCCTCCAACGGATCTCTTTTCTGGCTATATAAGACTTCGTCACTTGAAGAAAATAGAGATACTGATACATACACAAGAGAGACACATCACTACTACAAAACGTTCAAACAACAACGCCAAGTTTACAATGGAAAAAATATACACCGTTGTAATATATTAAATTTTTGCGCCCAATGAGTAGCTGGATATATAAATAGTGATTTAATGACGGTTATCTATAAAAACCGTAGTAATAAATGATGTGTGACAAGCTTCGATTCTCAACAACTTCATTTTTTCTATTTTTTAGAGTACATTAAGCGTGTGTCACTTAAGTCGTTTATTTAAAAAATAAAATGTAAATTAATTTACAACAGTTAGTTTAAACAACCGGTGTTATACGCTTGTGTCACTTAAGTTAATTATTTAAAAAATTAAATGTAAATGATTTTACAACGGTTAGTTTAAACAACCGTTGTTATACTCTTGTGTCACTTAAGTCCATTATTTAAAAAATAAATTGTAAATGATTTTACAACGGTGAAGAAAGTCAACCGTTGTTAGAGGACTCACATTTCCATTACGGTTGAGTAACACAACCGAGATTTAATGGTTTACTGATAAATTAAAAAAAAAACTTAATATGTATTTCTTTTATAAGACGCCCTAGGTGAACAAGCGATCCAAAGACGACATCGGTGGCGTAATCTTTGCTTTCTTCGTATCCATTCATTTGGAGCTCAAATCTTCATCTTTCTCAGTACGGTACTATTCAACAGCTTCATTCCTTTTATCTTGGTTTATGTTGTATATGCTCAAATATTCACCGTCTTCCTTCATTTGATTCCTCAGCTTCGAAGTACGGTATTCTTCAACATCTTCATTCTGTTTTTATTTGTTTATGTTGTATATGCTCAAGTCAGTATGAGAGTACATGTTTCATATGCTTTAGGTTATCAGGATTCTGCAAAGTTTTGCAAAGTTTAACAGGTATTCTTCAACATCTTCATTCCTTTTATCAGGGTTCTGCAAAGTTTTACAAGAAATCTGGTAGGCCTGATGTTCAAGTTGGTGTTAGGTATCATCAGTAGTGTGTTATTTATGCCTCGCTTGCCTTATACGATATGTTTTAATGCCTTCAAGTTGTTTCTGTAACAGAAAGAATGCTTAGGAAGCTATTCAGGGATTGAATAGAACAATGACATCAAAGTAGACCGTGTGTGTTTTTTGGGTAGCAGTCCTGGAAATAAGCATGTCAGTTCTATTTTCTTCTACTTCAAACTTAATTTATTCGTAATCTGATCCAGTTTGATGTTTGTGTACTAAAACTTCAAATCTAAATTTTGTCATCGTAACCATGTACATGCATCATCAATGAATGTTTTTATATCATCATTATTTAATTTTTTGTGACAGGTTATTTTAGTAATATTTTATACATAACAAAAATTTATAGGAACATCATGGTATGGCATTTTAGGGCCCATTATTCCTTAACACACATTACCACTTCTTATGTAAATAGCATTAGGGCCTATATTAGTTTATTTAATATTTTGATTTCCAATGCCCTATCTAAAATAAGAATATAATAAAAAATGAATGAGGAAGATGAAGAATCAGCAATAATCATTATAGAAATAATAATGACTTTCAACTAAAACGATTAGATTTTCAATGTAAAGAAAAGATGAAGAATCAGAGAAATCATTATAAATACGTTATTCCTCTTCTTACCATCACACAAGCATTATCATTGAAGAGAATTAATCAAAATGAGTTCCAACAATGTAGTCCAAGAAGTCCAACAAACTGTAGATGTTCAAGAAGTTGTCCAAGAAGTCCAAAAAACTGTGTGTGTGGTTAAGGATGTTGTAGATGTCCAAGAAGTTGTCCAGATCGTAGATGTTATAGATGTCTAAGAAGTTGTCCAGGTCGCAGAGGCTGCAGAGGTCCAACCAGTTGTCAAGCCCGAATAAGCTGTACAGACCCAACAGACGGTCACCTTGCAAGGAATACGAGCCATGAGGAGAAGAAGGAGATCAAGAAGAAAGAGAAGGAGGATAACTACGGTCGATTCAGATGATGATGACGAATCACCGTTTGGTTGGAGTAATTTTATGTCAGCTAGGGCATTTAAATTTGATAATTAAAACTTAAAAGTGTCTCTGTTATCTTCAATATTCAAGATTTTAATTTAGATGTATTAAATATAAACTTGCATTTTGTTGGAGTTTACTTTATATGAAACTTGCATTTTGTTGTCTTATTCTTATTAAAAATATTTACATATGTGGTAAACTCATTACATAACCTTGAATATATGAACTTGAATGAAAACTTTATCACATATGTGGTAAACTCATCATATAACCTTGAATATATTTTCTGTTGTGATATGATGAACAATAAATAGGTTAAAAAATGGGATTATATAGAAAAGCAGAATTATATTTTTTAATCCAGCAGATATATAACAATGGTTATACATCATAACCGTTATAATATAACGCGCGTTATCCAAAAAAAAATCAAAACGGCCCAGCTGGGAATCGAACCAAGGTCCATTATATTTATCACAACGGTTCGTTTGAAAAACCGTTGTGATAGGGCGCGCTTTTTCCAGGTTATTACAACGGTTAATGGGCCGTCATAGTTAGTATCATTTTACAACAACACTCTACATAACAACGCCTGCGCCCGCGTGATGATACATCTTTCCCAATCGTTGTTAAATGGGTTTTACATAGTAGTGCACGCGTGAACAGTAAAGCACCACAATACAAAGCAAAGAACATAGTTCATACTGTATAGATTTTATTTGAGCTATTCATAGTGTTTATATCAGCTTTTGTAGAAGCAATTCATTGTAAACATTAAATTTGTTCAAACAGTTGTTTGTATTCCTTAAGGGACCAGTTAGGTCAGAATCCTTAAGAAGAGACGGTTAGTCTTTGATTGTTAGTCACCAGTAGTTGCTAGTGCAGTGTAATTAGTTGATTATAGTGGATTAAGTCCTTGTGTATAAGGCGAAATCACCATGGTGGGTTGACTGGATTAGCTTGATAGTTTTCAAGTGAACCAGGATATATCGTGTGTCTTTCTCTCTTGTTAGTTTATTTGTGATCTTTGTTTGAGTTTCTCAAAAAGCTTTCATTTTGAAAACCCAATTCAAACCCCCCTTTCTTGTGTTTTCTCACACCTTCAATTGGCATCAGAGCTCTGGTTCTGATTATGATAAAAGTTTTATCAACACTTCATCGTGTTCAGTACCGATCCAGTATTTGTGTGAGATATCATGGCTGCAACCAATGCTAATCCTATTCAAGAAGAGAAAGATCATTACAGTGCCAAACCACCAGTCTTTGATGGTGAAAAGTTTGACTACTGGAAAGATAGAATTGAAAGTTTATTTCTTGGTTACGATGTAGATCTTTGGGATCTTGTGGTCGATGGTTACACTCACCTAGTTGATGCTATAGGAGTAAAAGTGTCTAGAATTTCTATGACCAACCAACAAAAGAAAGACTACAAAAATCATCACAAGGCAAGAATCATATTGCTAAATGCTATCTCTTATACTGAGTATGAGAAGATAACAAATAGAGATACTGCCAAATCCATTTTTGATTCTCTGAGAATGACTCATGAAGGAAATTCTCAAGTTAATGAGATAAAGGCGCTTGCCCTAATCTAGAAATATGAGGCATTCAGAATGGAAGACGATGAAACAGTTGAGACTATGTTTTCAGTGGTTTCAAATTCTAGTCGCGGGACTTAAAGTTCTGGACAAAGGATACTCAACTGCTGATCATGTTAAAAAGATCATCAGAAACCTTCCCAAGAAATGGAGACCTATGGTAACAACTCTAAAGCTATCCAAGGATCTGAACAGTATAAGTCTTGAAGAACTTGTTAGTTCTTTAAGAAGTATGAGATAGAGCTGGAAGAAGATAAACCTCAGAAGAAGAGTAAATCTATTGTTCTTAAGTCTAAATCTGAAAAGGCAAAGGCTTATCTAGCTGAGGAAGAATCAAAAGATTCTGATGAAGAATCAGAAGATGGGTTGTCACTTATCTCCTGAAGGATCAACAAACTCTAGAAACATAGGCAAGGAAACTTCAGAGGATCAAGAAGAAAAAAAGGCCGTGCTGAGTCATCATCTGGACAAAAGAAGCAGAGTTCTGGAAAAGAAGTCATCTGCTATGAGTGTAATGAGCCAGGTCATTACAAGAACGAGTGTCCAAAGCTTAAGAAAGACAAGAAGCCTAAGAAGAACTTCTCCAAAGTGAAGAAGGGACTCATGGCAACTTGGGATGACTCTGATTCTAAAGAAGAAGATTCTGATAAAGAACTAGCAAACGTTGCATTAGTGGTAACAATAATTGACGCCGAAGTCTCTGGAGAACCAGAAGACAAAATGCCATCAGAACCGAAATCATACTCTGACTCTGACTCATATGTATTATCTAAACTCTCTCGTTGTGAATTAGAGTTGTGTCTTTCAGAAATGCTGGAAAAATATCAAACTCTTCAAAGTAAATACAAGGATCTTAAAAAATCCCATGTAATTTCTTATGAGGCAAGAGATAAGCTTGAGCAGAATAATTCTTCTCTAAATGAAAATATTTTTTCTTTAAAAATTAGTAATTGTGCTTTGAAAAGCAAAATTTCTAAATTAGAAGAAGAATTAATCTCCAATGTCTCTGACACCAGTTGTGTCAACAAGTATGATAGAGCATTCCAGCACTTTCTGGCTAATAGTATAGATAGAAGCAGAATAACTTCCATGATCTATGGAGTTAGCAGAAATGGCAAGAAAGGTTTGGGGTGTACAGAAACATTTAAAATTGACGAAAGTCAGCCTGTTAAACCAAAACCTCTCTATGACCATTTTTTGCCTTCTGGCACTGAGCTTGTTTGTTCTGAGCTTGCATAGAAACCCCCACCAACACATAAATCTATTTCTAAAGTCAAATATCATGCACAAATTCCACTTGATTATCCTGTTGTACATAAGCCCAAAGTAGTCAAACACTCTGGGAAAACTAACAAAAGAGGAACCAGAAAGTGGGTACTTAAGGACAAGATAATCTATGTTGCTGATATCCTTAGCAGCTCAGTTGAAACACCAATCATGGTACCTAGAAAGTGGTTGCTCGCGACACATGACGGGAGGAAGGCATATGTTCCAAAGTCTAGAACTTAAACATGGAGGCTTCGTTGGTTTTAGAGGAAACCAGAAAGGAAAAATCATTGGCTCTGAAACTGTTGGTAATGGTAACCTTCCTTCTATTACTGATGATCTTATGGTCGATGGTTTGATGCATAACTTGTTGTCAATTAGTCAACCTAGTGACAATGGTTATGATATCATCTTTAATCAAAAGTCCTGTAAGGTTTTCAGTCAGAAATATGCCTCAATCTTTTTTTTTTCGGAAAGAGGAAAACAACATTTACAAGATTAGACTTTCTGATCTCTGTGAACAAAATGTCAAACGCTTAATGTCTGTTAATGAGAAGCAATGGCTATGGCATAGACGTCTAGGCCTTATTAGCATGAGGAGGATTTCTCAGCTAAATAAGGTTGAACTTGTCAGAGGCTTACCAAATCTGAAGTATTCTTCAGATGCTCTTTGTGAAGCATGTCAGAAAGGAAAGTTATCTAAAACTTCCTTCAAAACGAAAAATGGTGTGTCCACCTCTAGACCGTTGGAACTTCTACACATTGATTTGTTTGGACCAGTGAAAACTGCTTCAATCTGTGGAAAGAAGTATGGATTAGTTATTGTTGATGACTATAGTCGTTGGACTTTGGTAAAATTCTTGAAACACAAGGATGAGTCACATTCTGTGTTCTTTACCTTTTGCTCACAAGTGCAAACAGAGAAGGATTGCAAAATAGTCAGAGTCAGAAGTGATCATGGTGGAGAATTTGAGAACAGATACTTTGAGAATCCTTTTGATTCCCATGGCATTTCCCATGACTTCTCCTGTCCCATAACTCCACAACAGAATGGAGTAGTGGAAAGGAAGAATGGGACTTTGCAAGAAATGGCTCGTACTATGATCTAAGAAACTGACATGGCTAAGCACTTTTGGGCAGAGGCAGTAAATACAACATGTTATATTCAGAACAGGATTTCTATCAGACCTATTATGGGTAAGACTCCTTATGAATTATGGAAGAATAGAAACATTTCATATTTTTATCCTTTTGGCTGTATTTGTTTTATGTTGAACACAAAAGAGAATCTTGGCAAGTTTGAATCCAAAGCTCAAAAGTGTTTACTGTTAGGATACTCTGAATGCTCTAAAGGCTACAGAATCTATAACACATAGACACAGATTGTTGAGGAATCAATTCATGTCAGATTCGATGATAAGCTTGACCCTAAAAAGTCAAAGCTAGTTGAAAAGTTTGTAGATTTGAAGATCACTTTATTAGAATCCAAGGAGGAAGATTCAAAAGAAGGAGACAAAGATGCAGATTCTCCATAATCAGATACAACCTTACCAGAAGCAGTAAATAGTCCATCTCATCAGAAGAAGAATAAACTAAAGACTTCTCATTCTGAAGAATTGATTCTGGGAGACAAAGCTGATCCAGTCAGAACTCGTTCATCATTCAAACCCTCTGAAGAAACTCTTCTAGGTTTGGTGTCTCTGATAGAGCCAACATCAGTTGATGAAGCTCTTAGGGAGAATGAGTGGATTCTGGTCATGCAAGAAGAGCTGAATCAATTCACCAGAAATGATGTCAGGGATCTTGTTCATAAACCCAAGGGTGTCCACGTCATTGGAACAAAGTAGGTATTCAGAAACAAGTTAGATGAGAAAGGTGAGGTCGTAAGAAATAAAGCACGACTGGTAGCACAAGGTTATAGTCAGCAAGAAGGGATAGACTATACAGACACTTTTGCACCAGTTGCCAGGTTAGAATCTATTTGTCTTTTAATTTTCTTTGTTGTGAATCATGACATTACTTTATATCAGATGGATGTAAAGAGTGCATTTTTAAATGTGTATATTTCAGAAGAAGTGTATGTGCACCAACCTCCTGGTTTTGAAAGTTCTGAAAACCCAGATTTTGTTTTCAAACTTAAAAATCGTTATATGGTCTGAAACAGGCTCCCAGAGCTTGGTATGAAAGGCTAAGTAACTTTATTTTGGAAAATGACTTTACTAGAGGAAAAGTGGATACAACACTCTTCTATAAAACCTTTAAAAATGACATTCTGGTTGTTCAAATCTACTTTGATGATATTATATTTGGTTATGCTAATACTTCCTTGTGCAAGGAATTTTCTAAGTTAATGCAGGCTGAATTTGAAATGAGTCTGATGGGAGAACTCATATTCTTTCTGGGAATTCAGATTAATCAACGTTCAAAAGGAACGTATATTCATCAGAGCAAATATGCAAGAGAACTTCTGAAGAAGTTCAATATGTCAGAAAGTAAACTTGCTAAGACTCCTATGCATCCGAGATGCATTATGGAGAAAGAAGAAAGTATAAGCTTTCTGGTTATTGTGATGCAGATTATGCTGGAGACAGATTGGAAAGGAAAAGTACTTCTGGAAACTGTCAGTTTCTAGGGAACAACCTCGTCTCTTGGGCAAGCAAAAGACAATCAACAATTGCACTTTCAACTGTAGAAGTAGAATATATCTCAGCATCATTATGCAGTACTCAAGTACTCTGGATAAAGAATCAACTCGAAGATTATCAGATACACGAGAGTAACATTCCTATCTTCTGTGATAATACTTCTGCTATCTGTTTATCTTAGAATCCTATTTTTCATTCTAGGGTGTTGCGGTGAGAATCGGATAACAAGCTATTAATTAACTTGCATCGCAAATCTTTGAAATTCACCACCGAGCTTTGATTTATCCAAAGGAAAGGGTAAAGAACAAAAACCCTAATAAGAGAATCTAGGTTCGGGGGTTGGTTATACTAAGGGAAGGTATTAGCACCCTAAGTATCTGTAGTACTCTACAGGAACCTCTTGTCAGTATTTGTGTTATGCTAAAGTTTTCTTGCTAAAGGAGACGTGCTAAGGTAAAGACCTAAGGTATATACACTAAGTATGCTCGCCAAGACATCGCATCTCGTGCCTACGTATCCTGACGGGAATGGAATCAGAGCATTCGTAGTTCCCCTTAATACGGGGTAAAAGGGTGAGAAACCATTGACTGTGGTCAAAGTTCCAAGGGGAAAGTGAGTATGAGCTCACATAGAGTTTAAGAAACTCTCTAAGTCTAAGTTGTAAGTTGGTAAATGGCAAGGAGAAGTAGGTGAAGAGATTACTGGCTATCTCTTGTGGCAAGGTTAAGTTTAGCAAGGATAAGAGATTACTGGATATCTCTTGTGAAATGGCAAGGATAAGGGGGTAACAACTTCTTATGTACAAGAATGTTACAAGGGATTGAATTTACAAGAATACAATGAGTGTAAGAACTCAAGGAGTTGCACAACAGTTAAGTATGAATAACATCAAAAGAAATCAATGTAAACAAACCAAAACAAGGCAACAAGCAAGGTATACTTCAAGTTATATCATTTGAGAATATGTGTGAAGTGTCATGCAAGTGTGGCAAGGAGAGTCCTCTCAAAAATTGGATTTTCAAGGTGAATACCACAAGTTTTAGGTTTAGAATCGAGAATGGAATAATGAATCAAAAACCTAAGCAAAAGACCTCAATCAATGTCTTATTTAGTCCTAAAATGTTCCTTTAAGTGTGTCCTAAGACACTTGGAAAAATTGGCTCAAGGAAGTGAAGAGCAAAAGGGGTTTTCAAAAAGGTTTTACAAACTAGATTCATATTACTTCCATTTTTAGAAAATAAGAAATAAATACTAGAATTAAATAAAAATGCAAATAAAAATATTAGAAAATTAAATCAAACATTGAAGTATCAACATGAATATTTTTGGGATTTTTGATAAATAACAACTATTTTTAATAAACATAATTGAAAGAGGAAATAAAATAAAAACAATTGCAAAGAAATAAAAACAGGGGGGGTGTATTAGTAAATGAAAATGAAAGGAAATGTTTTGGTGCTGCATATGGGCCAGAAAAAAGGGGGTGGCGTTAGCAAAAAGGGCGTAAGGCCCAGGTCACAAAACCAAGCTGAAAAAAAGGGAAAAAATAAAACAAAGGGAACTGGCGAGGGGGATTCGAACCCCAGTCCCTTTGTTTACAAGGGCAAGGTCTGAACCACTGGGGTGGCGATACATCCATTGTATACGCCCCCAGTTAAATATATATTTTATGATCAGATGGAAAAAATGAAATGGCAAGCGAACACATGAAAACGTTCCGTGTATGTGCTAATAACGTGACATCAATTGGTCACCCATTGTTTAAGTTATAAAACGACAAATCCAGGCCCAATCAATCACTGACTGCCACGCACCCTTCCCTCATGCAATGTGAAGCAAATACTCATAAATTCAATCGTGAAAAAGAGAGAAACACCAAAACCACTCCCTCATCTTCTTCAGCCTCATTCAACCTCATTTCTCCATCAATTTTCATAAACCAATAGTCCAAATTGATCAGGAAAGATCAAGGATCATGAATATGTCCATGGTTTGCCTTAATACTGATCACACAAAACATACATCAAGCAAAACCAGTGTGGTACAATAAAGATTCAGAAACTTGAAACTTAAACTACACAAGCAAAACCATGAATGCAATGGTTTGTATCAATAAAACACAATGATAAGCGGATGACAGCACCAGAGAAACAACAAAATCACAACATGTGTATGAGTTTCAAGGTTCAAAGGCTTACCTCTTGGAGTAGGTCCAAGGCCTTTTTAATGGGACTTGCAGAGGTGTGCTCCTCTCCCCTTTGTGTTTTTTGATGCTAGTAGAGATAAACAAGGTGCTTGGAGTGGCTGAATGCAAGCTTGAACTCCAAACCCATGTCCTCGTGCAAATGAAGCTTAAAAAATGGAAAGTGATGTTAGAGGTATGACAGCAAAAGTTTATGTGTTTGGAGGTCCTCTATGAAGTGTTCATAGAGTGTTTGTGGTTTTCTTGAGTGAGTATTCTGAGATGTAGTGTTCTACTTGTTGTTTTTTGTTCTGATGTTGTGGATATTGTTCGTGCTTAAACAAGTGAGGATGTCTCCCTTTTTATAGTAGAAGCTGCTGGTCCTTAGCCTTGATGATACAAAGGGCAATTATTTTGTCTTGCAAAGAAAAATCATGAAGAAAGATCCTACGCATGGCATAGTCTGAGCTTTTCTCTTGAGCCAAGTGAGGATGTCTTGTTTGCTTCTCTTGGGGTTTTTGTCAGTAGAAGAAATGAGCCAAGATCCACAGAATTCTGCTACATGAAACCCTTACACAATGGCTTTTGTTTTTATCCTTTAATATGTCAACTATAAAGTACAAAGAGCATGGTGCCTTAGTAACTTGTTTCACGGGTTTTGTGGAGAAGAACACTGGGAAGTGATGGAAAATAGGGTCAGTACAATGTACTTGCTGATGGTTCTGCACTTGGTTCCAAATGAAACATAGTTGGTGTGGAACAAACAAGCCCAAAGTCCTCTAGTTGGTACACGATGGTTACTCATCCAAAGGGGTCAGCCACTTCCATGTAATCAGCCTCTTGACTCTTGAGTTTTTGTATTTGTTAATATTTTATGAGTAAAAAAAAAAATTGACTTCTTGCTCTCTCTTTTTATTTTGAAAAAAAATTCTTTACAAAGGAAAACAAATAAACAAACTAAAATAAATTAAACTAAGTTTAAAATTATAATTATAATTAAAGATAAACTAACTTAAATATATACTATATAAAAAAGGAAAGCTAAAATGGATTTAAACTAAATAAATTCTAAATAAATCTAAAATAATTATTTAATTAAACATAGGAATAATAATAGTAATTAAAATTAAGAATGACATGGAGTGATAAGATCGACTAAAAGTGCATGATTAATGATCAATGAAGTGTTTAATTAAAAATGCACAAAAAAAAATGCTGACCTAGAATGATATGTGAAAGATCAAAGAATCTAAGGGTAAAATTTGGGGTACAACATAGGGCAAAGCATATTGAAATAAAACATCACTTTTTACGTGACTATGTTCAGAAGGGTACTTTTCAGTTAAAATTTGTGGATACAGACCACCAGTGGGCTGATATTTTCACAAAACCCCTTGCTGAGGATATATTCGTATTCATTCTGGAAAATCTATTTTTTAAACCGTGCCCAGAATGAGAGGATGATATTTTGATCTGTCAAGTCACCAGAACTTTTGAAATAAGATTCTGACGTTTAAGCAAAGTGTTTTATTATTTATTTTATGTTTTTCTGATTAACGATACTTCTATATGTTAGAGGATGTCCTGATCAGAAACTCGTCCAGTCTGATACCTCTTGGTATTCTTGACTTTGAAAATATCAAACGTGCTCTCTTGAAAACAAACGGCTATGATTATTTGTGACACCTGTCCAAAATCAAATCATACCTTTCTGTTGAGGAGACACCTCGAGCGTTGTGTTTTCATGAGACTAGGTTTCAAGTAATTATTCCCTATTATTGTTGTAATCGTGTTTTTGACGCATAGGGTTTGATAATTTACTTGAGAATAGATTAATTCTTTACGCCTTCCCCCTTTATTATGCATTCATTAAGTTGTGTGTAAGACAAAGATTTCTTGAAACTAAACACTTCTCTTCCCAACCTTTATTTCTTTTCAGATTCTTCCCTCCCACTTTCAAGTATACATTTATTCGTATTTATTGACTGATGTCAAGATTTGAATAACGTATACCTGATATGTGATCTTTTGGAGACTGATACACTTTTTTTCCAATTCTTTGATTTTGTTTGTATCTCTTACCCTGCTCTTGTCCCTCATTGGAAATGATGAATTTTTGTTTCAATTCATCTAATCTTTATTGCCATTTATTGCTAATACATTTTTCTTCTTTAAATACCTTACTCTTCTTCATAACTCTTCATCAGTTCCTCAACTTTCTTTTCTGTTCTATCCTTTTTCAATCGCTATGTCATCTAAAACCATTATGGGAGAAATCTATGATTTAGATCTTTTGAAAGAATACTCTATTGACTTCAAGGCTTTAATTGATAATGGCTTTTCCAATATTCTCTCATATATCATCTACCAGAACTGGGATAAATACCTTGAAATACTCAGTGGACCCATCTATCCAGTACTTGTAAAGGAATTCTGGGCCAATGCTCGCGTTCTTGAATATGAGTCTGATGCTTGTTATATCCTGTCTTCTGTCTTTGGTGTTCCCATTATGATTAACTCCACAATTATCCCTCAAGCTATTGAGTGTAAGGAAGATGGTGAAAACGTTGAAGATTACAGAGGAAACAATTGTTTTGCTAAATACATTCACATAATCTATCATCATGAAGGACCTGCTGATAGTCCTTCTACTCTCATCTCTATGTAAAAAGTCTGGTACCAAATTATGGGAACAAATCTTAGGCCTAGAGAAAAAGGAACAAGACGGCTTTCTGCATTGGATAGGCTTTTTATTTTCTTCTTAGTCTCCAAGATTAAGATCAATCTGCCTTAATCCATGTTCAACTACTTGAAAGAAGAAATTCTTTCATCGAGAGAGGAGTTATCGTTTTGGATTCCCTTCAGTAGAGTTATTTCTCACATTCTTGATCTACAAGGAGTTGTTACTCACATAAAGCAATTCGGAATGACTGAAAAACTTGCTACTGATTGGTGCTCTCCTATGAACTATTCTGAAACCATCATTAATCAATAAAATATCATTGATTAAAGATATATCTGGGCGGGTGTTTCTGTTGGTCTCTCAGAATTTGGTTTATCTTTTCATGACTTTGATTAATCGTTTTTTCTTTTGTCCGTCTGTTGTTTTGTGGTTGTCTTGTTTTGCGTCTCGCTTTTGTACCGCGCCTCTGGAGTTTTGTTTAATCAATAAAGTGTATCTTTATTGCATCTATTTTATCTTATTGCATTTTTGTATGATTTCTATCAAAGGGGAGAAGTATTGAATTTAACATATCTAATTTCTCTTGAATTAAATCCAAATGCTTGCGTTAACCATTGATTACCCTTTTTTATTATGACATAAAGGGGGAGTATATTAATGGAAAGTTATTTTGATAAATATCTTGTCTCTGAATCATAGCTATAACATTCTAACACTTTAATTGCACAATTTTCTTCTTAGAATGCTTTTCAGGAACAATATTTATATATTGGCAATCTGGCTCGGAATTAATCAGGCTCTGATATAACCAATCAGGCTCTGCTATCAGACTCCATTACCACTATAATCAAGCGCTGATATTCTGGATCTGACTAGATCCTTGTAATCAGGATCTGGTATCCCTAATCTGATAAGATTTTTTTTTAAGTCTTAGATTCAGGGGGAGCTTGATAAAGGGAAGTTAATTCTAAACTTATTTGCGTCATTTCCTATTAATTATCTTCGTACAAAATTGTGTTATCAAAATACATTGTTTTGTCATTATCAAATAGGGGGAGATTGTTAGAACAAGATTTGGTTCTGCCAGATATCTCTAAGTTTTGATAATAACAAAGTAGTATTTGTGTGAGAACAATTTTGGTACTCTAACGTTTGTTTTCTGAAGACTTTGAAGACAACGTTCTGTTGGACAACGTTCTGAAGACTCTGAAGACTAAGTGCTGAAAACTCTGAAGACAAGGTTTTGCTAAACAACATTCTGAAGACTCTGAAGACTTAAGTTTCTGATAACCAAGGGTTCTGAAGACCGAGTGCTAAAGACTCTGAAGACAAGGTTCTAGTGAACAAGTTCTAAAGACTCTGATGACTCAAGACTCTGAAGACCTAGTGATTAACTCTTCTATTAATGCTTCAATCATCTCTATTCAGAAGCCTCTGATGAACAGAAGAAGATGAAACGTTTGCAAGGGAAAATAATACGTAGTACATCTCAAACACGTTCTTTTCCACTACAATTCCACTACCCAGATTTGGTGGTACAAAGGACAACTTTTGTGTACGATTTTCATCCTAGCATAACGACATTATTTCAAGTCACCAGTAATCTTAATGATATTCCTGATCTACCCTCCAACGGATCTCTTTTCTGGCTATATAAGGACTTGATCACTTGAAAAAAATAGAGATACTGATACATACACAAGAGAGACACATGCATGAACAGTAAAACACCACAATCTAAAGAAAATAACATTGTTCATACTGTACAGATTTTATTTGAGCTATTCATAGTGTTTATATCAGTTAGGTGTAGAAGCAATTCATTGTAAACATTAAATTTGTTCAAACAATTGTTTGTATTCCTTAAGGGACCAGTTAGGTCAGAATCCTTAAGAAGAGACAGTTAGTCTTTGATTGTTAGTCACCAGCAGTTGCTAGTGCAGTGTAATCAGTTGATTATAGTGGATTAAGTCCTTGTGTATAAGGCGAAATCACCTTGGCGGGTGGACTGGATTAACTTGATAGTTTTCAAGTGAACCAGGATATATCGTATGTCTTTCTTTCTTGTTATTTTATTTGCGATCTTTGTTTGAGTTTCACAAAAAGCTTTCATTTTGAAAACCCAATTCAAACCCCCCTTTCTTGTGTTTTCTCACACCTTCAATTATGTCTTTTAATGTCAGTTTGGAATAATTTAGTTAGTTTGCAAAACGGATTTCTATGGTGGGGGGATCTAAAGGAGGTTTAAAGGTGGTTTGGGTTAAGTAGAAGGATGTTTGTAAAGCCATCAAGGCAAGAGTCTTATGTGTGAAGGATCTCAAGTTTGTTAATGCTACTTTGCTTAGTAAGTGGAGGTGGAGGATTCTTCATAGACCACCTTCGCTTTGGAAAGACATGTGCATTGCAAGGTATGAGTTATTGAGGTTTGGTTCCCCTTTGGGAGGTAGGGAATGGGGCCTTTGGATGGTGTCACACTAGTGGAAAGGGGTTTAACTTCTTAGCCTCCATTGGATCAGGTGTTTGACTAGTTTGCCTCCTCTTGTGCATGGAAGGTTAGGGATAGTTAGAATACTAGGTTCTGGAATGATGTTTGTGAAGTTGTGAAAAGTACACAAGAGGGGGGGGGGGGGGGGGTTGAATTGTGTTTCACGTTTTCTTTAATTTAACTTCTGATTAGAGTTTCAGAATCAGAACTGGTGTTCAGATTATGTTTTAATTCATTGGCAGCGGATATAACATAAGCAAATAAATAACATCATAAGACACAAAAAATTTATCTGGGTTCCTCTCCTAACGGAGAGTACTCCAGTCCCCCTGCCTCATAAGATATTTTCATTATAACCACTTCATAATTACAATCGCTTATGCTTCTGCATAACTCTTTTACACCTGCTCAGACTAACTGTCTGAGACTTCCTTGCTTAGAGCACATGTCTAAGACTTTCCCTTACTCACACCTTCTAACCGAGCCACCTGCTCCAAGGTCTTATGGTTGAGACTTCCTCTTGCTTAGAGCATATGTCTATGACTTCTTGGTCACGCTCTCTGGCCGAGCCTCATGCTCTTCTGGTCATCAAACTGAGACTTCTCCTTGCTCAAGCAGCACTTGAGATTTCCTGCTCACGCCCCTCAGATGGAGACTTCCCTTCTGCTCAATTAAACTAGCTGAATAAGACTTGCATAACTCAAGCACTTAAGCAATGAGACTTACGTGGCTTAAGCATCTTGGCTCAAGACTTGTTGCTTGAATCCCAATGAGAGAAGAATTTTGCTCAAGCACATAGCAAGAGACTTAATCTAAACTACTGAAGGCTCAGCGGAATAGAGAACAAGGTGTACATCATGCAAGCATCAGAGGTACGGGAAATCACCATAACAAAAACCTAAAGCTCTTAAGATTTCTAAGATATTCAATGGTAAGAAATCTTAAGGCTTTTACAATTACAACCTAAAACAGAAAATTTGCATATTACATTAGAGTTTATAATTACTTGATCTTGCTACTCCTTCATCAGAAGAATCCTTGTTAAGATTAAAACTTGAATCTTCGGCCATATATATATACATACATACATACACACACATATATATATATATATATATATATATATATATATATATATATATATATATATATATATAGCCTTTGCAGAAACTACTCGTTGAGGAAGTGACTTGATCATGTGTCTTTGCCTTTACTCCATAGTACAAGAGACGTTGAAGATGGATGTATAGAAGATTCTGAATCTAGTGTGTAACGCGTTTAAACTTTGAGTCTTCAAGAGATTTTGTACTGATAGAGCCGTTGAGAGTAGAGATCCGTAGAGCATGCCAACCTTTCTTGAGCCTTGCAATCTTGTAGACTCTAGCTGATAAGCTGATAAGTCAATACAACATGCTTTCTGCAGTACATATAATTCACAACTTTATCACCAACTCTGAATGGTACCAGATGCTGATATACAATTACCAAGTGTAGTAACTCATCTGAATGCTGAGGCCTTCAGCTCAGAGTCTGTGCCAAGCCACACTAGTAATTGTTCTTCAGACTCTTTCCCCAGAAGCTAGCAAGGAAGTAACTCCCAATTGTGTCAAAGTAAAACAGATTCTGATTATTTATGTACAAGATCAAGAACCTGCATAAATAAAACACACATCAAATAAACCATTGTTCTTTTAATACTTTTGTTATCATCAAAACTAAAAGAGAATATGTCATGAACAAATCTTGTTCTTACAGTCACCCTTTTTTTATGATGACAAACACAAATATTTAAAGAACAATGTTGGGCATTTAATTTTCTATGCAACAACAGGGTATGAGGTTTATAAGCCCCCCTGAGTCTGATAATCCACAGCTGAGTTCTATTGACTCTAACACCAAGAACTATTTTTCAAGAAAAAATAAATCAGTCTTCTTAGTAACATCAGGGTCCGAGGTTTGCAAGACCCCCCCTGAGTCAAACAATTCCAAGGTTGAGGTTTATAAGATCCCCCTTAGTTCCATATTTAAGAAAACCAAAATAACAACATTTTAACTTCCTTTGGCAACATCAGAATACGATGTTTGCAAGCTCCTTCTTAGTCTAATAGGCTAAGTCAGAGGTTTGTAAGCTCTTACTTAACACTATGTACACGAGAGTTAAAATATGTTGCCCTTTTAACTTTCTTTGGCAACACCAGAATATGAGGTTTGCAAGCTTCTTCTGGGTCTGATAGGCTAAGTCTGAGTTTTGTAAGCTTTTTCTTAGACCTATGTACAAGAAAGTTAAAATACGCCCTGGACAAGGTAACCATAAAAACAGAAAATAATTGACAAGAAAATAAATGACCAATATATACAACTGAATAGGTACTCAATGGGTTCAGTTTCCACTTAAATACTTACTATTATTTATCCCCCTTTTGTCATATCAAAAAGAATAAATGAAGGAAAAAGAAGAAAAGAAAGAAAAAATTTCACTTATTAATGCAATTTAGATCATCATTACTTGATCTGTTTCCAAGAGGAAAAATAGTCAAGTAATAAGAATCATTAAGGTTTGTAAAGTGCACGCTTTAAAGTCTCATTGGTCACTACTATTCAAGAATTAAGCAAGGATTAATTTCAGACTCTTGGTATCCACAGAAGCCATTATATAAACACCCAACTTCTAAGTCATTTTTATCAACATCTTCCTAGAGAAATGGAGTCATCAACTGAGAGTCATAATACATCCGTCATTACAGATGTAAAATAGAGCTCTACAAGCTTAGAAGTCCAGTCTCCTCAGAGGCGAGCTGCTTCTGAATCTTCTACAACTGAGTCTTTGCCCTCAGTACCACTTATTTCTGAAGAGGCAACTTCAGCAGTTCCTGAAAAACCTTCAAAATGAGGTTCGTCAGTAGCTGCTTTGAAGCCAAAGAGAAAAAGTATGAAGAGGTCAAAGAAGAAAAGAAGGGTCAACAAGCGATTCTACCAATCACTCCTAGACATATAAGAGGAAGAAGAAGTTGACTCTGAAGTCGAAGAGGTGGATTATAGCAACAGTGGATGTCGTTGGGCACGAGATGCTCTAGCTAGGGATATTTTCTAGAAGATACATCTTGTCCCCTTTTTATTTAAAATATTTTTGTAATCCAGGTGCTTAATATTAATGAAATAGTTGATTTTGACACATATTTCTTTATCATGCAAGTACATTCCAGCAACTTCTCTTTAGATTTTCTAAAAGTACATTAATTAAGTGAAACTTACACAGAAGCAATAGTTAAAACAAATCAAACATTAACTCACAGCTGTTCAGAGAATCTTAAATAGATTAGACTGCTAGATAACATTTTCAAGAGTTATTATTAGAGTACCGATAAGATTTGACCAATACTTAAATAATATTAAACTGAAGACAATGTATGTAACACGTCTATAAAAAGGACTCAAGTAAGTTTTCTTCCATCATCACTTAATCCCTAAAACACCAAGATGTACAAGCAAAACCAAATCTAGGTTCGAAAGAGAGATTTCAGGAAGGCAACATTAATGAATGCAGCATTACTCAATGCAGCAACTCAAGCAAACCAAGGCAAAGCAATAGCTGAAGGATCTGCAAGCAAGAAGACAGCTTCAGAAGTGCTCTCCTCTTCAGCATCCTTTGTGAAGACGCACAGAAGAAGAAGATCTTCTGGATCCAGACGCAAAAACCAACTGAAGAAGGAGGCATTGGAGTTTGCTAAGGAAGAATGGTAAGATTTCTTAGATAATCTGGACATGTCAGATGATCTTAGGGAATTCCTTAGGGTCAATCCAACAGACTAGAAAATCTAATTGTCTTGTAATAGCTTCATTTTCATCAATGAAATAAGTTACAAACATTGAGTACTTTTACCTATTTAATATTTTTATTCTCATGAACAACAAAGAATAAATATTCAACAGTTTAATACTGAACACAAGCAAGACCAAACTTTGAATTAATAATAAGAAGCTTAATACAAAGATTTCAACAAAATACAAAGCATAACTACGCAGAAATATAACATCAGAATCTTTTATAGATAACTTCAAACTTGTCTCTCCAAATCTTGGAAGAACTAGCCTCATAACTTATGTTAACCCCCTGTTGAACATGTATTTAAAAAATAATTCGTCCATAAGGAATGCAAAAGGTCTTTCCCTTTTAAAAATAAGAAAGAGACCTCTTCAGATGGTCAAACATAACTTGAGGAAGATCAATCTTCAAATTTGATGAAATTCTGGTTAAGCAGATCACGAAGATGTCAGACAGGATGTCGTGACACTTGATATCTGCTTCTCACAAAGATCTAAGGAAGAACAGCCGTAAAACAGTAGAATGATAAAAAACACACAGAAATTGTTGACCCAGTTCGGTGATCAACAACACCTACGTCTGGGGGCTACCAAGCTAGGAATGAAATCACTAAGTATAATTGGTTCTAAGCTAAACTCCAACGTTTATAACTTAGCACCTAGAAACTACCCGTCCTAGATTTCTACCTAAGACTCTCCTAGGTATGAGAACCTTCTCAATTTCCTTCCAATAACAGCAGTGACTAAAAATATTACAACTCAATAAACAGTCCTTCTCAAGTACTCACACAATACGCGAGAGGCTCACAAAAGTACACAAACCCTAGTACTTCTAAAACAACTGTAATAATCAACCAGCAAACTAGGTTAACTCTAACCTATTTATATTGCAAACCACAGCTGGACTTGGGCTTCAAAAGCGCAGCAATTATCTTCCTCAGAATTTGTGACCTAATCCTTTCTTCAATCCCAAGTTACCAAAAATGTCTCCTTACAAGGAAACCGCATATTCCATTTGGAATCAAAATCTTTGATTCCACAACCTCAGATGCCACCTGGAATCAAGTCATATTCCAAACACACCTGGCACACCTGTTAAAAAAACAATAACAGACAAAGATGTCAAATCCACCTGATAGGACATCTTGTCAAACATCTTATCCTGTAGTTAGTTTAACATGTTAGGACATCTTGTCCAACATCTTTTTGCTAAGTTCGTTTTACCAAAATTAATGCCAACCTCAAAAGCAGGGACTTAACAATCTCCCCCTTTGGCATATTTTGGCTAAAACTAACTTTCATTGTCCTGCAGAAACAAATCAGGGAGACCACTATCAGAGCAGCAGCGAAATCATAATATGTCTCCCCCTCAATTAGTTCGGATCTACTCCCCCTTAGTGGTTAGTAGACAATCAGCAGTGGTTAGTCATGTTAGTAATTCTCCCTCTTTTTAGCCACAATATGACAAAGGTAGAAGGACTAACGCAAAAAACCAATAAACCAGTTCAGAGTAAATAAATTACACACCCAACAGAAACGAAAATTATCCTGGGCATTCAGCCCTTTACACAACCAAAAGAAAAAAGACAGAAACAAAAAGTAAGAGAGAGTACAGAAAAACCCTCTCAATATGGTGGGAATACATATTCAGATACCAAAATACTATTCCCACAACCAGTGGAAAATTATGCCTCATCAGATAGGCAAAATCCAAGCTTGCCTCTCAATGTCTCAAATTGATTTGCATCCAAAGCTTTAGTGAAAATGTCCGCAAGTTGATTTTTAGTGGCCACATGCTCCAGAGTGATGACTTTGTTTTCCACCAGATCTCGAATGAAGTGATGCCTGATGTCAATGTGTTTGGTTTGACTGTGCTGGATGGGATTCTTAGAAATATTTATTGCACTCAAGTTGTCACATAAGAGTGTCATAACATCTTATGGGACATTGTATTCAGTCAGCATTTGTTTCATCCACATCATTTGAGAGCAGCTACTCTCTGCTGCAATGTATCCGGCTTCAGCAGTAGACAAAGAGACACAATTTTGCTTTTTGCTGAACCAGGAAATTAAATTGTTTCCTAAGAAAAAGCATCCACTAGAGGTACTTTTTCTATCATCTGCATTTCCAGCCCAGTCAGCATCACAGTATCCTATTAATACAAAGTTAGAGCTGTGTGTATAGATTAGACCATAGTTACATGTTCCATTCATATACTTCAGAATCCTCTTGACCTGATTAATATGGCTGACTTTGGGTTCAACCTGATACCTTGCACAGACTCCTACTAAGAATGTTATATCAAGTTTACTAGCTGTAAGATATAGAAGACTTCCAATCATGCTTCTATAGAGACTCTGATCAACACATACCCCATTTTTATCTCTTGTCAATTTTAGGTGTGTGGGGGCAAGAGTCCTCTTGTGCTTTGTATTTTCCAAGCCAAACTTCTTAACAATATTCTTGGCATATTTACCTTGACAGAGAAAAATGGAATCTTCCATTTGTTTGACTTGGAGACCAAGGAAGTAGGTTAATTCTCCAACTAAACTCATTTCAAATTCAGACTGCATTTGCTTAACAAAATGCTGAACCATCTCTTCAGACATTCCACCAAAAACAATGTCATCAACGTAGATTTGTGCTATCATGAGGTTACCTTCCCTTTCTCTGACGAAGAGAGTTTTATCAATTCCTCCCTTTCTGTAGCCATTTGCAATAAGGAACTCAGTCAGCCTCTCATACCAGGCCCTTGGAGCTTGTTTCAACCCATATAAAGCTTTCTTCAGCTTGTAGACATGATCTGGAAATGTTGGATCAACAAAGCCTTTGGGTTGTTCTACATAGACCTCTTTACTAAGATATCCGTTCAAAAAGGCACTTTTAACATCCATTTGGAAGAGTTTAAACTTCAAAAGGCAGGTTATTCCAAGGAGCAGTCGTACAGTATCCAGTCTAGCCACAGGAGCAAAAGTCTCATCAAAATCCACACCTCATATCTTGGTGTATCCCTATGCAACGAGTCTGGCCTTGTTTCTTGTGACAACTCCATGTTCATCAGACTTGTTCTTAAATACCCACTTAGTGCCGATCACATTCGATCCTTCTGGTTTGGGTACAAGATCCCAAACATCATGTCTCTTGAACTGTCCAAGCTCTTTTTGCATCGTATTAATCCAAAATTCATCTGTCAAGGCTTCCTTGACATTTTTTGGTTCCATCTTAGACACAAAACAGGCACTCGCCACCACATCCCTTGATCTAGTCATCCTTCCTCCATTTGGATCCCCTATTATGAGTTTCTTAGGGTGATCTTTCTGTATTCTGATGGAAGGTCCCTTGTCAACTCTCTCGGTCACAACAGACTCATGATTGTCATCGTTGGGTACTTCAATATCTTCAGAGTTATTTTGAGGTGTTTCAACATCTTCTGTGACATCTTTCTCTTCCATTAGAAAGAATGCTCCGATATCATTTATAACTTCAACCTCCATAGGTGAATCATCAACCACAACATTTATGTTTTCCAATACTACTTGAGTTCTTGGATTGTAGACCCAGCATGCTCTGCTGTTTGTGGAGTAACCTAGGAAGATTCCTTCCTCACTCTTGGGATCCATCTTTCTCCTCTGCTCACGGTCTGCCAGAATGTAGCATTTGCTTCTGAAGACATGGAAGTATTTCACCGTTGGTTTTCTACCCTTCCATAATTCATACAAGGTAGCAAAGGTTCCAGACCTGATTGTTACCCTGTTTAGGATGTAGCAAGTTGTGTTCATTGCTTCAGCCCAAAAGTGATACGGGAGTTTCTTTGCATGGAGCATGACCCTTGCACACTCTTGAATAGTTCTATTTTTCCTCTCAACCACACCATTCTGTTGAGGAGTGATGGGTGAAGAGAACTCTTGACTTATGCCTTCTGAGGAGCAGAACTCATCAAACTTACTGTTTTCAAATTCCCTCCCATGATCACTTCTGATTCTGATTATACCACAATCCTTTTCTCGTTGAAGTCTTTGGCACAATCCCTTAAAAAATTCAAACACCTCTGATTTTTCCTTGATAAAGTGTACCCAAGTGTATCTAAAAAAATCATCAACAACCACATAGGCATACCTTTTTCCTCCAAGACTTTTGACTTGCATAGGTCCCATTAAATCCATATGGAGAAGCTCTAAGTTTCTTGAGGTGGTTTGTTGTTGAAGCCTTTTGTGTGACATTCTCATTTATTTACTAATCTGGCATTCCCCACATATCTTCCCTTCATCTATCTTAAGATTTAGAATTCCTCTGACAACTTCCTTGGGTATGACCTCTTTCATTCCTTTTAAGTGCTAATGCCCCAGTTTCTGATGCCACAGCTTTACTTCATCCTCCCTTGACACCAAGCAGGTGGAGGGACTCTGAGTTTCGTGAGGAGCCCATAAGTAGCAGTTATCCTTGGATCTGGCACCTTTCATAATGAGTTCTTCTTTATCATTTGTAACCAGACACTCAGATTCATAGAAGTTTACCTTTAGACCTTGATCACACAGTTGGCTGATGCTTATTAGATTAGCAGTCAGTCCTTTGACATACAAGACTCTATCTAGACAAGTTTGATCTTCATACTTCAGCTTGCCAACACCTTTGATAACTCCTTTTGATCCATCTCCAAAAGTGACATGGCCAGTGGGATGGGGTTTTATGTCAGCTAAGAACTTCTTCACACCAGTCATGTGTCTGGAAAAACTGCTATCAAAGTACCAGTCTTCTTTGGCTGAGGCTCTCAGGGAGGTATGAGCAATGAAAGCTACAGTTTGATTCTTAGAAATCCATTTCTTCTTCCCTTTGGGAGTCTTCCTTCTTCTTCTGGATTGTTTTGAAGATTTGGGATATCCATTCAACTTGCAACAATGAGCCCTTATATGTCCAAACTTCCCGCAGTAATAGCACTGTTTGTCCTGTTTTTGTTTTCCCAGAGAGTTGTTTTGAGGCCTTTGGTGATGTTGAGACATCTTTCTTGACATCACTTAATCATTATAGCCAAGACCCTTTCCATTTCCGGCATTTCTTCCTGACATAAGGATTTCATCTAGCACATATGAGCTGTTGTTCATCATCCTTATATACTTGGTCATATTGTTGAGCTTCGAGTTTAACCACTCCACTTTATCCTCTAAATCCGAGATTGTTTCCAGGTGGTTCAATCTTTCATCACACAGTTGTAAGATAAGGTTCTGCTAATCTTGTCCTAGTTGATATAATTCAGCAACGTCCTTGGGGTTGAGTGATCCGTTCTCTGACTCCTTGTCAGAATCATACACTCCAGTCATTGCAGACTCCTTCTTAGCAGTCTCTCCATCGCTTGAGGAGTCATCCTCAGACCGCGAAGTGGATATACCCTTTTTCTCCTTCTTGTGGTATGTGGGACACTCACCTCTTGTGTGTCCAAAACCTCCACACTCAAAGCACTGAACTCCCTTTACTCGATTGGGTTTTCTTTCATAGCTGGGTCTTCTTCCAAAATTTTTTGATCTATGGATGTCTAAAGTCTGAGCCTTGACATTTGAATTCGACTTCTCATACAATTGCTTTGTCAGTTGTTGAAATTGTTTTTCAAGGAACCATACAGCTTTGGACAAATCCTCTTTAGTGTCACCCTCTTCTTGGTTGGTCACAAGAGCAAGGCTTTTCTTCTTTTCATCCTTTTGGCTAATAGCCATCTCAAAGGTTTGAAGAGATCCCATAAGCTCATCTACCTTCATGGTATTTATGTCCCGAGCTTCTTCAATAGATGTCACTTTCATATCAAACCTCTTGGGGAGAGACCTGAGAGTTTTTCGAACCAACTTGACTTCAGGAATTTTTTCTCCAAGGTCACTGGATGTGTTGGCAATATCAGCAATATTCATATGAAAGTCATGTATACTTTCATTTTCTCTCATCCTCAGGTTCTCAAACTTAGTGTAGCGCGATTTTTGTGGTTTTGAATCACTATCGCTTTGGTACTACAGTTCGATTCATTTTTTATCCTGTGAAGCTGATTAAGGAAGGGAAATAGATGTCTCCAATTAACCCTGCTTGCATACCGAGGTTAAACAGTCAAAACTGTTGGTTTACAGATGCTATCAAAAGGGGGTTTGTCTTAGGTTATTTGCTTAAAAAAATAGTGTCTGGACTATTTGCGAGGCTTTTGGTAAGGTGTTAGGTCTGATGCTTCTTGATTGATGTATGGAGGTACTGGATTTTGAGTTTTTTTATTAGTATGCTCGCTAAGATTTTGCAATCTTATGCCTACGTATTCCCGTTTCACGAAACAAGGGAAATCAGAGCGCTCGTAGTTCCTCCGATTCTATGGGAGGAAAGAGATGTTTTGGTGTCTTGTTCAAAGCCCAAGACATGAAGCTAAAGGTGATTTGTATCTTGTTCAAAGTCCAAGATGTGAAGCTAAAAGGTTTGACTGAGAGAGAACTTGTCATCTCTAAATAGGAATTGTTGATGTTTGTATGCTGTGAGCAAAGCACAAATTTGATGCTAAAAGGTTGATTGACTCAACCGAGGATTTCTTTATTCAAAGCCTAAGAGGAGGCAGGAAGTTTGACTTTTCCGGGGAAAATGTTCTTTCTGTCTTGTACAAAGCCCAAGATTGAGGCTAAAAGGGATTTTTGACTCTGTTGGGGAGAATGTATCTTCTATAAAGCCCAAGATGGAGGCCGAAAGGGTTTGACTCAACAAGAGAGTCTGAAGGTTGATTGACTAAACGAGAGAGTCTTTTATACTCAACAGGAGAGTGATTTGTTGTCTCGTACAAAGCCCGATTGAGGCTAAAAGCAGATTGACTCAACAAGAGAGTCTCTTATACTCAACAAGAGAGTGTTTTTCGAAGCCCGGGATTGAGGCTAAAAAGAGATTAACTCAACAAGAGAGTCTTTTATACTCAACAAGAGAGTGTTTTTCTATCTCGTACGAAGCCCGAGATTGAGGCTAAAAAGAGATTGACTCAACAAGAGAGTCTTTTATACTCAACAAGAGAGTGTTTTTCTATCTCGTGCGATGCCCGAGATTGAGGCTAAAAAGAGATTGACTCAACAAGAGAGTCTTTTATACTCAACAAGAGAGTGTTTTGCTGTCTCGTACGAAGCCCGAGATTGAGGCTAAAAAGAGATTGACTCGACAAGAGATTCTTTTATACTCAACAAGAGAGTGTTTTCTACGTGTCTTGTACAAGAGAGTCTTTTATGGGTCCCGAGTCCTCTCTGAGGAGCCGTTGTTGGGTTTTCATTCCTTTGCCAAGTGAAAGGAGCTAGCAAATTTCCTCTGGTCCTCTTGATTTTCTATAGCATGTTGCTATAAAATCTCAATCAGGGCATCTTTTTCTTTTAACAGTTACTGTATTATCTTGCACTCCACATTGAGAATACGATACTTGTTCTTCCAAGACCTCTTCTCCTGTTGAACTTTATTGAGAGTAACCTGAAGTTTTTCTGTATCAGACATAAAATAAAGGACATGGCCCCTTAACGGAAGAACATCCTGACGAGGGTAAGGCATCCTCAGCTTGAGGGCTCTAGTTTGTACCCAGTGGAGATAAGGTTCCACAGAGACACAGTCTGGTTTTCCTAGAGACTCTCTTCCTTTCATGTGAACATGTTTCCAGGAATGCACTATTTCTGTCTTTAGTGCCCTGTCATTTTCTCCTTCCTTGAAGAAAATACCTTCCAGATGAGCATTACACGGGACATGCCTCATCGGGTATCCAAATTGACGACGAACCAAAACTGGATGATAATTGATTCCTCCTTTAATTCATATGAGGGGTACATTTGGGAAATTTCCACAACGGTCAATGATCCTGATCCCGTCATAGATTCGATTGTACCAATCGATGTTAGAGTTGGTAAGAGACATGATTCTCTGCGACCAACGTAAAGTATTCTTTTGATCCCAAAATGCAGCAGACTTTGGCAAATGAGAAATGAACCATTTGTACAGCAGGGGTACACAGCAAGTGATTATTCCTCCGCTGTACAAATTCCTTAGGTGTACAGAATGATAAGCATCTGCGAGCAAGGTCGATACAGGGTTTCCAATTAGAAAAATCTTAATGGCATTGATATCAACGAAGTTATCAATGTTGGGAAGCAGAAATAACCCGTAGGTAAGCAAAACAAAGATGCTTTCGAAAGCGGCCACGTTCCCTATACTAGCAAAGTACAGAGCTTTCTTTATCAAGAATTGGGCTGGCAAACCCTGGATACCACCCTTAATGATCATGTGAGTCCTGACTTCTGACTCGTCCAAATAGATTGCTCTTGCAATGGTTTGATCCTTTGAAATTTCTTCCAGTTCGGAAAAGGGAGCTTGGTCAGTAATATGCAAATCAGTCAGGTGAGAGTACTCCTCCAGTGTTGGTGCTAGCTGATAATCCGGGAATGTGAAACACTGATAGACCGGATCGTAGAACTGGATTAGCATGGACAGGATTCCTTTAATTACATGGACCCTTAACAGAAACAACAGTTCTCCATACTTAGCTCTGAAAGCCTCAGGGTTGGTTATCATCCTCGCCATACCTCTTAAATCCTCTAATTTTGGAACCTTGAAGGTATACTTGTGAGTCTTCCTTCTACCGAAATCCATTAGCAATCTCTTTATCTGATATTTGCAATCATTGTCTTAGTTTAATTTGAAAAAGAGAGACTAGAAGAGAAGATTTTTCTTTGTTTTAATATTTTTTTTAAATGAATGCATGAATGCAACACACAAAAACATAGAAAAAACATGGGGTCAAAGGGTCGGTGTCATGAAGTCAAGGCTCTACCCATCCCCAAAGGTTTATACTGGTGATTTTTTGTACATGTCCTCAAAATCACTGACCCCTCTTGGGATAACGACAGCAAGCGGATCGCCAGCGATCTGTAGTATCTTAGAGTAGTCTCAAATAAGGGTAGTATCGCGTAACAACTATTTTCGATAGCTTCCGCACTATAAAATGGATTAAGTCTACTAAAATCCTCAACTTCTCAGATAACCCAATGGAACAATCTACTTTTAACAACCGAAGTCGTATAGGCATTGAATCCGCAAAGGGCATCTCCACTGATTTGATGGTCGACTGAGACCTCTTATCTGGGATTCACTCCCCGTAAGATTACCCGTATAATGCCATCACTTATCTTAGGTGTATACTCAATCTTTCCACATGCGGCATCACACGCATTCCTATTAGCAAAAAAATAAACACGGATATCAATTAGGAAAAATAGTATATATATTTGTCCTAACATCCTAGACCTCTAGTCTTATGATCCTATACAGACAATGACTACCCATTAGAGTCGTCATTTCTGTGACATTTTGTGAATTTAAGGCCTTCTACCTAAGCCTGTAAAAGGTCTTCTCTTACCGTAAGACTGCAAGAGATAAATACCTCCCACTGTGGTCGCCATTTTTCTGTAGTGCGATTTTTGTGGTTTCGAATCACTATCGCTTTGGTACTACAGTTCAATTCATTTTTTATCCTGTGAAGCTGATTAAGGAAGGGAAATAGATGTCTCCAATTAACCCTGCTTGCATACCGAGGTTAAACAGTCAAAACTGTTGGTTTACAGATGCTATCAAAAGGGGGTCTGTCTTAGGTTATTTGCTTAAAAAAAACAGTGTCTGGACTATTTGCGAGGCTTTTGGTAAGGTGTTAGGCCTGATGCTTCTTGACTGATGTATGGAGGTACTGGATTTTGAGTTTTTTTATTAGTATGCTCGCTAATATTTTGCAATCTTATGCCTACGTATTCCCGTTTAACGAAACAGGGAAATCAGAGCGCTCGTAGTTCCTCCGATTCTATGGGAGGAAAGAGAAGTTTTGGTTTCTTGTTCAAAGCCCAAGACATGAAGCTAAAGGTGATTTGTATCTTGTTCAAAGCCCAAGATGTGAAGCTAAAAGGTTTGACTGAGAGAGAACTTGTCATCTCTAAATAGGAATTATTGATGTTTGTATGCTGTGAGCAAAGCACAAATTTGATGCTAAAAGGTTGATTGACTCAACCGGGGATTTCTTTATTCAAAGCCTAAGAGGAGGCGGGAAGTTTGACTTTTCCGGGGAAAATGTTCTTTCTGTCTTGTACAAAGCCCAAGATTGAGGCTAAAAGGGATTTTTGACTCCGTTGGGGAGAATGTATCTTGTATAAAGCCCAAGATGGATGCTGAAAGGGTTTGACTCAACAAGAGAGTCTGAAGGTTGATTGACTCAACGAGAGAGTCTTTTATACTCAACAGGAGAGTGATTTTCTGTCTCGTACGAAGCCCGAGATTGAGGCTAAAAGGAGATTGACTCAACAAGAGAGTCTCTTATACTCAACAAGAGAGTGTTTTTCGAAGCCCGAGATTGAGGCTAAAAAGAGATTGACTCAACAAGAGAGTCTTTTATACTCAACAAGAGAGTGTTTTTCTATCTCGTACGAAGCCCGAGATTGAGGCTAAAAAGAGATTGACTCAACAAGAGAATCTTTTATACTCAACAAGAGAGTGTTTTTCTATCTCGTACGAAGCCCGAGATTGAGGCTAAAAAGAGATTGACTTAACAAGAGAGTCTTTTATACTCAATAAGAGAGTGTTTTGCTGTCTCGTACGAAGCCCGAGATTAAGGCTAAAAAGAGATTGACTCAAAAAGAGAGTCTTTTATACTCAACAAGAGAGTGTTTTTTACGTGTCTTGTACAAAGCCCAAGACGGAGGCTAAAAGTGGTTGACTCAACAAGAGAGTCTGAAAAGGTTAACTCTGCTGGGGAGAATCATTTGTACAAAGCCCAAGAGGAGGTTGTCTTACTGTTGAGGATTATTGAGATCCTGAAGCGTGTCCAAGTGTGGGGAACTCTCATGAGAGAGACTGGGTTTCTGCTAGAGATTGATCCAGGGTGATCGGTGTTTTTTCCTATGTTTGAAAGGATCTTGAGAATGTCTTTGAGACTCAAGAGGTTTAGACTGTCCAAGTCTAGAGTTTTATCTTTTGTACAATGCCTAAGATGAGACGCGGGCATTAAGGCATGAGTATCAACCCTAAAATGGCCGGAGTTTTTGACGCGGGAAAGACCGCTCTAGCAAAGGATGACTAAGTTCTTTCTTATACCTTTAAGAGGTCGCCAGGGTCCTTGTATTAAGCCCAAGAGAAGGCATGAGAACTTCTAAGAAGCCGAAGGGTGCTTGTACAACGGCCAAGAGGAGGCGGGGATGCTTTTAGGAAGCCTGTGGGTCCCCAAACCAAGAGAAGTTCAAGAAATGCAATTCACAGAGAAGAGATCATTCCATGAAAGTTCGAGAATTTGGAAGAAACTCAAGAGATGCCATTCACGGAGAAAAGATCATCTCTGGGGAGTTAGAGTTTCTTTGACAATTTCTAAGGATGACATTCTGATAAAAGGTTCACCGAGAATACTGCCTTTCTCTTTGCTCCATATTGTTTAACCCCAAGAGAAGGGAAGATTGTATCTGGAAATCCTATGGGGGATCTAGTTTTGTTTGTATTTAAGAGTGGCCAACAAGGCTTTACCTAGTGCTAGACGTAGTTGCCAGGGAAAACTCTAAATAACTATACTAGTATTACACAGTGGATATATGACAAGTATATAAAAGGATGTGAAGGAAGACTTACAGTGAAACAGCCCCACAATACAGTTATATACATATGAAAGCGGTAAATGAAAGCTAATAAACACTTACCCGTTGTAGAGCTTCCATGCTGTTTTGTTAGTTGTTCAACAAAGAAATTAAAGAAAGTTTTGATAACAACATATGTTTGAATTCAAAACCAAAGGAGAAAGTGCTTTGAAAAGATTTTTGGGGCTTACAGCTCAAGGAGAGCCCCAAGTTTTAACGATGACCGCACCGTTGTTTTGAAAACTGTACAGAGGGACTTATATAATATGTGAGGCCCAAAATTGTTTTTATGTACAAGGGGATGGATCTTACACTCTATTAGAGGCCCAAAGACTTTGAAAACAAAATAAATGGGGCTTACAACACGAGGGTAGGCCCAGATGATTTGATTTTTGAACTGGCGATTGCGCCGAGATTTTTCTTTTAACACAGAGGGACTTATACAATATCTGAGGTCCAAAATTGTTTTGGTTAAAAAGGGATTGGGTCTTACACTCTATTAGAGACCCAAAGATTTTGAAAATGAATAAAGATGAGTCTTATAGCTCAAGGAGAAGCCCAAAGATTTTTGTTAAAAAGGCGACGATCGTGCCAAACTTTTTGACGGTATCGGGACTTATACAATACACTGAGGCCCAAAATATTTTGGTTTTCAAGAGGGGTTGGGTCTTACACTCTATTAGAGGCCCAAAAGGTGTTTGAAAATGATTTGTTTAGGGTGATTAAGATCAAAACCCTAAATTAACTTCAAAATGTATTTTAATTAAAAAAGAATTTAATTAAAATGATCAAAATTATCAAACATGTGTGAAAAACAAGTTGTGATCTTGGATTAATGTTTGAAAAATCATGTTTATATCCACAAAATGATTGGAAACCAATTAAATTTGGAAAATCAAGGAGAAAAAAATATTTTAAATGTTAAAAAACAAATAAAAGATTAATTCTTTGCAAAAATATCAAGTATATGAAATAAATAATATTTTTGGGAATTTTTGGTAAAATAAAACATTTTAACATTTTTGTGAATTATTAAAAAAGAATCAACTCAAAATCATTAAAACGCAGAGAGAAATTAATTTTTGAATCAATTAAATAAAATCAAAAAATTCAAAAATTCAAAAATTCAAAAAATGGCGCCAAGAACACACCAAGAACACGCGCCACCCCTCTGTTTCTGCAGATTTGCGTTTTCTCACCAATCTCACTGAATACTTGATGAAATCACACAATCCACATATCAATCTACTCGTTTTCACCTCACGATCATGTCTATGGTCTTTAATTTCATTTATTTTAAGCATGGAATAAGAAATCAAGACAAAACCTCAAGAACCCTAAAATTTGCATGAAGGCTGAGAATTTTGATACACGATTCAAACAAAGCAATTAATTGAGGGGAAACATTCTATGCATGATTATGAACATTTGGCAAAAGTATTGTGCGAGGAAATATGCATAGATTAAGATATGACCAAGTTTAGGCTTACTTGAAGGTCGTGACAGCAAGAGCAAAGTGATTTTTGAGTTGGAGGTGTTACAGATGAGTTGTGATGATCTGAACAGTTTCCCTACACCATATGAAATGTGTTTGAATGCTTGGAGTTGTTTGGAAATGGCTGGATCACTTCATGGCATCTCAACTGCAACTTGGTTAAAACCTTGAGCAATTGGATGGTGATTTTGAGAAATCAGTGTTCTAGTTGTGGTTTAAGTGTTTGGATCACTTCTATATGATGTTTATGAGGTGTGTGTGTGTGTGATTGGTTTGGTTGGAATGGCTCTCAAACTCAAAACCCGATAGTGACTTGCTTTGGAAGGCAATTTTGGAGTGAAAGAAGAGATTTTGAGGAAAGCATCAGTTTGATGGCTTTGGTGTACTTAAACTGAGCATAAATGAGCTCTATTTATAGTATAGCAAGTTTGTTTTGCAAACAATAGTGAATGGCAACTGCAACAGACCTTTGGCCAATTGGATCATTTTGGAATCTCAAGTCTCCTCTAGCCATTGACTAGAGGTTAGAGCACATGCCTTTGGTTCCCTAGTTCAGAGATCATCCCTGACTCATTCAGTTGGAATAGGCTCAGTTCATGCCACCTTGGTGCATCCATTGAATGCTCCAAAACAAAATTGGAGTCTTGTCCCCTTTTTAGGCATTTCTAGGTTTGGCATGCTACTTTTGGTTCCAAAGACTTGGGAGGCTTATGGATCAGTGTTTGTTCCTCCTTGGTCTCTCCCTGAGGTGTTGAGTTGGATAAACTTGTTTATCATTTGCACAAATTGATCAAATCGAGCAAAATGCACAAATCTGCCTTGCCATGACAGTTGCAGCAAGACATATTGCCATTGTCATAACTCTTAGCTTAAATGGGATTTGATGGAGTTCTTGGCCATTTTGGAAAGCTCTCATATGATACAACATATGTGTGATCATAGTCTGTCTTGACACTTTTTGGATCTAAGTGAAAAATGCCTTTACATTTTGAAAAAAGTGGAACAGATTCTGACTTAGTGAAAATTTCACTAAGTGTTGGAAAAAGTGGCATTTTCATGTTTTTGTCATTTTGGTCACTCCATAACAAAAAATCCATGAGGAAATGGAGTGAGGTATAGTCGACACTTTTAAAGTATGCCATGAGAGATACAAATCCATCTTTGGATCAGCCAAAATGGTTGCTTGGATCTCAAGTTATGATCCTTGGAAGTTGGTACCCTAGCCACTTTGTTCCATAACTTAGAAAATTTCTAAGTTTTTTATGGTTACCCCCTTTTACAAGTTATCCCACTTTTCTTGATTTTTCTTGATGAATGATGATTCCAATCACACATTAACATCATTTTAGGGTTAGAGGGCCATAATTGATCAAAAAATCAAAAAGTCAAACTTTGACTTTTGGACACAGTTGACTTTTTATCAGATGAATTCCAAACTGTGCGATCCTCTATGAAATCAAGTCCTTGACCTAAATCAACCTTGATGGATTAATTTCATAGGTGTTATAGGGTGTATTGAATCATGTCCCCAGGTTTGGGAGCATGCCTTGGTCAAAAGTCAAAGGTACAGTTGACTTTTTTCCCGAAACCCTAATTGTGGTCCAGATGAAATTAAAACTTGTGAACCAAGCTTCTTGGGTCAATCCGTTGTTGCAAATGGATCAATGTGGTGTATTGGTGGCCCTCAAATCATGTCTTGAGGTCTTGGCTCATGCTTTGTCACAAAAGTCAACTTAGGGGTGAATTAGGTCAAGAAACCCTAATTCTTGATTTTTTATGAATGCATCCCCTGAGGCTAAATTGACTTGATGATTGGGTTTATAAGGTCCCTTAGAGTATTTTGGGTTATGCTTTGAAGCATTGGCTCATGCCCAGATGAAAATTTTCATCTGGAGGCCCTGGTCGACCCAAACCCTAATTTGGTGACACTGGCGATCTTGAGGCTTAATCCACTTGAAATGTTGCAGCCTTGTGCTTGATCCTTGATGTGGGAGTCCTCTTGATCCTTTATAGGTGTTTGAGAGGTTATACAAGTTGAAGATCATGTCATTTCTTGATTTATCCTTTGTCTAAGAGCTCTGAGAGGGCTTGAAACCCTAAGTTTAATTGTAGTGGATGCTCACCCATCTTTGGGGAGACTAATGAGGTATGATGGTTCATCCATATTGTGATGATGATTTGCACAATGATGGGAAATCTTAGTGGTCAAAATTTGGGGTATGACACTTAGTAGTGAAAGTTGAAGTCTTGAGGATTTGACTCGAGAGGTGCCTTCATGTGCAGTCTTCAGGATTTCCCACGCATCCTTTGCAACAGTGCAATTTTTTATGAGTCTGAAGACGTTCTTGTCCACCCCATTGAACAAGGCATTCAAGGCTTTGGAGTTTCCTTGAGCAAGCTTATCATCTTCATCATCCAAATCTTCTTCAGGTCTTAGCTCCTCAGTGAGCTTCCCATCTTTGTCTTTGATCTTTGGTAGATCCCACCCCTTGACCACAGACTTCCAAGCCTTTCCATCCATAGACTTGATAAACGCCACTGTAGCGGCAAAATCGTGAGTGTAAGCTATTGATTAACTTAACTCGAAAAGCAAGAGTCATCACCGTACTTTTATTTTATCCTAAAAAGGCAAGGAAAAAGAGCGAACAAAACCTACATAAGCTCCAAACAAGAACAAGTGAAGAGAGTCCGGGTAAGGGGGTTGGTTACGCAATGGGAAGGTGTCAGCACCCAAAACGTCTATAGTACTCTATAGGAGACCTTTGAAATATCTAGCGCTTTTTGGTCTGAAAAAGTTTGCTTGAAAAGTGATTGAGGAGATGAGAAGAGAAATTGTTTTTAAAATTTTTGTGTTTGGAGAGACTTGTCGTCTCATGCCTACGTACCCACTATGTGCAATGTAGGATCAAAACCTCGTAGTTCATGATACAAAGAATGAAATTTGTTTGTTTTGCTTGATTTTAAATGTAAAGACAAGTCGTCATTTTCAAGCGAATAATTCCGCTTAAAGAAATGAATCATGTCTAAACTTATGAAAAAGTTAAAGGAAAAAGTGCACGAGGGCACAAAAAGAGTTTGATGAGTTTGATGTTTTTTTTTTAAGTCTTTGGAAAAAGGTGACAATATGCTTATGTAGTCTAGCATTTGTTAAGAAATGAAAGGAAAAGAGTAAAGTCACTTGACAAAGTCATGGTTTGATTATGAAAGAGATTCAAGTTTTGAAAGCAAGAAGGTTTTGAAAAAAGAGAGAAAGTTTTGAAAATTGAAGAATGGGGTGGAGAAGAAGTGACTATCCTAAAGCATAAAGAAAAAGCTAAGGATAAGAAAGATCTAACCACAAATAAGCTTCACTATAAACCAAAGCAAAAGCACAAGTCTTAAAAGTCTTCGAACCATAATTCCAAAGCAAAGGGAAAAGGTCCTAGTTCTAAGTCTAAGGTTGCAAAAATAGCATTAAAGTCCAAGGTCTAGGTGCAAAACTCCATGTCCATTGCAAAGGATAGTAACCATAGTCCAAGATTAGAAGCACAAGTTTTTTAGAGGTTTTGGCCTTTATTAATGTTTTTGGTCCAAGTGGACAAAGCGAAAAAGGCATAAGCATAAACATGTGTCCAACGGACAAAGGAAAAATATGCGGAAGCATAAACATGTGTCCAACGGACAAAGGAAAAATTGTATAAAAGTAAAAGAGAGATAGGGAGCGAGAAGGAATTGTAAAGAAGTTAGAAGTTAGTAATTAGTTGTTAGTTGTTAGAGTAAATGATCAATAATGATTGAATAGTGTACTTAGGTCAAGGTTAATGAAGACTTGTTAGAAGATTGATAGAATCAAAGCCTCTACAACAACAAGCTTCATAGATTTTGAACCTAACACAAAAGATCAATCAACATTGAATTGTTTTCCGATGCGGTACATAATGTTGCGCTATGTTAAGAAATCGCCGAGTAATTTACGGAGTAATTACCCTACAATGAGGCCGGTCAATAGATCTTTGTGCTAATGCATGCTAGATGAACGATATGTAGATCGTCATCCAAAAGTAATACCGCACAAAAAGAAAAGAAGGTGACGATCTCGTCTTGATAAAAAATTCAACAAAGGAATTCTAAGATCCATAAGACTTTCATCGATCAAAAGAAAAGAGAAATAGATGAAGAGAAAGCCAAATTAAACCACACAAATATGTGATCTAAGGCTAAAAACAAAGGGAAGGGGAAGGAAATGGAAAAAGAACCAAAACAGTCCCAAAAACAAGCCAAAATGTGCATTCTGTTTTGAAGTAACCAGTTACTCACTAGGTGTTAACATGTTACTTAGTCCAAAATAAGTGCAGTTTTTCAAAATTAACACAGAGTAACTGGTTACTCACCAGACGTTAACCGGTTACTTTGCACCATAATGCAGAAAATTGTGCAAAATTCAGCATGATCCACTTTCAAAACTTTGTACAAACACCTTGTGATCATGGAACTGAAATTGCACGAAATTTAAAGTAAAATAACAGTGAAAAACAGCAAATAAGCACAATTACAAGATCCAAAGGATCAAGTAACAAAGATCTCTAAAGATCTACATTAAGGAAGATGAAGATGAAGCTTCAACAATGGTGGAAGATGAATTACCACTTCAAATCTAAAAATTCCTTCAAATTGCTTCAAGATCTAAACTCCAAAGCATTGATCTATGAGAATTGATGACGAAAACAAGCTTGGATGAAGGTTTAGCTCAAAGTTGAACAAGATTCAATGTGAATTCTTATTAACTTTCAAAAGAAGAAATGTGAGCTTTGGTGAATTTTGTAGTTGGGGAGAAAAATTGCAAGAGGTTCTTTGGCTCTCAAAAGCTTGAATGAAATTTAGCAAGGTGAATTTGGCTCTCCAAAGCTTGAAGAATGAATGAAATGAGGGTTCTATTTATAGAGTTTAGGCTTGGAAAAATTGTTGGTTTGGAATTTGGTTTGGAAATGAAAATTAGGCTTGGAATTTGAATTTGGAGGGAAATTCATAAATGAGTGGTGATTAGTGAAGGTGTATGGTAGGAAATGATCAAAGTGATGTTGGGGAATTAAAATGAGATGGTCTAGAATATTCCAAATGTGATCAAGGGTTGGATTGGTGCAAATTGTTGAATTTTGAATTTGCTGAATTTTTTTCAAAATCTCACGAGGGTAACCGGTTACTCACCACAGGGTAACCGGTTACTCAGTGAAAAATTTGTGAAAAATGAGCATTTTGTTGCACTGTTGTGGTTCCGGCTCGATTATTTTGCTTGTCAAAGAAGGCATGGAAATAAACACATGAACCTTGGAATTCCTTGAATAATAATCAATTAAATCTTGAAAACTCTTGACCAGATAAATTTGACATGATTGCGGATCAACTTTGACTTTTCTCAGACAAAATCCATTCGAGCCGTGGGACTGTTATTTTGGCATTTTTAACCTGTTCTTCCCCTAAAAATGTTTGTGAAAGAAAACAAAATATTTTCGGTTTTGGTTAAGGTTAGTAAAATATAAATAAATAAAGCAATAAAGTGAATAAGAAACACACAGATGCTCGGTAAACCCTGTAAGGCATAAACCCAAAGATGAGAGGGACAAGGGAACCAAAGCATGATCTTGTTTGTGGTAAAGATACAAAAAATGAGATGCGAATGATATGTGGAATCTTAGGGGTCAAAAATTAGGGTCTTACAGCTGCCCCTATTTAAGTCTCTTCTCTAAGGAGATATGAAGATACTTAAATACAAAAAGCCATATTTTTTTAGACCTAAGATGCCACAAGATGATATGAATGCAAAGGATAAAACAACCTACGGGGAAGCTTGAAACAAGAGATTTACGGTAAATTGAGAGAGATGACGCGAAAAGACACACTGGGAAACACAAGCTATTTCTGAAGATCTGTCAAGGTGACAAGAAGTATCCATCAATAGTTGGAAAGAGAGGGACAAGACCCTGGGAAGACAAGTAGTGACATCCAAGAATAGCATTGGATGGAAACTACAAACGAGACAAAAGGTATGTCAAAAGATGTCCAAGAATGGCACTGGACAATCAACAAGAAAGTTTCTAGTAAAAACAACAGCGTCTTCCAAGAATATCATAGGATGGAGGTGAAAAACACTTCATTGGGGGTAAAATATCCAAGAATAGCATTGGACGGAAACAAGACTTCCATTTGAAAAACTTCACTGGGGGCATCCAAGAATGGCATTGGATCGCAAGGTTAAACATCAGAGATATTCAAGAATAGCATTGGACTTGGCTGGGGAAAAGGTGTCCAAGAATGGCATTGGACAAAAGAAATCTCAACATCCAAGAATGGCGTTGAATGAAGTGAGAAAAGTTTCGAAAAATATATCAGAAGTATCCAAGAATGGCATTGGACTCTGTTGAGGAAAATATATCCAAGAATGGCATTGGATAAAGGAAGGACTTTCAGGAATGGCACTGAAAGTAAAGGTAAATCACTATATTCAAGAATGGCATTGAATGATAGTGAGAAAGACATCCAGGAATGACACTGAATGCAAAGGACAAAACTTATTCAGGAATGGCACTGAATGAACAGATGAAACTTTCAAGAATGGCACTGAAAGATATCCAAGCAAATCTGTTGGGGATTATAGAAGAGAGGCAAAACTTCCAGGAATAGTACTGGGAGAAACAAGAGGAACAAGATATCCAGGAATGGCACTGGAGATCGAAAGAGACAGACATCCAGAAATGGCACTGGAGCGAGAGAAAAACAAAGATCCAGGAATAGCACTGGAATGAAAGGAGACAAACATCTAACAACAGGACAAGACGCACAGGGAAATGACAATATCCAGGAATGGCACTGGAAAGAAAGAAGACAGGCAGGATATCCAGGAATAGCACTGGATATACAAGGAAACAATAAAATCCAGGAATATCACTGAATGAAAAGATAGGTAACTGTTTGGTAGGTGCCAAGTAAGTTGGACTTTGACCACAAGGTAAGGTGTTGATAACAACAGGACCTCAAAAAAATGCATATGAGCACGAAACACACTTCGAGCTATGAAAATCTTTCTATGTATGATAGATGAATGATTTATGTATGCCATGCAGATGATAGGGACAACTGAGATAGACTTCTTTGTGAGGGAAGAAAGGGAACTCTGATTCCTCAACACAGGAAACACTACCCACTCTGCTTGGAGAGAAGATGTTGAATACATCTCTGTCACACTTGTGAATTGTATCAGGCTGATGGTCTTTTGAGGAAAGACATCTTGAGGGTTCTCGAAGAATACTGCCCCAGATTGATTGACTGATGAGGATAAACTGATCATAGCTTCAGTTTGACTGTTGTAGGGGAAGAATGAACTGATCATGGCTTCAATTCTTGAAATGACTGTTGATGATAAACTGATCATGGAATCAACTTGACTGCTATTGGGGATGAGATGATCATGGCTTCAGCTCTTGAAATGACTACTGAGAAGGCTAAACTTAGTATGGATCTTGAAAGAGATATTATGGCTAACCAATTCTGAGAATAACTTGCACTGAGCAACAAATCTTGAACTGATTTACAACAGGATCTGGAAGTAATGTTCCCCTGATAGGATCATTGACCAAGTTTCTCAACTGTTTGAAAATTCTTGATGAGGAAAGTTTGCCTGCAAATAAGATCATTCAAACAAACATGCTAATTTTAATGCAAAGCTCAATGCAATTTTTGAAATCAAAAATCATTTTTGGAATGATATTATTGATGTAAAGCAAATGAATCAGTTGTCAAAACACGGCGGTTTAGACATACAAAGTGAAAGAGAAAGCAAAGGTAAGGCATCAAAGCAAATGATTGGCAACAAACTTAGGAGTCAATTTACGCAACCTTGCTGTAGTATGCTTTCAAAAGAAACCTGGCTTCAATTAGGCCTTTTGAAGGTTGTAACGTGGTCTGGTTCACGGTTTTCAAAACAAAGGATATAGGCTCAAAATTTATTTGTACCCAACCCATTCTTCGTGATGATCTCCAGTCCTATGCTCAGTTAATTCAAACTACGCATCCAGGTTCCAAGTTATTTTGGAATTGCAACACTGTTATGATGATGGCTCAAGGGATTTTTAAGATGGAAGTCACCTTTCTTACATCATTTTGTTGTTTTTGATGAGGACCTCTGTCAACTCGTTTTGTCTTTGAGGATTTTGGCAACCTCTTAATTTTTCTTTTGTTATCCCTAACTTTTGCCTGAACTGTGTCATTTGAGCTTACAGTCAGCGGGATACCCCAATTTTTGCCTAAGTCTCCTTCATAGGTTTTGACTTAGCGGGCTTTTCTTTTGATTTTTTTATTCATTTTTTTTGAAAGATAGTGACTATCTGGCTTAATGATTATGGTGAGCCATCATTGGCTTTTGACTTGGAAGACATCTTCGACACTTCTTTGATGTGTGCGAAGGAAAGCTTGTGATTGCAACCTTTATTGGAAGGTGTTTTGCATGCACAGTCAAATTAACTGAGAACTACCTATCCCCAGGTTAAAATTGCGGGTTTTTTCGTACAGAAAGAAACTCCAACTTCTAGGCTCGAAGGGGTTGACAAGGGATTAACTTCCTTATTTCTCCAGTGTTTGGGAGTTGAAACAATGCCTGTACATCATCAGCCAAGTTTTAAATTAAAAGCATACAGTTCAACAATTTTAGGTATTTCGTTTTCATCATCCTCCCTCCAATCTTTGCATAAACAAAAGTTTGATAAAGAGAGTGAACAAGAGATATATTTTTTGTTTTGTGAAAAAGAAAGCATAAAGATGCACACCTTGGATATAAATGAATTGAATCAAAACATTGCAATGTTCATTTCATTGAAATTACCATGAAAGTACAAATAAAGTTCGAAAGCAAACAGTCAATACAATCAAAGATAAATGCAAACAGAAAGAAACAAGGCCTAGTGATTAATCAGCAACAAGGATAAGCTATCCTGTCTGAAACACCGGCTTTAGGAGATGGTCCGTCTGAACTGACTCAAACTTCACTTGGCATGCTCTGGCAAAGGATTGTTGACAACATTGGGATTATCATCAACAAAGGACAGAATCTTTGTTTTCACCAATTCTTGTACTCTAGCTTTCAATGCATAACAACCTTCCAAGTTATGGCCTGCCCCACCTCGATGGAACTCACAGTGAAGATCAGCCCTATAGCCTGCTAGGAGAGGATTTAGAGGAGGAGGTGGATCCCTCGTTGTAATCAAACCTTTCTGAACAAGACATGGATACAGCTCAGTGTAGGACATCGGGATTGTTAGTTCTTTAAGTTTAAGGGTTGGCATTAATTTTGTAAAACAAATAATAACAGCAATATGTTAGATATGATGTTTTATCTTGCTAAAGAAGAACAGGTTGAGCAAGAAGTCCTAGTGTGCAATGAAACATGTTGAGCTGAAGTAGTTTCAACATCTGGAACAACATGTCGTATCAAGATGTCCCATGCAGGTTCATTCGACATCGCGCCAGAACTGAAGAGAATTTAGAATTCTGTTATGTCTTAACAGATGCAGAAGATTTAGGAAATAAGATGCAAATTCTCTGTGGGGCTGAATTAAAAGGTCTGAAGATTCAAGTCTGAAATTGAGAAAAATATTGGAAAATATACACTTTCTAAATATGGAGATATTTTAGGAAGTTAAAGATTGAAGTCCTATTATGTAGCAGAAGTCTCTGCTGATTTGTAGCAGTTCATTTGCTGTGTTTTTGAAGGCCCAAATCCAGTTGGGAATAGGTTATATATAGATTCTTTGTAACCTAGTTTTTTAACTGAACCAAAAGATGTAAAAGTTCTAGTATTAGGGTTGGTTCCTGTACCACTCGACATGTGAGTTGGACAGTTTGTAATTGTGATCCTCGAAGCTGTTAAGTAAGAGGAGTATTGTTCTTGGAGGAAGCTTTTAAGTAACTCTAAGTTGTGTCTTGGAAGTGTGTCTTCCTTGTTGAATTGTTGTTTAGGTAAAGAGCCGTTGATGCAGTGGCGGATTGTTGACTGCTAGACATCATTGCGATGATTGGGAGTGAGAAGGGTTTCTCATATCTAGAGAGGATCTAGGTAGAAGGGTCATTGGGTAGTGATTAAGTGATAAGCTGTAAACGGAGAGTTTAGCTTTGAATTGATACTACTAATAGTGGACTTCATCCCTGGCTTGGTAGCCCTCAGAGTAGGTGTGTTAAACCGAACTGGGTTAACAATTCTGGTGTGTTCTTTTTTTTTTTACAGGTTTTATCTGTTTATACCTTGCCATGTTGTTCATGTCAGATCAGATGTCGAATGTCGTGTTATAGGACATCTGAATTCTGCACATGTACTAGAATTTTAATTGGTATCAGAGCAGGTCATTTTGTTCTGTATCTGGATGAGATCCAAGGGAAGATACTTTCTGGTTCATGGTCAAAGTAGAAGATTTCTACTGAATTGTTGTTTGGACTTGGAGAAGTTCATATCGTTGTGAGAATGGTCCCTAGAAGTGGAGGATGGACTGTTCGTGACAGGCAGTGACATGTACTGTAGGCTTGGAATTTTGGTGGAGAAGCTGTTGTGTTGTGGTTATGTTAGGTTTGATTTATTTTCAAACCTGTGGTATTGTGGAGTCACCTGGACTACGATGCTTGGGCTGATTTGCGACATCTGAAGTTTGTGCCTTGGTCCACTGCGTATCTATCTGAGAACTCCTCAGGGTGTAACTGAGAAGATTAATCCTCTCTGAATGTATACCCTATGGCGATGAGAGGTGTGCAAGACTACTTCAACTTAATGTGTCAACGATACTTGAGGACTATTGTTCAAGTCCACTCATAAAGGCATTAATAAGTGAAGGTGTAAGGAAGAGATCTGAGAACATCAAGTCAGAATTGTGAAGAATTCTGTGGTCTAAAGGAATGGTATAGTAGATGCTCTGGGTGCTGAACTAATGTGGTTTGATCACATGAGTTTAGAACCTACTCCTGATCTGGAAGAGGAGGCATCTGGGTGGCTTGTCTAAGAAGTTTCTGGCCCTGGAACTTATCTTAGATGTGTGAGTTGGTCAAGGTGTGATCAACATGTTATTTACTCCTGAGGTCAGTTTATTTCTGGTCCGTGCTGCAGGAGTGGAGATCCTGAGATTCAAGAAGTATTATTAGCAGATCTCTTGGACATGAAGGTCAAAGATCAAAGCGGCATGATTTTTCTCTGGTAGCATCATCTGAATGATCGTGTGAAGCTAGATTGGTAGTGACTGTGTGTGATCCAATCACAGTCTGTGCTGCTGAGAATGACATTGATTACCTTGGAGAGTTGGATGAGATAATGCTGTTCACATACTCTTGTGATGTGATGGGTTAGTCCGTGGTTGGAATTTTTTTCCGACTCTGCTCTTGATGTCAAGACTGATGTCTTAAACACCTGTTGACAGAACACTCTGTTCAGAATACTGTGATTCTTTTTGTGTTAAGGTCACAAGCCTCTACCGGCTGTGAAGGCCAAGCTGTAGGTAAATGTGTTCAGCAGGTGCGGTGAACTAAGTGTGCATGGTATTCTTTGTGCAAAGGAGTACTAGTGGTAATGGATAGTTGGGATCATGTGATTATTGGTACAAGGGATGATTGTGGTCAATTTGTGAGTCGAACAAAGAGTGAGCTCTTGAAGACATGAAGATGCGTCTTATGTTTTCCTTTCTTCAAGGTACTAAGAAGCACATGTTATACTTGATAGGGGGAGAGTGTAAAAAATTCTATGCAGCTGAGCGTGTGATGGGAGTTTGTTATTGGTACTTATCATGTTTGATATATGGTCTGATTTTGGTTTTCTGTTGCTGCATTTTTATGATGTGTTTAGGAAGTTGCGTTAAAAGTACTGGGATGTGTTTTGTACAGTTGTGATCCTTATTGCTTTTGTTTAGTGTAGATGGGACAAAATTATAACTGAACTTTATTGCACTGTTGAAAGCATACAAGATTAGGAAAAGCAACAAACAAAGGGTCTATAGGTTATCCCAACCCCCCAAATCAAGAAAAGACTTCCAATCTTCATCCCATTCATCTTCAGAAGCTTGAAGTTGCACTTGGCTTTTCTTGGGGGCTTTCATCCTTGTCTCTGATGCCTTTCTTGTTATTGTTGCTCCTGAAGTTGTCCTAGTTGTGGCCAATGTTTGGTCCTTCAACCTCTGTGGATCTGGTTTCTTGACTTCTTGCATATGACTCCTTTTTGCATCCTTGTTAGATTGACTCATGGTTCTATCTGTGATGTGTGGTTAGGAGCAAGGAGGCTTGTTTTTTTTATACTGCATAAGAGTCCTTGTTTGTATCGCCTGACCAGTCAAAGTGGTCTTTGGGTTGGAAACTTATTTTCTTGGGAGCCTGTTTTAACCATGTCACACTGGATGTCAGAACTTCGTGCTTGGTGCCTTGGTAGGATAAAAGGTTGTCTAATTGTGGTTAAAAGGATGAAGAGTGAGCCTAGGTTTTGTCTAGTTATCTGATGAGATTCTTCTGAGTTTGCCTTCGGGAAAGCTGCTGGTGCTAGCTGTGATCAGGTGGATGTGACTACCTGAAATAAAATACAGAAGGTGTGTAATTTTATCCTATGCTGATGTCCTACCTTTTGTTGCAACATCATTATTTGTTGTGTATCCTGGATTGAGGTCTAAGAACCATACTTGTGGATTTGGAAGAAGCAGCATTATCGTCTGAAGTGGCAGTTCTGACATAATGTGGATTAGAATGGGCAGATTCCGATCTTGATGATAAGTAATTCTGGAAATACATGACTACTTTCATGTTGAAGACTCAATTAGGGTGCTACGAATGTAAGGACAGAAGGTTGTTGCAAGTGGTGCAATCTGATCAGAATGGCTGAAGATAAGGAGGTTCCTTCTAATACAGGTAAAAGGTGGTGGCAGTCCTTATCTTGTGTTGCAAGTGATCTAAAGACATCTGTTATGGTATATGTGAGAAATTTCAAAATCAAGTGGGCTCTTTTATTGGACTTGGCAGATCATGTATCTAATATTAACATGGTGAGATCTTACTCAACAATTACAAGTAGTGGCAGTACTTAAGTGTTGAGAACGTGGAAAAACCGTTGTGTTATCTTTGGTTGCTCATGTCAGGGGGAGTCAAGGCTGATGTCTATGGATGTTTGTGTAGCAGTGTGATGTCCAACACCATGATGGGACATACCCTAGCTGCGTGAAGCTAGTACTTATGCAGAAGGTGTCTGAAAAGCATAATTGTTGTATCTGGGTGACTTTATTTTTCTCTGCTGTTTTGAAGGAATCTAGAAGGGATTGTGAGAAGTTGTCTCAATATCCATTAGATAAGAAGATGTGCCTCTATAAGTTTCTGTGGAGTCTTGGGTTGATAAGTTTATGAGCAAGCAGACAAAATTGTTTTGGTAAGATGTCAGAACATGGTACATGACATGTTTCTCTTGAGCCAAACAAGGAATTATCCTGGTCGGTAATGCAAGGATAAGGTGAAACACGTGTCTCTGCCTATGCATGGAGCGTTATTGGCTTAATTTATGGTAAGATTTAGTTGAGAAACATTTAAGGCAGTCAAGGCTGTTTTGGAAGGTAGGCATTGAATTTGAATGCAGTTTTTGATACCTAAAATAGCGTTTCTTTGACCAAGAACCTTGACATATTCAAAACTCGTTAATTCCAAAGTTACTGGTCAACTATTTATAGGAGTTGTTCTCTTCTCCTTCAGCCAAGTGAGTGTTCTTGTTTCATAAATCTTATGGCATTTGTTCGTATTTGGGTAAGCATCACTTGGGTCTGGTTCTGTGAGGGCCTTCTTTGCCAATTTTTGGCTAAAAAGGGGGAGAAAGGGTGTGTGAAATGGGTTGTGCAGATGGCTTGTCTGGAGTCTGCAGTTCCAATTATGCGCAGAGATGTCGAAGAGGGTGTCTTTTCCCTGAGTTGGTGTTGAGTTCCTTGTGACTTGTGTCCTGAGTTATGAATACAGTTGTGACTTGTGTTCTGAGTTACCTGGGTTGATAGATTGATACTTCTTAAGTTTCATCTTATGCCGCAGGTCGACAGGGGGCGTCTGATCAATTAAGGTGTGCAGAAATCTCTTATGCCACCATTGGTCCTTTGTGTCAAGACAGACGTTTCTTTTCTGGAGGAGTCTTCTACAATTAATCCAGGTCTGAGCTGGAAGGAAAAAGAAATGTGTTGTATTAAGGGGGAGTGTCAGATATCTTCTTCCTCATGTACACCAGATATCTTCTTCCTCATGTGCACCAAATGACTTCAGGACTTTCTACTCCTAAGGTCCTAATGTGCTGCCTGAAGTTATTATGCTGTGGTGCTCGAAGGTGATGTTATGGAGCTCATAGAATTTGCTGAAAAGAGTTGTCAAACATGATGTCCTAACATCATTCAAGTATATCCAAGAAGTTGTTTCTCCATGATTGCTGTTCTCAGTAGCAACTGATGACTACTGACGGTAGTGTAGGGTTGTGTTTGTTGCTGTAATCTGAGTTGTAATGTTTATGTATTTGTTTTAGCCAAAATTTGCCAAAGGGGGAGAATGTTAGTTCTTTAAGTTTAAGGGTTGGCATTAATTTTGTAAAACAAATAATAACAGCAATATGTTAGATAGGATGTTTTATCTTGCTAAAGAAGAACAGGTTGAGCAAGAAGTCCTAGTGTGCAATGGAACATGTTGAGCTGAAGTAGTTTCAACATCTGGAACAACATGTCGTATCAAGATGTCCCATGCAGGTTCATTCGACATCGTACCAGAACTGAAGAGAATTTAGAATTATGTTATGTCTTAACAGATGCAGAAGATTCAGGAAATAAGATGCAAATTCTATGTGGGGCTGAATTAAAAGGTCTGAAGATTCAAGTCTGAAATTGAGAAAAATATTGGAAAATATACACTTTCTAAATATGGAGATATTTTAGGAAGTTAAAGATTGAAGTCCTATTATGTAGCAGAAGTCTCTGTTGATTTGTAGCAGCTCATTTGCTGTGTTTTTGAAGGCCCAAATCCAGTTGGGAATAGGTTATATATAGATGCTTTGTAACCTAGTTTTGTAACTGAACCAAAAGATGTAAAAGTTCTAGTATTAGGGTTGGTTCCTGTACCACTCGACATGTGAGTTTGACAGTTTGTAATTGTGATCCTCGAAGCTGTTAAGTAAGAGGAGTATTGTTCTTGGAGGAAGCTTTTAAGTAACTCTAAGTTGTGTCTTGGATGTGTGTCATCCTTGTTGAATTGTTGTTTAGGTAAAGAGCCGTTGATGCAGTGGCGGATTGTTGACTGCTAGACATCATTGCAATGATTGGGAGTGAGAAGGGTTTCTCATATCTAGAGAGGATCTAGGTAGAAGGGTCATTGGGTAGTGATTAAGTGATAAGCTGTAAACGGAGAGTTTAGCTTTGAATTGATACTACTAATAGTGGACTTCATCCCTGGCTTGGTAGCCCCCAGAGTAGGTGTGTTAAACCGAACTGGGTTAACAATTCTGGTGTGTTCTTATTTTTTTTATAGGTTTTATCTGTTTATACCTTGCCATGCTATTCATGTCAGATCAGATGTCGAATGTCATGTTATAGGACATCTGAATTCTGCACATGTACCAGAATTTCAGGGATAGGATCAAAGTTAACCTTATTGTGATTCTGATTTTTTCTAATAGTCTGACGAGGAGCTTAAACTGGTTGAGCATTGACAACAGGAGCAACTGCAGCTAAATATTGTTGTCTGTGACGAGGTTTCCTTTCAACTGAAACAGCATGGGTATCACCATCTTTTTTCTTTTCAAAATTCCCAGCATACTTTTTAGCACCACTAAAGGCTTCAGCATTGGCAATCTTTCCTTTCTTGATACCTTCTTCTAGTCTTTCTCCAATAGTGACTAGGTCAGCAAAATCAGATGATACACTGCCTATCATCTTTTCCCAAAAAAGTGGCTGAAGAGTGTCCATGAACAAACTAGTCAAGTCTTTTTTAGCCAAGGGTGGCCCCACTTGAGCAGCTAGCTCTCTCCAGCGCTGAGCGTACTCCTTAAAGGATTCTTTTTCTTTCTGAGACATATTTTGCAATTGGCGACGGTCAGGTACCATGTCCAAATTGTACTTATATTGCTTTAAGAAAGCATCACCCAAGTCCTTCCAGCTTTGGATACGGTTCTTATCAAGTCCCATATACCATTTCATTTAAGCCCCACTCAAGCTGTCTTGGAAATAGTGAATGAGCAATTTGTCATTTTTGGCATGAGCATCCATCTTGCGGCAGTACATCACTAAGTGGGTTCTGGGACAAGTGTTCCCCTTGTATTTCTCAAAATCAAAAGTTTTGAATTTTGCAGGTATAACCAAGTCTGAAACCAAGCACATGTCCATTGCGGCAGCATTAAAGACATCACTTTCTTCCACGACTCTTATCCTTTTGTCTAGAGTTTGCCATTGCTCTCTGACTTCTTCAATGTATCCAGGTTCTCCCTGACTTTCAGATTGTGGACCAGCAGCATGGTACACGAAGGGATTCTCAGGAATAACTTGAGCAACAGAATGCACAATAGGATGAGGTTCAGTGAACAATGGAGCTGAAGATACTGGCGATATAAACACAGGAGTAGTTGCAAAGGGTGGCGAGTAATTCGGAGGTAATCCAAATTCTGGCCAAGTAGAAGCTGGTTGCTGAGTCAGTGGAGGGTCAATAGCAGCAGGTAAGATTTCAAATATTATAGTCCTCTGAGATGGTTCACCTCTAGCAATCAGAACTTGCAGCATTTATGTGAGTTTGGTCATGCCGACCTTCAACTCATCAATTTCCATTCTGACTTTGATGTTGTGTTGTTCTTGGTTTTCCATTCTCAATCTGACAACAGCTCTAGTTCTGTAGTTATGTTGAGGAAACAGCTTGACGGTGAACAGATAACTGGAGAAGGAGATAGTTGAAATGAGTTTCTGGACAACTTGGATAAATGCATATGTATGCTCATGGATGCAAGAGTGCATGGATGCAACAACCACAAACAAGATCACTCAAAGCACACGGGTTCAAAGGTCTGAGTCACGAGAATGGAGTCAAGGGGTAAGAAACCAACCCACAAAGGTACGTACTAAAGGTATAACACCGGCCGAACAAGGTTCTAGAGAAGTTCCCAAAGTCTACAACCCGTCTTTCGGATATTATTGATTTCCCAACTGCTTGGTAGTCAATAATATTCTCAAGAGAGTCTCTTCTGAGTATGGTATCGCGTAACAACTGATTCAAGTTTGCACCTGAATAGCCACCGCACCACGTCCTAATAAGGCCAAAATAGGTTAAAGGTTCTAAAGCCCTCAGCTTCGGGTCCTCGGATCAAGAAGTATAACAGGTTTGCCATTTCTGGTCTGCCATTACTACCTCTTGGGAGGAGTGCCTCAACTGAGTAATCGGGAATGGTCGCCAGAGTCGACAGTTTTCCAGGTTATATCCCATCATCTGCACCAATGCGCAGGATAGAACATTACCAAAGAAAACCTCGTCTGGATGTGCAGTTTTCGTGTATACTAAGTCTGGCCAAATGCCACACAAGTCACACTACTTTCCACCCTGGTCTTAGGTGTACACTCAAGCCTGTGTATTGGGCTTATCTCACCACATAGAAGAATTCCCAAACAGAACAAGCAAGTAACAAGCAAATCAGGCAAAAAGTTAACCTTATTTATCAAAGTAGGCTAAACCCCTCAAGGGATGGACCAGCAAGAGGTCAATCTGTCCCCAGCTGAGTCACCACTTTTCTGTAGCGGCAAAATCGTGAGCGTAAGCTATTGATTAACTTAACTCGAAAAGCAAGAGTCGCCACCACACTTTTATTTTATCCTAAAAAGGAAAGGAAAAAGAGCGAACAAAACCTACACAAGCTCCAAACAAGAACAAGTGAAGCGAGTCCGGGTAAGGGGGGTTGGTTACGCAATGGAAAGGTGTTAGCACCCAAAACGTCTATAGTACTCTATAGGAGCCCTTTGAAATATCTACCGCTTTTTGGTCTGAAAAAGTTTGCTTGAAAAGTGATTGAGGAGATGAGAAGAGAAATTGTTTTTATGATTTTTGTGTTTGGAGAGACTTGTCGTCTCATGCCTACGTACCCACGATGTGCAATGTAGGATCAAAACCTCGTAGTTCATGGTACAAAGAATGAAATTTGTTTGTTTTGGTTGATTTTAAATGTAAAGACAAGTCGTCATTTCCAAGCAAATAATTCCGCTTAAAGAAATGAATCATGTCTAAACTTATGAAAAAGTTAAGGAAAAAGTGCACGAGGGCACAAAAAAAGTTTGATGAGTTTGATGTTTTTTTGTAAAGTTTTTTGAAAAAGGCGACAATATGCTTATGTAGTTTAGCATTTGTTAAGAAATGAAAGGAAAAGAGTAAAGTCACTTGACAAAGTCAAGGTTTGATTATGAAAGAGATTCAAGTTTTGAAAGCAAGAAGGTTTTGAAAAAAGAGAGAAAGTTTTGAAAATTGAAGAATGGGGTGGAGAAGAAGTGACTATCCTAAAGCATAAAGAAAAAGCTAAGGATAAGAAAGATCTAACCACAAATAAGCTTCACTATAAACTAAAGCAAAAGCACAAGTCTTCAAAGTCTTCGAACCATAATTCCAAAGCAAAGGGAAAAGGTCCTAGTTCTAAGTCCAAGGTTCCAAGAATAGCATTGAAGTCCAAGGTCTAGGTGCAAAACTCCATGTCCATTGCAAAGGATAGTAACCATAGTCCAAGATTAGAAGCACAAGTTTTTTTAGAGGTTTTGGCATTTATTAATGTTTTTGGTCTAAGTGGACAAAGAGAAAAAAGCATAAGCATAAACATGTGTCCAACGGACAAAGGAAAAATTGCATAAAAGTAAAAGAGAGATAGGGAGCGAGAAGGAATTGTAAAGAAGTTAGAAGTTAGTAATTAGTTGTTAGTTGTTAGAGTAAATGATCAATAATGATTGAATAGTGTACTTAGGTCAAGGTTAATGAATACTTGTTAGAATATTGATAGAATCAAAGCCTCTACAACAACAAGCTTCATAGATTTTGAACCTAATACAAAAGATCAATCAACATTGAATTGTTTTCCGATGCGGGACATAATGTTGCACTATGTTAAGCAATCACCGAGTAGTTTACAGAGTAATTACCCTACAATGAGGCCGGTCAATAGCTCTTTGTGCTAATGCATGCTAGATAAACGATATGTAGATCGTCATCCGAAAGCAATACCGCACGAAAAGAAAAGAAGGTGATGATCTCGTCTTGATAAAAAATTCAAAAAAGAAATTCTAAGATCCATAAGACTTTCATCGATCAAAAGAAAATAGAAATAGATGAAGAGAAAGCCAAATTAAACCACACAAATATGTGATCTAAGGCTAAGAACAAAGGGAAGGGGAAGGAAATGGAAAAGGAACCAAAACAGTCCAAAAAACAAGCCAAAATGTGCATTATGTTTTTAAGTAACCGGTTACTCACCAGGTGTTAACCGGTTACTTAGTCCAAAATAAGTGCAGTTTTTCAAAAGTAACACAGAGTAACCGGTTACTCACCAGACGTTAACCGGTTACTCTGCACCAGAATGCAGAAAATTGTGCAAAATTCAGCATGATCCACTTTCAAAACTTTGTACAAACACCTTGTGATCATGGAACTGAAATTGCACAAAATTTAAAGTAAAATAACTGTGAAAAACAGCAAATAAGCACAATTATAAGATCTAAAGGATCAAGTAACAAAAATCTCCAAAGATCTATCTTATGGAAGATGAAGATGAAGCTTCAACAATGGTGGAAGATGAATTACCACTTCAAATCTGAAAATTCCTTCAAATTGCTTCAAGATCCAAACTCCAAAGCCTTAATCTATGAGAATTGATGAAGAAAACAAGCTTGGATGAAGGTTTAGCTCAAAGTTGAACAAGATTCAATGTGAATTCTTGTTAACTTTCAAAAGAAGAAATGTGAGCTTTGGTGAATTTGGTAGTTGGGGAGAAAAATTGCAAGAGGTTCTTTGGCTCTCAAAAGCTTGAATGAAATTTTAGCAAGGTGAATTTGGCTCTCCAAAGCTTGAAGAATGAATGAAATGAGGGTTCTATTTATAGAGTTTAGGCTTGGAAAAATGGGTGGTTTGGAATTTGGTTTGGAAATGAAAATTAGGCTTGGAATTTGAATTTGGAGGGAAATTCATAAAAGAGTGGTGATTAGTGAAGGTGTATGGTAGGAAATGATCAAAGTGATGTAGGGGAATTAAAATGAGATGGTCTACAATATTCCAAATGTGATCAAGGGTTGAGATTTATGCAAATTGCTGAATTTTGAATTTGCTGAATTTTTTTCAAAATCTCATGAGGGTAACCGGTTACTCACTACAGGGTAATCGGTTACTCAGTGCAAAATTTGTGAAAAATGAGCATTTTGTTGCACTGTTGTGGTTCTAGCTCGATTATTTTGCTTGTCAAAGAAGGCATGGAAATAAACACATGAACTTTGGAATTCCTTGAATAATAATCAATTAAATCTTGGAAACTCTTGACCAGATAAATTTGACATGATTGCGGATCAACTTTGACTTTTCTCAGATAAAAATCATTCGAGCCGTGGGACTGTTATTTTGGCATTTTTAACCTGTTCTTACCCTGAAAATGTTAGTGAAAGAAAACAAAATATTTTTGGGTTTCGGTTAAGGTTAGTAAAATATAAACAAATAAAGCAATAAAGTGAATAAGAAACACACAGATGCTCGGTAAACCCTGCAAGGCATAAACCCAAAGATGAGAGGGACAAGGGAACCAAAGCATGATCTTGTTTGTGGTAAAGATGCAAAAAATGAGATGCGAATGATATGTGGAATCTTAGGGGTAAAAAATTAGGGTCTTATAGCCACCATGCGAACTTTCCAATAATCATAATTGGAACCATCGAATATTGATGGTCTATTCAGAATTCCTCCTTCTTTATCCATCATACCAAAATGTATCGTCCCTGAATCTCACCCAGATACAGAGCAGGATGCCTGCTCTGATACCAATTGAAATTCTGGTTAAGCAGATCACGAAGATGTCAGACAAGATGTCGTGACACTTGATCTATGCTTCTCACAAGGATCTAAGGAAGAACAGTCGTAAAATAGCAGAATGATAAAGAACACACAGAAATTGTTAACCCAGTTCGGTGATCAACAACACCTACGTCGGGGGGCTACCAAGCCAGGAATGAAATCACTAAGTAGAATTGGTTTTAAGCTAAACTCCAACGTTTACAACTTAGCACCTAGAAACTACCCGTCCTAGATTTCTACCTAAGACTCTCCTAGGTATGAGACCCTTCTCAATTCCCTTCCAATCACAGCAGTGACTGAAAATATTACAACTCAATAAATAGTCATTCTCAAGTATTCACACAATACACGAGAGGCTCACAAAAGTACATAAACCCCAGTACTTCTAAAACAGCTGCAATAATCAACCAACAAACTAGGTTAACTCTAACCTATTTATATTGCAAACCACAGCTGGACTTGGGCTTCAAAAGCGCATCAATTATCTTCCTAAGAATTTGCGACCTAATCCTTTCTTCAATCCCAAGTTACCAAAAATGTCTCCTTACAAGGAAACCACATATTCCATTTGGAATCAAAATCTCTGATTCCACAATCTCAGATGCCACCTGGAATCAAGTCATATTCTGAACACACCTGACACACCTGTTTACAAAACAATAACAGACAAAGATGTCGAATCTACCTGATAGAACATCTTGTCAAACATCTTATCCTACAGTTAGTTCAACATGTTAGGACATCTTGTCCAACATCTTTATGCTAAGTTAGTTTTACTAAAATTAATGCCAACCTCAAAAGCAGGGACTCAACATCTGAATTAAGAAGAAGAAACATGTATTTTTCAATAGGGTCCACTTGGTCTAAATCCTTACCCTTAGGAAGTAAGTTTGAATTCAGAATCTGATTCCAAACAACAACATCAAGAAGAAGATTTGAGACCTCTGACGTATTATATGGTTCTACAAAGATATGCCAAGTAGAAAGCTATATCCATCAGAGTCTAGTAGATCTAGAGTTAGACAGAGATATCATCTGTCAGTCCCAAGTCTCTAAGATTCTATTCAGAACTAGCACTTTATCTTGAAGCAAGAGTCATGAGTGATAGATGAATATTAAATTGTCTTCTTTAGATAGTTAACAAGCAACAATATCAACACAAAAAGTGAGAAACTGTTTCCATAAATATGATAATCATCTGGCTTAATAAGACATTCCGTATATACAAACACAACAGAGTTTCCTCTTAAAGATTTATGAAGTTCTTCTTTTCAAAATAACTTCTCTAGAAGTCTAACAGAAACTTTGTATTTACATCTATACCAATGTTTCATTAAATCAAAAGATAAACCAGAAAAGAATAAGCATACCTTTTTTTACCAGATTCGATTCAGTATTCAGACTTGACCAATAGAGTCTGAACACAACTTTGAGTGGATTCCGATTCAATGACTATCTAACCATTGATTCCACTACTCTCACCAAATTTAGTACCACCAGTACTTGAATCTGGGTTGTTGGCTCTTCCTCCATTAAATGTTGTAAACAACCTTATGGAGGACGCCTCTGCTTCTTTCCTTGATATCTGTAGCAGATACATTATGTTACTCATATTTCTATAGGACCATACATGTAAGTACAAATAGAATCTTCTTTACCTTACATCTCAATCTAATAGCAAATTCATAAGTCACTCCAGAGTATAAGTCTAAGATGAGATAAGATAGGAACAAAATCTTGTTCTAATCAAAGTCACTAATCTCATTGTGTGGGATTAAATCTTTTGACTATGAAATCATTGACAAGCTCAAAACCAGATGGTGTTAGCTATCAGAAATTGACATAAAGAAAATCAAAGTATTGTCTTAGTACGGCTGACAGAACTCAAAGAGAAGTTGGAAACTTCTCATAGAAATTGTCTTTTAAAACAACTTCCATGATGATCCTCAAACAATAAGCAATGGAGTTTCTTAAGATATCACCTTAAATAATAAACTCCACATTATCAAATATTTTAAAGCAAGTTGGATTTAACAACATCTCTTGCTCTTTAATACTTGATTTTTTTATTTCAGAACACAGATGCTTCTTTTCATGTGTATCCTGCACTAATATCAGCTTCAAAAGATTAGACATTGAAGAGCATCTGATTATTAGGTTCTGGTAGTGTTTCTTGCTTTCAGATCTGGGAGATCAATTGAAATACAAATATTTCAGAAGCTTCTAAAGTCACTCTTCTATAAACATAAATCACAATCCATTTAGTTAGTATGGAAGTTCTTCTAACAAGAAACCTAAGTCTCTCATCATCAGTCATTCCAAGGTACTGAGCTAAATTGAGAAGGTGATTTGTTGAATAGTTTTTCATGATCTAACTTCATTTCTTTCCTTTGAAGACTACAAGAAAAACCTTCAGAACACAACAGATTCAAGATGTAAACATCCTAAAAAAACTGTGACTTTAGATTTAAGTCAAAGAGAAATCATCTCATAATTTTCTTGTAAATATTGGATGAAGTGTAATTGCTTCAAGCTTCCAAAACCGATCCCTGTAACACCCTAAATAAACCCCCGTAATATTCTTAAATAAACATCAGAGTAAATAAAGAAACCTATAGCGTGCGATTTTTGTTGGTGACGCGACCACCTTATCACATTGGTTGGAATTGGGTGCTACTTTCAGATTTCTTATTTATCCTATGAAGCTGGAAAGGAAAGGGAGGCTATTTAAAACTAACCTTGCACGCAAATGTTTTATTTAACAAATGCTAAGATATTGGGGGGTCCGAGGTCAGGTTATACAATGGGGAGTTGTCAATTACCCATCCTATATATGGTTATCCATAGATCGTTTGGCAGTTTTCTTCTGTTATCTACTTATTGGTGTTTATCAGTCATAAATGGGAAAGTTTCTCCTTTGGAAATGTTTGAGAAAGTATTTTTGTTGATTTCGGGTTTTTCGATGTTTTTGGTAGGGTACTGGACCTAAGGTTTTTTATTAGTGTGCTCGCTAAGATTTCGCAATCTTATGCCTACGTATTCCCGTTAAAGAAAACAGGGAAATCAGAGCAATCGTAGTTCCTCCTATTCTATGGGAGGAAAAGATGTTTGGTGTCTTGTTCAAAGCCCAAGACTGAAGCTAAAGGGTATTTGTGTCGTGTTCAAAGCTCAAGATTGAAGCTAAAATGGTTGAGTATTTGTGTCTTGTTTAAAGCCCAAGATTGAAGCTAAAAGGTTTTACTGAGAGAGAATTTGTCATCTCTAAGGGAGATATCTCATCTGTTTATCACAGTTGTTGGGTGAATGATTATAAAGGAGAATTACTTTAACTGGAATGTATGGAATCCAGCAATGCCATAATTTCCTTTATAAGGGATTTGTCCTGAAGGAGAAAACTTTAACTCAGTGTCGAGCAATGCCATTTTTCCTTAGGAACCTTCCATGCTAAGAGGGGGACATTGGCTTGGATGTAAATAATCCAGAGGCTTGCCACTTACAACAATTAGATGAAAGAAGGGGATTTACCAGGATAAGAGACGAACTACAGCTTGGATTTTTAAATCAACAAGTGTTCCACTTACAGTAGTTATCTGGAATTAAGGTTTGTTTGATTGTCTGTTTTGATATGTGATTGTACAGAGAAATGTCTTCCTACAGAGAGATTTTGATTTTCTCTGAGGGGATGTTGGTTTTTTTTTGTGTGCCTTGATCAAAGCCCAAGGTTGAAGCTAAAGGTTTGACTCTACTAGGGAGTTTTATATCTGTCTTGTACAAAGCCCAAGATTGAGGCTGAAAAGAGATTAACTCTGTTTAGGGAGATCATTATACAAAGCCTAAGAGGAGGCTAATAGGAATTGACTCTTCTGGGGAATATTTTGTCTGTCTTGAACAAAGCCCAAGATTGAGGCTAAAAGGGATTGACTCTACTGGTGAGAGGTTTTATCTGTCTTGTACAAAGCCCAAGATTGAGGCTAAAAGAATTGACTCCAATTGGGGAGGTTTTATATGTGTCTTGTACAAAGCCCAAGATTAAGGCTAAAAGGGAATTTGACTGACTCAGCTAGAGAATGTTTTATCTATATTGTACAAAGCCCAAGATAAAACTGCTGAGGGATGATCTTTATACGAAGCCTAAGAGGAGGCTGGTTGGGGGAATTTCTTATATAAAGCCTAAGAGGAGGCTAACTTCTGTTGAGGATTAGTGAGATCCATAGATAGGTCTAAATTGGGGAATCAACTCTTGCTGAGGGTTGCAGAATAGTTGAAATATCAGATGCCTTGAGGTTCTGAGTTTTCTGAGGGTTTTACTGGGAGTAACTCGACCCTAACTGGGGAAATTTGTAGTGAGAATTTAAAGATTGAGTTTTGAAACCTATGGAGGTTTTAACTCTGTTGGTGATTGATGAAATGATCAGGGTTTATCTTGTGTTTTTAGGAAACTTGAGGGTTTCTTGAGATCCAAAAGGAGATGAGACTGTCCGAGTCTACTGTTATGAGAAGGTTTATCTTTGCATGATGCCCAAGAGGAGGCTGGTGTTTTAAGGGATGAGAACCAATCCTAAATTGGTCAGATGCTTTGATTCTGACTCTCTGAAGGATTGAACTAGCAAAAGATGACTAGATTCTGTCCTATACCTATAGGAGGTCTTTGGGTCCTTGTACTAAGCCCAAGAGGAGGCATGATAACTTCTAAGAAGCTTGAGGGTCCTTGTACAAAACCCAAGAGGAGGCTGGGGATGCTTTTAGGAAGCATGTGGGTCCAAACCTAAGAAAAGATCAAGAAAGGTTTCACCGAGAATAATCCTTTCTTTAGTGAACAATTCTAGGGTTTGAAGAAATTCAAGAGAGGTTTCACCGGGAATTAATCCTCTCTGGGGGAATGAATTTCTTGTACAAATTTCTAGTAGTGACAGTCTTGAGAAAATTTTCACCAGGAATAATGCCTTTCTTTGTTCCATATTGTATAAGCCCAAGAGGAGGCAAGACTGTATCTGGAATTTCCTATGGGGAACTAGTTTTGACTGTGTTGAAAGAGTGACCACTGGTTTGATCTAATCCTAGACCTAATTGCTGGGGAAAGCTCTAAGCAAGATATACAGGCATATATATATATATATATATATATATATATATATATATATATATGAAGTATATAATAAGTATGTAAAAGAAAGCTGGTAGAACTTACAGGTGAGCAAGCTTCCAGTATTACAGCTGTATGGTTAGTTATTCAAGAAATTGAAGAAAGTTTTGATAACAACTATGAATTTGAATCTAAATCAAAAGGGAAGTTGTTTTGAAAGGAAGTTTGGGGCTTATACTTAAGGAGAGGCCCAGATTTATTCTTTCGAAAAGACGATGATCGCGTCGTAGTTTTGAAAAGCACAAAGGGACTTATACAATGACTAAGGCCCAAATTTATTGTATTTACAAAAGAGATTGGGTCTTAAACTCTATTAGAGGCCCAAAGTTTATTTTTATACAAGAGATGTGGCTTACAACTCAAGGAGAGGCCCAGATGGAAAATAACGATCGCACCGTTATTTTGAAAACAGTACTCGGACTTACACAATGACTGAGGCCCAAATTATTTATGTACAAAGGGATGTGTCTTATACTCTATTAGAGGCCTAAGAGTTTATTAAAAGAATAAGGATGTGACTTACAACACAAGGGGAGGCCCAGATGAAAATTGTTTGAAAAGCGGCGATCGCGCCGAGATTTTTGAAATCATATCCGGACTTATACAATGACTTAGGCCCCAAAAATGGTTTATTTACAAAGGGATTGGTCTTACACTCTATCAAGAGGCCCATAATGTTTATGTGAAGTTTGAAAAATCAAAATTTAGAGGAAACCCTAATTTTGAATTTAAAAGATATAATTTTCAAAGGAAATTAAATAAAAAATCATATAAAATATCAAATATATTTAAAAACAAGTTTTCAACTTTGAAAAATCATGTTTAATCACATGAAAGATTGAAATTCATTTGGAATGAAAATATCAAAGTGGGAATTTCATTTAAAAATGTTTAAAAACAAAAAAAAAATGAAATTAACTACAAAAATTCTAACTATATTAAATAAATAATATAAATTGGATTTTTTTGTAAAATAAAATAATTTAATATTTTTGTGACTTTTTTAAAAAAAGAACTAACCAAAAATGATAAAAAATGAGAGAGAAATTAATTTTGGAAGTTATTAAAAAATGGTGAAGAAAAGTGAAAGAAAACAAGTGATAAAAAATAGGATGGCCCTCCCAAGGTTTGAACCCACGCCCTTGAGGTGGAGGGTTTAAAACTTTACCAACTGAGCCAAGTGCGTTGGCGGATAGAGTGTGGCAAGAGTGAATAATATGTGAAACTCCATTTGGAAAATAGTTAAAAAAAAAACAAAAGGTCTGGGGCGAGGGGGATTCGAACCCCAGACCTTTCGCTCGCTACACATACACAAATACTAGTGTTTCCACTAGGGTGCAATGCCAATTCTAACATATAATGGCAAGTGTATAATATATACTATGTTTGGTTCTAAAAACCTGAAAATGGCGCCATGGCCATCTTCTTCCTTGGGCAATCATCAGACTTGCGTGAAGCAAACTATCTCCCTCGTTTCTCAACCATTTTACAAGATGTAAAAATGAAACTTATGTATTTTTAACAAGGAACATGATGGTTATTTTCAATTTTGTTTAAATTACGTGTAACAAACGATATCACGTTGTAACCAGATGAACCCTAAAAAATGCAAAAACGAAATAAAATCCCATACACATGAGATAAATAGCAATTGATTGAGGGAAAATGATCTATGAACATCCAGAAATACAATGGTAACTTGAAAACATGTTTATGATGCATGATTCCTTGAGTTTGAAAGTTTAAGGCTTACCTCTGCAAGAAGGAATCAATTTCAGTGGTAGAGGTGTTACAGAAGTGAAACAAGGACCTGGATAGCTTCCTTAGGCCTCAAGGATTGTGTTGCAACCTTCAAGATGTTTTGAAACTCTTTGGATAGGCTGGCTCAACTCTAACTACAATTGATCCAAGTGAGAAATAGAGATGATGATCCTGATGTTTCAGAAGTGTGAGGAGTGTTTGATCAGCTCATATATGATGTATAGAAGGTGTTAGAACAATTGGTGGTGATGGAATGGCTCTCTAATGAAAAATTCGATAGTGACTTGCAAATGAAGGCATTTTTGGAGTGAAAGAGAGATTTTGAGTAAAGCCAGTGTTCTGAGGCTTTGGTGTACTCAAACTGATCACAATTGATGTCTATTTATAGTACAACAAGTTTTTTTTGGCATCAATAGTGAATGGAGGCTTGGACAGTCCCTTGGCCAATGTTGATCAAAAGGAATCTCAAGTCTCCTCTAGCTATTGACTTGAGGTTAGGGCACTGGCTATGAGTCCTTTGGTTTAGAGATAAGGCTTGACTCAATTCAGTTAGCAATGTCTTGATGCTTTCCACCTTGTGAATCCTTTGAATGCATTGAAACAAAATTAGAGTCTTTAAGATTTCTAGCCGTTTTAGGTGACACATAGCTACATGTAGATCCTTGGACTTGGGAGGCTTGTAGATCAGATATTTTCCCTCTGATGTTATCCTCTGAGGTGTCCAAATGGATGACAAGGCTTGCAATTGCCTAACTTAACCAATTCGAGCAAAAATGCACAAATTTGTCTTGTACAAGACAGTTTGAAAGTGTCATCTTGGGAGGATCATATCTCCTTACTCAAATGGAGTTATGGAATGCTTATGTACTTTTTAAAAAGCCCTTATATGGTACAATTCATGTGTGGTCATAGTTTATCTTGAAACTATCTAGACTTAGTTGAAAAATCCCCATGAACATTGATGTTCAAGGCTGAAACTTAGACAGTTTTGTACTAAGTGTTAAATCTTTGATTTTTCACCACTTTGATCCATTCATAACCAAAAATCCATGAAGAATAATGAAGATGGCTGGTTTATACCTGAGTAAATCGCACACTCAAAGATAACACAGAGTCACCACCGAACTTTATTTAGTCCTAAAGGACAGGGAAAATATTGATAAAACCCAAGGGGAAGAGAAACGGGAACGGGGGTCGGTTATGCAAAAGGAAGGTACTAGCACCTAACGCATCCGTCGTACTCGACGGGAACCATTTCGCTTGCTTCTAGGCTTGGATGGGTTATCTATCTAAAGGCTTCTAACTAAAAGAGAAGGAGAAAGAGAAGGGAAGAAAGAAAGAAAGAAAGGAGAGAAAGTGCTCGCGGAGGATTGGGGCCCTCGTGCCTACGTACCCTCATAGTGCAATGAGGAAATCAGAGCGCCGTAGTTTAGAGGAACCAGGGAAAATAAAGGGGAAAGGAAGAAAGAAGGGTGGAAGTGTGCTTGCCAAGATCATCGCGATCTCGTACCTACGTATCATATAGTCGAATGAATGCAACATTAGAGCTTCTGTAGTTCGGGGAACTAAGACGGAAAAAGAAAAGGAACAGTGGTGTCAAAACCAAGAACAAAAGAGGAAAGAAAAGATCCGCTGGGGATAACGAAAAGGAATGGTGTCGAAACTAAGAAAGTAAAGGAACAAAAGGGGATAAAAGAAATTCCACTGGGGAACAAGAGAACAAAGAGGAATGTTGGGGACCAGAAGGTAGCGACCCTACTGGGGAATAAAAGAATGAGAATTCGGTATATTAACTGACTGACAGTGGTTAACCGGAGACAAGGAGATAAGACTCTGTGGGGAACAGAGAATTCTACTGGGGAAGGTGAAAGGAATGGTGTCCAAACCAAGGGAAATAGGTTTCAGTATGTTAACTGACTGGCAGTGATTAACCTAAGAAAAAAAAGAGACACGAACCCGGGCGGGGATAAAAGACTGGGTGTCAACAGACGGACTGCGATGAACCAAATAGAAGAGAGTACTGAACCAAGAGAAGGTGTTTGACTCAGCGGGGATCTCGATATATTAACTAATAAATAGTGGTTAACCGGGGAGAGAGAAAATCGTAGTTTTGTGGGGAGAAAGGTTTTAACAGGTAAACTGTGATCAACTAAGAGAACGGGTGTAGAACCGAATGAAGGTTGTAACCCAAAGGATGGGTGTGGAACCAAGCAAAGGTTGTGACCCACTGGGGATGTTGGTACTGGCCGAACAAGCGGTACTTGACCAACAAAAAGGGTATTGAAACCGAAAGAGGTTATTAACCCAAGGGTGCAAGTATTCGAACCAAGAAAAGGTTGCTAACTGCTGGGGATTCGGTTTTAACAGAAAGACTGTGATTAACCGAGAAGGGAATGATTGATTAACCAAGAGAAGGTGATTAACTCAAAAGGCTCAGTATTTTAACAGACAGACTGTGGTTAATTGAAAAAATGGGTGATTAACCAAGAGAAGGTGATTAACCCGAAAGGCTCAGTATTTTAACAGGCGGACTGTGGTTAACTGAGAAGACGCGTAAATTGATGTTTTAACTGACAGGAAGTGGTTAACCAAGCAAAGGGAGAAGAACCAGAAGAAGGTTGCGAACTCCGCAGGAGTTTCATTTATAACAGGAATACTGTGTTTAACTGAAGAAAAGGAATTGAGACTCTTCTGAGAATCGAGAAGAAATGATTGACCGCAAGAAGAGAACAGAGTATTGAAACAAAGCGAATTTGCTACCCAGAAAAGGGGTAATGATCTCAACCAAGAAGAGGGGTGATTGATCAAAAGAGAGAGATGGAAAGAGATAGGAGTGATCAAGCATCGACCCGACTAGGGAAGAAGGTACACTACCGCCTGAATATAGATGTGACTAAGCCAAGCACAGGGTCATTCGTCCCCTACCTGAAGTAGTCAGAATGAGAGTAGGAATTCTCCCTTCTCATTCCTTCTCTAACACACAGGGTGTAATGCAGAAGTTGAAACAGACAGCACAACAACTCCAAGTTGTACAGTGCTCCCGCGTGTTGTGAAACGGACAGCGTAACAGCTTCAGTTGTACAGTGCTCCAATGCAGTGCGTAGTGCGAAACTCCAGCTCCGCGGGGGATCCAGAAAGAGAAGTTATAAAGAGATCCTAAAGAGAGGGAAGGGGAAGATCCACTAATCGAAACATGGTTTCGATCAATTAATCAAAGGGGAATGTTATGCTAACAATTTTCCAAAGAGAATGAAAAATCATTAAAGCAAAAGGTGTGAATTATTGATTATACAAAATTAAATTTGCTCAATCAAGATCAAACTTAATGCAAGGCAAGAAATGAAATGCAAAAACAGTACCAAATGATAATTAGTATGCATTGCAAAACATGTTAAAAAGTGATCAAATGGAATGCAAGATGTTCATGAACAAACATAGCCAAAGTTGCAAATAGTCGATAAATGAAAAATCGAGCATCGAAAGTTGACAAGCATGCTTTAAACAGAAGTGAAACAACACTTAAAACATCCACCAATATCAAGCATATAGATCCATGTAAGTTGGAGGAAGAAAGGACATCAAACAAGCTTGAAAAAACACAAAAATGGCCATTCTGTACAGTGGTAACCGGTTACTCACCACAGGGTAACCGGTTACTTGCTTGAAAAACTGCGTTTCTTGTGAAAAATAGACTGAGTAACCGGTTACTCACCACAGGTAACCGGTTACGACTGTGACAGTGGCAAAAATAACAGAAAAAACAGCTTTTCAAAAGTGATTTTCAGCATTTAATCACTTATACCAACCATCACATGCTAGATCATGAAATTGTGCACGAAAATACATCATGTAAGGGAAATTAACCACAAATTACAAGCAAAAATCATGGTGATCAAAGATCAAGCAAATGCATGGCAAATCAAACCGAAAACAAATCGGAATTACATCGTAAATGCACGAAAACGATCAAAACAAAGAGTAAAGTGAGATCCACCAACCTACAAGGCTGAGATGTGCCTTGGTAATTGTTGCAAAGGATTCTTGATGCAGAAAATCAAAGAAAACCAGAGGAAATCTTCAATTTGTTGACGAAACGTATCAAAACCGAGCAAAACGCGACGAAAACTCCAAAATGAGAATTATCACCGAAGAATCTTGAAATGATCACTTGAGATGAATCCAAAAGCTTATAAAACTCCCGAAATTCAAGTATAATAGCAAGGTGATGAAGGTTGAGCTCAAGAAATAATCACTTTTGATGTAAAAGTGATTATCCTTTAATGTAGAAATTGAGCTTTGGTGAGGTTTTGGAAGAGAATTGAGATAAAGATGAAGATGTAGCAAAAAAAATCAGAGAGAATGTGAGAGAATTGAGAGTGAAAAAAGTGTGAATTTGTGTGAATGATTGTAGATGGAGTGGGATCCTTGAAAAATGAGTGAAGCTTTGTTTATATAGACTTTAGGTTTGGAGTGTGAGAGGTTTGGAATTAGGTTTGGACTTAGCTTTGGGTGGTTTGGAACTAGGCTAGGAGTTAGTTAGGCTTGACTCACCGAGTCATGGTGGTTAACTTGGTTAGTTAGAACCAACTCGGTAATAATCCCAATATGAGTTTCAATATCCAAAGGTCCACATACTTGGAAATCAAGGAACATGGTGCACTTAATTTAGAGTGAAGCATTGGAATAAATACACTTGGAATGTCTTGGATAGTCTTGAAATGTCTAGAGATGTCTAGAATGTTCCACACACTGCTAGAATCAAGTAGAATCAAAGACCAAAGAGAGTGCATGGCTGCTGTCCCAAAAATGCAGCAGGGACTGCAATTTTACACAGAGTAACCGATTACTCACCACAGGGTAACCGGTTACTTTAGTTAATTTTGCCCAAATTTGCTTAGGAAATGATACTGAAGTCCCGGTTTCGATTTTCCACCTCTTGTTTTGATGAATAAACATGGAAACCTTTGTTTTGAGCTTGATTTAATGATGTAATGACTTCGTGAGGATGCGATTAATCGGGAAAAAAACATGAAAATCATGCAATGAGAAACACGAAGAGAAAAGTACGGATGCATATGCCAGCGATGCGAATGTTCGTGCTTATGCAAAAGGCAAAAAAGGGAGGTCAAATTTCGGGTTACGACAGCTGCCCCTATTTAATACTCTTAGACCTGAATACGCGAATTGCGCTAGCTTTTCGATAATTCGAGGTAGAAGGGGATTAAATAAAAGAGTAGCTCGAAAATTTGGCCGACGACGAAAAAAGAAGAGTTTGGCTGAATATCTTCTAGGGAGATGATTCCGGCCAAAAGAAAGGGATCATGCTTAATGCATATGTTATGTATGCGTTCTACATGATGCTTGATATCACGCAATGCAAAAGTGCGGGTTAAGGTGATGCACGGGGAGTTAGGCAGAGATTGTAGCAAAACGATCTCGACATCCTTGGTCGGGAAGAGAACCCATAAATGAAGACCAAGCTTGCTGGGGAAAGGCCCTCAAAGAGTGACAACTCTTGTTGGGGAGACCCAAGAAAAATGGTGAAGACTCCGCTGGGGCAGAGCTATCACCAGCGATATTGCAGGGGGTAAGAGAATCAGGCCAACCATTCCATCACGTTTTCTCTGCTTGGGGAAACGAAATCAGAAAACTCCATTTCTTAAGCTGCCACTGACTCTGCTGTAGAGAATTCACAAGGCTCGAAGAATCTTCTCTGCTTGAGGAAGACAAAGAACCAAATCGTACGACTGCTGACATGCCGCGGATGATGCACGACCCGTGCTGGGGAAAAGACCAAACCTGTCTCTTCTCAAGGTATAACATGACAACTTTGTGGGAGACATTAGGGATCCAATGGGGAATTGGAAGGTAATCAAACCTTCCTGAGACCCATAAACGGCAATTGCTGGGGAACTGATGACTCTGCTGAGGAACTGCTGAGGAAACAACAACTTCTTCAAAGAACCATCACATTGTCGACCGGGTGTTAGGCTTACCAATTGACATTACTGATTATCCTGCAGGAATTACCAGTAAAATGTGCAATGCATAATGCTTTCTCAATTGATTTAGCTTTTTATTGTTCTCAACGTTTTATAGTATTATGTGATCATAAATAATTGTTTATTTTGCAAACAAAATACTGGAATGAAAATAATTGAGGAAACAAATGATGCATTTTATTAAATGTGAAAATTTTGTACATATGATGTGTACAAAGATGAAAAAATCCTTGATGAGGAAATTTGCAATAAAATGGAAAAACAAGTGTAAATGGCAAAGGGAAATCATGTTTTGCATTGATTACAAAATTGGCTACCATCCACTGTAAGTCTAGGTTCCAACTCCTTGCACTAGTTGATGATGATTTGACTGCTATGTTATCGTTTAAAGTCTAGCTATGACGAAAAGAGGCTCAAGGGTTCACAGTCAATGCCTTTATCCCTAATTTTTGCCTGGACATGTTTTCATCATTTTTTTCCACCGGGATACCCATTTTTGCCTAAGTCGCCCTTTCGGGTTTTCAACTTAGTGGGCTGTTATTGCTTTTTCATTGTCCCTAACTTTTGCATGGACGTTTCTTTTTTTGGTCCATCGGGACGTCTATTTTTGCCTAGATTATCCTTGCGGATGTCAATCTAGCGCACTCTTATCCACTTTTTTTCCAGGCATAATATTTTTTGACTGTATCAAAATTCATGGGCGATGGCAACTCCTCCCCATTGATGGTGGTGAGGATCAGGGCTCCGCCTGAGAAGGTCTTTTTGACAACGAAAGGTCCTTCGTAATTGGGAGTCCACTTGCCCCGTGGATCCGAGTGAAGAGGTGAATACCTCTTGAGCACGAGCTCGCCTTCACAAAAGGTTCGAGGGAGAACTTTCTTGTCAAAAGCTCGCTTGAGGTGTCTCTGATACAATTGACCATGACAAACGGCTGCAAGGCACTTCTCTTCGATGAGATTCAGCTGGTCGTATCTGGATTGAACCCATTCAGCTTCATCAAGACATGCTTCCATGATGACTCTGGGCGAAGTAATTTCGACTTCAATGGGTAGAACTGCCTCCATACCATACACAAGTGAATACGGAGTTGCCCCAGTAGAAGTACGGACTGAATTTCTGTAGACATGTAGTGCAAAAGGAAGCATTTCATGCCAATCCTTGTAAGTTTTGACCATTTTCTGGACAATCCTCTTGATGTTTTTGTTTGCTGCTTCAACGACACCATTCATCTTGGGCCGATATGGTGAAGAGTTGTGGTGCTCGATCTTAAATTCTTGACACAACTCCTTCATCATCTTATTGTTCAAGTTGCTTGCATTGTCTATGATAATGTTGCTAGGAATGCCATAGCGACAGATTATCTCTTTCTTGATAAATCTGGCAACCACTTGTCGTGTAACGTTTGCGTAAGAAGCAGCTTGAACCCACTTGGTTAAGTAGTCGATAGTAACTAGAATGAATCGATGACCGTTGGAAGCCATCGGTTCGATCATTCCAATCATATCTATACCCCACATAGAGAATGGCCAAGGCGAAGTCAAAACATTCAATGGAGTTGGAGGCACATGGATCTTGTCTCGTTAGATTTGGAACTTGTGACATCTTTTGGCAAAGTTATAACAATCTACCTCCATTGTTGTCCAGTAATATCCAGCCTGAAGGATCTTCTTGGCCACGGCAGGACCTTTAGCATGTACACCCTCGCAGCCCTCATGTATGGACTTTTTGGTCGTGTTTGCTTCGTGTCTATCCACGCTTCTGAGCAACACGGAATCATAATTCCTTTTATACAATACACCACCACTTAAGAAGAACTTGGCGCAAATCCTCCTAAGAGCTTTCTTGTCAGTGATAGTAATACCCTCAGGATATTCCTATTTTTCCAGATATCTCATAATGTCGTAGAACCAAGGCTTGTCATCACTCTCATACTCAATTGCTAAGCAGTGTGCTAGTTCGTTCAAATGATCAATGCGGATATGAGGAGCTTCATTCTTCCACTTGACCTTGAACATGGATGCTAAAGTGGCAAGTGCATCAGCTAGTTGATTTTCCTCTCTGGGGATATGATGAAAAGAAATCTCATCAAAGTAAGGAATCAACTTCGCAATGTGTTATTGGTACGGAACCAGCTTGGAATCCCGAGTCACAAAGTTCCCTCTGACTAACCGATGACTAAGGTAGAATCTCCATAGACCTCAAGAATCTTGATTCTCATGTCAATAGCCGCTTCAATACCGTAGATACATGCTTCATATTCAGCCATATTATTGGTGCATGCAAAGCATAATCTGGTAGTGAAGGGTAGGTAAAAACCTGTTGGAGAGATGAGGATATCACCGATTCCACGACCTCTAGAATTGGAGGCACCATCGAACACGAGTGTCCATCGCGCCCCTGGTCCGGGTCCTATGTCAGGGTCTGGAGTCCCATAATCTCTGATAAACAGAACATCCTCATTGGAAAAGTCGAACTTTATTTGTTGATAACCCTCTATAGGTTGATGAGCAAGGTAGTCAAACAAGACGCTCCCTTTTATTGCTTTCTGGGTAACATGTTCGATATCATACTCGGTTAACAGCATCTGCCACCGAGCAATCCTTCCAGAGACAGCAGGCTTTTCAAATATGTACTTTATCAGATCTAATTTGGATATCAAAAAAGTAGACCAGAGCACAACAAGTTTTCTCTAAGAGTGAGTATCTGGTCTCACAATCAGTGAACTTCTTGCTCAAATAGTAAATTGCATGTTCTTTTCTGCCAGTGTCATCATGTTAACCCAATACACATCCCATTGATTCATCGAGAACGATGAGATACATGATTAATGGCCTACCAGGAACCGGCGGTACTAAGATCGGTGGCTCTTGCAAGTATTGTTTTATTTTGTCAAATGCTTCTTGACAATCATTGTTCCATTCAACCGATTGATTTTTTCTTAGTAATTTGAACATTGGTTCACAGGTAGCCGTCAAGTGGGAAATGAACCTTGAGATGTAATTAAGTCTGCCCAGAAAGCCACAGACTTCTTTTTCTGTTTTGGGAGGCGGCATGTTCTGAATTGCTCGAACCTTATCAGGATCAACTTCAATGCCTTTCTGACTCACAATAAAGCCCAACAGTTTACCAGATCGAACTCTGAAGGTGCACTTCGCAGGATTCAACCGCAATCTAAACTTCCGGAGTCTGTCAAACAGTTTTTTCAGATGAACCAGGTGATCATCTTCAGTTTTGGACTTGGCAATCATATCGTCCACGTAAACCTCAATCTCTTTATGAATCATATCATGAAAGAGGGTCGTCATGGCACGTTGGTATGTTGCCCCTGCATTCTTCAGACCGAATGGCATGACTTTGTAATAATATGTACCCCATGGCGTGATGAAAGTAGTCTTCTCCACATTAGCTGGGGACATTTTGATCTGATTATATCCTGAAAAACTGTCCATGAAAGAAAAGACAGAGAACTGTGTTGTGTTGTCTACCAAGACATCAATATGAGGCAAGGGAAAATTATCCTTCGGGCTTGCCTTGTTGAGATCTCGATAATCCACACACATTCTGACTTTACTGTCTTTCTTGGGAACTGGGACGATGTTGGCAATCCATTCAGGATATTCGGAAGTGGCGAGGAACCCAGCATCAAACTGTTTCTTTACCTCTTCTCTGATTTTGAGTGCCATGTCGGGTCTAGTCTTCCTGAGCTTCTGCTTGACAGGAGGGCATCCGGGTTTGAGTGGCAAGTGATGTTCAACGATGTTGGTATCCAATCCAGGCATATCTTGATAGGACCAGACGAAGACATCAACATACTCTTTCAATAACTTGACCAACTCGGAGTGTACATGCTCTGCGAGAGATGCGCAAACCTTTACTTCTCTTCTAACCTCACCAGTACCAAGATTGACAACTTCCACTGGCTCTTTGTGTGGCTGAATCTCTTTATGCTCGTGCTCAAGGAGCCTTGCCAGTTCAGCCGGTAATTCACAATCTTCCTCACCATCTTCTTCGGCTTGGTTAATTGGAATCCCAGAATTACATTGGATGTTTGCCATGTTGTTATCAATGCTTTTATTTTTTCTGCATGTTTATGAATATGTTTAGAATGAGCTATTTTAAAAAGTGAAAAGAAAAGAAACTTTTGTCATTTGTTTGTGAAAAGGTAAAATAAAGAAAGAAAATAGAGCATGATTTTGAATGCAAAAAACTTTTATTTATTGATCACATAATATTACAAAAGCGTGAGGCCCTTTACAAGCTATCCACTCGTCTCGGGCGAAGACGAGGGAATGAGAAAGCAAAATGCATTACATGTTATATGGAAAAACCACAGGAATTGTAACAGCCCGCGGCCGCTCGCGCACGAGTCCCGACACTATTACCAACTCAGACTTAATCACTAGCCCCCTTTTTCAACTATACTAGTGTTTTTGCCTCCCGTGGGAATCGAACCGTGTACCTGGGGATAAGTACCACGTTCAATGCATTGAAAATTTAGGCACTCATTGAAAATTTTATCAGAGTATAATTGCAACTACGGCATAAAAGGAGAATGTCACATTATGCATGAAATTAAAAACATACAACACCTGCTCACCAGATATGCAACAGTGGGGTAACTAATCAATTAAGGATCTGAGTCTTTTCACCCACATCTCAAATGTTTAGAATAAAAGCGGAACATCTAAACACTGATAAACATCAACCATATATATAAATCATATATATACATATATTCATATACCAAACAGTATGGTTCATCAACATCGGTCATGTTATATACACAAAATCATCAGCCAGATACATAAGTAAATGCATCACCAAAAAGGAAAACAAAAGCATACTAGCTACCCGACACTACATATCAGAGCCAGACGACCAAAAAGAAATGAAGACACGCTTCACCAAAGACCACCAGTATACCTAATCTGCAATGCCTCGTAGGGCATTATAAAACGAGCAGAAGGGTGAGAAATATTATCATAATAACTATGCATATAATTATATATCTCAACATATAATACACATATATCACATTCTCACCACAACTCATCACTATGCATGTATATATACATATAACACCAAGCATATACCATAAATCAAATACACGGCATAACAATCCGTAATTAACGCACCTATCACCTAGGCATATCCATTCATGCTCAAATACATGTATCACCAATACATATCAATTCATCACCATTTATCCAACATAAACACCATACAGGTTTATTCACCAATGTATCATTACAAAGATACAATTATCATCATTTCACATAAACATACATATTATGCTTATCCAACAATGCACACCTGTACAATTCTATTTATTCCACTTCGCATATACATATATATGTTCATTCATCAAAGCACAAATACAATGATGACAAATGCAACTCATAGAGACCGACTCACGACTCTATACAGATGCAATGCGGTACCGACTCCTTTCATCTCAAGTTCAATTGAAGAACTTGTTGGAACCATTCGCTCACACCTATCACATAGGCTCACGACGTCCACCCATTGCTCACACCTATCACATAGGCTCACAAGGTTTATGGATTGCTCACACCTATCACATAGGCTCACAACCCGACTGCTCACACCTGTCACATAGGCTCACAATCGTTTGTAATCATCGCTCACACCTTTCACATAGGCTCACGACGTTACAACGGATTCGTCTTAGAACCCCTCAATGCAAGAATGCACATCATGATGTTTCACATACAACATGACTCATGACACTCTTGAAATGCATACATATTCACAATATAGTCATGCATTTATCTCATACATATCACATACCATCCATACACATTCACCTCAATCAAGCCAAACGACAACAAATCGTACTTTACATTTAATCGGAAAAGTCGGCCAAAAGTCGGCTAAAAATAATATTTCTCATCACCACATAATAGCACATATTTCTAGCTTCACATCCATATAAAGAACACCTCAATCGGATAACCGAGTAAAAAGATATGGATATTTCAAAATAACCCAAAATCATAAACCGGAGGATCGACACGACGATACGGTTTGAAAATACTGTTCTAATTGGACCAGGTTCAGACCTCCAAACCATTTTTCCTAGAAAGAACATCTCGTTAGCTTCCCAACGCTTCGAACGGGGGTCAAAACCAACTTACGGTTCAAGAGTTATGAATTTCCGAAGTTTCCCCGACAAACCAGAATTTTCTGGTTCAGCACAGTATGTATCAATACATAGGCTTATGTATCGATACAAAAAGGCCACATGTATCGATACATAGCACGCATGTGTCGACACATGCTGTAGTGAAAATGCTGTTTTCTCAAATTTCTACAGTATGTATCGATGCATAAGGGTTATGTATCGATACATAAATCATTTCGTATCGATACATAACTGTTATGTATCGATTCATAACTCTGTTTTTCTCAAAAACCAGATTTCTCAAATTACACCTTTGCTGTCCTTTTCCCGAATGCCCGAAAACTCGACTAAATCGAACATTTTCACCGAAACAAACATATACGCGCAACCACCAAATACATAAGAACAATTTAGAACCCATAAACGCAATTTCTACGACGTTCGATTTTTCGATTAAATTTCAACCTTTCAAAAACCAGATTTTTCAAACATCATCAAATCGAATAAAAAACACGATATACGACGACCTAACCTTCCTCGATACAACTACGTAATTTATTTCGAATTCTAACAGTGAAAACATCGGTTTCCTACTATTCGACCTAAACGGAGAAAACACCGGAACATAACGAAAACTAACCAAAACATAACCAAACTTCATGAAACTTTAAACAGCAGCTCACATACATATAACCAACCAACACCTGTATTTATACGACTTTTCGACCGTAAAAACATCGGTTTCTATCAATTTCGTCCAATACGGCATAAACGGAAACATATGAAAAACAACCAAAACATCCACACAAAACACATACATAATCACACACAAGGTTAGGATAACAATATTTCACACCCTTACCCGATTAAACCGATTCCTAGAAGTTGTTTTCTTTGATTCCTAGCTTTCCTCTTTTTCTTCTTCTCTTTCTCTTCTTTTCTTTTCTTCTCCTCTTTCTCTCTATTTTTCTGTTTTTCTTTCTTTTCTCTCTTTCTTACTACTTTTCTATTTTTATACAAAATCAAAATATCTACCCACCCAAAAAGACCAAAATACCCCTACACTCAAATATCTCGCAAACGCTCTCAAAACGCGATGAAACATCACAACATTGAAAAATAACATTTTTCTAAATAAAAGTCGAAAATAAAATAATATAATAATAAAATAATAAAAAACGACTCACTTAAATAAAAATACTAAAACTGGGGCGTTACAGGAATCACGGTAGATGTCCAGTTGTTGAGCTTGAAACCCGGCGGACACTTGCACAAAAAGCTTGAAATCTGATTACTGGGACCAACATCATCAAGGGCTGCAACGATGTCACCCATCTGAAAACCTGCACTATTGAACTTGATCAAGTTGCATTGCTTTGAACCATATGAACTAGATTGTTGACCAGGGCGATAACCCAATCCAAAACAATTATGCTTCTCAACCACATCAATCACATGCCCCCAGCCTGGCAAGGTACCTCTCTTGATGGTCTCTTTAGCACTCTTAGTAGATGCTAAAGTCATTGGTGGTGATCTACTTTGACTAGTGGAAGCAGAGCTGACATCTTCGAACTCGAGACACTGCAATGGCACCTCAGCTATGCCTTCTTCGGTCTCAACATATCGAAAAGATGATAACTCGCTCACAATCAGATCCTCTTCACCACAGACGATGACCAGCTGATCGTCAAACCTGAATTTCAACTTCTGATGTAGAGTGGAGGTAACTGCCCCTGCGACGTGGATCCACGGACGAAGCAATAAGTAACTGTATGCCGGATTGATATCCATCACTTGGAAGGTAATGGTAAACAAATGCGGCCCAACTTTGATGGGTAAATCCACTTCTCCGATGACCTGCCTTCGAGAACCATCAAAAGCTCTGACAACTAAGGAACTCGGACTCATCTCACTCCCTTCTACCAGTAATTGACCCAATGTGCCCTTAGGCATCACATTGAGGGGAGAACCGGTGTCTATGAGAACACGAGATAATAGGATGTCTGTGCAGGTGACGGATATGTGCAATGCTTTGTTGTGGGCATTTCCTTCAGGAGGTAATTCTGATTTATTAAAACCTAAATATCTGCTTGCAGTTATATTGGCCACTATATCATCGAATTTGGCGACATATATATCTTGCATAACATGGGCAGTGTTCAAAACTTTCAACAAAGCTGATCTGTGCGCGGGCGAACTCATGAGTAAGGACAAGATTGAGATCCTTGAGGGAGTCTGTCCCAGCTGATCCACAATTTTAAAGTCACTTTTCTTGATCAACTTAAGGAACTCTTGCTCATCAAGTGTCTCTTTGCTCTTTGAAACATCTCCAGACAGGATAGTTGGCACTGGAATGGCAAAGATGCTCCTTGTTGAACGGCAGGGGTCGCAGACACAGGTGTCTCCTTGGGAGGAACAACAGTTGGCACTTGAACAGGCTTTGTAGTGACTTTCGGAGCGAACACTCATCCACTACGAGTCATACCTCCAGTGACTGTAACATTTGCGATCTCAGACTCAGCGAACCTTATTTCTTGACCCCCAGAAAACACAGTAGACCTATATCTCCAAGGTACCTCTTTAGAACTCTGATACGAAAATGGCTTTGGCGGACAAACAACGATTGGTTGTACCTTCTTATGTTTAGGGGATTCAACAGGAACCTTCCTATAGACGATGGTGAATGGCTCAATAGCAGCAACTTCCTCAACAGGTTTAGATCTGGAAAATTGAACTTCACCACGGTTCATCAAAATCTGGACACAACCCTTCAGCCTTCGACACTGGTTAGGATTATCGTCGCAAATCTGACATTTACCATGTAATCCCTCCAACAACCCATGCTCACTCAATCTCTTGAAAACCACAGTCATCGAGGTCTTTACCTCGTCAACATCCATGATCAATTCATCCCTAGAATTATCCTCAATCATGCTAACCACAGGTCCACCGTGATCTGGCAATGGATTATTCTGAATGTTAGGTCCTTCTTCATCGAAAGTCAGAATCTTCTTATCAATGAGTTCCTGAACTTTGGTTTTGAAAACAAAACAGTCCTCTGTCGCGTGTCCTATGTATCCTGCATGATAAGCACTGAACGCATTTGGATTATGCTTCGGGCCAAATGGAGGAATTGCAGGTGCGATCTGCTTGGGAACAATTGACCCTTGGTGAACCAAGTAAGGAAACAACTCAGTGTATGACACTGGAATTCTGTCGAAATTCGGACGATTACGGTTTCCTTAATTGCTATTGATCTGACGGTTTTGATTTTGCTGATTTTTGTTGTTCTGTTGATCCTGTTGCTGATTCTGAGCATTATGAACTAGTTGTTGCGGATGATTGATAACTCGATTTTGTATCGTATTTTCCGACTCATTACGCGCACTTTTAGTACCGTTTTATCGAGTCTTTCATACTATTTAATTTGATTTATTATGTTTTCCTTTGTTTTTATGTCGACAGGTGTTTAATCGGCAGGTATGGAAAAAAGAGCGAAAACAGAGCTGAAGAGTGAAGAAAAATAGCAAAAATGTAAGTTTTGGCCTCCCCAACTGAATGGCGCTCGCCATTTGCCCCTACAGAGGAGAAAGGCATTCACCATGTCCCAAAAAAGGAGGGAAATCACCTTTTGAACTAATGGCGGTCGCCGTTAGGCATATGGTGGTCGCCATTATGCGCGGGAGCAGTTTTTCAGTGACAGTTTGATAGTTTTGCTTGGTTTGAATTCAAATTGTACCAGACCTTCTTGGAGCCAATTTTCCTCTATAAATACACCCTTGTAGGTCTGCATTTAGATTCGGAAGTCGCGCGGAAGCGCTGCCGACATTTGTTCATAGTTTTAGGCAGAAATCGTAATTGTAAAGTGGTAGTTTCTCATATCGGGGAATTACCAAACCAGTAGTGTTTAGGCCTATAATTTGTGTAACACTTAGACCAAAAATCTTGCCGACACATTAATTGAAGATTATTTCAGTTCCGTCTTCTTTAGTTCAATTCCCGCATTTACTTCAAGTCATTTACAGGTTCTTTGTATTTATCGCTTTATTATTACCGTTGTTCCGTTTTACATTTGTCAAGCATGTTGTCTTTTATTATGTGTTTCATGTTCAGTTTGTTTATGTTTAATTCCATATCTAGTTAAATTGTCTTGAGTCCGGCGTATGAGAACCGTCGTTACCGACGGGACTCCGTAGATGTATTAAGTATGAAATCACGATTGTATGTCGTTTTGGTTATAATTTCTATGCGTAATTTAAGTAGCTTTGTCATGAGAGTGAGAAGTTATTTAACATTGCTTTGTCATGAGAGTGAGAAGCATATAAAGGTTTGAGCCGAGATTCGCGAGAGCATGAGGAGCGAACCAGATAGTAGATATTAGGCATCATATCTAAATACAGCGAGAGCGCTTTAAATGTTGATTAGGATATTATTGGCTTTCAAATAGTGTTTCTTAGTTACCCGGGCGAGCGAGAGCAAAATCTTGGGATTAAGAGATATGGCTTTAGTTAAGACCGCGAGAGCGTGAGGCAGAGCCTTTAAGTCGGTATATTCTACAGAATAGGCATAATTAGTACCCGTATTCTACAAGTCCCTTAGTGTTTACATTTTCGTTCATACCATCTTAATCATAGCCTTAGCTTTACAAAGCAACGATAGATTACAGTAGATTGACATTGGTTTCTGTGGGTTCGACAATCTTTTATATTACTTCGATAAATCCGTGCACTTGCGGAGCATCAAGTTTTTGGCGCCGTTGCCGGGGACCAACGGTCAATATTGTGATTCCATTGTTGCACCGTATAGACTAAGGCACTCTTGTTGAAAAAAATACAAAAAAAAAAACAAAACTATGTATCACCCCAGATTTCCTTTACAACTACCATTCCCAATATTTTGAGGAACCGCAAGAATCCCATACTTACTCGGACATATTTATTTCTTAAGTTAATATATTAAACATGCTGCAATTTAAAACATACATACTGATTTGGTTTTGTTAACAAAAAGTTCAGAATTAATGTTTATCTTTTGAAATCGAATAAACTTGCAAGAATATAAATGAAACAAATGCAATAAAAACAGAATTATAAATGACCTAAAATAAACTAAAAAGGAAATACTTCTATTAATGAGAATGATGATCCAAGCGTACAATCGGCAACAGAATGAAAAGTACAGCAGTGCAGCAATCACTCAGTGTGAGTAATTACTATTTTGGTAAGTAAATCTAGTGGCTAGGCTAAAGAATTCGGCAGCGCTTCCGCGCAACTCGGATCCCCCAAATACAGACCCTCAAGGGTGTATTTATAGAGGAAAATTGGCTCCAAGAAGGTCTGGTACGATTTGAATTCAAACCAAGAAAAACTGTCAAACTGTCACTGAAAAACTGCTCCCGCGCATAATGGCGACCACCGTATGCCTAACGGCGACCGCCATTAGTTCAAAAGGTGATTTCCCTCCTTTTTTGGGACATGGGGAACACCTTTCTTCTCTATAGGGGCAAATGGCGAGCGCCATTCAGTTGGGGAGGCCAAAACTTGCATTTTTGCTGTTTTTCTTCACTCTTCAGCTCTGTTTTTGCTCTTTTTTCCATACTTGCCGATTAAACACCTGTCGATATAAAAACAAAGGAAAACATAATAAATCAAAGCAAATAGTATGAAAGACTTGATAAAACGGTACTAAAAGTGCGCGTAATGAGTCAGAAAATACGATACGAATTCGAGTTATCAACACCCCCCACACTGAAACCATTGCTTGTCCTCAAGAAATCAACCAACACAGTAAAAAGAAAATAAGCATGGTTCGAAACATAGGCACAACGAGACTCTAATCATATGTGGCTGCTAGGCTAATGTTTGATCGATAGGTACAAAATAGTGAAAACAAGGATATCGTAACGACACATTTCCACATTTGCGGACAAAGACTCCCTTCCTATGCAATACCAATTCAAATAATGACATTATAACTCGACCTACATCCTTAATCTTATTTCACCTATTTTTCATTCTCGCGCAATCACTTTAAGCCCGTTATCCTTTGTACTTACATGGTAAGCGAGCCTGTTTGTGTTATATGATCTCGACATTCAATTTTTTTTTTTCGCACATTATGTTTTCTTTTGCTTACGAATTTCAAGAGTCTGAACCTTTAGGCTAAATGGTCGGGTGAGGACCACCTAACTTAGCGGGAACATGTCTTTCATTCGTTTTTTCTATAAAAATCACATTATTCAAATTTTTGAGATCAACACATATTTGCATCGGTTCGTTACTTAGTTTGTACACTAGGATGGTGCTGATTGCTAGTATAAACTAATCAAGAGGCTAATTTTAAGAAACTAGGCATAAGGTCTTGGCATAATGTCTATTTAAATCAATATCACATACTTAGGGAATCTAAGGTGTAGGAACAGTACCGATATTTACAAAACTTTCCCAAGTCTATCTAACACAACCTAAACAACCTATATACTTTTAGAGTGTCGTGCCATGAATCAAAACAAAAAATAGTTGGAGGTTAAAGTTTTTTAAAATTTCGGGGAAATTGAATAACAAGCGAAAACCACGCATAAAGACTCGATAGCACATGCAATGACTCGACAAAACATTAAAAACAGATAGAATTCCAAAAAGTATGAAATAAACTAGAAAATGATAAAACTAACTAGAAAGCGGTAAAGTTAAAGCAGTAGAGTTCCTCCCCCACACTTAAACCAAACATTGTCCTCAATGTTTTGATAAAAGGTGGAAAAAGGAAAGATAAACCTGTATGAATGATACTGCTTGCCACCATGGCCAAATCTACCCTGATCCTGCTCTTTTTGTCCCTGACTTCACTGACCACTTCTACTTCGGCAGTGGACATTTTGAGATACCTTTGTTTGTGCAATTCTTGAACCAGCTCATCATATTGCCCGCTTCTAGAGGAAGTACCTGCAAAAAAGTGCTAGAAAAATACAGTGCGGTATCGGTGTCACCACCAGCAGCGACATTCGCAGGAATGTCCGTAGGCACCTAGAAGAAGCTGAGACGAGACAAGCAATACATTTCTTTATTTTTTACAGACACAAACAATAAAAGTAAAACATTAAATTAAAAATCTCGTGGGTTGCCTCCCACGCAGCACTTTATTTAACGTCGATAGCTCGACGGCTAATAATCTTTGGTTTCCATGGCCACTTATCAAGCTATCTCACATATCCCTCACCTTTTCTTTTCTTCCTTCTGTGGGGTGGTTCATTCTTTTGAACTTGTGGTGGTGGTTATGGATCTATCCTAAGTATCAGCTTTTCTAGTTTGGGCTTAGTTCTTTCATCCACTACCTCGAAGTCTAACCTTACCCTCTTAACAATAATGATATCCCTAGTTTCATGGTCCTCAAATTTTCTCTTTTCATGCAGGACCTTAGACAAAGGTGTATTAGTGTGGATATTTTCCAATACCTCCACATAGGTTTTGGATTTGGAGTCTACCTTAACTTCTACAAACCTTTGCGGGAAAGAAATTGGTAGGGTATAGGGAGGTGGAACAATAATAGATGCTTCCTTCTCTACCTCTTCGACAACCTCCCTTTCGGGGTGGCGTCGGTGGATTTTTCTCAATCTCTACGCTTTTCTCACCAGAAACCTCATCATCCTCATTATCACTCTCCTCAGGATTTTCTATTTGTTCTTCACTACTGGTTGTTACAGCATCCACATGTTTCTCAAGGTAGTGTCCTATAGGTGTCTGGGCAAGCAGAGAGATTTGAGTCTCCAATGCCTCAGTGTGAGTCGTGAGGGACTTGACCACAGTGTTCATCTTCCTAAAGGTTTCATAAGTATCGAGATGTTGTTTTCTAAACTTTTCATTCTGGAGAGTTTGTGTCTCTACAAAGCGCTCCATCATAGATTCTAGCCTAGAATTAGTTGTTGTTTCAATGAAATCCTCCATTAATTTTTCGAGGTTGGAATTATGGGATTCTTGCGATTCCTCAAAATACTGGCAAGGGTAATCGTAGAGGAAATTTTGGGAATGGCAATTGTAGAGGAAATTTGGGTGCGGTTCCTCAAGATATCGGGAGTGGTAATCATAGAGAAAATTTGGTTGAGAGTGAGTGAGCGTCGCATTGAAATCCTCCATCAATAATTCAAGGTTGGGATTATAGGATTCTTGTGGTTCCTCATAGTATTGGGAGTGGTAATTGTAAAGGAAATCTAGGTGATACATAGTTTTTTTTTTCAAACAAGAGTGCCTTAGTCTATACGGTGCTACAACGAAATCACAATATTGACTGTTGGTCCACGGCAACGGCGCCAAAAACTTGATGCTCCGCAAGTGCACGGACTTATCGAAGTAATATAAAAGATTGTCGAACCCACAGAGACCAATGCCAACCTACTGTAATCTATCGTTGCTTTGTAAAGCTAAGGCTATGATTAAAAGGTACGAACAGAAATATAAATGCTAATTACTAAAGGTTTGAAAACAATACTAAAATGAGCCCGAAGTATGGATTCTGTGTTCCTAAGGGACTTGTAGAATACATGTACTAATTATGACTATATGCCTATTATGTAGAATATACCGACTTAAAGGCTCCGCCTCACGCTCTCGCGGTCTTAACTAAATCCATATCTCTTAATCCCAAGATTTTGCTCTCGCTCGCCCGGTAACTAAGAAACACTATTTGAAAGCCAACAATATCCTAATCAACATCTAAAGCGCTCTCGCTGTATTTAGATATGATGCCTAATTTCTACTATCCGGTTCGCTCCTCACGCTCTCGCGAATCTCGGCTCAAACCTTTATATGCTTCTCACGCTCATGACAAATCAATGTTAAATAACTTCTCACTCTCATGACAAAGCTACTTAAATTACGCATAGAAATTATAACCAAAACGACATACAATCGCGATTTCGTACTTAATACATCTACGGAGTCCCGTCGGAACGACGATCCTCAATCTACGGACTCCGGAAAAATTACTCGGACATATTTATTTCTTAAGTTAACATATTAAACATGCTGCAATTTAAAACATACATACTGATTTGGTTTTTTAACAAAAAGTTCAGAATTAGTGTTTATCTTTTGAAATCGAATAAACTTGCAAGAATATAAATGAAACAAATGTAATAAAAACAGAATTACAAATGACCTGAAATAAACTGAAAATGAAATACTTCTAGTAATGAGAATGATGATCCAAGCGTACAATCGGCAACATAATGAAAAGTACAGCAGTGCAGCAATCACTCAGTGTGAGTAATTACTGCTTTGGTAAGTAAATCTAGTGGCTAGGCTAAAGAATTCGGTAGTGCTTCCGCGCAACTCGGATCCCCCAAATGCAAACCCTCAAGGGTGTATTTATAGAGGAAAATTGGCTCCAAGAAGGTCAGGTACGATTTGAATTCAAACCAAGCAAAACTGTCAAACTGTCACTGAAAAACTGCTCCCGCGCATAATGGCGACCACCGTATGCCTAACGGCGACCGCAATTAGTTCAAAAGGTGATTTCCCTCCTTTTTTGGGACATGGCGAATGCCTTTCTCCTCTATAGGGGTAAATGGTGAGCGCCATTCAGTTGGGGAGGCCAAAACTTGCATTTTTGCTGTTTTTCTTCACTCTTCAGCTCTGTTTTCGCTCTTTTTTCCATACTTGTCGATTAAACACATGTCGATTTAAAAACAAAGGAAAACATAATAAATCAAAGCAAATAGTATGAAAGACTCGATAAAACGGTACTAAAAGTGCGCGTAATGAGTCAGAAAATACGATACGAATTCGAGTTATCAGATTTCATTGAAACAACAACCAATTCTAGGCTAGAATCAATGATGGAGCGCTTTGTGGAGACACAAACTCTCCAGAATGAAGATTTTAGAAAAAAAACATCTTAATACTTATGAAACCTTTAGGCAGATGACCACTGTGGTCGAGTCCCTCACGACTCACACTGAGGCATTGGAGACTCAAATCTCTCTGCTTGCCCAGACACCTATAGGATACTCCCTTGAGAGACATGTGGATGTTGTAACGACCAATAGTGAAAAACAAATTGAAAATCCTATGGAGAGTGATAATGAATTTGAGGAGAGTTATGGTGAGAAAAGCGTAGAGATTGAGAAAAATCCACCGACGCCACCCGAAAGGGAGGTTGTCGAAGAGGTAGAGAAGGAAGCATCTATTATTGTTCCACCTCCCTATACCCCACCGATTCCTTTCCCGCAAAGGTTTGTAGAAGTTAAGGTAGACTCCCAATCCAAAACATATGTGGAGGTATTGGAAAATATCCACACCGATGCACCTTTGTCTGAGTTCCTGCATAAAAAGAGAAAATTTGAGGACCATGAAACTAGGGATATCATTACTGTTAAGAGGGTAAGGTTAGACTTTGAGGTGTTGGATGAAAGAACTAAGCCCAAACTTGAAAAGCTGATACTAAGGATAGATCTAGAACCACCACCAAAAGTTCAAAAGAATGAACCACCCCACAGGAGAAAGAAAAGAAAAGGTGAGGGATATGTGAGATGGCTTGATAAGTGGCCATGGAAACCGGAGATTATTAGCCATCGAGCTATCGACGTTAAACAAAGCACTGCGTGGGAGACAACCCATGAGATTTCAATTTAATGTTTTACTTTTATTGTTTGTGTTTACAGGAAATAAAGAAATGTATTGCTTGTTTCGTCTCAGCTTCTTCTAGGTGCCCACGGACATTCCTGTGAATGTCGCTGGTGGTGGTGACACCGATACCACACTGTATTTTTCTAGCACTTTTTTGCAGGTACTTCCTCTGGAAGCGGGCAATATGATGAGCTGGTTCAAGAATTGCACAAACGAAGGTATCTCAAAATGCCCACCGCCGAAGTAGAAGTGGTCAGTGAAGACTTGGAAAAAAAGAGCAGGATCAGAGTAGATTTGGCCATGGTGGCAAGCAGTAGCATTCATACAGGTTCTATCTTTCCTTTTTCCACCTTTTATCAAAACATTGAGGACAATGTTTGTATTAAGTGTGGGGGAGGAACTATACCACTTTAATTTTACCGCTTTTTAGTTTGATTTATTGTTTTCTAGTTTATTTCATGCTTTTAGGAATTCTATCTGTTTTTAATGTTTTGTCGAGTCATTGCATGTGTTGTCGAGTCTTTATGCGTGGTTTTCGCTTGTTATTCAATTTCCCCGAAATTTTAAATAAAATTTTAACCTCCAACTATTTTTTGTTTCGATTCATGGCACGACACTCTGAAAGTATATAGGTTATTTAGGTTGTGTTAGATAGACTTGGGAAAGTTTTGTAAATATCGGTACCGTTCCTACACCTTAGATTCCCTAAGTATGTGATATTGATTTAAATAGACATTATGCCAAGACCTTATGCCTAGTTTCTTAGAAGTAGCCTCTTGATTAGTTTATACTAGCAATCAGCACCATCCTAGTGTACAAACTAAGTAACGAACCGATGCAAATATGTGTTGATCTCAAATATTTGAATAATGTGATTTTTATAGAAAAAACGAATGAAAGACATGTTCCCGCTAAGTTAGGTGGTCCTCACCCGACCATTTAGCCTAAAGGTTCGGACTCTTAAAATTCGTAAGCAAAAGAAAACATAATGTGCAAAAAAGAAAAAAAAAATTGAATGTCGAGATCATATAACACAAACAGGTTCGCTTACCATGTAAGTACAAAGGATAACGGGCTTATTGTGATTGCGCGAGAATGAAAAAGAGGTGAAATAGGATGAAGGATGCAGGTCAAGTTATAATTTCATGATTTGAATTGGTATTGCATAGGAAGGGAGTCTTTGTCCGTAAATGTGGAAATGTGTCGTTACGATATCCTTGTTTTCACTATTTAGTACCTATCGATCAAACATTAGCCTAGCAGCCACGTATGATTAGAGTCTCGTTGTGCCTGTGTTTCGAACCGTGTTTATTTTCTTTTTACCGTGTTGGTTGATTGCTTGAGGACAAGCAATCGTTTAAGTGTGGGGGTGTTGATAACTCGATTTCGTATCGTATTTTGCGACTCATTACGTGCACTTTTAGTACCGTTTTATCGAGTCTTTCATACTATTTACTTTGATTTATTATGTTTTCCTTTGTTTTTATGTCGACAGGTGTTTAATCGGCAGGTATGGAAAAAAGAGGGAAAACAGAGCTGAAGAGTGAAGAAAAACAACAAAAATGCAAGTTTTGGCCTCCCCAATTGAATGGCGCTCGCCATTTTCCCCTACATAGGAGAAACGCGTTCGCCATGTCCCAAAAAAGGAGGGAAATCACCTTTTGAACTAATGGCGGTCGCCGTTAGGCATATGGTGGTCGCCATTATGCGCGGGAGCAGTTTTTCAGTGACAGTTTGACAGTTTTGCTTGGTTTGAATTCAAATTGTACCAGACCTTCTTGGAGCCAATTTTCCTGTATAAATACACCTTTGTAGGTACGAATTTGGATCCAAAAGTCGCGTGGTAGCGTTGCCGACATTTGTTCATAGTTTTAGGAAGAAATCACAATTGTAAAAGTGGTAGTTTCTCATATTGGGGAATTACCACACCAGTAATGTTTAGGCCTATAATTTGTGTAACACTTAGACCAACAATCTTGCCGACACATTAATTGAAGATTATTTCAGTTCCGTCTTCTTTAGTTCAATTCCCGCATTTAGTTCAAGTCATTTACAGGCTCTTTGTATTTATCGCTTTATTATTACCGTTGTTCCGTTTTACATTTGTCAAGCATGCTGTCTTTTATTATGTGTATCATGTTCAGTTTGTTTATGTTTAATTCCATGTCTAGTTAAATTATCTTGAGTCCGGCGTATGAGAATCATCGTTACCGACGGGACTCCGTAGATGTATTAAGTACAAAATCACGATTGTATGTCGTTTTGGTTATAATTTCTATGCGTAATTTAAGTAGCTTTGTCATGAGAGTGAGAAGTTATTTAACATTGCTTTGTCATGAGAGTGAAAAGCATATAAAGGTTTGAGCTGAGATTCGCGAGAGCGTGAGGAGCGAACCAGATAGTAGAAATTAGGCATCATATCTAAATACAGCGAGAGCACTTTAGATGTTGATTAGGATATTATTGGCTTTCAAATAGTGTTTCTTAGTTACCGGGCGAGCGAGAGTAAAATCTTAGGATTAAGATATATGGCTTTAGTTAAGACCGCGAGAGCGTGAGGCAGAGCCTTTAAGTTGGTATATTCTACAGAATAGGCATAATTAGTACCTGTATTCTACAAGTCCCTTAGGTGCGCGAAAATCTAGATTTTGGGCTCGTTTTATCGTTATTTCCAAACCTTTAGTAAGTAGTGTTTACATTTTCGTTCATACCATCTTAATAATAGCCTTAGATTTACAAAGCAACGATAGATTACAGTAGATTGACATTGGTCTCTGTGGGTTCGACAATCTTTTATATTACTTCGACAAATCCGTGCACTTGCGGAGCATCAATGATACTGATATGGTGGTTGTTGATATTGCGCTGCAGCAATGTACGAATATGGATAATATGGCATAGGTGCCATGGGTGCTTGATACTGAGGAGAAACTTGAGTTGTCACAGCATTGGCTTCACCTTCCTTCTTCTTAGACTGACTGTTCTAAGATTTTCTGGTGGCTGGCTGCTGGGAAGCAACTCCAGGAATCTTTCCAGTCTTCAAACTGTTTTCAATCCGTTCACCAATGGTTACAACATCAGCAAAGTTCGATGAAGAACTACCCATCATTTTCTCATAGTAGGAACCTTGCAATGTACCCTTAAAGATGTCAACCAACTCATTGTCAGAGAGAACAGGTCGCACACGAGATGCCATCGCATGCCATCTTTGTGCATACTCTTTGAATGTTTCAGCTGGGCGCTGGGACTGATTCAATGAAGCTTTAAGAATGCTTTAGACAAATCCCTCCAAGTACGGATCTTGCTGTGTTCCAAACCCATGTACCAATCCAATGAAGCACCAGACAAACTATCTTGAAAACAATGAACAAGCAAGTCATCGTTATCAATATAGGATGCCATCTTCCTGTAGTACATAGTGATATGACTACGCGGGCAACTCAGACCTTTGTACTTTGGCAGCTCAAGTATCTTGAATTTCTGTGGCAGCATAACATTTGGAACCAGACACAAGTCCTTGGCCTCCATGCTCAGATACGGTCTTCCAACAACTTGTAGTCAGCATGTCTACTCTGATTAGTGGGCCTGACAAGATTTTGAGGATTTGGCAGCTGGGATGCGGCGGGAGCGTGCACTTGCGAAGTAGAAAACTGAGATGGATACACCAAACCTAGATTAACTAACTGACCAGTATTCTACCCCATCTGAACACCAAATGGATAGTTTGGAGGAGGTACCACAGCAGTTGAGAAAGATACCCCAGGATAGAACATCCCAGGATGCACATTCTGAATAGCAGTTTGAGCAGCTTAATATGAAACTGGAACATGAATAGGAGGACCCCTATACACATGCTCTTCTTCATCAGGGATTTCAATGTCAGCCAATCCGGAAGTTTGCCGAGTCTGAACCTGGAGATTCTCAGGATCATTATTCACCACTAGAGGTGGGACTGGAGTAGGCATGACCCATGGATATGCAGCAGCATTCCCATTAGGCATGGGCGTAACAAAAGGCTGATATGGTACAAACGCACTACCATTGTTTGCAATTTGAGGAGTGTAATTCGGAGGCATGCCCCAAGGAAAACCAGTGGGCATTTTGTTCAAACCGGATTGAGAATTTGTCGGATGAACCACAGACTGATTCACAAGCTCAACTGGCACTTCAACAGTAGCAAGAGAAGGAATAACAACAGGAGTAGTTGTAACAACGGGAGAAGTAGTCACAACAGGAGTGACAACGGTTGCATCAGTAACAGTTGCAACAACAGTGGCAACAACAGCGGCGTCCCTCTGAGCGCGAAAGAGTTCCATAATGACATCCATGTTCATCTGAAACTGATCCATCCGACCTTGGAATTGAGCCAGAGTTTCCTTATAAGCAGCGTTCTCAGCTTTGAAGTCAACCATGACTCTGGATTTGTTTGAGCGAGTAAAATGCTGATGTCGAGTCGTCGTCTTGCTACAAAGAAGGCGGACAAGGATGAGCAACGGCTTTGGATGAAGGGACGTGCATATGTGTGCAAATGAATGTATGATATGCATGCAAAAATAAAGTTTTATGCATATGCAAAAATTAATTTACATCATGAAATGATATGCACCACAAGCAACAGGAAGCCAGCACTGTCTGCATAATCAAATCTGAATAATTTGGATATCCGCATATAATTCTGTGTCAGTGCAACATAATCTGATGTGTGAGCACAATCTGACGTGTGTGAGAGAATAAAGGTATGAAGTGGCTTGTTTTCCTGCAAAAAAACCCATCCCCCTCATAGGTGTGATCTAGACACAACAAGGTGGTCCCTAGAAAGGTTGCCCAAATCATAGGACTCAGAGTGAAAACCCTCCGCCGTAGTGAATTCTCACATGACGGAAGTATTCTCAAGCGAATCACGATCTGGGATGTGGCTCTCGTGGTAACCCAACATGCAAGATGCAGGCCTCACGACTATCCACATTTTAGCCTATGTGTATGCTAAGCCTGGTGTTAGGACTTTTCTCTCAGATAATATCTACCCATCCCAACAACAGCAGAAAAAGCAGATATCCAGCATATGCAGCATATGAATATTCAAAGCAGTAAAGAAATGCAGTAAATAAACATAAAGCTAAAGCATAAAGATAAAGCAAGTAAAGCGCAAAAGATAGACACCCAAGCAAGCAAGAAAGCAAACAAAACTAGGAGAGACCCCAACCTGCAAGTGCAAGACTCCCCAGCAGAGTCGCCAGCTGAAGATGGGTGGTTTATACCTGAGTGAATCGCACACTCAAAGATAACACAGAGTCGCCACCGAACTTTATTTAGTCCCAAAGGACAGGGAAAATATCGATAAAACCCAAGGGGAAGAGAAACGGGAACGGGGGTCGGTTATGTAGAAGGAAGGTACTAGCACCTAACGCATCCGTCGTACTCAACAGGAACCATTCCGCTTGCTTCTAGGCTTGGATGGGTTATCTATCTAAAGGTTTCTAACTAAAAGAGAAGGAGAGAGAGAAGGGAAGAAAGAAAGAAAGAAATGAGAGAAAGTGCTCGAGGAGGATTGGGGCCCTCGTGCCTACGTACCCTCATAGTGCAATGAGGAATTCTGTAATACCCCGTGAAATTATTCCACTCGGGATAATATTATTACGGTCAACTGGGCTCTGGGTTACTCTGAAAATTTAATGGATAAAATAATTAGAGTAATCTGGCGAACTCAGAACTGATCAAATTAATATTATTTAACTCTGAGGTTTTATTAATTGGTGCATTTGAGATAATTTGGACATTTTGTAGTATTACAAAATTGATGACATTTTCTATATCTTTTCCTTTTCCCTCATTTGGCCAAAGTTGGTAACTTTTGAGAGAGAGAGAAAATAGAGATAAGGAAGAGCAAAGGAAAGAAAGAGAAGAGAAAACTTGGAATTGAAGAGAAAAGTTTGGATCAACCTCTAGTCTTCATCAAATCATCTCATCTTCATCATCACCATCTTCTATTCAAGGTGGGTTCTAGTTAGAACTTTAGTTTTAGAGTTTTTGGAAAATGTTTGATTTAGGTTAGGAAATGTGGAATCAATGGATTTAACGGTTGAAATTCGACATAAATGGTGTAGTATGATCATAATATGTATATGAATAATTATGATGCTTGTTGGTGCTGTTTGGGGAGGATTTGAGTTGAGAAAGATGGATTTCTAACCATTGGAACAAGAGAAAACGTAGCTAAGCATGGTTGTTCTGGTGCAGAGCGTCGGGCGGTGCTCAGAGCGCCGGGCGATTCGAGGCAAGCGCCCCTGCTTCGTCGGGCGATGCCCAAGAGGCACAGCATGTAACGCCCCTGTAACTTTCAAGTTTTTAAGAAGTGTTTACGCCCCTGCTTCGCCGGGCGAGGCAGAGGCGGAGGGGGGACGCTGCCAAATGATGGTTGGAGCGCTGGGCGCTCCTGGGACTTTTCCAAATGTCCCTTTTTCTTGTAAATTCTATAACTTGTGATCCGCTTATCCGATTTAAGTGTTCTTGGTACCGATGGAGAACTAGGGAAATATTCTACCTGTTGGAAGTGAAAAATATTAGTTTTGATGGACGATTAAATAAACCGGAGGGAACCGGAATTGGTGTGAATTGTGATATGTTGCTTTATGTGTTCTATTATATTAGTGACTTGTTATTTCCTACTTCTCTTGTTGTTTAATTTGATTGTGAGTGTATGCATGTTAAAATATGAAGTAGGTAGAGTGAGGAATATTACCATGAACTGTGTAGAACCTAGTACCGGCTAGGAAATCGTGGAATAACATAACGACGACGCTAGTGCATGAGAGGCCGAGGCGTGCGTCTATTACCGAATGGTATAGAAATAATTACACTACTATGGATCATGTTTTATTGTGTTTATATTGTGAAAAGACAAAGAGGTCTTAAGGCGAATGTGGCCTTGTGATTGTCGAATACAATCACATTTGTGTGTATGATCACGTAATCGTAACCGTTTCATGTGAGTGCGTTTCATGGGTCTCGAGCTCCTCTTAAACATGGCACAATTACTTGGCAGGTTTGATTCCCGCGTGTAGTACGAATGAACCTATATGGTAAAGAGACTTGTGATGGTTAACAGGCCATGAGAAGTGACAGTTCACGGTTAACAGGTCGGTGATCCCGAATCCATTTCGTATGCCAAGTAACTACAAGGATCCATGACTCGGATCGACATCTAGACGTTGAAGCGGACGGGAAAAGGGGATGCCTTGGTAAGGTTATCGATTAGTGATGTTGTGAGTTAACGAGACTCACGAACATGGATTCATATAGTGTGTGTGAGTACTCAAAGTCACTTCCCTTCACTTTTGACTTGAGTTAGGTTTGTTAGAACCTTGTAAAGTCGAGAGGACTATAAGATAGCGACTCACTGAGATTTGATGTATCTCACCCCATGTTGTTGCTTACATCACAGGTACAACAGGTTCGGCGAAGGGTACGGACAAAGTTGTTTGACTTTTCCTTATGGATCATACCTTTTGTGTGACAAGGCTTCCGTTGTGAGGATTTTTGTGATCATTACTTAATCTAGTTCTTAGTATTTATCTTGTTGATCATCTTGTACATATATATATTATGCCATAGTAGATTTGTATTAGTTTTGTATTTGCCCTCTTGTTGTTTCCTAGCTTATGTTTCATTTAATTGCAGTTAGATCTCATTTCATCTCATATTGCATAAGGGCATGTGATCAGTGGCCTTCAGAGCATTGCTTTCCAAAGCAAGAGAACAAGATTCAAGGGTCTTCAAGCAAGCCTCAAGAGTCTCTTACATCTCATATGATCTCAATTGATCCCACAAGTCATTGGAAGAAGAGAATTCATCAAGAAGATTGGACAGTGCATCATCTCCTATCAAAAACAGTCCAAATTAGGGTTTGTGATTCAAGCAGTCTCCTGATGAAACTTTGGTCCAAACTTGATCTCAATGTTTTCTACATGATGTTAAGTGTCTAAGGATGGAAGATTGCCCATTGGTTCATTTCAGAAGAGAGTCAATTGGTCAGTTGCTTGAGAATCAAGAAATTGGGGGAAAAGTCAATTGTACAGTGGAAAAGTCAACTCCTGACTTTTTGGGTCAAATTCATGAAATTCAAGTTAAATATGTTCAATGGATGAGATTTGATCAAGAAATGATGGAAGAATCAACAAAAATCAAGAATTGTACAAAGTTGCCATTTTTAAAAACTTAGGGTTTCCAAAAATGGCAAGTTTGGACCATTTTGCACTACACTTCAAGGTATTCTTTCTTCAAGATAAAAGCTCCAAACCTCAGGTCCAAGTTGAGCCAATCAAAGATAATATTCCAAGCTTCAAATCCGTACCAAGAACTCTTCCATTGGATCAAAATTGAGGGAGTTATGATCAATCAAAGTGTGGTAAAATCAAGGCAAATTCCAAGTCATGGCAAGGCAAGTTCAGGCCTCTAGGCCATAATTTCATCAAACAGTTGGTGTGCCAAATGTCAAGCTAATTTTCTCTATCAAGGAAGCTTCAAATGAAAAACTTTCCAACGTGAAAGTTGTTCATCTCCATCCCCTCTACAACTTTCATGTTTGGAGATTTTTCATTTGATCAAAGGATAAAGAGTTATGATGGTCCAAACATGGAGGTTTCACACTGAATGTCATAGGCACGCATGCAGGCTTGCCTTTCCAAAACTTCAGCCATAAGCAAGTGACTTTAGTGTCATTTTTGACTACTTTAGAGGCATTGTTTCACTTGGATTCAAACATCAACATTGTTCTATGATGTACCATCTTTCCCTAGCCACCAAGAGCATCCCATTTCATGTGCTATGCTGAGAGAATTCCATCATCAAACTTCTTTGTCTTCATTGAAACCATACTGCCAAGAATAGAGTGTTTTGCATTGTTGTTGTTGATGCACATCAGTTCACACGCATACACACTTTATACCAGTCATCTTTTCTTCATTTGGACAAACACCCTCTTACACACACATGTACATATGTTGCTCCATACACCAAAGAGGAATAAAACTTGTTGTGCAAGTCATGCTGCAACAACACATAACATCACCACCATCCATTCTAATCAATACCATAGCTGCCATGAGCTCACCCTCACCATAACCAAACCTCACCAACTCGTGCATAACAAACATGACTCAGTTAGTTAACTCAAACTCACTTAACTCACTCACTTAACTCTCTTTCCAACTATCAACCACACCAGTTAACAAGTTAACTCAACATATATAAGCTCCACTGCTTACAAAATTGGAGCTTCAATCATTTTCACAAATTTCACCAATCGTTTTCACTTTTTCTCTCTGAACTTTCTCTCTGAGCTCTCTCTCATTGCACGATTTCTTCTTCATTTCATCATCATCATCAAGTGTTCATTACTGGTCAAGAACAAGCTGAAGCAAGATTAATTTCTCAAGTGCAATCTCACTTCAGATTTGATTTTCCCTCTGCTTTCATCAAGATTCGAAGCTTTAGAGCATTTATTTTGCTCAAACAAGTTCAAGAGTTCAAGATCTCATCTCTGGTTTTCTGAAGATCCAAAGTTTCTTCAAGCTTCAGGTTCCTATTTCTCAACTGTCTTGTGCGAATTCACTTTGTTTAAGCTTGTTTTTGTTGTTTTTAAAGCTTACTAGAAGTTATGCATGATCTGGCTAGTTGATAGACCTTTTAGAGGTGTAGATCCAAATCCTAGGGCAAACTTTCTCCTTTTGATTCTCTGAATATATACATGATATGTGACTTTCTCTTTTGATTGGTATATGGTTTGTTGATTTCTGGAAGCATGTGACATTTACAGTTGCCGGAGGTGGCCGGAGAAGATGACCGAAGGTCGTTCTCTGGCCGATGAGGGTTTGATTAGGGTTTAAGGTCAGATTATATCACAACCGTCTGATTCATTTGATCCAACGCACCATAATGTGCCAACACATTAATGACATACCCTCCCCCTCACGTGATTCTCTCTCTTTTGAATTTGACTCTGAATTGGTTGCGTGTGCGTGAGTATATGGTAATTAACAGGTGCTTGCGTTCTCATCCATGTGATAGTCATGTTTTCCTTAATGATTATTGACTGATTAATCCTATGGCTGTGAGTGAGTCCACGTTTGACTGAGTGTACACCATTCCACACACACACACGTGCTCTATTGGACTGAACTCATATTGCTATTCACACACCTACCTTTTTCAAGCCCAAACATCTTAAACGTGAAAGTTGTTATGTCTGCACCCTCTGCTTTAATTTCTTTACATTTTAAATTTCTTTTTCATACTTGTTTGATTTTCTATTTTTAAAAATACCAAAATGCATTAAATAATTATACAAAAATTCATATAGTATTATACTTCATTAAAATAATTTTCCATTATTTTTATTTCTAATTTTAATATTTCTTGCTCATATTTGCATATTTTTCTATTAATTTCTTTTTTAAATGTTGTTCTTCATGATACTTGTGCATTTCACATTTATTTTTGCATAGTTCTAAAACCACTTTGCATCCAATATTTTTTCTATGATTAAATAATATCTTAAAGCATCTAAAACATTTTTCTCATATTTTTAAAATCATTTTTGCATAGCATTTGAACCATATATTTGTGCATTGTTCATTGTTGACCTAATGTGACTTTGTTACTTTGTTTGAGCATGCTCCTTCTTGAATTTTTGTGTGAGCTTTTGATATGTGGTTAGATTCTGACTTAGGTACTTTTTGACCTAATTTCATAATTTTTCCAAGTCTCTTTATATTTTTTCCTTGTTGATTGATTACATGTGCATTTATGAACTTCATTGTATGCATATGCTATGGTTTTGTGTCATATTGCCTATGGTATCTTGAGATGATTGATGTTATCTTTTGAAACATGTTCATTTAAATGTTATAGGTCATGTATGTCAAATTATAGGTCTTTCATATCTCATTTTGACATGTTTTCCAATTGATGTTCATCTTGCATTCATACTTAACTGTGCACCTATCACTTGTTCTTCTTCAACATAGCTTGTGTGTATCTCATATTGGTATGCCATTCCCATTCATTCTTGTATGTACCTCTACTGTATTTGAACCATTTCATCTATTTTATTGACTCATAATGTCATGTTATATGCATTATAATTACATGAACATTTGAAGCATGTTTCATTTTGTATGAAGTTCAACTTGTGTTCTTTCTTCCTAATCTCTAATGTGACTTATGTATGAACCAAACTTGTTCATTTGTGAATTCTCATGTCATCTTACATCATGTATGCTACTGATCCATGTTCATTTACATTCATAATTGCATTTCCTTCTCTTTTGTGACTTGTTTTGTAAGTGAACAACATTGTGAATTCTTGTGTGACCTTGTTCTACTTCTTCCCACTCCTTCTTCTTGAGTTTTATTCTCATGTTATGGATGTTAATTCATGGTTACTTAATGACATTTATGAAGTGTTTTCCTATTTGTTGTGGTGTTTCATATTGCATCATTGCATGTTTTACATCTCTTAAATGTTCATGATGCATCTTTAGTGCATATCATTGCATTCTTTTGATGTTTGGTTGGTTGTTTAGACATATATTGATATTGTAAGTCTTTGTAACCATTGATAGATGTAAATAGGCTTTTCTACTACCCTAGGCCAGTACCACCCTTTAGTGATCTTTTCTTTTTAGGTCTAGCTCCTTAGAAGTTTCCTAGAGCTTCCTTTAGAACACTAGGATTTATTTGCTTACATTTTTCAATTGTGTTTTCTTAATCCATTATTGAACTAACCATTTTGTGTAGGGGCTTGGTAAGTTGAATGTGTGGATATGCTTCCACACACACCTTCTTCCCTCATCTTTTTAATGCTTTTTCTCTTTTGTGTTTGTGCAAAGCATCTAATGCTTTATTTGTTCAATCTCTTTCATCCCATTTGAGTATTTAACTTAGCTTCAATATTTGATGTAAGTTAGAACTCACTCTCATTCTCTTTTCTTTTAGACTTAGGTTTCTAAACCACACTTAACCATTAGGAACATCCATGTATGATACCTTTAGGGTTTGAGTCTTAGTCTCCCTCATTAGATTTTACCTTTCTTAACCATTTGAGTCTCTCTTCTTCTCATCTCAAAACAAAAGCAAAAACACTTAATAAAGGCATATCATATATTGTATTTGAGCTTTTCATGTGAGAATAAGATAGTGAGGGGTCTTCTCTCACTTTCTTAGAATGTTTAGCATACGTCCCGTCTTGCGTCGATATGCGAGGCATTCGATCCTACGTGAAGGACTTAAATACAATATGCGTTGTAAACACAAAATAATCAAAACACTTCTTTTTAAAAGACAAAAACAAACAAATTCTCTTCTCATCTCCTTCATTCTATTCCTTAAGGATTCGTCACGCCCGTTCTACCACAAACAGGTAACGCCTAAGTCTCCATACAACGAGCTTCAACACCTAACTGCTGGGACGCGCACTTTGATGTTTCCACTAAAAAAACACAAACAAAGCAACCCTTGTTGAGCCGAACTATGTTTGCTCTGATTCTTCTTTCTCGTCTGATTGAAGATACGTAGGCACGAGATGCAATATCTCGACGAGCAACCTTTCCTGTAGTCCGTCGAACTACGTTGACTCTGACTTTCCCATTGCACTGAGGGAATACGTAGGCCTAGGACAACGATAATGTCCTATCGAGTCACTTTTTTTTCTTTTCTTCTTCGTTTCTTCGTTCTTTTCCGTTCTCGTTCCTTCTCCGGTCCAGTAGCAGCAGAGCTCCAGACGACGACACCCTTTGATCGAAACAGCAAGCGTGGATCCCATGGGTACGATGGACGCGTGGGGGTGCTAATACCTTCCCCTCGCGTAACCGACTCCCTAACCCAGTTCTCTTGGTCGCAAGACCATGCTCTTTCCTTCTCCTCAGGTTTATGCAGTGTTTCCTTTCCCTCTTTTGGGATAAATACACATTGCTGGCGACTCTGTTTCCGTGCCACTTTCGCGTTTGTACTTGGATGAAAATCCTGGGAGCGACAATGTGTTTACTAGGGACTTGTACATTTCAGTACCAAACATATTATCCATGTATAATATCTGCTTTGATGTATGTATGTATATATGGGCGTTATAGTTGGTATCAGAGCAGGCCGTATCCTCGACCTAGCCATGAAATAGTATAAGTATTTATTTCCGTTTCATATGCATTGTGTCGCCATTGGTCTTACGTGTTATATTTATGGTATTGAACCTGACCAACTTAATCCTATTTGTATGACATTTAGGAACATGGCTGACAGACGCAGAAATAACTGTGGTAGACCAAGAGCCACTCCAGCAGGGACAAATCCACCAGGTGACGAGGGGAATGCCCTTTTGTATTAATTCATGCAACAGATACAGCAGTAACAAAATCAGTTTGTGCAATAGATGGTACAACAAATGGCTGGTGGCCTGTATCCTCTACTGGTTGTTCCCGAAGCGGTAGGGGGAACCTTTAGGGATTTCATTCGTATGAATCCTCCGGAGTTTCAGGGAGGGTTAGATCCGGTAAAGGCTCATGAATAAATATCCGGTATGGAGCGGATTTTCATGATAGTTCAGTGCAGTGAGGAAAATAAGGTTGTCTTCGCTTCTCACTTGTTAAAGGGTCCTGCCATGAGGTGGTGGGAGAGCGCTTCAGCCTTAATGACAATTCAGGAGGTACCGAAGGTATGGGAACAGTTTAAGATCAATTTTATGGAGAAGTATTTTCCAAGTTCCTTATGGTCTCAGAAGGAATTCGAGTTTCAGCAGTTGAGACAAGGTAACTTGACCGTGGCTTCTTATGCGGAAAAGTTTGAGACTATGGCGGCTTACTCTAGGAAAGCCATGTATGCTCCTGATGAGAGATGGAAGATCGATCAATTTTTGTTTGGTTTGAGGGCTGAAATTTCACATAGCGTGTCTCAGAGGGAATTCACTAGCTATGCTAAATTGTTAAGGCAGTGTTACGTGGCGGAACACAGCTTGAAGAAGGTGCAAGCAGAGGAAGAGTTGAGTAGGGTGAATCAAAGTGATCGTGGAAGATCGAATCAATAGTTTAGACCAAGGCAACAAGCTTTTAAGGGAAAACAAGTTCAGAGTTCCAGGACTAGTGTGCCTCCGGTGTGCCGCACTTGTGGGAAGAATCATCACGGTAGGTGCAGTTTCGGAGGGATAAAGTGTTATCAGTGTAATAAAGTGGGCCATATGGCGAGGGATTGTCCTCAGAATAGGACTCAAGCGCAGGAAAAGAATACCGGGCGAGTGTATACCTTGGATGCAAGGAAAGCAAAGGGTGACAACTCTTTGATCGCTGGTACGTGTTTCGTTAATGGAAATCCTTGCTTTGTTTTATTTGACTGTGGAGCAACGCACTCCTTTATATTGATGCAATGTATGAAGTGACTTGGGTTGCAAGCTATTATGTTGTCTCCACCCATGGTGGTTACTACTGCCATGGATGAGTTGGTTGAAACACCTTTAATGTGTGAAAATTGTGTGTTATCTGTGGATGGAAGAGTTTTCCAGATTGATCTGATTTGTTTACCGCTTAAGAAAGTGGATGTTGTTTTGGGAATGGATTGGCTTTCAGCTAATTCGGTATTTATCGGGTGTGAAGAAAAGCTAATCATTATTCCATCCGTATAGGCTACCCCAAAGGATGTGTTGACTACTATTTTAGAAGGTACGGTTGGAATGATAAATTTCTTGTTTAAGGAGGAAAAGTCTGTTCTTTTGGTTCTTACTAAGGAGGAGAGTAACAACCTTCAGGTGTTGAGTATTTCGGTAGTCTGTAAATTTCCCCAAGTGTTCCCCGAGGATATCACTTCTCTTCCTCCGAAGAGGGAAGTGGAATTCTCTATTGACCTGATACCGGGAACGGCTCCAATATCCGTTTCTCCATATCGGATGGCACCACTTGAATTAAGAGAATTAAAGGATCAATCAGAAGAATTGATGGCTAAGCATTTTGTTCGACCAAGTGTTTCACCCTGGGAGCTCCAGTGTTGTTGGTAAAGAAGAAGGATGGTGGAATGCGGTTGTGTATTGATTACTGTCAGTTGAATAAGGTCACCATTAAGAATAAATACCCATTACCAAGGATAGATGACCTGTTAGATCAATTGAAAGGAGTCTGTGTGTTCTCGAAGATTGATTTACAGTCGGGATATCATCAGATTCGTGTGAAGAGTTCAGATGTACCAAAGACTGCGTTTAGAACCCGTTATGGTCATTATGAATTTTTGGTGATGCCTTTCGGTGTGACAAATGCCCCGACAGTTTTCATGGATTATATGAATCGGATATTTCAACCTTATTTGGACCAATTTGTGGTGATTTTCATTGATCACATTCTTATTTATTCTCATGATTCTCAAGAGCACGGAGAACACCTAAGAATCGTTTTATCCATCTTACAGGAGAGACAACTTTTTGCTAAGCTAAGTAAGTGTGAGTTTTGGATGTCAGAGGTTAATTTTCTTGGTCACATCATATTTCAGGGAGGTGTGGCGGTAGACCCATCAAAAGTTGAAGTGGTGATTAATTGGGAGACACCGAAGAACGTTGCAAAAATCAAAAGTTTCTTGGGCTTGGCAGGTTATTATAAAAGATTTATTCAAGGGTTTTCCCAACTGGCTTTACCAATGACGAGACTTACTCGAAAGGATTGTTCGTATGAGTGGGATTCGGCTTGTGAAAGAAGTTTTATGAGTTTGAAGGAAAGACTGACGACCGCCCCTGTTTTAATTATTCCTGATCCTAGCAAGTCGTATGAGGTATACTGCGATGCATTGAAGATGGGATTAGGAGGTGTGCTAATGTAAGATGGACATGTGGTGGCTTATGCTTCTCGACAGTTGAAAGTCCATGAAGAGAATTATCCAACGCACGATTTAGAATTGGCGGCAGTTGTGTTTACTTTGAAAGTGTGGCGCCATTATTTGTATGGTGTACATTTTGAGATATTCAATGATCACAAGAGTTTAAAGTACCTTTTTTATCATAAAGAGTTGAACATGCGCCAAAGGAGATGGATGGAGTATTTGAAAGATTATGACTTGGAACTAAAATACCATCCGGGTAAAGCGAATAAAGTAGCGGATGCATTGAGTAGGAAAGTGTCGCATAATGTCGAGTTGATGATGTTAGAGTATACCTTATTGGAAAAGTTTAGGGATCTAAATCTTCAATTTGTTTGGACTCCTAATGGTATTATTATGGGAAATTTGAACGTGAATTCTACTCTTAGGGAAGAAATCCGACAAGGACAAGGGTTAGATGAGAAGTTACAAGAAGTGTTAGTACAACCGGGTTTTGTGCGAGCTACCGATGGAATTATTTTGTTTAACCAAAGGATTTGTGTTCCGGATAACACGGAGTTGAAAAGGAGGATTTTGGAAGAAGCGCATAAGGGTGCTTTTACTATACATCCGGGGTCTTCAAAGATGTATCAAGATTTAAAGAGGGACTATTGGTGGTCTGGGATGAAAAAGGATATTGTGGTGTATGTGTTGGAATGTACAGTGTGCCAACAAGTGAAGATTGAACACCAAAGACCGGGTGGCTTACTACAACCGTTAAAAATTCCGGTGTGGAAGTGGGATAGTATCTCTATGGACTTCGTAGTTGGATTACCCCGTACCCAAGGCGGTTATGATTCGATTTGGGTAATTGTAGATCGGTTGACAAAATCTGCGCATTTCTTAGCCGTAAAAACTACCTACAAGGCGAGCCATCTCGCAAGACTGTTCATTTCGGAAATTGTAAGGTTGCATGGTATTCCCACTAATATCGTTTCAGATTGAGATCCAAAGTTTACTTCAAGATTTTGGAGAGCTTTTCAACAAGCTATGGGAACGAAGTTGTGTTTGAGCACGTCGAATCATCCGCAAATAGATGGTCAGACGGAACGGACAAAACAAACAATGGAGGATATGTTGAGGGCTTGTGTACTTGAAAGTGGAGGAAATTGGGCAGAACTTTTACCGTTGATTGAGTTCTCTTATAACAATAGTTATCATGCAAGTATTGGTATGGCACCTTATGAGGCATTGTATGGAAGGAAGTGTAGGACACCATTGTGTTGGGCGGAGGTTGGTGAAGATAGACTTTTAGGACCCGAGTTTATTTACGAAACTACGGAAAAGATTAGGATGATCCGTGGTAAAGTTAAACAAGCACAAGATCGTCAGAAGAGTTATGCGGATAACCGTAGAAGACCTTTGGAGTTTGATGAGGGTGATCACGTGTTTTTGAACGTTACTCCGAGATTGAGGTTGAAAGGACCGTTTAAGTCGCGGAAGTTAAGTCCGAGATACGTGGGACCGTATCAAATTTTAGAAAGGATTGGTGAAGTAGCTTACAAATTAACCTTACCGCCTTCTCTGTCAGAGATGCACGATGTTTTTCATGTATCTCAGCTTCAGAAGTTTGTTCCAGATCCTCTTCAGTCAATTCTACCAGATACGATCGAGATAGAAGCAGATTTAACGTTTGAGCCTCAACCGAGTCGTATCACAGGAAGAAAAACTAAGGTGTTAAGGAATAAAGAGATTCCACTTGTTAAGGTTCAGTGGGATGTGACGTATCCAGGTGATGCAACGTGGGAATTGGAATCCGAGATGCGAGAAATTTATCCTCAAATTCGTGGGCGAATTTCTATTTAAGGGGGGGAGGATGTAATACCCCGTGAAATTATTCCACTCGGGATAATATTATTACGGTCAACTGGGCTCCGGGTTACTCTGAGAATTTATTGGATAAAATAATTAGAGTAATCTGGCGAATTCAGAACTGATCAAATTAATATTATTTAACTCTGAGGTCTTATTAATTGGTGCATTTGAGATAATTTGGACATTTAGTAGTATTACAAAATTGATGACATTTTATATATCTTTTCCTTTTCCCTCATTTGGCCAAAGTTGGTAACTTTTGAGAGAGAGAAAATAGAGAGAATGAAGAGCAAAGGAAAGAAAGAGAAGAGAAAACTTGGAATTGAAGATAAAAGCTTGGATCAACCTCTAGTCTTCATCAAATCATCTCATCTTCATCATCACCATCTTCTATTCAAGGTGGGTTCTAGTTAGAACTTTAGTTTTAGAGTTTTTGGAAAATGTTTGATTTAGGTTAGGAAATGTGGAATCAATGGATTTAATAGTTGAAATTCGACATAAATGGTGTAGTATGATCATAATATGTATATGAATAATTATGATGCTTGTTGGTGCTGTTTGGGGAGGATTTGAGTTGAGAAAGATGGATTTCTAACCATTGGAACAAGAGAAAACATAGCTGAGCATGGCTGTTCTGGTGCAGAGCGCCGGGCGATTCGAGGCAAGCGCCCCTGCTTCGCCGGGCGATGCCCAAGAGGTGCAGCATGTAACGCCCCTGTAACTTTCAAGTTTTTAAGAAGTGTTTACGCCCCTGCTTCGCCGGGCGAGACAGAGGCGGAGGGGGGACGCCGCCGGGCGATGGTTGGAGCGCTGGGCGCTCCTGGGACTTTTCCAAATGTCCCTTTTTCTTGTAAATTCTATAACTTGTGATCCGCTTATCCGATTTAAGTGTTCTTGGTACCGATGGAGAACTAGGGAAATATTCTACCTGTTGGAAGTGAAAAATATTTGTTTTGATGGCCGATTAAATAAACCGGAGGGAACCGGAATCGGTGTGAATTGTGATATGTTGCTTTATGTGTTCTATTATATTAGTGACTTGTTATTTCCTACTTCTCTTGTTGTTTAATTTGATTGTGAGTGTATGCATGTTAAAATATGAAATATGTAGAGTGAGGAATATTACCATGAACTGTGTAGAACCTAGTACCGGCTAGGAAATCGTGGAATAACATAACGATGACGCTCGTGCATGAGAGGCCGAGGCGTGCGTCTTTTACCAAATGGTATAGAAATAATTACACTAGTATGGATCATGTTTTATTGTGTTTATATTGTGAAAAGACAAAGAGGTTTTAAGGCGAATGTGGCCTTGTGATTGTAGAATACAATCACATTTGTGTGTATTATCACGTAATCGTAACCGTTTCATGTGAGTGCATTTCATGGGTTTCGAGCTCCCCTGAAACATGGCACAATTACTTGGCAGGTTTGATTCCCGCGTGTAGTACGAATGGAACTTATATGGAAAAGAGACTTGTGATGGTTAACAGGCCATGAGAAGTGACGGTTCAGGGTTAACAGGCCAGTGATCCCGAATCCATTTCGTATGCCAAGTAACTACAAGGATCCATGACTCGGGTCGACTGCTAGACGTAGAAGCGGACGGGAAAAGGAGATGCCTTGGTAAGGTTATCGATTAGTGATGTTGTGAGTTAACGAGACTCACGAACATGGATTCATATAGTGTGTGTGAGTACTCAAAGTCACTTCCCTTCCCTTTTGACTTGAGTTAGGTTTGTTAGAACCTTGTAAAGCCGAGAGGACTATAAGATAGGGACTCACTGAGATTTGATGTATCTCACCCCATGTTGTTGCTTACATCACAGGTACTACAGGTTCGGCGAAGGGTACGGAAAAAGTTGTTTGACTTTTCCTTATGGATCATACCTTTTATGTGACAAGGCTTCCGTTGTGAGGATTTTTGGGATCATTACTTGATCTAGTTCTTAGTATTTATCTTGTTGAACATCTTGTATATATATATTATGCCATAGTAGTTTTGTATTAGGTTCTTAGGCATGTATGTGTACAATGTGTTTAATAGGGACTTGTACATTTCAGTACCAAACGTATTATCCATGTATAATATCTGCTTTGATGTATGTATGTATATATGGGCGTTACAAAATTAGAGCGCTGTAGTTCAGAGGAACCATGGAAAAGAAAGGGGAGAGGAAGAAAGAAGGGTGGAAGTGTGCTCGCCAAGATCATCGCGATCTCGTGCCTACGTATCATACATTCGAATGAATGCAGAATCAGAGCTTCCATTGTTCGGGGAACTAAGACGGAAAAAGAAAAGGAACAATGGTGTCAAAACCAAGAACAAAAGAGGAAAGAAAAGATCCGTTGGGGATAACGAAAAGGAATGGTGTCGAAACCAAGAAAGTAAAGGAACAAAAGGGGATAAAAGAAATTCCACTGGGGAACAAGAGAACAAAGAGGAATGTTGGGGACCAGAAGGTAGCGACCCTACTGGGGAATAAAAGAATGAGAATTCGGTATATTAACTGACATACAGTGGTTAACCGGAGACAAGGAGATAAGACTCTTTGGGGAACAGAGAATTCTACTGGGGAAGGTGAAAGGAATGGTGTCCAAACCAAGGGAAATAGGTTTCAGCATGTTAACTGACTGGCAGTGATTAACCGAAGAAAAAAAAGAGACACTAACCCGGGCGGGGATAAAAGACTGGGTGTCAACAGACGCACTGTGATGAACCAAATAAAAGAGAGTAATGAACCAAGAGAAGGTGTTTGACTCAGCGGGGATCTCGGTATATTAACTGATAAACAGTGGTTAACCGGGGCGAGAGAAAATTGTAGTTTTGTGGGGAGAAAGGTTTTAACAGTTAAACTGTGATAAACCAAGAGAACAGGTGTAGAACCAAATGAAGGTTGTAACCCAAAGGACGAGTGTGGAACCAAGCAAAGGTTGTGACCTACTGGGGATGTTGGTACTGACCGAACAAGCGGTACTTGACCAACAAAAAGGGTATTAAAACCGAAAGAGGTTACTAACCCAAGGGAGCAAGTATTCGAACCAAGAAAAGGTTGCTAACTGCTGGGGGATTCGGTTTTAACAGAAAGACTATGATTAATCGAGAAGGGAATGAGTGATTAACCAAGAGAAGGTGATTAACTCAAAAGGCTCAGTATTTTAACAGATAGACTGTGGTTAACTGAAAAAATGAGTGATTAACCAAGAGAAGGTGATTAACCCGAAAGGCTCAGTATTTTAACAGGAAGACTGTGGTTAACTGAGAAGACGCGTAAATTGGTGTTTTAACTGACAGGCAGTGGTTAACCAAACAAAGGGAGAAGAACCAGAAGAAGGTTGCGAACTTCGCAGGAATTTTAGTTATAATAGGAATACCGTGTCTAACTGAAGAAAAGGAATTGAGACTCTTCTGAGAATCGAGAAGCAATGATTGACCGCAAGAAGAGAACAAAGTATTGAAACAAAGAGAATTTGCTACCCAGAAAATGGGTAATGATCTCAACTAAGAAGAGGGGTGATTGATCAAAAGAGAGAGATGGAAAGAGATAGGAGTGATAAAGGATCGACCCGACTGGGGAAGAAGGTACACTACCGCCTGGATATAGAGGTGACTAAGCCAAGCACAGGGTCATTCGTCCCCTACCTGAAGTAGTCAGAATGAGAGTAGGAATTCTCCCTTCTCGTTCCTTCTCTAACACACAGGGTGTAATGCAGAAGTTGAAACGGACAACACAACAGCTCTAAGTTGTACAGTGCTCCCGCGTGTTGTGAAATGGACAGCGTAACAGCTTCAGTAGTACGGTGCTCCAATGCAGTGCGTAGTGCGAAACTCCAGCTCTATGGGGGATCCAAAAAGAGAAGCTCTAAAGAGATCCTAAAGAGAGGGGAGGGGAAGATCCACTAATCGAAACATAGTTTCGATCAATTAATCAAAGGGGAATGCTATGCTAACAATTTTCCAAAGAGAATGAAAAATCATTAAAGCAAAAGGTGTGAATTATTGATTATACAAAATTAAATTTGCTCAATCAAGAACAAACTTAATGCAAGTCAAGAAATGAAATGCAAAAGCAGTACCAAATGATAATTAGTATGCATTGCAAAATATGTTAACAAGTGATCAAATGGAATGCAAGATGTTCATGAACAAACATAGCCAAAGTTGCAAATAGTCGATAAATGAAAAATCGAGCATCAAAAGTTGACAAGCATGCTTCAAACAGAAGTGAAACAACACTTAAAACATCCACCAATATCAAGCATATAGATCCATGGAAGTTGGAGGAAGAAAGGACATCAAACAAGCTTGAAAAAACACAAAAATGGTCATTCTGTACAGTGGTAACTGGTTACTCACCACAGGGTAACCGGTTACTTTCTTGAAAAACTGAATTTCTTGTGAAAAATACACTGAGTAACCGGTTACTCACCACACGGTAACCGGTTACCACTGTGACAGTGGCAAAAATAACAGAAAAAATAGCTTTTCAAAAGTGATTTTCAGCATTTAATCACTTATACCAACCATCACATGCTAGATCATGAACTTGTGCACAAAAATACATCATGTAAGGGCAATTAACCACAAATTACAAGCAAAAATCATGGAGATCAAAGATCAAGCAAATGCATGGCAAATCAAACCGAAAACAAATCGGAATTACATCGTAATTCGCGAAAACGATCGAAACAAAGAGTAAAGTGAGATCCACCAACCTACAAGGCTGAGATGTGCCTTGGTAATTATTACAAAGGATTCTTGATGCAGAAAATCAAAGAAAACCAGAGGAAATCTTCAATTTGTTGACGAAATGTATCGAAACCGAGCAAAACGCGACGAAAACTCCAAAATGAGAATTATCACCGAAGAATCTTGAAATGTGTCATACCCCAAATTTTGACAACCAAGATTTCCCATCATTGTGCAAATCATGATCACAATATGGATGTACTTTCATGCCTCATCAATCTCCTCAAAGGTGGTTGAGCATTCACCACAATCAAGAATTAGGGTTTTGAGCCCTCTCAGATCACTTAGACAAAAGATCAATCAAGAAATGGCATGATCTTTAACTTGTCTAACCTCTTAAACATCCACAAAGGATCAAGAGGTCTCCCACATCAAGAATTAAGCACAAGAGTGCAACATTTCAAGTGGACCAAGCCTCAAGTTCATCTGATACAAAGTCAACTGACGCAGAAAGTCAAAGTTTGACTTTTGGTCAACTATGAGCTTCACAAGCCATTACTCAAGAAAATATGATGGATGATTGCATTTGATCAAATTTAAATCAAGAAATCATGCAAAATTGCAAAATTGATCAAATTGAAGGAAACCTAAAAAAAATTTCTAAGTTAAAATCATGTTCAAATGCACAACTTCTCAAGGTTGTAACTATTGATCCAAGCATCCATTGATTTTGCTTAAGGGCTACTTTTAAAGAAGGTATTTGATACTTCAACATTGTAGAAGGAATCACCTCAAAATATCATAAGGATTTAACGATATAAGTGATCAAAGTTTGGAAGTCTTAATGTCAGATGTTCCGACATTTCGTAGGACATCATAAAACATTTTTTCAGCAAGAAAGTCCCAACTTTAAGGACGTTATTCTCCATGATTTAAGTTGATTCGAGAAAAACCTTGGACATCAAAGTTGAAGTACGTCATCCCAGCTTTCCGAAAAGTCCTAGAACGTCCATTTATCATACTCGAGCAGGAAGATATGATTTTTGCAAAATGCATCAATAAAACATATTTTCAAGACAGATTTTAGGACAGATTTGACTACACAAGTTCAAGATCATTTTTGATAACCTTGCAAGTATTATCTTCATACAAAAAGAACATCAAAGTTGAAGTATGATATATGGGCTTTCCAAAAAGTACAAGAACTCCCATTAATTCAATTGGAGCAAGGAGTTATAAACCTCACAACATGCCTTGCTCAAACTGATTTTTCATGACATATTTTGTGCATTTCTTATGTCACACGATTTTCAAGCCTTGTCATCCATTTGGACACATCTGAGGATAAAACAAGAAGGGAATGATCTGATCCCCAAGCCTCCCAAGTCCAAAATCTACAAGTAGCCTTAACAAACCTAAAAAGGCTAAAAATTGCCAAGACTCCAATTTTGTTTCCAAGCCTTTAATGGATGCACCAAGGTGGCATGAACTGAGCCTATTCCAACTGAATTCAATCAAGACTTATCTCTGAATCAAAGAACCATAGGCCTGTGCTCTAACCTCTAGTCAATGGCTAGAGGAGACTTGAGATTCCATTTGATCACCATTGGCCACAGGCCTGCTGCAGTTGCCACACACTATTGCTGCCAAAACAAACTTGTTGCACTATAAATAAAGCTCATTTGTGCTCAGTTTGAGTACACCAAAGCACCCAAACTGATGCTTTCCTCAAATTCTCTCTTTCACTCCAAAAAACGCCTTCTCTTGTAAGTCACTATCGGGTTTTGAGTTAGAGAGCATTTCTGTCCAAACCAGTCACACACACACACAGCTCATAAACATAATATGTGTGTGATCTAAACACTAACACAACATCTGGAACATCAAATTCATCAAATCACCAGCCAATTGCTCAAGTTCTTGATAGAGTTGCAGTTGAGGTACCACAACCGGTTCCAGCTCATTTCAATCCACTCTAAGCATTCAAACACACTCCTAGAGGATTAAGGAAGCTTATAGAATCTTCCTTTTGCTGCTGTAATTACATTGAAGAGGCATTGGACCTTGCTCCAGTAGGTAAGTGTTCTTACACTTTGAAACTCCATATATATGCATTATTATTGATCAATTCTTGAAGCAAAAATGTAGTCCTTAATGTGTTTGTTGTGATCCTCCTACTATTTACACTTTAATATGTTTATATGAGGAGTTTATGTTGTTTTAAAATTAAGGTCCAGTTCTGGTTTTTTGCCTTATATGTTTTGTACGTTTAGTTTCAATATGTATGAGTGGTACCACTGGATTCCTTGCGAAAAATCGGTCAAGATAGGTTCTTACGGATTTTAATTTCGTTAAAAATTGAGAGAGTTATGAGTGTTGGAAGTTTGATAAAAAATATGTTAAAAAATAAAGTTTCAGTTTTGGTTTTTACCTCATAAGAGATGTCGAAATTGATATTGTGACATCTTTCCTTTTTGTCTTATTTTATTATCAAACTCAACCAATTCTTTCACATAACAAAAATCATCATTTTCCAATTATGTTTTACACACTTCTTATTCATACTCCATGATATTTTAATCCACAAAAAATCACAAAAAAATATTATTATTTGATATATTTTTAATATGTTTAAAAATATTGTTTTAAATTGTTTTAAATGCTTTTAAAATGATTTCTTTTTCTTGATTTTTAAAACCAAAATGATTTTAAATATTCATGTGGATAAAATACTTTTTCATAAACCTTAATCATTGTTTATAACATGATTAATGATTTTATTTGATATTTTTATCATTTTTTTACTTGATTTTTCTTTGAAAAATACCTTTAAAAAATGAAATTAGGGTTTCTTTGATTTCGATCTTTCTCGAATATTTTTCAAACACTCATGGGCCTCTAATAGAGTGTAAGACCCAACCCCTTTTTGTAAATAAACATTTTTTGGGCCTCACATATTGTATAAGTCCCTCTGTATATTTTCAAAATAACGGCGCGATCGTCGCCTTTTCAAAATCATCTGGGCCTCTCCCTGAGTTGTAAGCCCCATCTCCTGTACAAAAATAAACTTTAGGCCTCTAATAGAGTGCAAGACCCAATCCCCTTTTAACCAAAACCATTTTAGGTCTCAGTGTATTGTATAAGTCCCGATACTATTTCAGAAACTCCGACGAGATCGTCGTTTTCAAACTATTTTCAACTGGGCCTACCCTCGTGTTGTAAGTCCCATTTCTTTTCTTTAAATAACCTTTGGGCTTCTCTTTGAGTTATAAGACCTATCCCTTTGTACAGAAAATTTTTTGGGCCTTAGTCGTTGTATAAGTCCCGATACGATATTCAAAACAACAGTACAATCCCTGTTCAAACCTTGGGCCTCTCCTTGAGTATAAGCCCCAACAATTTTTTCACAAACAACTCCCTTTTGATTTAGGTTCAAATATACAGTTGTTATCAAAACTTTCTTTAATTTCTCTGAACAACTAATAATACAGCATGGAAGCTCGCTCACCTGTAAGTTTTAACAACTTTCATTTACTCGCTTTAATATATATAACTGTATTGTGGGAAGCTGCGCATGGTTAGTCTTCTTTCATCTCTTTTAAATACATGTCAAATATATATATAATTGTATTGTGGGAAGCTGCGCATGGTTAGTCTTCTTTCATACCTTTTAAAATACTTGTCATATATCAACTGTATATATACTAGTATAGTTATTTAGAGTTTTCCCCGACAACTAGGTCTAGAACTAGGTAAAGCCATGTTGGTCCCTCTTAAATACAAACAAAACTAGATCCCCCATAGGATTTCCAGATACAGTCTTCCCTTCTCTTGGGGTTAAATAATATGGAACAAAGAGAAAGGCAGTATTCTCGGTGAACCTTTTCTCAGACTGTCACCCCTAGAAATTGTCAAAGAAATTCTACTCCCCGGAGTTGATCTATTCTCTGTGAATAGCATCTCCTGAGTTTCTTCAAATCACAAAACTTTCACTAAATGATCTATTCTCGGTGAATAGCATTTCTTAAACTTTTCTTGGTTAGAGACCCACAGGCTTCCTAAAAGCATCCCCACCTCCTCTTGGGCTTTGTACAAGGACCCTTCGGCTTCTTAGAAGTTCTCACGCCTTCTCTTGGGCTTAAAACAAGGACCCTGACGACCTCTTAAAGGTATAAGACAGAACTTAGTCATCCTTTGCTAGAGCTGTCTTTCCAATGTGAGACCTCAGGCCACTCTAGGGTTGATTCTCATCCCTTAATGCCCTGGCCTCCTCGTGGAGGCATCATACAAAAGATAAAACTCTTCCACACCAGTAGACTTGGACATTCTAATCCCTTTGAGTCTCAAAGACATTCTCAAGTTCCTTACAACTATAGGAAAAAACCCCGGGCATTCTGGATCGTTCTCCAGCAGAAACCCAGCCTCTCTCATGAGAGTTCCCCGACCAGGCTCAACACTATCTCAAATCAGAACCTCAAGGTATCTGACATCTCAACTCTTCTATAATCCTCAGCAAGAGTTGATTCCCCACTTGGACCTGCCTGGGGATCTCAATTATCCCCGGCAAAAGATAGCCTCCTCTTAGGCTTTGTATAAGGACCTTTCCTCAGCAGAAAGCTAGCCTTCTCTTAGGCTTTGTATAATGATCCTTCCTCAGCGAAGTCAACCTTCTCTTGGGCTTTGTAAAAATGATTCTCCCCAGCGAAGCTAACCTTTTCAGACTCTCTTGTTGATTCAATCACTTTTTAGACTCTCTTGTTGAGTCAATCACTTTTTAGACTCTCTTGTTGAGTTAATCACCATTTCAGACTCTCTCGTTGAGTCAATCACTTTTTAGACTCTCTTGTCGAGTCAATCACTTTTTAGACTCTCTTGTTGAGTCAATCACCTTTTCGGACTCTCTTGTTGAGTCAACCTTTTTTAGCCTCAATCTTAGGCTTTGTACAAGACAGATAAAAATACTCTCTCGTTGAGTTGATCTTTATCCAAACTTGGTATAAAGACTTCCCCTAGCAGGAGCCAGCCTCTTCTCAGGTTGTGTAGAATACTTTCTCCAGCTTGTCCAGCCTCAATCTTGGGCTTTGTACAAGACAGATAAAAACACTCTCTTGTTGAGTCAAACCCCTTTAGCCTCAATCTTGGGCTTTGTACAAGACATAAATTTCTCTCTCTTGAGCTTGGGACATATATCTTCCCTAGCATAGTCATTTCCTCCCAGTCTTCTTCTAGGCTTTGAGGAATGATTTTCCCCAAGAAGAGTCAAACCCATTTCAAGCCCCCTCTTAGGCTTGGTATAATGATTTTCCTAGTAAGGTCAGCCTCAAATCGTGGGCTTTGTACAAGACACCTACAAACCCTCCCCAGCAGAGTCAAAATCCCTTTTAGCCTCAATCTTGGGCTTTGTACAAGACAGATAAAACACTCTCTTGTTGACTCGGTCACTTCTAGCCTCCTCATAGGCTTTGTATAAAGAAATACCCTAGCCGAGTCAATTAACCTTTTAGCATCAACCTTGTGCTTTGATTAAGGCACACAAAAATCAACAATCATTCTTTAGAGATGACAAATTCTCTCTCAGTCATAACTTTTTAGCTTCAATCTTGGGCTTTGAACAAGACACAAATACACCCTTTAGCCTCTGTCTTGGGCTTTGAACAAGACACCAAAACATCTTTTCCTCCCATAGAATAGGAGGAACTACGATTGATTGATTTCCTTGTTTCGTTTAAACGGGAATACGTAGGCATAAGATTGCAAAATCTTAGCGAGCATACTAAACAAAAACTCTAGGTCCAGTACCTTCACATACCAATCAAGACTTAGATCCACTACCTTACCAAAAACATCGGGAGTAACCCGAAAACAAACAAAATCTCACTGACTCACTCATACTTCCCAAGAAACTTTCCCAACCCATTAACAGATAAACACCATCAACTGCAAAGCAAAACCTAAAGCTAATATCCTGTGGATAACCACATATAGGATGGGTAATTGACAACTCCCCATTGTATAACCTGACCCCGAACACCCCAATCTCTTTAAAGCGTTTGTTCCGTTAAATATTTGCGTGCAAGGTTAGTTTTAGATAGCTTCCCTTTCCCTTCCAGCTTCACGGGATAAATAAGAAATCAGAAAGTAGCACCCTTTCTCCTTGAGGAGGAAAACCCAAACTTCAGCGATAAGGTGGTCGCGTCACCGACAAAAATCGCTCGCTACAGTAAAATGACGACTCTGCTGGGGAGTCATTGACTGTATAGGAATAGACTATAGCTCTTAAGAGGTCTAGGATGTTAGTTTTAGGATAAATATATATATCGCTTTTCCTAATTAATATCCGTGTTTATTTTTTTGCTAATGGGACTGCGGGTGATGCCGTATCTGGAAAGATTGAGTATACACCTAAGATAAGTGATGGCACTAGACGGGTAATCTTACAGGGAGTGACTCCCAAATAAGAGACCCCGGTCGACCATCGAATCAGTGGAGAGACCCTTTGCAGATTCAATGCCTATACGACTTCGGTTGTTGAAAGCAGATTGTTCGATTGGGTTATCTGAGAAGCTGAGGATTTTAGTAGACTGAAACCATGTTACTATTTTGTAGTGTGGAAGCTATCGGAAATAGTTGTCACTCGACACTACCCTCATTTGAGATTACTCTAAAATACATATGCTCGCTCAGGTGAACCAGCCTGCTGTTGTTATCCCAAGAGGGTCAATGATTATGAGGACAGGTACAAAAATCACCAGTATAACCTTTGGGGATGGGTAGAGCCATGACTTCATAACACCGAACCTTTGACTCCATGTTTTTTCTATGTTTTTGTGTGTTGCATTCATGCATTTATTTCATTAAAAAAACTTTAAACAAAGAAAAATATTCTCTTCTAGTCTTTTTTTTTTCAAATTAAACTAAGACAATGATTGCAAATATCAGAGAAAAGAGATTGCGTTATGGATTTCGGTAGAAGGAAGACTCACAAGTACACCTTCAAGGTTCCAAAACTAGAGGATTTGAGAGGTCTGGCAAGGATGATCACTAACCCTGATGCTTTCAGAGCCAAATACGGAGGACTGCTGTCTCTGTTAAGGGTCCATGTAATTGAAGGAATACTGGCTACGCTCATTCAGTTCTACGATCCGGTCTATCACTGTTTCACATTCCCAGATTATCAACTAGCACCAACACTGGAGGAGTACTCTCATCTTACTGATTTACCCATTACTGACCAAGCTCCCTTTTCTGGACTGGAAGAAATTCCAAAGGATCAAACCATTGCAAGAGCAATTTATTTGGACGAGTCAGAAGTCAGGACTCACATGACCACTAAGGGTGGAATCCAAGGTTTGCAAGGCCAGTTTTTTTATAAAGAAAGCCCTATACTTTTCCAATATAGGGAACGTGGTCGCTTTCGAGAGCATCTTTGTTTTGCTCACCTACGGGTTATTTTTGTTTCCCAACATCGATAACTTCGTAGATATCAATGCCATTAAGATATTTTTGATTGAAAACCCTGTACCGACCTTGCTCGCAGATGCTTATCATTCTGTTCACTTAAGGAATTTGTACAGTGGAGGAATGATTGCCTGCTGTGTACCCCTGCTGTACAAATGGTTCATTTCCCACTTGCCCAAGTATGCTGCATTTTGGGATCCTAAGAATAATTTACGTTGGTTGCAAAGAATCATGTCTCTTACCAACTCTGACATAGACTGGTACAATTGAATCTATGACGGGATCAGAATCATTGACCGTTGTGGAAACTTCCCTAATGTACCCCTCATAGGAACTAAAGGAGGAATCAACTATCATCCAATTTTAGTTCATCGTCAATTCGGATACCCGATGAAGCATGTCCTGCGTAATGCTCATCTGGAAGGTCTTTTCTTTAAAAGGAGAAAATGACAGAGCACTAAAGACAGAAATAGTGCATGCTTGGAAACATGTTCACAGGAAAGGAAGAGAGTCTCTAGGAAAACCGGACTGTGTCTCGGTGGAACCTATCTTCACTGGGTACAAACTAGAGCTCTCAAACTGAGGATGCCTTACCCTCGTCAAGAAGTTGTTCCGTTAAAGGAATCTTCCCTTTATTTTATGTCTGACATGGAAAACTTCAGGTTACTCTCAACAGAGTTCAACATGAAAAGAAGTCTTGGAAGAGCAAGTACCGTATTCTCAATGTGGAGTGTAAGAAAATACAGCAACTGTTAAAAGAAAAGGCGCTCTGATCGAGATTTTAGAGCAACATGCTGTAGAAAATCAGGAAGACCAAAGGAATTTGCTCGCTCCTTTCACTTGGCAAAGGAATGACAACCCGACAACTGCCTGAGAGCCCTGATCAAAGAAAAGGAAAATACCAGAACCAGTACCTGAGCCCTCCTCAGAGAGGACTCAGGATCCATTAGCTTAGACATTTCCTTTTACAGCACTATGTAAATTATTATATTTCCATTTCCGCAATCTTTGAATTCAATAAAACGGGGTCTCCCCACTGTATGATATTTGCAATCCAATTGTTGAAGTTTCTTTTGATTAAACAAAAATATATATAATATAATCATTGCATATCATTCATCATTCTCACGTAATGCATTCTTCTTACCTACGAATCTCACATTTGTGTTTCAATTCTAGAGTCAAACTGTCTCATTCGTACAATACTCGGGCCAGTCAACAAAAGAAAATGGATAATCTCGAGGAAGAGAACAGAGAGTTAAGAGAAGAACTCGACGCTCTAAAAGAAGATTTGAGAAAGCTTCACAACGATATGTAAGTGTCGCTCCCAGGATTTTCATCCAGGTACAAACGCGAAAGTGGCGCGGAAAAACAGAGTCGCCAGCCGTGTAAATTTATCCCAAGAGAGGGAAAGGGAACACCGCATAAACCTTAGGAAGAGGGAAAGGTATGGTCATCGCAACCATAGCCTGGGTTCGGGAGTCGGTTACACGAGGGGAAGGTGCTAGCACCCCACGCGTCCATCGTACTCGATGGGATCCACGCTTGCTGTCTAATCTAAGGGTGAGTTATCCTATCATCTAGGGTTGTACTAAGACGGAGAGGGAAAGACAAAGACAGACTCGGTAGGACGTCGACGTCCTAGGCCTACGTACCCCCTTTGTGCAATGGGGAATTCAGAGTCAACGTAGTTCGGACCAAGTTCTTTTTGTGTTTTTTATGAGCGACGTTAAGTTCGCGTCCGGCAGTTAGGGTCGATGCCTGTTTGCGTCTCAGACGGAAGGTAACGTGCCCTTTTTGAAAATAGCCTTTAAGTTTGACAATCCCGAAGGACAAAAAGTTTGAAGTTGGTTTGTGTTTTTTAGGACAGAAGTGGCTTAAGTTAGTTCCTAAGTTGCATTGCACCAAAGTCTAGGGCACAGAGGCGAATACTTAACGCATCGTCCCAAGACAGGACGCTCGCTAAGCACTCTAGAAAGATGAAAGGAAGCCCCTCATTTCTCATTCCCCATACTTAAGGCTCGTGCGCAATACACCTTATTCTTATTAAGTGTTTTAAAGAAATTTGAGATGAGAAGAGAGAAGACACAAGGGTAACTCTAAAGGGGGACTATGAATCCTAAAGTTATCATGCATGGGTGACCTACAGTTAGTGAGGTTCAACCTAAACCCTAGAGGAAGAAGTTGAGAGAAGAAAAGAATAAGGGTGACCATGGATATTTATCCATACCCTTAAAGAAATTACCTTAGTCCCTGCATAAAAGGTTAGTACAGAATAGACACAAGTAAGAGAAATGAGGTGAATGAAAATCACACAATGGCGAACAAAAGTGATTATCATCCAAACATGAATTAAAGAAACAAAGAAACAGCCCCAAAGCAAATGGCACAAGTGCCTTTTCAAACAGATAATCATACAAGGTCAAAGATGCGCCTTCAAGAAAATCTCAAATGAAAACAAATCAGATAATTAGAAAAATAACTCCTAATATTTCCAAATTAAACATTAAGGTTCCTCAACCAGAGGCAAACCACATATCAAAAGTCCCTGCAAAAAATCAAGATATTAGTCATTCAAATAATTAGGCAGAGTTCAGGTGGGAATTAGGGCTCAGTGTGCCAAAGGGAAGGACCTAAATGCAATATGAAATAAATTTAAAAATGAAATAAAAATATTTTTATGCAATTTAGGATGTTAGTGAACAAATGCAAAAAGAACGGATAAAAAATATTTTATGAATGCAGAGAAATAAAATAAACAAATTGTGTATGCATGGTATGGATAGTTCAAGAAGAAAATAGATTAAACAATTAATTTAAATGATAAAAGTAAAATAAAAATAAAAATAAAATTTGTAAAAATTTATTAAAATGATGAAAATGATGCATGAATTTTTTGGTAATTTTTAAATGTAAGAATGTATTTTTTAAAATAAAAAATGAAATTATTATGAATTAAATAAAAATAAAATAGAAAATAGGATGGGGGTGTGAACAGCAAGAAAATGAAGAGGAAATTGAATTGGGCTAAATAATGGGGGTGCGAATAGCAGAGGGCCGCCCATACTTATCAGAAAAAAAACAAAAAAAGAAAGTGGATTTACCGTGGGCATGCCATGTGCCACGCATGTGACTTTTTTAATGCGGTGGCATGTTTCTGTTCGCTTGATGCATCAGACGCTCCACATACAGTCAACTTAAAATAAAAGTAAAACAAAGAAATAAAATGGTTGGGTGGTACACGGTAATGGCGTGGGGTTATAACCACAGGATAATTAATTTAAATTAAAAAAAAAAATAAAAGGAAAAATAGGTGGCGCGATCCAAGCCGTTGGATGGAGAGAATGGACGGCTGGGATTGCGTCTTCTCCGTCCAAACCCTTGCCTCGCCGGACCACCGTCCCTCGCCGGAGCCCCACCGCCGGCCACCACCTGCAACCACCAAACTGCCCAGAAAATGCGTATGGGTACACTATCCGACCCAGAATTTCATCAGGAATCCAAATATGGCATCAAAAACCCCAAATTGTTAGTGTATAATAAAAAATGAATAAAAAACCATTAGGGCACAAAACTTTAAATCCATATTACAAGAAATTCACACGTCCATAATTAAAAATAGTTATACCAGGATAATCACCATTCATCACACTTCAATATAGACATAAAAAAGGGGAGTTTTGGGAGCACGAATAAATCACCCACCTGAGATGGCACACCTCTAATCCTGGCTTTTGGTTGCGAACGGTGGTTGGGTTGTGTTCTAGAAATCACCAGGAAGATATCTGTGGAAGAACTTTGAAGAAAGACCTTGTAATTCGTGAGATCCAAGGAAAGAAAGCTTTAGGGTTCCAAATTGTGGTTCTCCTCCAAATGCACGTGAATCAATCCTAACCAGTGCATGGATGGGTTTATAAAGACTAGGGTTTGCCTCTGAATATGAATTGGGCTTGGGTAATCCATTGTTTAATGATTTTTGAATAATTTTGGAAAAATGCATAATGTGAATTACACCTTTCTCCTTGCATGGATACTTGAGAATTATTTGATGGATCACCTCCATTTGGATTGCTAATCACACCCTATTTAAATTGGGCCATGAAACTTTTTTGATTCATGACTTTTGAATAATTTGGCATTTTTAAATAATGGGAAGAAAGTGAATAATAAACCATGGAATTTCTTCATTCTTGGGCCCAAAATAATCCTTAAGGAAAGTCTTTTAATATTAGAATGTGGCATGAAGCAATGGATTTGATTGTAGGTCATTATGCCCAAAGTTGTGAAAATGGCACCGTGAAAAACCCTAAAAACCACTTTGCCTTCTTTTGACCATAAGTTGAGTTTCTCAAATGATATGGAGACCCACTAGTACTTGTTGGAAAGAGGAGAAAAAGATCTTCAACTTTCATGTTGGAGAGAAATTAATTTGAAGCTTTCTTGATGATGAAAAGTCAAGTTGAATGCAGTTTAGATACTAGCCAAAAATGGAAACTTTTCATTATAGGTCACTTTCCAAATTTAGAAACTTTGCACCAACTCCTGATTTCTGATAAATATGTATGAAGCTTGACCCTTGAAGACCATATGAGGATGTGAGACCTTGAAACCTTGGAGAGAACCTCAAAATTCCACAGTTGACTTCTCCTCTCACTGTTGACTTTTATCCAATTCAACTGATTTTCAATCCATTGGCCAATTGAACTTCTCCTGAACTAAATTGATGGACAGTCTTCCACCCTTAGGTATTTAGGGACCCAAGGAATACCATGGAATCAAGTCTTGCCCAAAAAATCAGAAATAAACTGACTTTATAGCAAACCCTAGTTTTAGTACCCTCAGTCTAGGAGGAAATAGCACAGTCTCCAAATCCAAATTCTTATGAATATGATGTGTATCCTCTCCAACAAAGATAAGATATGCCATTTGATGATGATAAAAACCCAAGGAGCTTGCCTATTGAAGCAATAAACCCAAGAATCTCAAAACCCTAATCTATGCACTGGTTAGGAGAGGATGATCTACCTGAGCTCTCTTGGAAAATACCAGGTCTCTTGCTTGACCCTCTGAAGCATTGCCTCAGGCACCTTGACCCCATGCTAAGAACCAATGGTATGCACACATGATAATGCAAAATGCAATGCAACATAAGCCAGTTAGTACTAAAGTAAGGAGGGCAAATTTTGGGGTGCAACAGCTGCCCCTATTCAATCAACTTGGTCCTGAAGGTATGATAGCGACGACTCTCAAACATTCGGGATGCATGGAGATTGAATACCAAAGAACCCAGAAATTTTCAAACTGTGGGAAGAGAAATGACATAGTGATTGCAAGCCGAATGTGGACCTACCACCGGAGGTTTGTAGAATCAACGGACCTACAAAGATGACTCCATTGGGGATAAGAAGGTAACCATCAACTCTGAGGTTGAGGACAATCTGGATTAAACACCAACTTTGAATGTTTGAGGAAAAGGACATCAACTCTGAGGTTGAGAAAAAATATAACTTTAAGTCTGAGGTTAGAAGAAGGATATACGCCAACTCTGAAGTCGGTAAAAGGGGCGTCAACCCTGAGGTTGGACAAAAGGGAGTATTCATTAACTCTGAGGTCGAGCGAAGGTGTCTGACAACTTTGAAGTTGGAGAAGAAGAGGTATGACAACTCTGAGGTTGGAAGAAATGAGGTACGACAACTCTGAGGTTGGGGAGGAAAGGCGTCAACCCTAAGGTTGGGGAAGAAAGGAGAGACGACAACTCTAAGGTTGGGGACGAAAGGCTTCAACTCTGAGGTTGGAGAGAGGATTTACAACAACATTGAAGTTGGTAAAGAAAAGGATATTCATCAACGCTGAGATTGGTAAAAAGGTATACGACAACTTTGAAGTTGGGGAGGAATGGGTTGTTCATCAACTCTGGGGTCAAGAAAAGACATGCAACAACTCTGAGGTTGGAGAAGAAAGGGGAATATTCATCAACTCTGAGGTCGAGAAAAGGTATACGACAACTTTGAAGTTGGGGAAGAAATGATATTTCATCAACTCTGAGGTCGAGAGAAGGTATACGACAACTTTGAAGTTGGGGAAGAAAGGATATTTCATCAACTCTGAGGTCGAGAAAAGGTATACGACAACTTTGAAGTTGGGGAAGAAAGGGTGTTTCATCAACTCTGAGGTCGAGAAAAGGTATACGACAACTTTGAAGTTGGGGAAGAAAGGATATTTCATCAACTCTGAGGTCGAGAAAAGGTATACGATAACTTTGAAGTTGGGGAAGAAAGGGTATTTCATCAACTCTGAGGTCGAGAAAAGGTATACGACAACTTTGAAGTTGGGGAAGAAAGGGTGTTTCATCAACTCTGAGGTCGAGAAAAGGTATACGACAACTTTGAAGTTGGGGAAGAAAGGGTATTTCATCAACTCTGAGGTCGAGAAAAGGTATACGACAACTTTGAAGTTGGGGAAGACAGGATATTTCATCAACTCTGAGGTCGAGAAAAGGTATACGACAACTTTGAAGTTGGGGAAGATAAGCGTCAACTCTAAGGTTGGGATCACTGTATTGAGGGTTGATCTGGGCTTTCGCACAAGGTACCAAATCTGGCTTATGCTTCGATGCATGTTTGAATTTTTCTATGGCGTAATACTCCATACGAAATGGAAATGCTACGCATTTTGTGGATGCAATGCAAATGCTTATGATATGCAAAAGGGGTCTCTCCAGCAAAATAAATGCTGGAGAGAAAAGACCAATTCAGCCGGGGATGACAAAAAATAAATTGTCCTCTGAATCCAGGAACTTTGCTGAGAAGGGTCATACTGATCGACTCTTCGGATCAACGACCTCTGCTGGGGATGTAATCCCGAAAGAGCTACCGGGGGCCACACCTGTCTTTCACCGAAGGTAACATCCAAAACCTGAGATTTCTCCTTTGCTGGGGGAGTTGAGAATGAGTGCCAATAACAGAACCGAAAGTTTGTTACGGAGGATTGCCAATAGCAATTGGGCTTAGGACCTGCTGGAGGATGCTGCTGAACTTAGCCTGCTGATGGGGAGAATGACTCTACTCCCACCTTGCTGGGGATTAGAATATGACATCGTCGGCGAAAGCACGCTTCCTGACTGGATGGGGGAGGTGAACACCCTGATTCTGTGGGGAAATAACGTCTTGATCCGGAGAAAATATTCTCCAAGTCTCCTGCTGTGGAGGGTCTGTTCTGCTGAGGAAAGTTGCAATCTCAACGCTGGGGAAAGCAAACTGCTGGAGGAGTACAATGCTGTTGCCATCCAATAAATGCCCCTTTGAACTTTTCTACTTGCCCCAGACCACCAAGTCTAATGGAAGGAATCATCTCAAGAGGATTTTATAGAAGGCCGGGCGTTCGTACTGCCCCAGGGTCTTCAAACTCTTGGAGAGATTTATCATATCTCGACATAACTGCCCCAGTCTTCATGATCCACGACGTACATCACCTTGAAAGGGATCGTAATGACTTGAAAATACTCTGCTTTAGTATCTTGGACCCTGATCTTAGAATGAATATCCCAGAAGAACTGAACTTCGAAGAGATTTCTCGACGTGACTGCCCCAGATCGGCTACACCTTAACACGACTTACTGGGGAGAGCAACCTGCTCTTTGACATGTTTGTCCTTCAGAATTCCCAAGCATCCCAACTTGGCAGGATCAAGCTTCTTGACTGACTTTCACTGTGTAAGCTGCCATTGATGCTTAGGCACATGTATGCAAACAGAACGAGTTATTTATGAGAATGATAATCCTAATGCAACGCTTATGTTAACCTTGAAGTTTATTGAGAATACGTCGCCAAACCCGGTGAACAAATCACTAGTTGAGATGCGACCTTGATTTTTTGAATGGCAAAACAATGCGCACATGCAATACCAACAAGTCTTATTAGCACCACTTATAGGAGTCAGGAACGCCATCCTGTTGAAGTACGCTTTCGGAATAAACCCTGTTTCAATTAGGACTTTTAAGGGTTGTAACGCGGTCTGGTTCACGGTTTTAGAAAAAAAAAGATTTATGGCTCAAAATTTATTGGTGCCCACCCAATCTTCGTGATGATCTCCAGTCCTATGTTCAGTTAATCTGACCCAAACGCTCATCTCCCAACAGGTTTATGATTTTCAAGGAACCTATGCCCCTAATGGTTTGGCACCTAAGGAGGTTTTGGAATGACAGTCACCCCTTTTTATCTTTTGTGTCTGTAACGACACGAGTTTGTTCTTGTAATGCTTTTTGCTTCTTCTTTCTTTTGCTTTTTGATCCCTAATTTTTTCCTGGACTGACTCTTCTGAGTTTTTCGATTTTTAAGTCCAGCGGGATGCCCTAACTTTTGCCTAAGTCACTTGTTTTCAAGTTTCGACCTAGCGGGCCTTCTTCTCTTTTTTTTATTCCCCCTTTGAACAAAGCGTGTGACACTGGTTGTCTTACTTGCTTGAAAGGGTTGTGACTACCTCACTCCTTAGTTGTTGATGGATAACCATTGTGGTTTCACATCTCTTGACGGTGGGATAGAAGGTAATGGTTCCTCGGATGCACACTCTCCTTGAATTTTGAACGCTTGGTCAAACTAACTGATGCCTACCCTGCCCCTGGGTTAAGTATGAGGGTTTTTTCCGTACGAAAGAAGCTCCTACTTCAAGGCTCAAAGGGGTTAACGAGGGTTTATCTCCCTTATATCTCCAGTGTTTGTGAATTGGAAACAATGTCTGTACATCCTCAACAGGGTTCTATCCAAGAGCGTACCATTAGAAATCTGCGTTCTTATTTCGTCATCCTCCCTCAAGAGTTCTAAACGAAGAAAATTGGTATTGCAATGCATAAAAACATTTAAGAGTGAACACGAATGGATTACTTCAAGAAAAACATACTCATTGCATTAATATCATCATTAAAAAACAAACAAGTCTTACATGCATACAATGCTTTAACGAGAAATGAAAAACTACAAATGAAAATGCAGTAAAGAAGCTGAAGATTGCCATTTGAGGAAGCTTGATTCTGCCTGGACGTACTTGCAGACTGAGTGCTCACTTGAGAAGGGAGGCTTCAATTAATGTACATATCATCTTCAGTGAATGTAATGATCTTTGAGTCTACCAGGTCTTGCACCTTGTGCTTGAACACGTTGCAGTTTTCAATTGAATGACCCAGTGTATCTGAGTGATATTCACATCTGGCATCCAGATCATAATCAGGAGGAATAGGGTTAGGAACAGGCTTGGCATCCCTTAGTTCAACCAGAGAACTCTCAAGTAGACGGGCAAGAACATCACTGTGAGGAATAGGGAGTGGATCAAAACTTCTCGCAGGCCTTCGTGATCTTTGTTGTCTCTGTTGCTGAGGAGCATAAGGTTGCTGATTTTGAACAGACCGTTGAATAATAGGGGGAACATACACAGCACTAGTTTCTCCTTCCTTTCCCTTGGAGGACCCAGCACAAGGTTTCTTACTTCCTCCAGATGAGGACCCATCACCGCCTGATATTTTCCCCGCCTTAATTCCGCTTTCTACCATCTCTCCTACCAAGATCAAATCAGCAAACTTTCCAGTCATACACGGTACCAGCTTTTCATAGTAATGACCCTGCAAGGTGGCCATAAACATAGTTATCATTTCACGTTCCAACATGGGAGGCTGAACCCTAGCTGCCAGTTCACGCCACCTCTGGGCATACTCTTTGAAACTCTCATTGTTCTTCTGTGATAAGTTCTGCAGCTGTGTTCGGTTAGGAGCCATATCAGTGTTATATTGGTAGTGTCTAATAAAGGCGCCTGCTAGATCTCTCCAACTACGCACGTCCTTCCTTTCTAGTTGTATGTACCACTCTAGGATGCCCCAGATAGGCTATCCTGGAAGTAATGCATCATCAGCTTTTCATTCTTCGCATATGCAGCCATCTTGCTTGCATACGCCCTGACGTGGGTCCTCGGACAAGTCATACCATTATACTTCTTGAAAGCGGGAGTCTGAAACTTGTGCGGAATAACAACGCCTGGAACCAGCCCCAAATCCTCTAGATCCATACCCAAAGCATCCTGATTCACAACACCCCTTAGCTGTTCCTCAATCAACCTGATCCTCTGATCATTGTCAATCTGGGGACCAGCATCCCCACCTGGCAGAGAAAATGCATCATCATCATCATACTGACGGCCATGAACTGCGCCAGCGCCATTACCTCCTCCCGCTGCAGTGGGAACCACAATACTTTCTCCTCCGCCCGGAGAAATCACAACACCAGAAACAGGAATACCTCCGCCCGGAGGGCCATTCTGCACACTAGTACCAGTAACACCAGTATGGACTCCTCCCTGAAGGACAACTTCGTTATCACTCTTTGCAATCAGTGGTTGGACAACAGTTCTTAACTGCTCTTGGCCCTACGCAACCCCTTGCATCAAATCCATGAATTGGTTCATGCGGGTCCGCATCTCAGTCATCTCATTTTGTATCTGATCCATGGGTCTTTTCTGATTCTGTCTGGTAGGATACCGGTGAATGTGTTGATCTGCAATCCGGTGTGGTGGAAGATAACTAAGTAAGAACTCCAGAGATAAACACCTGTTATGCAAAATGATTATGGATATGCGAATGCAAATGAACATGTTTAAAAATTCACAGGGCGATCCACCCCTTGATTCCAGTTTAATTTCAAAAACCATAATCAAAGTTAGGATGCAACCCTACAAATGAATAAACATGTTGGGATGCAAAATGATGATGCAAATGCACATATGGGATCAAGGATGCCACACAGACTGGACAACTGCTGCACTGAACAAACTGAACCATCTCAAAGATCTGCCCAAATACCCAGAATACCAGAATAACCGTAGTACCACACTGATAAACCTGTGATTAGAAAACCGGGTATGTTAAAGGTCAAAGTTACCTGCAAACCTGTAAACGCCCATCCCCTCTCACGTGTGGGTACTAGGATGTTCAGTATCCCGGGCTCTCAGGTCGAGAAATGATGATATGTTCACCATTTCTGGTTTGGCATCATCATCAATCGAGGAGGCCTCAACTGATTCTCCAAAGCGGAAGGTCCTCAGCTTTGGCACTGAGGTCGAGAATCAATAGTACATTCATCCCTCGGGGTACAGTACTAAAGTCAATCGAGGAGTGCCTCCACTGATTCTCTTCAAAACGTAGGGGCCGTCCTATGCGAGTTCCAAAGCGGGCCCTCGGGTGCGAATGGGTTTGCCACAGGATGTGGTCTGCCACTGTCACCACTAAAGAGGGATGTTTCCACTAAGGTCCTCGATGATCGGTCACCAGAGTCGACAGCTCTCTAGATCAACACCCCAACATACGCAAGACACACACGTTAGAATGCATCCCAAGATAGCCTCGTCTGGTTGTGAATTTCGTGAACACACAAACGTACCAAGAGGGCACGTAGGTCCCACTACTTTCCACTCTAGTCCTAGGGTATTCTCAAGCCTTGGTATTGGGCTTCTCTCTCTGACCCACCCAACCTGTAAAACAAAGACAGCCAGCACAGCACAGCAGCATGACAGTAATAAAAAATGAAATGCAGAAAATGCGGTAAAAATAAAAATAAAATACAACACATAAAGTAAAACAAAAACAAAGCACCCAAAGAGAACAAAGACAAGCAAGCGTTAGGATTGACTCACTTAGGGATGGACCAGTATAGGTCAACCAGAGTCCCCAGCAGAGTCGCCAGTTGTCGCTCCCAGGATTTTCATCCAGGTACAAACGCGAAAGTGGCGCGGAAAAACAGAGTCGCCAGCCATGTAAATTTATCCCAAGAGAGGGAAAGGGAACACCGCATAAACCTTAGGAAGGGGGAAAGGTATGGTCATCGCAACCATAACCTGGGTTCGGGAGTCAGTTACACGAGGGGAAGGTGCTAGCACCCCACGCGTCCATCGTACTCGATGGGATCCACGCTTGCTGTCTAATCTAAGGGTGAGTTATCCTATCATCTAGGACTGTACTAAGACGGAGAGGGAAAGACAAAGACAGACTCGGTAGGACGTCGACGTCCTAGGCCTACGTACCCCCTTTGTGCAATGGGGAATTCAGAGTCAACGTAGTTCGGACCAAGTTCTTTTTGTGTTTTTTATGAGCGACGTTAAGTTCGCGTCCGGCAGTTAGGGTCGATGCCTGTTTGCGTCTCAGACGGAAGGTAACGTGCCCTTTTTGAAAATAGACTTTAAGTTTTACAATCCCGAAGGACAAAAAGTTTGAAGTTGGTTTGTGTTTTTTAGGACAGAAGTGGCTTAAGTTAGTTCCTAAGTTGCATTGCACCAAAGTCTAGGGCACAGAGGCGAATACTTAACGCATCGTCCCAAGACAGGATGCTCGCTAAGCACTCTAGAAAGATGAGAGGAAGCCCCTCATTTCTCATTCCCCATACTTAAGGCTCGTGCGCAATACACCTTATTCTTATTAAGTGTTTTAAAGAAATTTGAGATGAGAAGAGAGAAGACACAAGGGTAACTCTAAAGGGGGACTATGAATCCTAAAGTTATCATGCATGGGTGACCTACGGTTAGTGAGGTTCAACCTAAACCCTAAAGGAAGAAGATGAGAGAAGAAAAGAATAAGGGTGACCATGGATATTTATCCATACCCTTAAAGAAATTACCTTAGTCCCTACATAAAAGGTTAGTACAGAATAGACACAAGTAAGAGAAATGAGGTGAATGAAAATCACACAATGGCGAACAAAAGTGATTATCATCCAAACATGAATTAAAGAAACAAAGAAACAGCCCCAAAGCAAATGGCACAAGTGCCTTTTCAAACAGATAATCATACAAGGTCAAAGATGCGCCTGCAAGAAAATCTCAAGTGAAAACAAATCAGATAATTATAAAAATAACTCCTAAAATTCCCAAATTAAACATTAAGGTTCCTCAACCAGAGGCAAACAACATATCAAAAGTCCCTGCAAAAAATCAAGATATTAGTCATTCAAATAATTAGGCAGAGTTCAGGTGGGAATTAGGGCTCAGTGTGCCAAAGGGAAGAACCTAAATGCAATATGAAATAAATTTAAAAATGAAATAAAAATATTTTTATGCAATTTTGGATGTTAGTGAACAAATACAAAAAGAACGGATAAAAAATATTTTATGAATGCAGAGAAATAAAATAAACAAATTGTGTATGCATGGTATAGATAGTTCAAGAAGGAAATAGATTAAACAATTAATTTAAATAATAAAAGTAAAATGAAAATAAAAATAAAATTTGTAAAAATTTATTAAAATGATGAAAATGATGCATGAATTTTTTGGTAATTTTTAAATGTAAGAATGTATTTTTTAAAATAAAAAATGAAATTATTATGAATTAAATAAAAATAAAATAGAAAATAGGATGGGGGTGTGAACAGCAAGAAAATGAAGAGGAAATTGAATTGGGCTGAATAATGGGGGTGCGAATAGCAGAGGCCTGCCCATACTTATCAGAAAAAAAAACAAAAAAAGAGAGTGGATTTACCGTGGGCATGCCATGTGCCACGCATGTGACTTTTTTAATGCGGTGGCATGTTTCTGTTCGCTTGATGCATCAGACGGTCCACATACAGTCAACTTAAAATAAAAGTAAAACAAAGAAATAAAATGGTTGGGTGGTACACGGTAATGGCGTGGGGTTATAACCACAGGATCATTAATTTAAATTAAAAAAAAAAATAAAAGGAAAAATAGGTGGCGCGATCCAAGCCGTTGGATGGAGAGAATGGACGGCTGGGATTGCGTCTTCTACGTCCAAACCCTTGCCTCGCCGGACCACCGTCCCTCGCCGGAGCCCCACCGCCGGCCACCACCTGCAACCACCAAACTGCCCAGAAAATGCGTATGGGTACACTATCCGACCCAGAATTTCGTCAGGAATCCAAATATGGCATCAAAAACCCCAAATTGTTAGTGTATAATAAAAAACGAATAAAAAACCATTAGGGCACAAAACTTTAAATCCATATTACAAGAAATTCACACATCCATAATTAAAAATAATTATACCAGGATAATCACCATTCATCACACTTCAATATAGACATAAAAAAGGGGAGTTTTGGGAGCACGAATAAATCACCCACCTGAGATGGCACACCTCTAATCCTGGCTTTTGGCTGCGAACGGTGGTTGGGTTGTGTTCTAGAAATCACCAGGAAGATATCTGTGGAAGAACTTTGAAGAAAGACCTTGTAATTCGTGAGATCCAAGGAAAGAAAGCTTTAGGGTTCCAAATTGTGGTTCTCCTCCAAATGCACGTGAATCAATCCTAACCAGTGCATGGATGGGTTTATAAAGACTAGGGTTTGCCTCTGAATATGAATTGGGCTTGGGTAATCCATTGTTTAATGATTTTTGAATAATTTTGGAAAAATGCATTATGTGAATTACACCTTTCTCCTTGCATGGATACTTGAGAATTATTTGATGGATCACCTCCATTTGGATTGCTAATCACACCATATTTAAATTGGGCCTTGAAACTTTTTTGATTCATGACTTTTGAATAATTTGGCATTTTTAAATAATGGGAAGAAAGTGAATAATAAACCATGGAATTTCTTCATTCTTGGGCCCAAAATAATCCTTAAGGAAAGTCTTTTAATATTAGAATGTGGCATGAAGCAATGGATTTGATTGTAGGTCATTATGCCCAAAGTTGTGAAAATGGCACCATGAAAAACCCTAAAAACCACTTTGCCTTCTTTTGACCATAAGTTGAGTTTCACAAATGATATGGAGACCCACTAGTACTTGTTGGAAAGAGGAGAAAAAGATCTTCAACTTTCAATTTGGAGAGAAATTCATTTGAAGCTTTCTTGATGATGAAACGTCAAGTTGAATGCAGTGTAGATACTTGCCAAAAATGGAAACTTTTCATTATAGGTCACTTTCCAAATTTAGAAACTTTGCACCAACTCCTGATTTCTGATAAATATGTATGAAGCTTGACCCTTGAAGACCATATGAGGATGTGAGACCTTGAAACCTTGGAGAGAACCTCAAAATTCCACAGTTGACTTCTCCTCTCACTGTTGACTTTTATCCAATTCAACTGATTTTCAATCCATTGGCCAATTGAACTTCTCCTGAACCAAACTGATGGACAGTCTTCCACCCTTAGGTATTTAGGGACCAAAGGAATACCATGGAATCAAGTCTTGCCCAAAAAATCAGAAATAAACTGACTTTATAGCAAACCCTAGTTTTAGTACCCTTAGTTTAGGAGGAAATAACACAGTCTCCAAATCCAAATTCCTATGAATATGATGTGTATCCTCTCCAACAAAGATAAGATATGCCATTTGATGATGATAAAAACCCAAGGAGCTTGCCTATTGAAGCAATAAACCCAAGAATCTCAAAACCCTAATCTATGCACTGGTTAGGAGAGGATGATCCACCTGAGCTCTCTTGGACAATACCAGGTCTCTTGCTTGACCCTCTGAAGCATTGCCTCAGGCACCTTGACCCCATGCTAAGAACCAATGGTATGCACACATGATAATGCAAAATGCAATGCAACATAAGCCAGTTAGTACTAAAGTAAGGAGGGCAAATTTTGGGGTGCAACAGTAAGCTTTGGCAGCAACCCAGATGCAACAACAAAGGACTGTGATCTCAGAGATCGCTTTGACACCCATAGTGGAAAAGTATGATCCTCGATATACCATGCCTAAAGATCGTCCCTGGGGCATGCCTCTCAACTATATCCCGGAAGGATATATTCCGCCGATCACGAAAGATCCAGAAGCTGCAGCAGGAACTGTTGGGCCTGAAGGTTACAAACTTCGGGAAAGCGAAGATGCTAGGGGCATGACAGCAACTCCTGAAGGTTACAAACTTCGGGAGAGGGAAGTACCAAGAGTCACAACCATAATGACTATACCACCGCCTGTGGTACACACTGTCCCAGAAGGACAGATTTCCCAGATACCGTCTGGTGGAAACGAAAGTATGGACGACAAAATAAAGGAATTCCAGGAATAGTTCCTGGAGATGAAGAAGGAACTGCAAGCCATTCATGGTCAGGATCTATTCGGAAAGGACGCCGCAGACCTTTGTTTGGTCCCCAATGTGAAAGTTCTGCACAAATTCAAGGTGCCCGAATTTGAAAAGTACAAGGGTAACTCTTGCCCTCAAAGTCACTTGGTGATGTACGCTCGGAGGATGTCAACTCAGACAGAGAACCAACTGCTACTGATCCACTATTTCCAAGATAGTTTAACCAGTGCCGCACTCAAATGGTACATGGGTTTAAACCGCACTAAGATCGTCACTTTCAGAGATCTTGGCACTGCCTTTGTTCAATAATACAAGTACAACCTAGACATGGCACCAGACGGAGATCAACTCAGAGCCATGTCGCAGAAGGACAAGGAAACTTTTAAGGAATATGCTCAGAGATGGCGTGAAATTTCCGCCCATATTTGCCCACCTCTTGAGGAGAAAGAGATGACAAAGATCTTCCTGAAAACCTTGAGCTCATTTTACTATGACAGAATGGTCGCTAGTGCACCCATCGAATTTACTGAAATGGCCGGTATGGGAGTTCGTCTTGAAGAAGCAGTCAGAGAAGGCCGTTTAGTTAAAGACACTGGACCATCAAGTAGTATCAAAAGATACGGTAGTACTTTCCCTAAGAAAAAAGAGCAAGATATTGGAAATATCTCTCCCGGAAAGCAAAGGCGACGGTACCAACTAGTAGCAGCTGTAACTCCTGCTATCAACCCTGCGCCTATTCCTACGTATCAATCTCAGGTTGCTCAAAGCCAACCGAATCAACAACAATATCAACAAAGGACACAACAACCTCTTCAGCAGGCTCGTCCACCGTATAATAACAACCATACAACGCGACCACCAGGGTTCAACCCTATACCAATGTTGTATGCAGAACTGTTTCCACTATTACTGGTCAAGGGGCATGTCCAAACCAGGGCTCATCTTGCGATACCAGAGAATCCTCCTTTTTGGTTCAAAGCAGATCAGACTTGCCCTTACCACCAAGGAGGACCAGGGCATAACATAGAAAACTGTCTCAGCCTCAAATCCGATGTACAGAAGCTTGTTAGGAGGGGGTCTTATCCTTCAATTATACAAATCCAAATGTTCGGATGAACCCGCTGCCTCAACACGAGAAAGCTGCGGTAAATTTGATAGAGGGAGAGTATAACCACAACTATCAAATTCATGATGTACTCTTATTGAAGGCCAACCTGGTCAAAATACATCGCAGACAGAGCAGATATGGGCATGTACCATCTCATAACTATCACCAGTATGATATCTGCTCTAAAAATAATCAAGGATGTTCTGTGGTGCAATCCGCTCTACAGGAACAGTTGGATCTCGGATGGATCCAGGATCACCGAATCCATGACGTCAACATGACTTATACGAATTCCAACATCATTCAGAACCACAACATTCTGGCAATGAATGTCAACTTGTTGGCAATGCACTCAAGGCAAAGCCAACATCATAATCGGTCACGACACGATTACGATTCCTGTCTGATCTGCTCGATAAACAATCAGGGATGCTCTTTTGTACAAGAGACCCTCCAGCGTCAGATGGATCTTGGATGGATTCAAGATTACCGCGATAGAAATCAGTATCAAGTGAATATGATTCAAATCTTTGATATTCGCTTGATGAATACCAGCTTGGTGGAATTACATGCTAAGCAGGTCCAACTCAGTTTTCTGACTTCGCATAATTATCAGAACTGTAAGGGATGTCATGAGAGCGACCAAGGATGCGCTCTCGTTCAAAGAACTTTGCAACACTTGTTAAACCACTGATGGCTTCATGTCTATTTAGACGAAGACACACAACAAGTCAGTATGATTAATGGAAACCCTACTATGCATCAAAGTCAGGATGTTAGATCAATGGAAACAGATATAGTGAGGTTACACTGCATACAGAGTGGAAGTGGCCGGGTGCCACCACACAACTATGAACGCTGTAGAGTTTGCTCTAAAGACAATCAAGGATGTTACCTCGTGCGAGCAGCCCTTCAGAGTCAGTTGAACCACAAGGAGATTCGACCGTGTCCAAGTTCTGGGTCAACCAATTCAATGCCAGACTCTGTAGCTGATCGAATCAAAGATGTTGTCATAATCTATGATCATAAGAGGACTAAAGATGATTGTATCATCATCCCTTTACTTGACGAATCGAAAGTTACCAACCAGGAACTGATTGAAATTACTTACAATGGTCAGAAGACTCAGAAGGCTCCGGTACTTATCTATCTACCGGGACCGTTACCGCATGAATCAACTAAGGCTATCCCTTACAAATACGGTGCAACAACAATTGAGAATGGAAAGGAAATTCGATTACCTTCCGTCGTAAATATTGCAGACATCAGTCGAGTAACACGGAGCGGCCGAATCTTCAACCGAGGAGTTGGAGAACCTACCAAAGAAAAGGAACCTCAAAAGAAAGTTCCCGATCAACCATCGGTCAATCCAGTGATCCCGACCATTCAAAGAACAACGATGAGATGCTAAAGCTCGTCCAGAGGAGTGAATACAACATCGTTGATTAGCTGTTGCAAACTCCTTCAAAAATCTCACTGCTATCATTTTTACTCAGTTCTGAAGCTCACAGGGAAGCTCTACAGAAAGTCTTAGAGCAAGCCTTTATGGAACAAGATGTGTCAATAAGACAATTTGACAGCATCATCTCCAACATCACTTCCTGCAACAACTTGGGGTTTAGTGATAAGGAATTGCCAGAAGAAGGAAAAAGTCATAACATGGCGCCAAATATTACAGTTAACTGCTAGGATGATGCTTTAGCTAGCGTACTGGTAGACACCGGATCGACTCTAAACATGATGCCAAAATCCACTCTAATGCGACTATCATTCAAATGATCTCCGATGAGAGGCAGTGAGGTCATCGTCAAAGCATTTGACAGATCCCGATAAATAGTTATCGGCGAAGTCGACCTTCCCATAACTATCGGTCCCCACACTTTCCTAGTCACTTTCCAGGTCATGGACATCCGGGCAGCATACAGTTGTTTGTGAGGAAGACATTGTATACACGGGACTGGGGCAGTCACTTCGACGCTTCACCAAAAGCTGAAGTTCGTCAAGAACGACCAACTCATCACAGTCTGCGGAGAGCAGGCCTTGATTGTGAGTAACCTATCGTCATCCACTTATGTAGAACCAGAGGAGGTTATCAGAACCCAGTTCCAAGCACTTTCGGTAAGCAATGATAATCAATCAGAAAGAGGAACGTCGATTTCCTTGTACAGAGATGCTCTCGAAGTGATCAAAAGTAACAATGCAAAAGGATGGGGACAGCTTGTCATTCCTACTGATAGCAAAGCGAAGAAAGGTCTTGGTTTTTCTTCAAACTGTGCCCAGACTGCTACTAATGATGAGAGTCTTCATCCCATTCAGAACTTCTTCCATAGTGGAGGTTTCCTTCACCTAGTGTCTCAAGAAGTACATACCATCAACGAGGGTGATTCCTCCAATACAGATGAAGAGTGGAAGTCCTATCTTAACGAGGACGGTTATATGTCTTAGGGAGAGGTGCATACGCCATTTTTCTTTCCAGCACAGAGTCCGAGATATATACCAAGGTCAGATGTCAAGATGATATACCGAGATTGTGATCCGGAAGGATGCCGTGCTCCACCAAACTCATTAGAGATGGACACTCTGATGAAAGACAGCTTTGACCATGACTATTATGGCCCAATGGATGACCTGGCTATCTGGCAGCCGTACCCAGGAGACTTGGGGCAAGAGAGTAAGCCGAACGATGCATATCAGTCGAACATCATTGAAAAGAATACCTGCATCCCCACCATGTCATGGGATCAACACTTAGGGCATTCTGAAAATATCCAACACCGCGATAAATTTGCAAAGCTTGCCGGACTAGAGTTCATCAACTATGCTTTTCCTGAGGTCAACGTCATCGAGAGGGATGACTCCTCCAGTTCCAAAGAAGTGTGGGACACCTTAGGACAACCAAGTGGAATGTACGACTTCATGGTCAAGTACACTGCTCCTGAAAGCTCTTGTATCAGGCTCGAAGACATCCAGCGAACTGGATGGGGAGATTTACCTGAGAGTGCAAACACTGTGCAAAATACAACAGAAGAGTTCTCCTGCGATAATTCTGCCTGGGAGACAGATCCCAATGATCCTGCTCAACCAGAAATCAGCGTCATTTCTGAAGACAAATCAAGAAGGAAAGTACCAGACTTTGTGATTCACCGAGGAGTTCGCCGCCAATGGGTTGCTGTCAATGTTTCGAAAGTTGTTTATAAGTCAAAGTAATTGTTGTCTTTATCTTAACCATTTCACCTTGCCCAGGTGAAACATATGTTTTGATAGGGCTCACTTTCTGTAAATGTACCTCTTCGCTCTGCCCAAAGCGACTGAGTTTTGTTTTATAGGACTGTAGTTTCAAGAATCGACCAGATCATAAATAAAATAACGTCATTCTGTAATTTCCGCATTTATTGCTGTTTTCTCTTTTTGCTTTTTCAGAAAATGGTAATCCTAAAAACAACTCAAATAATAAACACAAGTAGTAAAAAGAAAATACACTGCACATACTCTTGCATTCTCTCTATCTCTTCTAAAAACAATCATCACGTCATGCAAATTGCTTGTTTTAAACCCCATTGAAACATACGATCTAATGCCTTCTCCCAACTTTGAATTCCCGGTATTTGAGGCTGAAGAAGAAGATGATGAAGAAATTCCAGAAGAGATCTCCCGACTACTCAGACAAGAGGAAAGGTCCATTGAACCTCACAAAGAGCCGTTGGACACAGTCAACTTGGGTTCAGAGGAGGAGAGAAAAAAGGTCAAGATTGTGGCACTGCTAAGTCCAACTGTCAAAGAAAGTTTGACAAAGCTTCTCAAAGAGTTTCCCAATGTATTCGCTTGGTCCTATCAGGATATGCCAGGGTTGGATACCAGCATCGTGGAACATCATCTACCGTTGAGATCAGAATGTCCGTCGGTAAAACAAAGACTAAGACGAACTCATCCGGACATGACCATCAAAATTAAAGAGGAAGTACAGAAACAAATTGACGCGGGTTACCTCGCCACATCAGAATATCCTCAATGGCTAGCCAACATAGTACCAGTTCCAAAAAGGATGGAAAGGTCAGAATGTGTGTAGACTACAGGGATCTGAACAAAGCCAGTCCAAAGGATGACTTTCCCTTACCGCACATTGACATACTAGTAGACAATACAGCAAAGTTCAAAGTTTTCTCCTTCATGGATGGATTCTCGGGCTATAATCAGATAAAAATGGTGCCAAAAGATATGGAGAAAAATTCCTTCATCACCCCATGGGGCACTTTTTGCTACAAGGTAATGCTGTTCGGTTTAAAAAACGTCGGGGCAACCTATCAAAGGGCCATGAATACTCTCTTTCATGACATGATACACAAAGAAATCGAGGTATATGTCGATGATGTGATTGCCAAATCTAAGACAAAAGAGAAGCATGTGACCCACCTGTCAAAACTATTCGAGCGGTTAAGAAAGTACAAACTCCACTTGAATCCCAACAAATGCACGTTCAGTGTTCGCTCCGAGAAACTGCTAGGGTTCATCGTCAGCAAGAAAGGAATTGAGGTTGATCCTGACAAGGTCAAGGCCATTCAAGAAATGCCTTCTCTAAAGACTGAAAAACAAGTCAGGGGATTCCTGGGACGTTTGAACTACATTTCCAGATTTATATTCCTCATGACCGCGACATGCGCGCCGATCTTCAAACTGCTCAAGAAGATACAATAATTCCTCACTGATTCCCGGGGCAAGTGGACTCCGAATTATGAAGGCCCCTATGTGGTCAAGAAAGCTTTCTCAGGTGGTGCCTTGAGTCTTGCAACCATGGATGCAGAGGAATTTGCCTACCCCACGAATGTTGATGTAGTCAAGAAATACTTTGCCTAAATAAAATATAAAAACAACGTCTCGGTGGATTGAAAACCTGAAAGGGAGGTCCAGGAAAAAATTAGAGACATAATAAAAAAATCATCCTGATGGATTGGAAATCTCAAAGTACAATCCAGGCAAAAGTTAGGGATTAATGGCAAGTAACTACATCCAACAAAGGGCAAATCCCCCAGCAACAGTAGTGCCATCCATTAGGAAAAACTCCAGTCAAGGTCATCTTCGACGGGAGCTCAAGATGTCCGGAATTGAAAGTTGGTAGAAGGATAATGGTCGTTATGTTTCAATATAGCCATGTTCCCTTAAAATTACCATTTTCTAAACTTTGTAAATACTCTATGGAATCACGCGATTGGCTGATCTCCATCCTATCAATAAAATTTGAGCCTTAGTGCTTTTTTTTGCAATTCTTATTTGTTTTAGCTTTATAGAACGACATTTTAACATGATTTACGGTTCTTGAAATAAAACAAAAATGAATTTACTTGTCAAAATTTTTCTGCTATTCAAAATAAAAATGGCAATTTCTTTTGACTGTTGAACATCGAAAGAACATTGATCGCTTCTCCAGAAGCAATTGAGCTTCAAGGTGCAGAATCAAAATACTCATTCTAAACCAGTACACCGGAATGAAGGATCAGCTGTGTTAGATGCGAACATTCCATCCGACACCCCCGGCAAAGTTCTTATCTCCTAAGCCCGACCAACGGTTGTTCCCCACAGGGACTATCTCTCCTAAGCAAGGCAGAATTGCTATCTTGAACAAATGGTGCTTCTTCGTCCCCAACAGTGGCCGGGTATCTAGTTGTGTTCATCCACTAGTCTGTATGTCGCGTCAGTTTTGTCAGCATATACATACATACATCATGCATTATTGATTTACATTCATATTCATATTGCATCACTATCACTCTAGTCGGTCTTACCCCCTGGTGATAAAAGTCCTCTCAACCGAGTTGTCAGTTATTTCCTCGTCAGGAAACGCCTCATCTGAGCGATCTCTCCTCCAGTTTATTTTTGGGATGCAGAAGGCCCTTGACCACTTTGATAACTTGAACCTCTGAAAAACAATTGGAGATGATATCTTTGCTTTCACGGATTAAGGAAAATCCCAGAGAGAGTCTCGCAACTAAAGACTCTCAGCAACACAGTGGTTCTTCTCTCTAGAAAATCAATGTTAATAAAGTCATCAGCACCTCAAAATCGGGGTACATTGTATGGCATTTCTCCGAGAAGGTCTCGAAGAAAAGCATGATGTAGTATCCCCAAGCAGAAAGCAGTCTCCCAAGAGACTTGTTTTTCCCCAGTAGAGTCTACAGCTCAGACCAATGGGTTTCCCCAGCAAGTATGACCTCAACCCTTTTTCGTCATTTGGCATCTCCCCGGTAAAAGAAATTCGGCGAGAAGTTTGAGGAAAAACCGCTACGAATGGCGTCCCTTGTCAAGAAAGTTTATTGACAAAAGAAACTGAGACCAGATCCTTGGTAGGAAACCAGGACCGGGGGGAAGTTTATATTAGAAACTGAGACCAGATCCTTGGTAGGAAACCAGGATCGAGGGGAAGTTTACATCAGAAACTGAGACCAGATCCTTGGTACGAAACCAGGATCGAGGGGAAGTTTACATCAGAAACTGAGACCAGTTCCTTGGTAGGAAACCAGGATCGAGGAGAAGTTTATTTCAGAAACTGATACCAGTTCCCTGGCTGAAGACCAGGATCGAGGGGAAGTTTTTACCTTATCTAAGTATCATTGCATAGCAAAATAAGATGAATGCATAAACTACCATTTATAACCACTGTCAAAATTTTGGGTATTCTGATATTTAATCCTCTTGCACCCCGAATGCCCGAATACCTTTGCTATTCACACCTTCGGGTCCAAGAAGATTAAATAGGGGTATCTGTCATACCCCAAATTTTGACCACCAAGATTTCCCATCATTGTGCAAATCATGATCACAATATGGATGTACTTTCATGCCTCATCAATCTCCTCAAATATGGTTAAGCATTCACCACAATCAAGAATTAGGGTTTTGAGCCCTCTCAGATCACTTAACAAAAGATCAATCAAGAAATGACATGATCTTCAACTTGTCTAACCTCTTAAACATCCATAAAGGATCAATAGGTCTCCCACATCAAGAATTAAGCATAAGAGTGCAACATTTCAAGTGGATCAAGCCTCAAGTTCATCTGATACAAAGTCAACTGACGCCGAAAGTCAAAGTTTGACTTTTGGTCAACTATGAGCTTCACAAGCCATTACTCAAGAAAATATGATGGATGATTGCATTTGATCAAATTTAAATCAAGAAATCATGCAAAATTGCAAAATTGATCAAATTGAAGGAAACTTAGAAATTTTTTCTAAGTTAAATTCATGTTCAAATGCACAACTTCTCAAGGTTGTAACTATTGATCCAAGCATCCATTGATTTTGCTTAAGGGCTACTTTTAAAGAAGGTATTTGATACTTCAACATTGTAGAAGGAATCAACTCAAAATATCATAAGGATTTAATGATATAAGTGATCAAAGTTTGGAATTCTTATGGATGCACCAAGACTCCAATTTTGTTTCCAAGCCTTTAATGGATGCACCAAGGTGGCATGAACTGAGCCTATTCCAACTGAATTCAGTCAAGACTTATCTCTGAATCAAAGAACCATAGGCCTGTGCTCTAACCTCTAGTCAATGGCTAGAGGAGACTTGAGATTCCATTTGATCACGATTGGCCACAGGCCTGCTGCAGTTGCCACACACTATTGCTGCCAAAATAAACTTGTTGCACTATAAATAGAGCTCATTTGTGCTCAGTTTGAGTACACCAAAGCACCCAAACTAATTCTTTCCTCAAATTCTCTCTTTCACTCCAAAAAACACCTTCTCTTGAAAGTCACTATCGGGTTTTGAGTTAGAGAGCATTTTTGTCCAAACCAATCACACACACACACACACCTCATAAACATCATATGTGTGTGATCTAAACACTAACACAACATATGGAACATCAAATTCATCAAATCACCAGCCAATTGCTCAAGTTCTTGATAGAGTTGCAGTTGAGGTACCACAATCGGTTCCAGCTCATTTCAATCCACTCTAAGCATTCAAACACACTCCAGGAGGATCAAGGAAGCTTATAGAATCTTACTCTTGCTGCTGTAATTACATTGAAGAGGCATTGGACCTTGCTCCAATAGTGTTCTTACACTTTGAAACTCCATATACATGCATCATTATTGATCAATTCTTGAAGCAAAAATGTAGTCTTTAAAGTGTTTGTTGTGATCCTCCTACTATTTGCACTTTAATATGTTTATATGAGGAGTTTATGTTGTTTTAAAATTAAGGTCCAGTTCTAGTTTTTTGCCTTGTATGTTCTGTACATTTAGTTTCAATATGTATGAGTGGTACCACTGGATTCCTTGCGAAAAATTGGTCAAAATAGGTTCTTACGGATTTTAATTTCGTTAAAAATTGTGAGAGTTATGAGTGTTGGAAGTTTGATAAAAAAGATGTTAAAAACTAAAGTTTCAATTCTGGTTTTTGCCTCATAAGAGATGTCGAAATTGATGTTGTGACATCTTTCCTTTTTGTCTTATTTTATTTTAAAATCAACTAATTCTTTCACATAGCAAAAATCATCATTTTCCAATTCAGTTTTACACACTTCTTATTCATACTCCATGATATTTTAATCCATAAAAAATCACAAAAAATATTATTATTTGATATATATTTTATATATTTAAAAATATTGTTTTAAATTGTTTTAAATGCTTTTAAAATGATTTATTTTTATTGATTTTTAAAACCAAAATGATTTTAAATATTCATGTGGATAAAATACTTTTTTATAAACCTTAATCATTGTTTATAACATGATTAATGATTTTATTTGATATTTTTATCATTTTTTTTACTTGATTTTTCTTTGAAAAATACCTTTAAAAAATGAAATTAGGGTTTCTTTGATTTCGATCTTTCTCGAATCTTTTTCAAACACTCATGGGCCTATAATAGAGTGTAAGACCCAACCCCTTTTTGTAAATAAACATTTTTTGGGCCTCACATATTGTATAAGCCCATCTGTATATTTTCAAAACAACGGCGCGATCGTCGCCTTTTCAAAATCATCTGGGCCTCTCCATGAGTTGTAAGCCCCATCTCCTGTACAAAAATAAACTTTGGGCCTCTAATAGAGTGCAAGACCCAATCCCCTTTTAATCAAAACTATTTTAGGTCTTAGTGTATTGTATAAGTCCCGATACCGTTTCAGAAACTCCGACGAGATCGTCGTTTTCAAACTATTTTCAACTGGGCCTACCCTCGTGTTGTAAGTCCCATTTCTTTTCTTTAAATAACCTTTGAGCTTCTCTTTGAGTTATAAGACCTATCCCTTTGTACAGAAAACGTTTTGGGCTTTAGTCGTTGTATAAGTCCCGATACGATATTCAAAACAACAGTACAATCCCTGTTCAAACCTTGGGCCTCTCCTTGAGTATAAGCCCCAACAAATTTTTCATAAACAACTCCCTTTTGATTTAGGTTCAAATATACAGTTGTTATCAAAACTTTCTTTAATTTCTCTGAACAACTAACAATATAGCATGGAAGCTCGCTCACCTGTAAGTTTTAACAACTTTCATTTACTCGCTTTAATACATATAAATGTATTGTGGGAAGCTACGCACGGTTAGTCTTCTTTCATCTCTTTTAAATACATGTCAAATATATATATAACTGTATTGTGGGAAGCTGCACATGGTTAGTCTTCTTTCATACCTTTTAAAATACTTGTCATATATCAACTGTATATATACTAGTATAGTTATTTAGAGTTTTCCCCGGCAACTAGGTCTAGAACTAGGTAAAGCCATGTTGGTAACTCTTAAATACATACAAAACTAGATCCCCCATAGGATTTCCAGATACAGTATTCCCTTCTCTTGGGGTTAAACAATATGGAACAAAGAGAAAGGCAGTATTCTCGGTCAACCTTTTCTCAGACTGTCACCCCTAGAAATTGTCAAAGAAATTCTACTCCCCGGAGTTGATCTATTCTCTGTGAATAGCATCTCCTGAGTTTCTTCAAATCACAGAACTTTCACTAAATGATCTATTCTCGGTGAATAGAATTTATTGAACTTTTCTTGGTTTGAGACCCACAGGCTTCTTAGCCTCCTCTTGGGCTTTGTACAAATGATTCTCCCCAGTGGAGCTAACCTTTTCAGACTCTCTCGTTGAGTCAATCACTTTTTAGACTCTCTTGTTGAGTCAATCACTCTTTAGACTCTCTTGTTGAGTCAATCAACTTTTCAGACTCTCTCGTTGAGTCAATCACATTTTAGACTCTCTTGTTGAGTCAATCACTTTTTAGACTCTCTTGTTGAGTCAATTACCTTTTCGGACTCTCTTGTTGAGTCAACCTTTTATAGCCTCAATCTTGGGCTTTGTACAAGATAGATAAAAATACTCTCTCGTTTAGTTGATCTTTATCCAAACTTGGTATAAAGATTTCCCCTAGCAGGAGCCAGCCTCTTCTCAGGTTGTGTAGAATACTTTCTCCAGCTTGTCCAACCTCAATCTTGGGCTTTGTACAAGACAGACAAAAACACTCTCTTGTTGAGTCAAACCCCTTTAGCCTCAATCTTGGGCTTTGTACAAGACATAAATTTCCCTCTCTTGAGCTTGTGACAAATATCTTCCTTAGTAGAGTCATTTCCTCCCAGTCTTCTTCTAGGCTTTGAGGAATGGTTTTCTCCAAGAAGAGTCAAACCCATTTCAAGCCTCCTCGTAGGCTTGGTATAATGATTTTCCCAGTAAGGTCAGCCTCAAATCTTGGGCTTTGTACAAGACACCTACAAACCCTCCCCAACAGAGTCAAAATCCCTTTTAGCCTCAATCTTGGGCTTTGTACAAGACAGATAAAACACTCTCTTGTTGACTCGGTCACTTCTAGCCTCCTCTTAGGCTTTGTATAAAGAAATCCCCTAGCCGAGTCAATTAACCTTTTAGCATCAGCCTTGTGCTTTGATCAAGGCACACAAAAATCAACAATCCTTCTTTAGAGATGACAAATTCTCTCTCAGTCATAACTTTTTAGCTTTAATCTTGGGCTTTGAACAAGACACAAATACACCCTTTAGCCTCTGTCTTGGGCTTTGAACAAGACACCAAAACATCTTTTCCTCCCATAGAATAGGAGGAACTAGATTGCTCCGATTTCCCTGTTTCGTTTAAACGGGAATACGTAGGCATAAGATTGCGAAATCTTAGCGAGCATACTAAACAAAAACTCTAGGTCCAGTACCTTCACACACCAATCAAAACTTAGGTCCAGTACCTTACCAAAAACATTGGGAGTAACCCGAACACAAACAAAATCTCACTCACTCACTCATACTTCCCAAGAAACTTTCCCAACCCATTAACAGATAAATACCATCAATTGCAAAGCGAAACCTAAAGCTAATATCCTGTGGATAACCATATATAGGATGGGTAATTGACAACTCCCCATTGTATAACCTGACCCCGGACCCCCCAATCTCTTTAAAGCGTTTGTTCCGTTAAACATCCGCGTGCAAGGTTAATTTTAGATAGCTTCCATTTTCCTTCCAGCTTCACGGGATAAATAAGAAATCAGAAAGTAGCACCCTTTCTCCTCGAGGAGGAAAACCCAAACTTCAGTGATAAGGTGGTCGCGTCACCGGCAAAAATCGCTCGCTACAAAATGATCACTTGAGATGAATCCAAAAGCTTATAAAACTCCAGAAATGCAAGTATAATAGCAAGGTGATGAAGGTTGAGCTCAAGAAATAATCACTTTTGATGTAAAAAGTGATTATCCTTTAATGTAGAAATTGAGATTTGGTGAGGTTTTGGAAGAGAATTGAGATGAAGATGAAGATGTAGCAAAAAAAAATAGAGAGAATGTGAGAGAATTGAGAGTGAAGAAAGTTTGGATTTGTGTGAATGATTGTGGATGGAGTGGGATCCTTGAAAAATGAGTGAAGCTTTGTTTATATAGACTTTAGGTTTGAAGTGTGAGAGGTTTGGAATTAGGTTTGGACTTAGCTTTGGGTGGTTTGGAACTAGGCTAGGAGTTAGTTAGGCTGGACTCACCGAGTTAGGTGGTTAACTCGGTTAGTTGGAACCAACTCGGTAACAATCCCAATGTGAGTTTCAATATCCGAAGGTCCACATACATGGAAATCAAGGAACATGGTGCACTTAATTTAGAGTGAAGCATTGGAATAAATACACTTGGAATGTCTTGGATAGTCTTGAAATGTCTAGAGATGTCTAGAATGTTCCACACACTACTAGAATCAAGTAGAATCAAAGACCAAAGAGAGTGCATGGCTGTTGTCCCAAAAATGCAGCAGGGACTGCAATTTTGTACAGAGTAACCAGTTACTCACCATAGGGTAACCGGTTACTTCAGTTGATTTTGTCCAAATTTTCTTAGGAAATGATACTGAAGTCCTGGCTTCGATTTTCCACCTCTTGTTTTAATGATTAAGCATGGAAACCTTTGTTTTGAGCTTGATTTGATGATGTAACGACTTTGCGAGGATGCGATTAATCGGGCAAAAAACCTGAAAATCCTGTAATGAGAAACACGAAGAGAAAAGTGCGGATGCATATGCCAGCGATGCGAATGTTCGTGCTTATGCAAAAGGCAAAAGAGGGAGGTCAAATTTCGGGTTACGACAAATCAGAGTTTCATGTAGTTGAAGATTTTGTAGAATGTAGGAAGACCTACAAATCATGCTTTGGATCACTCAAAATGGCTTCTTGGATTAAAAGTTATGGCCCGTGGAAGTTGGCACCAAAACCATCCAAACTTAGTAACTTAGAAAAATTTTCAATTTTTCAAGATTACCCCTTTTACAAGTTATCATGATTTCTTGATCAATTCTTGTTCAAATAACATTATAAATCATATCTCATGAAAATATGAGTCATAAGAATCATTTTTGCCAAAAAAGTCATGTTTTGACTTTTGGCTCCAGAGCGGTTCGGCGCGGAGAAACCCTTATTCCCGACTTTTGAGGAATGCATTCTCTGAGGGGGATTTAACTTTGCAAAGGGACTCCTAGGGTTATTTTAAGCACATTGAGTCATATTTTAAAGCCTTGGCTCTATCTCCTATGAAAATTTCATTCTGGAGGCCTCAGTCGACAAAAAACCCTAATTTGGTGACACTAGGTATTTTGAGGCTCCTTCCACTTGGAATGCTGCAACTTTGTGCTTGATTATTGATGTGGGAGTCCTCTTGATCTCTTATGGGTGTTTGAGAGTTTGGACAAGTTGAAGATCATGTCATTTCTTGATTGATATTTTGTCCAAATGCTCAGAGAGGGATGGAAACCCTAATTCTTGATTATAGTGAATGTTCAACTATCTTTGAGGAGATTGGTGAGGCCTGAAGGTGCATCCATATTGTGGTGATGATTTGCACAATGATGGTAAATCTTGTGGTCAAAATTTGGGGTATGACAGATGACCCTATTTAATCTTCTTGGACCCGAAGGTGTGAATGGCGAAGGTATTCGGACATTCAGGGTGCAAGAGGAATAAATATCGGAATACCCAAAATTTTGACAGTTGTTATGAATGGAAGTTTGCTCATCCATCTTCTTTTGCTAAGCAATGCTACTTAGAAACGGGCAAAACTTTCCCTCGATCCTGGTCTTCAGCCATGGAACTGGTCTCAGTTTTTTTTTGAAATAAACTTTCCCTCGATCCTGGTCTTCAGCCACGGAACTGGTCTCAGTTTCTTTTTGAAATAAACTTCCCCTCGATCCCGTTCTTCAGCCACGGAACTGGTCTCAGTTTCTAAAATAAACTTCCCCTCGATCCTAGTTTTCAGCCATGGAAATGGTCTCAGTTTCTGAAATAAACTTCCCCTCGATCCTGGTTTTTAGCCACGGAACTGGTCTCAGTTTTTGAAATAAACTTCCCCTCGATCCTGGTTTTTAGCCACGAAACTGGTCTCAGTTTCTTCTTGTCGAGTTTCTTCCTTGACAAGGGATGCTATTTGCAGCGACTTTCATCAAACTTCTCGCCGAGTTTTACTGGGGAAACGCCATTTGATGGAAAAAAAATTTGAGGTCAGACTTGCCGGGGACACCCATTTGTCTGAGCTGTAGAGGTGTGCAAACTTCTCTCTTGGAGATGCCATTTGTTGACTCTACTGGGAAAAAACGAGTCTCTTGAAAGACTGCTTTTCGCTTGGGAATATTACATCATACTTTTCTTCGAGATTTTTTCGGAGAAATTCCATGTGATGTGATCCAATTTTTAGGTTCTGATGACTTTATTAACATCGAATTTCTTGGTAGAAAAACCGATGTATTGTTGAGAGTCTTCGGTTGAGAGGCTTTCTCTGGGGATTTTCCTTAATCCGGGAAAGCGAGAAATATCATCTTCATTGGTGAAGAGTGATGTTCCAAAGGTGTCTGTCAAATGTCTTTTTGCCTTTTAGAGGTTCAAGTTATCAAAGTGATCGAAGACCGTCTCTAATCCAAAAATAAACTAGGCGAGATATTGCTCAGACGATACATTTCCTAACGAGGAAAGAACTTAAAGCAGGATTTTGTCTTATCCGACGCAGAAAGGGAAATTGATAACTTGATTGACAATAGGACTTTATGACTTGGGGAATGAGTATGACCAAAGTGATAGCAATGCAATATGAATATGAATGTGAATCAATTATGCATGATGTATGTATGTTTAGGCTGACAAAACTGACGCGACATATAGACTAGTGGATGAACACGACTGGATACTCGACCACTGAGGGGGATGAAAAGTGCCATCGGTTCAAGATAGCAATCATGTCTTACTTTGGAGAGGTAGACCCTATGGGGAAGAGGGAATCATCAATCGGTCTTAAGAGGTAAGAACTCTGCCGTGGATGTCAGATGGGACATTACATCTGAAACAGTTGATCCCTCATTCAGGTGTACTGGTTTAGAAGGAGTACTTTGATTCTGCACTATGAGGTTCAATCACCTTCGGAGAAGATATCGATGTTCTTTTTGCGTTCAGCAGTTAAAAAGAAATGCCATCTTATTTTTTTTAAAAGCAGAAGAAAACTTGACAAGTAAATTCATTTTTTCAAGAATCATTGATCATGTTAAAAAAGTCATTCTGTAAAGAAAAAAAAATGAGAATTGCAAACAAAAGTACTAGGGCTCAAATTTTATTGATAGGATGGAAATCAGCCAAGCACGCGATCCCATGGAGCATTTACAAAGTTTAGAAAATGGTAATTTTAAGGGAAATGGGCTACATTGAAACATAACGACCGTTATCCTTATACCAACTTTGAATTTTGGACATCCTGAGCTTATGTCGAAGATGACCTTGATTGAAGTCTTTCGACGGAAGGTATTACCGCTGGGGTTTTAACTTTGTCAGACATAGTTACTTGCCATAAATCCCTAACTTTTTCCTGGATTGTCTCTTTTGAGGTTTCCAATCCATAGGGATGATTTTTACTTGTGTCTCTAATTTTTTCCTGGACCGCCTTTTCGGGTTTTCAATCCACTGAGACATTTTTTTTCCATATTTAGGCGAAGTATTTCTTGACTACAACAACATTCGTGGGGTTGGTAAACTTCTCTCCATCCATGGTTACGAGTCTCAAGGCGCCGCCTGAGAAGGTTTTCTTGACCACATAGAGGCCATCGTAATTCAGAGTCCATTTGCCCCGGGAATCAGTGAGGAATGATTGTATCTTTTTTAGCACAAGGTCTCCTTTCCTAAAGACGCGAGGTTTGACCTTTTTGTCGAACGCCTTCTTCATTCTTTACTGATACAACTGATCATGGCACAGAGCCATTATTCGCTTTTCGTCGATCAGATTCAATTCATCGTGTCGAATTTAACACCATTCAGCTTCAGTTAACTTAGCTTCCATCGATACCCTGATTGATGGTATCTCTACTTCTATGGGGAGCACTGCTTCCATGCCATATACTAGAGAGAAAGGGGTTGCCCCTGTTGAAGTGCAGACAGATATGCGATAACCATGAAGAGCAAAGGGTAGCATCTCGTGCCAATCTTTATAGGTTACAACCATCTTTTTATTGATCTTTTTGATGTTCTTGTTAGCCTCTTCTACCACCCCGTTCATCTTGGGTCGGTAGGGAGATGAGTTATGGTGTTCGATCTTGAACTCAGCACACAAATCTTTCATCATCTTGTTGTTCAAGTTGGATTCATTATCAGTAATGATCTAGATTAGAACACCATAACGGCATATGAGATTATTTTTGATAAATCGGACCACCACTTGTCGGGTTACATTGGCGTATGACGCTGCTTCGACCCATTTGGTGAAGTAGTCAATGGCTACCAGGATGAACCGATGTCCGTTTGAAGCTTTGGGTTCAATCATGCCAATCATGCCGATTCCCCATATAGAAAAAGGCCATGGAGAAGAAAGAACTTTGAGATGCGTAGGTGGTACATGGAATTTGTCAGCGTATATTTGACACTTGTGACACCTCCTCATGTACTTGTAGCAATCGGATTCCATTGTCAACCAATAATATCATGCTCTCAGAATTTTTCTCACCATTGTGTGTCCATTGGCATGAGTGCCAAAGGATCCTTCGTGAGTTTATTTCATCAGCATGTTTGCTTTTTGTCTGTCTACGCATCTGAGCAAAACCATGTCGAAGTTTCTCTTATAGAGTGTATCACCGTTCAGGAAGAAGTTTCGTGCCAATCTTCTGAGGGTCTTTCTATCTTTTCTTGATGCCCCGGGTGAGTACTTTTGTCTCTGAAGGAAGCACTTGATATCATGATACCAAGGTTTGTCATCTATGACTACTTCAATTATGAAGATGTAAGCGGGCCTTTCAAGGTGCAGTATGTCAATCTTAGGTACGTCGTTCCATTGACCTACACTAATCATGGAAGAGAGAGTGGCTAGTGCATCGGCCATGTGATTTTCTTCACGAGGAATGTGATGAAACTAGATTCTGTTGAAGAATGGTAACAACCTTATCGCGTAATCTTTGTAAGGAATCTATCCCGATTGGTATGTATTCCACTCTCCTTTGTTTTGATTGATAACCAGGACTGAGTCTCCATACACATCTAAGTTCTTAATCCTCAAGTCAATTGCTTCTTCGAGACCGATGATACAAGCTTCGTGTTCGGCCTCATTGTTTGTGCACTTGAATGTTAATCTGGCAGTGAAAGGAATATGGGTACCCTGAGGTGTTATGATGATAGCCCTAATTTCATTTCCATAAGTATTAACAGCTCCGTCGAATATTAGTCCCCATTGGGAACCTGGTTCCGGCCCTTCACTGGGTAGCGGTTCATCGCAATCTTTCATTTTTAAGTACATGACATCTTCGTCTGGGAAGTCAAATCTGACTAATTCCTGATCGTCAATCGGTTGATAAGCCAAATAATCGGCTAAAATACTCCCTTTGATGGCTTTCTGAGCGTGGTACTCGATGTCATATTCTGATAATAACATCTGCCAACGGGCGATCCTTCCCTTGAGAGCAAGTTTTTCAAAGACGTACTTGATTGGGTCCATTTCGGAGATTAACCATGTACTGTGACAAATCATGTACTGGCGAAGAGGTTTGGCTGCCCAAGCTAAAGCACAACAAGTTTTCTCGAGCATAGTGTACCGAGTTTCACAGTCAGTTAATTTCTTGCTTAAGTAATAAATGGCAGACTCTTTTCTTTTTGTTTTGTCTTGTTGGCCGAGTACACAACCCATGGAGTCTTCCAAGACTGTTAAGTATATGATCAGTGGTCTTCCTTCCATTGGAGGTGACAAGATTGGTGGATTCAACAGATATTCTTTGATACTGTCAAACACTTTTTGGCAATCTTCTGTCCATACACAGCTTTGATTCTTTCTGAGTAGTTTGAAGATTGGTGCGCATGTCGCGGTCATGAAGGATATGAACCTTGAGATGTAATTCAGACATCCCAGAAATCCTTTGACTTGTTTTTCAGTCTTTGGTGAAGGTATTTCTTGAATGGCCTTGACCTTGTCAGGATCAACCTCAATTCCTTTATGGCTGATGATGAACCCTAAAAATTTTTCTGAGCGGACACCGAACGTGCATTTAATGGGATTCAAGTGGACTTTGTATTTCCTCAGACGCTCGAATAACTTTGACAGGTGGGTCACATGCTCTTCTTCTGTTTTAGATTTGGCAATCATGTCATCGACATACACTTCGATTTTTGAGTGCATCATGTCGTGAAACAGAGTTGTCATAGCCCTTTGATAGGTTGCCCCGGCGTTCTTCAAACCGAACGACATTACCTTGTAACAAAAGGTTCCCCATGGGGTGATGAATGAAGTTTTCTCCATATCTTCCAGCACCATTTTGATTTGATTATAGCCCGAGAATCCATCCATGAAGGAGAAGACTTTGAACTTTACTGTGCTGTCTACCAGCATGTCTATGTGTGGTAAGGGGAAGTCATCTTTTAGACTTGCTTTGTTCAGATCCTGTAGTATACACACATTCTGACTTTTTCATCCTTTTTCAGAACTGGCACTATGTTAGCCAGCCATTGAGGATATTCTGAGGTAGCAAGGAAACCTACGTTGGTATCCAACCCTGGCATGTCCTAATAGGACCAAGCAAATACATTTGGAAACTCTTTGGGAAGTTTAATTAAGCCTTCTTTGACAGTTGGACTGAGCAGTGCCCGAATCTTAACTTCTTTCTTTTCTTCCTCTGAACCCAAATTGACCATTTCCAATGGCTCTTTGTGAGGCTCAATAGACCTTCCCTCTTCTCTGAGTAATCGGGAGATCTCCTCTGGAATTTCTGCGTCCTCTTCTTCTTCAGCTTCAAATACTGGGAATTAAAAGTTGGGAGAAGGCATTGGATCGTATGTTTCAATGGGGGTTTAAAACAAGCAATCTGCATGACATGATGATTTGTTTTTTTAGAAGAGATAGAGAGAATGCAAGAGTGTGTGCAGTGTATTTTCTAAAAAATGCTTGTTTTTATTTTGGGTTGTTTTTAGAATTACCATTTTCTGAAAAACGAAAAGTGAAAACAGCAATAAATGCAGGAATGACAGAATGACATTATTTATTTATGATTTTGTTGATACTTGAAATACAGTCCTGTAAAAAAAACTCGGTTGCTTTGGGCGAAGCGAAGAGGGGCATTTACAGAAAAGTGAGCCCTATAAAAACATCTGTTTCACCTGGGCAAGGTGAAAGGTTAAAACAAAGATGGTAATTACTGTAAGACCCGTATATTTTAGTCTGTATTATTTTGCGATGTTTTATCAATTAATCAGTGTTTCTACTGAACCTTGGGGTAGCAAATTAGTTGTACCCGATATTTTTAGGGTTTCCGGTTGTGTAGCAGATTGACCCATATGTTTTCTTTTGGCAATCGATCAGACTTTTTAAATTAGCGAGGATTATAATTGATATCAGATATTTTTATGGTATCGGAAGTTCTGAAAATGTGACTCTGTTGATGTTTTGAGAAAACGAGAAAAAATATAGCCGTAGTTTTAATTCACACGGACTCCGAGTGTTGTTGGAAATTTTAAATAGGAGTTTATTTATCGCCGGAAATGAAAATTTAATCCCATTTTATTTTTCTAAGCGGCGTAGAAAATTTATTTGTTCGGAATAAAAATTTAGTCGAAAATAATGTTGTGTTTTATTTTAAAGATGACAGTAGAATTTTTCTGTTTTCGAAAAAGTTATTCGGGAGTGTTTTACGACTCGTCTGTGAGCGAACGAGGAGACCGAACGAATTAACGGGCTTGGATAAATAGTAAGGCGGTATATTTGGAGGCGGCAGAAAAAATAATATCATGATATTTTTCTTCTGATAATGATGAGGCACGTGGGAGAGAGAGTGAGAAAGGCATGGTGAGATCTTGGCCATTGGAAATTGAATGGTGGAAATGAATTTGAAAAAGCTATATAATGAGAACTTGTTTCATTGTTTTTCTTTTGGTTTTCTCTCTCTTCTCACGCGCAGAAAAAACACAGGTGAGGTTTTCGTTTTATTCTTTAATTTTTTTTCTAGTTAGTTTTTATTTATTTTAATTTGGTATTAAATTATGCGGTTAGATTGGGTAAATTATACACCGATAGAATACCCCCTGTTTGCAATCTTGTGTTAGGAATTATTATTGTGGGTAGCAAAAAAAAAAAATTTTCTATTCGATTATCGGATTATATTTTTTTAGAGTAAAAATATTGGTACCGATTTATTTTATCAGTGGGTATATTATTTGGATTATTATTATTATCGTTATTATTTTAAGAAATGAGATAATTTATTTTATTGGATTATGTGAAAATTTTTATTAAGTATTTTATGGGGTTAATATATTTAGTATAAGAAAAAAAATTGATTTAATTTTTAGTGGGTTAAATTATTTATTTTTATTTAGTGTTTATTTTAAAAAGAAAAAGAGAAAAAAAAAAGAAGAAAAGAAAGAAAAATGGGGGAGGCGGGCGCCACCCACCCTTGCCTTTGTAAGTGGCGAGAGCCACTTTGCCTTAGAGTGGCAGGCGCCACTTTGCTTAGTGTGGCGGGCGCCATGTTTTCCGCTGTTTTTACTTCCGGTCTCGTAATTTTCATTCCGTTTGATATTTTTTATCCCGGTTTTTTTTAACTGAAAGAATAATTATTTATCTTTATTTATATATTTTTAGATAATTATTTTATTTTTTTCGGAATTTTCCGGATACGTTCGGAATAGTATTTTAAAATACGATCTGTGCCGATTTCTGGTATAGTTGTTAAACTGTTAACTAGTTTTGCTGTTGATGTGTATGTCGAGGAGGACAACACGAGGTGTGTCTGAGCCACCTGTTGGTAATGAGAATTATTCATATGATTTGTGATAAATATATGAAGTGCGGTTGATGTGTATGTCGAGGAGGACAACACGAGGTTTGTCTGAGCCACCTGTTGGTACTGAGAATTGTTCATATGATCTGTGATAGATATATGAACTGAATTGTGAATTGTGTTTATACATATTGTGTTTATATAAATTGTTGCATTTGCATGTGTGAGTCATGCATACCATAGTTGCGTGTAGGTAGTTGGCGCCGAATGGGCCAGGGTGATGGGTTCTGAATCATCACCTAATCCCGAAGGGAATTATACTGCACCAGGTGATGTGACTGAGCCATCATCGATCCTTTGAGATCAAATTGAGTCAGGAGAATGCAAAGGAGGAAACTCCGGGTGTTTGCAAGGGCAACACTTTTGTGTCTGCGAGGCAACACGGTTAGTGAGGACCCAAGGGGGTATCACGACTCTCTGCGGAGAGGTAAAATTCCGGGATTCATGCATGGTGAGGGTACCCGAAGAATTGGGACCACCAAATTCATATAGGTTTGCATTTAGGATGTGTGTGCATTGCATGTGTGTGTTAAATTAAATGTTTGTGCATTGCATTTGTGTGTTAAATTAAATGTGTGTGCATTGCATTTGTGTGTTAAATTAAATGTGTGTGCATTGCATTTGTGTGTTAAATTAAAGGTTGTGATTGTTACATATATCATACTGTCACCTCATTTATGTTGCTCTGCATATCATATTGTCATCTTATATATATTGTTATGTATATCATGTTCTGCTGGCATGTGTGTATTCTTCCATATATGATGTTTTTAGATCGTGACCCTCTACTATTATTATGATGTGGCTAACGACCACCCAGGTTTAGAAGTTGTGATAGTTAAGGTATCCAGGTGTCGTGAAGGCTTGTAAGATGCGATGTCTTGGGGCTAGGAATTCAAGATCAGCTTAGGGTCATGCTTTGAGGTTGTCCATGTTGTTGTTGCTGTTATTATTATAGATGAGTGCTTATTTTTATGTGTATGGACAAATATTTATACGAGTGGGCATTACGCTGGTCCTATGTATGGAAAAGACTTAGATCGAAAGCTCGTACTCTGATTAATCATTTTTATTATTTTCCTGAAAAGACAGTTGTCAATATTATGTATGGCATTAAAAAAAAAATATACACTCCCGCTGTTAAAAATCGGGGTGTTACATTGTGGTATCAGAGCTTTGGTGTAAGATTTTCACGGGATTGTGAGTAGGGTGTCCTAAGCTGATCAAGTGTCGGGTTTAGTGGGAGTAAAAGTGTGGAGTCCTATGTGTTCTGTGGTTTGTGTCTTGAGTCCAGCATGATATGTGTTTAGGTAATCGTTTGTTTCTTAACTGAAGCTGAGGTCTCCCATAATACTTCAGTGAGAAGCATAGTTAAACCCCTTGAGCATTTGTCGACGTTGGTCGACACGTGTCTCCATTTTCTTTAGAGGTAGTGAGCTAGAGGTGGTGAGATTGAATCGAGTAAGGACTACAAGGTTTTCCTGCAGTAATGCTATGGATGAGAGGTTTTGTTTGTTCATATCACTCCGAGGTGTTGAGTAGGGATGAGTGGAAGTCAAGGTCTCAAAGGATTCTAAGTAAGGACTTGATTTGGAGGACCTATTGAGAGAAAAATGATTGGATGTTCATTCCGGTGAGTTCCGAATGAGAGGAGATGCAGTTTATGGACTATGAAAAAGGTGATATTTCTTTGGAATCAAATAGCAGTTATAGATGTCGTTTGGAGACAATTACTATACTTGGAGATTAATGGGACATCTTCTCTAGGAAGAAAGCGGGTTACACGTCGAAAGTGGCCGAAACCTAGGAAAGTTGGAGGAAGGTTATATGATTGGTAGGTACTTGAGGGTTTGATTTGGTTTCTTAAGCTAGGTTAGATAGGTGACTAAATACCGTAAGGATGAATCATGTGATGTTAAAGGAAGGAAACCAAGTATCACATGGATAAGTTTTAGTAGAAGTGACCATCAGTGGAGTTGTCTTCAAAAATTAGAAGTAGGAGGTTGGAAGAGAATGCGTATTATGGTTTATAGGAGGAAAAGGTAGAAGTAGCACCACGGATCTAAGAAATTATATGAGTAGAGTAGGGAAGTGCTAAAGCAATTCAAGTATGGGTGACATGGTTTTGCTAGAAATATCATACCGCGGGTAGACAATGGGTTGTTAGAAGAGTGATAAGACGCTGAAAGTTAATATCTGGAAGGACACAGAGCCATGTATGAAGAATTAATGAATGGAGTTATATGGTGTAACAAGTATATGGATTTCGTGAAGATCAAAGTTTAGATTTGGATTTAGGGATTGAACCTGAGAATAAAGAAAAGTTAGCAAAGAAATTTTGATTGGGTAGTTGCTCTTTAAAAGTCAAGCGTTAAGATTTGAGATAAGTGCTCAGTGACTAAATGGAGGAGTAAGATATGTCTGTTTTGGAAGGATGATTCTTGTAGAGTGTTAGATCGAAGGGTGATAATGTTGGTTGATACCTTAGTAAAGGTTAGAAATGAATAAGAACCCGATGAGTGGGTAGAGGTGCCAGACTTTTTGAGCAAGAGCGTATGCACAACGGATGGGTTTGTGTTATAAAAGGATTTTATGACCATTGGATAGTCATAAGCAATTGAAGATAGATAGAACAACGAAGAGTAGGTTGGATAGGACGAACATTGATTTGGAACAAGGATATTTAGATTGGGTGAAGGAGAGTAAAGATGTGGGTTGAAGTTGACAAGATAGAGGTCATGGTAGGTTGGGAAATGACTATAGGCGTTTGGTTGCTAAGATTTTTGAAGTTGGAAACTCCTAGATGTTATAAGAGGATCTAGTATAAGGGACTTTGGAGTTGCAGTATCGTAAAGGTGGTTATAAAGGAAGAATAAGGTTGTATGCAAGCAAGAAAGTGCTCAGGTAACACAGATTTTTTAATAAGAAGGTTGACTACCTCGTTGCTTAGGAAGGACTACCAAGGATATGGCCCAAATGGAAATGGGAAGGATACTAAGCATTTCCTCAAGAGTGTATGCTATAGATGATGGGGTTGCGCTCGGACGTAAAGTTGATATTTAAGAAGCGGTATAAGTGGTAAGAGAATAATCCTGCGGTTGGAAATTTTGATATCACAAGGTTAATGAGTAGTGTATTAGTGACTAGATGGGTGGTTATATTCAGAATTAGGATGATGAGGTTACTAAGTGAAAAGCCTGTTGGAGATTCCACGTGAGACATGGGAAGTCTGGACAAGGCTAAGTACCTTATGTCGTTGATGAACGAATAAGTGGAGTGAAAAGATTGGTTTTGGGAAATAGGTGTCAAGACAAAGTATGAGAGGAACGGTTAGAGAGGTGGATTAGGGCGATTTAGAACCCGTGCAAGAAATTACCTCACCCACAATTGGGAAAATGTGATTGTAAGTGTATGCTTAAGAGTTGAAGGTACAACTAGATTGGGTCACCTAAGGTGCATTGGGTATATTCGGAAGTAGATAGGATTAAACATTTGCCTATTCGGACGAATCAGGGATGAAGTGGAAATGTTTGGCGGAGACCAGTAAGGATTGGATTCGTTGTACTTGTTATAATGAAGACTAGAGAAGCATAATGGAAAATAGGCATTGAGAAATTATTGGACATCAGAGGTTGACATCGAGAACAGTTTGACAATAGAAGATGAGATAGGGGAACAATAAAAAATGGTTTGATTGATGAGCTCTTTGAGGAAGAAGGAATATGATTGTAAGAGAAAAAGAAACAAAATAGATTTTTGGAAGCTGATGTAGGATGATACGAAAGACGTGGTAGGTCAAATGGGGATAGCCAACGAAGAGGATCATTTATGTTAAGGCATGCGAGAGTAAGCTGAGTAATGATTTGAAAATGAGGTAGTTACGTTAGAGTGTGATCCAATAGTTTAAGTCTGGGGTAAAGGGTTTGTGTATTGTAGATGGCATAGTGGGCACGTGAAAGAAAATTTAGGGAGGTTTCAATCACCAATCGGACGTTGGGATGGTAATATTAAGATGGTAAGGGGAATGAATTTGGATGGGAACATATATAGGTCGCCATGGTATTGAGATGGAAGGAATAACTAAGGATTTATGGACATTGGGGAAAAATGTGGAGTTCTCTACTTAGATGACTACTTCGTTGGAGTGAAATAGGTTGAATTTGTACTCGGGTATTAGCGGATTACTGCTTTGAGAGGTACTCAGCAGATTGTTCTGAGCTAAGTAAGCGTGTAGGAAACTGTATCTTGTGTTGGGAGACTGTGTCTCACTTTAGAGGGGGAAGTAGCAGGAGTTTGTAGGAAACATCGAAGTGATTATTGGACCCTTGTGTCTTGCATAGAATTGAGAACAAGATGAGGAGAACACTATTGTAGTTGGTAACGATGGTTTATTCCACCATCATGGTTGTCGCCTACCTATTGACAAATTAAGGAACTGATCATCCTTAATCTGTTGTTGATAGTAGACTAGATTGTGTTGAATGGAATGAATGATTCTTGCCGGCTTAGATAGTGTGGGGTTTTAGCGTTGCGTCTAGAGTCCGAGTCAATGTGACTTGGTAGAGGGTTGCAATAGGTGCACGGTCGTTCTAGTGAGTGTGTTAGAGATAAATTGGTAAGTTGTTACATGTACCTCGAGTTTCGAGGACGAAACTCCTTTTTGGTGGGTAGTAATGTAAGACCCGTATATTTTAGTCTGTATTATTTTGCGATGTTTTATCAATTAATCGGTGTTTCTACTGAACCTTGGGGTAGCAAATTAGTTGTACCCGATATTTTTAGGGTTTCCGGTTGTGTAGCAGATTGACCCATATGTTTTCTTTTGGCAATCGATCAGACTTTTTAAATTAGCGAGGATTATAATTGATATCAGATATTTTTATGGTATCGGAAGTTCTGAAAATGTGACTCTGTTGATGTTTTGAGAAAACGAGAAAAAATATAGCCGTAGTTTTAATTCACACGGACTCCGAGTGTTGTCGGAAATTTTAAATAGGAGTTTATTTATCGCCGGAAATGAAAATTTAATCCCATTTTATTTTTCTAAGCGGCGTAGAAAATTTATTTGTTCGGAATAAAAATTTAGTCGAAAATAATGTTGTGTTTTATTTTAAAGATGACAGTAGAATTTTTCTGTTTTCGAAAAAGTTATTCGGGAGTGTTTTACGACTCGTCTGTGAGCGAACGAGGAGACCGAACGAATTAACGGGCTTGGATAAATAGTAAGGCGGTATATTTGGAGGCGGCAGAAAAAATAATATCATGATATTTTTCTTCTGATAATGATGAGGCACGTGGGAGAGAGAGTGAGAAAGGCATGGTGAGATCTTGGCCATTGGAAATTGAATGGTGGAAATGAATTTGAAAAAGCTATATAATGAGAACTTGTTTCATTGTTTTTCTTTTGGTTTTCTCTCTCTTCTCACGCGCAGAAAAAACACAGGTGAGGTTTTCGTTTTATTCTTTAATTTTTTTTCTAGTTAGTTTTTATTTATTTTAATTTGGTATTAAATTATGCGGTTAGATTGGGTAAATTATACACCGATAGAATACCCCCTGTTTGCAATCTTGTGTTAGGAATTATTATTGTGGGTAGCAAAAAAAAAATTTTTCTATTCGATTATCGGATTATATTTTTTTAGAGTAAAAATATTGGTACCGATTTATTTTATCAGTGGGTATATTATTTGGATTATTATTATTATCGTTATTATTTTAAGAAATGAGATAATTTATTTTATTGGATTATGTGAAAATTTTTATTAAGTATTTTATGGGGTTAATATATTTAGTATAAGAAAAAAAATTGATTTAATTTTTAGTGGGTTAAATTATTTATTTTTATTTAGTGTTTATTTTAAAAAGAAAAAGAGAAAAAAAAAAGAAGAAAAGAAAGAAAAATGGGGGAGGCGGGCGCCACCCACCCTTGCCTTTGTAAGTGGCGGGAGCCACTTTGCCTTAGAGTGGCAGGCGCCACTTTGCTTAGTGTGGCGGGCGCCATGTTTTCCGCTGTTTTTACTTCCGATCTCGTAATTTTCATTCCGTTTGATATTTTTTATCCCGGTTTTTTTTAACTGAAAGAATAATTATTTATCTTTATTTATATATTTTTAGATAATTATTTTATTTTTTCGGAATTTTCCGGATACGTTCGGAATAGTATTTTAAAATACGATCTGTGCCGATTTCTGGTATAGTTGTTAAACTGTTAACTAGTTTTGCTGTTGATGTGTATGTCGAGGAGGACAACACGAGGTGTGTCTGTGCCACCTGTTGGTAATGAGAATTATTCATATGATTTGTGATAAATATATGAATTGCGGTTGATGTGTATGTCGAGGAGGACAACACGAGGTGTGTCTGAGCCACCTGTTGGTACTGAGAATTGTTCATATGATCTGTGATAGATATATGAACTGAATTGTGAATTGTGAATTGTGAATTATGTTTATACATATTGTGTTTATATAAATTGTTGCATTTGCATGTGTGAGTCATGCATACCATAGTTGCGTGTAGGTAGTTGGCGCCGAATGGGCCAGGGTGATGGGTTCTGAATCATCACCTAATCCCGAAGGGAATTCTACTGCACCAGGTGATGTGACTGAGCCATCATCGATCCTTTGAGATCAAATTGAGTCAGGAGAATGCGAGGGAGGCAACTCCGGGTGTTTGCAAGGGCAACACTTTTGTGTCTGCGAGGCAGCACGGTTAGTGAGGACCCAAGGGGGTATCACGACTCTCTGCGGAGAGGTAAAATTTCGGGATTCATGCATGGTGAGGGTACCCAACGAATTGGGACCACCAAATTCATATAGGTCTGCATTTAGGATGTGTGTGCATTGCATGTGTGTGTTAAATTAAATGTTTGTGCATTGCATTTGTGTGTTAAATTAAATGTTTGTGCATTGCATTTGTGTGTTAAATTAAATGTGCGTGCATTGCATTTGTGTGTTAAATTAAAGGTTGTGATTGTTACATATATCATACTGTCACCTCATTTATGTTGCTCTGCATATCATATTGTCATCTTATTCATGTTGTTATGTATATCATGTTCTGCTGGCATGTGTGTATTCTTCCATATATGCTGTTTTTAGATCGTGACCCTCTACTATTATTATGATGTGGCTAACGACCACCCAGGTTTAGAAGTTGTGATAGTTAAGGTATCCAGGTGTCGTGAAGGCTTGTAAGATGCGATGTCTTGGGGCTAGGAATTCAAGATCAGCTTAGGGTCATGCTTTGAGGTTGTCCATGTTGTTGTTGCTGTTATTATTATAGATGAGTGCTTATTTTTATGTGTATGGACAAATATTTATACGAGTGGGCATTACGCTGGTCCTATGTATGGAAAAGACTTAGATCGAAAGCTCGTACTCTGATTAATTATTTTTATTATTTTCCTGAAAAGACAGTTGTCAATATTATGTATGGCATTCAAAAAAAAAAAATATACACTCCCACTGTTAAAAATCGGGGTGTTACAATTACTTAGACTTATGGATGACTTTCGGGACATCGACAACAACCCATTGGCGACGAACTCTTCGGTGAATCACAAAGTTTGGTACCTTCTTTCTTGGTTTGTCCTCAGAAATGACACTGATTTCTGGCGGAGTAGGATCGTTGGAGTCTTCCTCCCATGCAGAGTTGTCATAAACAAACTCTTCTGTTGTATCTTCCTTAGTGTTTTCATTCTCAAGAGGATCTCCCCATCCAATTGGCTGGATGTCCTCGTATCTGATGAGAGAGCTTTCATGAGCGGTGTACTTGACTAAGAAGTCATACTTGCCACTCGGCTGTCCTAAAGTGTCCCATACTTCTGTGGGGATAGAGGAGTCATCCTTCTCAATGACGTTGATCTCAGGGAAAACATAGTTGATGAATTCTTGTACTGCAATCTTTGCAGATTTATCATTGTGCTGGATATCTTTGGAATGTCCTGAGTAATGATCCCATTGCTTAGTGGGGACGTGGGTGTTCTTTTCAATATTACTCAGCTGATAGGCATCGTTCGGATGACTCTTTTGCCCCACGTTTTTTGTGTACGACTTCTAGATAGGCAAATCATCTACGGGATCATAATAATCTTGGTCAAAGTTGTCTTTCATTAGATCATCTTCTAATGAGTTAGGTGGAGCACGAACATCCCTCAAGATTGCACTCTCCATAGATCATTCGAATGTCTGATCTTGGTATATATCTCGGGTTCTGCTTTGGAAAACAGAATGACATGTGCGTTTCTTCCTGAGACATATAGCCGTTGTCGTTGAGATAAGATTTCCACTCCTCATCCATATCGGAGGAGTCACTTTTATTGATAGTGTGCACTTCTTGAGACACTGAGTGGAGGAAGCCTTCACTGTGGAAGAAGTCCTGAATGGGATGAAAACTTTCATCTTTAGTAGTCTGGGTACAGGTTGAGGAGAAACCAAGACCTTTCTGTTTCTTGTTATCCGTAGGAATTACAAGCTGTCCCCATCCCTTTACGTTATTACTCTCGATCACTTTGAGAGCGTATTTGTATGAGGAGATCGATGTCCCTCTTTCTGATCGATTCTCATTGCTCACCGATAGTGCTTGAAACTGGGTTCCAATAACCTCCTCGGGTTCTACACAGGAGATTGATGATAAGTTGCTCACTATTAAAGCTTGTTCTCCGCATACTGTGACTAACTTTTCATTCTTGACAAACTTCAGCTTCTGGTGAAGTGTCGAAGTGACTGCCCCAGCCTCGTGTATCCAAGGTCTTCCTAATAAACAGTTGTATGCTGCCCGGATGTCCATGACCTGGAAAGTGACTTGGAAAGTGTGAGGACCGATGGTTATGAGAAGATCAACTTCGCTGATAACTATTTTTCTAGATCCGTCAAAGGCTTTGATGATGACCTCACTGCCTCTCATTAGAGATCCTTGAAATGATAGTCGTATCAGAGTTGATTTTGGCATAACATTCAAAGACGATCCTGTGTCTACCAGTACGCTGGCTAAAGCATTGTCCTGGCAGTTGACTATAATGTTAAGCGCCATATTATGATTTTTACCTTCTTTCGGCAGTTCTTCATCACTGAATCCTAAGTTGTTGTAGGAAGTGATGTTGGAAATGATGCTGTCAAACTATCTTACCGTCACATCTTGTTCTACGAAAGCTTACTCCAAGACTTTCTGCAGAGCTTCACTGTGAGCTTCGGAACTAAGCAGGAGAGATATCACAGAGATTCTAGATGGAGTATGCAATAGTTGGTCCACAATTTTGTACTCGCTTTTCTGGACGAGCTTCAGCATCTCATCGTTGTTCTTTATAAGTTCTGAATTACCGGATTGACCGACTTGTTGATTGGGAACTTTTGTTTGAGGTTCCTTCTCTTTAGCAGGTTCTCTAACTCCTCTGTTGAAGATCCGACCGCTCCGTGTGATTCGACTGATGTCAGCAATGTTCACGACGGAGGGTAATGGAGTTTCCTTTCCATTTTCGATGGTCGTTGCACCGTACTTGTAAGGGATAACCTTCTCTGATTTGTACGATATCAGACCTGGCAGGTAGATAACTACAGGAGCTTTCTGATTTCTCTAACCGTTATAGGCAACCTCAATCAGTTTCTGGTTGGGAACTTTTCTACCATCAAGAGGGATTCTTGATTCATCGAGTAGAGGGATTATGGCGCAAACGTCTTTGGTCTTCCCATGATCGGAGATTATGACAACGTCTTTGCTTTGATCAGGGAGATAGTCTTGTATCACGTTGATCGACCCAGAATTTGAACATGGTCGAACCTCTTTCCGGTCCAACTGATTTTGAAGAGCTGCTCGCACGAGATAGCATCCTTGGTTATTCTCTGAGCAAACTCTACAGCGCTCATAGTTGTGGGGTGGCATCCGGCCACGCCCACTTTGTATGCAATGCATCTTTACTAGATCTGTTTCCATCGGGCGGACATCATGACTTTGATGTCTACCAGGATTCCCGTCAGTTATATTAATCTGTTGTGTAGCTTCATCCAAGTAGATTGGAAGCCACCAGTGGTCCAACAAGTGTTGAAGTGTTCTTTGGACAAGCGCACACCCTTGGTCATCTTCATGGAATTCTTCATAGTCTTGATATTATCTGAAGCCAGAAATCCGAGCCTGACTTGCTTAGCATGTAATTCTACCAGACTGGTATTCATCAAGCGTATGTCAAAGATCTGAACCATATTGACTTGATGGTTATTTCTCTCACGGTAGTCTTGGATCCATTCGAGATCCATCTGACGTTGAAGGGCCTCTTGTACAAAAGAGCATCCCTGATTACTTGTTGAGTAGATCGGACAAGTTTTGTAATCGTGTCGTGGCAGATTATGATATTGACTTTGCCTTGAGTGCATCACCACCAAATTGACGTTCATCGCAAGAATGTTGCGGTTCTGAACAATGTTAGGATGCGCAATGGCCATGTTGACTTCACGGATCCGGTGATCCTGAATCCAGCCCAGATCCATCTGTTCTTGTAGAGCTGATTGCACTACATAATACCCCTGATTATTCTTTGAGCAGATATCACACTGGTGATAATTATGAGGCGGCACATAACCGTACCCGCTCTGTCTGTAATGCATCCTGACCAGATTGGTTCCTAATAGGAGCCCATCGTGAATTTGATAATCGTGGCTAAATTCTTCTTCTATTAAATTTACTGCAGTCTTCTCATTTTGCGGCAACGCGTTCGTCTAAACATTCGGATTTGTATCATTGAAAGATAAGATCCCGTTCCAAGCTTCTGTACATCAGACTTGAAGCTGAGGCAGTTCTCAATGTTGTGCCCCAATCCTCCATGGTAAGGGCAAGTTTGATCCACTTTAAACTAAAAAGGCGTATTTTCCGGTACTGCGAGAGGAGTCCTAGTTTGGACGTGCCCCTTGGCTAGTAGAAGTGGAAATAGTTCTGCGTACAACATCGATATAGGGTCAATCCTGATGGTCGTTGTCATACCCCAAATTTTGACCACTAGGATTTCCCATCATTGTGTAAATCATCATCACAATATGGATGGGCCATCATACTTCATCAGTCTCCCCAAATATGGGTGAACACTTACTACAATCAAAATTAGGGTTTCAAGCCCTCTTAGAGCCTTAGACAAAGGGTCAATCAAGGAATGACATGATATTCAACTTGTCTAACCTCTCAAACATCCACAATGGATAAAAAGGACTCCCACTTCAAGGATCAAGCACAAGGCTGCTCCCTTCTAGGTGGATCAAGTCTCAAGATCGACAGTGTCACCAAATTAGGGTTTTGGTCAACCAGGGCCTCCAGATGGAAATTTTTCATCTGGGCACAAGCCAATGATCCAAAACCTAACCTAATATACTCCATGGAACCTCATGGACCCAATCATCAAGTCAATTTTGCCTCAGGGGATGCATTCATAAAAAATCAGGAATTAGGGTTTCTTGACCTAATTCACCCCTAAGTTGAATTTTAGGGAAAATCATGAGCCAAGACCTCAAGAGAGGGTTTGAGGGTCTCTAATGAACTATATTGATCCATTTGCAACAATGGATTAATCCAAGAAGCTTGAGCAACAAGTCTCAATTTCATCTGCACCACAGTTAGGGTTTTAAGGAAAAAGTCAACTGTAACTTTGACTTTTGACCAGGACATGCTCCCAAGCCCTATGACATGCATCAATATACCCTATGACACCCATGGAACATGTCCATCAAGTTTGATTTAGGTCAAGGACATGATTTCCTGAAGAATTGCGCAGTTTGGAATTCATCTGATAAAAAGTCAACTGTGCACAAAAGTCAACTTTGACTTTTTGAGATTTTTCACCAAAATGGATTTTTAACCCTAAAATGATGTTAATGTATGATTTGAGTCATCATTCATCAAGAAAAATCAAGAAAAGTTGGGTAACTTGTAAAAGGGGTAACCATAAAAAACTTAGAAAATTTTCTAAGTTAAAAATAAAGTGGCTAGGGTACTAACTTTGGAGGGTCATAACTCCTAAACCACAAAGCCATTTTCTCCCATCCAAGGCTTGATTTGTAGATCTAATTGCCCTCTACAAAAACTTCAACTAGACCTAATTCCAACTCCTCATGGATTTTGAGTTATGGAGTGATCAAAATCAAGAAAAGTCACTTTGTTCCAACACTTAGTGAAAATTTCACTAAGTCAGATTTTACCCTACTTTTTGCCAAATGTAGGGGGATTTTTCACTTGGATTCAAAAGAGATCAAAACCAAATATGTTCAAACAGTTGTTGTATCATGTAAGGGCTTTCCAAAATGATCAAGAACATTACCAAATTCAATTTGAGTCATGAGATATAACATTGGCAAGTTGCCTTGTTGAAATCTGTCAAGGCAAGGCAGATTTTGCATTTTTGCTCGATTTGCCAAAATCAGCCAAATCCAAATGCTCCTATCCACTTGGACACCTCTGAGGATTGAATCTAAAGGGGACAACCACTGAGCCAAGCCTCCAAAGTCTTTGGAACAAGAAATAGCATGTTGAACCTAGAATGGCCAAAATAGGGACAAGACTCCAATTTTGGATTGGAGCATTCAATGGAAGCATCAAGGTGGCATGGACTGAGCCATTTGCAACTGAATTCAGTCAAGACTTATCCAAGACCAAGGGAACCACAGCCCTGTGCCCTAACCTCTAGTCAATGGCTAGAGGAGACTTGGATTTCCATTGGCCAACATTGAACAAACACCTGCTGCAGTTGCCATTCACTGTGGATCCCAAAACAAACTTTCTCTACTATAAATAGAGCTTAATTGTGATCAGTTTGAGTACACCAAAGCCATCAAACAGATGCTTTCCTCAAAGCCTCTTTCTCTTGGCAAAAATGCCTTCTTTAGCAAGGCAACTTTGAGTTTTTGAGCTTGAGAGCTTTTTCATCACAATCAATCACACACACACCTCATATATATCATATTTAAGCTGTGCAAACTATCACAAGTGACCTGTAATCACAAAATCACAAAGTCACCTCTCAAAACCTCAAAATAGGCTTTGTTTGCATTTTTCAAGCCATGTCTTGATTCAATCACTTTCCAAACCAGATAAAACCTCAAACACACTCCAAATATCATCCTTGAACTGTCCCAAATGGTTCCCCTCATCTGGAACACCATTTGAGAGAGTTGCTATTTTGGTCACTTTTAACCCCTTTTGCAAGAAAGGGACTGTTTGTGTTTTTACAGGTACCAGTCAATTACAATCATCCTAAAAGCTTCTAAGGGATCATTTGAGTGTGTCTAAAGCATCAAATCATTTCTGGAACAAGAGGTTTGACAGATTGCACAAAAGCTCCAAAATCTCAAAAAAGAGGTAAGCCTCACAACTTGGAATCTTTCAAACATGCAATGCTTTGAAGTCCATTGATCATAAACATCTCATACATGTTGTATATGTTGTGTTTGAGCTAATTCACCATGTAATCCATGCTTGTACCAAGTTGTAGCATAGAAAATACATTTATAGGTCATTTTCAAAACCACTATCGGGTTTTGAGGAGGGAGTGTGATCTGAAAAAACTACCACCACCATTGGATTCCTTATGAAATTCTGGTCCAGATGCATATAAATTTTGTCTCAAACCATTAAGAATTGAGAAAGTTATGACCTTCACGTTTCTGAGCCAAAACTTGCCTTGGGCCAGGCCTAAAACCAAGTCATGCCTTGTATATTTGTTGTTTTGTTTCAAACAATGGATGTATCACCACCCCAGTGGTAAGGCGCGCGCCTTGTAACCTTGAGGTCTTGGGTTCAAACCCCACCCATGCCATTTTGTGTTTTTTCACATTTTGCCATTTTTTCCAATATTTTCATGGTTTATTAATTAATTGGAAAATTAATAACTCTTTCAATTTTAATTATTTTTTATTGGTTCTTTTTGTAAAAAATCACAAAAATGTTGAAATATTTTATTCCACAAAAAAATTGAATTTATATTATTTATTTAATATAATTAGTATTTTTGTGAATAAATTCATTTTTATTTGTTTTTAAACATTTTAAAATGAATATTCATCTTGAAAAATCAAGACCAAATGAGTTTTAATATCTCTTGTGATTTATACCTCATTTTTCAAACCTTAAACACAAATCATAAGTGGTTTATTCAAACCTATTTGGTATTTTTCATTGATTTTCTTTAAATATTTACTTTTAAAGAATAAAATTAGGGTTTCTTTGATTTTCACTCAAACAAATCATTGTCAAACACTCATGGGCCTCTAATAGAGTGTAAGACCCAATCCTTTTTTGACCAAACCATTTTTGGGCCTCAGTATATTGTATAAGTCCCGATACCGTCAAAAACAAACGGCGCGATCGTCGCCCTTTTGAAAAATAACCTTTTGGGCCTCTCCTTGAGCTATAAGACCCATTTAAAACTTTTTGGGCCTCTAATAGAGTGTAAGACCCAATCCCCTTTTAACCAAAACATTTTGGGCCTCAGTCACTTGTATAAGTCCCTCTGCGTTAAAAGAAAACCTCGGTGCGATCGCCATTTCAAACGGAAAAACAAACTGGGCCTACCCTCGAGTAGTAAGACCCATTTCTTTTCTTCAAAACTTTTTGGGCCTCTTGAGAGAGTGTAAGACCCAAATCCCTTGTACAGAAAACAATTTTTGGGCCACAGTCACTTGTATAAGTCCCTCTGTACAAATTCAAACAGTGCGCTCACTGATAAAACCCTGGGCCTCTCCTTGAGCTGTAAGCCCCAAATATTTATTTTTCAAAGCACTTTCTCCTTTAATTTTGAATATACTGTTGTTTTCAATCTTTCTTTGTTGAACAACTAACCAAACAGCATGGAAGCTCTACCACCGAGTAAGTGTTTATGCGCTTTCATTTACCGCTTTCATATACATATAACTGTATTGTGGGGCTGTTTCACTGTAAGTCTTCTTTCATAAACTCATATCAACTGTGTAATAATAGTATAGATATTTCGAGTTTCCTCGGCAACTACGTCTAGAACTAGGTGACGCCGTTTCGTTTATTCATTGAAATAGACAACTAGATCCCCAATAGGATCACCAGATACAGTCTTCTCTTCGGTTGTCCTTATTAGGAATTGTCAAGAAACTCTATTCCCAGAGATGAATGTATTCTCCGTGAATGGCATCTTTGAGTTTCTTCTAAATTCTCGAACTTTCCTGACTTGATATATTCCTTGTGAATAGCTTGCCTTGAATTTCTCGGGGTTTGGGGACCCACGGGCTTCTTAAAAGAATCGGCCTCTTCTTGGGCATCGTACAAGGACCCACAGGCTTCCTAAAAGCAACCCCGCCTCTTCTTGGGCTTAGTACAAGGACCCGTCGGCTTCTTAGAAGTATTCACAGCCTCCTCTTAGGCTTCGTATAATGATATCTTCCTCCGGGAATGATAGCCTCCTCTTGGGCTTCGTACAAGGACCGATCGACTTCTTAAAAGTTTCCAGCCTCCTCTTGGGCTTCGTACAAATTGTCTCGACGACCTCCTAGAGGTATAGGAACAGAACTTAGTCATCTGCATAGAACAATCCTTTCATAGAGTCTACTACTGTTTCTTAAAGCATGGTACAAAAGATGACACTCTAGACTTGGACAGTCTAATCTCCTTGAGTCTCAAAGACATTCTCAAGTGACCCCTTCGTTAAATAGGAAGCAAACCCGTAGACTCGGACAGTCTCAATACCCTTCGGATTTCCCAATTCCTTAAAGAACAGGAATAGCCCAGATCCTCGAATCAAATCCCCGAGTACAACATTGCTCATATAAGAACTGATTTTCTCTTTAAAAATCAGTCTCCTGGACCTGTCACTTAACTGAAACAGTCACCACAGCCTCCTCTTAGGCTTTGTATAAATATCCTTCTCCTGTGAAGTTAGCCTCCCCTTGGGCTTTGTACAATGATATTCCCCAGTGGGGTCAAACAACGTTTAGCCTCTTTCTCGGGCTTTGTACGAGACACATAAGAGACTCCCTCGTTGAGTCAATCACCGTTTTGCCTCCATCTCGGGCTTTGTACGAGATACAAAAACTCTCTTGTTGAGTCAAATAGCCTCCATCTCGGGCTTTATACGAGATACCAAAAGATTCCCTCGTCGAGTCAAAACCTTTTAGCCTCTCTCTCTCGGGCTTTGTACGAGACACGTAATAGCCTTCTCTTAGGCTTTGTATAAGAAAACCACTGGTTGATCCAATTAACCTTTTAGCATCAAAGCTGTGCCTCGTTCACAATACACAAACATCAACAACTCTTTCCCCTTCATCTAATCGCTGTAAGCGGCAAGCCTCTGGATTATCTACATCCATGCCAATGTCCCTCTTTTAGTATGAGAAATTCCTAAGGAAAGATGACATTGCTCTACACTGAGTTAAAGTCTTCTCCTTCAGGTTGAAATCCCCTATAAAGGAAATTATGGCATTGCCGGATTCACACATCCCGGTTAAAGTAATTCTCCTTTATAAACAGTCGTAACAGACAAACCCCTCTTTAGAGATGACAAATTCTCTCTAAGGTCAACACTTTTAGCTTCACATCTTGGGCTTTAAACAAGATATAAATAGACCCTTCAGATTCACATCTTGGGCTTTGAACAAGATATAAACCACCTTTTCAGCTTCACGTCTTGGGCTTTGAACAAGACACCAAAACACCCATTTCCCCCCATAGAATAGGAGGAACTACGAACGCTCTGATTTCCCTGTTTCGGTAAACGGGAATACGTAGGCATAAGATTGAAAGAAAAATCTTAGCGTGCACACTAAACAAAAACCCAAAATCCAATACTTTCATATATATCCGTCCTAACATCTCAACCAATAGCCTAAAGCACCCCTCGTCAACAAAATAAACTTAGGAGAAACCCCGGATCTTTGTAGCATCTGTAAACCAACAGTTTTGACTGTTTAATCTCAGTATGCAAGCAGGGTTAATTGGAGACATCTATTTCCTTTCCTTCATCAGCTTTAATAGGATAAAAAATGAATCGAGCTATAGTACCAGAGCGATCGTGCTTCGCAACCACATCCAAAAATCACTCGCTACAGTCGTGTCGCACGATTGTTGTTATTGTACTGTGGACGAGCCTGCTGAAGAGGCTATTGCGTCCTTTGCGCCTATTGTTGTTGATTTGGTTGGCTCTGAGCAACTTGAGGTTGATAAGTTGGAGCCGGCGTGGGGTTGATAGCGGGAGTTATCGCCGCTACTGGTTGATACCTTCACCTTTGTTTTCCGAGAGAGATATTACTGATCTCCTGCTCTTTCTTCTTTTGGAAAGCACTACCGTATCTTTTGGTACTGCTTGATGGCTCTGCATCTTTGAGTAATCGCCCTTCTCGAACTGCTTCTTCAAGGCGTACTCCCATGTTCACCATTTCAGTGAAGTCACTAGGCGCACTGGCAACCACTCAGTCGTAATAGAATGAGCTTAATGTTTTCAAAAAGATCTTGATCATCTCTTTTTCCTTAAGAGAGGGACAGATCTGAGCGGCAATTTCACACCATCTCTGAGCATACTCTTTGAAAGTTTCTTTGTCTTTTTGTGACATTGCCCTGAGCTGATCCCTATCCGGTGCCATGTCCAAATTATATTTATATTGCTGAACGAAGGCTGTGCTGAGATCTCTGAAAGTACTGATCCTGGTGCGGTTTAAACCCATGTACCATTTGAGTGCGACACCGGTTAAACTGTCTTGGAAGTAATGGATTAGTAGCTGTTGATTTTTTGTTTGGGTAGACATTTTTCGAGCGTACATCACCAAATGACTTTGAGGGCAAGAGTCGCCTTTGTATTTTTCAAAGTCAGACACCTTGAATTTGTGCGGTATTTTCACATTAGGGACCAAACAGAGGTCTGCGGCGTCCTTTCCGAATAAGTCTTGACTGCGAATGGCTTGCAGTTCCTTCTGTATCTCCAAGAATTATTCGTGGAACTCATTCATCCTTTAGTACATGTCTTCGTTTCCACCAGAAATTGCTTGTGGAATTTATCCTTCCGAGACAGTGTGTACCACTGGTTGTGGTATAGACATTATAGCGGTGACTCTTGGCGCTTCCATGCCCTGAAGTTTGTAACCTTCAGGAGTTGCTGTTGTAAACCTTGCATCTTCACTTTCCCAAAGTTTGTAACCTTCAGGTCCAGTAGCTTCTTCCATGGTTTCTGGGTCTTCAGTGACCGATGGGATATATCTTTCAGGTATAAAGTTGAGAGGCATGCCCCAGGGATGACCTTTAGGCATTTTGTACCGAGGATGATTCTTATGTGTCTCCATTATGGGCGTAGATATGACCTCTGAGATTACAGTCTTTTGATGCCGCTGCTCCTGAGATGCTGCCAGGGATTGCATGTCACTGTGAAGCTTTTCCAAACTTTCCTTTAGAACGTCGATTTCTTCTCTCAGCTCTCTGTTCTCTTCCTCGAGATCTTCCATTTTCTTTTGTCAATTGGCCCGAGTATTATATGAGTGAGATGATTTGACTCTAGGATTGTGACACATATGTGAGACTCAAGGATAAGAAAAATGCGTTATGTGAGATGATGAATGATATGCAAGGACATTTTTTTTTAGTTTTTGTTTTATTCAAAAAGAAACTTCAACAAATAGATTGCAAATATGACACAATGAGGGGAGACCCCTTTTATTGAATTCGAAAGATTACAATATTTTACAAAGTGATGTAAGGAAAATGGATAAGCTCATGGATCTTGAGTCCTCTCTGAAGAGAGCTCAGATGCTGGTTCCGATAGTTTCCTTTTCTTTGACCGGGGCTCTTCAGCCGTTGTCGGGTCGTCAGTTCTTTGCCAAGTGAAAGGAGCGAGCAAATTTCTTCACTCTTCTTGACTCTCTATAGCATGTTGTTCTAATATCTCAATCAGAGCATCCTTTTCTTTTAACAGTTCCTGAATCTTGGTACATTCCACATTGAGGATTCGGTATTTGTTCTTCCCAGAGCTCTTCTCACATTAAACTTTGTTGAGAGCTACCTGGAGTTTTTGCGCATCAGATATGAAATAAAGGACAGATTCCTTTAACGGAAAAACTTCTTGGCGAGGGTAAGGCATCCTCAGCTTGAGGGCTCTAGTTTGCACCCAGTGGAGATAAGGTTCCATGGAGATACAATTTGGTCTTTCTAGAGACTCTCTTTCTTTCTTATGAATATGTTTCCAGGCATGCACTATTTCTTTGTTTAGTGCCCTGTCATTTTCCCCTTCCTTGAAGAAAAGACCTTCCAGATGAACATTATGTGGGATATTCTTCATCGGGTATCCGAGTTGACGGCGAGTTAAAATTGGATGATAGTTGATTCCTCCTTTAGTTCCAATGAGGGGTACATTAGGGAAATTTCCACATCTGTATATGATCTCTATCCCTTCACAAATCCTATCGTACCAATCTATGTCAGAATTGGTGAGAGACATGATTCTCTATGACCAACGTAGAGTACTCATGTGATCCCAAAAAGCAGCAGACTTGGGTAAATGGGAAATGAACCATTTGTAGAGTAAGGGTACACAACATGTGATCATTCCTCCGCTGTACATGTTCCTTAAGTGTACAGAATGATAAGCATCTGGGAGCAGGGTTGGTACGGGGTTTCCAATCAGAAATATCTTAACGGCATTGGTATCGACGAAGTTGTCAATGTTGGGAAAAAGGAATAACCCATATGTGAGCATAACAAAGACGACTTCGAAAGCAGTTATGTTTCCTATACTAGCAAAGTACAGAGCTTTCTCTATCAGGAATTTTGCTGGTAAACCCTGGATTCCTCCATTGGTGGTCATGTGAGTCCTAACTTCTGAATCGTCCAAAGAGATTGCTCTTGCAATGGTTTGTTCCTTTGGAATTTCTTCCAGTCCAGAAAATGGAGCTCAATCAATGATAGGTAAATCAATCAGATGAGAGTACTCTTCCAATGTTGGTGCCAGTTGGTAATCCGGAAATGTGAAGCAATGATAAACTGGATCTAGAACTGAATCAGTGTAGATAGGATTCCTTCAACTACGCGGACCCTTAACAAAGACAACAGTCCTCCGTGCTTGGCTCTGAAAGCCTCAGGGTTGGTAACCATCCTTGCCAACCTCCTTAAATCCTCTAGTTTCGGAGCCTTGAAGGTGAACTTGTGCATTTTTCTTCTACCGAAATCCATAATGCCACCTATGATATTTGCAATTTTTGTTTTAGTTTATTTTGAAAAAAATATTTTTTTTCTTGTTTTAAAACAGAGTTTTTTAGATGAATGCATGAATGCAGCACAGAAAAACATTGAAAAAACATGGGTTCAAGGGTTTAACGTCACGAGCATGGAGTCATTGCTCTACCCATCCCCAAAGGTTGTAGTATTTTGGTCAATTTTTGTACCTGTAGAACGGGTTCTAAGGTTCCCAAAATCATTGACCCCCTAGGGATATCAACAGCAAGCTGGTTCACTCGAGCGAGCTGTAAAATCCTAGGGTAAATCTCATTTAAGTGTAGTATCGCGTATCAACTATTCCCGATAGTCACCGCACTACCAAATGTTCATATGGTTATTGTCTACTAAATCCTCAGGGTCATGGGTACCACATTGGGATAAACGATGCTTTCACGACAATCGGTCGTTTAACATCAATATTTCCACACGGGTACCTCGACTGATTCTGTGGGCTACTAGGATAGCTTGTTCGGGATTCACTCCCTATAAGTGTCTCTTGTTTATGCCATCTTTATCTTAATGTTCTCTCAAACTTTCCACATTCGTATCAATCACATTCCCATTTGACAGAAAAATAAACACGGATATCAAGTAGGAATAGCAGTAAATATATATATATATATATAGTATAAAAAATGCTAAACAACCTAGACCTCTTAGGAACTCTAATCCTAGTATGACATTCCCCAGCAGAGTCGCCATTTTTCTGTAGCGTGCGATTTTTGTCGATGACGTGACCACCTTACCGCATTGGTGGGAATTGAGTGCTACTTTCTGATTTCTTATTTATCCTATGAAGCTGGAAAGGAAAGGGAAGCTATCTAAAACTAACCTTGCATGCAAATGTTTTATTTAACAAATGCTAAGAGATTGGGGGGTCTGAGGTCAGGTTATACAATGAGGAGTTGTCAATTACCCATCCTATATATGGTTATCCATATATCGTTTGGCATTTTCTTCTGTTATCTACTTATTGGTGTTTATCTGTCATAAATAGAAAAGTTTCTCCTTTGGAAATGTTTGAGAAAGTATTTTTGTTGATTTTGGGTTTTTCGATGTTTTTGGTAGGGTACTGGACCTAAGGTTTTTGATTAGTGTGCTCGCTAAGATTTCACAATCTTATGCCTACGTATTCCCGTTAAAGAAAACAGGGAAATCAGAGCAATTGTAGTTCCTCCTATTCTATGGGAGGAAAAGATGTTTGGTGTCTTGTTCAAAGCCCAATATTGAAGCTAAAGGGTATTTGTGTCTTGTTCAAAGCCCAAGATTGAAGCTAAAAGGGTTGAGTATTTGTGTCTTGTTTAAAGCCCAAGATTGAAGCTAAAAGGTTTTACTGAGAGAGAATTTGTCATCTCTAAGGGAGATATCTCATCTGTTTATCACAGTTGTTGGGTGACTGATTATAAAGGAGAATTACTTTAACTGGAATGTATGGAATCCAGCAATGCCATAATTTCCTTTATAAGGGATTTGTCCTGAAGGATAAAACTTTAACTCAGTGTCGAGCAATGCCATTTTTCCTTAGGAACCTTCCATGGTAAGAGAGGGACATTGGCTTGGATGTAAATAATCCAGAGGCTTGCCACTTACAGCAATTAGATGAAAGAATGGGATTTACCTGGATAAGAGATGGACTACAGCTTGGATTTTTGAATCAACAAGTGTGCTACTTACAACAGTTATTTGGAATTAAGGTTTGTTTGATTGTCTGTTTTGGTATGTGATTGTACAGAGAAATGTTTTCCTACAGAGAGATTTTGATTTCCTCTGAGGGGATGTTGGTTTTTTTTTGTGCCTTGATCAAAGCCCAAGGTTGAAGCTAAAGGTTTGACTCTACTAGAGAGTTTTATATCTGTCTTGTACAAAGCCCAAGATTGAGGCTGAAAAGAGATTGACTCTGTTTAGGGAGATCATTATACAAAGCCTAAGAGGAGGCTAACAGGAATTTACTCTTCTGGGGAATATTTTGTCTGTCTTGAACAAAGCCCAAGATTGAGGCTAAAAGGGATTGACTCTACTGGTGATAGGTTTTATCTGTCTTGTACAAAGCCCGAGATTGAGGCTAAAAGAATTGACTCCAACTGGGGAGGTTTTATATGTGTCTTGTACAAAGCCCAAGATTGAGGCTAAAAAGGAATTTGACTAACTCAGCTGGAGAATGTTGTATCTGTCTTGTACAAAGCCCAAGATTGAGGCTAAAACTGCTGAGGGATGATCTTTATACAAAGCCTAAGAGGAGGCACGCTGGGGGAATTTCTTATATAAAGCCTAAGAGGAGGCTAACTTCTGCTGAGGATCAGTGAGATCCATAGACAGGTCCAAATTGGGGAATCAACTCTTGCTGACGGTTGCAGAAGAGTTGAAATATCAGATGCATTGAGGTTTTGAGTTTTCTGAGGGTTTTACTGGGAGTAACTCGACCCTAGCTGGGGAAATTTGAAGTGAGAGTTTAAAGATTGAGTTTTGAAACCTATGGATGTTTTAACTCTGTTGGTGATTGATGAAATGATCAAGGTTTATCCTGTGTTTTTAGGAAACTTGAGGGTTTCTTGAGATCCAAAAGGAGATGAGACTGTCTGAGTCTACTGGTATGAGAAGGTTTATCTTTGCATGATGCCCAAGAAGAGGCTGATGTTTTAAGGGATGAGAATCAACCCTAAATTGGTCAGATGTTTTGAATCTGACTCTCTGAAGGATTGAACTAGCAAAAGATGACTAGGTTCTGTCCTATACCTGTAGGAGGTCTTTGGGTCCTTGTACTAAGCCCAAAAGGAGGCATGAGAACTTCTAAGAAGCCTGAGGGTCCTTGTACAAAGCCGAAGAGGAGGCTGGGGATGCTTTTACGAAGCCTGTGGGTCCAAACCTAAGAAAAGTTCAAGAAAGGTTTCACCGGGAATAATCCTTTCTTTAGTGAACAATTCTAGGGTTTAAAGAAATTCAAGAGAGGTTTCACCGGGAATTAATCCTCTCTGGGGGAATGAATTTCTTGTATAGATTTCTAGTAGTGACAGTCTTGAGAAAAGTTTCACCGGGAATAATGCCTTTCTCTGTTCCATATTGTTTAAGACCAAGAGGAGGCAAGACTGTATCTGGAATTTCCTATGGGGAACTAGTTTTGACTGTGTTGAAAGAGTGACCACTGATTTGATCTAATCCTAGACCTAATTGCTGAGGAAAACTCTAAGCAAGATATACATGCATATATATATATATATATATATATATATATATATAGATGAAGTATATAACAAGTATGTAAAAGAAAGCTGTTAGAACTTACAGGTGAGCAAGCTTCCAGTATTACAGTTGTATGGTTAGTTATTCAAGAAATTGAAGAAAGTTTTGATAACAACTATGAATTTGAATCTAAATCAAAAGGGAAGTTATTTTGAAAGGAAGTTTGGGGCTTATACTTAAGGAGAGGCCCAGATTTATTCTTTTGAAAAGGCGATGATCGCGTCGTAGTTTTGAAAAGCACAAAGGGACTTATACAATGACTGAGGCCCAAATTTATTGTATTTACAAAAGATTTTGGGTCTTATGCTCTATTAGAGGCCCAAAGTTTATTTTTATACAAGAGATGGGGCTTACAACTCAAGGAGAGGCCCAGATGGAAAATAACGATCGCACCATTATTTTGAAAACTGTACTGGGACTTAAACAATGACTGAGGCCCAAATTATTTATGTAAAAAGGGATGAGTCTTATACTCTATTAGAGGCCCAAGAGTTTATTAAAAGAATAAGGATGGGACTTACAACACAAGGGGAGGCCCAGATGAAAATTGTTTGAAAAGCGGCGATCGCGCCGAGATTTTTGAAATCGTATCGGGACTTATACAATGAATGAGGCCCAAAAAATGGTTTATTTACAAAGGGATGAGTCTTACACTCTATCAAGAGGCCCATAATGTTTATGTGAAGTTTGAAAAATCAAAATTTAGAGGAAACCCTAATTTTGAATTTTAAAGATATAATTTTCAAAGGAAATTAAATAAAAAATGATATAAAATATCAAATATATTTACAAACAAGTTGTCAACTTTGAAAAATATTTTGAAAAATCATGTTTAATCACATGAAAGATTGAAATTCATTTGGAATGAAAAGATCAAAGTGGGAATTTCATTTAAAAATGTTTAAAAACAAAAAAAATGAAATTAACTACAAAAATTCTAACTATATTAAATAAATAATATAAATTGGATTTTTTTGTAAAATAAAATAATTTAACATTTTTGTGACTTTTTTAAAAAAAGAACCAACCAAAAATGATAAAAAATGAGAGAGAAATTAATTTTGGAAGTTATTAAAAAATGGTGAAGAAAAGTGAAAGAAAACAAGTGATAAAAAAAATAGGATGGCCCTCCCAAGGTTGAACCCACGCCCTTGAGGTGGAGGGTTTAAAACTTTACCAACTGAGCCAAGTGCGTTGGCTGATAGAATGTGGCAAGAGTGAATAATATGTGAAACTCCCTTTGGAAATAGTTCAAAAAAAAACCAAAAGGTCTAGGGCGAGGGGGATTCGAACCCCAGACCTCTCGCTCGCTACACACACACAAATACTAGTGTTTCCACTAGGGCGTAATACCAATTAAAACATATAATGGCAAGTGTATAATATATACTATGTTTGGCTCTAAAAACCTTAAAATGGCGCCATGGCCATCATCTTCCTGGGGCAATCATCAGACTTGTGTGAAGCAAGCTATCTCCCTCGTTTCTCAACCATTTTACAAGATGTTAAAATGAAACTTATTCGTTTTTTAACAAGGAACATGATGGTTCTTTTCAATTTTGTTTAAATTAAGTGTAACAAAAGATATCACGTTGTAACCAGATGAACCCTAAAAAATGCAAGAACTAAATGAAATCCCATACACATGCGATAAATAGCAATTGATTGAGGGAAAATGATCCATGAACATCCAGAAATACAATGGTAACTTGAAAACATGTTTATGATGCATGATTCCTTGAGTTTGAAAGTTTAAGGCTTACCTCTGCAAGAAGGAATTAATTTCAGTTGTAGAGGTGTTACAGAAGTGAAACAAGGACCTGGATAACTTTCTTAGGCCTCAAGGATTGTGTTGCAACCTTCAGGATGTTTTGAAACTCTTTGGATAGGCTGGCTCACCTCTGACTGCAGTTGATCCAAGTGAGAAATAGAGATGATGGTCCTGATGTTTCAGAAGTCTGAGGAGTGTTTGATCAGCTCATATATGATGTATGGAAGGTGTTAGAATAATTGGTGGTGATGGAATGGCTCTCTAATGAAAAATTCGATAGTGACTTGTAAATGAAGGCATTTTTGGAGTGAAAGAGAGATTTTGAGTAAAGCCAGTGTTCTGAGGCTTTGGTGTACTCAAACTGGTCACAATTGATGTCTATTTATAGTGCAACAAGTTTGTTTTGGCATCAATAGTGAATGGAGGCTAGGACAGTCCCTTGGCCAATGTTGATAAAAAGGAATCTCAAGTCTCCTCTAGCCATTGACTTGAGGTTATGGCACTGGCTATGAGTCCTTTAGTTCAGATATAAGGCTTGACTCAATTCAGTTAGCAATGTCTTGATGCTTTCAACCTTGTGAATCCATTGAATGCATTGAAACAAAATTGGAGTCTTTGAGATTTCTAGCCGTTTTAGGTGACTCATAGCTACATGTAGATCCTTGGACCTGGGAGGCTTGTGGATCAGATCTTTTCCCCCTGATATTATCCTCTGAGGTGTCCAAATGGATGACAAGGCTTGCAATTGCCTAACTTAACCAATTCGAGCAAAAATGTACAAATCTTTCTTGTACAAGACAGTTTGAAAGTGCCATCTTGGGAGGATCATATCTCCTTGCTCAAATGGAGTTATGGAATGCTAATGTACTTTTTAAAAATACCTTATATGGTACAATTCATGTGTGGTCATATTTTGTCTTGAAACTATATGGGCTTAGTTGAAAAATCCCCATGAACATTGATGTTCAAGGTTGAAACTTAGACAGTTTTGTACTAAGTGTTAAATCTTTAATTTTTCACCACTTTGATCCATTCATAACCAAAATTCCATGAAGAATTAGAGTTTCATGTAGTTGAAGCTTTTTTAGAATGTAGGAAGACCTACAAATCAGGCTTTGGGTCACTCAAAATGGGTGCTTGGATCAAAAGTTATGGCCCTTGGAAGTTGGCACCAAAACCATCCAAACTTAGTAACTTAGAAATTTTTTCAATTTTTCAAGATTACCCCTTTTACAAGTTATCATAATTTCTTAATCAATTCTTTTTCAAATGACATTATAAATTATATCTCAAGAAAATATGAGTCATAAGGAATATTTTTGACAAAAAGTCATGTTTTGACTTTTGGCTTCGGAGCGGTTCGGCGCGGAGAAACCTTAATTCCCGACTTTTGAGGAATGCATTATCTGAGGGGGGTTTAACTTTACAAAGGGACTCCAAGGGTTATTTTGAGCATATTGAGTCATTATTTGAAGCCTTGGCTCAATCTCCTACGATAATTTCATTCTGGAAGCCTCAGTCGACAAAAAACCCTAATTTGGTGACACTGGGTATTTCGAGGCTACTTCCACTTGGAATGCTGCAACTTTGTGCTTGATTCTTGATGTGGGAGTCCTCTTGATCCCTTATGGGTGTTTTAGAGTTTGGAAAATTTGAAGATCATGTCATTTCTTGATTGATCTTTTGTCCAGATGCTCAGATAGGGATGGAAACCCTAATTCTTGATTATAGTGAATGCTCAACTATCTTTGATGAGATTGGTGAGGCATGAAGGTATAACCATATTATGGTGATGATTTGCACAATGATGGGAAATCTTGTGGTCAAATTTTGGGGTGTGACAAAACCCACGAAACCTAGGGTGTTACGGTCAACATACAAAACCTGCTCGTCAGACTGGCTATGTAACACTTATATATTTGCACAATCACCAAAAACCTGAATATTGCTTTATTTGAAGTGGAATCATAAAATCGTTTATTGTGTCATGGTATATATCAAAGTTAATGTGGAATCACATAATCCTTCAAACAATAATTAAACATGATAAAGGAGATGTCCACAATCTCAAAGCAAATATAAATCATAAAAACGTTCCCACGACTCCCCAATGTTACAATCAGAGCAGACACCAACTATAGGAAAAAGATAAAGAGACTCCATCTTCAACTCACACCTGAGTCCTACTGCAGAGTATTTGCACATTCCCACGTGGATGTAATATTCAAACAGAAGGGGTGAGATATCATGATAATATAAAGGAAGGCATGTTAAACAGTGAACATCAGATTAACACAACCACAATTCAACTACATATCTCATATTAATCAATTATCCATATCATCACCACTTATTCACGAACCAACAAGAAATCACATGTTAACAAACCAATTAATCACACAACACCACATATTTGGAAACATAGAAACTTATAATGTCTAATGCAATGAGACTCACACCTGACTCAATGCTTATGCATGTGGTACCAATTTTTCGTGAACACTCAGGTTCACCGTTCTGATCCCCACCTCCTAGGATTAGAACCACTCACTGATCCATCACCTCTGAATTAGCTACCGGCCCAATCCACACAATGAGATTTTAGGCTCACCAACAACGGACCATTTGTTAACAAATGTATGCAATGCAATTATTAATGCATACAACAACAACAACAACATCATGTATAATAATCCACCACCATGGTTATTGCACACCGCCCAAATTGGCCAACACAAACATAAAAATGTATTTCATACAGTATAGACATATATATATATATATATATATATATATATATATATATATATATAATGTAATCACAATAACATCATCAATATGCTCATTTAACACCACAACAACCTCTTTAGAACAACATTCAAGTTTCGCCACTTACAACAGGATTTCTCTACATGCATAACAAGTAATAGTCGTAATCTTCAACATATTAAACATAAAAATATTAGAAAAATGGCTCATCTAATTATACCATGCTAAAGTTCTGCTCATTAGCTTTCCAACGCTTTGAACGGTTCGTCATTTGGATTAACGATTAAAAAGTTATGATCGAAACTGTTTCTGGCATTTTTCTGCCTATGAGTCGACCCCAGGGTCGACGTGCAGGGTACATAGGTCGACTCAAGGCATGTGAGTCGATGCATACTGTTTAAATTTCCACAATATTACATTCGGGTAGAATCAGGTCGACCCAAGGGATCCTGGAGGTCGACGCACTCTGTTCCGAACCCCAAAAGTCACTTTTTTTAAAAGCTATTTCACACCAACTTTTCATACCAGAGCCTATGCCACTAAACCCTATCACCATAGACCCAATTTTATACCAAAATAACATCCTAAAACTCATTTGTAATATGTTTTACTCATGGATTAACAACAAATCATCATCAATTTCATACTTCTGACTCAAACCTCCAAAACTCAACAATGGAGGAACTTTCAACCATTTCTAAAACAGAAACACCACACACACCTATAGGTAAAGAACCCATCACATATCATTTAAAAAAACATCGTTTATCATAAATCAACTAACAATTTTATCATTTATCAATTATTTATAGCAATCATAATATAGAACAACATTCCACCCATAAGACAAAACATAACTTTTACCCATCATTCAACATACTAACCCTTACAAGATCAGAACTCCACCCTTACCTTATATTTGATGAGCTTTTCCCTTCTCTAATGGAGTTCTTCCTCTTCCTTGCCCTAGCCTCTTTCACTTTCAGTTCCAAATTCACGTACGATGAAAAAAAAAACTGATTTCAATAACCTCCAATTCCCTTTATAAAATCTCTCAACTATGGTCTTCCTCATTCACCCTCACTCATCCTCACACAATTATTATTCTGCCCTTCAAATATCTACACACCCAATTTTTTTTTATATTATTATTATTATTATTATTATTATTATTGATCCTATCTAATTAAAATAATAATAATAATAATTCCCAACACATATCTAATTATATTAATATCAACCTAATATTAAATAATTAAATAATTATCTCTAGTTTTTATATTTAGTTATACTTCTCACACCACCCATCTCTACTCAACTGCTCACACACTTTTCCACCCTCAAGGTCTACTCTTAAGGTTACTACCCCACACCAAGGGTATCCCCAAACACAACAAAACATACATATAATTATACACACAACTTCACGTAATTAAATTATGAAAAATAATTTAAAATAAAACCGGGCGTTACAACTCTCGCCCACTTAGAATATTTTCGTCCTCGAAAATTACCTGACGCAAATAACTCAGGATACGACTCTCGCATCTTGCTCTCCAACTCCCAAGTCATATTTCCTTCGGCAATGCCTCCTGACACGACCTTCACAAGAGCAATCTCTTTGCCTCGCAACTGCTTCACCTCGTGACTATCAATTCCCACAGGTCAGGATTCCACAGTAAGGTTATCCCTTACTTGCACATCGTCCATCGAAATCACATGCGAAGGATTTGGAATGTACTTCCGCAACTACGAAACATGAAATACGTCAGGAAAATTAGACAAACTTGGTGGCGAAGCCACTCTAAAGCAACAACTCCTACCCGCCCGGATATCTGATATGGACCAATAAACTGAGGAGTGAGCTTCTTTGACTTCAAGGCACGTCCAACACCGGTCACCTAAGTGACTCTTAAGAATACATGGTCACCTTCTTGGAACTCAAGATCCCTTCTTCTCTTGTCATGGTAGCTTTTCTGTCTACTCTGGGAAGCATTCATTTGTTCTCGAATTAGTTTCACTTTCTCCGTAGTTTGTTGAACTAATTCAAGTCCAAACACCACACTTTCACCGGATTCATGCCAACACAAAGGTGTCCTGCATCTCCGACCATACAACGCTTCAAAAGGTGGCAACCCAATACTAGAAAGAAAACTGCTGTTATAAGTGAATTCAGTCAACGACAAATGACTATCCCAAGAACTTCCTTGTTCTAGAACAAAAGCCCTCAACAAATATTCTAATGACTGAATAGTTCTCTTCGGCTGACCATCCGTCTGTGGATGATGAGCCGAACTCAACCTTAGCTTAGTACCCAGCGCCTCTTGCAAACTCTCCCAAAATCTGGAAGTGAACCTCAGATCTGTATCCGACGCATTGCTCAACGGAATTCCATGCAACTTAACAATTACACGGATGTAGATCTCCGCCAACTTCTGCATAGAAAAGCTGATGTTAATCGGAATAAAATGGGCCGACTTTGTCATCCTATCTATTACCACCCAAATAGCACCATGCCCTCTCGGAGTATTTGGCAATCCCGTCACAAAATCCATAGAAATACTGTCCCATTTCCATTATGGAATATCCAATGGTTGCATCAACCCTGCAGGCCTCTAATGCTCAACCTTCAAACTGCGCAATTTCGTGCTTCATTCCTGACCACCAGAATATCTTCTCCAGATCCTGGTACATCTTAGTAGCTCCTTGATGGATACTTAAGCTACTCCGATGACCTTCTTCTAAAATCATCTTCTTTAGTTCCGCATTATCGGGAATACAAATTCTATTCCTGAATCTCAACACACCTTGTTCGTCTACTTGGAAATCATTCTCAGCAGTTTAATCATCTCCAGCCATCAAGTCCACCAATTTCACATCTAGTTTCTGATTATCTTTAATTCTAGCGAGAAAATCATTGTTGATTGTTAGCATCCCCAACTTCACACTTTGATGTGTTAGTTAACAAACTAAACATATGTCTTTGAACTATTCCACAAGTTCCAACTCTCGAACCATCATCACTGACATGTGCAACGACTTTCGACTTAAAGCATCAACTACGACATTGGCTTTATCGGGATGATAGTTCAAGCCGAAATCATAGTCTTTCAAGAATTCCAACCATCTACGTTGTCTCATGTTTAATTTCTTCTGATCAAACACATACCCCAGAATTTTATGGTCACTAAACACTTCGAACCTCGAACCATACAAATAATATCTCCAGATTTTCAATACAAATACTACTGCAGCCAACTCTCAGTCATGAGTAAGATAATTCCTCTCATGAATCCTCAATTACCGGGAAGCATAAGCCATAACTTTTCCATCTTGCATCAACACACCTCCCAAACCCATCAACGACGCATCACAATATACTACAAAAGGTTCATTTGGTTCAGACAAAACCAAAACCAGAGCTGCAGTCTACCTCTTCTTCAATTTTACGAAGTTCTTCTCACAATGAATATCCCATATAAATGGCTTACCCTTGCAGGTCAGCTGAGTTAGCGGAAGTGCTAACTTGGAAAAACCTTCAATGAATTTGCGGTAGTAACCAGCCAAACCCAAAAAGCTTCGAATTTCGGTAACTAACTTCAGAGTTTCCCATTGTAGAACTGCATCTACCTTGGAAGGATCCACTGCAATACCATTACCTGAAATAACATGACCAAGGAAGCTAACTTCCTTCAACCAAAACTCACACTTCGATAGCTTAGCATAAAGCTTATTCTCCTTCAGAACCTGCAACACAATACTCAAATGCTTCTCATGCTCTTCTTCTGGCTTAGAATAGATCAGAATGTCGTCAACAAACACTACAACGAACTGATCTAAGTAGCTATGAAAAATCTTATTCATATACTCCATAAATACATCGGGTTCATTAGAAACACCAAAAGGCATCACCAAGTATTTATAATGTCCATAACGAGTCCTAAAAGTTGTCTTCTGAACATCTTCATCTTTTACTTTTATTTGATGATAACCTGACCTCAAGTCTAGCTTGCTGAACACCTGAGCACCCACCAGTTGATCCATTAAATCATCTATCCTGGGAAGTGGATACTTATTCTTAATCGTCACTTTGTTCAACTGCCGATAATCTATACACAATCTCATACTACCATCTTTCTTCTTTACCAACAATACCGGAGCTCCCCAAGGCGACACACTTGGTCTTACAAACTTCTTTTCCAACAAGTCTTCCAGTTGTTTCTTCAACTCCGCTAATTCTGAAGTCGACATTCTGTATGGTGTCATAGAAATAGGTCTGGTATCAGGGACTAGATCAATAGTAAATTCCACTTCTCTTTCTGGCGGTACATCTGAAATATCCTCCGAAAATACTTCTGGAAACTCTCGTACCACCTGCACTTCATCGATCACAACTTGGTTGTCAACAGATAGTGATGCGAACATTGCAAACACCTGAGTGTCCTCTTCTAAAATCTCCTTCAACCCTTCCCTAGATAAGAAATCAGCTCCCTCCTCATCACCAGGAGTAGAAAACCACACCGATTGATTAAAACAATTAATCTGAACATGGTTAAGCATCAACCAGTTCATTCCCAAGATAATATCGAGATTCATCCACGACAAGCAAATGAGATCCACACCGAAATCCCTATCAAAGATTATCAAAGGACAATTCAAGCAAACAAGAGAAGTAGCCACCGATCCCTTAGCAGGAGTTTCGATAACCATTTCTCCCTTCATCACAGATACACTAAGGCCTAGCCGTTTCATAGAAGCCTCGCCTCCCAAGAATCCTTCTACTTGCGTAGCGGATGAAAAACTCTATACCTTCATCGAACTCGACTTCACGGTCTGAAGGTAAGTCATGAATATCTTTCAAGAAAACATCTGGGATCACCCACCACTAGCATAACACTAGCCATCACATCGCTCTCTACTCTTAGAAAGTCCAACATTAACGATACCTGATCGTTCTCCCTAAAGACATCCCAACTTAGCCAACATACAAGAATCTCGAATCCACAACATCTTCAGTGGCAGAAACAACATAGCTTTGGCATTGCTTGAGCTCTCGCAATCAACAGCACATCACACCACCATCCAAACGATTGGTATACACATGGTTTAATTCCCACCAATCCACTCCATGACTAACATCAACTGGTCCCAACTAATGACAAAATATGCCCATCCTTAGGAAATATGTCAGGATACTCCACACATCACTGGTCCATCTCTAGCCAAAACACAACCTTCCCTATCACCAGGAAGCGACCAACGAGAACACCTGACCGTCTTCCCTCAAGGATCACACCATTCTCAAAACAGTTGAACTATCCAACAATGCACTCTCGCATGCAGCAACATGATATCCAAGCTCTTAACAGTTAGAAGATCCAAGAGAAGCAGATGCTTCACCCCCACTGGTTTAATTCCCAACCTGCAAATAGAAAACAAAACAAGCATCGACGATGTTTTCACTCACATGTCGCATACGAGGGAATAACATAATTAAAAAACCTGGTCGGATGGACCGACCTGCTCTGATACCACTATGTAACACCCTAAATAAACCCCCGTAATATTCTTAAATAAACATCCGAGTAAATAAAGAAACCCACGAAACCTATGGTGTTACGGACAACATACAAAACCTGCTCGTCAGTCTGGCTATGTAACACTTATATATTTTCACAATCACCAAAAACTTGAATATTGCTTTATTTGCAGCGGAACCATAAAATCATTTATTGTGTCATGGTATATATCAAGGTTAACGTGGAATCACATAATCCATCAAACAATAATTAAACATGATAAAGGAGATGTCTACAATCTCAAAGCAAATATAAATCATAAAAACGTTCCCACGACTCCCCAGTGTTACAATTAGAGCAGACACCAACTATAGAGAAAATATAAGGAGACTCCATCTTCAACTCGCACCTGAGTCCTACTGCGGAGTATCTGCACATTGCCCACGTGGAGGCAATATTCAAACAGAAAGGGTGAGATATCATGATAATATAAAGGAAGGAATGCTAAATGGTAAACATCAGATTAACACAACCACAATTCAACTACATATCTCACATTAATCAACTATCCATATCATCACCACTTATTCACCAACCAACAGGAAATCACATGTTAACAAACCAATTAATCACACAACACCACATATTTGGAAACATAACAACTTATAATGTCTAATTCAATGAGACTCACACCTGACTCAATGCTTATGCATGCGGTACCAATTTTTCGTGAACACTCAGGTTCACCTTTCTGATCCCCACCTCCTAGGATTAGAACCACTAACTGATCCATCACCTCCGAATCAGCTACTGGCCCAATCCACACAATGGGATTTTAGGCTCACCAACAATGGACCATTTGTCCACAAATGTATGCAATGCGATTATTAATGCATACAACAACAACAACATCGTGTACAATAACCCACCACCATGGTTATTGCACACCGCCCAAATTGGCAAACACAAACATAAAAATGTATTTCATACAGTATAAACATACATACATACATATATATATATATATATATATATATATAAATATTATACAATCACAATAACATCATCAACATGCTCATTTTACACCAATAACACCACAACAACCTCTTTAGAACAACATTCAAATTTCACCACTTACAACAGGATTTCTCTACATGCACAACAAGTAATAGTCGTAATCTTCAACATATTAAACATAAAAATATTAGAAAAATGTCTCATCTAATTATACCATGCTAAATTTCTTCTCATTAGCTTTCCAACGCTTCGAACGTTTCGTCATTTGGATTAACGGTTAAAAAGTTATGATCGAAACCGTTTCTGGCATTTTTCTGCTTAAGAGTCGACGCGCAGGGTACATAGGTCGAAACAAGGCCTGTGAGTCGACGCATACTATTCAAATTTCCACAATATTACATTCGGGTAGGATCAAGTCGACCCAGGGGATCCTGGAGGTCGACGCACGCTGTTCTGAACCCCAAAAATCACTTTTTTTAAAAGCTATTTCACACCAGCTTTTCATACCAGAGTCTATGCCACTAAACCCCATCATGATAGACCCAATTTTATACCAAAATAACATCCTAAAACTCAATTATAATATGTTTTACTCATGGATTAACAAAAAATCATCATCAATTTCATACTTCCGACTCGAGACTCCAAAACTCAACAATGGGGGAAATTTCAACCATTTCTAAAACAGAAACACCGCACACACCTATAGGTAAAGAACCATCACATATCATTTAAAAAAAACATCGTTTATCACAAATCAACTAACAATTTCATCATTTATCAATTATTCATAGCAATCTTAACACAGAACAACATTTCACCCATAAGACAAAATCTAACTTTTACCCATCATTCAACATACTAACCCTTACAAGATCAGAACCCCGCCCTTACCTTAGATTTAATGAGCTTTTCCCTTCTCCAATGGAGTTCTTCCTCTTCCTTGCCCTAGCCTCTTTCACTTTCAGTTTCAAATTCACCTACGATAAAAAACTAATTCCAATAACCTCCGATTCCCTTTATAAAATCTCTCAACTATGGTCTTCCTCATTCACCCTCACTCATCCTCACACAATTATTATTTCGCCCTTCAAATCTCTACACACCCAATTTTTTATTTTATTTTATTTTATTTATTATTATTATTATTATTATTATTATTATTATTATCATTATTATTATTATTATTATTATTATTATTGATCCCATCTAATTAAAATAATAATAATAATTCCCAACAATTATCTTCTTAAATTAATATCAACCTAATATTAAATAATTAAATAATTATCACTAATTTTTCTATTTAGTTATACTTCTCACACCACCCATCTCTACTCAAATGCTCTCACACTTTTCCACCCTAAAGGTTTACTCTTAAGGTTACTACCCCACATCAAGGGTATCCCCAAACACAACAAAACACACATAATCAAAATTTTACACACAATTTCACGTAATTAAATTATGAAAAATAATTTAGAATAAAATGGGGCGTTACAATCCTCACAAATCTGAGCACAAGAATTCAAAGATAGTCCAAGCATCAGACATATCAATGATGTTGATATACTCAGAAGTGAGATAGAGCATCTACCAGAATGCAACTACCTCTGAAGATATTCAATATGCATCTTCTGACCTGGTGAAAGAGATTTTTAAAAAGATCATCTTTAACACCATCAACTTCTAATACCTCTTTCAAGGATATTCTATAGATCTTCATCAACCCTTTATCAAGACCAATGAGTTAAAAATATGTTTAGCTTTTCCATCATTTAAATTCAGTGGAGTCATCCATTTGAATATGGTAGGAAAAACCATATGAAATTTTTCATGTGACGCTTGATTTCTTCTTGAAAAAGAATTATACTTTGCTTATAGAATCATTATCTGTGCCACTATTAAGTGTTAAACATAAACCATGCTCTGATACCAATTAAAGGTGTGAAAATTACACAAGAAGGGGGGGTTGAATTGTGTTTCACATTTTCTTTAATTTAACTTCTAATCAAAGTTTCAGAATCAGAACAGGTGTTCAGATTCTATTTTAATTCATTGGCAGCAGATATAACAGAAGTAAATAAATAACAGTAGAAGACACAAAAGATTTATCTTGGTTCCTCCCCTAACTGAGAGTACTCTAGTCCCCTTGCCTCACAAGATATTTTCATTATAACCACTTCATGATTACATTCGCTTATGCTTTTGCATAAGTCTTTTACACCTGCTCAGACCAAGTGTCTGATGTAACACCCCCAATCTAATACCCCAAGGCTATTGAAGCGGTAAATAAAAATTCAAAATTTCATCAGAGTATATTTGAAAACATGGCATAGACAGGGAGCATTACATCAATTTGAAACAAACATAACATACAACACCTGCTCATTTAGATATGCAACAGTGGGGTAGCAATCAACAGAGGAACTCAGTTCCTTACACCCACATTTCAGATTTTAGAATAAAAGCGGAAAATCTAAAACTGAATAACATATATATATATCATGAAAGTTGTCATACATCAAGTTATACATGTACAAGTCAAAAGATATATATACATAGTACACCAATAATCACAACACGGCCACCCTAACTACCCGGTGTCACATATCAGAGCCGACCGACAAAAGAATGAAGACGCAAAGCTTCACAAAAAGACTTCCAGCAACTCTAATCTGCAATGCCTCATAGAGCATTATAAAACAGCAGAAGGGTGAGAAAAACAATCATAATACAGTTGCATAAAATTATATATTAACACAAAAATACACAAGTATAAAGTTCTCACCATAATGCACCACAATCGAATAAAACATAACACAGTACAATTATCAGGTATTCCTCACCAATGCACGTCAATCACACATAATACACTCATCATCAATACAATTATACATATTCCATCACATTATTCACATTCACAATTAACATACACAATTAATTCATGATTATTCAAATACACAGAGACCGACACAACGACTCTATGCACATGCCATGCGGTACCGACTTCCAATGTTTCTCATGTCTCATCACCAGTTCACTTAGGAACTATTGGAACCACCGCTCGTTACTGAGGATCACTCAAGTAACACCCCGTCGGGTCTACGATGTTCACCCGTCGCTTTAGGTCCTCAGGCATCGCCTCATATTTTCGAGGCACACGACGTTATGGATCGCTTTAGGTCCCATCATGGGCACACGATCGTCTATACCCATCGCTTTAGGTCCTCAGGCATCGCCTTATATTTTCGAGGCACACGATGTTATAGCAGATTCCCTCAGGAACCAAACCGCCACTCAGGACGTTTCAACAGTACATATCATGATGCTTGGCATACAATGACTCATGACATTCACATTGCATACATACACACATTCATAATCATGCATTTATCATCAAATACTACACATAGTATTTTCTTACCCTTAGGCCACAAATCAGCATCGACACAGGTATTCTTATCACACCACAGCACACAATCCATACAACATTCATATTAACAGTACAATGTACATTACACATCAAATTCACACAATTATAACAGCAAAAGTCGACAAAACGACACTATTCCTGATTTCCGACATAATTAAATCGGCTAACAATTCCCAGATCATCATCATCCAATAGTACATTTCATAAGCTTTCCAACGATATAAATATCACTTAAATCGGAAATACGGTTCGAAAGATATGAATTTTTAAAAAAAGAAAATTGTTTTCAAAAACAACCAACCGCCCGGCGAAACATGCTCACCGCCCGGCGAAACACGCTTCGCCTCTGCTTCGCCCGACGAAGCACAGACGACACCAATCCCCCAAAATAATTCAAAGAGTCAGAAGCTTGGAACCTCTGCGCCTCTCGAAACCGCCCGGCGAAAAGGACACATCGCCCGACGCTCAGGGCCTTTCGCCCGGCGCTTTGCACCAGAAGCAGAAAAATTCTGCTGCGTGTTTGCACTGTTCCAACCCCAAATTTTCCCATTTTCATCCCCAAATCATTTCCATCAGCAAAACAATTACTAGCAATGGTTCATACACATATAGAGATCATACAACACAAATTATATCGAATTCCGTCCGTGAAAACATCGATTTCTACTCGTTTACGCGATTTCGACCTATACCCGAAAAACTACCGAACGAGACAATACAACATGCAACCACACATATATAATCATACACAACAATAAGATAATCGAGTTTCACACCCTTACCCGATTTAATCGATTCCTAGAACTTGTTCTCTTGATTTCCCAAGCTTTTTCTCCAATTTCTCTCTTTTCTCTCTTCTCCTCTTTTCTTCTCTTTTCTTCTTTTCTTTCTTCCTTTTCTCTTCTACTATTTTTCTCTCGATTTCTATTTTTCTTTTCTTTACTAACTTAACAAAATACACCCAAATGCCCAAAATACCCCTACACTCAAATATCTCGCAAACGTTCCCAAAACCCGATAAAATATATTCACGACGAAAAATAACATATTTTCACATAAAAGTCAGAAATAAAATAATATAATAATAAAATAATCCAAACGACTCAATTAAAATAAAAGACCAAAACTGGGGCGTTACAACTCTCCCCCACTTAGAAACTTTCGTCCTCGAAAATCTCACCTGAAACAAACAACTCTGGATACGACTCCCGCATCCGACTCTCCAACTCCCAAGTCAAATTGCCCTCAGCAGCGCCTCCCCACGCTACCTTCACCAAAGCAATATCCTTGCCTAGCAACCTCTTCACTTCGCGATCCAAAATACTAACAGGTAAAGCCTCAACTGTAAGGTTCTCTCTTACCTCAACCTCATCCATCGGAATCACATGTGACGGATCCGGAACATACTTCCAAAGCTGTTAAACATGGAACACATCATGCAAATTCGACAGATTCGGCGGCAACGCCACCCTATACGCCACAGCACCAACTCTCGCGGATATCTGGTAAGGACCAATAAATCGAGAAGTAAGTTTCTTCGATTTCAAAGCACGATCAACACCCGTTACCGGCGTAACTCTCAGAAATACATGATCGCCCTCTTGAAACTCAAGATCCTTCCGTCTCCGATCATGATAACTCTTTTGCCTACTCTGAGAAGCCTTCATTTTCTCTCGAATAAGTTTCACTTTCTCTGTAGTCTGTTGTACCAACTCCGGTCCTACCACCGTTCTCTCACCAGATTCGTGCCAACACAACGGCGTTCGACACCTTCGTCCATACAATGCTTCAAACGACGCCATACCAATACTAGAATGAAAACTGTTATTATACGTGAATTCAATCAACGCAAGATAACTATCCTACGAACCACCTTGTTCTAAAACACAAGCCCTCAACAAATCGTCCAACGACTGAATCGTCCTCTCCGTCTGACCATCCGTCTGCGGATGATAAGCCGAACTCAATCTCAATCTAGAACCCAAAGCCTTCTGTAAACTTTCCCAAAATCTCGATGTAAACCTTGGATCTCGATCAGAAACAATACTCAATGGAACCCCATGCAACTTCACCACCACGCTGATATAAATCTCAGCTAACCGCTCCAAAGAAAAACTAATGTCAATCAGAATAAAATGAGCCGATTTAGTCAGCCTATCAACAACCACCCAAATAGCATTATGCCCCCTCTGAGTGTTCGGTAACCCCGTTACAAAATCCATCGAAATGCTATCCCACTTCCACTCAGGAATATCCAACGGTTGCAACAAACCACTATGCCTCAAATGCTCTACCTTCGATTTCTGACAAGTCAAACAAGCATACACAAACTGAGCCACATCTCTTTTCAAACCAGACCACCAGAAAATCTTCTTCAAATCTTGGTACATCTTATTAGCTCCAGGATGTATACTCAAATTACTCCGGTGTCCTTCCTCCAAAATCATCCTTTCAACTCCGAATCATCCAGAATACAAATCCGTCCACGAAACCTTAACACACCATTAAAATCCACTTGAAAATCACTATTCGCATCTCTTTCTCCAACCAACATCAAATCCACAAATTTCAAATCCAACTTCTGTTTCTCACTAACCGTCATCAGAAAATCATTAGTAACCTTCAACATTCCAAGCCTTACACTATCTGAAGTCACTTCACATACCAAACTCAAATCTCTAAACGATTCCAAAAGTTCCCACTCCTTAACCATCAAAGCCGACATATGCAACGATTTCCGACTCAACGCGTCAGCTACCACATTAGCTTTACCAGGATGGTAATTCAAGCCAAAGTCATAGTCTTTCAAGAATTCCAACCACCTACGTTGCCTCATATTCAATTCCTTCTGATCAAACAAATATTTCAAGCTCTTGTGATCACTAAAAATTTCAAACCTCGCACCAAAAAGATAATGCCTCCAAATCTTCAACACAAAAACCACAGCCGCTAACTCAAGATCATGAGTAGGGTAATTCTTCTCATGCACTCTCAGTTGCCTTGAAGCATAAGCCACAACCTTACCTTCTTGCATCAGAACACCACCTAGACCAATCAAAGAAGCGTCACAATACACCACAAAGGGTTCGTTAGGATTCGGCAAAATCAAGATCGGAGCTGTCGTCAATCTTCTCTTCAGCTCATTAAAACTCTCCTCACACCGAATATCCCAAATGAACACTTGACCTTTGCAAGTCAACTGGGTCAACGGTAATGCTAGCTTAGAAAACCCTTCAATGAACCTCCGGTAATAACCGGCCAAACCCAAAAAGCTACGAATTTCAGTAACAGATCTCGGAGCCTCCCATTGTAGAACTGCTTCTACTTTAGATGGATCCACAGAAATACCGTTACCTGAAATCACGTGTCCAAGAAAACTCACTTCCGATAATCAGAATTCACACTTGGACAATTTTGCAAAAAGCTTCCTCTCCTTCAAAATCTGCAAGACAATACGCAAATGTTCCGCGTGCTCCTCGCGAGACTTAGAATAAATCAATATGTCATCAATAAATACAACAACAAATCGATCCAAATGCTCGTGGAAAATCCGATTCATGTACTCCATAAACACACCAGGCGCATTAGAAACCCCGAACGACATCACAAAATATTCATAATGACCGTACCGTGTCCTAAAGGCCGTCTTCTGAATATCTTCTTCCTTCACCCTTATCTGATGATATCCGGATCTCAAATCAATCTTACTAAACATACAAGCACCAACCAACTGATCCATCAGATCATCAATCCTTGGAAGCGGATACTTATTCTTAATCGTCACCTTATTCAACTGACGATAATCAATACACAATCGCATACTTCCATCTTTCTTTTTCACCAACAAAACTGGCGCACCCCAAGGAGAAACACTTGGCCTTACAAACTTCTTCTCCAACAAGTTATTCAACTGCTTCTTCAACTCTACCAACTCAGATGCCGACATTCTATAAGGTGCCATAGAAACAGGTCTAGTACCAGGAACTAGATCTATCGAGAACTCCACCTCTCTCTCTGGCGGCAAGTCTGAAATATCCTCAGGAAACACTTCTGGAAATTCACACACAACAGGAAACACATCTAGCGACACCTGACTATCCACGACCAAGGATACAAACAATCCAAACAACTGAGCTTCCTCCGCCAAAAGTTTCTTCAACTCCTTGGTAGATAAGAAACTCAAGTCTTCGTCTTCCTCCAGAGAAGGAAACCTTACCAACTTATGATAACAATCAATATGAACCCTATTAAATTGCAACCAATTCATTCCCAAAACCACATCCAAACCTTCCAACGGCAAACACACTAAATCCATCTCAAAGTCTTTACCATAAATGGTCAAAGGACAACTCAAACACACCAAAGAAGTAGTTACTGACCCCATCGCTGGAGTATCAATAACCATCTCACCATCCATCAAAGACAACACAAGATTCAAACGCTTCGCGCACTCAGACGAAATAAACGAATGAGTCGCTCCAGTATCAATAATAGCAACTAAAGGCGTACTATTAATAAAGCAAGTACCTCGAATCAGACGATCTGCACTTGAAGTCTGAGTTCCTGCCAAAGAAAACACCTTGCCACTAGTCGGAGCTTTCTTCTGATTCGGACACTTCGAGCTAATGTGACCAGGTTCCCCACTGTTATAACACTTCACCACATTCTTCCTTTTACAATCAGCTACAACATGTCCTTCACCTCCACAATTAGTACACTTATCCAAATTCTTCCTACACTCGGACTGACGATGCCCCAATCCACCACATCTAAAACACCTCGGAGCATTAGACATACCACCTCCACCTGACCTTCGATCAAAAGTACCCCTTTGTTTACCTTTATCCGCCGGTGTTACATACGGACCACTTCGAAACTGCTGCTTCCCTTTCCTATCACTTACACTTTTGTAGTGAGTAGATCGAGCCTTACTATCCTTGTCATAAATCCTACAACATTCCACCAAATCAGCAAACCTCCTTATCCTCTGGTAACAGATCGCCTGTTTTATCTCAGGACGCAATCCACTTTCATACTTCACACACTTAGAGAATTCCGCAGTCGCTTCAGCATAATGAGGGTAAAACTGCACCAACTCAACAAACTTAGCTGTATAATCCACAACAGACATATTACCTTGCTTTAGCTCCAAAAACTCAATTTCTTTCTTTCCTCGGACATCCTCGGGAAAATACTTCCTTAGAAACTCTCGGCTAAACACTTCCCAAGTGATCTCTTCGTCCTCTGCAGCTTCCAACACCTGACGAGTACCGACCCACCAGTCATCTGCTTCTTCCTGTAACATGTGAGTTCCCAGTCTCACCTTACTGTCCTCATCACAATCCATAACTCTGAAAATCCTCTCAATCTCTTTCAGCCAAATCTGCACTCCATCAGGATTATGTCTCCCTTTGAAGACAGACGGTCTATTCTTTCTAAACTCATCATTCTCCCCAGCATTCGGTGCACCCTGCACAGCACGAGCCATAGCCTGCATAGCAGCAGCTAAAGCAGCATCGTTCCTTCCAGCCATATTCTGTTCATTTCCAATAACAGAAACTATGGTTAAACAAACAGCTCAACCAACCACAGCGACCAACAAGAACTGACACAACTGACACAAACTGACACAGACTGGCTCTGATACCACTTAATGTAACACCCCCAATCTAATACCCCAAGGCTATTAAAGCGGTAAATAAAAATTCAAAATTTCATCAGAGTATATTTGAAAACATGGCATAGACAGGGAGCATCACATCAATTTGAAACAAACATAACATACAACACCTGCTCATTTAGATATGCAACAGTGGGGTAGCAATCAACAGAGGAACTCAGTTCCTTACACCCACATTTCAGATTTTAGAATAAAAGCGGAAAATCTAAAACTGAATAACATATATATATATATATCATGAAAGTTGTCATACATCAAGTTATACATGTACAAGTTAAAAGATATATATACATAGTACACCAATAATCACAACACGGCCACCCTAACTACCCGGTGTCACATATCAGAGTCGACCGACAAAAGAATGAAGACGCAAAGCTTCACAAAAAGACTTCCAGCAACTCTAATCTGCAATGCCTCATAGAGCATTATAAAACAGCAGAAGGGTGAGAAAAACAATCATAATACAGTTGCATAAAATTATATATTAACACAAAAATACACAAGTATAAAGTTCTCACCATAATGCACCACAATCGAATAAAACATAACACAGTACAATTATCAGGTATTCCTCACCAATGCACGTCAATCACACATAATACACTCCTCATCAATACAATTATACATATTCCATCACATTATTCACATTCACAATTAACATACACAATTAATTCATGATTATGCAAATACACAGAGACCGACACAACGACTCTATGCACATGCCATGCGGTACCGACTTCCAATGTTTCTCATGTCTCATCACCAGTTCACTCAGGAACTATTGGAACCACCGCTCGTTACTGAGGATCACTCAAGTAACACCCCGTCGGGTCTACGATGTTCACCCGTCGCTTTAGGTCCTCAGGCATCGCCTCATATTTTCGAGGCACACGACGTTATGGATCGCTTTAGGTCCCATCATGGGCACACGATCGTCTATACCCATCGCTTTAGGTCCTCAGGCATCGCCTCATATTTTCGAGGCACACGATGTTATAGCAGATTCCCTCAGGAACCAAACCGCCACTCAGGACGTTTCAACAGTACATATCATGATGCTTGGCATACAATGACTCATGACATTCACATTGCATACATACACACATTCATAATCATGCATTTATCATCAAATACTACACATAGTATTTTCTTACCCTTAGGCCACAAATCAGCATCGACACAGGTATTCTTATCACACCACAACACACAATCCATACAACATTCATATTAACAGTACAGTGTACATTACACATCAAATTCACACAATTATAACAGCAAAAGTCGACAAAACGACACTATTCCCGATTTCCGACATAATTAAATCGGCTAACAATTCCCAGATCATCATCATCCAACAGTACATTTCATAAGCTTTCCAACGATATAAATATCACTTAAATCGGAAATACGGTTCGAAAGATATGAATTTTTAAAAAAAGAAAATTGTTTTCAAAAACAACCAACCGCCCGGCGAAACATGCTCACCGCCCGGCGAAACACGTTTCGCCTCTGCTTCGCCCGGCGAAGCACAGGCGACACCAATCCCCCAAAATAATTCAAAGAGTCAGAAGCTTGGAACCTCTGCGCCTCTCGAAACCGCCCGGCGAAAAGGACACATCGCCCGGCGCTCAGGGCCTTTCGCCCGGCGCTTTGCACCAGAAGCAGAAAAATTCTGCTGCGTGTTTGCACTGTTCCAACCCCAAATTTTCCCATTTTCATCCCCAAATCATTTCCATCAGCAAAACAATTACTAGCAATGGTTCATACACATATAGAGATCATACAACACAAATTATATCGAATTCCGTCCGTGAAAACATCGATTTCTACTCGTTTACGCGATTTCGACCTATACCCGAAAAACTACCGAACGAGACAATACAACATGCAACCACACATATATAATCATACACAACAATAAGATAATCGAGTTTCACACCCTTACCCGATTTAATCGATTCCTAGAACTTGTTCTCTTGATTTCCCAAGCTTTTTCTCCAATTTCTCTCTTTTCTCTCTTCTCCTCTTTTCTTCTCTTTTCTTCTTTTCTTTCTTCCTTTTCTCTTCTACTATTTTTCTCTCTATTTCTATTTTTCTTTTCTTTACTAACTTAACAAAATACACCCAAATGCCCAAAATACCCCTACACTCAAATATCTCGCAAACGTTCCCAAAACCCGATAAAATATATTCACGACGAAAAATAACATATTTTCACATAAAAGTCAGAAATAAAATAATATAATAATAAAATAATCCAAACGACTCAATTAAAATAAAAGACCAAAACTGGGGTGTTACATCTGAGACTTCCTTGCTTATAGCACATGTCTAAGACTTTCCCTTGCTCACACCTTTTGACCGAGCCACCTACTCCAAGGTCTTATAGTTAAGACTTCCCCTCACTTAAAGAACATGTCTAAGACTTCTTGCTCACGCCCTCTGAGCGAGCTACCCGCTCTTCTGGTCATCAGACTGAGACTTCCCCTTGCTCAAGCAACACTTGAGACTTCCTGCTCACGCCCCTCAGATTGAGACTTCCCCTCGGCTCAATCAGACTAGCTGAATAAGACTTTCACAGCTCAAGCACTTAAGCAATGAGACTTATGTGGCTTAAGCATCTTAGCTCAAGACTTGTTGCTTGAATCCCAATGAGACAAGACTTTTGCTCAAGCACATAGCAAGAGACTTAATATAAACTACTGAAGGCTCAGCAAAATAGAAAACAAGGTGTACATGATGCAAGCATCAGAGGTACGGGAAATCATCATAACAAATATCTAAAGCTCTTAAGATTTCTAAGATATTCAATGGTAAGAAATCTTAAGGATTTTACAATTACAACCTAAAACAGAAAATTTGTATATTACATTAGAGTTGATAATTGTTTGATCTTGGTACTCCTTCATCAGAAGAATCCTTGTTAAGATTCAAACTTGAATCTTCAGCCATATATATAGCCTTTGCAGATACTAGCCGTTGAGGAAGTGACTTGATCAAGTGTCTTTACCTTTACTCCATAGTACAAGAGACATTGAAGATAGATGCACAGCAGATTCTGAATCCAGTGTGTAATGTGTTTAGCCTTTGAGTCTTCAAGAGGTTTTGTACTGATAGAGCCGTTGAGAGCAGACATTCATAGAGCATTCCAACCTTTCTCAAGCCTTGCAATATTGTAGACTCTAGCTGATAAGTTGATAAGACAATACAACCTGCTTTCTGCAGTACAGATAATCCACAGCTTTATCACTAACTCTGAATGGTACCAGATGCTGATATACAATTACCAAGTCTAGTAACTCGTCTGAATGCTGAGGCCTTCAGATGAGAGTCTGCACCAAGCCACACTAGTAATTATTCTTCAAACTTTGCCACCAGAAGCTAGCAATGAAGCAACTCCCAAGTGTGTGTAAGTAAAACAGATTCTGATTATTTATGTACAAGAACAAGAACCTGCATAAGTAAAACACACATCAAATAAACCATTGTTCTTTTAATAATTTTGTTATCATCAAAACTAAAAGAGAATATGTCATAAACAAATCTTGTTCTAACAGTTTGGGGTGGGGTCTAGACCTCATTATGTTACTTTTTAAATGTTTTCCTAATCTCGGAGTAGAAACTCAAGTGGTGGGTTCTTTGAGCGCTTGGGTTGTAAATGTTTGGGTGTTGCGTTTTAGGTGGAGACGATTTTTTCTTGTTTGGGAGGAGGCGCTCTTTGAGGTTTTTCTTTCCATTATTACATGTATAGTTAGACGCGATTGAATTGGTGCTTGGGTTTGGAAGCCAGACCCGACTAGGGTTTTTAGTTGGCTCAACCTATGTCAACTTGCTAGATTTAGCAAGGGTGAGGGAAGTTAGGTTTGAGAGGGTTGTGAAGGGAATTTCTAGAGTTTGTAAGAGTTGGGGTCCATCTAAAATAGTGGTGTTCTTTTAGCAGTTGCTTAAAAATAGGCTGCCGTTTTTGCAAAATCAGACATCAAAGTTTGTCGCGTTTTAGTGAGGGGAGATATGACTTGTGTGTTGGTCGGTAGAGACAGAAGATCATCTCTTTTTTTTGTGTAACATTGTTTTAATCATATGGTATAGAGTTTTTAAGTGGATATGGAGGCTAGGGACTTTGCATCCTTTGCCTCTTTGTTTAGGGATAAAATATAATATTTTGACTGTAAATTAAACTACTTTCTGCAAATGAATCTGACAATCACTCTACGACATATATAAAGTTAGATCATTTTAGAGTTCTTAATTCATAGGTTTATCAGAATAAGTTATGACTATTATTTGAGTAAGTTATAACTATCACTATTTCGTTATAACTATTATTTAAGTAACTTATAAATATCAGCATTTCCTTTATAACTATTATTTGATTAAATTATAACTATCACAGTTTCGTGGAAGTAAAAGAGAAATGAAAATACAATGCAATAAAATAGGAAACATAATTTGTTTTAAATGGCAACAATTGTTGCTAAGAAACTATATTGAAAGAGGAAAGCATTACAAGAAAAGAACACAACACAAGCTAGTGATTTGTAAACCTAAAGTTTAACAAACCAAGCTTGTTCTCAATTAAGTTTTTCCTAAAAAATAAAGGCAATTGATTCCAAGTAAAGTCTTGCATTTGAAGACCAAAGTTTGCAAAAGAATATGCACAGGTTGCATTTAAAGAAATTCATGCTTTGAAGAAGAAGTTGGAAATTCTCCCATTTGTTTCTTAAGGACCAAGGAACAATCGAGTTCTTCTTGAAGGCAAAGACTGTCAAGTCCGAGTCTGATTTAACCCACAAATTCTGCCAATTGTTCAAGGCGGCAATCTCGATTGCCTTCAACACACCATTGATCTCTGCAGTAAGAGCAGAGACAACCCTCAGGTTTTGAGCAAAGCAAGCAACAAAATTGTCAAGATGATTACAGAAAACACCACCAGAAGCAGAGACAATTGGATGGAGACCAAATGGCCTCAGAAATGAAAGGGACCTTGGGAGGGTGAATATCTACTTCAATGTTCAAACTGTGGTGATTCCCATGGAGAGATCTTTATCGTACTAAAGAAGGTTCAATGAAGGTTGCTATCCTTATATTTCTCACAATTTTTTTATCCATATAATGTCATTCATAGTTAATGTTATTTTTCATATTAGTGAGCTAGAACTGAAAAGTTATCGCAATCAAATCGCATGTTGTTAAAATTGATATAATTAATTGATATATATATATAGTGAGTTTTTTTATATAAAATTCATGTTCCACTTCTTTTATACTATTTAATTACTTAAGAGGAATATGGTGTTATGAAGCTTCCATCCAAACAAGGGTTAGATTCATTGTTAAACCCATTTAAGCAGCTTTATTCCACAAGTCAATCGTGTGACATATAAGTGACTTGAAAGCAAATCAAACGGTTGTGTCTAGCTCCCCTTCATACTATCTAATTGCTCCAATTTTTTTCTACCACTGATAAGTTACATGAAAAGCAACTTTTTTTTTTGATAATCAAAATTCATCTTACTATTGATTTAGAATACAGGGAGTATTCTCCCACAATATGATACAATAGATACAAAATATCCAAATCCCTACACAACTAACTTTTACAAAAACTCAAGAGGATGTAGATATCATTCATAATAGTTACATTGTATCCTCTTGTTGGCACTAATAGCTAACCACATTTTAGATGTGTATACTATTCTATCAAATAGTTCAAATGAACATCCTATTCCGTCATTAAAGATAATTTGGTTTCATTGCCACCAAATACTCCAAACCGTGCAAAACCATATGATGCAAACATTTTCTTTAGATGATTTTTCATTCATCTTTAGAAACCATTGTAGCAAGTTTTCTTTATAATTCCCTGCAAAATTAACATGTATTCCTATCCAATTCCCAACAACGCTCCAAATTTCATGAATTTTGGGACATGATATAAACAGGTGATCCATGGTTTCTTCACATTGAAAACAGAAAACACAAACCTTATCATGCGGATTAGATATTATACCCCTGGCTGCTAGATTTGAACAAATTGGAAGACGATTCAATATTAACCTCCAACCAAAAATCTTGACTTTCATAGGTATTGAAGAAAACCAGACTAATTCCAAAGCAGTCTTGGATATAATATCTAAGTATTCAATTCCTTTTATCTTTTGAATAAATTTGTACCTTAATTTGACAGTAAAACTATTATCCGTAGAGCTTGTCCAAGTATATGAGTCTTCTTCTAGTCTTCTTGGAGCCACTCCCTCTAGTATGTTTACCAACTAAGAACATTCATTTTGTATTGACTCGGAAACGTCCTGCACTTGTATATCTAGCTCCCAAATCCATGCCTCACCCTCCCATCTCCCCAGTTCCTGTACTGCAACATGTTTGTGCTCAGAAAATTCAAACAGGTTTGGATACCTGTTACGTAGTGGTATGGATTCAATCCAACACGAATTCCAAAACAAAATTCTATCCCCTTTCCCTAACTTACATGATAGCTGTAACATAAATCCATCTTCTTCCTGCTGCCCTGCCATATGGAGGATGTCCTTCCACCATAATGATAACCATTTTGTTCCTTGTATTGGTTTATTCAAAATTAGCTACTGGACATAATCTCCATATTTGAATGAAAGCAATGGTTTCCAAATTGTGTTCTTTTCGTGTATTAGCCTCCAAATCCATTTTGATACTAAAGCTAGATTGAAATTGCGAATGTCTTTCACACCTAGGCCACCGTCTACCTTGGATTTGCATATTCTTGACCAACTGAACCACGCCATTTTCGACTTTTCATTGCACCCTGACCCCAAAAATCTCCTTTGTATCGCAATCACTACAACAAAAAGGACTTATAACATCTCACCTTAGACAGCGCTTTATTACAAAAGCGCTGCTATAGGTCAAAAACACGGAATGTATTAATTTAATAAAGGAAAAGCGCAAAAAAATATAAGACCTTAGACAGCGCTTTAGTGAAAAGCGCTGTCTAAGGCCTTTTAAATTTTTAAAAAAATTTAATGGAAAATATTAGACAGCGCTTTCCTTAAAAGCGCTGTCTAAGGCCTTTTAAATTTAAAAAAATATAAGACCTTAGACAGCGCTTTTAAGGAAAGCGCTGTCTAAGGTCTTAAATATTTAAAAAAATAAAAACAAAAGCGCTGTCTAAGGCCAATCTTAGAAAGCGCTTTTAAAGCGCTGTCTAAGGGCCACCTTAGAAAGCGCTTTGTTTAAAAGTGCTGTCTAAGGTCTAATAAAATTAAAATATATGAATATACTCAGTTTTCATTTTCAGTTTTGCGCTCTTTCTTCTCCCTCCCCTGTTGCGAACGGATACTTGCGAACCTGAGCTAAACCCTTGCCGTCGTCCACCGCGCCGTCGTCCACCGTTCCTCCCTCATTTCGCGACTCCGACGACCTTTACTGCACCGTGACCGTCTGTTCCTCTCTCATTTCGCGTTTTCGTCACTCAGTTTGGAAGTTTAAGAGTTTCAGATTATTACACATTTTATAAGGTATGCTGATAATGTTGCTGTTGATAATGTTGTTGTTGATGTTGATAATAATGTTGTTGTTGATGTATTACACATTTTACACGTTTCAGAGTATTACACATTTTACACGTTTCAGAGTTTCAGTTTGGAAGTTTCAGAGTTTCAGAGTTTCAGTTGATAATGTTGCTGATAATGTTGATAATGTTGTTGTTGATGTTGATAATAATGTTGTTGTTGATGTTGATAATAATGTTGTTTATGTTGTTGCTAATGTTGGACTGTTGCTAATGTTGATAATGTTGCTAATGTTGTTAATGTTGTTGCTAATGTTGGACTGTTGTTGGATATAAGAATAAAATATGTGCTAACTTCATTTTTGGTGATATAGGAATAGAATCAATATAATGTGTTAGTTTAGTTTGTTCTTGTTAACATTTTTCTACATTGTTAACTATTGCTATATAATGTGTTTGTTTAGTTTAGTTTAGTTTAGGTTAGTGTTAGTGTTAGTGTTAGGTTAGTGTTAGTGTTAGTGTTAGTGTTAGTGTTAATGTTAATGTTTAGCAGTTGAAGAAGATCTTCATGATTGTCCCGAAATGTTTGAGAGGTTGGTAAGCGATGCAGAGAAACCGCTCTATCAAGGTTGCACTAAATTCACAAGACTGTCTGCGGTATTGAAGTTGTACAACTTAAAGGCGGGCAATGGATGGTCGGATAAAAGTTTCACAGAGTTATATGTAATTAAATAATTTAAGCTACTAATATAATTTCATGGATGAGGATCTTATAGCGGATGGGTCATATATCAGAAATGACCATAACGAGGGAATTTGGATCCATTCATCCGTCCGCATTGATAAGAAACAAGTAATTCATATTCCAACCAAGAAAAGAAAGAGATGTTAGTGAAAGAGGTAAAATTTGTTATATACTTGATTTCTTTATTATATTTGTTATATATTATGTCATATTTGTTATATTTGATATCCTTGATTTTTTTATTACATTTGTTATATATTATGTTTGATATCCTTGACTTCTTTATTATATTTGTTATATATTATGTCATATTTTTTATATTTGATATCCTTTATTTCTTTATTATATTTGTTATATATTATATTTGATATCCTTGATTTATTTATTACAGGTTAGATGGCTACTAACAATGATGACCCACATGCTGATGATCACGCACATGATGATGATCATCCACATGATGATCAGGTTGGAAGTAGCAGAACTATGGAAGAAGAGATTAGGAGAGGAATAACCATAATGAGGAGAGTGATCCATGCTAGAAATCAAGGCATGACTTATAATGTGCATTGGAGCGAAACAGGCACACTTGTTGAGCCTAACGGTCATATGTTGACAAGTTTCATTGGTACACTTGTAAGGAATGAGGTTCCTATTACTTTAGATGACTGGAGAAACAAACAGTTGAAGGAAACCAAAGAAAAAATTTGGAATGAGATAAAGGTACCATAATTATGTCTTTAATTATGCCAACTAATTATGTCGTTTAAATTATTTGTACTAACCAATGTGTATGGTTTTTTTAGAGGTGCTTTAATGTCGAGGACGACAGAAAAGCTTATTTGATGAGATTGGCAGGGAAGCTCCTAAGAGGGTTTAGGACATATTTAAACAAAACCTATCTTAAGGATGCTGAAGGTAATTTTGTTGATGGAGAGTTTCCATCTAAATATGCAAGTTTCATTTCACCACAAGAATGGGTGAAGTTTAAAGCCAAACGACAAACCGAGCAATTTAAGAGTTTAAGTGCAATTAATCGGGATAGAGCATCAGATCCCCAATATAAATACAGGAAAGGACGTACTGGATATGGACGTTTGGAGCAACAATTGGTAAGTATCAATAAATTGCAATGACATAATAATTGTTCATCATGAGTTATATTTGATCATATTATTTGGCTTTATATGTAGTTACAAAAGGCGGGTAGCTCTGAAACATCTCTTCCTGCACATGTCTTGTGGAAGGAAGCCCGTGTGGGCAAGTCTGGATCTGTTCCAGAAGAGGTTCTACAAGTATATGAGAAATGTGTAAGTATAACAATATTTCTTTAATTAAGTCAAAACTTTATTAACAAATATTTGACAAATATTCGATATTCATCTGATTTTCAGGAGGCGTTATCTCAGTCTGTACCTGCAGATGATACCAGGAGCATACTTAGTCGGGCATTAGATGTCCCTGAGTATCCTGGTCGGGTGAGGGGTAAGGCATTTGGGATCACCCCGACCTCCCTGAATATTAAAAAGGGAAAGGCTGCTAGTTATTCAGTACTTGAAGCTAAATTGGAAGCACTAGAAGCCGAGGTGCGGGAATTAAGAAAGGAAAAAGAAAGGGATAACGCTTCTGGTGTTAGAGATGGATCAGAGAAGGATAGTATCAACTGCAGCTTTCATCCGATTATTCCAGAGGTAATTATATATATATATATATATATATATATATATATATATATATATATATATATATATATATATATATATATATATATATATATATATATATATGAAATTATATTAGTAGCTTAAATTATTTAATTACATATATACACATTAACAATGACATATGTATTTTTGGTTTTAGGGCATTCACCAATGTCAACTATTCTTATCTTCACCAATTCATCGGATGGTTGCCAAGGGAAAAGTGTTTAACAATGGGGTCACAGTACTTCATAATGAATCCCTCCCTACTGGAAGTTTGAAAGTATCAGTTGATATTGCTATGGAGAATGAAGCACTATTACCCTATCCTAACGATGATTCGGAGGTAAGAGTGGTGGGACAAGCTATAGGGTCGTTTGTTGCATGGCCGTCAAATCTCATACTCGTAGGATATGAGGTATATATGCTTAAAACCGTTATAAACCTTTGTTAATCTTAATGTGTAAATTCAAAGATTTTACGAGCATTTTATTTTCATTTTTTACATGGCAATGTTATTTAGACTCCAACAAAATCCAAAACAAAGGATAAGCGGATTCCGGAGCATACCGAGTCCGTTGTCTCAAAAAAAGAGGTACATCACAATTATATGCATAGAAAATGATAAATTGGATATCTTATACTTCATCTAACAAATTATATGATTTATAGCTGCCTGGTAAAGTGATTAGCAACGTTTCAACGCAAAAAACTGTTGGTGCTAAGAATACCAGGGTTAGAAAACAACCTATCGGCAAGGTTAGGACGTGCCTTCAGACCTTTCTACAATTAATGACGGATATTCCGACTGGAGGTGTTCGTCTGATAACTATGGAGAAAGATTTGTATGGCTTTGAATTTGACCAGAATGTTGGTAATGAAGACTTCGAGCAAGTTTTCCAACATACAGAATTGGGCGTCACTGTTGTCAATATATACTTGAGGTATATCCGATCTACTTTGGTAATTGAACAACTTATTTACTTTATTTTTCAAATGAATATTCTAATGTTAATGATGTTTTTATTTCAGGTTTCTGTATGACAGTTTTATGCGCCCCCGGGGATTGGAGCAAAGATTTGCATTCTTATGCCCCAGCGCTGTCAACTTAACCGAAATATTGACGAAACCAAATGAGGTCCATGCGTATATACGCAACGTCTTTATGGACAACCAGGAAACGGAAAAGTTGTACTTTTTACCGTTTAATACTGGGTTAGATTTTCATTCTAAATTCATCTATTATATTTTTTTTTGTATTTTGACTTCGTGTAGAAAGTTTCTATCTAACACTTGTTTAATCTTACAGTGGACATTGGTTGTTGGTTGCAATCAATCCTATCCGCGGAGTAGTGTATTATCTAGATTCCTTAGGAAATGATTGGACCACATACCCGGATATGAAGGACTGTATTGACACGTAAGTGAAATTGTTCTAAATAGAAATGTGTATATTTATTTATTTATGTGAATTGTTCTAAATATTCATTTATATTTTATTAGCACTATACAAGCATTCCTAGAACATCGGGGAATCGACCACACCATTACATGGAATTATGTGAAGGTATATTAATTATCACATGTTTTATTATATTAGTGATGCTTACTTGATAAAACTTAGAATTTATCCATATTTTATTTTCATTTGTAGTGTCCTCGGCAACGCAATCAAATAGATTGCGGCTATTTCATGTTGAGATTTATGAGAGACACTATTTCGTTGGATCGAATGGAGATTCCACCCGATGTATGTATTTCTAACTTATGAGTTATTTTAACACATATCTCTCATATTGTCTAATGAAATAGTTAAAACTAAATCAAACTATATGTTATATTATTATGTAGTATTTTGAAGAATTCAGGAGTGCTACTTACACAAAGGCTCTATTGGATGAAATCAAAGAGGAGTGGTGTCAATACATTATGGAGCTCGGAATTTTACAAACTTAAGGTATAATATTATACTCTTACTTTAATTGATGAGAATTTTAATATGTGTAACTTTGGTTGGAGTAATGCTTTGGTTGGATGCAATTTTGGTGTATATACTTTGAATTGCAATTTTGGTGTATATACTTTGAATTACAAACTTTGAATTACAATTTTGGATGCAATTTTGGTGTATATACTTTGAATTACAATTTTGGTGTATATACTTTGAATTGCAATTTTGGTGTATATACTTTGAATTACAAACTTTGAATTACAATTTTGGTGTATATACTTTGAATTACAATTTTTGGTGTATATACTTTGAATTTTAATACTTTGAATTACAATCTTTGTGTTTTCAGGACCTATAATGTAGATTGAAGCAATGTTTTGGTTGGATGCAATTTTGGTGTATATACAATTTTGGTGTATAAGTAATATGTGCATTGTAGAAAAAATGCTTTGGTTGGAAGCAATAACTTTGGTTGAAAGCAATGCTTTGGTTGGATGCAATTTTGGTGAATAAGTAAAATGTGCATTTGTAGAAAAATGTAATGATTTGTAATTATAAATAGGTGTATATACAATTTTGGTTTGTAATTTTAAATATATATATTGGTATGAAATGCCAATTTTGGATATATAATTTTGGTGTAGAAAGGCCAATGGTTTGAATTGCCAATTCTGAAAAAAATTGCTGGTTGAAAATTACAGGTCAAATTCTGGTTGAAAAAACCTGGTAAAATTGTGGTTAAAAAAAAATTATATAAAATTTTTCGTACACCTTAGACAGCGCTTTTGGTGAAAGCGCTGTCTAAGGTCCACTTTAGACAGCGCTTATGGTGAAAGCGCTGTCTAAGGTGTACTAAAAAAGTCAAAAATGGAAGGTCTTAGACAGCGCTTATGGTGAAAGCGCTGTCTAAGGTGTACTAAAAAAGTCAAAAATGGAAGGTCTTAGACAGCGCTTATGGTGAAAGCGCTGTCTAAGGTGTACTAAAAAAGTCAAAAAAGGAAGGTCTTAGACAGCGCTTTTGGAGAAAGCGCTGTCTAAGGTGTACCAAAAAAGTCAAAAAAAGGTAGGGCTTAGACAGCGCTTTTGACGAAAGCGCTGTCTAAAGTAATCCATATAATGTGAAAAAGCGTTGTCTAAAGGTACCATAGACAGCGCTTTTCATTAAATACACGCCCCTTTAGACAGCGCTTTTGGTAATACCAAAAGCGCTGTCTAAACCTATAGCGTCGCTGGTTTATACAGCGCTTTAAAGCGCTGTCTAAAGGCTAAAAAAGCGCTGTCTAAAACCGTTTTTGCGCTAGTGAATCAATTCTTTCACAATTTTTGTTGGCGCTTTGAACATAGAAAGATGGTGAATTGGAAGGTTAGTTAGGACTGAATTAACAAGTGTGACTCTACTACCAATGGATAATTGCCTGCCCTTCCATTTTGATAATCTGGTTTTGAAATTGTCTACCACCGACTTCCAGAATTTTATGCTCCTATGACAGTCTCCAACACATAATCCCAAAAACTTGAATGGTACTCTTCCCATTTTTCAAGCCAGGAATTGAGTTGCCGCCTCCATAAATGAATCTTCAACCCCCACACCATACAAACAACTTTTGTTGAAGTTCATCTGTAATCTTGATATCAATTCGAAACCTCTCAGAATAGCCTTTATCCCCCATAGATTTCTCCAATCCTCTTTACAGATTAGGATAGTGTCGTCTTTAAATTGAACGACACTAACCATATTTGTTTCATTCAGACCAAACTGATAACTCAAAAATGCATAGTATATTTTGCCCCGAATTACATTGATTTACTTCGTTATTTTCGTTTGTTAACATTGTATTTGCGAGTATTAAGTTCATTTTCAGGAATTCTCTTTAAGTCAACCAGCAAGAAGAAAGAAGAAGAAAACAGAAGAAAATTAAAGAAAAACAGGTGTTTTTACAGCACAAATAAGGATTCTGCATTAAGGAAGCGTTACGACCGTAACATAAGCATGGCGACCGTCACAAGCTAAAAGCTATGACGCTCGTCACAGGTCCATGGCGACCGGCACAAGGGAAATTCTCAGAATCCAATTTTAAACTACGTGGACTTCTCAACGGGTATCAACTAGACCAAAACCACGTTCAGCCAGTCAAGGAAGTGTTTCAGATATTTTCGGCCACAACTTCTCCAACTTCCCATTATCTCCACTACTTCTCCAACGCCCCATTATCTCCACTACTTTTCACATGAATTCTGAAGTAACTTCCAACCCGTTATCACTATATATAGGACCTATCATTTAGTTTCAGGGGGATCCAAGTTTTGTGCGCGAAAGCGCTGTTCGTAGTTTTAGGCAGAAAATTACAATTGTAAAGTGAGTATTTTCTCACATCGAGGAATTACTCCTTCATTAGTTTTTAGGCCTGTAATCTGTGTAACTGCTTGGATCAACAATCTTGCCATCATTTTATTGAAGTTATTTCCAGTTTCGTTTAATTCAAGTCTCCATTTATTTTATCGTATTTACAGGTTCTTTATTTTATCACTTTATTATTATTATTATTATTGTTATTGCATTTCATAATTGTTTAAGCATGTTGTCATTGATTATATTTACCATGTTTATGTTGTTTTCATTTAATTCCATGTTTGGCTAAATAGTTTAGAGTCCGGCGTATGAGGACCGTCGTTACCGGCGGGACTCGGTAGAAAATAATAGGTGTGAACGTATGATTAAAATTCTGTTTTGGTTTTAATTTCCAAGTCTAATTTAAATAGCTTTGTCACGGGAGTGAGAGGTAATTTAACATGATTTTGTCACGAGAGTGAGAAATTAATTAAGGTTAGAGCCGGCACTGCGAGAGCGTGGGGGTCGAACCAGATAGTGGAAATTAGGCAACATATCTAAATACAGCGAGAGCGCTTTAGATACGTTTAGGATATTATTGGCTTTCAAAATATATATCCTAGTCACCGGTCGAGCGAGAGCAAAATCTTGGGATTAGGAAGTATGGCTTTAGTTAATACCGCGAGAGCGTGAGGCGGAGTTTTTAAGTTGGTATATTCTACGGAACTAAGTTATAGTTGTAATCATTACCCGAATTATACAAAGTCCTTTAGGAACACGGAATCCATATTCCGGCCTCTCTTTATTATCATATTTTCTAAGTTCATTTTTAGTTTTAGTCTTAGTTTCCCCTTAATCAATCATTCATTAGCCTTAGCTTTACAAAGCAACGATAGATAACGGTAGGTTGATATTGGTCTCTGTGGGTTCGACAATCTTTTATATTACTTCGATATTTCCGTGCACTTGCGGACACATCACAAACCCAACAAACTCATTCATATTTATAGCTATTTTAACCAATAAGCTCAATCCTTCTGCTACCAAAGTGTATAAGAAAGGAGAAAGTGGATCTCCTTGCAGTAAGCCTCTCGAACTTTTGAAATCTACACATGAACTTCCATTAACTAAAACTGATAAGAAGTTGTTACATATTGTCGCTTGAATCCACAGTTGCCACTTTCTTCCAAAATTCATGGCCTTCAACATTTTCATCATGAAGTCCCATTCGACACAATCGTTCGCCTAGGTGAAATCAACTTTGAATAAGAGACACTTTCTCTTGCTTTTTTTCGTAAAATCAATCAGTTCGTTCACCACAAGTACCCCATCAAGCAATTGTCGTCCTGGTATAAACGCCGTCTGAGAAGGAGATACCAATTTATCAATAACCTTTCCCATTATGGATGCCATAATCTTTGAAATAATCTTGTATATACTCCCAACCATACTAATTGGCCTGTATTCGTGTAAACCTTGAGGGTTCAAAACCTTTGGAATCAAGGTTATGAATGCAGAATTTAAAGCCTTGGGCAAAGTTGCTTCTTTGTGAAATTCTTGTATGCATGCAGTGATATTAGAGCCAATAATCTCCCAGCAAAGTTTAATAAACTCAAAGTTTAATCCATCAGGTCCAGGGCATTTTCTTCCATCACATCCATTTATGGCTTCCAATATATCTTCTTCAGTGAAAGGTTCCTCTAGCATCTTAGTTTCAGCTTCAGATAACTTTGGTAAGTCTGATAGATCCATGTTTAGGCCTGGTGTATTCCTGCAACTAAATCTATCTGCAAAGAAGTTCCTAATATTATTTTTGACAGTGGCTGCATCTTCATATCTAATACCATATATATTGATAGACGCAATAAAATTACTTATTGATCTCATATTCATAACTGAATGAAAATAGTTGGAATAAAGGTCTCCTTCCTTGATCCAATTTATCCTAGATTTCTGATGTAGTATGCTTTCCTTGATAATGAGATTACTCCACATCTTATTTTGTGTCTCCCTTCTCACCTTGATATGTTATTCTGTGATTTCATCATTGAGCAAATCCATGAGATCTTCAATTTTATTCATTTTTTCCACTCATTCTTTTATATTCAGATCCACCCATCCAAAGATATTATGATTCCACCATCTTAATCTCTCTCTCTCTCTCTCTCAAATGTTTAAACTTTTGTATAATGATATGTGTAGAACTACCCTTAACATTGATCGAATTCCACACCATTCTGACATATTTTTGAGCCCTCGATGATCAAACCAACATTTGAAAACTATCGCAAACATTGCTCGTGACACCAAGTTTAAAGATCGTTGAAAAACTATTGCAATGCCATTTTTGCAGCGGTTTTAACCGCCCTAACTTGATCGCCTAAAAACGCCTTTTTTCTTTTATATATATATATATATATATATATATATATATATATATATATATATATATATATATATATATGTTCCACTTCTTTTTATACTATTTAATTTCTTAAGAGGAATATGGTGTTATGAAGCTTCCATCCAAACAAGGGTTAGATTCATTGTTAAACCCATTTAAGCAGCTTTATTCCACAAGTCAATCGTGTGACATCTAAGTGACTTGAAAGCAAATCAAACGGTTGTGTCTAGCTCCCCTTCATACTATCTAATTGCTCCAAATTTTTTCTACCACTGATAAGTTACATGAAAAGCCACTTTTTTTTTTTTATAATCAAAATTCATCTTACTATTGATTTAGAATACAGGGAGTATTCTCCCACAATATGATACAATAGATACAAAATATCCAAATCCCTACACAACTAACTTTTACAAAAACTCAAGAGGGTGTAGATATCATTCATAATAGTTACATTGTATCCTCTTGTTGGCACTAATAGCTAACCACATTTTAGATGTGTATACTATTCTATCAAATAGCTCAAATGAACATCCTATTCCGTCATTAAAGATAATTTGGTTTCATTGCCACCAAATACTCCAAACCGTGCAAAACCATATGATGCAAACATTTTCTTTAGATGATTTTTCATTCATCTTTAGAAACCATTGTAACAAGTTTTCTTTATAATTCCCTGCAAAATTAACATGTATTCCTATCCAATTCCCAACAACCCTCCAAATTTCATGAATTTTGGGACATGATATAAACAAGTGATCCATGGTTTCTTCACATTGAAAACAGAAAACACAAAAACCTTATCATGCGGATTAGATATTATACCCCTGGCTGCTAGATTTGAATAGATTGAAAGACGATTCAATATTAACCTCCAACCAAAAATCTTGACTTTCATAGGTATTGAAGAAAACTAGACTAATTCCAAAGCAGTCTTGGATATAATATCTAAGTATTCAATTCCTTTTATCTTTTGAATAAATTTGTACCTCAATTTGTGTAATACCCCGTATTATCTAAATGCTCAATTGGATATCAGATGAGATCAGATGAGCATCTATGTGCACTACCCTTGGTAAAATGGATTAATGGAATCCTCTAAGCACTTTAAGTATTACCAATTGGGATTAATAGAGCAACTAATGAACTCTGAAGAGATCAATTTATTATTAGTTCAAGAGAGACTTTTATGATAACTCTAATAATTGATCAATTGGTTGAGATGACAAAATATCAATTGGAGATATTTTACTCTATTGAATTTATATTATATAATAATAGTATAATATATGTATATATTTGGAAAGAGAAAGAAAAAGAAAAGAAGAAGTTAGTAAAGAAGAAGAAGAGAAAGAGAGAAAATGGAGAAGATGAAGAAGAGAAACCCATGGACCATCAGCATCTTCTTCAAACTCCTCTTCGATTATCAGGTGGGTTCTAGGTAGAAACTCTAAGTTCTAGAAAATCAATGATTTGAACTTAGGTTAGATTTGAGAGAAAATGATTAATCGGATAAAATCAATGAATCCAACGGATGAAATATGGTATAGACTGTGTAGAATATTGATTGTTATGATTGGAGTATGTTTTGATTATTATGGTGTGTTTTAGGAGTGGTTGGATTGAGGAAATAATTGATTTTGATGAGTAACAGCGCTGCTGAATTTCTGGGTTTTGCAGGGTTCGCCTAGCGAACCTGGGGCGAAGCGTAGCGAATGGTTTCGAGGGTTAGCGAAGGTTCGCCAACGACGTTCGCCTAGCGAACTTTATGACTTTTCAGTGCTGGTTGGTTCTGCCTTGCTTCGCTGAGTTGTTCGCGAAGCGAAGGGCGAGGCGAATGTTCGCTAGGGAGTTCGCGAAGCGAACTTTATGTCTGTTTTGTTCTCTTTGTTCATTCGCCAGGAACTTCGCCTAGCGAAGGCTGGAGCGAATGCTCGCTAGGGATTCGCCTAGCGAACATGACAGTTGTACAGTTTTGTTTCCTTCATAACTTTTGATCCGTAACTCGGATCGGGACGTTCTTGGTGTCATTAGAAGGCTATGACGACCCTCTATTTGATAAAAAGTGAAATCTTGGGTATGATGAGGGATATTTTATTTAGTGGGAAATGGAGGAAAGTAATGTTTTACGGAATGTCGGAATTGACATCTTTTGGATCGTAGATCTGATCCAGGCATATCTATAGCCGATGTAAAGCTGTGGAATATCCTACGGGATGAGAGTGAGAAATATTAATTTCGTGATCTGATTAAATGAACCGGAGGGGAACCGAAAGTGATGTTTTATGTGATGTGTGATTATATGTATTTACTTGTAATATTGTGTTATGCCATATCTATTTAATGTTGTTGTTAAAATGAATGAGATAATATGCATGTTAAAATGAGTTAGGGAGAGTGAGGAAACTTTACCCCGAAAACAAACGGCATAGTTAAGATTGGTATAATTCTAGGTTGTAATTAGAATTGTGATAGAAACTCAGGATGACAACGCTCGTGCAGAAGAGGCCGAGACGTGTGTCCATACCGAATGGTATAGAATTGAGTGAAACACTAGTATGGAACATGTGTACTTGTTATGTTTTATGGTAAGGCGAATGTGGCCTTAAGGCATTGTAGCCTTGTGATTGTCGAATACAATCACGTTGTGTGAATGTTCACGTAATCGTAACCTTTTATCTTGCGGTGTAGTTTCATGAGACTCGAGCACCTCCGTTGAAACGTATGCACAATTACTTGGCAGGTTTGATTCCCGCGTGTAGTACGAATGGAGCATACGGGTAAAGATACTTGTGACGGTGTACGGGCCGTGTGAAGTGACGGATCACGGTGTACGGGCCGATGATCCCGAATCCATTTCGTATGTCAAGTAACTTCAAGGATCCATGACTCGGGTCGACTTCTAGACGTAGAAGCGGACGGGAAAAGGGGATGCCTTGGTACGGTTATCGATTCGTAAGGAAATCTTGAGTTAACAGGCTCAGGATGTAATTTCCTTCCGTGTGAACTTTGTGAGTTAACAGACTCATGACATGTTTCCATATAGTGTGAGATTGTGAGATTGTGTACTCAAGGTCTTTCCCCTTCCCCTTGACTTGAGTTAGGATTGATAGAACCCTGTAAAGCCGAGAGAATCTATAGGATATGGAACTCACTGAGATTTGATGTATCTCACCCCACTATAGTTGCTTTGTTTCAGGTGCAGGTTAATTACAAGTGGAGCGATGCCGGGTGTTTCGAGAGAAGCTTAGTTAAGCTTATCCGCTGTGTATTCTTTTGTTGTATGCAATTGAGGATATTGTATATCATTCTTAGTTTTATTATTTTTTTGGCTAGTTTCCATGACTTGTGCCATGTAGAGTATTTGTGTTTTAGAAATGGACAAGTATGTGAACTATACTATTAGGCGCTTTTGATGGGTCAGTACCAAATAAACTGCTTGTATTGTATTATTCTAGATATATATTATACATGGCATTACAATTTGACAGTAAAACTATTATCCGTAGAGCTTGTCCAAGTATATGAGTCTTCTTCTAGTCTTCTTGGAGCCACTCCCTCTAGTATGTTTACCAACTAAGAACATTCATTTTATATTGACTCAGAAACGTCCCGCACTTGTATATCTAGCTCCCAAATCCATGCCTCACCCTCCCATCTCCCCAGTTCCTGTACTGCAACATGTTTGTGCTCAGAAAATTCAAACAGGTTTGGATACCTGTTACGTAGTGGTATGGATTCAATCCAACACGAATTCCAAAACAAAATTCTATCCCCTTTCCCTAACTTACATGATAGCTGTAACATAAATCCATCTTCTTCCTGCTGCCCTGCCATGTGGAGGATGTCCTTCCACCATAATGATAACCATTTTGTTCCTTGTATTGGTTTATTCAAAATTAGCTACTGGACATAATCTCAATATTTGAATGAAAACAATGGTTTCCAAATTGTGTTCTTTTCGTGTATTAGCCTCCAAATCCATTTTGATACTAAAGCTAGATTGAAATTGCGAATGTCTTTCACACCTAGGCCACCGTCTACCTTGGATTTGCATATTCTTGACCAACTGAACCACGCCATTTTCGACTTTTCATTGCACCCAGACCCCAAAAATCTCCTTTGTATCACAATCAATTCTTTCACAATTTTTGTTGGCGCTTTGAACATAGAAAGATGGTGAATTGGAAGGTTAGTTAGGACTGAATTAACAAGTGTGACTCTACTACCAATGGATAATTGCCTGCCCTTCCATTTTGATAATCTGGTTTTGAAATTGTCTACCACCGACTTCCAGAATTTTATGCTCCTATGACAGTCTCCAACACATAATCCCAAAAACTTGAATGGTACTCTTCCCATTTTTCAAGCCAGGAATTGAGTTGCCGCCTCCATAAATGAATCTTCAACCCCCACACCATACAAACAACTTTTTTTGAAGTTCATCCGTAATCTTGATATCAATTCGAAACCTCTCAGAATAGCCTTTATCCCCCATAGATTTCTCCAATCCTCTTTACAGATTAGGATAATGTCGTCTGCAAATTGAACGACACTAACCATATTTGTTTCATTCAGACCAAACTGATAACTCGAAAATGCATAGTATATTTTGCACCGAATTACATTGATTTACTTCGTTATTTTCGTTTGTTAACATTGTATTTGCGAGTATTAAGTTCATTTTCAGGAATTCTCTTTAAGTCAACCAGCAAGAAGAAAGAAGAAGAAAACAGAAGAAAATTAAAGAAAAACAGGTGTTTTTACAGCACAAATAAGGATTCTGCATTAAGGAAGCGTTACGACCGTAACATAAGCATGGCGACCGTCACAAGCTAAAAGCTATGACGCTCGTCACAGGTCCATGGCGACCGGCACAAGGGAAACTCTCAGAATCCAATTTTAAACTACGTGGACTTCTCAACGGGTATCAACTAGACCAAAACCACGTTCAGCCAGTCAAGGAAGTGTTTCAGATATTTTCGGCCACAACTTCTCCAACTTCCCATTATCTCCACTACTTCTCCAACGCCCCATTATCTCCACTACTTTTCACATGAATTCTGAAGTAACTTCCCAACCGTTATTACTATATATAGGACCTATCATTTAGTTTCAGGGGGATCCAAGTTTTGTGCGCGAAAGCGCTGTTCGTAGTTTTAGGCAGAAAATTACAATTGTAAAAGGAGTATTTTCTCACATCGAGGAATTACTGCCTCATTAGTTTTTAGGCCTGTAATCTGTGTAACTGCTTGGATCAACAATCTTGCCATCATTTTATTGAAGTTATTTCCAGTTTCGTTTAATTCAAGTCTCCATTTATTTTATCGTATTTACAGGTTCTTTATTTTATCGCTTTATTATTATTATTATTGTTATTGCATTTCATAATTGTTTAAGCATGCTGTCATTGATTATATTTACCATGTTTATGTTGTTTTCATTTAATACCATGTTTGGCTAAATAGTTTAGAGTCCGGCGTATGAGGACCGTGGTTACCGGCGAGACTCGGTAGAAAATAATAGGTGCTAACGTATGATTAAAATTCTGTTTTGGTTTTAATTTCCAAGTCTAATTTAAATAGCTTTGTCACGGGAGTGTGAGGTTATTTATCACGATTTTGTCACGAGAGTGAGAAATTAATTAAGGTTAGAGCCGACACTGCGAGAGCGTGGGGGTCGAACCGGATAGTGGAAATTAGGCAACATATCTAAATACAGCGAGAGCGCTTTAGATACGTTTAGGATATTATTGGCTTTCAAAATATATTTCCTAGTTACCGGTCGAGCGAGAGCAAAATCTTGGGATTATGAAGTATGGCCTTAGTTAATACCGCGAGAGCGTGAGGCGGAGTTTTTAAGTTGGTATATTCTACGGAACTAAGTTATAGTTGTAATCAGTACCCAAATTATACAAAGTCCTTTAGGAACGCGGAATCCATATTCCGGCCTCTCTCTATTATCATATTTTCTAAGTTCATTTTTAGTTTTAGTCTTAGTTTCCCCTTAATCAATCATTCATTAGCCTTAGCTTTACAAAGCAACGATAGATAACGGTAGGTTGATATTGGTCTCTGTGGGTTCGACAATCTTTTATATTACTTCGATATTTCCGTGCACTTGCGGATACATCACAAACCCAACAAACTCATTCATATTTATAGCTATTTTAACCAATAAGCTCAATCATTCTGCTACCAAAGTGTATAAGAAAGGAGAAAGTGGATCTCCTTGCCGTAAGCCTCTCGAACTTTTGAAATCTACACATGAACTTCCATTAACTAAAACTGATAAGAAGTTGTTACATATTGTCGCTTGAATCCACAGTTGCCACTTTCTTCCAAAATTCATGGCCTTCAACATTTTCATCATGAAGTCCCATTCGACACAATCGTTCGCCTGGCTGAAATCAACTTTGAATAAGAGACACTTTCTCTTGCTTTTTTTTGCAAAATCAATCAGCTCGTTCACCACAAGTACCCCATCAAGCAATTGCCGTCCTAGTATAAACGCCGTCTGAGAAGGAGATACCAATTTATCAATAACCTTTCCCATTATGGATGCCATAATCTTTGAAATAATCTTGTATATACTCCCAACCATACTAATTGGCCTGTATTCGTGTAAACCTTGATGGTTCAAAACCTTTGGAATCAAGGTTATGAATGCAGAATTTAAAGCCTTGGGCAAAGTTGCTTCTTTGTGAAGTTCTTGTATGCATGCAGTGATATTAGAGCCAATAATCTCCCAACAAAGTTTAATAAACTCAAAGTTTAATCCATTAGGTCCAGGGCATTTTCTTCCATCACATCCATTTATGGCTTCCAATATATCTTCTTCAGTGAAAGGTTCCTCTAGCATCTTAGTTTCAGCTTCAGATAACTTTGGTAAGTCTGATAGATCCATGTTCAGGCCTGGTGTATTCCTGCAACTAAATCTATCTGCAAAGAAGTTCCTGATATTATTTTTGACAGTGGCTGCATCTTCATATCTAATACAATATATGTTGATAGACGCAATAAAATTACTTATTGATCTCATATTCATAACTGAATGAAAATAGTTGGAATAAAGGTCTCCTTCCTTGATCCAATTTATCCTAGATTTCTGATGTAGCATGCTTTCCTTGATAATGAGATTACTTCACGTCTTATTTTGTGTCTCACTTCTCACCTTGATATGTTCTTCTGTGATTTCATCATTGAGCAAATCCTTGAGATCTTCAATTTTATTCAATTTTTTCCACTCATTCTTTTATATTCAGATCCACCCATCCAAAGATATTATGATTCCACCATCTTAATCTCTCTCTCTCTCAAATGTTTAAACTTCTGTATAATGATATGTGCAGAACTACCCTTAACATTGATCGAATTCCACACCATTTTGACATATTCTTTGAGCCCTCGATGATCAAACCAACATTTGAAAACTTTAAATGGTTTTGGTCCCCAATTTGTATTGTTGCTCTTCAGCCCTATAGGACGATGATCAGAGATGTCTCAGTTTCTAACATGTTGTATCCTCATTTCCATTCCTTTGATAGTTGATCTGAGATTAAGAATCTGTCTAATTTGCTTCTACACCTTCCATTAGAATTAAACCAAGTATGTTTGTTTCCAATGACAAGTAAATCCTCTAACTCCATCATTTCTATAAATGTAGAGGATTCCTCCATTTCAGTTTGACTTACACTCCCTCTCCCATTTCTTTCCTCTGCACATTTTATTGCATTAAAGTCTCCTCCTATTAGACATCCTCCATGTGTATATTTGTTTTTAATCTCCAACAATTCTTTCCACATCTTTCTTTTTTCTCCAAGAACACATGAAGAGTAAATGTTGACTAAATAATAATTCATACATTGCCATTGACAGTTAATACCAAGAAAACCAATACCTCTAAAACTGAATTTTGGTAATAAACACTGAGAATTCCAAATTGTAACAATACCTCCTGATTGTCCAATTGATGGACAAGCTGACCACCCAAAATCATCATCACCCCATATACTCTTGATTGTCTCCTCCTTTATAGTTTTCATCTTCGATTCTTGAATGAAGCATAAATCTACTTTTCCTTCAGCAATCAGTTGTCTGATTCTTCTCTTCTTGATTGAAGATCCAACTAAGATATCTAGTTTAGAAAAAGCGAAAAGCATATAACCCCAATTTCTTGAAATCTAGTTTAGAAAAATAGGAAAACATATAACCAAGGTTTCTTGAAGTCTAGTTTAGAAAAATAGGAAAACATATAACCACAGTTTCTTGAAGATAATCAAACAGTTCTGGAACCTGGACATCAATAAAATTTGGGATTTTAACCCCATAATTTTCAGGTGCATCTGTGATACAATAATAGTAATTTGTAATATTGTTTTGTTGATGAAATTAGTCAATTAATAAAATAAATTAATTATCGACTAACACACTATTAACACATAAAATAAATTAATTATCAACTAAGACAGTATTAACACATAAAATAAATTAATTATCAACTAACACAATATTAACATATTATATAACTAACAACTTAATATCCTATTAACACATAAAATAAATTATTTATCAACTAACACAAAGTACTCCCTCCGTTTCAAGATGACTGTCGTTTTAAGGAAAAAAGTTGTTTCAAAATGACTGTCGATTTATAGAAAAAAATTTGTTTCAAAATGAATGTCATTCTCATTTTTCGATATAGTAATAATTGCTATTTTCTAATTGTGTCATATAATTATTACTATATACACTATTTCTAGCACATTAATAAGACTATGTTAGTAAAAGTACAATATTTTATGACAATATCATTGTATCCTTAATCTGTGTGCAAAAACCTTAAACGATAGTTATTTTGAAACAGAGGGAGTAGCGAATTGGAATCTTTGTTAAAACACTAACTAAACTTGGGTGAAGGGAGCACCAACACAAACACAAAGTTTTATTCCCTGTAATGATTTGTTATTTCTAAAGATTATTTGTCCTTCAACCTTCAATCTCAATGACAAATCCATAACTTCTGTTATAAATAACTATGTAGATTTTGTTATCTACCATATTCTGTAATTAGATTCTCACAATAGATTTATGCTTATTAGGTTCTAACAGCACTTCCATTGCAGATGGAAACGAAGATGTATCATGAGCATAATTTAGGTATCTGAGTAATTTTAGGAAGAATGAGACTCACTGTTGGAGAAAAATATGACACAACGATTTGAAGGAGTCTGAGGCTGTGGTCCTGCTCCAATAGTTTTTATTTTCACAAGCAGAAAAACGAAAGTACTCAAATCGGAGAAGTAAATGAAAAAGAAGAACAAAGGAATGTGGTGATCGGAGGTTATGAGAAAGAATATGAACATGAGAATGAGAATAAGAAACTTACTCTTGAGAGATGTTTGCAACAGATGATGCAATGGATGCAATGGCAGTGGTGGCCGGCCTGAGAGAGTGGGTGAGTTGCAATATTTTGTAGAGGGAAAAGAGAAAATTTGTAACTCTTTGTACAAAGAGAAAGAAGAAAATGTAATGTTAGGGTTCCAATTTTCAAGAACTTGTTTTTATTAGAAAAATACACACTTTAAATATATAAATATAATTGAGGATCAAGACTTAAGAAGAAAGCAAATTTGATTTTGTAATAGCGAAATTTTCTACTGAAGGTGAGGACATGGATTCAATTCCCAAGTCTTAAGTTTTAATTAAATTGATTATTGGGGATCAACTTACTCCAAGAGTAAGTTTTTTTAATTTATTCTAAAGTATAATATTTGAATTGAATCTAATCTAATGGTTAAATTAGTCTTTTATTTAATTGATCATTAGATTAGCTTTAATTCAAAGGCTATATATATAACTGAGGATCAAAGCATAAAAAAAAAAGAATTTGATCTAGTGGTAGCAAAATTTATTGATGAAAGTAAGGACTTGGTTTCAAGTCCTAAGTTTTACATTTTATTTTAAAATGAATAACTTAAATTCAATTTTTTTTTAAATAAAAATAAAAACTCATAGCCTTTAACAATAGGCCGTCCATTTTAATTTGTCTTTTACATTTTATTTTAAAGTGAATAACTTATATTCATTTTTTTAAAATAAAAATAAAAACCCATAGCCTTTAACAATAAGCCGTCCATTTTAATTTTTGTCTTTTAAATAAGATACGATTACACTTTCATAATAGTGGCGTAAAATGAATAAGTAACGATTATATTATGTCTGTGTTTATTAACCGTCATTTACATGTTCATTAACCGTCACTTACATTTACATTGAATAGATGACGGTTATTCTATGCCAACGTTTTCAAAACCGTAGCATAAAGTAGTTATGGATTTTCAAATAAAATTCAAAAACTCGTCAACGAGTAACGAACCACAGTCTATTATACCTTTACGCGACAGTTTTCCAACTGTTGTCTATTTTTCCATTGTCTAAAATAAAAAATGTTATAGTAACATATGGTGATTTCATTGAACAATATTAGGGATGAGTTGAAGTAGTATCCTTCATATGATAAGTACTTTTTATGAAAAAACAAACAAACAAATGACAAAGTTCAAAAGTTCAAAAGATCAAATATGTCTCTTTCAAGCCAATTTTGAAAAATTAGAAGAAAGAAGAAATAATTTAATTTTCATCTGAACAAGAGGAATTTTTGTCAAAAATTAAAGTAACAAACACTAAGAAAGTTGCTAATGACATTGTTAACAAATGGGTGGACAATATAAGACAAGGTGAGTATTAAGCTATATTTGGCAACTAGCACCTATCCTTATAATTAGACAAATATGATTGTGTTTTGTTTTTTAGTTATTTATAGTTATATTGTAATTAAGTTCATTAATATAGAAGTAATTAGTTATAATATCATAGATACAATTTTATGAGAAATGGTGAGTGCCATGTTTGTATATAAAAACATCAGTTGCTTTAAGAAATAGAACAACCCAACCAATTCTTTACATGGTATCTAGAGCCAGACAACCCTATAAATAACCCTAGCTAGTGCTATGGCTGGAAAAGAAAATGAAACATAATCTTCTCTAACAAGAGAATATCAATCTCAAAAGAAAAAACCATCACCATATGACCTCCATTCCAATGACAATCCTGGAAGTGTCATTACGCAGGTGCAACTGTAGGGTGAAAACTACGACGAATGGGCCAGAGCCATTAAGATATCTTTGAGAGCGAGAAGGAAATGGGGTTTTATTGATGGAACCATAAAGAAACGAGAAGAATGATTTTCTATAATGGAGGATTGGTGGGCCGTTCATGCCATGTTGGTCTCGTGGATCTTAAATACTATAGAACCTACTTTGCAAACAACAAAATCTTATTCGGAAATCGCCCAAGAACTTTGGGACGACATAAAGGAGAGATTTTCAGTTGTTAATGGTCCATGTATTCAACAATTGAAATCAGACCTTGCCCATTGTAAACAAGGAGGTTTGTCCATGGTTGCTTATTTCGGAAAGTTGAAAGCTCTGTGGGATGATTTGGCCAATTATGAGCAAGTGTTGGCCTGCACTTGTAAAGGCTGAACATGTGGTATCCAGGAAAAATTGGAAAAGCGCAGAGAAGAGGAAAGATGTCACACATTTAAATAAGATGTACTCTATCCTAGTACAAGAAGAAAGAATGAGGATCATTACACGAGGTAACGATGAAAGAACAAAAGTTATGGTCTTGGTGGTTCAAGCAAACACAAGGATGAAAGGACGAGATATGAAAAACAAATCTGTCTGTGAGCACTGCAACAAAGCTAGTCATGATGAAGCGAGTTATTTCTATCTGATTGGTACCCTGAATGGTTGGGTGAACATCCCAGAAATGATGACAATGCAGGAGGACGGGGAAGAGGCCAAAACCGCCCTGGAGGTACCAGGCTAAATAGTGGACATGCACAAAAAGGTCCAGTGCGCGCTCATGTAGTTCAGAACTTGGGATCCAACGTTGGTGGAGATTAAGAAAATTCCAACATGACAGGATTAAGCAAGGAGCAGTAGCAAAATTTGGTAGAAATTCTCAATAGCTCGAAGGTGACTCCAAATGAAAGCATGACTGGTAAGACTAATCTCGATTCATGGATCCTCGATAATGGGGCGTCTAATCATATGACCAGAAACTTACAATTTTAATGTGATGTAAGAGAAGTAATTATATGTCCTATAAGAGAAGTAATTAGATTCCTGAATTGAATTGCAACTTAATATCTATTTCACAATTGTCAGATGAATTCAATTATAAGCTCCAGTTTACTGCTAATTTGTGTGCTATACAAGACCACACTTCAAAGATGCTGATTGGTGCGGGTGAAGAAGGGATGAAATCTACTACTTCCGGGAAGTTCTGAAGGTGAATGCTTGTAGAGTTGAAGGAATAAATAAACTTGAAGTATGGCACAAGTGCTTGGGACATCCATCTAGGAAAACTAGTTAGTTAGTCTTTGAAGACTCTAAAGATTTGACTTAAATTTTGGTAAAACTCATTGTCAAACAAAAAGATTCAACATCAAGAAATCTGCCAAACACAAAGATGTCGAAGAAGATGACACAGCATGAAGACTCGACATCTGGACTACTATAACAAATTGTTTAAATCTGTTTCAAATCTGCTCCAAGTTTCTAGGCGCGTTTAGCAGTGGATCAAGGAAAGATTTGTTTGAAGATTTGAAGCCCAACTGAAGACTCTATAAAAGAAGACTTAGACCTAGGATTTTATATGCCTTTTTGTAACCTAGTTCTCTTGTGTAAAAATAAGGGTTTAGGGTTTTGAGAGTCGTTGGCTCTCTAGGTTGTAAGTCTCCCTTTGTATTAGTTGATGCATTGTCGCAGATATAGGTGTCGCACAGATCTATAAGCCTTGAGGTATTGGATTGTGTATTGTTCTTGGATGAAGCTTTTAAGCAAATTCGAGTTAGCTTGTTTGTCAAGTATGCTTGACAGAATTCTATATTGACAGGGATGATGTAGAAATCACAGGTGGTGATTAAGGGAAGTGAGTGGGGTATCACATATTAAAGAGGGTGTTCTTTCATAAAGTCTTCATTGGGGTAGAGATTAGGATATAAAGTTGTAAACGGGGGAGTTTAGCTTTTTAACAATTCTACAGATAGTGGAGTCTTCTTCCTGGATTGGTATCCCCCAAATGTAGGTGAGTTGCACCAAACTGGGTTAACAATTGTTGTTCTGGATCGAAGGTAACAACCCAGAGGTTATTTATGTTGTTGAGGAGGTTCTACAACAACTGCAGGAGAAATGGCTAGTTCTCTTGTTGGGGTGTCTTATAAGATGTTCTGACATCTTATTAGGGAAAGCAGAATTTGTTCCTTGGTGGTTCCGCTGCATATGTTTCTGATGGAAGAGCTCTAGAATTATGGGATTCTGGAGTTGTTACTGAAGACAGATGGTGGAAGGTCTCAATCGTCAGCCTCTATATGTGAAGATATCTGCATTCTTTTATTCCAAAGTCGAGAGCGATGGAATGAAGGGAGTTGTTAGAAGATGTCTGTTATGGTGACTTGGTACTTGGAAGCTTGGTTCCATGGTACAGTTTGAAGTCAGTTGAAGAGGAGAGGAGTAGAGTTTAAGTTTATCAAGTTCTTGCTCTGGGAGTTTGATAAATTATTGATCGGCTAGGTTGTCAAAGATACTTGAGAATTCTCTCAAGTCCACTCAAAAAGGCGTCTCACTCGTGCATCTAGAGTCTTCTTGTTATTCTTCTGACTAGAAGGTGTTTCTATGTAACACAACCTGAAGAATGTGGAGGTGATTTATTTTCACCATCCAAGACAACAAGGAAGGATTCATCTCTCTTAATCTTAAGGGTTGATCCAATCTGATTGGAGTTCTCAAAATTGTTGAGGTAAATAGGATTCGTTCAGAGAGAATCTTAGTTACTTGAGTCAAAGGTGGCAGCCTTGGTATCTTAACACTGTTTGTCAAAGAAGATACTTGCAAAAGATTGAATACTTGATAAGTTTTCATGAAGTGATCTGGTGGAGCTTAGCTACAACAGTGAAGAAGGGTTATTGGACAAGGATTTAAGATCAATTGCTATTTGTGGAATTCACAAATATTTAATTGATTATCCTTAAAAGTCAAGATTGTTGATGTTCAACAAGATGTTGGAACATCTCATCATCAAAGTTTGTACAGAATCATGGGAGGGGTACTGCATTCACTTTAGCATCTATTTTGGTCTTGGATGTTGACCTAAGAACCGGCTTCAGTCTGGTGTGACAAAAGCATGTGATCTCTGGAGAGTTTCCTGGCAAGAAACTGATTTGGACTTTGGTGCTGTTGAAGATGAAGATGAAGACATCATAATCTTGATGGTTATTTCTTAGATCAGTTTATTTCTGATCTAGGAGTAATGGAGTGCTGATAGCATAACTTGGATCAGTTTATTTCTGATCTAGGTACTTGGGAGCATGTGATCTTGCTAATTTTTGAAAGTCAAAGACAAGTGGCAGTTATCTCTGACTTTCTACAGATTGCTTTACTCAAGGAAAATGGCATTCTTTGGTATGGCTATGGTGTAGTCTAGGACTACTTTATCTTCTGAAGATTCAGACGTGGCAGGTGTGAAGTCTTTCGAGGTTCAAAGCAGGATGGAGGTTGTCTACTCAAACTTGGTTGTTGAATCAAGTCTATGAGAACATGGAACTCTTGTTCTGTAATATGGAGGAGGTTCTTCTAAGTGGCAGAAGGAGGAGCTGAATTCAGCAGCTGGATGTCATATCAGAATGTTCTGACATCTAGCTTAACATCAGAGTCTCAGTTGGTGATGTGGCACATCAGCTTAAGATAAGGTGATCTACAGAAGAATGGAAGTTATGGATGCTTCAAAAAGTTCTATCTCATGCAGTTTGAGGGAGTTGTGGTTTGAGAAGATGTTACATGTCTAGAGGCTTGGTGGATCCAAGATGTCTTGCTATATAGCAAGTAGTTCATGTGACTTGAAGATCAGATTTCATTGGTGGATCATTGTATCTTGTGGGAGTTTAGAAGAAGAGTGAGATCAATCAAAATGTGGCATTTGGTTGGTTTCATAGTGTGCATTCAAGCAGGGTGCTTGGAACTGATTTCTCTTGTGCAGAAGGGTAGTTGGTTGAAACTGTAAGGAGGTTCTGGTTCTCTTGGAGCTTGTGGTAGAAGTTCTAGGTTGAGGATGGAAGTATACCTTCTTTTGGTGGATGAGAGTTTATTTCTCTCTGGGTTTCTGAAGTTCTCTTTGTTTAAGCTGGTGGCGCAGTGTTGTTTGAAGATCTTCAGTTGGATTACTATGCAGATAGTAAGTCCAGTGGTGGAGCATATCAAGAACCATGGTGTATGGTATCTGTGATGTGCGAAGAATGTCCTAACAGATGTTAGAACATTTTCTGGGTTGGTTACCCTTGGAGTAGAATACTAAGTTCTGAGTGTAGAACTTGACACTCACATCTTGTCTAAGAAGTATTTATCTTATCATACGGGAGAATGATGGGTAAAGGATTGTCTTGGAAGTTTGATGTGAATGGGACATGCTATAAGTAAATCAGTTGGTGCTTGTGGAGCAATTGGGCTGAAGATTTATGGAGCATGTGTTTGATGTTCTTCAAGTGTGAGGAATATCTGTGTGAGCTAGCAAACTAAGGGGCCCTGTGTGTCTCTTTGAGGAATGTGAAACATTCTGATTCAATTGGGTTATATCTCAGGGAACAAGGAGATTCATACATGAGAATTCAGGAGGAGTTCGTGTGGTGTATGGATGGTTTCTGGATGAGAGGGATCAATGTAGCTTTGATCTTAATCCAAGAGTTTGTTAATTTAGGATGGTGATCCTAATGAGTCCTCACGGGAAGCATGATGGTGTTCAAGTGTGAGTGATTATTGGTTCTTGTTAGAAGAAGCAATAAGTGGAGTTGATGATTGTGTTCAGCAGGTAGGTTGGACAGAGGGTGCGCTCTTGAAGACATGAAGATGCGTCTTATGTTTTCCATTCATCAGCATAAGTGTTCATTAGAGGAGCACTTGTTATCTTAGATAAGGGGAGTTGCTCCTTGATCTAAGATATATTGCTGCAAAGGTGCAGTCTGAATCAAGTTTGTATTGTTCGGCAAGCAAGCAGTGATTGTGTTTCCATCCTGGGAGGATGAGATGTCAAGAAGAATGTCTTGACATTGCTCTGCTGCTGCATACTGTGAAGGTTTTGATCAATACATAAGTTTTTTTGGTAGACAATGTCTGACATGATGTCAGGACATTGTTAAGAATATGCTTTTAAAAGTAACTAGTATTGTGGTCGGTGGAGAATATGCGAGTGCAAAATTGTCATACCCCAAATTTGTCCTATCTATTTCATGTTTCTTATACCAAGATTGTGTGTTGACTCTAAGATTCAGGTCATGCAGATCTTGTATGTGTTTGTGAGGGTTGCTAGCTCTTGTTGGGTTGCTTTGGTTTCAAGAAGTGCTAAGGTTTGAACAATACTATGATACCATTTTGAATCATGGCTGCTTCAAATCATGTTTAAGATATTTCAAGTCGTGAAGGTCATAAGAGCTAAGGTCACAATGTACATTTACAAAAGCAGCGACGAACCATAGTTACTATGCAATTCACAAACTTTAAGTCATGGTCATTTTGTTTGCTTAAAAAGCCTTGTGTGGATTATTAAAGACAATTTGGCAAATCATGATAGGATGGAATTAACTTTCAAGCAGGCCCGAACTGAAGGCCATTTTTCTTGTCTAGCCAAGCCATGTTCACGCCTAGAGAGTAATGGCAAATTTACAGTACGGTAAAATGCTTATGGTCTAAAGGTTAAAGGCTAAGAAGATAAAATGCAGACATGAGAAAACACACAAATTGCAGCGGAATAAAATGATTCACATTGAAACAAATCAGGTACAGGTTACAAAGTGTCAACCTATATTACAAAGGAATTAAGACCATTGATACAAAAGTTCCAAGCTCCAAATGGCAAGTTTAAAATAAAGATCAAGGATTAAAGTCCAAAGATGACACAATTGCTACAATGTTCCAAGGGTGTAATTTTTCAAGCATTACAAGGAACACAGTTCCTAATCTATCACCTGAAGCTCAGAGATACAAAGAAGGATAATAACACTTGGATTCAAGTTTCAAAGGACAGTACAAAAATAACTCATTCTTGCACGAAGGTTATAAAAGGCCTAAAGGTAGAGTTCAAGTATCATTAGAGCTAAATCTACAGGATCCAAGCAAAATTTATTGTAAAATGTTTTAAATCATACACATCACAAGGGACAATACTCAAGGATGAACCCTACAAAACTGGGACCTAAATCTGTAAATCCTTCAAGGATGCTTGCCAAATTCTTTAAGGATATCCATCAAGCCATTTCTTGACTTAGCCAAACTTCAGTATCCATTTCGCCATCGCTTCCAAAATCTTCCTCAATGCAATCTTCAAGCTTTGACTTAGGCCATGATGCCTCATCCTCGTACATGAAAAATGATAAAAATTGGTTAGCATACTAATAGCATACAAGGAGCAATTCACATATGTCATTTAATAGACATGGATTTTGTGTGCAAGCATTATGATCAAAGGCTCCAAATAATGCACAACCAAGAGCTGGCGAGTGATTCGAACACAAAATTGCAGAATAGATACATTGTCATGGCAAGTTCATAGATGTAAGGCAATAACACAAAAGCTACCAGAAGTTTTCAACAATAGAAATGAGGTTCAAGCGAGAGTAGAATGATGCATATGTTAAACTATGGTAAGAGAAAGGAAAAATAAATATCAGCATCATAAATGATTGACAGTCCAAGTTAGAATCACTGTGAAGAAATAACTGACAGTCCAAGTGAGTTTCCTTGACAAGACTCATACCTTCAAGAAGATTTCGTAAACGAATGCTTCGATCAACTCCCAAACAAAGAACCAATCCAGCTCAAAGCCATCTCATGAAAAGCTCTCCTTGCCAATTCCTTCAACCTCCCATAACTCTTCAAACTACATTCAAATCTTAAAAACCTGCAGAAGCCAACATCAGTACCTTAAAGCAACAAAAATAACACATCCATAACAGGACTCTTAACAAGAATGAACAGGGTAGTATGCTAATCACAAAACCAAGACAAACCAAATTATCAAGGAATGCATTTGCAATATTGACAGCAGAGTGCATAACCAATTCATAGCTCATCAGAAAGGTCAAAAATAGCAAGAGTCAACTTGAGTCAAATGAAGCCACATCAGCAAAGCAATAGCAGTGAAAGGTTTTAAAAAACAATAACTTTACAGTTATGAAAATCACAAATTCACGCAGTGAAAAATCAAATAAAAATACACTTTCTAGAAAGGTTTCATATCCACTACAGACAAAATGAATTCTTCAACTATAGGGGTCGTACAAGGACATGTTCTGCAGGGTCCTACAAAGACATGTTCCACCCAAGCAATTCCTCACCACCACTCACCAACGGATTTCTCATTCACATCCTATTCAAAAACCTAATTCTGAGCCTATAAAAGCACTACTATTCATCATCAGAGAAAGGGGAAAAAACAGCTGAAAAACCCTAAATCACTACTCACATCAAGAAAATCCTCACCCTCTCACAAAAGCTCATTTTCATCGAAACCTAATCAGAGTTTTACACTGAAACTCTGATATAGGTGAGCTCGACCCCCATTTTCATACAATTGCAAGCAACAACATTACAGTAACAGCATCAAAATGGAAGAGGAGACGAGCAGAAGAAAAGGGAATCAGAAGCGATACCTGAAGGTGACTCAGATACTCCAAGAGGGGATCTTCAAGAGGTCGTATTTCTGAACTCTTTATTTCTTCAAGTTTGAACTCCGTTTGCTTGTTGTATTTGAGTAGATTAGTTGACTTGCCATGCTTTGTTTTGAGTGATTTTTCGTTTTTTGAAGCTAGGGTTTAGATTTGAGAAAACCTCTGATTGGGTTGTTTGGTTAGGGTTTAGAAGAATCTGAGGTTAGATTTGGAGAGAGGAGAGATTTTAACATAGGGTTAGTGTAGGGTCTTTGGTGTTTTGTGGTGGTTGGCCGGAGACAGATGGCGGCGGCCACCGCGTGCCACTGTCTTCTCCGGCTGGAAGGTGGCTCCGGCGACTTTGGTTTACAGAGAGAGTGAGAGCGTTTAGAGAGAGAGGGATTTGAGATTATGAACTCTCATTCTCTCCTTTTGGCTTTGTAACGGACGATTAGTGGGAGACTGGGTGTCCTCACCCACCGGTGACAAGTGTCACCGATTTTTCCATCTTCCTTAAATCCCATGTGCCCTTCTCCATACAACCATACCTACACCCTTCATCAGTGCCCTTGAACGAGTCCATGATTTTGACTCTATCTCCATCTAATGATCCAGATGCGTTCTGATGATGATTAGTTGACCGAGGGAGCACCATGGACCCCCTCCTTGCGTTGGGCTTTCAGTTCTGGGCCTAGGAAAATTTCTGACCACACCCCTGATTTGTTGATATGTTTCTGGCCCATTTGTTTTCTTTTTAGAACTTTTTTCTTTTTTTTCTTTTTAATATGAAAAATCCAAAAAAACAATTTATTAACTTATTTCTTAAAAAACATCAAAATACCTTTAATTTAATTCCTAAAATCCTTTTCTTTAATTAATTTCTAATTAATTTTATTAAACCATTTTATTTAATACTAATTAAATTTCAGGGTTAATTTTATTAAATATTTTAGTTTAATTCAATTAATTGTTTGAATTTTAATTCTAAAAATCTAAATAAATTAATTAGTTAATTTAGAATTTCTCTTCTTTAGATTAACCTTAGAATTAGGTTGATAACTTCACTAACATGTTTGATTATATTTCTCCCCCATTTTGTTTAGTTTTTAATCCTTATGTGGTGTTTATACTTTTTTCTTATGGATTAATTTCATGCCTTGATTATATGTATGTCATTCATAATATGCTTGTCCAAACTCTTTTCAAACTAATACCTTGACTTAATGTCAAGCCCTTTTCAAACACCTTGTAAGTCGATTGTTTTCACTATCGCAATCAACCTCACATAGCCTCCTCTTGGGCTTTATACAACGATACTTGTTGCACATTTCACAATCTTATTTGCATGCATATGTGTGATTGTCTTACTATTGTGGCTTGATTATTCTCCCTTTGGGTAAATATATCCCTCTCCCATAAGATTAAAATCAACCATTTTCAAAAGAATAAACAAGCTTGATCCAACGTCAAGCATTTTTTCAAAAACAAATTCAATTAATCACCACTTCATCCTCAAGCATTCACTTGATCCACATATCAAGTCCCATTACCCCTCTTGTAAGTCGAGTGCTTTTGCCTCGCCATCAACCTTACCTTGAACCACTAGGACCTCTTTTCATTAGTTCAATCCTTTAACCATTTCGTACACAAATTCAAACCTCGATCCATATCGAGCATGTTACAAATCAAACCAATACATTTAACTATACTTAAACACTATTTCTTGAAAGGTGAAAAGTGAGGGGGATCGAGTCTTTGATCTTTCTCTTCAATTGTTTGGGTGCGAGTTCTCTTACTCGTGTGTGAATAATTGACGCCTCTAAAACACTTGTAACTCGACAACATTCAAACTTCTTTCCAAGCAATCATTAAAACATTTAATCCATATCTAAACACATTTCTATTAAAGATGAAGTGAGGGTGGTCGAGTCTTCGATCCTTCTCCTTAATTGTTTGGGTGCGAGTTCTCTTACTCGTGTCTGAACAATTGTCATCTCTAAAACATCCAATACGAATAAAACTCCTTTTCTCGCCCCCGTGCGATCGAAACCCTAAAACACATACAAATCAAATCCTCTTTTCTTAATAAAAATCTTTAATACACTTAATCATATATTTAAATACAACTTCCTAAAAGGTGATGTGAGGGGACCAAGTCTTTGACCTTTCTCCTCAATTGTTTGGGTGCGAGTTCTCATACTCGTGTGTAGACAATTGGCGCCTATAAAAAAATACAAACCAAACAACCGTAGTCCCACGAACTACATATGCTCTGACTTTCCCATTGCATGAGGGAATACGTAGGCACAAGGGTTCTAATCCTTGCCAAGCACCCTAATAAAAAACCACCCATCTTCCCCTTAGAAGCAAATCCTTTAGAAGATAACAAACAAACGTAGCTAACTTTCTCACGAATCGAATCAAGAGGTTCCCGTTGAGTACAACGGACGTAGAGGGTGCTAATACCTTCCCTTTTGCGTAACCGACTCTCGAACCCGAATTTGGTTGCGATGACCATTTTCTTATCCTTTAAAAGGTTTTATCGATATTTTCCTATTCCTTCCTTGGAATGAATAAAGTTCGGTGGCGACTCTGTTCGAACATTTTTTCCGCATCCATCGCGAGGATCGTATTTTTCGAGGTACGACAGATGGCGACTCTATTGGGGACTCTGCATTGCCTTATGCTAGAGAGAGTCAAGCCTAACTTGACTCAATTGTTTGTTTATCTTCTCTTGTTTGTTTATTTTCTTCTTTAATTATTTATCTACGTGCTTGTCCATGCTCATTATTATTATATCTTATTACTGTTTCTTGTGACACTGTGGGGGTTCTCTGATCATTGGTGCTCTGTGAGATGGCTCTATACCCGAGTCTGAGTATAACCCTAGGATTAGGATGGTGGTTTTGTAGTGGAGGCTTGCGTGGTCTCTTCCGCGTGAGCCAAAACAAAGACCCCGCTTGGAGTAGATTCCCTTGGAAATGTTATCGTTTTGATGTTACTTCGTCAGGATGATAATGTTTTCGAGCCTGAATCGTTGATCCCAAGGACCATTAACCCATTTATCCATGGTGGTTGGTAGTGTTAACTCTTTGTGGGTTAATGCGAACGCCACAATCAGATGAGATCCCTCGAACGTATTACTTCCTGACAGTAATATTTTTGACCTCAATCTAGGATTCTAAGAACCCTACTTAGAACCCGTGTGTCGATGGTTGTGTAGTGGACGCCTCCGAGGAGTCTTTCTCGTGGGGAAGAAACGAAGACCTCGCCTAGACGAGATCCTTTCAAGGATATTATCGTCTGATGTTCCTTCGTCATGGCTATAATGTCTTTGAAAGATATCCATAACTCTAGGCACCTACCCGATTAGAGCCTACCTATGGGGGGTCTGGTGATCAGAGATATCCTGTGTCTAGCTCCTTCCTCAGAATTAGATGATGCTTTTGATCCTGTACCCTTGCATGAGCATCGCATGACCATAACATTTGCACCTTTTTTTTTGTTTTCAGGGAATCTAAGAATTGTCATTTGCTACAGATAGGAATTATGGAAACTGACTTTCGATGCCCTCATTCTTTCAAGTTCAAGAGGCCTGATCTGACTGCTTTATGTGGGTTGGTTTTGCGTATGCCTTCCGTCTACCGAATCAAATTTGGGAAGAACTTTGGTAGACTGTTGCGTATTCTGAATCAAGACGTAGACTTTGCCATGCTAAGCACCTTCGTACAGTTCTATGATGCTCCCTTGAGATGTTTCACATTTCAAGACTTTCAGTTAGCACCAACGCTTGAAGAGTACGAGAAACTGGTGGGTATCCCAATGAAGAGCAAGTTGCTATTTGAAGAGGTTGATGTGACTTTGAAGGATGAAATGATTGCAAACGCTCTCCACATGTCTAAACAGGATGTCACCAACAATTGGAAGACTAAGGGAGGGGTTAAGGGTTTCTTCCTCTCATTTCTGTTGGAAAGGGCCGACACTCTGTTGAAAGCTGAAAGTTGGGAAGTCTGCTATGCTGCTATAGCATTGGCCATCTATGGGATTGTTCTGTTTCCTAATGTGGATGTAGAGGATTTCATAGATATTACTGCCATCCATGTTTTCCTCACAGGAAACCCGGTGCCTACCCTTCTAGCTGACGTGTGTTATTACCTGAGTTGGAGACACATTAAGAAAGGAGGTATGATTGCGTGTTGTGCTCCTCTGTTGTATCAATGGACCCAAATGCACCTTCCGGAGAAGGGACCCTTCATAGAACAAGTGGACGAAAGTCGGGCCCAAAGGTTGGGAACCCTCAGATCAGCTGACTTATCTTGGTACTCCCTAAACTACGATACAGTCATATCCAGTTTTGGTCAATTCCCTAATGTTCCCCTCATCGGAACCCGCGGCTGTATTAATTCTAATCCTATATTGTCCGTGAGGCAGTTGGGGTATCCGATGAGTGGACCACCTGATGAGAAGGCTTTGGAAGCATTCTTAATGCATGGTCTAAAAGCTGAGAACCCTGACCTACTCAAAAGAATCGCAAAGGCATGGAAGGAGGTTCATAGGAAAGGAAAAACTAAGTTGGGGAGAAGGAACAACATTACTAAAGAACCGTATTTTACATGGGTCAAAGAAAGAGTGGAAAAAATCAAGATGCCCTTTGCCATCAAGGTGTCTGAGCCTTTACCTGAGCCAAAGCCTACTCTCGTCCCAATTGAGGAAGCCGAGGATCTCAAGGCAACGATAGCCAGACTAGTAAAGGAAAATGAGCCACTTGAGTTGAAGCTTCAAAATGTTACTAATGAGAAGAATGACTTGAAATGAGAGCTTCAGCGCAAGAGCACTCAACTGGAAGCAATAGGAAGTTGGGCGAATGAAGAAAAGCAGTAGAAAAAGAAGGTTAAGGTGTGTCTTTGCCAAGATGATAGCCGAATAGATAGGCTTAAGGAGGAATTGGATCAAGCTTACAAGAAGTATGCCGAAAATAGGAAAGCTTGGCTCCTTACCACTAAGAGGAAAAAGACACTTAGAGAAGAGATGGGAGCGGAAATCAAAAAATTAAGCTCAGCTGAGATAGAGTGTGTGGTGAGTTGAATAATCTCAAAAGGCTTGCCGAGGAGCAGAAGAATCATCTTGAGGTTGTCCTTGCAGACAAAGATATTTGGGCCTCTGCGAGGAAGAAGGTGCTTGATGACTGTACCGGTTATGAACGTTCCATTCATATTCTAATAGTTGATAGGGACATGTACTGCAACAAGCTTAGTGGGTTAGCAAAATTTTTGTAGCTGGTTGGCCGAAGACTTGATATGGAAGCATAGAGATGCTTTGGAGGCTCTTGACGAATCTACTCCTCAAGCCAACGTCAAGTTTGTTTGCCTTTGTAAGGCGATGCTGAAGAGGTTTAAAGAAGAGTTGAAGGAGCGCGAGGCTCGAAGGCCCGAGTTTTGAGTTTTACGTTGCTTTTTCTTGCTTTATGGATTGTATTCATTTCCGGATGATTATGTATCACATGACTATTACAATCTTATGAATGAATGAGACTTGGTTTTCTTTACAACAATTTGTTCCTTAATATTCCTGTATAAGCTAATGATTAATTCGAACGATTCCCTGAAAACAAATGCATTCCATCCTGCATACATATCATTGCATTCATTTTCCACAAAAACACCTAGCAATAAACTCATTCACTCTATCATTTCTCCAAACAGAAAACCTGACTACTCGACACCGGTACGAGACCCGCTGTAGTTTTAAGATGACGTTGGAGCAAATTGAAGAGAATCAGAACACGATGAGGAATGACATTGACTTGCTGAAGGCCAAAATGGATCAACTGCTGGAGACCATGATGGTACTAGCTCAGAAAGAGAACAATGTTGAAGTTGTGGTCGATGCCAAAAAGCTCACTAAAAAGATAGGAACTTCTGGAGTAACTAAGGGAATCCCTCCTCCCGTTCTCATAGATTTGTCAGAACACTCAACTCATCATGGATCTGTGACTGATGCGGATGAGCAGTTTGATGCCTTCTACATACCACTTCCACCTCCTCAACATGTTGGACCTGATCCATCTGCTGACAGATTGTGCACATTGGAAGAAAAATTCAAGGCCTTGGAGGTTCAGACTACTCCCGGCTTGGATGTTGTTGATATGTGCTTGGTTCCTGGACTTGTGATCCCTGAAAAGTTTAAAGTACCAGATTTTGACAAGTACAAGAGAATCAGTTGTCCCAAAACTTACCTGCGAGCGTATTGTCGAAATATGGCTGCTCATATTAAACATGACCTACTCCTGATTCACTATTTCCAAGATAGCCTCAGTGGGGCATCGTTGGAATGGTACATGCAGCTGGAGAAGGGGCATATTAGTACTTGAAGAGATCTTTCCGAGGCGTTCCTTAAACATTGTCAGTACAACACTGATCTGGCGCCAAACCGCACTCAACTGCAAGACATGGCTCAGCGCAATAATGAGTCATTTAAAGAATATGCTCAACGTTAGCGGGAGCTGGCTGCTCGTGTTCAACCACCTTTGTTGGACAAAGAGTTAATGGATATGTTTATGGGAACTTTACAGCCTCAATATTTGGACTGTATGCTGGGATGAAGCTTCCCTAACTTTGATGAGATTGTGTCTGTAGGAGAAAGGATTGAGAGTCAGCTAAAGAAGAACAAAGCTGATATTGCTACTACAAGTGGAGGAAAGAGGACATTTATAAATAGAAAGGATGAAGAGACCAATGCTGTCATGAGAGGACGAGGGGGTAGGGCCCTAGTGAATATACCGTATTAGCAAGTGGCTACAGTTGCACAAGCCCCACTTCAACAACCTGCTCAGCAGCCGAATTATCAGAATGTTCCTCCGCCGCAATATCAAAATGCCCCACCACAGAGGCAACCAAGACCAAGAAGGCATATCGATCCTGTGGCAATACGTATAGCCAGATTTTTTTCTCAACTGTATCAGATTGGACATTTGAAACTCAGAGACTTGAGGCCAGCAATTTTCCCATACCCTCCTGGATACGATGCCAACGCCCATTGTGAGTTTCACAAGGGTGCTCCCGGGCATACCATAGAAAACTGTTATGCATTTCAGAACAGAGTTCAAGATTTGGTTGAGTCCAAAGATCTTACTTTCACACAACGAGGCGCAAATGTTAAGAGAAATCCCATGCCCATGCATGAAGGACCGTCAGTTAATGTTGTTGAAGAAAGCAATGAACCGAGATTGATCATAATGGTTGATGATATTCGTACTCCTATGGTGGTTATAGGAGAAAAATTGAAGAAATGTGGGATGATCCCTCAAGATGAGCTTGATAATTTGACTGATGAGGTGGTTAAGAAACATTAGCAGAAGTTCCTGGATCAAGGTGTGATTCAGGTTGAACGCCGGGATGGAAGAGAACAAAATGTGGCTATCATTAACATTCAGTATGATGCACTTGAAGGTCGTCAACAAAGACAAGTTCGGCCTGCTCCGGTAATCATTGAATATGATGGAGCTAATGTTTTCCAACAAAGACCAGTTCGTCCTGCACCTGTGGTTATTCAGTTTGATGAGGCGGATGTTAGCAAACCAAGACAAATGCGCACTGTTCCGATAACTATTGAGTATCCTATTAGTGTTCCTGAGTCTAAAGTTTTTAAACAAGGGCCAGAAAAGGTAGTTATTGAATATGATGGTGCTAAGTGTGATGTTGTAGTAGGACCAAGCGGGGTGACCAAAGTGGTCGAATGTTTGCAGCAAAGCCAGTAGACAAGCCAACCAATGACAAAGGGAAGGCAGTTGCTATACCAGCTAAAACTCTGAGTACTGAATTACGAGAAGGGTTGTCCTCTCCAAGAGGAGCATTCACACAGAAAGAGGCTGAAGAGTTTCTGAAGATTATAAAGAAGAGCGACTAGAAGGTAGTCAATCAACTGAGTCAAACTCCCGCCAAGATATCTATGCTCTCCTTACTGCTCAGTTCTGAGGCGCATAGATCTTCTCTGTTGAAAGTATTGAGTACCGCACATATTACCAAAGATATCACTGTAGCTCAATTTAAAGATGTGATAGCCAGCATCACTACTGGAAATTTTCTTGGGTTTAATGATGATGATTTGACTGCTGAAAAGAAGAACCATAACAGGGCTCTTCACATTTCCATTAGATGCGAAGATACTTTGTTGTCTAGGGTCTTGGTGGATATTGGATCCTCTTTGAATGTGCTCCCGAAGACTACTCTAGAAAAAATGCCTATAAGTGGAGTAAGCATGAAGCCAAGTACTCTCATAGTGAAGGCGTTTGATGGGTCTAAGCGCACGGTTATGGGTGAGATGGACTTGCCAATTAAGATTGGGCCTGCTATCTTTACCATTAATTTTCAAGTAATGGACATTTATCCTGGTTACAGTTGCTTGCTAGGAAGGCCATGGATTCACTCGGCAGGGGCAGTTACGTCCACTCTCCATCAGAAACTGAAGTTTATTACCAATGACAAAATGGTTATGATAGGCGATGAAGAAGATATCCTGGTAAGTCATTTGACATCGTTCCGCTACATTGATGTTGAAGGTGAAATGGTCGAGACACCTTTTCAGTCCTTTGAGGTGGTGAGTACGTTGGCTGTGCAACGAGTACCAGAGTACCAAGAGTTAAGATCATCAATGGCCTCATACGAGGAAGCTAAAGCTGTGGTGGAAGAAGGAAATGCCCAAGGATGGGGGAAAATGGTTGAGGTTACTGAAAAGCTTGATAAGTTTGGGCTAGGTTATCAGTCATCCCGCAATTCAGCCTTTGTTCCATACAACAGAAATCAGATCCTTCCTGTTGAGAAGATTTTTACAAGTGTTGGGCACATCTTTGGTTCTCCAATAGCAATGATCATTGAAGACCACGATGGTGATGAGCAAGCTTCTGTAAGCTGGATCCGACAAGCAAAGCCTGATGAAGTGCTCCAGAATTGGAAGACCATTGAAGTCCCTCAGTTCTTCACACGCCAAACCTAATTTTACTGTTTATCAAAAACCATGTGCTCTGCCCAAGGCGTAGTGGAGCATTGTATGGGCCACCTGTTGTTTTCAAACATTGATTATCATTAATAAATTTCAGTTGGCATTCAATTTTCGGTCACTTTCTTTCATTTTTTTACTTTACAATAAATGGCAATATTTTCATGCACACACTTTCCTAAATAAACTGCATAAATCATATACATGCAGAAACACCACCGAGGTCCTTGATATAGACGCTGCTGCAGGCCTATATGACTTTGATTGCCCAATCTTCCAAGCTGAAGAGGAAGGTGCGAAAGATCGTGAACTCCCTGACGAGTTGGCAAGGCTGCTCAAGCAAGAAGAGAAAGTCATCATGCCACACCAAGAAGACATTGAAGTCATCAACCTGGGTACTGAGGAAGACCGAAGAGAGGTAAAGATAGGTGCATCTCTTCAAATTGAAGTCAAGACCAAGTTGATAGAGCTCCTCCGTGAGTACGCTGATGTATTTGCCTTGTCGTATCAAGATATGCCTAGGTTGGATACTGATATGGTTGTACACAAGTTACCACTCAAGGAGGAATGCCTTGCTGTCAAGCAGAAGTTAAGAAGGACCCATCCGGATATGACTCTCAAAATTCGTGAAGAAGTCTGAAAGTAGTTTTATGCTGGATTCCTGGCAGTAGCAAAGTACCCACAATGGGTTGCCAACATTGTGCTGGTACCGAAAAAAGATGGAAAGGTTCGCATGTGTGTGGATTACAGAGATTTGAACAGAGCTAGTCCTAAGGACGACTTCCCATTACCTCACATCGATGTGTTGGTTGACAACACAACTCAGTTCTCTGTATTCTCTTTTATGGATGGATTTTCTGGATATAATCAAATTAAGATGGATCCCGAGGATATGGAGAAGACCACATTTATCACACCATGGGGCACCTTCTGCTATAAGGTGATGCCATTCGGACTTAAGAATGCTGAGGCAACGTATCAACGTGCGATGTTAATGCTCTTTCATGACATGATCCATAAAGAGATTGAAGTGTACGTCGACGATATGATTGGCAAGTCTCAAACCGAAGAAGAGCACTTGATTAATCTGCAAAAGCTGTTTGTTCGATTGAGGAAGTTTAGACTGAGACTCAACCCCAACAAGTGCACATTTAGGGTACGATCTGGAAAATTGTTGGGCTTCATTGTAAGTCAGAAAGGAATCGAAGTGGATCCTGAGAAGGTGAGGGCAATTCAGAATATTCCTGCGCCTAGGACAGAGAAAGAGGTTTGTGGCTTTCTGGGAAGATTAAACTACATTACAAGATTTATTTCACATCTTACTGCCACCTGCAAACCTATTTTCAAGCTGCTAAGAAAGAATCGGTCAATTGCGTGGGATGATGATTGCCAAGGGGCATTTGATAAAATCAAAGAGTATCTGTAAGAACCACCGATCCTGATACCGCCTGTTCCTGAAAGGCCACTTATTATGTACCTGACTGTACTTGACGAATCTATGGGTTGTGTGTTGGGGCAACAAGATGAGATGGGAAAGAAAGAACATGCCATCTATTACCTCAGCAAGAAGTTCAGTGACTGCGAGACAAGGTATTCCTTACTCGAGAAGACTTGCTGTGCATTAGCCTGAGCTGCCGGACGTCTCAGGCAGTATATGTTGACCCACACAACTTATCTGATTTCCAAGATGGATCCCATTAAATACATCTTCGAGAAACCTGCTCTCGCCGGCAGAATAGCCCGATGGAAAATGCTTTTGTCTGAGTACGACATTCAATACGTCACTCAAAAAGCCATCAAGGGTAGCATACTGGCAGACCATCTTGCCCATCAACTGATGGATGATTATCAGCCATTGAAGTTTGATTTCCCAAATGAAGACATAATGGTACTAAAAGATTATGAAGAGCCAGATCCAGATGAAGGGCCCGAACCAGGGGAGCGATGGACTCTTATGTTCGACGATGCCTCAAATGATCATGGGAGTGGAATTGGGGCAGTGATTACATAACCCAAGAATTTCCACTTGCCATTCACAGCTAAGCTTTTCTTTCCATACACCAATAACATGGCTGAGTATGAAGCTTGTATACTCGGGTTGGAAGAAGCCATCAACTTAAGAATCAAGACTCTTAATGTGTTTGGTGATTCTGCTCTAGTAATACACCAGATTCGAGTTGATTGGGATGCCAAACATGCCAACTTAGTTCCATACCGGGATTATGTGGCAAAATTACTTCCCAGATTTGATGATATCACCTTTACCCATGTGCCCAGAGAAGAAAATCATATGGCGGACGCTCTGGAAACTTTGGCTTCTATGTATAAACTGATATGACCCAACCATCGGCCGCATATTGATCTACAGCGATTTGAAGAGCCCGCTTACTGTTTGGCTGCCAATGAAGAGTCAAATGAAAAGCCATGGTTCTATGACATCAAACGTTATCTGGAAAAACAAGAGTATCCAGAGGGCGCTTTGGCGGCGGATAAGAGAACTTTGCGCAGATTGGCATCAAATTTCTTCCTCAATGGGAATGTGTTATACAAGCGTAATCATGATACTGTACTACTCAGATGTGTGGAAAAGCATGAAGCTGAGCAGATTCTGAAAGACATTCATGAAGGTTGTTTTGGCACCCACGTAAATGGGCATACTATAGCAAAGAAGATATTGAGAGCATGCTATTATTGGCTTACCATGGAGGCTGATTGCTACCATCATGCCCTAACATGCCATAAATTCCAGATATACTCTGATAAGATTCATGTACCTCCCACTCCTTTGAACGTCTTGACTTCACCATGGCCATTTTCCATGTAGGGAATAGATATGATTGGGATGATCGAGCCAAAGGCCTCAAATGGACACCGCTTCATATTGGTTGCCATAGACTACTTTACCAAATGGGTTAAGGCTGCATCGTATACGAACGTTACCAAGCAAGTGGTCGCTCACTTCTTGAAACACAACATTATATGCAGATATGGAGTGCCTAACCGTATCATCACTGACAATGGGTCTAATCTCAATAACAAAATGATGGATGAACTGTGTGCTAGTTTCAAGATTGAGCACCATAATTCGACACCATATAGACCCAAGATGAATGGAGCCGTTGAGGCAGCCAATAAGAACATCAAAAAGATCATTCAGAAAATGGTGGTCACTTATAAGGATTGGCATGAGATGCTACCTTTTGCGCTGCACGGCTATCGTACCTCAGTGCGAACTTCAACAGGGGCAACTCCTTACTCATTGGTTTATGGCATGGAAGCGGCCCTTCCGATAGAAGTCGAAACCCCCTCATTGAGAGTATTGATGGAAGCTCAGCTTGATGAAGCAGAATGGGTGAAGACAAGGTTTGATGAACTCAACCTTCTTGAAGAAAAATGCTTGGCAGCAATATGCCATGGCCAGCTCTATCAAAGACGCATGAAGAAACCTTTTGACAAGAAAGTGCATCCTCGGACATTCCAGGAAGGTGACTTGGTGATCAAGAGGATCATGAATATGTATAATGAATCCAGGGGCAAGTGGACGCCAAACTACGAAGGCCCGTATATTGTAAGAGAGGCATTCTCTGGTGGTGCCTTGAAACTCGCAACTATGGACGGTGACGAATTACCATACTTGGTGAATGCAGAGTACGTTAAGCGATACTAAACCTAGAAAAGTGGAATAATAAGGCCGCTAAGTCGAAAACCTGAAAAGGCGACTTAGGAAAAAATGGCATTCCAGGTGGACCTGAAAAAACAAAATCAGTCCAAGCAAAAATTAGGGATAAAACAAAAATATAGGCCCGCTGAATTGAAAACCCGAAAGGGCGGTTCAGGCAAAAAAGGGCGTCCCGGTAGATTGAAAACCTGAAAGGGCGATCCAGGCAAAAGTTAGGGACAAATTCGAAGGCAAAGTATCTGGTCTGTACGTCCACTTGATCCTGATGTGCCACTGAAGAGAGGAATCAACCCAGTCGTCTTCCTACAAAGCAAGTTGTTGAAGTTATCAAAGTCATAGGGACCATAGCAGTGTTGAAATTCAATGGAACCTCATTAATTTGTATTTCCATTATGTTTTTCTTGCACCGTAATTACCTCATTAAGGAATTGCATCCTTGTACATACTTACCCATTCCAGGGGCGAATCAATACAAAGAGAGATTTCTCACCAAATTGTGCTTATTTTTTTACTTTATCTGTTTGTTTGCAAACTGATTTTGTTTTTGATAAACTGTGTTTTGAAACTTCGGTTAATAAAAACAATATTTGAAAACAATAAAATTTGTTTTGGTGTTGGGAGAACTAAAAAGGAATTAGATAGTCTCCAAAAGAACTTCACCACATGAAAGCATCAAATCAGTTGTCAGTCGTTATGGCTCTTCACCACAAGCAGTGTAGCTTTTCAGGGATGTACTTAATGTAATCCCCAACAGTGAATCTTTCAAGCCCAACAGGGGCAATCATGCTCCCTAGTCATATTTGGCTTGCTAAAAAAGGGGCTGAGTAGTCAAACACTCTCACCATCCCCATAAAACCCAAAGTCCAATCCTTTATTGGCAACTACTCAAAAGTCCACACTCGTTGGCACCTTCAAACCTACCCTTTAAAGTCCAGTTTTCATTGGCAACCACTAAAAGTCCACCGTTGTTGGCATCCTCATAACACCTGAAAGTCCAATTTATTGGCAAACACCAAATTACCAAAGTCCAATTTCATTTGGCAATTACCAAATTCTATCCCTGGTGATACCCTCGACAAGGAAACCTATCCCCAGCGCACCCGATCATTTGCATCGTCATGTGCATGACATGCTAGCATAACATTACATAATCATATCAAGCACTAGCATATCTTATGCATTCATACGTGCATTAGATTCCCTAGCAGTTGCATCTTAGTTTGTGTTTCAGTGCATCGTGTAATGCATGGCATACCCATCCCCATCAACATAGCATAACAGGATCCAGGATCGATTCACAAGCATCCCGGCCAGTACTCCATCAAAGTCGGAAGTATTCTTCTAAAGAGAAGTTGATACCCCGTGTCGCTCTTGGGATTTTCATCCAAGTACAAACGCGAAAGTGGCACGGAAAGAGAGTCGCCAGCAATGTGTATTTATCCCGAGAGAGGGAAAGGAAACACTGCATAAACCTGAGGGATGGAAAGAGCATGGTCTTGCGACCAAGAGAATTGGGTTCGGGAGTCGGTTACGCGAAGGGAAGGTATTAGCACCCCCACGCGTCCATCGTACCCGATGGGATCCACGCTTGCTGTCTCGATTAAAGGGTGTCGTCGTCTGGAGCTCCACTGCTATTAGACCGGAGAAGGAACAAGAACGGAAAAGAACGGAGAAACGAAGAAGAAAAGAAAAAGAATTGACTCGATAGGACATCCTCGGAGTCCTAGGCCTACGTATTCCCTCGGGAACAGGAAAATCAGAGTCAACGTAGTTCGGACACGAACTAGGGGGAGGTTGCTTGCCAAGACATCGTTGTCTCGTGCCTACGTATCCTCAATCTAACCAGAGAGAGGAAATTAGAGCAGTCGTAGTTCGACTTAACGAAGTCGGTGTTTTTTATGAGCGACGCCAGATTCGCGTCCGGCAGTTAGGGTCGATGCCTGTTTGCGACGAGACGGGAGTAACGTGCCCTATTCTGAAAAAAGGTTTAGAACTTAACGATCCCGAAGGATAAAAAGATTTGAATTTGTTTTGTGCTTTTTAGACAGAAGTGTTTTTGAAGTTGTTTGTGTTAATAACACGTATTGCATTCAAGTCTATGATATAGGATCGAATGCATGGCATGGTCGTCCTAACAGGACGTATGCTAAACACTCTAAAAAGGCGGAGGGAAACCCTTCTCCTTCCATTTCCCATGTTCTAGGCTCATATGCAATATGCGTTAACCTTTATTAAGTGTTTTTGCTTCTTGTTTTAAGATGAAGAGAGAAAGACTCAAAAGCTGGAGAAAGGTAAAACTAAAGGGGACTAGGACTTGAACCCTAATATTATCATGCTTGGAGATCCTAAGGGTTAGGTGTGGTATGAGAAACCTAAGTCTGTAAGAAAGAGGGAAGTCTACCTAATGTTGTCATGCATGGATTGCTATCATAATGTCTCTCCTACCTCCGACTTAATCAAAAATTAAGTGGAGCGAGGAATCCTACGGGATCGTGTCATCAGACAAGTAAACACAGGATGAATCAATCACAAAATGAACTAAAAGCAATGAAAGAATAAACAGTATCAGTCAGCAGTAATGTCACATAACCGAACCAAGAAAAGGGGGAGCTTTAGCCAAGGGGTCATATCAACTGAGGCAAACAAGCTATCTATGAGAAATAAGGGTACTCATCCAATGGTATCGAGAACCATGGAGAGCAGAGTAAGAAAGGGGAAGATGTGAATCAGATCACATAAGCATCAGCATTGGTCAATGCGAGTTATAGACAAGGTGTGGGGGTTTGATTGCTAAACCCTTCTTCCACTTGATAGACTCGATAACAAGAGTGAGTAATGTTCGAAGCTTTAATCATGTAATGAGAGCTAAGAATGACCCAACTAGAATAACGGGGGTCGGTTGCGAACCCTATCTTCCGTCAATTGCCTTCTTAGATGTCTTACAAGGGGATACGAGAATGGGATGCCTCTTTGGAGGTCTTTGGCACAATATTAAACAATCACAAACAGAGCCTCCTTTGAGGACTTCCCATTGCCGGCCAAGTGGCACGGACTCCCAATCCTACTTCTCATGGCGTAAAAAGGAAAAATGCAGAATTAGTAAAAGAGAGGATAAATAATACCGAACGGATATCAACCCGTAGCAACGCGAGCAAAGTATTAGCAAGCTGACACACATCTAGTAACCTAGTATAGATGAACAAAGGTGTCAGAAAGTGGAAAGGATCCGTGAAAGACATGGAACCAAATGCTCTTCACTCTTCATGAATAAAATAAGAAAACAAGGCAATAAGCCGTAAACAGCAGCAACAACAGCGCTCCAACACCTGCATAGCTATAAAAACCAGCAACACATAAAAACAGCCTATAACAGCTACTATTCCCAGAACAGGACAGGTATGTATGCAACCAGGTAGAATAACAACATTTTATAGCACGCTTTGTCCATTACAGCAGTGTATGCCACAGCAACCTCGCGTTTAAACCACTTATCAAATCCAATGGTAAACACTACAAAACAAACTCAAAGATTAGTCAAAGTTCAAATGGAAATTGTCAAATAAGAAGTAAATGACATCAATACTAAATGTAAACACCAATTAGTCAACAATCTATGCTAACATTAGTCTACAAAATCAATTATAAAACTATGTAAAAAACTAATTAAGCACAAGGTTAATTTCTAATCTAAAAAACCAACTAAAGTCAATATTAAACTACTAAATGAGAATTAATATGTAATCGAAAGTAATTCGAAAACAATTCTAAAGTTGATACCTAAATCGAATTGAAATTAGTATCCAAACAATGGTTAATCGGAATTACTTTACAATTAGTTAACTACTAATCCACATGAAAAGCCAATTAAAAACACGATTAATTTCTAATTGAAAATTAATGTCAAAAAGAAACCTAATTCCACAAGAGCAATTATAATGCAAAATTCTAACATTGAATCTATTTCTAATACTAAAAGCAATTTCTAATTAAAACTTCTAATCCATTTATCCTAAATCACTAATCCAGAATTAAAGCAATATTTAAAATCTAATTAACCTAACACTAAATGGAATTAATATAAATAAGTAAAAACAGAGGGGGTGCAGGCAGTAAGTCTGGCGGTGCGAATAGAAATCCATGGTGCCTGGGCCTTTTTGAGCGAACAGGGGGTGAGAAACTAAGTTGAGGGGATGTGAAATAGCAACTACATGGCCTTGTTTTACAAACCCGGTCCATCACACTTCCATTTAACCTAAAAACCTACACCAGCTTTCTTATCCTCTTCTTCATTATCGGCAACCTTTCTCTCCTATCTCACCGTCACCAAACCTCTCAACCTCGCCGGAAACAACTTCATCGCCGTGCCTCCTCACCACCATCACCAATCCTCTTCTCCTCGTTTCACTTCACAAAACTCAAATCCCCACCGTCTCCCTCAGCTTACACCAACATCGCCTTCATCACCTCTAATCCGAACGCTCCTCTCTAAACAACGCCGATGCCAGATCTTCTCCGCTCACCTCCTCTTTCATCCTCCTTGCTTCACCTCGTCTCCACTCGCAACACGATCGCACCATCGAAATCGCGCCAACAGAAACGACGTCTTGCTCTCACTCATCTTAGTGACGCCATCTTCCATTCACATCGCTCTTCTTTCGCAACATCGCCTTCATCATCTCCGTCAGATACAAGCTAGTAAAGAAAACTCCGCGGCGCCATGGCCAGTTGCCGGCGACGGCGGAGGGCGAACCTCAACAACTTAACGGAGAGAACGTTCGGAAATTCACCAATCGATTCGAAACGAAATTGCAATACACATGGAACAACACAGAAATTAATACGTACCTATCGGAGTCGCTCCGATGGCGCTTCGAGGACGATGAAGATAGAGAGAAACTTCAGCTTGACGTAATATTCCGACGAAGATAACGGTAATGAGACTTCAACTCCGATTCTCTTGTCTTTCTCTTTTTTCACTACGATTTTGAAGTTGTTGTTGATGATGAACTTCTGCTTGCGTCGTTCAATTTCTTTCGATTTTGCTTCGTATTTGCGTCTTCTTCCTCTTCTTTGCGATTTACGAATCGCTTCTGATTGTTGTTGATTTCATCAGGTTCTACGGATCGATGAAGATTGAAGTTTGGTTGAATGGTGATGAATTGAAGCGTATAGATGATGATGAAGAATTGTTGCAGAATTGAGAAGGAGATTGAAGGTAGAGGCTAGGCGATGATGAATTTTTACAGAGGATTGAAGAAGATTAATTGAAACGGAGAAGAGAGAGTTGGTTATCATGAAGATGAAGAGAGATTGAAGATTGTGATATTGTTCTCAGATGCCAAATTCAGAGAGCAAAGTTTGTTAGAATCTGTTAGAGTTTGTTATGGTTAGGAAAATAGTTTGTGAAATTGGAACTGAAGCAGAGTAATGCTGTTAGAGAGTTTGTGAAATTTCTGGTTTTTATTATGAACTTTTTTCTGCTGCTATGAACTTCTGGTGTAAAATTTTCCTTTTATTCCATAGCCAACGAATCTCCGACTAGCCCATTACTAAATGTGAATCTTATAACCATCTTCTCCATTAAAACGTAATTGGGAGATTAATTCAATTTGGAGATGAAATGGGTTGTGAACGGATGCACTCGTCATGTAATTTTGGACTAATTTGAATATGAGAATATGGATAACAATGGATTTTGTGGTTAATGAAAAACGGTTTTAACACAGATGGATAAGGTTGGATAAAATAAAAAGAATGGATTCAAAAACTTGGTAATTGTTTGAAAATAAAAAAAGGGTTTAATTTGGACATGGATTTAATTTGGTTTAGAATGGGTAATTGGTATTGGAGATTGGTAAATGAATTAATGGATACTAAAATGCGGATTAAAACTTGGATGGATTCAAAATGGATATTAAAATGAAATGGATATGGACCAAAAAAGTGATTTTGGATATTTGAATATGGATATTTAGGAAATGGACTCTTGCAATGGATTAATAAAAAAAATGGTTTAAGAAAAGGTTATACAAAAAACGGATTTACAAAATGGATATTGGATATTGACTTTGGAATTAATGAAAAATGGTATTAAATGAATATAGGTTAGAAAAAAGGAATTGTGTCTCGAATTCCAAGTAAGTCACATGATTACATCCAATCCACATCCAACTTCAGATCCAAAGTGACTAGGAAACCCTTAGATCAGGAAGATTACAACGAGGAAAATTCAACCTCTTGTTCCAACTTAACCGGGAATGGAAACCGCATGAATCCCCCATGAATAAGGCCAAGCAAATCCTTTGATCCCATGTCTTAGAAGACCAATGCAATGATATGATTATGAGTATGACCTAAATGATATGCAAATGAAAAAGAAACATAAGCCAGAAAAAGTTTATAAAAAAAGTTAGGGCAAATTTTGGGGTGTTACAGCTGCCCCTATTCAAACTTCTTGGATCCGAGGGTATGGAAGCGAAGATTTCCAGACAATCGAGATACATGGAGCTTGAATACTAAAATAACCTGAAATTTGCAAACTGTGGGGATACGAAATAAAGTTGTTTATGAGGATGGCCGCAGACGAACTCGAAAAGGAAGACCGGCCGCAGACGGGCTACCCAACAAAATAATACAAGGACGGCCGAAGACGAACTCGAAAAAAGAAGACCAAGCCGAATGTGGACTTCGCTGGGGATACAGTGAAATAAAATCTTCTGAGTTATGCCATCTCTGCTGAGGAAGAGAACTGGGTTTCACAAAATAAGTCAGACGAGAGCTGACTACCAGACGAGAACTGGATTTCACGAAATAAGTCAGATGAGAACTGACTACCAGGCGAGAACTGGATTTCAGAAAATAAGTCAGACGAGAACTAACTACCAGGCGAGAATTGGATTTCACAAAATAAGTCAGACGAGAACTTACTACCAGACGAGAACTGGATTTCACCAAATAAGTCAGTCGAGAACTGACTACCAGACGAGAACTGGATTTCACCAAATAAGTCAGACGAGAACTGACTACCAGGCGAGAACTGGGTTTACAAAAGAGATTGGCCAATCCAAGGCAAACTCCTAGCAAAGATACGATCGTGAACCGAAAGGGTGAGAGGTAAAATCAACGGACTTACAACCCACAGATAAGATGATTCCGCTGGGGAAAGGAGAAGTCTAGATAAAAGACTCTATCGGGGAGCACAGGTAGGATGAAAACATTCCTCGGCGATCTCACCAAGGATAAACCAAAATCTCCTGAGTTATGCCATCTCTGCTAAGAAAGAGAACCGGCAAACAAAATCTCCTGAATTATGCCATCTCTGCTGAGGAAGAGAACTGGCAGACAAAATATCTTGAATTATGCCATCTCTGCTGGGAAAGAGAACTGGCAAAGAAAATCTTCTGAATTATGCCATCTCTGCTGGGAAAGAGAACCGGCGAATAAAATATCCGAATTACGCCATCTCTGCTGAGAAAGAGAACTGGCGAACAAAATATCCAGAATTATGCCATCTCTGCTGAGAAAGAGAACTGGCGAACAAAATATCCAGAATTATGCCATCTCTGCTGAGAAAGAGAACTAGCGAACAAAATACCCAAAATTACGCCATCTCTGCTGAGGAAGAGAACTGGCAGACAAAATATCTGAATTATGCCATCTCTACTGAGGAAGAGACCTAGAAAACAAAATATCCGGAATTATACCATCTCTGCTGAGAAAGAGAACTTGTAAACAAAATATCCGGAATTATACCATCTCTGCTGAGAAAGAGAACTGGTAACAAAATCTCAAACCTGGTCTATGCTTCGAATGCATATGTTTGAATTTTTCTACGGTGTAATGCTCCATATGAAATGGAAATGCTACGCGTTTGGGAGGATGTCATGCAAAGATGCTTATGCAATGCAAAAGAAACGTCTTAGCAAAATAAATGCTGAAGACAAAGGCAGCTCCACCGGGGGTGACAAACTAAATTGTCCTCTGAACAAAAGATCCTGCTGAGGAAGATTTCACTGGACGACTTCCTGATCACAAACTCTGCTGGAGATGAAATCCCAAAAGAACATCCACTCTACTGGAGATTATACATAACTCTTTGAAAAGGAAACCAAGACCTGAATCAGAAGAGTACCAAATACCACTTGGACTTAAAACCTGCTGGGGATATCAACCATTGTTGAATAACTCGCTGCGAGGATTACCACTAAACTCTGCTTGAGGAGACAAATTACCAGTACTAGACCCGCTGGGGACACCATTGAGCTGAACCCGCTGTTGGGGAAATGAGTTCGCCCTTATCCTGCTGTTGCTGGTGAAAACACGTTTCCTGACTGGCTGAGGGGAGTAGACACCAATACTCTGCAGGGAAGACAACATCTTTGTCTCTGGAATATGCTCCACAAATCTCCTGTGGTGACAAAACAACATCCATTCTAAAGCAATCCACTTTAGATGCTGGCTGGGGAACAATCTTTTGTACTCTTACTGGGGAGAGTGACAGTCTGATGAGGATGATGAAACCTCAATGCTAGGGAGAACAACCCTGTTGGGGAGAAAAGTTTTTTTTTACCCTGCTGGAGATTAGAGTGTGTCGTTGCTGATGGAATTACACTTCCTGCCCTGCTGAGGAAAATGAGTACCCAACTCTGTGGGGAAAATAAAGTCTTTTCAAAGACATCCACCACATCTCCTGCCGGAGATACAACCACATTCACCTCGTAGCAATCCACTTTAAACTGCTTGCTGGGGAATAATTAACCAACCATGACTTCAGTTGGGGAACACAATCCTCTGTACTCTTGCTGGGGAGAGTAAGCTCTGATGAGGATGATGAACTTTCAATTCTGGGGAGATAAACTCTACTGGGGAAAACAAATTTATTACCCTGCAGCCATATGGTAAACTAAACCGTCTCTATGTTCATAAACGGCCTTTTGAACTCTCCACTTGCCCCAAACCACTAGGTCTAAAGGAAGAAATCATCTCAAGAGGATTTTATAGAAGATCGGGCATTCACACTGCCCCAGGGTCTTCAAACTCTTGGAGAGATTTATCGGATCTCGACGTAACTGCCCCAGACTGTATGATCTTTGAAGTAAATTACCTCGAAAGGACTTGTGATGATTTGAAAATACTCTGCCCCAGTATGCTGAACTTTGAAGAGGTGTTTTCAATTAACCGTCTTCAGGAGTGGACAACTTTTCACGCTCTAGAGGTGACCTGCCCCAAGTCTTGAAGAAACTTTGCCCCTGACTGATCTTACAGAGATTTGTCAAATCGACCTGATTGCCCCATATTAAACGCTTGTGGAGAGATTTATTGAATCTTGACATAATTTCCCCAGTTTGGCTGCTTCTTATCACCATTTTATCGAGAACCTCTAGGCTGCGCACAGTCTCTTGGCCATATACCTCTTGACACGGCTGTCCTTCAGAGTTTTCACCATCTCAATTTGGCGTGATCGAGCTTCTCAACTGATGTTCATTATGTAAGCTTCTTTGATATCAAACACATGCAAGCAGAACATGTTTATTATGAGAATGACAATTCTAATGCAACACTCATGTTAGCCTTGAAGTTTTATTGCAAATGTGTCGCCAAGCCTTGTGAACGAATCACTAGTTGGGATGCGACATTGATTTTTGAATGGAAAATAATACGCACATGCAATACCAACAAAAATCTTATTAGCATAACTCATAGGAGTCAGGAACGCTATCTCGCTGAAGTACGCCTTCAGAATAAACCCTGTTTCAATTAGGACTTTTAAGGGTTGTAACGTGGCCTGGTTCACGGTTTTGAGAAAAAGGATTTAAGCCTCAAAGTTTATCGGTGCCCACCCACTCTTCGTGATATTCTTCAGTCCTACGTTCAACTAATCTGACACAATCGCTCACCTCTCAAAAAGATTTCATGATCCTTAAGGAATCCATGCACTGATGGTTTGAGACCTAATGAGGTTTTGGAGCAACAGTCACCCCTTTTGTCTTTTGTGTCTGTAGCCACACGACTTTGTTCTTATTTGAGGATTTTTCTTTTGTAATCCTTTTTCGCTTTTCGCTTTTCATTTGATCCCTGATTTTGCCTGAACTGACTCTTTTGAGTTTTTCGATTTTGAAGTCCAGCAGGATGCCCTAACTTTTGCCTAAGTCGCTTGTTTTCAAGTTTCGACTTAGCGGGCTATTTTCCTTTTTCTCTCTTTTTTTTTAACAACTCGTGTGACACTGTTTTGTCTGACTTGTTTGAAAGGGTTATGACTGCCTCACTCCTTGATTTTTGATGGATAACCATTGTGGTTTCACATCTCTTGGCCTCCTGATATGTGAGGAAAGAAAGGTAATGGATCCTTAGATGCACACTCCTCTTGAAATTTGAACGCTCGGTCCAACTAACTGACGCCTACCCTGCCCCTGGGTTAAGTGTGAGGGTTTTTTCGTGCAAAAGAAACTCCTACTTCAAGGCTCAAAGGGGTTAATGAGGGTCTATCTCCCTTATATCTCCGGTGTTTAGGGATTTGAAACAATGCCTGTACATCCTCAACAGGGTTTTATCCAAAAGCACACAACCAAAGATTTTGCGTTTTCATCTCATCATCCTCCCTCAAGAGTTTAGGCAAGAAAATTGGTATTGCAGTGCATATAAACATGATATGAGTGCGTAAAAGTAAATTACTTCAGGAACAACACATTCATTGCATTAAAATCAACATTCAAAATACAAACAAGTTTTCATGCAAACACTATTTCAACAAACAAATGAAAGCTACATATGAAAATGCAGTAAAGAAACTGAAGATTGCCATTGTTGATGTGACTTGACTCCGCCTGGACTAATGGCTTTAGGAGATGACCCTTGAAGTCTTCAAATAGATAAGAGGTCAACATGCACAACCAAGTCTCCTTCTGGAAATGATATGTACCCTTTGTCAATCAATTGTTGCACTTTGGCTTGAAAGGCTTTGCAATCTTCGGTTGAGTGCCCCATAGATCCTCCATGATATCCACATTGCACATGGGGATTGTACTCTAGAGGGTATGGTTCCGGAATAGGTTTCAAAGTCTTGGGCTCCACCAATGAATTTTGAACCAAGTGTGGCAAGAGTTGACTGTACGACATGGGAACTGGATGAAGAGGAGCATTCCTTCTTTCCAAGTTGTTGCGAGGCCTATGCTGATTCTGACGCTGATACTTCTGTTGTTGAGGAGCATAAGGTTGTTGGTACTAACGACATTAGTCTCTCCTTCTTCTCCCCTGTAACGTTTCTTCGCATTTTCAGAATAACCGGGAGCAACTTGAATCTTTACCATTTTGATACCGCTTTCGACCATTTCTCCCACTAAGATCAAGTCGGCAAACTTTTCGGGCATACAAGGTACCAGCTTTTCATAATAATGACTTTGCAGGGTAGCCATAAACATACTTATCATCTCCCGCTCTAACATAGGAGGCTGTACCCTTTCTGCCAATTCCCGCCACCTCTGGGCGTACTCCTTAAAGCTTTCATTATTCTTTTGCGACAAGTTTTGCAACTGTGTCCTATTTGGAGCCATATCAGTATTGTACTGATATTGCTTAACAAAAGCTTCTACCAACTCCCTCCAGTTTCGAACATGGGACCTCTCCAACTGCATGTACCATTCCAAAGATGCCCCAGTCAAGCTATCTTGGAAGAAATGCATCATTAACTTTTCGTCCTTAGAATATGCATCCATTTTCCTCGCATAGGTCCGGACATGAGTCTTTGGGAAAGTAGCACCATTATATTTCTCGAAAGTAGACGCCTGAAACTTATGCGGAATCTTGACACCAGGGACCAGTCCCAAATCGTCCAAATCCATACCCAAGGAATTCTGATTCACAACCCCTTTCAACTGCTCTTCAATCATCCTGATTCTTTGACCATTATCAAGTCGAGGGTCAGCATCCCCACCTGGAAGAGAAAACACATCATCCTGTTGATCACCATGGCGACGGTTATGTACTGCGCAGATATTGTTTCCTCCCCCTACTATAGAAGGAATCATGACATTCTCTCCTCCGCCAGGAGGGATAACAACAGAAGGAACGGGAATACCTCTGCCCGGAGGACCAGTATGGACACCATTACCGTTAACACCTCCCCCCAGAGGAATAGTACCAGTATGAACACCCCCATGCATAACCACATCCTCATCGACTCTAGCAATCAGAGGCTGGACCAGAGTCCTTAACTGCTCTTGACCTTGAGCAACACCTTGCATTAACTCCATAAACTGAGCCATACAAGTCCGCATCTCAATCAACTCGGCTTGCATCTGATCCATGACTTTCTTCTGATTTTGCTCAATTAGGACACGGCTTAAAAAGATTGAATCTGCAACCATGGAGAAAACTTGATCGGGATCAAAAGGTCAACCTCAAACACCTGCCATGCATATGAGTATGGAAATGCAATGTAAATGCCATGTTCGAATATTTCTAAGGAATAAATCTGCTTTGATTCAAGCTTTTTCATAGAAGAACCATAAGAAATGGATGGAAATGCTCAACAGCGAGTCTCAAATTTAATATCCCTTGGAAATACAAGAACATGCAACAATGATGATGCAGATGCAACAGACATGGGATCAAGGCTTTCCATAAAGCTCTGTACTGCTGTGCTGCTGAATGGATAAGTTCAAAGGTCTGCTCTGAAGAGAATACCAGAATACTAGAATATACGAATAACCAGAATACCAGAATACCAGGCTGATAAGTCCGCACTGATAAGAGAACCAGAGTACCGGGTAGGATGAAGGTTACGGTTACCTGCAAACCTGTAAACCCACCCCTCTCACATGTGGGTACTAGAAAACCGAGGATCCTCAATATCACGGGCTCTCAGGTCGAGAAATGATGATACGTTCACCATTTCTGGTTTGGCATAATCATTAATCGAGGAGGCCTCAACTGATTTTACTCAAAAACGAAAGGTCCTCAGCTTCTGGCACTGAGGTCGAGAAGCAATAGTACATTCATCCCTCGGGGTACAGTACTATCGCCAATCGAGGAGTTCCTCCACTGATTCTCTTTCAAAAAGGATATCCTATAGCGAGTTCCCAGCATTGGATCCTCGGATCGAGAATGCGTAATGGGTTTGCCATTTCTGGTCTGCCATTATCACATCTCGGGAGGAGTGCCGTAACTGAGTCCTCGGGAATGGTCACCAGAGTCGACGGTTCCTCAAGAGAATAACTACTGGCCTGTATTAACATACAGTAGCAGATAGCTCCTGATAGAACCTCGTATGGTTGTAGGTCTCGTGAACAACAATACGTGGTCACCACCATGCAAACGTCACGACTATCCACTCTAATACCTATGAGTATGCTCAAGCCTGGGTAGTGGGCTTATCTCTCAGAACAACCTGCCCACCAAACAGAAAAATCCAGCACAACACAGTATAATAATGATATGTAATGTAGTGAATATGGTAAATACAGTAATGTACAGTAAAGCAGTAATGCAATAATACGATAAACAACAATACAGTAAAACAGCAAATACAGCACAACAGTAAACACCCAATGAAAGAAAAATAGACAAGCGCTAGGATTGACCCGCTTAGGGAACCAGAGATTCTGGGTTCGATTCCCAGCAGAGTCGCCAGCTATCGCTCCCGGGATTTTTATCCAAGCACAAACGCGAAAGTGGCATGGAAACAGAGTTGTCAGCAATGTGTATTTATCCCGAGAGAGGGAAAGGAAACACTGCATAAACCTGAGGGAAGGAAATAGCATGGTCTTGCGACCAAGAGAACTGGGTTTGGGAGTCGGTTATGCGAAGGGAAGGTATTAGCACCCCCACGCGTCCATCGTACCCGATGGGATCCACGCTTGCTGTTTCGATCAAACGGTGTCATCGTCTGGAGCTCCACTGCTACTGGACCGGAGAAGGAACGAGAACAGAAAAGAAAGGAGAAACGAAGAAGAAAAGAAAAAGAAGTGACTCGATAGGACATCCTCGGAGTCCTAGGCCTACGTATTCCCTCGGGAACAGGAAAATTAGAGTCAACGTAGTTTGGACACGAACTAGGGGGGAGGTTGCTCGCCAAGACATCGACGTCTCGTGCCTACGTATTCTCAATCTAACCAGAGAGAGGAAATCAAAGCAGTCGTAGTTTGACTTAACGAAGTCGGTGTTTTTTATGAGCGACACCAGATTCGCATCTGGCAGTTAGGGTCGATGCCTGTTTGCGACGAGACGAAAGTAACGTGCCCTTTTCTGAAAAAAGGTTTAGAACTTAACGACCCCGAAGGATAAAAAGATTTGAATTTGTTTTGTGTTTTTTAGACTGAAGTGTTTTTGAAGTTGTTTGTGTTAATAACACGTATTGCATTCAAGTCTATGATATAGGATCAAATGCATCACATGGTCGTCCTAACAGGACGTATGTTAAACACTCTAAAAAGGCGGAGGGAAACCCTCCTCCTTCCATTTCCCGTGTTCTAGGCTCATATGCAATATGCGTTAACCTTTATTAAGTGTTTTTGCTTCTTGTTTTAAGACGAGGAGAGAAAGACTCAAAAGGTGGAGAAAGGTAAAACTAAAGGGGACTAGGACTTAAACCCTAATGTTATCATGCTTGAAGATCCTAAGGGTTAGGTGTGGTATGAGAAACCTAAGTCTGAAAGAAAGAGGGAAGTCTACCTAATGTTGTCATGCATGGATTGCTATCCTAATGTCTCTCCTACCTCCGACGTAATAAAAAATTAAGTGGAGCGAGGAATCCTACGGGATCGTGTCATCAGACAAGTAAACATAGGATGAATCAATCACAAAATGAACTAAAAGCAATGAAAGAATAAACAGTATCAGTCAGCAATAATGTCACATAACCGAACCAAGAAAAGGGGGAGCTTTCGCCAAGGGGTCATATCAACCGAGGCAAACAAGCTAGCTATGAGAAATAAGGGTACTCATCCAATGGTATCGAGAACCATGGAGAGCAGAGTAAGAAAGGGGAAGATGTGAATCAGATCACATAAGCATCAACATTGGTCAATGCGAGCTATAGACAAGGTGTGGGGGTTTGATTGTTAAACCATTCTTCCACTTGACAGACTCGATAACAAGAGTGAGTTATGTTCGAAGCTTCAATCATGTAATGAGAGCTAAGAACGACCCAACTAGAATAACGGGGGTCAGTTGCGAACCCTATCTTCCGTCAATTGCCTTCTCAGAGGTCTTACAAGAGGATACGGGAATGGGATGCCTCTTTGGAGGTCTTTGGCACAATATTAAACAATCACAAACAAAGCCTCCTTTGAGGACTTCCCATTGCCGGTCAAGTGGCACGGACTCCCAATCCTACTTCTCATGGCATAAAAAGGAAAAATGCGGAATTAGTAAAAGAGAGGAGAAATAATACCGAACGGATATCAATCCGTAGCAATGCAAGCAAAGTATTAGCAAGCCGACACACTTCTAGTAACCTAGTATAGATGAACAAAGGTGTCAGAAAGTGGAAAGGATCCTTGAAAGACATGGAACCAAATGCTCTTCACTCTTCATGAATAAAATAAGAAAACAAGGCAATAAGCCGTAAACAGCAGCAACAACAGCGCTCCAACACCTGCATAGCTATAAAAACCAGCAACACATAAAAACAGCCTATAACAGCTACTATTCCCAGAACAGGACAGGTATGTATGCAACCAGGTAGAATAACAACATTTTACAGCACGCTTTGTCCATTACAGCAGTGTATGCCACATCAACCTCGCGTTTAAACCACTTATCAAATCAAATGGTAAACACTACAAAACAAACTCAAAGATTAGTCAAAGTTCAAATGGAAATTGTTAAATAAGAAGTAAATGATATCAATACTAAATGTAAACACCAATTAGTCAACAATCTATGCTAACATTAGTCTACAAAATCAATTATAAAACTATGTAAAAAACCAATTAAGCACAAGGTTAATTTCTAATCTAAAAAACCAACTAAAGTCAATATTAGACTACTAAATGAGAATTAATATCTAATCCAAAGTAATTCAAAAACAATTCTAATGTTGATACCTAAATCGAATTGAAATTAGTATCCAAACAATGGTTAATCGGAATTACTCTACAATTAGTTAACTACTAATCCACATTAAAAGCCAATTAAAAACACGATTAATTTCTAATTGAAAATTAATGTAAAAAAGAAACCTAATTCCACAAGAGCAATTATAATGCAAAATTCTAACATTGAATCTATTTCTAATACTAAAAGCAATTTCTAATTAAAACTTCTAATCCATTTATCCTAAATCACTAATCCAAAATTAAAGCAATATTTAAAATCTAATTAACCTAACACTAAAAGAAATTAATACAAATAAGTAAAAACATAGGAGGTGCAGGCAGTAAGTCTGGCGGTGCGAATAGAAATCCATGGTGCCTGGGCCTTTTTGAGCGAACAGGGGGTGAGAAACTGAGTTGAGGGGATGTGAAATAGAAACTACATGGCCTTGGTTTACAAACCCGGTCCATCACACTTCCATTTAACGAAAAAACCTACACCAGCTTTCTTATCCTCTTCTTCATTATCGGCAACCTTTCTCTCCTATCTCACCGTCACCAAACCTCTCAACCTCGCCAGAAACAACTCCATCGTTGTGCCTCCTCACCACCATCACCAATCCTCTTCTCCTCGTTTCACTTCACAAAACTCAAATCCCCACCATCTCCCTCAGCTTACACCAACATCGCCTTCATCACCTCCAATCCGAACGCTCCTTTCTAAACAATGCCGACGCCGGATTTTCTCCGCTCACCTCCTCTTTCATCCTCCTTGCTTCGCCTCATCTCCACTGCAACACGATCGCACCATCGGAATCGCGCCAATGGAAATGACGTCTTGCTCTCACTCATCTCAGTGATGTCGTCTTCCATTCACATCGCTCTTCTTTCGTAACATCGCCTTTATCATCTCCGTCGGATACAATCCAGTAAAGAAAACTCCGCCACGCCATGGCCAGTTGCCGGCGACGGCGGAGGGCGAACCTCAATAACTTAACGGAGAGAACGTTCGGAAATTCACTAATTGATTCAAAACGAAATCACAATACACATGGAACAACACAGAAATTAATAGTACCTATCGGAGTCGCTCCGATGGCGCTTCGAGGACGATGAAGATAGAGAGACTTCAGCTTGACGTAATATTCCGACGAAGATAACGGTAATGAGACTCCAACTCCGATTATCTTGTTTTTCCCTTTTTTCACTACGATTTTGAAGTTGTTATTGATGATGAACTTCTGCTTGCGTCGTTCAATTTATTTCGATTTTGCTTCGTATTTGCGTCTTCTTCCTCTTCTTTGCGATTTACGAATCGCTTCTGATTGTTGTTGATTTCATCAGGTTCTACGGATCGATGAAGATTGAAGTTTGGTTGAATGGTGATGAATTGAAGCGTATAGATGATGATGAAGAATTGTTGCAGAATTGAGAAGGAGATTGAAGGTAGAGGCTAGGTGATGATGAATTTTTACAGAGGATTGAAGAAGATGAATTGAAACGGAGAAGAGAGAGTTGGTTATCATGAAGATGAAGAGAGATTGAAGATTGTGATATTGTTCTCAGATGCCAAATTCAGAGAGCAAAGTTTGTTAGAATCTGTTAGAGTTTGTTATGGTTAGGAAAATAGTTTGTGAAATTGGAACTGAAGCAGAGTAATGCTGTTAGAGAGTTTTTGAAATTTCTGGTTTTTGTTATGAACTTTTTTCTGCTGCTATGAACTTCTGGTGTAAAATTTTCCTTTTATTCCATAGCCAACGAATCTCCGACTAGCCCATTACTAAATGTGAATCTTGTAACCATCTTCTCCATTAAAACGTAATTGGGAGATTGATTCAATTTGGAGATGAAATGGGTTGTGAACGGATGCACTCGTCATGTAATTTTGGACTAATTTGAATATGAGAATATGGATAACAATGGATTTTGTGGTTAATGAAAAACGGTTTTAACACAGATGGATAAGTTGGATAAAATAAAAAGAATGGATTCAAAAACTTGGTAATTATTTGAAAATAAAAAAAGGGTTTAATTTGGACATGGATTTAATTTGGTTTAGAATGGGTAATTGGTTTTGGAGATTGGTAAATGAATTAATGGATACTAAAATGCGGATTAAAACTTGGATGGATTCAAAATGGATATTAAAATGAAATGGATATGGACCAAAAAAGTGGTTTTGGATATTTGAATATGGATATTTAGGAAATGGACTCTTGCAATGGATTAATAAAAAAAATGGTTTAAGAAAGGGTTATACAAAAAACGGATTTACAAAATGGATATTGGATATTGACTTTGGAATTAATGAAAAATGGTATTAAATGAATATGGGTTAGAAAAAAGGAATTGTGTCTCGAATTCCAAGTAAGTCACATGATTACATCCAATCCACATCCAACTTTAGATCCAAAGTGACTAGGAAAACCTTAGATCAGGAAGATTACAACGAGGAAAATTCAACCTCTTGTTCCAACTTAACCGGGAATGGAAACCGCATGAATCCCTCAGGAATAAGGCCAAGCAAATCCTTTGATCCCATGTCTTAGAAGACCAATGCAATGATATGATTATGAGTATGACCTAAATGATATGCAAATGAAAAAAAACATAAGCCAGAAAAAGTTTAGCAAAAAAGTTAGGGCAAATTTTAGTGTGTTACACCCCGCACGTGCTCTTGGAATTCTATTCCCCAGCAAGTCATTCTTCAACCATGCAGTTGATAATGATAATCCCCATCAGCTGTTGTCAGTGCTCCCCAAGCAGAGGTTATCCTAGAAAGTTTCTTGTGAGCTTTCCCCAGCAGAGCCAGCACATTTCCTCCGACAGAAATCTTGCTCAACTACTCCCCCAACAAATTTGTCGCTTTAGATACTGCTTTGGTATCATCGAGGAACCTTAACGGATAAGGGGCTGCTTCGACGACCCAGAGAATTGTCTGCCTTCAGAGATACTGCTTTGGTATCATCGAGGAACCTTAATGGATAAGGGACTGCTTCGACGACCCAGAGAATCGTCTGCCTTCAGAGATACTGCTTTGGTATCATCGAGGAACCTTAATGGATAAGGGACTGCTTCGATGACCCAGAGAATTGTCTGCCTTCAGAGATACTGCTTTGGTATCATCGAGGAACCTTAATGAATAAGGGGCTGCTTCGATAACCCAGAGAATCGTCTTCCTTCAAAGATACTGCTTTGGTATCATTGAGGAACCTTAATGGATAAGGGACTGCTTCGACGACCTAGAGAATCGTCTGCCTTCAGAGATACTGCTTTGGTATCATCGAGGAACCTTATTGGATAAGGGACTGCTTCGACGACGCAGAGAATCATCTTCCTTCAGAGATACTACTTTGGTATCATCGAAAAACCTTAATGGATAAGGGACTGCTTCGACGACCTAGAGAATCGTCTGCCTTCAGAGATACTGCTTTGGTATCATCGAGGAACCTTAATGGATAAGGGCCTGCTTCGACGACCCAGAGAATCTTCTACCTTTAGAGATACCGCTTTGGTGTCATCGAGGAACCTTAATGGATAAGGGACTGCTTCGACGACCTATAGAATCTTCTACCTTTAGAGATACCGCTTTGGTGTCATCGAGGAACCTTAATTGATAAAGAACTGCTTCGACCATCCAAAGGACCTCAAGTTATTCTGTTCATTTTGTACCCCGCTACCTCATTCTACCAGTTCTTGCTCCATAGTACATTACCTTTTAAGACAAATTTTGGGGTCTTCATATATCTAGTTAACTTCTACCCTAAAAATAAACGCCATACAACAGTTCACTATCTAGGGTCCAAGATAATTAGATAGGGGCATTTGTCATACCCCAAATTTGACCTATCTATTTCATGTTTCTTATACCAAGATTGTGTGTTGACTCTAAGATTCAGGTCATGCAGATCTTGTATGAGTTTGTGAGGGTTGCTAGCTCTTGTTGGGTTTCTTTGGTTTTAGGAAGTGCTAAGGTTTAAACAATACTATGATACTATTTTGAATCATGGCTGCTTCAAATCATGTTTAAGATATTTCAAGTCGTGAAGGTCATAAGAGCTAAGGTCACAATGTACATTTACAAAAGCAGCGACAAACCATAGTTACTATGCAATTCACAAATTTCAAGTCATGGTCATTTTGTTTGCTTAAAAAGCCTTGTGTTGATTATTAAAGACAATTTGGTAAATCATGATAGGATGGAATTAACTTTCAAGCAGGCCCGAACTGAAGGCAATTTTTCTTGTCTAGCCAAGCCATGTTCAGGCCTAGAGAGTAATGGAAAATTTACAGTACGGTAAAATGCTTATGGTATAAAGGTTAAAGGCTAAGAAGATAAAATGCAGACATGAGAAAACACACAAATTGCAGCGGAATAAAATGATTCACATTGAAACAAATCAGGTACAAGTCACAAAGTGTCAACCTATATTACAAAGGAATTAAGACCATTGATACAAAAATTCCAAGCTCCAAATGGCAAGTTTAAAATGAAGATCAAGGATTAAAGTCCAAAGATGACACAATTGCTACAATGTTCCAAGGGTGTAATTTTTCAAGCATTACAAGGAACACAGTTCCTGATCTATCACCTGAAGCTCAGAGATACAAAGAAGGATAATAGCACTTGGATTCAAGTTTCAAAGGACAGTACAAAAATAACTCATTCTTGCACGAAGGTTATAAAAGGCCTAAAGGTAGAGTTCAAGTATCATTAGAGCTAAATCTACCGGATCCAAGCAAAATCTATTGTAAAATGTTTTAAATCATACACATCACAAGGGACAATACTCAAGGATGCACCCTACAAAACTGGGACCTAAATCTGTAAATCCTTCAAGGATGCTTGCCAAATTCTTAAAGGATATCCATCAAGCCATTTCTTGACTTAGCCAAACTTCAGTATCCGTTTCGCCATCGCTTCCAAAATCTTCCTCGATGCAATCTTCAAGCTTTGACTTAGGCCATGATGCCTCATCCTTGCACATGAAAAATGATAAAAATTGGTTAGTATACTAATAGCATACAAGGAGCAATTCACATATGTCATTTAATAGACATGGATTTTGTGTGCAAGCATTATGATCAAAGGCTCGAAACAATGCACAAGCAAGAGCTGGCGAGTGATTCAAACACAAAATTGCAGAATAGATACATTGTCATGGCACGTTCATAGATGTAAGGCAATAACACAAAAGCTACCAGAAGTTTTCAACAACAGCAATGAGGTTCAAGTGAGAGTAGAATGATGCAGATGTTAAACTATGGTAAGAGAAAGGAAAAAGAAATATCAACATCATAAATGATTGACAGTCCAAGTCAGAATCACTGTGAAGAAATAACTGACAGTCCAAGTGAGTTTCCTTGACAAGACTCATACCTTCAAGAAGATTTCGTAAACGAATGCTTCGATCAACTCCCAAACAAAGAACCAATCCAGCTCAAAGCCATCTCATGAAAAGCTCTCCTTGCCATTTCCTTCAACCTCCCATAACTCTTCAAACTACATTCAAATCTTCAAAACCTGCAGAAGCCAACATCAGTACCTTAAAGCAACAAAAATAACACATCTATGACAGGACTCTTAACAAGAATGAACAGGGTAGTATGCTAATCAAAAAACCAAGACATACCAAATTATCAAGGAATGCATTTTCAATATTGACAGCAGAGTGCATAACCAATTCATAGCTCATCATAAAGGTCAAAAACAGCAAGAGTCAACTTGAGTCAAATGAAGCCACATCAGCAAAGCAAGAGCAGTGAAAGGTTTCAAAAAACAATGACTTTACAGCAGTGAAAATCACAAATTCACGCAGTGAAAAATCAAATAAAAATACACTTTCTAGAAAGGTTTCATATCCACTACAGACAAAATGAATTCTTCAACTATAGGGGTCGTACAAGGACATGTTCTGCAGGGTCGTACAAATACATGTTCCACCCAAGCAATTCATCACCACCACTCACCAACGGATTTCTCATTCACATCCTATTCAAAAACCTAATTCTGAGTCTATAAAAGCACTACTATTCATCATCAGAGAAAGGGGAAAAATGGCTGAAAAACCCTAAATCACTACTCACATCAAGAAAATCCTCACCCTCTCACAAAAGCTCATTTTCATCGAAACCTAATCAGAGTTTTACACTGAAACTCTGATATAGGTGAGCTCGACCCCCATTTTTATACAATCGCAAGCAACAACACTACAGTAACAACATCAAAAGGGAAGAGGAGAAGAGCAGAAGGAAAGGGAATCCGAAGTGATACCTGAAGGTGACTCAGATACTCCAAGAGGGGAGCTTCAAGAGGTCGTATTTCTGAACTCTTTATTTCTTCAAGTTTGAACTCCATTTGCTTGTTGTATTTGAGTAGATTAGTTGACTTGCCATGCTTTGTTTTGAGTGATTTTCTGTTTTTTGAAGCTAGGGTTTAGATTTGAGAAAACCTCCGATTGGGTTGTTAGGTTAGGGTTTAGAAGAATCTGAGGTTAAATTTGGAGAGAGGAGAGATTTTAACGTAGGGTTAGTGTAGGGTCTTTGGTGTTTTGTGGTGGTTGGTCGGAGACAGACGGCGGCGGCCACTGCGTGCCACCGTCTTCTCCGGCTGGAAGGTGGCTCCGGCAACTTTGGTTTGCAGAGAGAGTGAGAGCGTTTAGAGAGAGAGGGATTTGAGATTATGAACTCTCATTCGCTCCTTTTGGATTTGTAACAGACGGTAAGTGGGAGACTGGGTGTCCTCACCCACCGGTGACAAGTGTCACCGGTTGTTCCATCTTCCTTGAATCCCATGTGCCCTTCTCCATACAACCATACCTACACCCTTCATCAGTGCCCTTGAACGAGTCCATGATTTTGACTCTATCTCCATCCAACGATCCAGATTTGTTCTGATGATCATCAGTTGACCGAGGGAGCACCATGGACCCCCTCCTTGCGTTGGGCTTTCAGTTCTGGGCCTAGGAAAATTTCTGACCACACCCCTGATTTGTTGATATGTTTCTGGCCCTTTTGTTTTCTTTTTAGAACTTTTTTCTTTTTTTTTTCTTTTTAATATGAAAAATCCAAAAAAAACAATTTATTAACTTATTTCATAAAAAACATCAAAATACCTTTTATTTAATTCCTAAAATCCTTTTCTTTAATTAATTTCTAATTAATTTTATTAAACCATTTTATTTAATACTAATTAACTTTCAGGGTTAATTTTATTAAATATTTTAGTTTAATTCAATTAATTGTTTGAATTTTAATTCTAAAAATATAAATAAATTAATTAGTTAATTTAGAATTTCTCTTCTTTAGATTAACCTTAGAATTAGGTTGATAACTTCACTAACATGTTTGATTAAATTTCTCCCCCATTTTGTTTGGTTTTTAATCCTTATGTGGTGTTTATACTTTTTTCTTATGGATTAATTCCATGCCTTGATTATATGTATGTCATTCATAATATGTTTGTCCAAACTCTTTTCAAACTAATACCTTGACTTAATGTCAAGCCCTTTTCAAACACCTTGTAAGTCGATTGTTTTCACGGCCGCAATCAACCTCACATAGTCTCCTCTTGGGCTTTATACAACGATGCTTGTTGCACATTTCACAATCTTGTTTGCATGCATATGTGTGATTGTCTTACTATTATGGCTTGATTATTCTCCCTTTGAGTAAATATATCCTTCTCCCATAAGATTAAAATCAATGATTTTCAAAAGAATAAACAAGCTTGATCCAACGTCAAGCATTTTTTCAAAAACAAATTCAATTAATCACCACTTCATCCTCAAGCATTCACTTGATCCACATATCAAGTCCCATTACCCCTCTTGTAAGTCGAGTGATTTTGCCTCGCCATCGACCTTACCTTGAAGCACTAGGACCCCTTTTCATTAGTTCAATCCTTTAACCATTTCGTACACAAATTCAAACCTCGATCCATATCGAGCATGTTACAAATCAAACCAATACATTTAACTATACTTAAACACTATTTCTTGAAAGGTGAAAAGTGAGGGGGATCGAGTCTTTGATCTTTCTCTTCAATTGTTTAGGTGCGAGTTCTCTTACTCGTGTGTGAATAATTGACGCCTTTAAAACACTTGTAACTCGACAACATTCAAACTTATTTCCAAGCAATCCTTAAAACATTTAATCCCTATCTAAACACATTTCTATTAAAGATGAAGTGAGGGTGGTCGAGTCTTCGATCCTTCTCCTTAATTGTTTGGGTGCGAGTTCTCTTACTCGTGTGTGAACAATTGTTATCTCTAAAACATTCAATACGAATAAAACTCCTTTTCTCGCCCCCGTGCGATCGAAACCCTAAAACACATACAAATCAAATCCTCTTTTCTTAATCAAACTCTTTAATACACTTAATCATATATTCAAATACAACTTCCTAAAAGGTGATGTGAGGGGGGCCAAGTCTTTGACCTTTCTCCTCAATTGTTTGGGTGCGAGTTCTCTTACTCGTGTGTGGACAATTGGCGCCTATAAAAAAATACAAACCAAACAACCGTAGTCCCATGAACTACGAATGCTCTGACTTTCCCATTGCACGAGGGAATACATAGGCACAGGGATTCCAATCCTTGCCGAGCACCCTAATAAAAAACCACCCATCTTCCCCTTAGAAGCAAATCCTTTAGAAGATAACAAACAAATGTAGCTAACTTTCTCACGAATCGAATCAAGAGGTTCCCATTAAGTACAACAGACGTAGAGGGTGCTAATACCTTCCCTCTTGCGTAACCGACTCCTGAACCCGAATTTGGTTGCGATGACCATTTTCTTATCCTTTAAAAGGTTTTATCGATATTTTCCTATTCCTTCCTTGGAATGAATAAAGTTCGGTGGCGACTCTGTTCGAACTTTTTTTCCGCGTCCATCTCGAGGATCGTATTTTTCGAGGTACGACAAAAACATGTTCTTCGTTCTTGGAATTCCTTTTGGACGGTGCTTTGTTAATGCTTTAATTGACTTAATTGTTGTCATTTCCAATGGTTCGATGATTCTTATGTGAGTACTTGGGTATTTTAAGGGGAATTTCTTGTCAGGGTCTGGATTAGTTATACCCGGATTTGAAGCTGCTCTAGACACTTTTGTCAATTTTTTGGCTAAAAAGGGGGAGAAATGAGTTTCTACAGTGTTTCTGCAGTTCCAGTTCTTAATGTCCTAAGTGTCATTTGTGTCTTGTGTCCTGAGTTAAGAACACAGTCATGTGTTTAGGGGGAGTTTTGTCCTTCTCCTCATGTACAACAACATAAGGAAAAATTAATTTAGGATTTCTGAAGTCTCAGTCTCAGGAGTCTTAAATTAATACTTATGAGTTGGTTATTCAGGTTGACACAAATTTAGGAGAATCATGGCTTTATTGTACAAAAGGTGGAGATTGAAGACTCTAAAGATTTGACTTAAATTTTGGTAAAACTCATTGTCAAACAAAAGGATTCAACATCAAGAAATCTGCCAAACACAAAGATGTCGAAGGAGATGTCACAACATGAACACTCGACATCTGGACTGCTATAACAAATTGTTTAAATGTGCTCCAAGTTTCTAGGCGCGTTTAGCAGTGGATCAAGGAAAGATTTGTTTGAAGATTTGAAGCCCAACTGAAGACTCTATAAAAGAAGACCTAGACCTAGGATTTTATAGCCTTTTGTAACCTAGTTCTCTTGTGTAAAAATAAGGGTTTAGGGTTTTGAGAGTCGTTGGCTCTCTAGGTTGTAAGTCTCCCTTTGTATCAGTTGATGCATTGTGGCAGATATAGGTGTCGCACAGATCCATAAGCCTTGAGATATTGGATTGTGTATTGTTCTTGGATGAAGCTTTTAACCAAATCCGAGTTAGCTTGTTTGTAAAGTATGCTTGACAGAATTCTGTATTGACAGGGATGATGTAGAAATCACAGGTGGTGATTAAGGGAAATGAGTGGGGTATCTCGTATCTGGAATACCCCAAATTTGTCCTACCTGTGTATAATCTCCATCTGTACATTCATCCACTAAACATTATTCAGAAAATCAAAAAATATATATTGTCTCTGGTTGTTGTAGTGATTGAGGGTTAATGGTCAGGCAAAGTGTGTTTCATGATCAGGTCAGGGTGTGTGATTCAAATAATGTGTGTTTGAAGCCTTAGCCGAGGTTTTGTGCCAATGCAAGTTAGTTGGGGTATGATTCATAGTTTTAAAGGTTGAGATTGATTCATGGTTCCTTAGGGGCAATTCTTAATCATCGTCCATTTTTCTTAACCATTATTATTTTTATTTTCCAATTTCTAAACCATCTTCATTTTCAATTACCCTTATTTTTGTTATCAACTCCACAACTATCCATTCAATATCTAATTATCCACATCCAATCCATTTCAAATCCATTAAGTCATCTTTATCCAAATTCTATTTTCAATCACAAACCATAAGTCCAAATAACCATTTTTTTAAATAATATCCCTTCTTTTTTTATTTTCAAAAACCATTTTTTATTATTATTTTTTTTACCTTTTAACTCTTTTTCTTGTAAAGAATGTCCAACTCTACCAATTTTATCCATGATCCCAATTCCATGCCGACATTTTTTCATTATGTCATAAGTCCATTTCTTTTTTATAAAGCCCACAAAACTCCAAATGTCTTGCTTGCCTAAAACCTGCTACAAAAAAAACTAGTACAACCTGCTCTACACAAGCAAACCGTACTAGCAACAACCTTACAACATCACAAGCACCTATACAAAGAAACAATCACTCCAAGCCAATTTCACCTACAGACCACCGCTGCACACCCTGGCTACATAACACAGACCTCCACAGCCTACTCCACCAACCAGGATTTACATAAAAATGGAACAACAAAACCTGCAAAAATCGAAAGCAACATGTCACAGGACTTGTACTTCAAACTTAAAGAACAAGTTTAGATGGAAAAAAAAGGGGAGAATAGAGAAACCTTAAAAAAAAACGATTGACAACATAAAATAGCTCCCATCTTCAAAAATAAAGATGCCTCTTCATACTTCTTCAATTTCCTTGAATTTACCTTCTCACAAGCCATAGTCACTCACCTCAAACCTCCATTCCGCGAACTTTCTCCTTCCATTCTCAACACTCTTTCTCTTCAGCAATCCAAAAACAGGTTTCTGAACATTTCAAAACCACACATCAAAACAAACTTCATTCTCTTCAAAAAGTTAATCTGTAACATTCTTCCTCCTCCATTAACAACACTTCTTTCTCTTAAAAAAAACATCAATAATACACCACAATCCTCACAACCTTGCTTCTCTTCCACCACACAATGGCCATAGTAGTATCAACTTCCTCCATTCCTTATCCACTTCTCAACAACACTTCATAAAAAAAACACCATCTAATCACCACATGGAACCCACACCGTTCTCTTTTTTTCAACCTTTATTTCCTCCAAACTCACCTCCATAACCAGCTTCTTCAAACTAAAAACAACATAATCACCACAACAGAAACACATAAGGTTGCGTTCACGAACCTTAATCATCAACTTCAACATTCTCGCACCATCACTGCTACTCAAACTCACCCTACCTAAACCAAATCTCTTCTTTTCCATTTCATCTCTCTCAACCACATCAACACTACACTACCCTTTCCATGAACATTTTTCTACAATTCCATACTCTTCTCCGAACCCCTAACCTTCAACCCGCAACAACAAACTCATTCCTCAACATTGGCAAGCTTTCACAAGTTTCAAACTCCATGTGACAACCACAAATCTACCCACTGTGAAACGTATATCATTCACAAAAAACACAAAAGTATCAGCTCTCATTAACAAGCATAACCACAAACCTTCGAGCACCGCAACACAACGTATACCATCCATAGCCATGAAACCTCCATGAATCATAAAAAAAAACCGTCACCTCATCATCTAACAACAACTATCAACAACCTAAGCCCATCGTTTTGGAATCAGCAAACAGAGAAGAGCGTGAGAGAGATCGAAGTGTAGAAGAAGAATTTCAAAGAAGTGAGAAAGAAGAGTAGTACGGATAGAACAAGAGATCGGAAGCCATTAACGCACCTAAGCGAGCTTCGATCTAACGGAAGGGTTTCGTTTCACTTCCTCTTCTTGGGTGCAACCTAGGTCGAAGGAGAAAACGGTTGAGGTTTCTTCACCACCGCCGGTGTATCGTTGAGGCATGGCGGAGGCAGTTTGTGCAGCACTGTTGGGAAATGGTTCAGAGAGAAAGAGGAATCAGAGCGAAGAAGGTTGGAATCGATTATCTCCGCTCGTGCTGTTGTTTTTGTGAGTTCTTCAATTTTGTTTCGTTTTTTTGAAAAAAATAGTGTAGGTTGTTTGAGGTTTTGGGTTGGTGTCGCCGGAGAAGACGGTGGCGGCCGCCGCGCTCCGCCGCTTCTCCGGCCATTATTTAGGTTTCCGGCCATGTTATTGTAGGTGAGGGTGAGGAGCGTTTGTGAGAGAGAAAAACAATGAGAAAGAATTAGCAGAGAGTGAGAGTTTAAAATGCGTATCCTCCTTTCCTTGCTTTTGTTTAAAGTGGTTGAAGTGTTTGAGTGTAGAGCAGGGGACAGTGACACTTGTCCTTCCCTTTGACAAGTGTCACCGGAGAGGATAATACCCCCATAATCTGGCGAGATTGGCTTGCTGCAGTCCATCATGAACCCATTTCCCAGTCGTCGATCAGAGTCAAAGTTAACTCCTTTGATCAAATCGACGCTCATGATTGACTGAAGGTTCACCGTGAACCCCCCAGCGTTGGGCTCGGTTGGTTGGGCCTAGGGGAAATTCCTACACACACCCCCTGTTTCCAGAACAACATCCTAGCCCAATTCTTGTTTTTTTTAGTTTTGCTTTCTTAATAATACTTTTTAATAGATAAAAATAAAAAAAAGATTTTAATTATTTATTTTTTTGGGAAATCATAAAAATTATGTACTAATTTAATTTCTAATTTTTATTAAAATGTTAATTAATTACTTTATTAATTAATATTTGATTTTAATTAACCTGATTTCTCTAGTCCTAAAATTATCATAAAATACTTTCTTAACTAAATTAAAAATCATAATTCATTTTAATTAATATTTCTAACATGTTTTCTTAATTAATCACTTATTGGGTCCTTGAACGACCGCTCTTGAGGCACACGCCTTGGGTTGTGTTCGTTTCGATCTTCCATTTCTAAACTTAAAAAACTTTTAACCCTATTAAAACGCTTAATCCTCCTTAACACTCTTAACAACTTCAAATCCTAATTCAACTAACACCTCTAAATACATCAAATTCAAATCATTTTTCCTAATCAAATTACGAGAGTAGTGGACTCTTGAGGTCTAGCACCTCTTGGGCCCTTGAATGAATGCTCTTGAGGCGCACGCTTTGGGTTGTGTTCGTTTCGATCTTTCGTTCCTAAAACACTTGCCCTAATTACGTGGACAAAGAAACACATTGTCCAACAAACACAATTTCATAACTAATGGAATGAAAAAGGTGTCGTTGAGATCTAGCATCTCAGTAATGCCCCGATTAATTGGTTACGAGACCGACGTCTCGTTTATCGAATACTCGTCATTCTTCCTCTAAAATACTTAACAAATAAAACACTTCTCACGCAACCAAAACCCTAATACACTTAATCCACAACTTAAACACCTTTCCCAAAGGGCATTGTTTAAGTCATTCTTTCGCGCATATGAACTCGTGCTTCAGCCTCCCTTGACGAGCAGACAAGCCAATGTTTAGCAGTCAGAATGCAACCTAAACTCTCGTTCGCCTAAAACACGTCCAAATCAAGCCTTTTTCTCAATCAAATCTCTAATACACTTAATCCTTATTCAAACAACATTTCACAAAAAAGAACATTGTTTAGTCCATTCTTCCGCGCATATGAACTAGTGTTTCAGCCTCCCATGACGAGCCGACAAGCCAACGTTTAGCAATTAGAATTCGAATTAAACACTCGTTCGTTTAAAAACACCAACCAACCGTAGTCCCACGAACTACGAATGCTCTGACTTTCCCATTGCACGAGGGAATACGTAGGCCCAAGGGTTCTCAATCCTTGCCGAGCACAATAATAAAAAACCACCCATTTCCTCTTTAGAAAATAATATCTGCCTTAGAAGAAAACAAATAAACCAAGCTAACATTTCTCCTGAATCGAATCAAGAGGTTCCCGTTGAGTACAACAGACGTAGAGGGTGCTAATACCTTCCCTCTTGCGTAACCGACTCCCGAACCCGAATTTGGTTGCGACGACCATGTTCTTATCTCCCTTTAAAAGGTTTTCTCGATATTTTCCTTTCCCTCTTTTGGGATGAATAAAGTTCGGTGGCGACTCTGTTTCAAACAGTTTTTTCCGCGTCCATCTCGAGGATCGTATTTTTCGAGGTACGACAGATGGCGACTCTGCTGGGGACATGCATTACCCTATGCTAGAGAGAGTCAAGCCTAACTTGACTCGATTCGAGAGTGTTAGATTTACTTGTTTGTTTTTTTTCTACTACTTCTTTATTTGCTTTGTGTCGCTTTCTCTTTATTATATGCTGTTTATCATACTTGTCTATTGGATCCTGGGATGATATCACAAGTAAGGCTCTATACCCGAGTCTTGGAAAAAGAAGAGAGAACACCTAGTTTAGATTTTGGAAGTAATTAGTGTTAGTCCCCAAGGACTCGCTCCTTGTGTGCCTAGCATGAAAGCTTCCCCTCGAGTAGACCTTTTCGTAGATCTTATTATAACGCAGCTAGCCTGTCGCACGACTTGATTCATGAAGGGTCCGTGACTCTGGAAACCACTCTTAGCACCACTTTCCATATTGGTGGTCGTTAGTGTTAGTCTCCGAAGACTCGCTTCTCGTGGGCCTAGCATGAAGACTACACTCCGGATAAACTTTTTCGTATCCTCGTCGTAATGCAGCTAGCCTGTTGCATGGTGTTGATGTGATTAGTGTCCGTAATCCTGGGAACCTTATCCATCAACGTAGAAGCTATCCTGTGAGTGGGTTTATGGGTAAAAAATCTAGAATTTCCCTTAGGTAGCCTACCTGTTAGGGTGTTTTGCAAATGCTCGTGTTATCCTGGATCCTGAATCTACCCGCATTGCATTCATTGGCATACCATTGCATTTGCATTGCATATCATCTTCCAAAAAAACTCAACCATCCTTTGTCCATAACCCGCAGTTGATTTCCTGACACTCGTATCGGAATTGAAGCCGCTTTTGGAATAATCATGGACTCAGAAGAGCAGAACCAGTTTGCGTCAAGAGCAGATGTTGACTTGATAAAGGACCAGCTAGAACAACTTGTGGAAGCTATGCCAAGGAAAGAGGACAACATTCAAAGGCCTACAGTCACTAAGAATGTGATTCTTCCTCAAGTGAATAATCTTGCCCAATTTCAGCCTGTGCGGATTCCTGTTGGGGACCAGGTTATACAAGAATGTCACACTATTCAAGATGAACATGCCTCGTCTCATGATGCAGTTGAATACCATAGCTTTGCATTCACTACACCGAATTCCCGAGGGACAAGCCTGGTGGTGAATACTGAACGACCTCAAGATGTTGAGTTTGCTGAAAGATGTCGTGTGTTAGAAGAAAAGCTTGAAACCATAAAGGGGCGTGATGCTTTTGATCTAAATGCTTTGAACATGTGTTTGGTACCCGGACTTGTATTACCTCCAAAGTTCAAGATGCCAAAATTTGAGAAGTACAAAGGAGATAGTTGTCCAAAGCAACATTTGGTGATGTTTTGCAGAAAGATGACCTCCAATGCTCTCAATGATAAACTTATGATCCACTGTTTCCAAGACAGTCTGAGTGGGGCATCATTGAGTTGGTACATGCAGCTACAGAGTAGCCATATCCAATCATGGTTGGACCTAGACGGTGCATTTGTGAAGCAATACCAATACAATCTTGACGTGGCTCCCAACCGTATACAGTTGCTAGGTTTATCTCAAGAGGAGAATGAATCCTTTAGAGGGTATGCTCAGAGATGGAGAGAGGTAGCCGCTCGCGTTCAACCACCACTTTTAGATAGAGAATTGGTTGACCTGTTCATAGATTCTTTGCAAGGCCCATACCTAGAAAAAATGATGAGCAATGGGACATCCAACTTCTCTGACTTGGTTTTAGTAGGAGAACGCATTGAGAGTTATATCAAAAGTGGAAAGATCCTAGACGCCTCGAGCATCCATGCTAGTGATAGTGAATCCATTGTCAGCTCTCAAGAGGGAGAGGAGGATGAAGTCAATGCAATCTGGGACACTTTACGAGCTCCGTCTCCGGTACCTTATCCCCAATACCCAAGCATCTCAAATGTTCAAAGTCAGCAATCCAATGGGTCTCCCTCTGTAATTCCATTCTCTCCACATGGTCAATATACTCCTGCCAATAGAGGTCCCCCTCGTCAACAACAGATTGCACAACAACACTCTTCACAACCCCGACACTACTATAGTCAAAGACCAAAAAGGCATTTTGATCATTTTCCAGTGCCATTCAGTCATATATTGCCACGTTTGATTAGTAGTGGGTTAATAGTGCCAAAGGGCTTGGATCCTGTTATTCCTCCATACCCACCAGGCTTCGACGCCAATGCACTATGTGGCTACCATGCTGGCGTCATGGGGCATTCAACTGAGGATTGCAAACAGCTCAAAAACAAGGTCCAATACCTGATTGAGTCCAAGCTAATCTCATTTACGCCCCGAGGTCTTCAAATCAACGTCAATTATTCATCTGATCAGGCAGGTCCATCCGCCCATGTTATGGAAGAAGTTACTGAGAGTAGGTGTAAAGAAGGCTATCATAGTGGTCTCGATGAACAAGAATGTTAGTCCAACAGTGGGTCAAGAAAGAAAAGCCCAGTCCTCAATGCTGGCAATTTTTAGATCATGTCATTTCTATGCATTTGTAGTTTCTTTTTGTTATGTGTTATTTGCTTTTATACATTGTTGTTTATTAATGGTAATATTAATGAAGTGGTCATGCATTTTGTGAACTAATCACGTCGCATTCGCTCACATTTTCTTCACTTATAAAAAACAACAAAAATATTCATCTATATACCTCTCATTCACTTTCTTTACCAAATTGTTGTTTAGCAAAGATCGGAGGGAGGATGACGAAAATGAGATACACATAATTGCTGATGATATGCTTTCGGATAGAATCCTGCCAAGGATGTACAGGCATTGTTTCAAATTCCCAAACACTGGAGAGATAAGGATTTAATCCCTAGTTAACCACTTCGAGCCAAGAAGAAGAAGTTTCCTTCGGATTTCTAAACCCTTACACTAAACCTGGGGCAGGGTAGTGTTCAGTTAATCTGATTCCGCATTCGCACACATCCGGACGTGTCAAAGGAACCATGCAAAGTCCAGAAGTTATGACGGTTGTTCTTCAATGACTACTGACTTGGCAGTCACAAAGCCTTACTCAAAAAGAAGAGAGCCTGCTAAGTCAAACACCTCAAAAAGGAGACTTAGGCAAAAATTAGGGCAATCCGGATGGACTTAAGAAAAAAAAAACAAAACAAATTTAGTCCATGCAAAATTAGGGATAAAAAAAAAACAAAAAAGGTCTTTAAATCCTCAGGCGAAGCAAAATAAGATTCAGTGACCGCCATATCAAAATCAAAAGGTCACTGACGGCCATCAAAAACAAAATAAGATAACTGTCATTTAAAGTGAATCTTGAACCTTCATTCTTACACCGTCAAAATCTGAGTATGTGTGTCTATTTAACTGAACGTAGGACTGGAGATCATCACAAATAAGGGGTGGGTACAAATATAACTTTGAGCCTTATATCCTTTGTTTCTATAACCGTGAACCAGACCACGTTACAACCCTCAAAAGGCCTAATTGAGGCGGGGTTTATTCTGAAAGCATACTACAGCAAGGTTGCGTAAACTGACTCCTACGAATTTGATAATATTCTGAATTGGTGTCATGTTCTTGCTGTATCTTTCACACACCAGTAAATCAGCACTGCGTTTGGACTAATGGTTCACTCGTCACACACTTTCATACCATTCCAATAAATGATTTTTCAAAACTTGCATGAACGTCGCATTAAAATTACCATTTCTGAACGATCAATTTTAGCTGCAAATCAGCACTTGACATTTTGGAATCTCCAACAAAGTGCAATCAGAGAAAAACTTAAATATTCATTGGCACTGACTCGAATCGAGACTATCTCATAACCTTGTGAATCTGGGGCAAGTCCTTCAAAGAAATACTTAGTCAATCTGAGGCAAGTCTTTCAAAGGCCAAGACTGGGGCAGACCACTGATCCAGACACTGGGGCAGACCACTGATCCAAAAACTGGGGCAGATCATCTCATTACCTTCCAGACAGGGGCAGATTCCCTTCATACATTCAAGTTGGTCAAGTTGGCCATGTCATGCACTAAGCGACCCTTATTAAAAGCCTTGGGGTAGAGCAAATGCACAATCAACATGCATTGGATAAGTCGCTACACTCATACAATCAACATGCATTGGTTATGTCGCTGTACTCATACAACCATTTATGGCATATCAGCTAGAAGTGAGGTTCTCTCATGAACCAAGCACACAATTTCTGCAAAGGATCAAACTTGGGGCACCAAGAGCATCCACATCTATCCTCTGATAATGGCACTATCAGATACTAAGTGTCGGGAAATCAAATCATTTCACCTCATAAAGTCCAACCCCACTTGGCAACTCCTAAAGTCCAACCTTTCATTGGCAACCACTAAAAGTCCAACCTTGCTTGGCAACCTCCAAAAGTCCAACCCTGCTTGGCACCTCCTAAAGTCCACCTTGTGAAGCAACTACCAAAAGTCCAGCCCTGGTTGGCAACTCCTCAAAGTCCAACCTTGCTTGGCAACTACCAAAAGTCCACCCTGCTGGCATCTTCCTTCACCAATAACCTGCTTGCATTCGCATATGCATTACATAAAACATACGTGCACTATATGCATGCATAGCATAATCTATTTCCTTCCTCAACCCCCGCGTTGATATATATTGCTTTTTCTTGACCCCTGAGTCAATGTTGTCTTTATTTTCTTCGGCCCCCGAGTCGATATTTACCTTTCCTTCAACCCCCGAGTTGATGATATTTTGTCTTTATTTTCTTGACCCCCGAGTCGATATTGTCTTTAGTTTCTCGACCCCCGAGTCGATATCATTATTACATCTTCAACCCCCGAGTTGACATCTTATTGCTTGTACTAACCCCCGAGTCATTGTTATCTTTATCTTCTTCGACCCCCGAGTCGATATTGTCTTTATTTCCTCGACCCCCGAGTCGATATTGCCTTTGTCTCTGCCCTCGACCCCCGAGTCGATATTTGCTTTTACCTTCAACCCCCGAGTTGATATTTTGGTTTTACCTTCAACCCCCGAGTTGATATTTTGTTATTTCCTCGACCCCCGAGTCGATATTACCTTTACCTTTCTTTCAACCCCCGAGTTGACGACAGTTTATCTTAATGTTTGTCGACCCCCGAGTCGATATTGTATTTCCTTTTCTCAACCCCCGAGTTGATATGCCAGTATTCCCAGTGAGTCTTTCACCTTGCTCCATCTAAGCCTTGCCCATTTGCATTCCCATATGCATCTCATAAATAAACAAGTTCATTTGCATTCCCGTATGCATGGCATATCCATCCCCAGCATAGCATAACAGGATCCAGGATCAGTTCGCAAGCATCTTGGTCAGTCCTCATTCGAAGTCGGCAGTATTCCTCTGAAAAGAGTTAATACCCCGCATGTTCTCAAGGAATTCTATTCCCCAACAAGTCATTTTTCAACCGTGCAATTGATATTGACAATCCCCAACAACTGTTGTTATTCTTACTCCCCAAGCAGAAGATATCCTAGAGAGTTTCTTGTGATCTTTCCCCTACAAAGCCAGTGCATCTCCTCCGACAGGAATCTTGCTCAACTATTCCCCCAGCAAATTTACTTCAGAGATACTGCTTTGGTATCATCGAGGATCCTTAACGGATAAGGGGCTGCTTCGATCACCCAAAGAACTTCAAGTTATTTTGTTCAGTTTGAACCCCGTTACCTCATTATGCCAGTTCTTACTCCATGGCACTTTACCTTTTTGTCGGACAAATTTTGGGGTCTTCTTATATCTAATTGACTTCTACCCTAAAAATGAACGCCATGCAGTCGTTCACTCTCCAGGTTCAAGCCAATTAGATAGGGGCATCCGTCATACCCCAAATTTGTCCTACCTGTGTATAATCTCCATCTGTACATTCATCCACTAACCATTATTCAGAAAATAAAAAAACATATATTGTCTCTGTTTGTTGTAGTGATTGAGGTTTAATGGTCAGACAAAGTGTGTTTCATGATCAGGTCAGGGTGTGTGATTCAAATAATGTGTGTTTGAAGCCTTAGCCGAGGTTTTGTGCCAATGCAAGCCAGTTCGGGTATGATTCATAGTTTTAAAGGTTGAGATTGATTCATGGTTCCTTAGGGGAAATTCTTAATCATCGTCCATTTTTCTTAACCATTATTATTTTTATTTTCCAATTTCTAAACCATCTTCATTTTCAATTACCCTTATTTTTGTTATCAACTCCACAACTATCCATTCAATATCTAATTATCCACATCCAATCCATTTCAAATCCATTAAGTCATCTTTATCCAAATTCTATTTTCAATCACAAACCATAAGTCCAAATAACCATTTTTTAAAATAATATCCCTTCTTTTTTTTATTTTCAAAAACCATTTTTTTATTATTATTTTTTCTTACCTTTTAACACTTTTTCTTGTAAAGAATGTCCAACTCTACCAATTTTATCCATGATCCCAATTCCATGCCGACATTTTTTCATTATGTCATAAGTCCATTTCTTTTTTATAAAGCCCACAAAACTCCAAATGTCTTGCTTGCCTAAAACCTGCTACAAAAAAAAAAACTAGTACAACCTGCTCTACACAAGCAAACCGTACTGGCAACAACCTTACAACATCACAAGCACCTATACAAAGAAACAATCACTCCAAGCCAATTTCACCTACAGACCACCGCTGCACACCCTGGCTACATAATACAGACCTCCACAGCCTACTCCACCAACCAGGATTTACATAAAAATGGAACAACAAAACCTGCAAAAATCAAAAGCAACATGTCACAGGACTTGTACTTCAAACTTAAAGAACAAGTTTTGATGGAATAAAAAGGGGAGAATAAAGAAACCTTAAAAAAACGATTGACAACATAAAATAGCTCCCATCTTCAAAAATCAAGATGCCTCTTCATACTTTTTCAATTTCCTTGAATTTACCTTCTCACAAGCCATAGTCACTCGCCTCAAACCTCCATTCCGCGCACTTTCTCCTTCCATTCTCAACACTCATTCTCTTCAGCAATCCAAAAACAGGTTTCTGAACATTTCAAAACCACACATCAAAACAAACTTCATTCTCTCAAAAAGTTAATCTGTAACATTCTTCCTCCTCCATTAACAACACTTCTTTCTCTTAAAAAAGACATCAATAATACACCACAATCCTCACAACCTTGCTTCTCTTCCACCACACAATGGCCATAGCAGTATCAACTTCCTCCATTCCTTATCCACTTCTCAACAACACTTCATAAAAAAAAACTCCATCTAATCACCACATGGAACCCACACCGTTCTCTTTTTTTCAACCTTTATTTCCTCCAAACTCATCTCCATAACCAGCTTCTTCAAACTAAAAACAACATAATCACCACAACAGAAACACATAAGGTTGCGTTCACGAACCTTAATCATCAACTTCAACATTCTCGCACCATCACTGCTACTCAAACTCACCCTACCTAAACCAAATCTCTTCTTTGCCATTTCATCTCTCTCAACCACATTAACACTACACTACCCTTTCCATGAACATTTTTCTGCAATTCCATACTCTTCTCTGAACCCCTAACCTTCAACCCGCAACAACAAACTCATTCCTCAACATTGGCAAGCTTTCACAAGTTTCAAACTCCATGTGACAACCACAAATCTACCCACTGTGAAACGCATATCATTCACAAAAAACACAAAAGTATCAGCTCTCATTAACAAGCATAACCACAAACCTTCGAGCACCGCAACACAACGTATACCATCCATAGCCATGAAACCTCCATGAATCACAAAAAAAATCGTCACCTCATCATCTAACAACAACTATCTACAACCTAAGCCCATCGTTTTGGAATCAGCAAACAGAGAAGAGCGTGAGAGAGATCGAGGTGTAGAAGAAGAATTTCAAATAAGTGAGAAAGAAGAGTAGTACGGACAGAACAAGAGATCGGAAGCCATTAACGCACCTAAGCGAGCTTCGATCTAACGGAAGGGTTTCGTTTCACTTCCTCTTCTTGGGCGCAACCTAGGTCGAAGGCGAAAACGGTTGAGGTTTCTTCACCACCGCCGGCGTATCGCTGAGGCATGGCGGAGGCAGTTTGTGCAGCACTGTTGGGAAATGGTTCAGAGAGAAAGAGGAATTAGAGCGAAGAAGGTTGGAATCGATTGTCTCCGCTCGTGCTGTTGTTTTTGTGAGTTCTTCAATTTTGTTTCGTTTTTTTTTTTGAAAAAAATAGTGTAGGTTGTTTGAGGTTTTGGGTTGGTATCGCCGGAGAAGACGGTGGCGGCCGTCGCGCGCCGCCGCTTCTCCGGCCATTATTTAGGTTTTCGGCCATGTTATTGTAGGTGAGGGTGAGGAGCGTTTGTGAGAGTGAAAAACAATGAGAAAGAATTAGCAGAGAGTGAGAGTTTAAAATGTGTATCCTCCTTTCCTTGCTTTTGTTTAAAGTGGTTAAAGTGTTTGAGTGTAGAGCAGGGGACAGTGACACTTGTCCTTCCCTTTGACAAGTGTCACCAGAGAGGATAATACCCCCATAATCTGGCGAGATTGGCTTGCTGACAGTCCATCATGAACCCATTTCCCAGCCGTTGATCAGAGTCAAAGTTGACTCCTTTGATCAAATCGACGCTCATGATTGACTGAAGGTTCACCGTGAACCCCCCAGCGTTGGGCTCGGTTGGTTAGGCCTAGGGGAAATTCCTACACACACCCCCTGTTTCCAGAACAACATCCTGGCCCAATTCTTGTTTTTTTTTAGTTTTGCTTTCTTAATAATACTTTTTAATAGATAAAAATAAAAAAAAAAGCTTTTAATTATTTATTTTTTCGGGAAATCATAAAATCTATTTACTAATTTAATTTCTAATTTTTATTAAAATGTTAATTAATTACTTTATTAATTAATATTTGATTTTAATTAATCCGATTTCTCTAGTCCTAAAATTATCATAAAATACTTTCTTAACTAAATTAAAAATCATAATTCATTTTAATTAATATTTCTAACATGTTTTCTTAATTAATCATGGAAGTAGTGGGCTTTTGGAGTCTAGTACTCCTTGGGTCCTTGAACGACCGCTCTTGAGGCACACGCCTTGGATTGTGTTCGTTTCGATCTTCCATTTCTAAACTTAAAAAACTTTCAACCCTATTAAAACGCTTAATCCTCCTTAAAACTCTTAACAACTTCAAATCCTAATTCAACTAACACCTCTAAATACATCAAATTCAAATCATTTTTCCTAATCAAATTACGAGAGTAGTGGACTCTTGAGGTCTAGCACCTCTTGGACCCTTGAATGAATGCTCTTGAGGCGCACGCTTTGGGTTGTGTTCGTTCCGATCTTTCGTTCCTAAAACACTTGCCCTAATTACGTGGACAAAGAAACCCATTGTCCAACAAACACAATTTCATAACTAATGGAATGAAAATGGTGTCGTTGAGGTCTAGCATCTCAGTAATGCCCCGATTAATTGGTTGCGAGACCGACGTCTCGTTTATCGAATACTTGTAACACCCCCAATCTATACCCCCAATTAATTAAAACAGTAAAAGAAAATTCAAAATTTCGTCAGAGTATATTTAAATTATCATGGCATAGACCGAGGGGCCACATCAAATTGAAACAATTCATATAACACCTGCTCATAAGGATATGCAACAGTGGGGTAGCAATCAATAGAGGAACTTAGTTCCTTACACCCACATTTCAGAATTTAAAATAAAAGCGAAAAATCTAAAACTGAATAACATACATATATATCACATGAAAAGTTTGTCATACATCAAGTTGTACATGCACAAGCCAAAAGTTTCTATATACAGTATACACAATAATCACTACCCGGTGTCACATATCAGAGTCGACCGACAAAAGAATGAAGACGCAAAGCTTCACAAAAATACCTCCAACAACTCTAATCTGCAATGCCTCATAGAGCATTATAAAACAGCAGAAGGGTGAGAAAACAATCATAATACAGTTGCATATAATTATATATAACACAAAAATACACATATATACGGTTCTCACCACAACTCACGCCATAATTCAAACACGAGGCATTACAAGACACAATACATATTTCCATCACCAACACATATTGATATATCAATTTATCCACAAATCCACACATAAACAACCATAAATGATTTATGCAAATGCAAGAGACCGACACAACGACTCTATGCATATGCACATGCGGTACCGACTTCCATTGTTTCTCATCACTAGTTTACTCAGGAACTCTGCTGGAATCATCGCTCGTTACATCATTGTAACTCCCCGTTGGGCCTACGATGTTCCACACCGCTCACACCCCACACGGGCACACGGTGTTTATGGATCGCTAACACCCCACACGGGCACACGACCCGATCGCTCACACCCCACATGGGCACACGATCGTCTATAATCATCGCTCATACCCCACATGGGCACACGAAGTTATAGCGAATCCCCTCTGGAATCCAAACCGTCACTCAGGACGTCTCAACAATGCATATCATGATGCTTGGCATACAATGACCCATGACATTTAATATGCACACATAAATACATTCATTTACATCGACAAAATCACACTTTGCACTTATGCCCAAAACAATGCATTTAATTTTCATGCGGCCACAAATCATCACAACCCCATCTAAACACATACATTTACCTCATACAACAGCACCTTGCATAATACACATCAACTACGCATCACTACAACGAAAAAAGTCGACGACCGACACTATTCCCGATTTTCCGACATAATTAAATCGGATAACAATTCCAAAATCATCATAATAAGAAAGTACAACTCAATAGCTACATAACGATACCAAGAATGTAAAAATCGGATAAATGGAACACAAGTTACGAAAGAAAACGAAAAACGATATTTTGAAAAGTTCCATTTTGCAATTGTCCTGTCCATACGTGTACTGCCCTGAGCCATACGCGTATGAGCAGAGACTCATTTTCCCCAAAGCTCATGTGTAAAAGTCCGTACACGTAATGCCCAACCTCGTACGCGTATTGCCCTGAAATGCTACGCGTATCATACGCAAATGGGCAGATGGCCGAGGAAAATAACATTCCATACGCGTATTGGCCCATGACTCGCCCTCCATACGCGTATTGCCAAGGTCCATATGCGTATGAACATGCCCCATACGCACATGACCTGGAAAAACCAGAAAAATTTCTGCAGAACGAAGTTCTGCGTTTTCTAACCAAAAAAATCCTCCAATTTCCACCTACACCCAGAAAAATTACCAATACAATGCATAGCAACATGTATCTATCACATACCAACAATAATGAACACTAAAAGCATGATTTCCAACACATTTAATCAATTTCTAATCAATTTTACCAAAAATGGGTTTTACTAAATTTCTTCATTTCAATCCAACAAACATCACAAATACACATACATAATCATACACAATCATACAATAATTGAGTTTCGCACCCTTACCCGATTAAACTGATTCTAAGAGTTGATTTTTCTTGATTTCCCAAGCTTTTCTCACTATTTCTCTTCTTCTTCTCTTTTCTCTCCTTTTTCTTTCTTCTCCCTTTCTTTCTTTCTATTTTTCTTTCTGTATTTTCTATTTTCTTACTTAATGAAAAATATCCTAAAATGACCAAAATATCCCCACACTCAAATATCTCAAAAATAAAATAAAATAATAATATAATAATCAAACGACTCGATCAAATAAAACTCACACAAAAACTGGGTCGTTACAACTCTCCCCCACTTAGAAATTTTCGTCCTCGAAAATATTACCTGAGATGAACAACTCTGGATACGACTCCCGCATCTGACTCTCCAACTCCCAAGTTAGATTGCCCTCAGCAGCGCCTCCCCACGCCACTTTCACAAGTGCAATATCCTTGCCCCGCAGCCGCTTCACTTCGCGATCCAAAACCCTAACTGGTAATGCCTCAACTGTAAGGTTCTCCCTTACTTCAACCTCATCCATCGGAATCACATGCGACGGATCTGGAACATACTTCCAAAGCTGTGAAACATGAAACACATCGTGCAAATTCGACAGATTCGGCGGTAACGCCACCCTATAAGCCACAGCACCCACTCTTGCGGATATCTGGTAAGGACCAATAAACCGAGAAGTAAGTTTCTTCGATTTCAATGCACGACCCACACCTGTTACCGGCGTAACCCTCAGAAATACATGATCGCCCTCTTGAAACTCAAGATCCTTCCGTCTTCGATCATGATAACTCTTTTGTCTACTCTAAGAAGCTTTCATTTTCTCACGAATAAACTTCACATTCTCCGTCGTCTGTTGTACCAACTCCGGTCCAACTACCGTTCTCTCACCAGATTCGTGCCAACACAACGGTGTCCGACACCTTCGTCATACATTGCTTCAAACGGTGCCATTCCAATACTAAAATGAAAACTGTTATTATACGTAAACTCAATCAATGCAAGATAACTATCCCACGCACCACCTTGTTCCAAAACACAAACTCTCAACAAATCCTCCAAAGACTGAATCGTCCTCTCCGTCTGACCATCCGTCTGCGGATGATAAGCCAAACTCAATCTCAATTTAGAACCCAACGCCTTCTGTAAACTTTCCCAAAATCTCAATGTAAATCTAGGATCTCGATCAGAAACAATACTCAATGGAACCCCATGTAATTTCACAATCACACTGATGTAAATCTCAGCTAACCGCTCCAAAGTAAAACTGATATCAATCGGAATAAAATGAGCCAATTTAGTCAGTCTATCAACAACCACCCAAATAGCATTATGCCCTCGCTGAGTATTCGGTAACCCTGTTACAAAATCCATGGAAATACTATCCCATTTCCATTCAGGAATATCCAACGGTTGCAACAAACCACTAGGCCTCAGATGTTCCACCTTCGATTTCTGACAAGTCAAACATGCATAAACAAACTAAAATTCTGGTATCAGACGTGTGATGTTAAGGTGTGACGTCACAACAACACACTCTGCACAATGGACAGCAATAACAGTAAAATAACACCAAGAATTGTTGACCCAGTTCGGTTACAACCAACCTACTCTGGGGGCTACCAAGCCAGGGATGAAATTCACTACTTGTAGATATAATTTACAGACTCAACAACCCGTTGACAATCTCCTAAACTTATACTCTACTAATGACTTCCTACCTAAGAAACCACTTAGGTATGAGAACACCACTCAATCCCTTACAAACACTCAAAGAAACCACTTTGAGTACCCTTGATCTTACTTCACAGCTTCGATCAATCAACCACTCTCTATTGCTTCACAGCTTCTAGAGAGGACAGAAACTCAACACCTATTCAAAACCTAGAATAGTGTAAATATAAGCACTTTAAACAAACTCTAGACACTAAGCCTCCTGCTCTTGATCTTCTGAATGTTTTATGTCGCTTTTTCCTTTGGTCTTGTGCGCTTTATATAGCTCCTTGAATTGGGCTTGGACTTGTCACAATATTTGATCATATTTGTTAATTAAAACTGAATCTTCAAAACAGATTTTATCCCCAAAATCTTTTTAAATCTTCAACCTTTTAATTCTCCAACAGACCTGCAATCAAATCTCCCATGTAACAGAAAATATCTATCCCAAGATATTCTCATCCAAAGAGTCAACCACTCTCCACAATTCCAGCTAACACGCGTGCCCTAATAACCACACAACCTGCTGTTGTTAATTCTGCAGATCTAATGTTACAACATCACCTGTGTGACATCAGACATCCAACTTCAGCAATTAAATACTTAACACAGCCCAGTGTTAAGACTTCAATGTTGCAACATCAACACCTTGACATCAACATTGAATATACTTTGTTTTACCAAAATTCCAGCCAATCCAGGAACTAACAATCTCCCCCTTTGGCTAATTTTGGCTAAAACACTCTCTGCACTCTGCAATTAACTTCTGCACTCTACACCTTCAGAGATTTCAGCAGCGGAATAATCTTCAAAAAAAATTTGAAACTCTCAATCAGCAGCAGTTTGACAATCTTCAAAGTCTTCATCACTTGATCTGCTGCAGCACCATCTTCATTATTGACAACAGCCAATTGGTGCTCCCCCTTGAAAACATGAACCAGCATCACAGCTGTTCAGTAGCTCACAATGTGCAGCACTTTACTCCCCCTTGATGTCTGCTTGGCTGCACTCTTCAAATGTCATGATATCTTCACAAGTTCAGTCAAAACTCCCCCTTGACTATCTTGGCTATTTTCTCCCCCTTTTTAGCCACAATTAGGCAAACTTCACCTGGCAGTTGACTACATATTTTCAGAACCACCCCAACTGCCCACAACCTCTCTAGCAGATTCAGTCTTCATAAATGCAGATTCCCAATTTGCTTCTTAACCTTTCAAATTGGTTTGCAACCAAGGCTTTAGTGAGTATGTCAGCCAGCTGGTTCTCTGTGGCTACATGTTCCAAGGTAACAACTTTTTCTTCTACCAGATCCCTTATGAAATGATGCCTTATGTCTATGTGCTTTGTCCTACTGTGCTGTATAGGATTTTTAGATATATTAATTGTACTCAGATTATCGCAGTACAAAGTTATAACATCTTGTTTAACATTGTATTCACTCAACATCTGCTTCATCCATACCAGCTGAGAGCAACTACTTCCTGCTGCTATATACTCCGCTTCAGCAGTTGAGAGAGATACACAATTCTGCTTCTTGCTGAACCAGGAAATCAGATTGTTCCCTAGAAAGAAACACCCTCCTGAAGTGCTTTTTCTATCATCTGCACTTCCAGCCCAATCAGCATCACAGTATCCTTTTAAAACAGTCCCAGAATCACGGCTATATAACATTCCATAGTCACTTGTGCCATTTACATATTTCAGAATCCTCTTCACTTGATTCAAGTGACTTACCTTAGGATCAGACTGATATCTAGCACACACTCCAACAGCAAAGGAAATATCAGGTCTGCTTGCTGTGAGATATAGTAAACTCCCAATCATACTTCTGTACAAGCTGTGATCCACACTCACTCCATTCTCATCCTTGGATAGCTTCAAATGGGTGGGAGCAGGTGTCCTTTTGTGATTGGCTTTATCTAGGCCAAACTTCTTTACTATGCTCTTAGCATATTTGCTTTGAGAAATAAAGATAGAATCCTCCATTTGTCTGACTTGCAATCCAAGGAAGTAGCTAAGTTCTCCAACCAAACTCATTTCAAATTCTGATTGCATTTGTTGGACAAACTGTTTTACCATATCATCTAACATCCCCCCAAATACAATCTCATCCACATAAATTTGGGCTACCATTAATTTTCCTCCTTCTTCCTTGACAAATAAGGTTTTGTCAATGGCTCCTTTTCTATACCCATTTGCTACTAATAATTCTGTCAACCGCTCATACCAGGCCCTTGGAGCTTGTTTTAATCCATACAGTGCCTTCCTCAGTTTGAACACATGATTGGGGAAGTTTGGATCAGTGAATCCTTTAGGTTGATCTACATAGACTTCTTCATTCAGATAGCCATTTAGAAAGGCACTCTTCACATCCATTTGGAACAGTTTGAATCTTAGGTTACAAGCCATACCCAAAAGTAGTCTGATGGATTCTAGTCTCGCCACTGGAGCAAACGTCTCATCAAAGTCGATTCCCTCCACTTGAGTATAACCTTGTGCAATAAGTCTCGCTTTGTTTCTTGTAACCACTCCAAGCTCGTCTGACTTGTTTTTGTAGATCCACTTTGTTCCAATAACATTCACCCCTTCTGGTCTTGGCACAAGATCCCAGACTTCATTTCTCTTGAACTGCTCCAGTTCTTCTTGCATAGCATTTATCCAAAATTCATCTGTCAGAGCTTCCTTGACATTTTTAGGCTCAATTTTGGATACGAAGCACGAGCTAGCTATGATTTCTCTGGACCTAGTTCTTACTCCAGAATTTGGATCACCTATGATCAGCTCCTTAGGATGATCCTTCTGAATCCTGATAGAAGGATCCTTCTGAGGTTGCTCAGGCTCAGTGTCAGCAGTACTTGGGGATGGATTTCTTTCTTCAACTTCAACAGCTACCTCATCAGTTGATGTTCCAACATCTTCTATGACATCCTCAACTTCATGCTTTTCTTCATCATCAATCACAACATTGATTGACTCCATCATCACTTTGGTCCTAGAGTTGAAGACCCGATAAGCTCTGCTGTTGATGGAGTACCCCAAAAATATCCCTTCATCGCTTTTGGAATCTAATTTCCTTCTCTGCTCTCTATCTGCCATAATGTAACATTTACTACCAAACACATGGAAGTACTTAACATTAGGTTTTGTTCCCTTCCATAGTTCTTATAGAGTGGATGAAGTGCCTCTTCTTAAGGTAACTCTGTTGTGAATGTAGCGGGCAGTGTTCATGGCTTCAGCCCAGAAGTGATAAGGTAGTTTCTTGGCATGAATCATTGCTCTAGCCGACTCTTGTATAGTTCTGTTCTTCCTCTCAACAACTCCATTTTGGTGAGGGGTGATAGGAGATGAAAACTCATAACTTATACCTTCAGACGAGCAAAATTCTTCAAACTTGCTATTTTCAAACTCTCTTCCATGATCACTTCTAATTCTGATGACCTTACTCTCCTTTTCTCTTTGGAGTTTTTGACAGAGCTCTTTAAAGACATCAAACACCTCAGATTTGTCTTTGATGAAATTCACCCTGGTGTATCTTGAGTAGTCATCCACAACTACATAAGCATATTTCTTTCCACCCAGACTTTCAACCTGCATAGGTCCCATCAAATCCATGTGAAGAAGTTCCAATACCTTGGAGGTGGTGTCATGTTGAAGCTTCGGATGAGACATCTTTGTCTGCTTTCCTTTTTGACAGTCTCCACGCACCTTTCCTTCCTCAATACTAAGTTTGGGAATCCCTCTGACTGCTTCTGAGGAGATAATTCTCTTCATTCCCTTCAGGTGAAGATGTCCCAGCTTCTGATGCCAGATTTTGACATCATCTTCTTTAGCAAGCACACACGTGGAGGAATTTGAATTTTGCGGCACCCAAAGATAACAATTGTCCTTAGATCTGGCTCCCTTTATAATGACTTCTCCTTTGTCATCTTTCATATTACATTCGGACTTTGTGAAGTCTACTTTGAATCCTTGATCACAAAGTTGACTAATATTAATCAAATTAGCTGCTAGTCCTTTAACAAGAAGAACATTCTCCAGCTTGGGAGTACTGTCACAGTTTAGTCTTCCAATCCCCTTTATCTCTCCTTTGATCCCATCACCAAATGTAACATAGCCAGAAGACTGAGGTTTTACATCAACAAGCAGATTCTTTACTCCAGTCATTTGTCTTGAACACCCACTGTCAAAATACCAGTCATCTTTGGTAGAAACCCTCAAGGAAGTGTGAGCTATCAAGCTGGTAACTTTAGGTATCCATTTCTTCATCACCTTAGGCCTAACCTCTTGCTGTTTGGGTTGAGGAGCAGAATTAGGATATCCGTGAAGCTTGAAGCATGAGGACTGCATATGACCAATCCTGCCACAATAGAAGCATCTGACTCTGCCGTTTCTAAAGTGGTTAAATCTTCTCCCACTTTGATAATTCTGTGGTTGCCACCCATACTGTTGTCTCCTTATTCCATAGTTAAATTGTCTTCTCCTGTATTGATGATGCTGTCTCTTAGGCTATCTTCTATGGTGATGAGGTTTCCTTCTTCCATAAGTCATAGCATTGTTGTATGCATAACCATACCATTTTTCCTGATGTTGAAACCTCTGCTGAGACATGTTCTGCTTGAACCTGACAACTTGCATATTTTGGTGATATTGGGGAGGCATATACTGACTAGCTCCTTGGGGCTGTATCTTCCTCTGATGAGGACCATTCTTCTTCTCAGCATTCTGGGGCTGAACAACCTTCTTTGGGGGAAGGGCCCTGTTTCGTAGGTTGATGTTGAGACAACGGTTGAGACATCACCCTTTTTGTTCCTGAAGTGCTTGCCACATATCCTATGCCTGATTTATCTCCTGCAGATTTCTCTAACTGAAGAATTTTATCAAGATCAGCAGTACCACTGTTCATCATCCTAATGAATTTTGTCATCTGATCCAGTTAGGACTTAACTAGCACAACTTCGTTTTCCCGATCAGCTTTTTCATTTTCAAGCTGAGCAATCTGTTGCTTATGATACTTGTTTTCTTGACAAATCTCAGCACTTTTCAAGCACATCTCTCGATAAGTAGAAGCCAGCTCCTCATAAGTTATTTCTTTATCACTATCATCATCAGACACAACAGTTCCTGTTAAGGCTCTAGCATGCTTTGCTGACTCACCATCACTTTCACTATCAGATTCAGACCAGGAAACTGACATGCCCTTCTTCTACTTCTTCAAGAATGTGGGACATTCTTTCTTGACATGTCCATACCCTTCAAATTCAAAGCACTGAACACCTCTATCCTGAGCAGTCTTCTCTTCATCTTTCTCTTTTGGATTGGTGATGTCAGAGGAACTGTTCTTGACACTAGGCTTGTAGTTATTGTTCCATCTTTTTAACACTTTATTGAACTGCCTTCCCAACATTGCAATGGCTTGTGACAAATCTTCCTGAGAATCTTTGACTACCTTATCTTCTGCAGGGGTGGAGACCAAAGCAATACCCTTGGGTTTCTTTTCTGGTTCTTCTTCATTTAAACCAAGTTCAAAAGTCTGAAGAGATCCAATGAGCTCATCTACTCTCATCTTGCTGATGTCTTGAGCTTCTTCAATAGCAGTCACTTTCATCTTGTACCTCTTAGGTAAGGACCTAAGGATCTTCCTCACGACCTTTTCCTCTGACATCTTCTCACCAAGAGCACTGGATGCATTAGCCAGTTCCAGAACATTCATGTGGAAGTCATGAATGGTCTCATCATCCTTCATCTTCAGGCTTTCAAATTTTGATGTTAAAATCTGAAGTCGTGACATCTTGACTCTAGATGTTCCTTTATGAGTAGCCTGCAAGATATCCCACGCTTCTTTAGCAACTTCACAGGTATTAATTAACCTGAAGATATTCTTATCCACTCCATTGAAGATGGCATTTAGAGCTTTGGAATTTCCAAGGGCGAGCTCATCTTCCTCCTTGGTCCATTCTTCTTCAGGCTTTAGCTTAGAGGTGCCTTCTTTATCTTTACCAGCATCATCCTTCTCACATACAACAGGTGCTTTCCACTCTTTAATAACAGCCTTCCAAGCCCTACTGTCCAAGGATTTTAAGAAGGTGGTCATCCTTGGCTTCCAATAGTCATAATTGGATCCATCCAAAATAGGGGGTCTGTTGACGAATCCTTCAACTTCTTTATCCATCTTTACACCAGAAAGTATCTTCCCTAGATCTCACCCAGAGACAGATAGGATGCCTGCTCTGATACCAATTGAAATTCTGGTATCAGACGTGTGATGTTAAGGTGTGATGTCACAACAACACACTCTGCACAATGGACAACAATAACAGTAAAATAACACCAAGAATTGTTGACCCAGTTAGGTTACAACCAACCTACTCTGGGGGCTACCAAGCCAGGGATGGAATTCACTACTTGTAGATATAATTTACAGACTCAACAACCCGTTGACAATCTCCTAAACTTATACTCTACTAATGACTTCCTACCTAAGAAACCACTTAGGTATGAGAACACCACTCAATCCCTTACAAACACTCAAAGAAACAACTTTGAGTACCCTTGATCTTACTTCACAGCTTCGATCAATCAACCACTCTCTATTGCTTCACAGCTTCTAGAGAGGACAGAAACTCAACACCTATTCAAAACCTAGAATAGTGTAAATACAAGCACTTTAAACAAACTCTAGACACTAAGCCTCCTGCTCTTGATCTTCTGAATGTTTTATGTCGCTTTTTCCTTTGGTCTTGTGCGCTTTATATAGCTCCTTGAATTGGGCTTGGACTTGTCACAATATTTGATCAGATTTGTTAATTAAAACTGAATCTTCAAAACAGATTTTATCCCCAAAATCTTTTTAAATCTTCAACCTTTTAATTCTCCAACAGACCTGCAATCAAATCTCCCATGTAACAGAAAATATCTATCCCAAGATATTCTCATCCAATGAGTCAACCACTCTCCATAATTCCAGCTAACACGCGTGCCCTAATAACCACACAACCTGCTGTTGTTAATTCTGCAGATCTGATGTTACAACATCACCTGTGTGACATCAGACATCCAACTTCAGCAATTAAATACTTAACACAGCCCAGTGTTAAGACTTCAATGTTGCAACATCAACACCTTGACATCAACATTGAATATACTTTGTTTTACCAAAATTCCAGCCAATCCAGGAACTAACACAAACTGAGCAACATCTCTCTTCAATCCAGACCACCAGAAAATCTTCTTCAAATCTTGGTACATCTTATTCGCTCCCGGATGTATACTCAAATTACTCCAGTGTCCTTCCTCCAAAATCATCTTTTTCAACTCCGCATCGTCCGGAATACAAATCCTACCTCGAAACCTCAAAACACCATTAATATCCTCTTGAAAATCACTATTCGCATCTTTTCCACCAACCAACATCAAATCCACAAGTTTCACATCCAACTTCTGTTTCTCACAAACAGTCATCAGAAAATCATTAGTAATCGTTAGCATACCAAGCCTAACGCTATCCGACGTCACTTCACAAACCAAACTCAAATCTCTAAACGATTCCAAAAGTTCCCACTCCTTAACCATTAAAGCGGACATATGTAACGATTTCCGGCTTAATGCATCGGCTACCACATTAGCTTTACCAGGATGGTAATTCAAGCCAAAGTCGTAGTCCTTCAAGAATTCCAACCATCTACGTCGCCTCATATTTAGCTCTTTCTGATCAAACAAATATTTCAAACTTTTATGATCACTAAAGACTTCAAACCTTGCACCGTAGAGATAATGCCTCCAAATCTTCAACACAAACACCACAACCGCTAATTCAAGATCATGAGTAGGATAATTGTTCTCATGAACTCTTAACTGCCTTGAAGCATAAGCCACCACCTTACCTTCTTGCATCAGAACACCACCTAGACCAATCAAAGAAGCATCACAATAAACCAGAAATGGTTCATTAGGATTCGGCATAATCAAAATCGGAGCTGTCGTCAATCTTCTCTTCAGCTCAGTAAAACTCTCCTCACACCGAATATCCCAAATGAATGCTTACCCTTTACAAGTCAACTGGGTCAAAGGAAGTGCTAGTTTAGAAAAACCTTCAATGAATATGCGATAATAACAGGCCAAACCCAAAAAGCTTCGAATTTCAGTAACAGATCTCGGAGCCTCCCATTGTAGAACTGCTTCTACTTTAGATGGATCCACAGCAATACCATTACCTGAAATTACGTGTCCAAGAAAACTCACCTCCGACAACCAGAATTCACACTTGGATAATTTAGCAAAAAACTTCCTTTCCTTCAAAACCTGCAAAACAATACGCAAATGTTTTGCATGCTCCTCCCGAGACTTAGAAAAAATCAAAATGTCATCAATAAACACAACGACAAATCGATCTAGATGCTCGTGAAAAATACGATTCATGTATTCCATAAACACACCTGGCGCGTTAGAAACCCCGAACGGCATCACAGAATATTCATAATGACCGTATCGTGTTCTAAAAGCCGTCTTCTGAATGTCTTCCTCCTTCACCCTTATCTGATGATACCTTGACCTCAAGTCAATCTTACTAAACACACACGCACCAACTAACTGATCCATCAGATCATCAATTCTTGGAAGAGGATATTTATTCTTGATCGTCACCTTATTCAACTGGCGATAATCAATACATAATCGCATACTCCCATCCTTCTTTTTCACCAACAACACTGGAGCACCCCAAGGAGAAACACTTGGTCTCACGAACCTCTTTTCCAACAACTCATTCAACTGTTTCTTTAACTCCACCAACTCAGATGCCGACATACGATAAGGTTCCATAGATACAAGTCTAGTACCAGGGACTAGATCTATAGAAAACTCCACCTCTCTCTCTGGCGGCAAGTCTGAAATATCCTCAGGAAACACTTCCGAAAATTCACACACGACAGGAAACACCTCAAGTGAAACTTGACTATCCATAGTTAAAGATGCAAACAAACCAAACAACTGAGCTTCATCCGCCAAAAGTTTCTTCAACTCTTTGGTAGATAAGAAACTCGAGTCTTCGTCTTCCTCAAGAGAAGGAAACTTTACTAGCTTATGATAACAATCAATATGAACTCGATTGAATTGCAACCAATTCATACCCAGGACCACATCTAAACCCTCCAACGGTAAACACACCAAATCCATCTCAAAGTCTTTACCATAAATGGTCAAAGGACATCTTAGACAAACCAAGGAAGTAGTTACTGACCCCATTGCTGGAGTATCAATAACCATCTCACCACCCATCAAAGGCAACACAAGATTCAAACGCTTCGCGCACTCAGACGAAATAAACGAATGAGTCGCTCCAGTATCAATAATGGCAATCAAAGGAGTACTATTAATAAAACAAGTACCTCTGATCAGATGATCTGCACTCGAAGTCTGAGTCCCCGATAATGCAAACACTTTTCCACCAGTTGGAGCTTGTTTCGGTTTCGGACACTTGGTACTAATATGACCAGGTTCACCACAGTTGTAACATTTCACCACATTCTTCCTGGCACAGTCAGCTGCAACATGTCCTACACCTCCACAATTAGTACACTTCCTCAAATCTTTCCTGCACTCAAATTGACGATGCCCCAACTCACCACATTTATAACACCTCAAAGGACCAGACATTCCTCCTCTACTTGACCTTTTCTCAAAATTTCCTCTTTGTTTACCTTTATCAGCTGGTGTCACATACGGACCACCACGGAACTGTTGCTTCCCTTTCCTCTCGCTCACACTCTTGTAATGAGTAGAACGAGCCTTACTGTCCTCTTCATAAATCCTACAACAATCTACCAAATCAGAAAACCTCCAAATCCTCTGATATCCAATTGTATGCTTTATCTCAGGACGCAAGCCATTCTCATGCTTCACACACTTAGAGAATTTCGCAGTCGCTTCAGCATAATGAGGATAAAACTGCACAAGTTCCACAAACTTAGCAGTATAATCGACAACAGACATATTACCTTGCTTTAGCTCCAAGAACTCAATTTCCTTCTTTCCTCTCACATCTTCAGGAAAATACCTCCTCAGAAACTCCATACTAAACACATCCCAAGTAATCTCCTCCTCTGCAGCTTCTAACACACGACGAGTACTAACCCACCAATCATCAGATTCTTCCAATAACATGTGAGTACCCAGTGTCACCTTCTGATCCTCAGCATAATCCATCACTCAAAAAATCCTTTCAATCTCTTTCATCCAAATCTGTGCACCATTCGGATCATATCTCCCTTTGAAGACAGGCGGTTTGTTCTTCCTGAACTCATCATTACCTGCAGCATTAGGTGCACCCTGCACAGCACGAGCCATAGCTTTCATAGCCGCAGCCAAAGCAGCATCATTCCTACCAGCCATATTCTGTTCATTTCCAATAACAGAAACTATGGTTAAACAAACAACTCATCCAACCATAACGACCAACAAGGACTGACACAACTGACACGGACTGACACAAACTGGCTCTGATACCACTTAATGTAACACCCCCAATTAATTAAAACAGTAAAAGAAAATTCAAAATTTCGTCAGAGTATATTTAAATTATCATGGCATAGACCGAGGGGTCACATCAAATTGAAACAATTCATACAACATCTGCTCATAAAGATATGCAACAGTGGGGTAGCAATCAACAGAGGAACTTAGTTCCTTACACCCACATTTCAGAATTTAGAATAAAAGCGGAAAATCTAAAACTGAATAACATACATATATATCACATGAAAAGTTTGTCATACACCAAGTTGTACATGCACAAGCCAAAAGTTTCTATATACAGAATACACAATAATCACTACCCGGTGTCACATATCAGAGCCGACCGACAAAAGAATGAAGACACAAAGCTTCACAAAAATACCTCCAGCAACTCTAATCTGCAATGCCTCATAGAGCATTATAAAACAGCAGAAGGGTGAGAAAAACAATCATAATACAGTTGCATATAATTATATATAACACAAAAATACGCATATATACGGTTCTCACCACAACTCACGTCATAGTTCAAACACGAGGCATTACAAGACACAATACATATTTCCATCACCAACACATATCCATATATCAATTTATCCACAAATCCACACATAAACAACCATAAATGATTTATACAAATGCAAGAGACCGAAACAACGACTCTATGCATATGCACATGCGGTACCGACTTCCATTGTTTCTCATCACTAGTTCACTCAAGACCACTGCTGGAATCATCGCTCGTTACATCACTGTAACTCCCCGTCGGGCCTACGATGTTCCCCACCGCTCACACCCCACACGGGCACACGGTGTTTATGGATCGCTCACACCCCACACGGGCAGACGACCCGATCGCTCACACCCCACATGGGTACACGATCGTCTATAATCATCGCTCACACCCCACATGGGCACACGAAGTTATAGCGAATCCCCTCTGGAATCCAAACCGTCACTTAGGACGTCTCAACAATGCATATCATGATGCTTGGCATACAATGACCCATGAAATTTAATATGCACACATAAATACATTCATTTACATCGACAAAATCACACTTTGTACTTATGCCCAAAACAATGCATTTAATTTCCATACGGCCACAAATCATCACAACCCCATCTAAACACATACATTTACCTCATACAACATCACCTTGCATAATACACATCAACTACGCATCACTACAACGACAAAAGTCGACGACCGACACTATTCCCGATTTTCCGACATAATTAAATCGGCTAACAATTCCAAAATCATCATAATAAGAAAGTACAGCTCAATAGCTACATAACGATACCAAGAATGTAAAAATCGGATAAACGGAACACAAGTTACGAAAGAAAACGAAAAACGATATTTTGAAAAGTTCCATTTTGCAATTGTCCTGTCCATACGCGTATTGCCCTGAGCCATACGCGTATGAGCAGAGACTCATTTTCCCCAAAGCTCACGTGTAAAAGTCCGTACGCGTAATGCCCAACCTCGTACGCGTATTGCCCTGAAATGCTACGCGTATCATACGCAAATGGGCAGATGGCCGAGCAAAATAACATTCCATACGCGTATTGGCCCATGACTCGCCCTCCATACGCGTATTGCCAAGGTCCATACGCGTATGAACATGCCCCATACGCGTATGACTTGGAAAAACAAGAAAAATTTTTGCAGAACGAAGTTCTGCGTTTTCTAACCAAAAAAATCCTCCAATTTCCACCTACACCCAGAAAAATTACCAATACAATGCATAGCAACATGTATTTATCACATACCAACAATAATGAACACTAAAAGCATGATTTCCAACACATTTAATCAATTTCTAATCAATTTTACCAAAAATGGGTTTTACTAAATTTCTTCATTTCAATACAACAAACATCACAAATACACATACATAATCATACACAATCATACAATAATTGAGTTTCGCACCCTTACCTGATTAAACCGATTCTAGGAGTTGATTTTTCTTGATTTCCCAAGCTTTTCTCACTATTTCTCTTCTTCTTCTTCTCTTTTCTCTCCTTTTTCTTTCTTCTCCCTTTCTTTCTTTCTATTTTTCTTTCTGTATTTTCTATTTTCTTACTTAATGAAAAATATCCTAAAATGACCAAAATATCCCCACACTCAAATATCTCGCAAACGATCCCAAAACCCGATAAAATATCACAACATTGAAAAATAACATATTTGCAGATAAAAGTCGAAAATAAAATAAAATAATAATATAATAATCAAACGACTCGATTAAATAAAACTCACACAAAAACTGGGTCGTTACAATACTCGTCATTCTTCCTCTAAAATACTTAACAAACAAAACACTTCTCACGCAACCAAAACCCTAATACACTTAATCCACAACTTAAACACCTTTCCCAAAGAACATTATTTAAGTCATTCTTTCGCGCATATGAACTCGTGCTTCAGCCTCCTTTGACGAGCAGACAAGCCAATGTTTAGCAGTCAGAATGCAACCTAAACTCTCGTTCGCCTAAAACACGTCCAAATCAAGCCTTTTTCTCAATCAAATCTCTAATACACTTAATCCTTATTCAAACAACTTTTCACAAAAAAGAACATTGTTTAGTCCATTCTTCCGCGCATATGAACTAGTGCTTCAGCCTCCCATGATGAGCCGACAAGCCAACGTTTAGCAATTAGAATGTGAATTAAACACTCGTTCATTTAAAAAACACCAACCAATCGTAGTCCCACGAACTACGAATGCTCTGACTTTTCCATTGCACGAGGGAATACGTAGGCCCAAGGGTTCTCAATCATTGCCGCGCACAATAATAAAAAACCACCCATTTCCTCTTTAGAAAATAATATCTGCCTTAGAAGAAAACAAACAAACCAAGCTAACATTTCTCCCGAATCGAATCAAGAGGTTCCCGTTGAGTACAACGGACGTAGAGGGTGCTAATACCTTTCCTCTTGCGTAACCGACTCCCGAACCTGAATTTGGTTGCGACGACCATGTTCTTATCTCCCTTTAAAAGGTTTTCTCGATATTTTCCTTTCCCTCTTTTGGGATGAATAAAGTTCGGTGGCGACTCTGTTTCAAACAGTTTTTTCCGCGTCCATCGCGAGGATAGTATTTTTCGAGGTACGACAGTATCAAAGAGGGTGTTTTTTGATAAAGTCTTCATTGGGGTAGAGATTAGGATATAAAGTCGTAAACGGGGGAGTTTAGCTTTGTAACAATTCTACAGATAGTGAAGTCTTCTTCTTGGATTGATATCCCCCATATGTAGATGAGTTGCACCGAACTGGGTTAACAATTGTTGTGTTCTTTATCATTCTGCAGATTTACTTTTCTGTTAGGGTTCATGATAAACATGTTGGAACAGATGTCGTAACATCTGTATTGTTGCAGTTCTGATATTCAAGGTATCAGTCTGCTGTTTTCTGTTCCTTGTTTAAATGTTTATGCAGAACAATGTCTTGACATGTGTTAGGACATCTGTTGTCTGCATATCCAGAATTTCAGTCTCATATTGTAATGGGAGTAGAATTAGTGAGTTACAAAATAAATTTTGTGATACATGCCAAAGAGCTAAGAAAACTAGAGAAACATTACCTTTGAGTAATCATCAAGCTTCTAACACATTTGATTTAAGGTGAATTCTTATCTACCCACCTCAAAAAGTTGGATAGAGTTACCCATAGAGTAAATTAAAGTAAATTGCATTGGAAAACTATAAAATTTAAATTATTAAATAAATAATTAAATATAATAAAATGATATGACATTGATTGATTGGTTGAATGTATACTACCCAATTTTTTGTGGTGGATAGAGAAGTTGTCCCTTTGATTTAATATATTATGATTTATGGGGAGCATATTGAACTCCTTCTTCTTGTGGCGCTTCATATTTCCTTACTATTATAGATGATTACTCATGTGCAGTATGGATTTCTTTGTTAATTGGTAAGAAACAAGTATCAAAAACCTTGACAAAGTTTTTTGCTATGGTTGAAAGGCAATATAACAAAAGGGTTAAAATTGTGCAAAGTGATAATGGAACCCAATACATTTGCATGAAAAAATATTTTCTTGAACAAGGGATAGTTTTGCAAACCTCTTGTATAAGAACACGTCAGCAAAATGGCAGAGTCGAAAGAAAACATCGCCATATCCTTAATTTGGCACGAGCTCTACGGTTTCACGGAATTTTGCCCATTGAATTTTGGGGTGAGTGTCTCTTGACAGTAGGATACTTAATTAACCGCACACCAAGGTTCGTTTTAAAAGGAAAGACTCCACTCCATATAAAGTGTTGCATGGACAACCACCCTCTTATACCCACTTGCATGTCTTTGGGTCCTTGTGTTTTGCGCGCAACCAAAATACGAACGGAGACAAATTCTCCGGTCGCAGTCGTCAGCGTGTCTTCCTGGGATATCCTTAAAGACAAAAGGGATGGAGAGTTTATGACATTGAGACTCATGTATTCTTTGTATCACTAGATGTTGCTTTCTTTGAAAATCAATTTCCATTCCAACACAATGAAGCTGCACCAATCTCCATTACAGAAGATGTTGACGAGGAGAATCATATTGATGATAATGCGGTCAAGCAAGCTGAGTCGCCAACAAAGGTGATCCTTGTTGATAGGGAGGGTGCTCACACTGTAGATGTTGTTGTAGCAGATAATGCTGCAGTTCCAAATGCTTCGGATGTGCAGTCCACTGGCTCTCATGATGAGTCTTAAACATTGGGGCGTGGTTGTAGTTCCAAATTTCCATCCACTCGGTTGCAAGGATTTGTCAAAAACACAATTCATAAGCGGAGTCACTTCACTCGTTCACCAGCTCAATCACATTCTTCAGGTGCACCCTATCCTATAACACACTATGTAAGTTGTGAAAAAATTTCTTTGAAATATAGACATTTTCTTGCAGCAATTACTACAGAAAAAAAAACCAATATGTTTTCATGAGGAAGTGAAAGATGCTCGCTGGAGAGAAGCAATGCAAACTGAGATTCAAGCTCTTGAAAAAAATGATACATGGAGTATGCAACATTTACCTTCCGGGAAGAAAGCTCTGGGATGCAAGTGGGTGTACCGCATAAAGTATCACTCAGACGGAAGATTTGAACTTCTTAAAGCCCAGTTGGTTGTACTCGGCAATCATCAATTGGAAGGAATTAATTACACTGAAACATTTGCACCAGTGGTTAAAATGGTCACCATGCGCATTGTCTTAGTAGTAGCAGCAGCGAAAGATTGGGATCTCCACCAGATAGATGTCCACAATGCGTTTCTACATAGCGATACATGAAGAAATTTTCATGAAAATGCCTCCTGGTTTTTCTGTTTCACAACCGGACATGGTGTTCAAGCTACGCAAATCACTTTACGGGTTAAAACAAGCTCCGCGTTGTTGGTTTGCCAAGCTCTCTGCTGACCTCAAATCTTATGGTTTCCAAAAATCATATCTTGATTATTCTCTATTCACTCTATACCAAGAAGGCAGCCAACTAGTAGTTCTCGTTTACGTCGATGATTTAATAATTGTAGGTAATACTCCTACTGCTATTAAGCGCTTTACGCTCTACCTCAACACATGTTTTCATATGAAAGACCTTGGTGTTTTGAAGTATTTTCTGGGTATCAAAGTTGCTAGAAATTCTACTGGAATTTTTCTTTGTCAGTGTAAATACGCGCTTGATATCATATATGCATATGCTCTCTTCGGTGCTAAACTTGCTGCCACTCCATTAGAGCAAAACCATCGCTTGTCACTTGCTGACGGACAATGGCTTTCCAACTCCGAGCAATATCGATGCTTGGTTGGGCGATTGATTTATTTGTGTTTCACTCGACCAGAACTGTCATACAGTGTACACACTTTATCTCAATTCATGAACCAACCTCGAACTGAACATTGGGAAGCTGCACTATGAGTAGTTCGATTTTCTAAAGGAAATCCTGGACAAGGGATATTGTTGGGTAGTAAAAGTGACTTAAAACTTCATGGTTGGTGCGATTCAGACTGGAATAGCTGCTCTTTAACTAGATGATTAGTCATTGGCTGGATAGTTCAGCTCGGTGACTCTCCTATTTCCTTGAAAACAAAGAAACAACACGCTTTCTTGGTATTCTGCTGAGGCTGAATATCGGTCTATGGCAACCACCACATGCGAGTTAAAATGGTTTAAATGGATCCTTTCTAACCTGGGGGTTGCTCATGATAAATCAATGATCATTCACTGCGATAGTCGAGCGACTATCCACATTGCCAAAAATCTGGTGTTCCATGAACGCACAAGGCACATTGTAGTTGATTGTCATTTTGTCTAGAATGAAATTCTCAAAAATAATATTCGGCCTCTTTATGTTTCTACTACCACTCAACTCAGCAAATATTTTCACAAAAGCATTGGGGAAACCACCATTTGAATTTTTCCTTGGCAAATTGGGCATTCGAAAACTCTTTGCTCTCACTTGAGGGAGGGTATCAAGCTATATTTGGCAACTAACACCTATCATTATAATTAGACAAATTTGATTCTGTTTTGTTTTTTTAGTTATTTACAGCTATATTGTAATTAAGCTCATTCATATAGTAGTAATTAATTATAATATCATAGGCACAATTTTAGGAGAAATGGTGAGTGCCATGTTTGTATATTAAAACATCAGTTGCTTTGAGAAATAGAACAACCGAAGCAATTCTTTATAGTGAGAATATGGGTCCATACAATTATGTATAATTAAATACGCAAATGCTCATGATAATGGACAAGATTAGACTTTCGAAGGAGACCATAGAAATACACAAATGCTCATGATAGTGGTCAAGATTAGACTTTAGGTGGAGACCATAGAAATCAAGAGCAGAAAGACACAATTGATATCCGCTTAAGAATTTGCTCATTTAAACTAAACAGATTAAAAATTTCCAAAATAAGACGTCCACACTTAAGAATAATGCAAAATATGACGTTCTATGCCACTTATGACAATTTTAAAGATATTTTATTAAAAAGGTATTTTTTGAAAACGTTGAAACAAATCAAACTACTAACAAAGTAACAAATATAATAGTTAGCGACAATGCTAAAATTAAGGTGGGAAATCACACTCAAATTTTGAAATCGAGAGAAAGAAGTGCACACAAATTAAGATGATTGAAAAAAACATTAGAAAAAATCCTAGCCCAAAATTTGGGTCGCATTGAAAAGGTCATAAAAAATATAAAGAAATGTGTTGATCAAAGAAAAGGCACCATCCAAAAATCCGAGGAAGTCAAACAAAGACTTAAAATTAAAAAGACATATGTACAAAAATTAGGAGGACATGGAGTCAAAACCTCAAATCTATCTAAGTTTAAAATTAGAGATTTCGAATTTGTTTCTATTGAAATCAGTGTGTTCTCATAATTGTTTCTATTGATAAACCAGCTCTCTGGAAGGACTTACTGAAGGCCAGATATGGAGCAATACAACATCATGTTTTATCAGACAACTTGCCGTCCTCGTATTCTTCTTCCCAGTGGTGGAAAGACCTCATCAATAGTAGGAAGACTCTTTCTAACAAAAGTTTATTTTTTGCAGATAAAGCTCTCTTTCAACTAAGAGACGGATCCAATACTCCTTTCTGGACAACGAAGTGGAGGAATGGGAAGATCATATCTAAGGAATTTGCTGATCTTTTCAACAACAGCACAGACAAGGATGTGTACGTCAAAGATCTGGTCGTGGCAGGCACAGATGGCTGGAATTGGAACTCAGTGGGCCTGTCCTTACCGGCTCAAACGGAGAACATAGCAAGAATTATGGAGCTGAAGAGTTTTATTAGTGACTCGATTCATGTTCAGGAAGGAGAGCATGACTTTGTTAGTTGGAACGACGAGGAGGATAAGATTTTCTCGGTTAAGGAGGTGTACAAACTGCTGGTGAACAATTCTCTGAACTTAAACTATCCCTCATCTAATCAATCTTGTTTATTAGCTTTTGATACATTATGGAAACTTAAAGTTACCCCAAAATTGACTTACTTTGGATGGAGAGTTTTATGGGGTAGGATTGCGGTCAAAACCGAATTAATTAGGAGAGGTGTTGTTTTGAATCCAAACTGTGTTGCTTGTGATTTGGAAGAAGAAGACGTCGGGCACCTTTGCTTTGCTTGTGCTCCAATCTTAGCAACCTGGGAAAGAATCGGTGACTGGTGCGGATTTGGTAGTTTTTATGGGTGAAATATAATAGATTTCTTCTTGGATTGGTGAGGTTTCGGTAATTCTTCTGAAGGGAACATGAAGTTGGGAGTGATATGGCTTATAACAGTTTGGAGCATCTGGTACTGCAGAAACCGTATCATTTTCGAAAACGAAACTTTCAACTTGGACAATCTGTGTTGGGACATCAAGATAAGGGCTTGGAAATGGTTAAAGGGGATGATATTTGTAAATCCAACTCTGATTTTTTAGCTTTTTGTATGGATCCTGATCGCGACTTTCTGAGTCTAACGGTTACTAACTGCAAGTGCACAGCCTATCGCGTAGTAATAAAGATATCGATCCCACAGAGACCTGATAATCAACCTAGTGCTACGGTTTGTTACTGTGTTTAGCTAAGGCAAAGATGTTTTGGTTTTAAGTTCAAAAAGGGAAACTAAAGGGAATCTAAATTGTTGGAATAAACTAGTTGATATGAGAATATCGGTACGTAACTTAGTATACCATCGTGGATTTAATAAAACCTAAGCATATAAAAATGAGTCACGTTATTTTTCTGTAGAAAATATCAGTTTAAAAGCCCTCACCTCACACTCTCGTGGATCTTGCTTCGAACTATATTCCTAAATCATAATGTCTGCTCTCGCTAACCCATTTGAGTTTAAGAACACTTTTTGAAAACTAGTACAGTCTAATTAACTTTAAAGCGCTCTCGCTGTTTTTAAAACCAATGTCCGATTTCAGCTATCCGATTAAGATCTCACACTCTCGTGGATCTTGATCCTAACCTTTACTACCTTTTTACTCTCGTAACAAAAGTCCAATTTTAATTAAGAAATCACGGCCAGAAAATAAGTTGTTTATGGTTTTAGCTTAGAATTATCGAATCCATTCCGGTTAACTTAATTACACACCGATAAATCGGATTTAGCTAGACATATTAATTAAAACAAACATGCATGAAAATAAATTACAAAACAGTAAATTAAACATTGCAATGAGAAACGATAATACTATTATTACGATTAATGAATAAAAACCTGATAAATTTGCAATAAGTTAATTCTCGCAATTCCTCCACAAGTCGGTAGGCTTTTGCTCGATGTATCGGAATAACGAATGATGAAGATTGAAAACAAAATCCTAACTACGGTGCAATAACTCCTCAATGTGAGAAACTATCACTATTCAAGTGATGGTAAACAAGGAATAGGAAACAAAACAAGGAATGCAAAGAAAGTAAAAATTCGGAAAAATAATTCTGCAGCAATTCGGGTAAATTCTCTATGTGGTGTTGTGTCCCCCTTGCTCTTCAATGTCTTCTGTATTTATAGCCAAAGCATTGCCTTAACGTTGGAGAGAATATAGGAGCACATACTTTAGTGGTTGAGAAGTTTTAGGGAGAATGGCTCATGTACCGTTGAAGTTGAGGTTGAGAGAATGTAGGAGGAACTGCTCAACGTGCATGACATTGGGCTTCTTTTTCCACGTCTGCGTTCTGAACATAATATCCATAATTGAGCGCGTGACGATCGTGGTGAGGCCATGACGGTCGTGATGAGCAATGGGAACATGATGGTCGTGGCAGGTGTGTGACAGTCGTCACACACACCACTTTCCATTTCTGCTCTTTTTCTCATTGATTTTTCCTGTTTTCTTCTCATTAATTCATGTTTCTCTACTTTGCTCCTTTTTGGCTTGGACAACGCAATACCTGTGAAAACACTAGAATACTTACGGAATAATCGGCACTTGGACTGAAATAACATAATTATTAGTCATAAATCAAGGCAAATATATGATACATTTTCGTGTTATCAAACTCCCCTACACTTGAATCTTTGCTTGTCCTCAAGCAATTAGTCAGTAAGAATGTCGGACAAGTTTTATCAACCGCACACACATGATATACCTTTTGTTTTGAAAATGTTTCGTAAGGCATTTTTGTTAAGATGACGGATACTCAAGTAAAACAATAAAGATACATTAGTGACACAAGCAACAAGCATAATCATAGACCTCCCCTCTACACAAGTCAGTTCTAATCATTCTATTATAGCTCAACCTAAAGTTTCTCGTATCTATTTCACCCGGTTTCATTCTAGCGCAATCACATTAAGCCCTTTGCCTTTACACGTACGTATTGGAGTAGCCGGTTAGTGACTTTGATCCTTTTTAGCACGAGGTCTGGTACACAAGTGGTGTAACCCTATATATATATATCCTAATCGTAGGTTGTGGGGGATCGAACCGTAGTTCGCCTTACCGAGTTCAGAACCAGGTTCCTCTGAACTAACCAATAATGGATTCCTTCTTTATCTTCGTAATACTTTTGCAACCGTAGGTTTGGTGCATTTTTTCAATTTTTCACAACAGCGAAGCATACGAAAAATATTTAATAATTCAGGATCAAACACTTATCTTCATCGGCTCTCCACGTGGTTTGCGTTTAAGACGGTGCTGACTGCTAATATAAACTACTTGGGGTTACTTTAGAACTAGAACTGAGGGTATCGGTATAATGGGTATTGAAATTGATATCGCATATGCAAGAGGTCTAAGGTGTCAAGACGGTATCAATCTTGTTAAAGTTTTCTCGATTTCCTAACATAGCCTATGTTTCGGTATGTTAAGTTGTGCAATGATCATAAAAATTTTTGTTATAGCTGAATAAAGTGGGGAAATTTTGAATTGTACGAAAATTTCATATAAATGCTTCTTTATTCGAAAGGAAATGCGGAAAGGGAATACATAAGGGAAAATAAAAGGTACCTCTCCCACACTATATCGAACATTCTCCTCAATGTTTCGATATAAACGCGGAAAGAAACTACAAAAAGAGATAAAACTAAAACAAAAATAAAATCTAAATCTAACGAGGTCCACGTCCTTTGCCTCGGGTGCGAGCGCGTCCATTCTGGGCTACATGATCTGGGATGCCTACGTGATGGATATAATCATGCAGGTCTTGCATGCGTAGCGTCAGGGTACCCATCTCTTCTATCATGTCGTCGATCCGTTGTCCTTGGTGGACTTGCCCCTGTTGAATTTGTCACATTAGGCTTATCATCTCATTGTGCTGCCTATGTTGCTGTTCCTCTCTTTGGGCAGCCAATTGGTTTTGTAGCCATATGCCCCTTAAGATTTCTTCATTAGTGACGGGATCTTGTTCTTGAGTGGCGCGGCAACGCCGTCTGGTGGATGTTAAGGCATCTTGGGTAGGAGGTGGTGGGTTTTCATGAGGTGGCTGATCCATTTCTTGCTCCATTTCATCGACTGCTTCATTATCTTGGTTTTCTTGAGCAGCCACATTAGGCTCGAGAGTACGGAGATCAAAAAGTCAATTTTCTTGTCTTTGAGGGTCAATGCAGTCTCTGCATGGCATGATGATGCTCCTGATTATTTCGGTACGGACCATTGGATGGTATCGTCCATCCACCCTTGCTTTGATAAGGTGGGAGGAGCGACAATACTCTATATCCAGGGACTCAGGTGGTATGAAAGGTAGATTAGCAAGGTCGTCTCCCAGACCAAGGCCGAGTGCAATAGAAATTACTATACCTTCGAAGTAGAAAGGTTTAGCACCTCTAGCATAGTTAGCGTGGATGTGCGACAGAAGGAACGGAGCTGCATTAATTGGTTCAGGATGGAGCACACAGCAAAGGAAAAAGAGCTCCTTGGATTTTACCTTGTGGTTGTTGTCCCTTGCGAAAATTGTGTGTCCTAGAACTCTGTGGAAATACCGTATTGCTGGGTTATGAATATAGGTAGCGTTGAGGCTGTCCCAGCTCGAAGCAGCTACACTTGTAAGTCGATTCCATAGGTTGAAGGCTTTCTGGAACTAAGCATCGTTAGGCACACGGCAATGTACATTCTCGCCATGATGGAATCCAAGCATTTGGGCGAGTCGGTTGGACAGAGCGTTGGTAGAAGCTGACGTAATTTGCTTTTTGGCGGTCTCCGACTTCTCCATCTCTGAATGTAACAGTGGAAAGGTCAGGAGCTTGTCTTGTTCGTCTGGCCATGGTGCATGCAAAGTGAAAAAGGTTTAATGGAGGAAGTGGGTATGGGTAAGAGTTGTTTTGTGAGAATGAGAGTGTTTCGTGAGGTTTAAATAGGAGGGTTTGGGAATACGAAGTGTTGGAGTGGAATTGGGATTAAATGTGAGTGGTTATGGAGAGTAATGTGAGTGGGATGGTTAAGGAGAATGAAAAGATAGTGGGTCGTTTGAAAAGAATTTGAAGAGAAGAGAAGATGAAGAGAAAAGGGGTCTCTGTTAGTAACAGAGAGTGTGTTAAAATAAGTGTGATGCTCGTCACGAACCCGTCATGGTCGTAAGCCGTGTTACGGTCGTAACAAGGGCGTTACGCCCGTCATGCTCACAAATTCTGCTGTTCGCACAGAAACTAGATGAAATCTGGCATACTATATATATTGGGTATGGCAACTATAATTAGCAGTAAGATACGAGATAGACATTAGAATGCATATAAATTGACTGAAACGAAATAAGCAGGAACATTATATCATCAACTCAACTACAAGCATCAACTCAACCACAAGCAATAAACAAGAATTGAATACTTTATTTAAAATTGGAAATTCATAACAGTGTACTCAAAATAACATTGCACTAGAGTAATAAAGTTGAAATTGAACTCAAATAAATTTGTTCCTTGACATTAAAAAGAAATAGGCGGTAAAGTAAATGCTCTAAAATATTAAAAGAAAAGCAATTAAATGGAAAAATGCATTGTGACAGAATTAGCCACGTTGTTTCTTCAAAGATTCCACAGCTTGGTTTAGATGATCAAACTGCGCCACTGTGATGTTCATTAAGTTAATGACATCAAGGCGCATAGTCTTGAGTTCATCCTTTACCGCAGCAATCTCAGTTTTGAACCCATCCACAGCGCCAAGGATGGTTGTTAAAACTCCAGCATATGCACTAGTGTCAGGCTCAGTAAAATTATGGTAGTTCGGAGGGGTTTCAGGGTCGGTTTTAGCTTCAGAGATAATATCATCATAATACTCATAATCTTGTGGTGTATCAGGAGGTGATAATGGAGTGTTCTTAAGTTCACTCAACTCATAGAGCCAATTATTACGGTTATGGACACTTGTTCTCTCATGGTTTGGTAAAGTGAATAGGTGGACAACCTTGTTAGCAATTAAGTAGTCAAAAGGAGCAGGTCCTAAGTTTCCAATGATGTGTCGGTTAAAACAGAATTCCAAGTTCATAGGACGAATGGTACCTAAGGGTGTAAGTTTGTTAAGCGGGTACCTAAGTCTAATGGCGTCTGCAATCATAGTAACTATGCCTCCTATTATGATTGGGGTATTAGGTTCTTGTGCAATGCAAATAAAGGTTTCCATCATAAAGGTGACTGCATTAACATGGCGACCTTGGGAAGCACAGTATAAGATAAATAGTTCATCCTTTGACATTAAAGTATTGTTCTCTTCTTTTCCAAATAAGGTGTGGGCTAGAATGTTGTGAAAATAGCGAATGGCATGGTTATGTATTTCATCAGAATGCATGTCATTTGGTTCGGGGTGGTTATTTCCAGTTAGAATACCCCAAAAGTAATTCAGTTCAACATCCATGAGTTCTTCTTGGGTGGTTGTAAAGACAAATGGGCCACTAGGAAGTCCTAAAAGGTCGGCTAAGTCTCTACGGTTATAAGTGTAATCAATACCAAACAACCTAAAACTGATCTGCCCCTTGTTAGATCCGAAACCATGATCAGGTAAGTAAACTAGGGAGCTAAGAAACTCAAGTGTGAGCTCACGGTAGGTAACAAATCTCTTTCTAGTAGCAGCATTCTCCCAACCTAATTGGCTGAATAAAAACAAAACACTATCGTGGATACCTAGGTTGTCCATGGCAGGTCCATCATAATACAAAGTCATTTCCATGCTTTTTTTTGGCCAAAACTTCAAATCTCTCTCTTTGAGCTCTACCTCTGAACACAGTTTCCATAAAATCTACTTGTTGCATGATGACTATTAGTGTAGAAAATCAGATCAGAGGGAAAAGGAGAAGGTAGAAAGACTTTAAAAATCCTGTAGCACGTAATTATAAGATCAGCAAAGTAGTTTCCATAAAATTTTAAATTTTTGAGAAATAAAAATGAAAAAGTAATGAAAATAAGATTAAGAAAGTAAAGGGAAACAAAAAGAAATAAAAAAAATAGACTTAAGAAAAAAATGTAAAGAAATTTAAGAAAAAGGAAATGAAGATAAAAAAAAGTTAAAAGGAAAGAAAACAATCTCGTGGGTTGCCTCCCACTAAGCGCTGTTTTTAACGTCGTAAGCCTGACGAAAGCTTAGTGATAATTCAGTTATAGGGACGAGCGGGCAGCTCTAGAAGTCTTAGACTATTCAAATAGTCTCTGTTTACAATATTATGATAATGTTTTAAGCATTGCCCGTTTACTATGAACGGTTCACTATTTCTTCCTTTTATTTCTATCGCTCCACTTTGAAAAACTTTAGAAATTTCAAAGGGTCCGGACCACCTAGATCTAAGTTTTCCTGGAAAAAGCTTAAGTCTCGAATTAAATAGGAGCACGACGTCTCCCACACTGAATACTTTTCTAGATAAGCGCTTATCGTGCCATCTCTTAGTTCTTTCTTTATATATGCTGGCGTTCTCATAAGCATCTAGTCTTAGTTCTTCTAATTCGTGCAAATCTAAGATTCGTTTTTCTCCTGCAGCAGCATAATTTAAATTGAGGGTTTTAATAGCCCAATAGGCTTTGTACTCTATTTCTACCGGCAGATGACAAGATTTTCCATAGACTAACTTAAATGGAGTGGTTCCTATGGGGGTTTTGTAAGCGGTTCTGTAAGCCCATAAAGCTTCATTAAGTTTAGTTGACCAACCCTTCCTAGAGGTAGAGATAGTCTTTTCTAAAATTTGTTTTATTTCTCTATTCGAAACCTCGACTTGTCCACTGGTTTGTGGATGATATGGTGTTTCCACACGATGTTTGACTTCGTATTTTGATAGCAGTTTATCGAATACTTTAGATATGAAATGGGAGCCACCGTCACTAATGACGAGTCTTGGCACACCAAATCTAGGAAATATTATGTTCTTAAAGAGCTTTATCACCACTCGTGTGTCATTTGTAGGAGAAGCTACAGCCTCGATCCATTTGGAAACGTAATCGACAGCGACGAGTATGTACTGGTTACCAAAAGAAGACGGAAATGGTCCCATGAAATCTATTCCCCACATGTCAAAGACTTCTACTTCTAGAATGCCCTTTTGAGGCATTTCATCGCGTCTAGAGACGTTACCAGTGCGTTGACACCGGTCGCAATTTATAACCGTGATATGGACATCTTTCCATAGAGTAGGCCAAAAGAGGCCAGCTTACAAAATCTTAGTACAAGTATTTGAAGTGCTTGCGTGCCCACCATAGGGCGCGGAATGACAATGAGAAATTATGTCTTCCACCTCATCTTTGGGTACACAACGGCAAAAAATACCATCGGCGCCCCTCTTGAAGAGAAGTGGTTCGTCCCAATAATAGTGTTTAAGGTCATGGAAGAATTTCTTCTTTTGTTGGTAGGTCAGATCAGGTGGTAGTACTCCAGCTGCTAGATAGTTGACAAAGTCAGCATACCATGGCAGCGTGGTTTTAGTGTAAACAGATTCTACCACTTCATTAGTTTCTGTATCAGTATAAGTCAGGGATTGTTCTATTGAATTGCTTTCTAACTGGGCTAAGAGTCTTTCATAAGGGAAATCGTCATTAATAGGTACTTGGTCTGGTTGGATGTTTTCCATTCTCGACAGGTGGTCAGCTACTACATTTTCGGTGCCTTTCTTGTCCTTGATTTCTAAGTCAAATTCTTGTAGGAGTAGAATCCACCTCAGAAGTCTCGGTTTGGCGTCCTTCTTGCTTATTAGGTACCTGATTGCGGCGTGATCGGTGTAGATGATTATTTTTGCTCCTACTAGGTAGGATCGAAATTTATCTAATGCGAACACGACAGCTAAGAGTTCCTTTTCTGTGGTAGCGTAGTTCATTTGTGCATGATCCAAGGTTCTACTGGCATAATAGATTGCGTGAAGCTTTTTGTCCTTCCTTTGTCCTAGGATTGCACCTACAGCATAGTCACTAGCGTCGCACATGATTTCGAATGGTTTATTCCAATCTGGGGGTTGCATAATGGATGCTGATATTAAAGCTTGCTTGAGTGTTTGAAATGCGTCCAAGCATTTGTCATCAAAGACGAATTCAGTGTCTTTCATTAACAGCTCAGTTAGGGGTTTGGTTATCTTAGAGAAATCTTTAATGAAACGTCGGTAAAAACCGGCGTGTCCTAAGAAACTTCTTATTTCTCTAATGGTTTTAGGTGGCTGGAGATTCTCTATAACTTCTATTTTTGCTTTGTAGACTTCGATTCCTCTGTCGGATACTATATGTCCTAACACGATTCCTTGTCGGACCATGAAATGGCATTTTTCTCAATTGAGTACTAAGTTGACTTTTACACATCGTTCGAGCACCATTTCGAGGTTTGATAGACATCCTTCAAAACTTCCCCCACAGACAGAGAAATCGTCCATGAAGACTTCCATTATACCATTTAAGAAGTCAAAGAAGATGGACATCATGCATCTCTGAAATGTTGCGGGTGCGTTACATAATCCGAAAGGCATTCGCCGGTAGGCAAAAGTTTCATAGGGACATGTGAAAGTAGTCTTTTCTTGGTCGTCAGGATGGATAGGAATTTGGAAGAATCCTGAATATCCGTCTAAATAGCAAAAATGGGAGTGTTTGGCCAGATGTTCAAGCATTTGATCTATGAATGGTAAAGGGAAATGATCTTTACGAGTGGCTTTGTTTAGTTTTCTATAATCGATGCATATTCTCCATCCGGCTTAGGTACGTTATGCTACAGACTCGCCTTTTTCATTATTGATGACTGTAACACCTCTTTTCTTGGGTACCACGTGAACTGGGCTAACCCATTCACTATCTGATATTGGGTATATGATTCCTGCTTTTAATAGCTTTTGCACTTCTCTCTTAATGGCATCACTCAGAATGGGATTGATTCTCCTTTGATGTTCTCTAGAGGTTTTATAGTCCTCCTCAAGCATAATGCGATGCATACAGATAGAGGGACTTATTCCTTTCAAGTCTGAGATGTTATAGCCTAAGGCAGTCGGGTACTTTCTTAGGATATACAATAATTTCTCGGTTTCTATTTGTCCTAAATCTGCGTTGACTATAACTGGTCGTTCGAGTTCTGTATCTAGGAATTCATACCTTAGATCTTTGGGTAGTGTTTTCAGTTCTACGGCTGGTTTCTTTGGGCAAGGCATAGGGTTAGGAGTGAGTGCGAGACATTCACTTAGATTGCTATCTTGGTATTCACCACGCCAATTATCATCTTCAAAAATTGGTGGCATCAGAATTCTCAGCACTTCAGAACACGTGTTTTGGTGTTTTTCCATTTCTTTAACGCATTCATCAATTATATCTAAGAAACAGCACGAATCTTCTATAGCAGGTGCTTTGAAAATTTGTGAGAGAATGAATTCAACTTTTTCTTCACCAACCTCGAAAGTCAGTTTTCCTTTTTTCACATGTATGATGGCTCCGGCAGTAGCTAGGAATGGTCTTCCTAAAATGATAGGGATGTTTGAGTCTTCCTGGATGTCCATGATTATGAAATCTGTAGGAATATAGAATTGTCCTATACGTACCGGAACGTTTTCTAGCATTCCTAGAGGAAATTTCACTGATCTATCAGCTAGTTGTACAGACATTCTTGTTGGTCTCAGTTCTCCCATGTTGAGCCTTTTACAAATAGATAAGGGCATTAAACTGATGCTGGATCCTAAATCGCACAGAGCTTTGTCTATGACAAACTTTCCAATCACACATGGTATAGAGAAACTACCAGGATCTTTTAGCTTAGGAGGCATGTTGTTTTGGATTATTGCGCTACACTCTGCGGTAAGCATAACGGTTTCAGTATCCTCGAGCTTTTTCTTATTAGTTAATATTTCTTTTAGGAATTTAGCGTATGAGGGCATTTGTGTGATTGCTTCTGTAAAATGTATTGTGACATTTAATTGTTTCAGAAGTTCAACAAATTTCTTAAATTGGCCTATGTTTTTAGATTTAGCGAATCTTTGGGGATACGGGATAGGTGGTTTATAAGGCGGTGGAGGCACATATGGTTCTTCTTTCTCTTCGGCCTCTTTGCCATTAACTTCCTTCTCATTTTACTTTGGTTTGCCTTCCCTTTCAGACTCCTTACTGGGCTTTTGGTACATGGCTGGATTTTCGATTCTTGGGTCAGTAGGTCCTTCTAGTTCTGTTCCACTCCGAAGTGTTATAGCGTTTGTATGTCCCTTCGGGTTAATTTGAGTTTGACCTGGAAGGTTTCCAGCTGGGGTAGCGGTAACTGCTTGTTGTTGAGCCACTTGTGAGATTTGGGTTTCTAACATTTTGTTGTGAGTGGCTAGAGCGTCAACCTTGTTGGCTAATTGGTTGATCTGCTCACCGGTGTGAACATTCTGGTTAAGGAACTCCTTATTCTATTGAGCTTGTGCAGCAATGAAGTTCTCCATCATAACTTCAAGGTTTGACTTCCTAGGAACGTTGGGAACGTTAGCAGCAGGTTTTTGATATCCTGGTGGCACAGCAGGCGCTTGTCCAGGTGCATACAAAGCGTTATTATTCTTGTACGAAAAGTTTGGATGGTTTTTCCAACCAGGATTGTAGGTATTTGCATATGGGTTTCCTTGAGTATAATTCACTTGATCAGCAGAGACTCCTGCTAAAATTTGGCATTCGGGGGCAGCATGTCCAAGTACTCTGCATAATTCGCAGTTTAGAGCTACGACAGCCGCAGTGGCTGCGGGTGTTATGGTCAAGTTGTCTATCTTTTAAGCAAGGGCATCTACCTTAGCGTGGACATGATCAAGACTACTAACTTCGTATATTCAACCTTTTGTTTGAGCTTTCTCCACTGGCGTTCTTTCACCTCCCCATTGGTAATGGTTTTGAGCCATGCTTTCGATGAGTTGATAGGCTTCGGTATAAGGTTTGTCCATAAGTGTACCACCAGCGGCGGCATCTATTGTCATTCTTGTATTGTACAAGAGACCATTGTAAAATGTATGGATGACTAACCAATCCTCAAGACCGTGATGCAGACACATCCTCATCATATCCTTGTATCTCTCCCATGCATCGTAAAGAGACTCAGTATCTTTTTGTCGAAATCCATTAATTTGGGCTCTCAGCATAGCTGTTTTGCTTGGTGGGAAATATCGGGCTAAGAACACCTTTTTCAACTCATCCCACGTAGTGACGGAGTTTGATGGCAAGGATTGTAACCAAGCCCAAGCTCTGTCTCTTAATGAGAAAGGAAAAAGACGTTGTCTTATCGCGTCTGCAGTCACACCATTTGCCTTCACTGTGCCTGCGTACTGCACGAATTTGGTCAAATGTTCATTAGGATCGTCCGTAGGATTTCCAGAAAATTGATGTTGTTGTACGGCTGACAGCAATGAGGGTTTCAACTCGAAATCGTTCCGGTTGATAGCGGGGGCAGCAATGCTGTTGTGTGGTTCTTGATCAGATGGGGTAGCATAATACTTAAGAGGACAGTTATGTGGTCTATCAGCCATGTTTCGTTCTTTGACTGGTTCAGGAGTATGAGCGAGAAGATCGGGAATATTATACTTGCATTGATACTCAAATATTCTACGTCTTAAATGTAAGAAGCGCTATAATTCGGCGATTGGTGGTTGTAAGTCTTCGCTTTGTGAGCGAGTACTTGGCATATAATCGAGAAAAAGGAAAATAAAATTTATTGCCTTAGTCTATACTGCACAACAAAGAATCGCACTATTGACTAAATCAAAGTCCCCGGCAACGGCGCCAAAAACTTGATCACGACTTTCTGAGTCTAACGGTTACTAACTGCAAGTGCACAACCTATCGCGTAGTAATAAAGATATCGATCCCACAGCGACCTGATAATCAACCTAGTGCTACGGTTTGTTACTGTGTTTAGCTAAGGTGAAGATGTTTTGGTTTTAAGTTCAAAAAGGGAAACTAAAGTGAATCTAAATTGTTGGAATAAACTAGTTGATATGAGAATATCGGTACGTAACTTAGTATACCATCGTGGATTTAATAAAACCTAAGCATATAAAAATGAGTCACGTTATTTTTCTATAGAAAATATCAGTTTAAAAGCCCTCACCTCACACTCTCGTGGATCTTGCTTCAGACTATATTCCTAAATCATAATGTCTGCTCTCGCTAGCCCATTTGAGTTTAAGAACACTTTTTGAAAACTAGTACAGTCTAATTACTTTAAAGCGCTCTCGCTGTTTTTAAAACCAATGTCCGATTTCAGCTATCCGATTAAGATCTCACACTCTCGTGGATCTTGATCCTAACCTTTACTACCTTTTTACTCTCGTAACAAAAGTCCAATTTTAATTAAGAAATCGCGGCCAGAAAATAAGTTGTTTATGGTTTTAGCTTAGAATGATCGAATTCATTTCGGTTAAATTAATTACATACCGATAAATCAGATTTAGCTAGACATATTAATTAAAACAAACATGCATGAAAATAAATTACAAAACAGTAAATTAAACATTGCAATGAGAAACGATAATACTATTATTACGATTAATGAATAAAAACCTGATAAATCTGCAATAAGTTGATTCTCGCAATTCCTCCACAAGTCGGTAGGCTTTTGCTCGATGTATCGAAATAACGAATGATGAAGATTGAAAACAAAATCCTAACTACGGTTCAATAGCTCCTCAATGTGAGAAACTATGACTATTCAAGTGATGGTAAACAAGGAATAGGAAATAAAACAAGGAATGCAAAGAAAGTAAAAATTCGGAAAAATAATTCTGCAGCAATTTGGGTAAATTCTCTATGTGGTGTTGTTCCCCCTTGCTCTTCAATGTCTTCTGTATTTATAGCCAAAGCATTGCCTTAACGTTGGAGAGAATATAGGAGCACATACTTTAGTGGTTGAGAAGTTTTAGGGAGAATGGCTCATGTACCGTTGAAGTTGAGGTTGAGAGAATGTAGGAGGAACTGCTCAACGTGCATGACATTGGGCTTCTTTTTCCACGTCTGCGTTCTGAACATAATATCCATAATTGAGCGCGTGACGATCGTGGTGAGGCCATGACGGTCGTGATGAGCAATGGGAACATGACGGTCGTGGCAGGTGTGTGACGGTCGTCACACACACCACTTTCCATTTCTGCTCTTTTTCTCATTGATTTTTCCTGTTTTCTTCTCATTAATTCATGTTTCTCTACTTTGCTCCTTTTTGGCTTGGACAACGCAATACCTGTGAAAACACTAGAATACTTGCGGAACAATCGGCACTTGGACTGAAATAACATAATTATTAGTCGTAAATCAAGGCAAATATATGATACATTTTCGTGTTATCAGATCCTCTAAGAGGGTAGCTAGGTTAGAGTTGGTTGGAAATCTCATTCTGTAACATTTTAGTTTGTGGACTTTGTCTTTGAACACTGTTTGTGTTCTTTTATATTATTCCAATGGCTTTAATAAAAAAAGTGTGTATATCAAACCACCACGTAAAATTAGAAACTAAAAAAAATCTAAGTTAGCTAACTTATCTGAACAGTGATTCTCCTCCCTATAAATATGAGTTGCCTAAAAATTGAAATCACGAATCTTGAGCATACAGTTATCCCATATATTCCTTAGCTTCTAATGCACAATAGATGGTTTACTGTAAGCTTTAACAAGTAACATAGAATTCGTTTCCAACCACAAATTTTGATGAGATACAACATCATATTCCATAGCAAGAATAACTTCCATAATCTCTGCAAAAAGAGCATTGTTTGGAGGCAAATTACAAGAAAAGCTACCAAAATAACCGTCTAAGTGAATTCCTAAACATTCTACTACAAACAACACTAATAAGATTACCGGCAGAGGCCCTATTTATATATATATATATGATCATACCAGATCAGAAAGGGATCAGCAACCAGCACCATGTCATGAACTCCTGGTTCGCCAGTGGTGGAGAAGAGGAGGGGGTGTACCTACAAGATACTCCGAAGCCTAAATGAGTTCAGAGTACAAGTAAGCAAGTACAGAAAAGGTGTGAAAATATAATACCTGACCCTCTAGTGAAAGAGGGTATTTATAATGTGCCCACAGTGTTGGGCCAACGGTTATTTGCATTGGGTTGGATCATTGGGCTCAATACGAATAACTTCCAGGATCTACATGGCGTGGAGAAGACCAGCACGTGGTCTTCGTCCTGAGTCATCTGCCCCGTGAACTTCGGAAGGTGAAAGACCCGTTCTTTGGCACGTGGGTAGTTGGTTGACGATGTGCCCCCGCATGGGGGGCACGTGGAGGCCGCGGGGAAGACGCGTGAGCGTTCCCCGTGTGAGTTGATGAATTGGGCCTTCATTGGGTCCTCCCCGACGGAGAGCTGGGTTGGGCCGTGCCCGATAGTGGGGCAACCTCTAGCACAGTCCAGAACAAGATCCTCCCAAGTCGTTGCTCCTAAGCAGAGGAGTAATGACTTAAAAGTTAAATCTTGTGTCGAGGAAGGGCTCAGGAACCTGCCCGAAGGAGCGTCGCACGTGCCTAAAGCGCTGAGCTCGCGGGACAATGTGCGTGACTAGATGCAGGGGCCATTAGTTGCGCTCCACAGTGGGGTCGATGACAGGGTCGACCAGGCGTTCATCCTGATGACATGCGCTCGCGGGGAGGGCCGTCCGTCACACGCAGTCATAGCTCTTTCCAACTTCTCATGGGGAAGCATTCTCGGCAATGCCAGGGTCGGGCATTGTGCTCGACGTACCGAGCGATGAAACGAAAGCTAAAGGAACGGGCACACCATTTCCTCGAGCAGGCGAGGGGCTTGAAGGGACATGCGTGGTGTCTTCTTGTGCCACGTGTCAGGAGCAATAAATGCCTATGACGGTTACGGGTAAGGGGTACTTGAGTGCCTACGAAACGGTTCACTTCTCATGCTAGAGCTTATAAATAGGGGGAAAGACTGATTCATTTGCACACTGCCCTCATTCTAGCTCAAGAATTTTTCAAAGTCTCCTAAGGCCATCTCTGCTCTCCTACGTCCGTTTGCCTCCACAGACGTCGTCAGCCACTTTCTCTGTCGTCGAGACTCTTCATTATTTAAGAAGGTCTTCAGTCTTTCTCCAGATTTTATGCGCTTTCCGGCGTTTCATGAATTTTCCGAGGAGTTTCTTAAGTCTCCGATGAAGTTCTCGGGGGCTCATGAAGTTTCCGGTGACTTTTCCGGAGAGCCTTTGGAGTTCCCGACGACCTCATGAAGTTTGCGGCGGAATCATGAAGTTTCCGATGAAGATTCCTGGGACATCATGAAGGTTCTGGGAAAATAAATGGAGTTTCCGGTGAAGGTCTCGGGGACCCCATAAGGCTTTGGTGTCCTCACTGGGTTCTACATCGGGGAACCCTCCTCCCCGTGGATGCGTGCGTACCAAGAGGAAGTCCCTCATCGAGGAGACTTACTACGCTTGATTCTGGTGGAGAACTCAGGTGTCGAGGAACCTTTTCCCCGCGGAGGGGATTCTGTGTTCTACGTCGAGGAGAATTTCCTCACAATCATGTGCTTGTTGGCAAGGGCTTCAGTCGAGGACGTGTGTCGAGCATTTTCTTGCCCTTTCACTTGATTCGCGGTGGAAGGGTGGATTTGATCTGATCGTCGAATTCACTGTTTCCTTCTGTTTTTCAAGTTAAATGGATCCCAAACCCGAGGATGTCGTCATGGTTGACGAAGAGGTCGTCAACGTGGAAGATGTTAGCGGGGATGTAGAAGACAACTCGAGGAACGTGAATGATGAATCTTCCTTCGCGTGGGCTGGGATGGAACCCATATCCGCCGTTTCGCGTTTCGTCCATGACGACCCAGATGTTTTCACCACTGTCGAGAAACTGGAAGAAGGGGTACATGTGAACTGGCGGGTTTATAAGCCCAAGGAAACATACTGGATTTGCTCGACCTACCCGGGAAAGCGCTTCCCAATGTATGAGTTCGTCTTCCGGGGAGCAGGGCTTCGCCTTCCCTTCACTGATTTTCAAAGGGGGGTCTTCTAATAGCTAGACTTGGCGCCCTCGCAGCTTCATCCCAACACAATCGCGTTCATGCGGACGTTTGAGCTCGTATGCCAATATCTCTAGGTTGGCTCTATGCTCTTGTTGTTTTTCCACCTGCAGCATCAAACTCAACATGGACGACACAGCTGGGTGTCCTTAAAACAACCGAGGAAGTTGTTCAAAGCGTATATGGACTTTGTCCGGTTCTTCAAGGACATATATTTTTTCGTGAAGCCTGCGACTCACGTCGCCATCGATTCTATGTTCGATCGTGTGGAGACGCTTATCAACGAGCGATGGGAGGAGATCTTGGAGGTAAAGTTCCCCCTCGAATGGCAAAACACCCACTTTCAAAGAGGGACGGAGAGCTATACTAGGAAACCCCACAACTTAAACGAAGATGATAGGCTCGCCTATGACAGGATAATGGGATTCGTCTATAGCTTTACACTCGCCAAGTGTGTGACCAAAGACGAGAGCTTTGTACGGGACACCAAAGAGGACATTGCCCTCGAGGCCCGTTTAATCAACACCAAGGCACTCCTCGAGTGCGATTATGACGAGGAGGCCTTGAGGCTCTTAGGTAGTGAGCGTTTTTATTTGTTTGTATGCTCGTTTCTCCTTGTTCTACTGACTCGCTTCTCTCTTTGTTGCAGGTCAGATGTCGAATCTCCAAGAACATGTGTTAAAGCTCGCGGCGACCAAGGGTGTGAAGAAGGCTCCAAGGGTCGTGTTTCCCAGGTCCAACAGATGACGAGGGTTTACCAGCATCCCGTGGGTTCCTCCTCTCCTCAGGGGACTCAGTCTTCTGTCTCTCAGGATCCTCCGACCAAGAAACCACGTCTCGAAGAATCTGGTCCCGTCAACCTTCTAGAGGGCGTTGTCGGGGAAAGGTTCGTGTTGCCACCCTGCCATCCTCATTGGGGGCTCTTCGGCGGGGATAACTCCCTGATTGTACCCGCGATGGAGTCTAAAGCAATCATGGGTGTCGACAAAGCGACCAGGAGAAAAGCTTTAAGCTAGGATATGGCCATCGTGATGATGGTTTTTGAGACGGCGCTGGTCCACAACGATGAGACCAGCCCCTCCTTCGAGCTGAAGAAGTTGTGGGATGAGAATGTGATCCTCTGGGCAGAGAAGAACAAGGTGGACAATGACTTTCTCGAATACAAATCAAAGTACGAGGTCCAGGTTGGTCTTCTCCTCAAAATGGACGAGCTGCGGGAAAAGATGAGCAAGGCCGTCGAAGAGAAGGACTGGCTCTAAGCGAAGGTTACTGAGTTGGAGACCGCTGCCCAGCCCACCGAGGACAAAATTGCTGAAGAGAGGGCCTTGGCAACTCAGGGTGACTTGGTTTCTCGGATCAGGGAGCTCGAGCAGGATTGCCTAGGCACCCTCGAGTTGGACTTCGCGGTGGAGTAACTCCAGATCGTTAACCCCGGGCTCTAATTCGTCACAGATGGGATAGAACCTTTTCACCAAGTGGTCAGCGGCCAGGTGGTCGCCCTAGCAGGGTTTGGAGGAGGAGCCGATCAATTCGAAGAAGAGCACCAGCTCGATGAGGAAACCGATGTTTAGTTTGCTTAGTGCTGGCATGTGTGCCGTATTTTGTAATTTTGACTTTACCTGGCCTGCACGCCATGGTTTTTGATGTTGCATGGCCTGCATGCCACGACTTATAACATTTGAACAATGGGCTTTGCCCCCATTGCAATATATTATTTCTTTTAATGTTAGTCTTTTCTGCATTTTGTGTGTGTTATTTGTTGGGTATTTATTTTCCCCGTTGATATGTATGCAATATCATGTTTGTTTTTTTATTTAGTAATTGGGGCCTTTGCTCGACATAATTGATCCTCGACTGTGTAGAGAACTGGTCGAGTGGTCGGAGTTGGGTTCCGACCGTTGACGAAGCGGAGAGCCCGATTGAGGTCTTTGCTCCGCGACTTGGACATCCCATCGTGAGCTGGGCATTCTGCCAAATTGGTACGACAATGGTGGAGCTCATTCGAGGTGTCCTCGTCGGATCAAGAGTCTGCTCGCACACACAAGAGCGGGCCCTTTCCTTTTTGTTTCAAGTTTAGGAGTCGTGCTTGTACCCTAGCGCGCTCCTGTGGTCAGGATATACTTCGTCGTGGTTAAATCAAGTACACCGAGCACCGTGTTTAACTGTAATATTGTTTGAGCTTTTCAGCATTCCATGGTTGAGCATGTTCCTCCCTGTGCAGGTTTTAGAGGTAATAGGCCACATTTTTTATTTTCGCGTGGACACAATATGGGCCTTCCTAATTCGCAACGAGTTTGCCTTAGTTCCGTACGTTAGTCGGAATGGGGTCTCCCCGGTGGTCGAGTGTGGGGTCGTCCTGTAGGCCCAAAGCACGCTGTGTAGCTCCTCAACCCACCTCTTTTTTGATTCACCTAGTCTTCGTTTCAGGCCTCGCAGGATTACTCTGTTAGCGGCTTTATCCTGCCCGTTTGTCTGCGGGTGCTTGACAGACGTGAAATGTTATTTTGTGCCCAGCTTGGCAACGAAGTCCTGGAAGTTCTTGTCGGTGACGATTGCTTGGGGTGCACCGAACCGGGCAAGTATGTTCCTTTTGTAGAAGCAAAGTATGTTATGTACCGTGATTTTGGCGAGGGCCTCGACCTCTATCCACTTCGTAAAGTAGTCGACTCCGACTATTAAGTATTTATTCTGGTACGACCCTATAATGAAGGGCCCAAGGATATCCATCCCCCACCAGACGAATGGCCACGGGGACGATAGCGTTTTGAGTTCGTTGGGGGTGCCAGTTGCATGTCCCCGTGGCGTTGACACTTGTCTCACTTCTTGACGTGCTCCTTGGTGTCCTGCTGCATGGCGGGCCAGTAGTATCCTGTTCGCAAGGCCTTATGGGCAATGGATCATCCGCCTAGGTGTTGTACGTTGATCCCTTTGTGGATCTCCTGAAGTATGTGGGGTACCTTGGACTCTTCAACACACTTGAGTAGGGGGATGGAGAATCCTCGCCTGTACAATTTTTCCTCGATCAAGACATAAGAGCAAGCTCGGAGTCTGACTACGCTAGCCTCCTTGGAGTCGTCGGGCAGTTCCCCGTGATGAGTTACCTGTATACCGGGGTCATCCAGCAATTGCTGTCGCTGATGGCATTTACGTCGACGGTCAAGGTGGGTTTCTCGATGTTAGGTCGAGAAAGTACCTCTTGGATGACAGACTTGTTTCCACCCTTCTTCTTTGTGCTTGCGAGTTTCGACAGGATGTCTGCCCTGGTATTGTGGTCGCGAGGAACATGGTTCACCTCCGCGGAGTCAAACTTTTTCATCTTCTATTTCACCGAGGCTAAGTACTCGACGAGGTTGTCGTTTTTGGCCTGGTACTCTCCCCGCACCTGAGAGGTGACAAGCTGGGAGTCAGTGAATATCTTCACCTTTTACGCGCCGAGGTCCTCAACTTAGCGCATCCCGGCGAGGAAGGCCTCATACTCGGCCTGGTTGTTCGAGGTCGGGAAGGATAGGGCGAGGGAGACCTCGGTCAAGATTCCTTCTTCGTTCTCCAGAATGATGCCCGCTCCACTTCCTATCGAGCTGGATGCCCCGCCGACATAAATGGTCCAACTACGGGCTCCTTCGGTCGAGGAGATCTGGACGGTCATTTCCGTGATGAAGTCTGCTAGCACTTGAGCTTTGAGGGCCGTCCTGCTCTCGTACTAGACGTCGAACTTAGAGAGCTCGAGTAACCATTTAAGCATCCTTCCCGCCATGTCGGGGCGGCCGAGCAGCTGCTTCACGGGTTAGTCTGTCCTAACCAAGATCGTGTGGGCCACAAAGTAGTGCCGCAGTCTTCTGGCCGCACTGATAAGGGCCAGAGAGACCTTCTCGATTTGCTGGTACCTGAGCTCAGGACCTTGGAGGGCTTTGCTGGTGAAGTAAATTAATTTTTGTCCCTCGGGGGTTTCGCGAATGAGAGTTGCACTGACGACCTCAGTTGCAACGGCGAGGTACAAATACAAAGTCTCCCCGCTCTCCTATCGCGATAGGACTAGGGGTTGTGAGAGGGCTTGTTTGATGTGGAGGAGGGCTTGCTCACACTCCTCGGTCCACTTGAACGTATCCTCCTTGCGTAAAAGCTTGAAAAATAGGAGTGCGTGTTGGGCAGACTTGGCCACGAAGCGGGACAGTGAGGCGAGCATCCCGTTTAGGGATTGTATTGACTTCTTCGAGTTTGGCGTTGAAAACTCGGAGAAAGCCCTGCACTTTTCGAGGTTTGCCTCGATTCCTTGCTCTGTCAAATAGAAGCCGAGGAACTTGCCTGCTCGGACGCCGAAGGTGTACTTCTCCGGGTTGAACCTCATCTTGCATCTCCTCGCCGTATCGAAGACCTTTCTGAGATGAGCAGTGTGTTCGGTTTCTTCTCTTGATTTCACGATTATGTCGTCCATGTAGACCTCGAGTATGTCCCTGATCTCGCCTCGGAAGACTCCGTTAATCATTCGTTGGTAAGTCGCACCAACGTTTTTCAGGCCGAAGGGCATTACGTTGTAGTAATAATTGCCTGAATCGGTCATGAAAGCCGTGTATTGCTTGTCAGCCTTCACCATGGGGATTTGGTTATACCCCGAGTCTGCGTCCACGAATGACAGTAATTTTAAACCTGCAAAGTTATTGACTAGTTTGTCGATGTTAGGCAATAGATACACATCTTAGGGACATGCCTTGTTAAGATCGGTATTGTCAACACACATTCTCCATTTTCCATTATATTTTTTGACAAGTACAAAATTTGAGAGCCAGGTTGTGTATTGGGCTTCACTAATAAAATTTGCCTCTAGGAGGTCTTTTACATCTTTTTCAGCAGCCTCCGCTTTCTCGGGAGACTGCCTACGCCTACGTTGTACTATGTCCCTAGCGGCCAAATATATGATGAGCTGGTGGTAGGCCACATTGGGGTCGAGTCCAGACATCTCTACAGCGCTCCACACAAATAGGTCAGCATTCTCCTTGAGGCAGGCTTTCAGCTGCTTCCTTGCCAAGCCGGGGAGACCTGTACCGATCTTCACGCTCCTGTCGGGATCGTTGTCGAGAGTGATGAGCTCAAAGTCCCCATCTGCAATGGGAGGCATGGGATGGAGAAGCTGCTCGTCACCACCATTTGCTGGAGGTGCATCGGCTGCTACTTTATTCTGCTTCTGCTTGCTGGGGAGGCGGCTGTTGAGGTCGATCGAGTTGATGCGCAACAATGGCTTCTGCTCCTCAGCACGGGTTAGCTTGCCAGCAGTTTTGGGCTTGATGTTGATTGAGTTTAGGCCCTTTGTGGCCGCCTCAAAACACCTTCGGGCAGCTTCGATGTCTCCGTGGAGGGTGACGATGCGACCCCTGACCATCTAGTACTTCATCTTCAGGTGAACTGTAGATGGTACCACCGTCAGCTCGGCTAGGGTTGGTATTCCCAGAATGCATTGGTATAGAGAGGGGAACTTTATCACCAAGAAGCGAACCTTGACCTTCCTGGTAGCTAGTCTCCTCGGACCCAAAGGTGACGAGCAGCTCAACGTAGTCCCCATGGCCTCATGGCGGTGTTATTGAAGCCCTGTAAGTCGGAGTCGACGTACGAGGTCAGATGCGTCTCGTCCAACTGGAGGGTGGTGAAAAGATGAGAATACATTATGTCAACCGAGCTCCCTTGGTCGACGAGGATGCGGCGGACATCGAAGATCTTCATCTGAGCTCTGATCAGCAGAGGGAGACTGGAATTGGGGGCGCCACCCTGTAGCTCCTCGAGGTAGAAAGTGATGGGTTTTGATCTCCCCTGGACTTTGCCGAAGGTGGCGTTCTGCGTTGAGCTTAGCTCGATCAGCTTGTCAAACTTTCGCTTCACCGACCCCACGAAGAGCTTTTTGAATCCTCCGCCGGAGATGACCATGGCGGCAGGGAAGCTCTCCCATGGGCTAACAAGCGGACAAAGGCGTGTCGGCCTCATAGGGGAGGTAGAATTCCTTCGGTCGGGAGACACACAGAGCGACCTACAACCCAGTGTCGTCGGAGGGTGGCGTCACCTCCTCGACCTTCTTCGCCTCGCGGGCTTCCTGTCGAGGAGCTTCGTTCCTCCTTGTGTACTGCTTTATATGTTATTCCTTGATCAGGATTTTGACAAAATCCTTGAGATGGATGCAATCTTCTGTGACGTGTTCGTGATTCCTGTGGAACCGACATTACTTGGATTTGTCGACGTTGGGCTTGGCGGGCGTCGGCTTCGGAAAGCGGACCCCACCTCTTTGGAATTCCGAGTTGATGCACTCAGCCAAGATGCGCTCGCAGGGAGCGATGAGTAGCATATACTCGGTGAAACGGCCTACTGGCCCCCTGTGTTCTCGGGAGTCACTGGGCCTATCTTCTATTTATTTCTTCCCGCCACGTCGGGGAGCAACATAGTTTCATGCCTGGAGACTTTGGCACTCTCCTGGTTCCGTGAGTCGCAGGCGCTATTGGCGGCCACCTTCTCCTCGTATTGGATGTAGATCTGCGCCTTATGGAGGAGTTCGTCCAGCGTGCCAGACCTTTCGATACCAACCTCCTTGGCGAAGTCGCTGCGGGGTCGCAACCCTTGCTCAATCAGGTATCTCTTCATATTGTCCACAATAGATACTCGGACAACCTCTCGGTTGAATCTCTCTATATAGTCCCGAAGAGATTCATCCTTCCCCTGAATAATAACCTCCAGGGATGCCTTAGTCTTCGAATGTCACCGGGATGCAGTGAAGTGCCTGGAGAATTGTCTCTTCAACTTTTTCCAGGAGGTGATGGATTCAAGGTCGAGGCTCTTGTACCACACCATCGCACCCTTCCTTAGGGTCATGGGGAAAAGCCTGCACTTTATGGCTCCCCTGACATTTCGGTAGTCGAGCATCACATCGATACTCTCAATATGGTTGTCCGGGTCAGTAATGCCATCGTAGGTAGCCATAATCGAGGGTTTCTCCATCCCGACGGGCAGGTGAGTTTCCATGATGGCTTTGGACAGCGGACGGCATGGGTCGTCCTCGTCGCTTCTGATGGGTGATTGCGGCGGGGAAGGGTCGTACCGAGGGCTCCTGCCGCGGCAGGGAGAACTCTTTGGCCGACTCTTCGGTTTCTCCGTTAGCCCGCCAACTTTGTTTCTCTTGGGGGCCGGAGAGCGTCGTTCTTTCCGGGGAGGAGAAAGGTCACGCTTTTGGGTGGCCACAGGCTGAGGCCTTTCCAGTCCCGGACGAAGTTTAGGTTGTTGCGAAGAGGGGCTCCGAGACATATCGTGTTAAAGTCTCCTTGGGGGAAAGGAAGGACAAGTTTCTCGTCGACGCGGGGAAGGGCTACGAGAAACCTGGCGGGGATGTTTCCTCGGGGAAGAGCGTGATTTTTGTTCTTTTCCAGCATCCCGATCTGCTTGTTCTGCTGGAAAATCATCAAATTTTTCTGGTTGATCGCTGTGAATAGGGCCACCATGGTCGGGTAGGCGTTGGGTGGCATAGGGAATGGCTAGAAGACAACTGGGCTGTCAAAGCGTTGGGCGGCGTTGAAGGCTGCATCGTCAGGGGAGGGAGAGGCGGTGTGCCCGTCCCTGGTGTCACCCTCCTTGACGGGAATAGTCACGTTGGGATCGTGATCGTCGCCATTGGTGAAGGTGGTAAAAGTTATTTCATGGATGTTATCGTCAGTGCGTGGGCTGGTCATGATTGATGGAAGTTGAGATGTGTATTGATTCTTTGATTTCTAAGGAAGAAAGAACGGGGAAGCAAGAAATTCCCACAGACGACGCCACTGATATTACCGAATCAGAAAGGGATCATCAGTCAGCAACACGTCTTGAACTCCTGGTTCGTCGGTGGTGGAGAAGAGGATGGGGTGTACCTGCGAGATACTCCGATGCCTAAATGAGTTCAGAGTACTGTCATACCCCAAATTTTGACCACCAAGATTTCCCATCATTGTGAAAATCATCATCACAATATGGATGTACTTCCATGCCTCATCAATCTCCTCAAAGATGGTTGAACATTCACCACAATCAAGACTTAGGGTTTCAAGCCCTCTCAGAGCACTTAGACAAAGGATAAATCAAGAAATGACATGATCTTCAACTTTTCTAATCTCTCAAACATCTATAAAGGATCAAGAGGACTCCCACATCAAGAATCAAGCACAAAGTTGTAACATTCTAAGTGGATCAAGCCTCGAGATCGCCAGTGTCACCAAATTAGGGTTTTTGGTCGACCAAAGCCTCCAGATGAAAATTTTCATCTGGGTATGAGCCAATGCTTCAAAGCACAACCCAAGATACTCCAAGGGACCTCATGGACCCAATCATCAAGTCAATTTAGCCTTAGGGGATGCATTCATCAAAAATCAGGAATTAGGGCTTCTTGATCTAATTCACCCCTAAATTGACTTTTGGAGCAAAGTATGGGCCAAGACCTCAAGACATGATTTGAGGGTCTCAAATACACCACATTGGTCCATTTACAACAATGGATTGACCCAAGAGGCTTGATTCACAAGTTTCAATTTCACCAATACCACAATTAGGGTTTCGAGGAAAAAGTAAACTGTATCTTTGACTTTTGACCAAGACATGCTCCCAAACCTTGGGACATGATTCAATACACCCTATAACACCTATGGAATCCATCCATTAGGTTTGATTTAGATCAAGGACTTGATTTCACAAAGGATCACACAGTTTGGATTTCATCCGATAAAAAGTCAACTGTGCACAAAATTAATTTTGACTTTTTGGAATTTTTCACAAAAATGGTCCCCCTAAGTCAAAAACAATGTTAATGTATGATATTGATCATCATCCATCAAGAAAAATCAAGAAAAGTGAGGTTTCTTGCAAAAGGGGCAACCTTGAGAAACCAAAATTTTTCTAAGTTATGGAATAAAAGTGATTTTGGTACCAACTTCCAAGGATCATAACTTGAGATCCAAGCAACCATTTTGGGTGATCCAAAGCTGGATTTGTAGGTCTTGCTACACTCTACAAAAGCTTCAACTACCTCCAACTCCAATTCTTTATGGATTTTAAGTTATGGAGTGATCAAAATGGCAAAAACATGAAAATGACACTTTTCCAACACTTGGTGAAAATCTGCCTAAGTTACCAGCTTTGAACATCAATGTTCATGAGGTTTTTCAGTTGGATCCAAATAGTTTCAAAAAAAAACTACGATCACACATGTTTTGTATCATATGAGGGCTTTCTAAAAAGCACAAGAGCCTCCCATAACTCAACCTGAGCAAGGAGATATGAATCCCTCAAGATCACCATTTCCAACTGTTCCAAGCAAGGCAGATTTTGTGCATTTGCTCGATTTGGTAAAATTGGACAAGTTCAAGCCTTGTCATCCATTTGGACACATCTGACGATAAAACAAAAGGAGAATGATTTGATCCCCAAGCCTCCAAAGTCCAAGAATCTACACTTAGCTATAACAAACCTAAAAAGGAAAAAAAAGTGCCAAGACTCCAATTTTGTTGCAATGTATTTAATGGATACACCAAGGTGGCATGGACTGACACATTCCTAACTGAATGAGTCAATATTAAGCTCTAAATCAAAGGACCATAGGCTTGTGCCCTACCCTCAAGTCAATGGCAAGAGGAGACTTGAGATTCCTTTTGCTCAACATTGGCCAAAAGTCTGCTGCAGCTGCCATTCACTATTGCTTGCAAAACAAACTTGCTCTACTATAAATAGAGCTCATTTGTGCTCAGTTTGATGACACCAAAGCACTACAACACTTGCTTTCCTCAAAATCTATTTCTTTAGGCCAAAATGCCTTCTTTTGCTAGGTATCTCTGAGTTTTTGAGTTAGAGAGGAATTCCACCACAACTCATGATCCAAACTTCTCTAATATGTTGTATCTAAGCTGTTCAAACACTCACTTGTGACCTGAAACACCAAAATCACAAAGTCAACCTCCAAAACCTCAAAAATTGACTTTTCTGCATTTTCCAAGCCATGCCTTGATTCAGTCACTTCCAAAACCAAACAAAGCCTCTAACACACTCCAAATATCATCCTCAAACTGTCTCAAATGGTTCCCCTCATCTGGAACAACATTTGAGAGAGTTGCCATATTGGTCACTTTTGCCCCTTTTGCAAGAAAGTGCCAAAACTTGTTCCTGAGGATTCCAGCTGGTTCTAATCATTCTAAAAGCTTCTAAGGGATCAACTAAGAGTGTCCAAAGCATATCAAATTACTTCTGGCACAAGGAACTTGGCAGATAGCACAAAAGCTCAAAGAGGTAAGTGTTTGACAACTTGAACTCTTTGAATTATGCATTGCTTTGAAGTCCACTGATCATAAACATCTCATACATTTTGTATATGTTGTGTTTGAACCCATTTGCCATGTAATTCTTGCCTGTACCATGAGATAGCCTAGAACATGCAAAAATAGGCCTATTTTGAAAGCACTATCGAATTTTAAGGAGGAAACATTTTCTGAAAATTCCAAGACCACCATTGGATTCCTCATGAAATTCTAGGTCAGATGCACCCAGTGGCGAAGCCAGAAATTTTTTTAAGCCTGGGCAAAACTTTAAAGACCGCAAATTCACATTGTATATAATATATAAATAGTTATCAATCAAAATAAAAGATCATTAATTTAATTGGTCTTGACTGAATTTTAAAACTAACATAGTCATATCCAACTTAAAGTTGATTCTAACATGGAACATCATTTCATGTGATTCATAATGATCCATGAAATTAACAGTAAGTTAACAACAGAATTTTATTTGCTAACTACTGTAACTACAAACTAAATTTAAAAAACAAATTCTTAGTTAACATAAATTGAACCATATAATTTATATAAAGTGAACATAAATTGAAGTATTGAACCTCATGTAACATAAAGTGAAACAATCAATAACAACAATTCAGCACCATAAAATAATTCAACAACATGAAGTTAAAGAATTGAAGCGAAAATAGGCGAGAAGTTGGTTAAAGCATTCTATCGAACACCTAATATATTTTTTATATTATTTGAAGATAAAATTTATTCTTTTCTTCTTTTTTTTTACAACACTGTACATGTTTTTTAAATTTTAGTAGCTGCTACTTTTATGTTAATTTTTATTTCTCCAAAGTATTCATTTTTTATTTTTGGTTATAAATTGCATCTTTATTCTTTATTTCAATTCTTGTACTTATTGTAATGTAGTTGAATATAAATATTATAATATAAAAAAAAAATTGATGTAATGTATGCTTAATTGCATAAAAAAGGTAAAAAAATTCATGTTTTTATTTGTGAAAAATTATTTAATTTATGGCGGTAAAAACTGCCATTATCAATGACCAAAAACCGCCATTTATGCAATGTATATTTTTGTGGCGATCAATTTTATTCAAAATTGCCATATTTTTCTGATTTTCATTAATTGTGGTTGTTTCAACCGCCATAACAACACTATTTAACTGCCATAATTTTCATAATTTTTTATAAAAGAAGGCAAAATTTTGGGCCAGAGCCTGGGCATATGCCCAGCCTGGCCGGGCCTTAAAATCGCCCATGGATGCACCTAAATTTTGTCCCAATCCATGGAGAAATGAGAAAGTTAGAGGCTTCACGTAAATTGCCAAAACTTGTCTTGCCTTGCCTTGGCCTGGCCTGAAAACTTGGCACCCCTTATGTATTTATGGGGTGGTTTTGATACACGGATGTATCACCACCCCAGTGGTAGCGTGCATGTGTGTTTGGCTTGATGGTCGTGGGGTCAAACCCCACCCAGACCATTTTGCCATTTTGCCATGTTTTTGCTATTTTCCATATTTTCATGTTTTTTGTTAATTAATTGAAAAATTAATTTCTCTCTCAATTTTAATCATTTTTGGTTGATTCTTTTTTTGAAAATTCACAAAAATATTAAAATATTTTATTCAATGAAAATTTCACAAAAATATTATTTATTTCATATATTTGGTATTTTTGTAAAGAATTATATTTTTATTTGTTTTTAAACATTAAAAATATTTCTTTTTCTTTGTTTTGCAAAATTCAAATGATTTTTAAATCATCCCATGAATGAAACATGATTTTCCAAATTTAAATCCAATATCACAACCTTTTTCCACATGTTTGATTATTATAATTGTGTTTTTATTCAATTAAAATACATTTTAAAACAAAAAATTAGGGTTTTGATCACTATCACCCTAACGAATCTTCAAACAACTTTTGAGCCTCTAATAGAGTGTAAGATCCAACCCCCTCTTATAAATAAATAATTTTAGGCCTCACACTACTACAAAACGCGTAAACAACGACACCATGCTCACAACGCTTCATCCCTACACCATTGGGACATATCTAAACTAAGGTGTGGTTGTATTTTATTTGTTTATTAAATAAAAATTATATGTATATAACACCAGTGGATAAACCAACCGTGGTGATTATCTGTATATAACAACGGTTGATAAATCAACTGTGGTGATACCATCAAGCTTTCATGTGTTCGAACCTCAGCGCCATCATATATATTATTCCTTTTATGTTAAAGCGCGCCTTTTATTTTTTATTTAATTTTAATTAAAAAAAATTAAAATTTATGACTACGGTTGTTTATATACACCGTTGTGATATATTTTGTATGTTTTTTTAATTTTTAATTCTAAATATAACTCTGGCGCTTTAATATGAAATATCATTATGAAAATAATATATCATAACGGTTTATATTGTTGACCATCACAGTAGTTTTTCAATATTCTCCAAGCTAGCTAGTTGCATTGTCTCTTCAGTATCCTTTTTTCCATTGAAAATAGAAACTAGACGAAACGTTACACGATTTCAACCCTAAACCCTAACGTTCAATACTGTGAAACAATACACGATTTCAACCAAAGCTTGCATCATCAGTATCCATTTGTTGTCATTTTCGTCATCATCATCACGAACATGAAGAAAATAGAAGATTACGCATCTACCAACACCGTCGTCATCATCGTCACCGTCGAGAAGGAAGATAACAACAACATTGTCGCTGTCGTAAGGAAGGAAGACAACAACAACACCAACACCAACATCGTTTACTTTGTCGTCACGTTTAGGGTACGTAAAATATTTTCCCCATGCATCTACAGTAGACTCTTTTTCCATTGTTGTTCATGTTGTTGTTTTTGTTTTTGAACTTAGATGTCGACCTTGTCGAGTTTTTCATCAGAAACCAGCGAAGAAACTCAAACAAATGAAAGGTTAGCCAATGAAACTCAAACAACTGAAAGTCAAACGAAAAGATCACAAAGAGGTGTCACAATGATGCCCCAATTCACATCAGTCTGCAACTCATCTGGTGTAAAAATTTCGATCGAGTTTGATTCGCACTACAGATTAGTGGATTATCCACATTACGCTACTTTTAGGAGTTATGTTGCGTTCCTTGCACGTAGCAAAGTCAATATACTGATTGATGATTGGAGAGAAGTGGATGTTAATGTCAAAGACAGCATATGGACATACGTTAAGGTATTTCATACTATAATTTTCATATATTTGATATCTCTACCTATAGTTTCTAATTCATACTTATATATTGATTTAATGTAGTTGAATTTTGAGTTTACCGATGACTCAAAATAGAAAAGAAAGTGGATAACTTATGTCGGTGTTCGTTAGAGGGGATTTAAGTCACGACTCACGGCTGACTACATTACAAAGCCTAAGAGCGGTCTTCAACCTCCATGGATTTAGTATAATTTTTTATCGAAGAAGGTGTGGCACAAGTTTGCGAAGAAATGTCGTTATGAGGAATTCAAGGTTAGTAATAGTCTTATGTAACCTATAATGTTATGCTAATGAGTTATATATACTAATCATACACATTTTTCACTATGTTAATAACAGGCTAAAAGCGAAGTAGGAATTTAGAACAAGGCGAAAAACATGTACCCCCATAGATTGTCTCGTGGGGGTTACAGGAAACTTGAGAAGAGGATAATGCAGGAAAAACAATAAGAAGGAGGAGATGGTGACATTCCATCTCCACCTTCAAGACATGAGAAATGAAAGAGGTCTCGATTAAGACCTAATGGAGAGTACACCTCTGAGGCTTCAAGAGTAGATGCTGAGAAAATTGTAAGTATATGTTTTGTTTAAATGCATTTGCTTATGTAAGTTGCTCATGAGTTGTTATTTAAATGTGTTTGCTTATGTAAGTTGCTCATGAGTTGTTATTTAAATACGTTTGCTTATGTAAGTTGCTCATGTTGTGTAGGATAATTTGGTTGTAGCGGCCTGTGAAGGGACATTTGTCCCGGAAGCACGACATAACATATTAGTCAAAGCTATCTGAACAGCTGAGCATTGAGGTCTGTCCGTGGTGTTGGAGATGGTGTCGGCTTGAGGTCATACTTTGGACCTCAAAGAAGAAGCACCGAAACGGCTGAATTTCTTGCTCAACGACATAAGATTGAGAATGTTGAGAAGCAATTGGCAGAGCAAAGGAGGATGTTTGAAGAGGTGAGGGAAAAAAGGGAGAAAGAAGTGGAAAATTTAAAAGAGTTGTATTCGGTATGTGTCGTAAATCGCGCTTATTTTTGTATGATATATATTATATGTTCTAATTGAACATATTGTGCTTGTTTTTGTTTTATGTTCTAATTGAACATATTGTGCTTATTTTTGTTTTATGTTCTAATTGAATGTTATGATGTAGAGATTAAGTGAAAGCCTCAAACAACGAACTAATATTGAAGATCATCGTTGTGTTGGTGATGATCAAACTCCAAGTAGAAGTGTCATAAATCACGCTTCTATAAAAGGAAGTAATTGTACAGCCCCTCCCCCAATAGATAACCACAATGGGATATTGGACCCTAGTCCAAATGAAATAACAAGTTTATACTTGTCCATTTCAACAACAGACCTTGCGCAAGCTCTCCCGCTAGAACATTGCCCGAAATTGGATTTAGTGTATTACACTCCTGAAGATGTGAGGGATTTTCTCGCAGGATTTAAGTGGCTTGACATAGCTATTTTGCAAGTTTGGTGCACGTAAGTATATAGTCGAATATACATGTCATTATAGAACATTATAATTTTTTGTATTTTCTCCCTTAACTTATTCATTTTCTTTGACCATTTAGGTACATTCACCGTGTTTATATAGAATTGAATAAATCAAGTACTTATGGAATCTTGGATCCAAGTTTTATTGCTTGGGCGTATAATGATAAAAATATCAGAGAAAAGTACTTGAAAAGCCGGCTAAATGACGGAGGAAAAGAATGTTATCTTGCACCATTCCTCTGTGGGTTAGTATTGTTGTAATTTATTTCTATATTCTATATTTAGTTTTGTTTTAGTAACAACTATATATATATATATATATATATATATATATATATATATATATATATATATATATATTCTCGTGTTCATTCAGTGGTCATTGGCAATTGATCATAATATCGTTTAGGACAAATACGGTGACATTACTGTGTTCCTTGCACGATCCACTCCACAAACCAATGAAAGATCTTGTATTAACGTAAGTGTCTTTGTTTAATAATATCATTTTCTTTGGCATTAATTGTAATTAGTTTTACATATAATATGTTTAATTCAATTTTCAATGTGCAGTATTGTGGAGCAAGTTAATATAATGAATAATGTTAAGAAAAAACCCACATACCTTGCTCCTAAAGTAAGTGGCCCGATTACCTGTTTATTTCATTTACATTTATGCATATGTGGTTGTATTCATGTTTTTATATTCATGTAATTTGTAGACGAGGGAACAATGCGGGAGTTACGAGTGTGGGTATTTTATCATGAAACACATGTTAAACATTGTCCTTGCCGGCATTGTTGATTCATGGGATACGATATATATGCCATAAAATGTTTACATATATTAATATATAAGTTGACTATTGAATTATTATCATGCATAATCTTTAATTTTTTGCTCTTATGTAGATGTTTAACGACGAAACCCCATTCCCCGTTGAGGACTTTGTGGATCTTCGTAAATGTTGGGTGTATATCCACAATGCGCTTAAGGGTTCTGCTCCTGCTGTTTGATATATCAGCAACATTTTTTGATGCACATATTTTTGGCTTTTGATGCACATAATGTGAACAATAGTTTTGGCTTTTGATGCACATAATGAAATCAATAATATTGGCTTTTGATTTAAACAATGTTAGCAGTTTAAATCTTTGATTCATTTAGCTTTTGATGTAAATTTCTTTTGATGTAAATTCTCTGATTCATTTATAAGGATAAAATATAGAAAGAATTGTGTTTGATGCACATATTGTGTTTGCATGTAAGCAGAAGCTGTTTTGACAGGATAAAATATAGGAATAATTTGATAAGCAGATAAATTTTATATTTAAAACAGGCTGTTTTTGGCAGCGGTTATAAACTATCCGTAGTTGTATGTCAAACGCTAATATAAATAAAAAATGTTGTTGCTGAGAATCGAACCAGATCACAGTTTAGTTATATCACAACGGTTGAGTAGACTAACCGTTGTGAAATGGTGCACGCATACTGGAATACAACAACGGTCCCAGGACTGTCATTGTATGTACCTCATATACAACAACACCCTACATAACAACGCATTCGCCCCCGTCATTATATGTCATTTCCAACCGTTGTTAAATGGGTTTTTCGTAGTAGTGTCAGTCATTGTATAAGTCCCGATACTATTTTAAAATCTCGCCGCGGTCGTCGCCTTTTAAACAAAAATCATTTGGGCCTCTCCTTGAGTTGTAAGACCCATCCCTTTGTACAGAAAACCGCTTTGGGCCTCAGTCATTGTATAAGCCCCAGTATAGTTTATAAAACAACGGTACAATTATTGTTTTTCATCTGGGCCTCTCCTTGAGTATAAGCCCTAATCTTTTCAAAAGCAACTACCCTTTTGATTTAGGCTCAAATTCATAGTTGTTATCAAAACTTTCTTTAATTTCTTGAACAACTAACCATACAGCTTTTACATTGGAAGCTTGCTCGCCTGTAAGTTTTAAACAGCTTTCATTTACTTGCTTTCGTATATATATAACTGAATTGCTGGAAGGTTGCTCACCTGTAAGTCCTTCTTTCATATCCTTTCAAATACTTGTCATATATCAACTGTATATATACTTGTATATCTGCTTAGAGTTTTCCCCGGCAACTAGGTCTAGGACTAGGTAAAGCCAGTTGGTCATCCTTAAATACAGTCAAAACTAGATGCCCATAGGATTTCCAGATACAGTATTGCCTTCTCTTGGGTTAAACAATATGGAACAAAGAGAAAGGCATTATTCCCGGTGAAACTTTTCTCAGACTGTCACTATTAGAAATTGTCAAAGAAGTTCATTTCCCCAGAGAGGATTAATTCCCGGTGAAACCTCTCTTGAATTTCTTCAAACCCTAGAACTGTTCATTAAAGAAAAGATTATTCTCGGTGAAACCTTTCTTGAACTCTTCTTAAGTTTGGACCCACAGGTTTCCTAAAAGCATCCCTGCCTCCTCTTGGGCTTTGTACAAGGCCCTCCGCCTTCTTAGAAGTTCTCATGCCTTCTCTTGGGCTTAATACAAGGACCCTGAAGACCTCTTAAAGGTATAGGACAGAACTTAGTCATCATTTGCTAGAGTAGTCTTTCCAAAGAGTCAAAACCTCAGACTAATTTAGAGTTGTTTCTCATCCCTTAAAAACACCTGCCTCCTCTTGGGCATCATACAAATATAAATTCTTCCATACCAGTAGACTTGGATAGTCTAATCTCCTCTTGGATCTCAAAGACATTCTCAAGTTCCCTAAAAACACAGGAAAAACCCTGATCATTTAATCAATCTCCAGTAGAGCTAAAACCCAGTCTTTCTCCTAAAAATCCCTAGCCAAGGTCAGCTTACTATCAGTATAACACTATCCCAAATCATAACCTCATGGTCTCTGATATTTTAACTCTTGTATTCTCAACAAGAGTTGATTCCCCATTTGGACCTGCCTCTGGATCTCAATAATCCTCAGCAGAAGTTAGCCTCCTCTTAGGCTTTGTATAATGATCCTTCCTTTCCCCTAGCAAAGTTAGCCTCCTCTTGGGCTTTGTACAATGATTTTCCCTAGTTGATCTAACCTTTTCAGACTCTCTTGTTGAGTCCATCACCTTTTCAGACTCTCTTGTTGAGTTTATCACCTTTCCACAATCTCTTGTTGAGTCAATGGTACAAAACAAAAACACTCTCTTGTTGAGTCAACCCTCTTTTAGCCTCAATCTTGGGCTTTGTACAAGACACCATATAAATCTCCCTAAGCAGAGTCAATCCTCTTTTTAGCCTCAATCTTGGGCTTTATACAAGACAGATAATACTCTCCAGCAGAGTCAAACTCATTTCAGCCTCAATCTTGGGCTTTGTACAAAACACCTAAAATATCCTCAGCCGAGTCAGTAAAAATCTCATTTTTAGCCTCAATCTTGGGCTTTGTACAAGACAGGTAAAGATTTCTTTCCCACCGAGTCAGTCTTCTTTTCAGACTCAATCTTGGGCTTTGTACAAGACACATGCAAACCCTCCTAAGCGGAATCAAAATCCCTTTCAGCCTCAATCTTGGGCTTTGTACAAGACAGACAAAATAGAAACTTTTAGCCTCCTCTTAGGCTTTGTATAATGATATCCCCCAAAAGAGTCAGTCTCTTTTAGCCTCAATCTTGGGCTTCTTACAAGACATATATAAACACTCTCTTGTTGAGTCAGTCTTTTCCAGCCTCCTCTTAGGCTTTGTATAAGGACTTCCCCAGTGGAATCAATCAATCTCTTAGCTTTAACCTTGGGCTTTGTTCAAGGAACACAAAAATAAACATCCCTTCAGAGGAAATAAAAATCTCTCTGTAGGAAAACATTTCTCTGTGTTATCACACATCAAAACAGATAACTCAAAATAAACCTTAATCCCAGATAACTGCTATAAGAGGTACACTTGTTGACTCAAATATCCAAGCTGTCATCCATCTCTTATCCTGGAAAACTTCCTCTTTCATCTAATTGCTGTAAGCGGCAAGCCTCTGGATTATTTACATCCATGCCACTGTCCTTCTCTTAGCATGGAAAACTCCTAAGGAAAAATGGCATTGCTCTACACTGAGTTAAAGTTTTCTCCTTCAGGATAAATCCCCTATAAAGGAAATTATGGCATTGTTGGATTCACATATCCTAATTAAAGTAATCCTCCTTTATAATGAGTCACCCATCAGTTGTGATAAACAGACAAGATGTCTCACTTTAGAGATGACAAATTCTCTCTCAGTCAAGCCTTTAGCTTCAATCTTGGGCTTTGAACAAGACACAAATACTCCTTTAGCTTCAATCTTGGGCTTTGAACAAGACACCAAAACATCTTTTCCTCCCATAGAATAGGAGGAACTACGATTGCTCTGATTTCCCTGTTTCTTTAAACGGGAATACGTAGGCATAAGACTGCGAAATCTTAGCGAGCATACCAATAAAAAACAATAGGTCCAGTACCTTCACACCAATCAAAACTGAGGTCCAATACCTCACCAAAATCATAAAAAACTTTCTCTCTCATATCTCCCAAAGAAGATACTTTCCCAACCCATCAACAGATAAACACCATCAAGTACAAAGCAGAACCTAAAACTAACAACCTGTGGATAACCACTTATAGGATGGGTAATTGACAACTCCCCATTGTATAACCTGACCCCGGACCCCCCAATCTCTCTAAGCGTTTATTCAGTTAAACATTCGCATGCAAGGTTAGTTTTAGATAGCTTCCCTTTCCCTTACAGCTTCACGGGATAAATAAGAAATCAGAAAGTAGTACTCTTCCTCCTACCATTGCGGTGAGGAGGAACCCACTGTGCGATAAGGTGGTCGTGTCACCGACGAAAATTGCACGCTACAGAAAAATGACGACTCTGCTGGGGAAGTCCTTTTGTCTGTTTAGGATTATAGACTAGAATTCCTAAGAGGTCTAGGATGTTAATTTTAGGAATGAATATATATATATATTGCTTTTCCTACTTGATATCCGTGTTTATTTTTCTGCTCATGGGAATGCGAGTGGTGTCGTATGCAGAAAGTTTGAGTGATGCCTAAGATAGGTGATGGCAGAGACGGACGGTCTTACAGGGAGTGAATCCCGAATAAGCTGTCCCGGTAGACCATCAAATCAGTGGAGGTACCCTTTGCGGATTCAATGTCTAACGACTTCGGTTGTGAAAGCAGATTATCCGATTGTGGTATCCATGAAACTGAGGATTTTGTAGATAGTAACCATATGGTTATTTAGTAGTGCGGTAGCTATCGAAAATAGTTGACACGCGATACTACACTCAATTGAGATTACCCTAAGATGCTACAGCTCGCTCTGGTGAACCAACCTGCTGTTGTTATCCCAAGGGGGGTCAATGATTTTGAGAACAGGTATAAAAAATTCACTATAATACAACCTTTGGGGATAGGTAGAGCCATGACTCCATGCTCGTGACGCTGAACCTTTGAACCCATGTTTTTTCTATGTTTTTGTGTGTTGCATTCATGCATTCATTTAAAAAACTTTTACAAAAGAAATCTTCTTTTCTCTTCTCTTTTTTTTTTTCAAATTAAACTAAAACAATGATTGCAAATATCAGAGAAAAAGATTGCGTTATGGATTTCGATAGAAGGAAGACGCACAAGTACACCTTCGAGGTTCCAAAATTAGAAGATTTAAGAGGGTTGGCAAGGATGATCACCAACCCTGATGCTTTCAGAGCTAAGTATGGAGGACTACTGTCTTTGTTAAGGGTCCAAGTAGTTGAAGGAATCCTGTCTACGCTAATTTAGTTTTACGATTCAGTTTATCACTATTTCACGTTCCCGGATTATCAACTAGCACCAACACTGGAGGAGTATTCTCACCTGACTGATTTACCCATCACTGGCCAAGCTCCATTTTCTGGACTGGAAGAAATTCCAAAGGATCAAACCATTGCAAGAGCAATCTATTTGGATTAGTCAGAAGTCAGGACTCACATGACCACTAAGGATGGAATCCAAGGTTTACCGGCCAAGTTTTTGGTAGAGAAAGCCCTGTACTTTGCCAGTATAGGAAACATTACTGCTTTCGAATATATCTTTGTCCTACTCACATACGGGTTGTTCCTTTTTCCCAACATCGATAACTTCATTGATGCCAATGCCATTAAGATATTTCTGATTAGAAACCCCATACCAACCCTGTTCGCAGATACCTATCATTCTGTACACTTAAGGAATTTATACAGCGGAGGAATGATCACATGCTGTGTACCCTTACTTTACAAGTGGTTCACTTCCCATTTACCTAAGTTTGCTGCATTTTGGGATCATAAGAGTACTATGCGTTGGTCACAGAGAATCATGTCTCTTACCAACTCTGACATAGACTGGTACAATCAGATCTATAACGGGATAAGGATCATCAACCGTTGTGGAAACTTCCCTAATGTACCCCTCATGGGAACTAAAGGAGGAATCAACTATCATCCAGTTTTAGTTTGTCGTCAACTCGGATACCCGATGAGACATATCCCGCGTAATGTTCATCTGGAAGGTCTTTTCTTCAAGGAAGGAGAAAGTGACAGGGCACTAAAGACGGGAATAGTGCATGCCTGGAAACATGTTCACAGGAAAGGAAGAGAGTATCTAGGAAAACCAGATTGTGTCTCTATGGAACCTTATCTCCACTAGGTACAAACTAGAGCCCTCAAGCTAAGGATGCCATGCCCTCGTCAAGAAGTTCTTCCGTTAAAGGAATTTGTCCTTTATTTTATGTCTGATATGGAAAAACTCCAGGTCACTCTCAACAAAGCTCGACGGGAAAAGAAATCTTAGAAGAACAAGTACCGAATTCTCAATGTGAAGTGTACCAAAATTCAGTAACTATTAAAAGAAAAGGACGTTTTGATTAAGATATTAAAGCAACATGTTGTGGAAAGTCAGGAAGACCGAAGAAATTTGCTCTCTCCTTTCACTTGGCAAAGGACCGACAACCCGATAATGGCTCAAGAGCCCGGTCAAAGAAAAGGAAAATACCAGAACCAGCACCCGAGCTCTCCTCAGAGAGGACTCAGGATCCATAAGCTTAGACATTTCCTTTTACAGCACTTTGTAAAATACTGTATTTCCCTTTCTGCAATCTTTCAAATTCAATAAAACGGGGTCTCCCCACTGTATGATATTTGCAATCTATTTGTTGAAGTTTCTTTTTGATTAAAGCAAAAAACAAAAAAATTATTATCACTGCATATCATTCATCATTCTCACGTAATGCATTCTTCTTACCTTCGAATCTCACGTCTGTATCTCGATTCTAGAGTCAAACTGTCACATTTGTACAATACTCGGGTCAATCGACAAAAGAAAATGGATGAACTCGAGGAAGAAAATAGAGAGCTGAGAGAAGAAATCGACGCTCTGAAAGAAGATCTGAGGAAACTTCACAATGACATGCAATCCCCCGCAACAGCTCAGAGACAAAAACAAAGGACTGTGATCTCGGAGATCACATTTACGCCCATAGTGGAGACATATGATCCTCGGTATAACATGCCTAAAGATCATCCCTGGGGAATGCCTATCAACTTTATCCCTGAAGGATATATCCTGTCGGTCACAAAAAACCCGGAAACTGCAGCAGGAACCGCTGGGCCTGAAGGTTACAAACTTCGGGAAAGCGAAGAGACAAGAGTGATGGTAGCAACTCCTGAAGGTTACAAACTTCGGGGCATAGAAGAACCAAGAGTCACCGCCATAATGACTATACCACAACCAGTGGTACACACTGTCCCAGAATGACAGATTCCACAAGTAATCTCTGGTGGAAACGAAAGTATGTACGACAGAATGAATATGTTCCAGGAATAATTCTTGGAGATGCAGAAGGAACTGCATGCCATTCGCGGGCAGGATTTATTCGGAAAGGACGCCGCAGACCTTTGTTTGGTCCCCAATGTGAAAATCCTGCACAAGTTCAAGGTGCCCGACTTTGAAAAATACAAGGGCAACTCTTGCCCTCAAAATCATTTGGTGATGTAAGCTCGAAAGATGTCAACTCAGACAGAGAATCAACAGCTACTGATCCATTACTTCTAAGACATTTTAACCGGTGCCGCACTCAAATGGTACATGGGTTTAAACAGCACCAAGATCGTCACTTTCAAAGATCTTGGCGCTGCCTTCATTCAGCAGTATAAGTATAACCTGGACATGGCACCAGACAGAGATCAACTCAGAGCAATGTCGCAGAAGGACAAAGAAACCTTTAAGGAATATGCTCAAAGATGGCGTGAAATTTCCGCCCAGATCTGTCCCCCTCTTGAGAAAAAAGAGATGACAAAGATCTTTTTGAAAACCTTAAGTTCATTCTATTACGACCGAATGGTTTCCAGTACGCCCAACGACTTTATTGAAATGGTAAACATGGGGGTACGCCTTGAGGAAGCAGTCCAAGAAGGACGTCTGGTTAAGGATACATGACCATCAAGCAGTACCAAAAGATACGGTAATGCTTTCCCTAAGAAAAAAGAGCAAGATATTGGTAATATCTCTCTCGGAAAGCAAAGGCGAAGGTATCAACCAGTAGCAGCAGTAACTCCTGCTATCAACCCAACGTCGGCTCCAACATATCAACCTCAGGTTGCTCAGAGCCAACTAAGTCACACTACGCCAAAATGACTCTTTGGCAGCACCACATAGGCAGCGCTTTATTACAAAAGTGCTGCTATAAGTAAAAAAATTTAGAAAACACAGAAACTGTTAACGTAGATAAATAAAAGCGCGTCTAAATATAAGACTTTAGACAGCGCTTTTGAGAAAAGCGCTTTCTAATGTCTTATAAATAAAAAAAATAAAGGAAAATGTTAGACAGCGCTTTACTTAAAAGCGTTGTCTAAGGTCTTATAAATTAAAAAAATATATAAGACCTTTGACAGCGCTTTTGAGGAAAGCGCTTTCTAAGGTCTTATAAATTAAAAAAAAATAAAATCAAAAGCGTTGTCTAAGGCCCATATGAGACAGCGCTTTCAAAAGCGCTTTCTAAGGCCCACCTTAGACAGTGCTTTAATTAAAAGCGTTGTCTAAGGTATTTTTAATTAAAATAAAAATTGAAACGGTATCAGTATTCTATACTTTTTCATTTCATTCTTTCCCTCTGAACCTCTCTTTCTGAGAACAAGAACGAACCTCCTAAATCCACCGCCGTCGTCCGTCCTTTCACCACCGTCGTCCGTCCTTTCTCGCCGTCGTCCGTCCGGCCGTCGTCCTTCCTACTTTGTCCTCCACCATCCTCCACCGCGCTCCACTGTTCCGGTAAGAGTTTTTCTTTTTATGTTAGGTTTTAAGTGAGTTTCATATTCTTCTGTTAGGTTTTGTTCTTGTTACCATATTTTTGGAGTTCTTTAGATATAATGATGTTCTGTTAGGTTTTGTTCTGTTAGGTTTTGGAGTTCTTTTGATAGAATGATGTTCTTTTGATAGAATATGAGTAGTTTAGATTAGTGTTATTGTAGTTTAGGTTAGTGTTATTGTAGTTTAGGTTAGTTTAGGTTAGTGTTAATGTTGCTCTACATTGTTATTGCTATATAATGTGTTAGTTTAGTTTAGGTTAGTTTAGGTTAGTGTTAGTGTTAGTGTTAATATTGCTCATTATTTTAATATTGTAAATCCTTGAGGTTGTTAGTGTTATTTTGTTATTTTAATACTGTGTTATGTTAGAAGCCCGTTAGAAGCTCATTCAATGTTCTATGTTTTATCATAACTTTCCTCCTCATTCAATGTTTTGATTCCTCATATAATAGTGTTTTTGTTGACCTTAATAAGTAGGAAAACCATGGATAAAAAATGGATGGATGTCGATCGATTGTCCAAAGAGTACGAGAATGGGGTATTGGATTTCGTTAAGTTTGCTGTTCAACACGTTAAAGACCCCAGTCGAATGGACTGTCCTTGCTTGGGTTGTTGTTATGTGGGTAAGGTTGACGCAGATAGATTGAAATCGCATTTACTGATGCATGGAATTGATCGAAGTTATAAGTGTTGGATACATCATGGTGAGAAAATTAACGAGAATGTTGAACCGAAGGGGAAAAGTAATACGACCTATGCTTCAGATGACAAAGACACGGAAACATACGATTGTGATCGAGTCGAAGAGATTGCAGAAGTAGTTGAAGAAGATCTTTATGATTGTCCCGAAATGTTTGAGAGGCTGGTAAGCGATGCAGAGAAACCGCTCTATCAAGGTTGCACTAAATTCACAAGACTGTCTGCGGTATTGAAGTTGTACAACTTAAAGGCGGGCAATGGATGGTCGGATAAAAGTTTCACAGAGTTGTTGGCCCTTTTGAGAGAAATGCTACCGGAGGATAATGTTCTTCCCAATCGAACCTATGAGGCCAAAAAAATGTTGTGCTCTATTGGCATGAGTTATGATAAGATACATGATTGTCTAAACGATTGCGTTTTGTTTCAAAACGAATATGCATCGTTAACTGAGTGCCCTAAATGCGGTTTGTCTCGATATAAGAAAAAATTGTCTCCAGCCAAGGTCTTATGGTATTTTCCTATAATTCCGAGATTTAGGCGCATGTTTCGTAGTGAAACCGATGCAAGACACCTGACTTGGCATGCAGATGAAAGAATTATTGATGGAAAGTTGCGACATCCGGCTGATTCACCACAGTGGTCAAAAATTGATAATGATTATCCTGACTTTGGAGAAGAAGCAAGAAACCTTCGCTTGGCATTATCTACTGATGGAATGAACCCGCATGGTCTTCAAAGTATCTCACATACCACATGGCCTGTGATTCTTATGATCTATAACCTACCTCCGTGGCTATGCATGAAGCGTAAGTACATGATGTTATCTATGTTAATCTCTGGGCCTAAACAACCAGGGAATGACATAGACGTATACTTGACACCTTTGATCGAAGATTTAAAGATATTGTGGGAGAACGGTGTGGAGGTTTATGGTGGATATAGGAAAGAAAGTTTCAATTTGAGGGCGGTGTTGTTTGGCATAATTAATGATTTTCCAGCTTACGGGAATCTATCAGGGTACAATATAAAAGGTGAAAAAGCGTGTCCTATTTGTGAAGATAAAACAGATTCGAAGCGATTGGAGTTTGGTCATAATAATGTCTTTCTCGGCCATCGTAGATTCTTAAATGCCAAACATCACTACCGTGGGAGGAGACAAGAATTCAATGGAGACACCGAACAAGGTAGAGCTCCACCTATGTTGTCAGGTGATCAAGTTTTTAAAAAGGTGAAAGATATGCATACTCAGTTTGGCAAACCTTTTGCACATAAGGTTGTCAAAGGTGGGTGGAAAAAGAGGTCGATATTTTTTGAATTGCCATATTGGAAGTCTTTGTACGTGAGACATTTTCTCGATGTTATGCATATTGAGAAAAATGTATTTGAAAGTGTTATTGGTACGTTACTCAATATAAAAGGAAAGACTAAGGATGGCCTTAAAGCAAGAAAAGACTTGGTAGCGATGGGTATTAGAACCGAATTAGCACCCGTGAAGAAAGGAAGACGAACATATCTACCATCTGCTGCTTTTACTCTGTCTAGAAAGGAGAAGAAAATATTGTGTAAGTTTCTGAGTGAAATTAAAGTTCCAAAAGGATACTCTTCAGATGTTAGAAGACTTGTGTCTATGAAAGACCTCACGTTGAAGAGTTTAAAGACACACGACTGCCATGTTATAATGGAACACTTTCTACCAATAGGTATACGTTCTATTTAGCCAGTGAAAGTAAGAAGCGCCATAACTAATTTGTGTTTTTTCTTTAGGTCAATTTGTAGTAAGGTAATCGATCCCGATATCTTACCAACACTACAAAAAGAGATAGTTATTACCTTGTGTGAGCTTGAAATGTATTTTCCTCCCTCTTTTTTTGACATAATGGTACATCTAGTTGTTCATCTTGTGAAAGAGACACAGTTGTATGGACCAGATTATATGAGATGGATGTACCCTGCTGAACGTTATATGAAAATATTAAAAGGGTACGTGAAAAGTCGAAGTCGACCAGAGGGGTGTATTGTTGAACGATACATTATTGAAGAAGCGGTTGAGTTTTGTACTGAATATTTGTCCAATGTTCAATCGATTGGACTCCCCAAAGCTCGTATTTTCGAAAAAAAGGATGGTAAAAAATTAAATGGAAATAAAATTTTGACAATATCAAGGGATGAACGGGATCAAGTGCATTTGTATATTCTGCACAATGATAATGAGGTTGAACCATATGTTGAGATGCACAAGGATGTACTTCGAAGGTTAAATCAGAACAGAAATGAAAATTGGATAGTACGAGAGCACAATCAAAGTTTTATACAATGGTTAAAGGATCATATTTATTCGAAGCGCTGTTCAGATCCTACTTCAGTAACAGAAAGGTTGAGATGTTTGGAATATGGTCCAAGTTTGCATGTGTATTCTCATAGCGCATACGCAATTAATGGATACACATTTTATACCAAAGAACAAGATGATAAAAGTACTATGCAAAATAGTGGTGTCACCGTGCTAGCTGAAGCAATGCACATATCAAGTATGAAGGACTTAAACCCCAAATATGCAAATCTGTCATATTTTGGAGTTATTGAGCACATTTGGGTGTTTGATTACGAGAAGTCTCAGATTCCAATCTTTGGTTGCAAGTGGGTAAATAGTAGTGCCATACGAATGAATAAGTCTGGATTTTTGCAAGTGGATCTTAATAGGGTGGGGTACAAAGATGAGCCTTTTATTCTAGCATCTCAAGCTAAACAAGTGTTCTATGTCACTGACCCGACGAGTACGAAATGGTCTATAGTGCTTTTATCTAACAAAGTGGTTGATGATAGCAGTGTAGATCAATGTGATATTGATGTTGAGAATGAGTCATGCATTAGACGGAATGAGTTGAATAGAAATGATCAAGATGAGGATCTTATAGCGAATGAGTCATATATCAGAAATGACCATAACGAGGGAATTTGGATCCATTCATCCGTCCGCATTGCTAAGAAACAAGTAATTCATATTCCAACCAAGAAAAGAAAGAGATGTTAGTGAAAGAGGTAAAATAATAAAATGTTATATATTATTTCATTCTAAATTCATCTATTATAGTTTTTTTGTATTTTGACGTCGTGTAGAAAGTTTCCATCTAACACTTGTTTAATCTTACAATGGACATTGGTTGTTGGTCGCAATTAATCCTAGCAGAGAAGTGGCCATCCGATGTATGTATTTCTAACTTATGAGTTATTTTAATATTTAACACATATCTCTCATATAATGAAATAGTTAAAACTAAATCAAACTATGTTATATTATAATGTAGTACTTTGAAGAATGCAAGTGTGCTCATTACTCAATTTCTCAATTGGATGAAATTAAAGAGGATTGGTGTCAATACATTATGGAGCTCGGAGTTTTATGAGGTATAATATTGTACTCTTACTTTAATTGATGAGAATTTAAATATGTGTAACTTTCTAACTATAGACATTGTTGATGTATTCTTTTAATTGAATTACAATCTTTGTGTTCTTTTAGGACCTATGTAGATTTGAAGCAATGCTTTGGTTGGATGCAAAAGTACTAGTATAAGTGATATGCTTTGGTTGAATGCAATGCTTTGTAGAAAAAATGTAATGATTTGTAATTATAAATTTGGTGTATATATATATATATATATATATATATATATATATATATATATATATATATATATATATTGGTTTGAATTGCCAATTGTTTTGGATATATAATTTTGGTGTAAATTGGTACATTTAAATAGGTCAAATTGGATTGATTTGAATCTCCAAATTGTGGTATTTTTCTGGAAAAAAATTGGTTGAAAAACAGGTCAAATTCTGGTTGAAAAACCTGGTAAAAATTGTGGTTTAAAAAAATTTATATAAAAATTTTCGTATACCTTAGACAGCGCTTTACACTAAAAGCGCTGTCTAAGGTGGGGTTTAGAAAGCGCTTTAACCAAAAGCGCTATCTAAGGTATGCCTAAAAAGTTCAAAAAGGTGGGGCTTAGAAAGCGCTTTCAAAAAAAGCGCTGTCTAAGGTATACCTAAAAATGTTCAAAAAGGAGGGGCTTAGACAGCGCTTTTAAAAAAGCGCTGTCTAAGGTATACCAAAAAATGTCAAAAACCGCTGGCTAATGGTACCATAGACAGCGCTTTTCATTAAATATACCCCCCCCTTTAGACAGCGCTTTTGGTATTACCCAAAGCGCTGTCTAAACCTTTAGCAGCGAGGGTTTAGACACCGCTTAAAAGCGCTGTCTAAGGCCAAAAAAAGCGCTGTCTAAGGTCTTGTTTGGCGTAGTGTCAACAACAGTATCAATAAAGGACACAATAGTCTCTTCAGCAAGCTCGTCCACAGTACAACAACAACAACCGTACAACGCGACCACCAGGATTTGACCCCATACCGATGTTGTACGCAGAATTATTTCCAGTCTTACTAGTCAAGGGGCACGTCCAAACCAGGACCCCTCTTACAATACCAGAAAATATGCCCTTTTGGTTCAAAGCAAATCAAACTTGCCCTTATCATCAAGGAGGACCGGGGCACAACATAGAAAATTGTCTCAGCTTCAAATCCGATGTACAGAAGTTTGTCAGGAACGGGGTCCTATCTTTCGAAGATACTAATCCAAATGTTCAGACGGACCCGTTGCCTCAACATGAGAAGGCTGCAGTAAATTTGATAGAGGAAAAATCTAACCACATCTATCAAATTCACGATGTACTCCTACTAGGAACCAATCTGGTCAAGATGCATTGCAGATAAAGCGGGTACGGTCATGTACCGTCCCATAATTATCACCAGTGTGATATCTGCTTAAAGAATAATCAAGGATGTTTCGTAGTGCAATCAACTTTACAAGAACAGATAGATCTCAGATGGATCCAAGATCACCGAATCCGTGAGGTCAACATGACTTATACAAATTCCAACATCATTCAAAACCACGACATCCGTGCGATGAATGTTAACTTGGTGGTAATGCACTCAAGGCAAAGCCAACATCATGATCTACCATGGCACGATTACAATTCTTGCTTGATATACTCAATAAACAATCAAGGATGCTCTTTTATACAAGAGGCCCTCCAACGTCAGATGGATCTCGGATGGATTCAGGACTACTGTGGTAGAAGTCATTATCAAGTTAATATGATTCAAATCTTTGATATTCGCCTGATGAATACCAGCCTGGTAGGATTACACGCTAAGCAGATCAGGCTCGGATTTCTGGCTTCACATGATTATCAGGACTGTAAAGTGTGTCGTAAAGACGACCAAGGATGTGCACTTGTCCAAAGAACACTTCAACACTTGTTGAACCACTAGTGGCTTCCGATCTATCTAGATGAAGACACACAACAAGATAGTATGACTGACGTGAATCCTACTAGGCATCAAAGTCAGGATGTTCGATCAATGGAAACCGATCTAGTGAAGTTGCACTGCATACAAAGAGGACTTGGCCGGGTGCCTCCACATAACTACGAGTGCTGTAGAGTTTGCTCAGAGAACAACCAAGGATGCTACCTTGTACAGTCAGCTCTTCAAAATCAGTTGGACTGAAAAGAGATCTGACCATGTTCAAGTTCTAGTTTGATCAACGTAATGCAAGACTATCTTCCTGATCAAGGCAAATATGTTGTCTTAATCTCTAATTATGAAAGGACCAAAGATGTATGCGCCATAATCCCTCTACTCCATGAATCAAGAGTTCCTCTTGACAGTAGAAAGATTCTCAACCTCGAACCAATTGAGGCTGCCTACGATGGTCTGAAAAATCAAAAGGCTCATGTGGTTATCTATCTGCCAGGACCAATACCGTACAAATCTGATAAGGCTATCCCTTACAAGTACGGTGCAACAACAATTGAAAATGGAAAGAAAACTCCATTACCCTCCGTCGTGAACATTGCCGATATCAGTCTAGTGACACAGAGCGGTCGGATCTTCAACTGAGGAGTTGGAGAACCCAATAAGGAAAAGGAACCTCAAATAGAAGTTCCTAATCAACCAGACTATCAATCCAGTAATCCCGACCTTTCAAAGAACAACGATGAGATGCTGAAGCTCATCCAGAAGAGCGAGTACAACATTGTAGACCAACTGTTGAAAACTCCTTCAAGAATTTCTGTCCTATCTCTTTTGCTCAGTTCCGAAGCTCACAGGGAAGCTCTACAGAAAGCCTTAGAGCAAGCCTTTATGGAACAAGATGTGACGATAAGACAATTTGACAGCATCATCTCCAACATCACTTCCTGCAACAATTTAGGATTCAGTGATTAAGAACTACTGGAAGGAGGAAAAAATCACAACATGGCGCTTAACATTATAGTCAATTGCCAGGATGATGCTTTAGCCAGCGTACTGGTAGATACCGAATCAGCTTTGAATGTTATGCCAAAATCTACTCTGATGCGACTATCATTTCAAGGATCTCTAATGAGAGGTAGTGAGGTCATCATCAAAGCCTTTGATGGATCCAGAAAAACAATTATCAGCGAAGTCGACCTTCCCATAACTATCGGTCCTCACACTTTCCAAGTCACTTTCAAGGTCATGGACGTCCGGGCAGCATACAGTTGTTAGGAAGACCTTGGATACACGAGGTTGGGGCAGTCACTTCGACACTTCACCAGAAGCTGAAGTTCGTCAAGAATGACAAGCTAGTCACAGTCTGCGGAGAGCAAGCCTTAATCGTGAGCAACTTATCATCATCAACCTGTGTAGAACCAGAGGAAGTCATTGGGACTCAGTTCCAAGCACTCTCGGTGAGCAATGAGAATCGGTCAGAAAGAGGGACTTCGATTTCCTCATACAAAGATGCTCTCGAAGTAATCAAAAGTAACGATGCGAAAGGATGGGGATAACTTGTCATTCCTACTGATAACAAGACAAAGAAAGGTCTTGGTTTTTCCACAACCTGTACCCAAACTGCTACTAACGATGAAAGTTTTCATCCTATTCAGGACTTCTTCCATAATGGAGGCTTCCTTCACCCAGTGTCTCAAGAAGTACATACCATCAATGAGGGTGACTCCTCCGATACAGATGAAGAGTGGAAGTCCTATCTCAACGAGGACGGTTATATTTCTCAGGGAGAGGCGCATACGCCATTTTGCTATCCCACTCAGAGTCTGAGATATATACCAAGATCAGATGTCAAGATGATGTACGGAGATTGTGATCCAGAAGGATGTCGTGCTCCACCTAACTCATTAGAGGAGGATACTCTGATGAAAGACAACTTTGACTTTGACTATTATGACCCAATGGATGACTTGCCTATCTGGCAGCCGTACCCAGAATACTTGGGGCAAAAGAGTCAGCCAAACGATGCATATCAGCTGAGCATTATTGAAAAGAATACCTACGTCCCCACCAAATCATGGGATCATTACTCAGGGCATTTAGAATATATCCAGCACAACGATGAATCTGCAAAGATTGTAGGATAAGAGTACATCAACTATGCTTTTCCTGAGGTCAACGTCATCGAGAAGGATGACTCCTCTAGTTCCACGGAAGTATGGGACACCTTAGGACAACCGAGTGATAAGTACGACTTCTTGGTCAAGTACACCGCTCCTGAAAGCTCTCGTATCAGGCTCGAAGACATCCAGCCAACTGGATGGGGAGATCCACCTGAAAGTGAAAACACTGTACAAGATACAACAGAAGAGTTCATCTACGACAACTCTTCCTGGGAGGAAGATTCCAACGATCCTGCTCCGCCAGAAATCAGCGTCATTTCTGAGGACAAACCAAGAAAGAAGGTGCCATACTTTTTGATTCACCGAGGAGTTTGCCGCCAATGGGTTGCTGTCGATGTCCCGAAAGTCGTCCATAAGTCTAAGTAATTGTCGTCTTTGTTTTAACCTTTCACCCTGCCCAGGTGAAACGGATGTTTTGATAGGGCTCACTTTCTGTAAATGTCCCTCTTTGCTTCGCCCAAAGCGACATGGCTTTGTTTTATAGGGATGTAGTTTCAAGAATCGACCAAATCATAAATAAATAAACGTCATTCTGTAATTTCCGCATTTATTGCTATTTTCACTTTTTGCTTTTCAGAAAATGGTAATTCTAAAAACAACTCAAAATAAAAACAAGCATTTTTCAGAAAAAACACTACACGCACTCTTGCATTCTCTCTATCTCGTCTAAAAAACAATCATCACGTCATGCAGATTGCTTGTTTTAAACCCCATTGAAACATACGATCCAATTCCTTCTGTAACGCCCCGTTTTATTTTAAATTATTTTTCGTAATTTAATTATGTGAAGCTGTGTGCATACATGTCATTATGCGTGTGTTTTGTTGTGTTTGGGGATACCCTTAGTTTGGGGGGGGGGGGGGGGGGTAGTGACCTTAAGAATAAGATTTTGAGGTGTTAGGGGTGTGGGAGCAAAGGCGTAGAGATTGGTGGTGTGGTGAGTAAAACTAATTAAATGATATTAGTTAATATTTAATTAATTTTAATATTAGGTGAATATTAAGTTAATTAAATAATTGGTGGAAACTATTATTATTATTATTATTATTATTTCATTAGTTGGATTGGGTGATAATAATAATAATAATAATATAATGAAATAAAATAAATGGAATATTAGATGTGTAGAGATTTGAAGGGCGAGATAGTAATTGTATGAAGATGAGTGAGGGTAAATGAGGTAAACCATAGTTGGGGGTTATGAAGAGAAATAGAGAATAAGGAGATCATCTTTCATTCTACGGGAAATTGAGAGCAGAAGGTGAAAGAGGCTAGGGCAAGAAGAGAAAAGAACTCCATTGGAGAAGAGAAGAGAGATCATCAATACAAGGTGTGGGTGGGAATTCTTTAATCTCTCAAGGGTTGGATGATGTATGTATTTAGGTAGGAATCATTAGGTTGAATTCATGTGAATGTTAAATGTTTTTTGATAGGTAGTTTGAGGTTTTGATGGGGTTTGATGAGAAAAGGATAGGTTCTAATGAGTTAGGATGTTAAGATTTGTTCATGATGTTGCCTATAAAATAATGCTTGTTATTGTTGCTAAATATTGCTGAGATTGGATGTGATTTTTGTGCACTATGAGGACTGTTTTGGGGAGGAAATTGGGCTTGGTGTAGCAGAGAATTAGATTGCAGAAAATATACTACGCGCTCATAGCGCTGGGCGGTGGAATTGTAGCGTCGGGCTGTGCGGTGTCGGGCGGTGCTCAGGAGGCACAACATGGAACACTACTTGATTTTGTTAGAAATGGGGGGAGGGAGCTACGCTTGTGCACCGTCGGGCGGTGCAAGAGGCGCAGCAATGCTGCTTGCGCAATTTTTGTTGTTTCTTTGCTGTTTTCTTGTTGTTTCGTGTGGTTTCTTGTTGATTCGTTGATGATTTCTTTAGATGATGTATTTTGGAGGATTGATGTGAATATGCATGATCGAATAGGTGTATGTGTGTTGTTGTGAAATTATGAGTTGAGTAATGATGATATGCTATGTTCATGCATTTGTTTTGTTGTTGCATATTGTCGTTGAAGGTGCATAGCATGATGCATGAGTTGAGGGATGACGTGTGCCCAAGTGGGGTGTGAGCGTCTATTCGGATTCCTTTTAATGGGATCGATGTTGTTGTGTTGTTGAGGTGATTGTGTGCCCGTGTGGGGTGTGAGCAATCACGATTGTCGTGTGCCCATGTGGGGTGTGAGCGACTAGATAGACGTTCCGACGGGAATTGTGATCATGAAACAGGGATCGAAATTAGTACCACATGCATTAAGTCTAGTTGGTGTCTCATTGCATTACTCTTGTTAGTTGTGTTGCATTATGCTTTGATTGATGATTTGTGGTTGTGTTGAGGTGTGTAATTCGTGTTGGTAGTTGTGATATGGGTGAATGACTTGGTGATTTATGCTTTTATATTTATATCATCTTCTTCTTTTGTTAATTTGAGAATCTCACCCCTTCTGTTTGAATGTTGCCTCTACGTGGGTAACGTGCAGATATTCCGCTGTAGGAGCTCAGGTGTGAGTGGAAGTTGAAGTCTTCCGTTTATTCTTTTAGTTTGACGTCAGCTCTGATATGTAACATTGGGAGTTGGGAATGCTTTTATATGATTTTATTTGTTGAAGAACTATTAGTTGTTTTTCTGATATGAAAACTAGTTCTTTAGTTAATTGGAATCATTATATTTTATTGATTGAAATGAATAATTTTCTGTTGTGTAATAAAGAGTATTTTGGATTAAAGTATGCTTTAATTTATGTTACACGTCTACTTATGAGCAAGTTTTTGTTGAAAGTAATGCCCTTTATTTCTGAGTTGTATTATTTTACTCTGATTATTCGATTAAATTATGCGGGGGGATTTAGGGTGTTACAAAGTGGTATTAGAGTAGGTCGGTCCTTCCGGCTAGGTTGTCTAATTATGTTGTTCCCTAGTATGCGACATGTGTGTGAAAACACTGTCGGTGCTTGTTTTGCTTTCCATTTGCAGGTTGGGAATGAAACAAGTGGGGGAGAAGTGTCTGCTTCTCTTAGATATTTCAGTTGTTGAGGAATTGAATATCATGTTTCTACATGAGGGAGTGCAATGTTGGATTGTCCAACTGTTTAAGAATGGTGTGATCCTTGAGGGAAGACGGTCAGGTGTTCTCGTTGTTCGCTTCCTTGTGAGGGGGAAGGCGATGTTGTGGCTAGAGATGGGCCGGTGATGTGTGGAGTATCCTGACGTATTTCCTAAGGATGGGTACAGGTTGTCTTTAGTCGAAACAAGATGATGTTATTATTGGGACGGATTAGTGGAGTTAAACCATGTGTTTACCAATCATTTAGATGAGTGGTGTAGTGTGTTGTTGAGACAAGTGTAGCTCCGGTGTTATGAGTTAAGAAGAAAGAAGGTAGTACGAGATTGTGTGTGGATTACCGACAGTTGTCTAAGGTAATGATTGAGAATAAATATCCACTTCAACGGGATTGATGATTTGATGGACCAACTGTTATGCTAGTGTGTCTTCAGTATAATTGAATTGAGGTCGGATTACCTTCAGATTTGGATGAAGAGTGAGGATAGTTGGGGGATCTTAGAAGTAAGAGAAAAGGGATGAACTCATGTTCACCATTTCCAATCTTCATTTTCGCGCTTATGGAAGAGTATTCACTAAACAGGTGATAACGTTTCTCTGGTAACTCCGATGGGAGCGATTCTGGACTTTTTGGAAAGCTTGTGAAATTCCCTACATTTTGCATATAAACTTTGTCTTCTGCATGTTTTTGAAGAAAGAGAAAAACGCATTTGAAGATTTGGGTCTGAAGCTAATTTTGGAGAAGGAAGGTATACGGGATTTCTTGACCAGCCTCCATTACACAGGTGATAACTTTTTACTTGTAACTCAGATTTAAGCGATTCTTGAATTTATGGAATCTACAGGAAATTCCCTTCATTTTGGCATATAATTTTGTATCAAGAAGGTCTGTATTGAAGGAGATACTCGTGTTTGAAGTTGATCGAGTCTTGTGGAAAATGGGTACGATGAGGTCAGGTATAAAATGTTTAGTAATAGGACGGATGTGAGGGTATCGGAGAAGCACATGGAGGTGCGGCGTATGCCAATTGAGGATGATTAGAGTGGAGAGATTCTTGAGGAAGGGAGAAGGTTAAAAAGTAAAGTGGATTGTGTGTCATTGATGACATGATGTCGACATGTGTCGAGAAGATTTTGGGACAGTTTCTATCACCACCCAGATGATGAGATGGTACTGTTGAGATTGTGATTAGAATGAAACCCAAATGTGCAACTATATGGATCATCGAGATGATGAAATTAAAGGAAATACGAAGGATTTATTAGTGTTGTTAAAGTTCTCTACTTGGATAAATGTTTCATTTGGAGCGGACCGATTTGAATTGTACTTGGTGTAGTAGCATTTCCGGTATCGGGAGAATATTTAAAAATTATGTTGTGCTATGAGTGTGTATAGGAGAATATGTAATGGACTTTGGGCACAAAGTAAGGACACTATTGTAGTTAGGTAAGGATGATTTATGCTACCGATGTGGTTGCCGGCTACCTATTGACAAATTGAGGAACTGATCACCCTTAATCTCTTGTTGATAGTAGACGGGATCATGTTGCATGGAATAGACGTGTCTTGCCAGATGGGATAGTATGTACAGTGAATTGTTGGGAGTTAAGCCAAGTGCTTACGGATTATTTTGATTAGTCGATGCATATTCCTATATCTAAAGATGAGGTGGATTCGAGGCTTTTATATGTCGATCAGATGTTGTTGATAGTTACTTATCAGGAGTATAGAACAATGTGTTGACTAGTGATATGCCAAGGGTGTCGCCTTGGAGAGCTTCATTATTATTGGTAAAGAAAAGGATGGTAGCATGAGGTTGCGTGTTGATCGGTGAGTAGTATATAACCTCACAGTTGTGTTCTGGATAGCTTGAGTTTTGATTTGTGATGAATCGAGAATTCGATTGACATGGGACTTGAAGCATTGGAAAGATAATCCAAGGAGGAAGTAAATGGGAATGTGAGACCATGATTTGACCAAGGATGTCGGGTAGAGGATGGTAGTGGCTAGTATGCCTTAAAGTGTAGGTAGAGAGTATGAATCGTATCTTTCATACTTATTTGGATAAGTTCGAAGTGGTGTTCGTTGTGGATGTTCTGATCTATTATAAAATCAGAAGAAGAACGTGTAGAGTATTTGGGAATTGAGTTACAAGTATTGAAAGGGATAAAGTTATATGCTAAGTTATCAAAGTGTGACTTTTGGTTAGTAGAGGTGAGTTTGCTTGGTTATGTTAATTCAGACGAGGGTATTGTTGTGGATCCATCAGAAGTAGATGTAGTTCTACAACGAGAAATCCCCGAAGTGGGTTAAGGAGATTATAATATTTTTGAACTCAGTTGGTTATTACCGCATGTTATGGAAGGTTTTTCCAAGTTAGCATTTCCGTTATCTCAGTTGACTTGTGAAGGGTAAGTTGATTGCTTGGGGATGTTTGTGGTGAGGAAAGCTATAGAAAGGTGAAGTAGAAGTTGACTACGGCTCCAGTTTTGGTTCGGCCTGATCTTAATGAACCGATTGTGGGGTATTGGGATGTGTTTAAGATGAGTTTAGACAGTGTGTTAATACAAGAGGGTAAAGTCGCAACTTATGCTTTACGACCATTGAGGAGTCACGAAAGTATCTATCCTATTCAAGATTTGGAATTGGCTGCGGTCGTATTTGTGTTGAACATCTAGAGATGTTATTTTTATGGATCTAGGTCCGAAGTGTTTAGTAATCACATGAGTGTAGAATACCTGTTGGGTCGGAAGGAATGGAGTATGAGACGACAGGGATGGTTGGAATTCTTGATGAGTTAAGTCGAAAGTCTTTTCATATGTCTGCTTTGATGGTCAGAGAATTAGAATTGAGTTGGCAGTTCAGAGATTGGTGTCTGGTGTGAGAGATAACGCAGTGGAGTGTGAGGTTGGGCATATTAAAAGTGAACAATGATTTTCTGGTGATTGTTAAGGAGAGTCAGAAGTTGGATGTGAACTCGATAGATTTGATAGTTATGAGTAATCAGAGTGCGCAGCTGAAGCATGATGTAGCGCAGTTTTTACATGCGTGTGTGTAACTTGTAAGAGTGCAAGGGTTGGACGATATAACCTGCAAGGCTGATGCAAACCATTGGACATTCCAGGATAGAAGTGATAGGTGAAACGTCTAAACATTGTTCATGTATTACTATATAGATGAATGTATTAGTTTACATGTTTAATTGGTGGATCGTATCACTGTTGCATCAGTGTAATGTGGCAGCGATGTTAGTAATAGAGTTATGTTGATGTGGTTAAGACGATGTGTGTTATGGAACTTTATGTTCTTATCCTTGTTGTTACCTGGGTACCTATGGTGATGATAATGATCGTGTTATGTTCCAGTTCTAGAGTGAACATGTGTGTTCGTAACTTGGTTATTCCTTGCGTCTTGAGTTGGTCGTCGAGTGCATTGCGTGAGCATTGCATCTTGTTGTTGTTGTTGTCATTGGTAAAGTGTATTGTTGCTTTGTGTTATCCGTGGTGTTGCCTTTCATGGCACGTGGGTTGGCTATTTGGATGCGAGGACGTATTCGGGGTAGTTCGTATCAGGTAAATTTTCGAGGACGAAAATATTCTAAGTGGGGGAGAGTTGTAACGCCCCGTTTTATTTTAAATTATTTTTTGTAATTTAATTATGTGAAGTTGTGTGCATACATGTCATTATGCGTGTGTTTTGTTGTGTTTGGGGATACCCTTAGTGTGTGTGTGTGGGTGGGGGGGGGGGGGGGGTAGTGACCTTAAGAATAAGATTTTGAGGTGTTAGGGGTGTGGGAGCAAAAGCGTAGAGATTGGTGGTGTGGTGAGTAAAACTAATTAAATGATATTAGTTAATATTTAGTTAATTTTAATATTAGGTGAATATTAAGTTAATTAAATAATTGGTGGAAACTATTATTATTATTATTATTATTATTTCATTAGTTGGATTGGGTGATAATAATAATAATAATATAATGAAATAAAATAAATGGAATATTAGATGTGTAGAGATTTGAAGGGCGAGATAGTAATTGTATGAAGATGAGTGAGGGTAAATGAGGTAAACCATAGTTGGGGGTTATGAAGAGAATTAGAGAATAAGGAGATCAGTTTTCATTCTACGGGAAATTGAGAGCAGAAGGTGAAAGAGGCTAGGGCAAGAAGAGAGAAGAACTCCATTGGAGAAGAGAAGAGAGCTCATCAATACAAGGTAAGGGTGGGAATTCTTTAATCTCTCAAGGGTTGGATGATGTATGTATTTGGATAGGAATCATTAGGTTGAATTCATGTGAATGTTGAATGTTTGTTGATAGGTAGTTTGGGGTTTTGATGGGGTTTGATGAGAAAAGGATAGGTTCTAATGAGTTAGGATGTTAAGATTTGTTCATGATGTTGTCTATAAAATAATGCATGTTATTGTTGCTAAATATTACTGAGATTGGATCTGATTTTCGTGCACTATAAGGACTGTTTTGGGGAGGAAATTGGGTCTGGTGTAGCAGAGAATTGGATTGCAGAAAATCTGTTACGCGCTCGTAGCGCCGAGTGGTGGAATTATAGCGCCGGGCGGTGCGGTGTCGGGAGGTGCTCAGGAGGCACAACATGGAACGCTACTGGATATTGTTAGAATTTAGGGGGGAGCTACGCCTGTGCGCCGCCGGGTGGTGCAAGAGGCGCAGCAGTGCTGCTTGCGCGATTTTTGTTGTTTCTTTGCTGTTTTCTTATTATTTCATGTGGTTTCCTGTTGATTCGTTGATGATTTCTTTAGATGATGTATTTTGGAGGATTGTTGTGAATATGCATGAGCGAATAGGTGTATGTGTGTTGTTGTGAACTAGTGAGTTGAGTAATGATGATATGCTATGTTCATGCATTTGTTTCCTTGTTGCATGTTGTCGTTGAAGGTGCATAGCATGATGCATGATTTGAGGGATGACGTGTGCCCATGTGGGGTGTGAGAGTCTATCTGGATTCCTTTTAATGGAATCGATGTTGTTGTTGTTGTTGTTGAGGTGATTGTGTGCTCATGTGGGGTGTGAGCAATCACGATTGTGGTGTGCCCATGTGGGGTTTGAGCGACTAGATAGACGTTTCAATGAGAATTGTGATCATGAAACAGGGATCGAAATTAGTACCACATGCATTGAGTCTAGTTGGTGTCTCATTGCATTACTCTTGTTAGTTGTGTTGCATTATGCTCTGATTGATGATCTGTGGTTGTGTTGAGGTGTGTGATTCGTGTTGGTAGTTGTGATATGGGTGAATGACTTGGTGATTTATGCTTTTATATTTATATCAACTTCTTCTTTTGTTGATTTGAGAATCTCACCCATTCTGTTTGAATGTTGCCTCTACGTGGGTAACGTGTAGAAGTCCGCTGTAGGAGCTCAGGTGTGAGTGGAAGTTGAAGTCTTTCGTTTATTCTTTTAGTTTGGCATCAGCTCTGATATGTAACATTGGGAGTTGGGAATGCTTTTATATGATTTTATTTGTTGAAGAATTATTAGTTGTTTTTCTGATATGAAAACTAGTTCTTTAGTTAATTGGAATCATTATATTTTATTGATTGAAATGAATAATTTTCCGTTGTGTAATAAAGAGTATTTTGGATTAAAGTATGCTTTAATTTATGTTACATGTCTACTTATGAGCAAGTTTTTGTTGAAAGTAATGCCCTTTATTTTTGAGTTATATTATTTTACTCTGATTATTCAATTAAATTATGCGGGGGAATTTAGGGTGTTACACCTTCTCCCAACTTTGAATTCCCGGTGTTTGAGGCTGAAGAAGAAGAGGACAAAGAAATTCCAGAAGAGATCTCCCGATTACTCAGACAAAAGGAAAGGTCCATTGAACCTCACAAAGAGCCGTTGGAAACAGTAAACTTGGGTTCAGAAGCAGAGAGAAAAGAAGTCAAGATTGGGGCACTGCTCAGTCTAATAGTCAAAGAAGACTTGATAGAACTTCTCAAAGAGTTTCCTGATGTATTCACTTGGTCTTATCAGGACATGCCAGGGTTGGATACCAGCATCATGGAACATCACTTACCACTAAGATCAGAATATCCGCCGGTAAAACAAAGACTGAGACGGACTTATCCAGACATGTCCATTAAAATCAAAGAGGAAGTACATAAATAGATTGATGCGGGTTTCCTCGCCACATCAGAATATCCTCAATGGTTGGCCAACATAGTGCCAATTTTGAAAAAGGACGAAAAAGTCAGAATGTGTGTAGATTACAGGGATCTGAACAAAGCCAGTCCAAAGGATGACTTTCCCTTACCACACATAGACATGCTGGTAGACAGTACAACAAAGTTTAAAGTATTCTCCTTCATGGATGGATTCTCGGGCTATAATCAAATCAAAATGGTGCTGAAAGACATGGAGAAAACTTCCTTTATCACCCCATGGGGCACCTTTTGTTACAAGGTAATGCTGTTTAGTTTAAAGAGCGTCGGGGCAGCCTATCAAAAGGCCATGACTACTCTATTTCATGACATGATACACAAAGAAATCGAAGTGTATGTCGATGACATGATTGCCAAATCTAAAACAGAAGAGGAGCATATGACCCACTTGTCCAAACTATTCGAGCGTCTGAGAAAGTACAAACTCTGATTGAATCCTAACAAGCACGCGTTTGGTGTCCGCTCAGGAAAACTGCTAGGATTCATCGTCAGCCAGAAAGGAATTGAGGTTGATCCTGACAAGGTTAAGTCCATTCAAGAAATGCCTTCTCCAAAGACTGAAAAACAAGTCAGAGGATTCTTGGGGCGTTTGAATTACATTTTCAGATTCATATCCCTCATGACCGCGACATGCGTGTCAATCTTTAAATTACTAAAAAAGAATCAGGACTGCGTATGGATAGAAGACTGCCAAAAGGCCTTCGACAGTATCAAGGAATACCTGTTGAACCCACCTATCCTATCACCTCCAGTGAAGGGAATACCGTTGATCATCTATTTAACAGTCTTGGAGGACTCAATGGGCTGTGTACTTGGTCAATAGGATGAAACAAAAAGAAAAGAGTTTGCCATCTACTATCTGAGCAAGAAATTCACAGATTGTGAAACTCGGTACACTATGCTTAAAAAAATTGTTGTGCTCTGGCTTGGGCAGCCAAACGTCTTCGCCAGTACATGATTTGTCACACTACTTGGTTAATCTCCAAAATGGATCTGATCAAGCACGTCTTTGAAAAACCTGCTTTCACGGGAAGGATTTCCCGTTGGCAGATTTGTTATCAAAATACGACATTGAGTACCATGCTCAGAAAGCCGTCAAAGGAAGTATTCTAGCCGATCATTTGGCTCATCAGCCGATTGACGACCAGGAATCAGTTGGATTTGACTTCCCAGATGAAGATGTCATGTACTTGAAAATGAAAGATTGCGATGAACCGCTACCCAGTGAAGGGCCAGAACCAGGTTCTCAATGGGGACTAATCTTTGACCGAGCTGTCAACAATTATGGAAACGGGATTGGGGCAATCATCATAACACCTCAGGGTACCCATATTCCTTTCACTGCCAGACTAACATTCCAATGCACAAATAATGAGGCCGAATACGAAGCTTGTATCATGGGTCTCGAAGAAGTTATCGACTTAAGGATTAAGAACTTGGATGTGTATGGAGACTCAGTCCTGGTTATAAATCAGATCAAAGGAGATTGAAATACATACCAATCAGGACTGATTCCTTACAAAGACTACGCGAGAAGGTTGTTACCATTCTTCAACAGAATTGAGTTTCATCACATCCCTCGTGAAGAGAATCACATGGCTAATGCACTAGCCACTCTCTCTTCCATGATTAGTGTAGGTCAATGGAACGACATACCTAAGATTGACATAATGTACCTTGAGAGGCCCGCCTACATCTTCATGATTGAAGCAGTCATAGACAACAAACCTTGGTATCACGATATCAAATGCTTCCTTCAGAAACAAGAGTACCCACCTGGGGCATCCAGAAAAGACAGACAGACTCTTAGAAGATTGGCAGGTAATTTCTTCCTGAGCGGTGATACACTCTATAACAGAAACTTTGACATGGTCCTGCTCCGATACGTAGACAGACCAAAAGCAAACATGCGGATGAAAGCGATTCACGAAGGATCCTTTGGCACTCATGCCAACGGACACACAATGGCGAGAAAATTTCTGAGAGCAGCGTACTATTGGTTGACAATGGAATCTGATTGCTACAAGTACATGAGGAGATGTCACAAGTGTCAGATATACGCTGACAAAATCCATGTACCTCCAACACATCTCAAAGTTCTCTCTTCCCCATGGCCTTTTTCCATATGGGGAATCGACATGATTGAACCCAAAGCTTCAAACGGACATCGGTTCATCCGGGTAGCCATTGACTACTTCACCAAGTGGGTCGAAGCAGCATCATACGCCCATGTAACCCGACAAGTAGTAGTCCGTTTTATAAAAAACAATCTCATCTGCCATTATGGTGTTCCAAGCCAGATCATTACTGATAATGGATCTAACTTGAACAATAAGATGATAAAAGAGTTGTGCGCTGAGTTCAAGATCGAACACCATAATTCATCTCTCTACCGACCTAAGATGAACGGGGCGGTAGTAGCGGCTAACAAGAATATCAAGAAGATTGTTCAAAAGATGGTTATAACCTACAAAGATTGGCACGAAATGCTACCCTTTTCTCTTCACGGTTATTGCACGTCTGTCCGCACTTCAACAGGGGAAACCCCTTTCTCTCTGGTATATGGCATGGAAGCAGTCCTCCCTATAGAAGTAGATATCCCATCAATTAGGGTATTGATGGAAGCTAAGCTAATAGAGGCTGAATGGTGTCAAAGTCGACACGGCGAACTGAACCTAATCGAAGAAAAGCGAATAACGGCACTATACCACGGTCAGTTATATCAGCAAAGATTGAAGAAAGCGTTTGAAAAAAAGGTCCGACCCCGTGTCTTTAGGAAAGGAGACCTCATGCTCAAGAAGTTATAATCATTTCTCACTGATTCCCGGGGCAAATGGACTCCGAATTACGACGCCCCCTATGTGGTCAAGAAAGCCTTCTCAGGCGGCGCCTTGAGACTCGCAACCATGTATGGAGAGGAATTTGCCTATCCCACAAATTTTGATGTAGTCAAGAAATACTTCGCCTAAATAAAAAAAGGAAAAAACGTCTCGATGGATTGAAAACCTGAAAGGGAGATCCAGGAAAAAATTAGAGACACAAAAAAAAATCCCGGTGGATTGGAAATCTAAAAGTACAATCCAGGCAAAAGTTAAGGATTAATGGCAAGTAACTACGTCTGGTCAGTTCAACTCCTCAGCAGTCGCGCCATCCATCAGAAAACTCCAGTCAAGGTCATCTTCGACAGAAGCTCAGGATGTCCAGAATTCAAAGTTGGTAGAAGGATAACGGTCGTTATGTTTCAATGTAGCCCCTTTTACCTTAAAATTACCATTTTCTAAACTTTGTAAATACTCTATGGGATCACGCGCTTGGCTGATTTCCATCCCATCAATAAAATTTGAGCCCATGTGCTTTTGTTTGCAATTCTTATTTGTTTTAGCTTTACAGAATGACATTTTAACATGATACACGATTCTTGAAATAAAACAAAAAGGAATTTACTTGTCAAATTTTTTTTCTGCTTTTAAAATAAAGATGGCAATTCTTTTGGCTGCTGAACATCGAAAGAACATCAATCGCTTCTGCAGAGGTGATTGAACCTCAAAGTGCATAATCAAAGTACTCCTTCTAAACCAGTAACCCTGAATGAAGGATCAACTGTGTCAGAGACCATGTTCCATCCGATATCCCCGACAGATTTCTTATCTCTTAAGACCGATTGAACAATTCTTTCTCCCCACAGGGACCGCCTCTCCTGAGCAAGGCATGATTGCTATCTTGGAACAATGATACTTTTCATTCCCCGCAGTGGCCGAGTATCCCGTCGTGTTCATCTATTAGTCTGTATGTCGCGTCTATTTTGTCAGCATAAACATACATACATCTTGCATTATTGATTCATACTCATATTCATATTGCATCACTATCACTCTGATCAGTCTTATCCCCAAGTGATAAAGTCCTCTCAATCTAGTTATCAGTCCTTTCCTCGTCAGGAAATGTTGTGTCTGAACAATCTCTCTCCCCAATTTATTTCTGGATTGGAGACGGTCCTCGACCACTTTGATAACTTGAACCTCTAAAAGGCAATAAGACATTCGACAAACATCACTCTTCACCATTGAAGTTGATATCTTTGCTTTCCCGGATTAAGGAAAATCCCTAGAGAAAGCTTCGCAGTTAAAGACTCTCAACAACACATTGGTTTTTCCCTTCAGAAAGTCAACACTAATGAAACAGCACCTCGAAATTGGATAACGTCATATGGCATTTCTCTGAGAAGATCTCGAAGAAAAGTATGATGTAATATCCCCAAGCAAGAAACAGCCTCTCAAGATACTCGTTTTCTCCAGTAGAGTCAACAAATAGCGTCTCCAACAGAGAAGTTTGAATACCTCTATAGCTCAGACGAATGGGTTTCCCCAGTAAGTCTGACATCAAAAATTTTTCCCATCAAATGGCATCTCCCCAGGAAAATTCGCCGAGAAGTTTGATGAAAACCGCTACGCATAGCGTCCCTTGTCAAGGAAGGGACTTGACGAAAAAAACTGAGACAAGTTCCTTGGATGAAGACTAGGATCGAGGGGAAGTTTATTGACAAAAAAAACTGAGACCGGTTCCTTGGCTGAAGACCAGGATCGAGGGGAAGTTTATTGACAAAAGAAACTAAGACCAGTTCCGTGGCCGAAGACCAGGATCGACGGGAAGTTTATTGACAAAAGAAACTGAGACCAGTTCCTTGGCTGAAGACCAGGATCGAGGGGAAGTTTATTGACGAAAGAAACTAAGACCAGTTCCGTGGCCGAAGACCAGGATCGAGGGGAAGTTTTACCCTTTTTCTAAGTATCATTGCTTAGCAAAAGAAGATGGATGAGTAAACCACCGTCAAAATTTTGGGTATTCCGATATTTAATCCTCTTGCATCCAGAATGTCCGAATACCTTCGTGATTCACACCTTCAGATCCAAGAAGATTAAATAGGGGCATCTGTCATACCCCAAATTTTGACCACCAAGATTTTCCATCATTGTGAAAATCATCATACATTATGGATGTACTTTCATGCCTCATCAATCTCCTCAAAGATGGTTGAACATTCACCATAATCAAGACTTAGGGTTTCAAGCCCTCTCAGAGAACTTAGACAAAGGATCAATCAAGAAATGACATGATCTTCAACTTATCTAATCTTTTAAACACCTATAAAGGATCAAGAGGACTCCCACATCAAGAATCAAGCACAAAGTTGCAACATTCTAACTGGATCAAGCCTCGAGATCGCCAGTGTCACCAAATTAGGATTTTTGGTCGGCCAAGGCCTCCAAATGAAAATTTTCATCTGGGCATAAGCTAATGCTTCAAAGCATAACCCAAGATACTCCATGGGACCTCATGGACCCAATTATAAAGCCAATTTATCTTTAGGGGATGCATTCATCAAAAATCAGGAATTGGGGTTTCTTGATCTAATTCACCCCTAAGTTGAATTTTAGAGCAAAGTATGAGCCAAGACCTCAAGACATGATTTGAGGGTCTCAAATACACCACATTGATCCATTTACAACAATGGATTGACCCAAGAGGCTTGATTCACAAGTTTAAATTTCACCAATACCACAATTAGGGTTTCGAGGAAAAAGTCAACTGTATCTTTGACTTTTGACCAAGACATGCTCTCAAACCTTGGGACATGGTTCAATACACCCTATAACACCTATGGAATCCATCCATTAGGTTTGATTTAGATCAAGGACTTGATTTCACAAAGGATCGCACAGTTTGGATTTCATTCGATAAAAGGTCAACTGTGCACAAAATCAAGTTTGACTTTTTGGAATTTTTCACAAAAATGGCCCCCCTAAGTCAAAAACAATGTTAATGTATGATATTGATCATCCTTCATCAAGAAAAATCAAGAAAAGTGAGGTTTCTTGCAAAAGGGGCAACCTTGAGAAACCAAAATTTTTCTAAGTTATGGAATAAAAGTGATTTTGGTACCAACTTCCAAGGATCATAACTTGAGATCCAAGCAACCATTTTGGGTGATCCAAAGCTGGATTTGTAGGTCTTGCTACACTCTACAAAAGCTTCAACTACCTCCAACTCCAATTCTTTATGGATTTTAAGTTATGGAGTGATCAAAATGGCAAATACATGAAAATGACATTTGGGCCTCTTGTAAACTACCTCTTGTAAATAAATAATTTTGGGCCTCAGTCATTGTATAAGTCCCGATACTATTTTAAAATCACAACGCGGTCGTCGCCTTTTAAACAAAAATCATTTGGGCCTCTCCTTGAGTTGTAAGACCCATCCCTTTGTACAGAAAACCTCTTTGGGCCTCAGTCATTGTATAAGCCCCAGTACAGTTTATAAAACAATGGTACGATTACTGTTTTTCATCTGGGCCTATCCTTGAGTATAAGCCCCAATCTTTTCAAAAGCAACTACCCTTTGGATTTAGGCTCAAATTCATAGTTGTTATAAAAAATTTCTTTAATTTCTTGAACAACTAACCATACAGCTGTTACAATGGAAGCTTGCTCGCCTGTAAGTTTTAAACAACTTTCATTTACTTGCTTTCGTATATATATAACTATATTACTGGAAGCTTGCTCACCTGTAAGACCTTCTTTCATATCCTTTTAAATACTTGTCATATATAAACTGTATATATACTTGTATATCTGCTTAGAGTTTTCCCCGACAACTAGGTCTAGGACTAGGTAAAGCCAGTTGGTTACTCTTAAATACAGTCAAAACTAGATCCCCATAGGATTTCCAGATACAGTCTTGCCTTCTCTTGGGCTTAAACAATATGGAACAAAGAGAAAGGCATTATTCCCGGTGAAACTTTTCTCAGACTGTCACTATTAGAAATTGCCAAAGAAGTTCATTTCCCCAGAGAGGATTAATTCCCGGTGAAACCTCTCTTGAATTTCTTCAAACCCTAGAACTTTTCATTAAAGAAAAGATTATTCTCGGTGAAACTTTTCTTGAACTCTTCTTAAGTTTGGACCCACAGGCTTCCTAAAAGTATCCCCGCCTCCTCTTGGGCTTTGTACAAGGACCCTCCGGCTTCTTAGAAGTTCTCATGCCTTCTCTTGGGTTTAATACAAGGACCCTGAAGACCTCTTAAAGGTATAGGACATAACTTAGTCATCCTTTGCTAGAGCAGTCTTTCCAAAGAGTCAAAACCTCAGACCAATTTAGGATTGTTTCTCATCCCTTAAAAACACCTGCCTCCTCTTGGGCATCATACAAAGATAAATTCTTCTATACCAGTAGACTTGGATAGTCTAATCTCCTCTTGGATCTCAAATACATTCTCAAGTTCCCTACAAACACAGGAAAAACCTTGGTCATTTAATCAATCTCCAGTAGAGGTAAAACCCAATTTTCTCCTAAAAATCCCCAGCCAAGGCCAGCTTACTATCAGTATAACACTATCCCAAATCAGAACCTCATGGTCTCTAATATTTCTACTCTTCTATTCTCAGCAAGAGTTGATTCCCCATTTGGACCTGCCTCTGGATCTCAATAATCCTCAATAGAAGTTAGCCTCCTTTTAGGCTTTGTATAATGATCATTCCTTTCCCCTAGCAAAGTTTGCCTCCTCTTGGGCTTTGTACAATGATTTTACCCAACTGAACTAACCTTTTCAGACTCTCTTATTGAGTCCATCACCTTTTCAGACTCTCTTGTGGAGTCCATCACCTTTCCACACTCTCTTGTTGATTCAATGGTACAAAACAAAAACACTCTCTTGTTGAGTCAACCCTCTTTTAGCCTCAATCTTGGGCTTTGTACAAAACACCATATAAATCTCCCTAAGCAGAGTCAATCCTCTTTTTAGCCTCAATCTTGGGCTTTGTACAAGACATATAATACTCTCCAGCAGAGTCAAACTCATTTCAGCCTTAATCTTGGGCTTTGTACAAGACACCTAAAATATCCTCAGTCGAGTCAGTAAAAATCTTATTTTTAGCCTCAATCTTGGTCTTTGTACAAGATAGGTAAAGATTTCTTTCCCACCGAGTCAGTCTTCTTTTCAGCCTCAATCTTCAGCTTTGTACAAGACACATACAAATCCTCCTAAACGGAGTCAAAATCCCTTTTAGCCTCAATCTTGGGCTTTGTACAAGACAGACAAAATATTTTCCCCGAAAAAGTCAAACTTTTAGCCTCCTCTTAGGCTTTGTATAATAATATCCCCTAAAAGAGTCAGTCTCTTTTAGCCTCAATCTTGGGCTTTGTACAAGACATATATAAACACTCTCTTGTTGAGTCAGTCTTTTCCAGCCTCCTCTTAGGCTTTGTATAAGGACTTCCCCATTTGGAGTGTTGAAACAGTATTTCGGGGGGTATTTTTATCATATCCGCAGGGATTGTGCGATATTTTGATGCTTGCCGTTCAATAGTCGCAACGTTTTAAGTTAAAGAGTTTCAAATGGTTCTTGGTTTTGTTTAACATAAATTTGTAGCAAAGAGTAAATTTGTAGCACAGAGTTTGTAAGGTATTTAGAAAAGCATGTCAATGTTAGGTTTCGCTAATCCTTTTCATACATATCCGATTAATCAAGCATATGAACTTAGTTCTGACCAATACAATCGTGTATCCTCTCTAATAAGTTCATGTCTAAAGCAAATTCGTGAGTGTCGTTGTTTAGATCGTTAGATGATGTCTGATGCTAACAATCGAAACAACAATCGTTAAGATCAACACAAAACGAATAACAAATCCCAAATCTATGTCTAGAGTTTGGTTTTTAAGAGATGAAAATATTAGGTCATGAATTGTAAAATCTATGTCTAGAGTGATACAACCCACACATACATCATTAAGAACAAATAACTTCATCTATATTGATCATAAACCTTGTTCATATACAAAAGATCAAAAGAAATACATATGATCAAGATCAACTACATCTAACCTTAACACAAAAGTGTTTAGCTACTCATTCTCATGGTAGCTTGGATGACAAGTTTCAAGAGGAGATGAAAGAACATCCGAGTCGAATAATCGAGATTGGATGTGACTTCAGCTTCTCTATGTGAAAATTCACTCTTGGATGATCAAAGTTCAGAAAACTATGTTTTTGTGTGAAAAATAGCAAGTCCCCCTTCAAGGAAAAGAAAAAAATCTATTTATAAGATACTAAAATTCTGCAGACTTTGCCTAGCGAAGGATTCACTCGCCTAACGAATGGATCAAAAAATGGCACTTTAAGTGCCTCAGAAACTTAAATCGCCCTCAATTGTTATCGCGGGTTCGCTAGGCGAACAATTCATTCGCTAAGCGAGCCATTCGCCAAAACCTTCGCCCCAGCGAATTTTGGGTCCTTTAGCCCTTGCCTCAGCCAAGGGTCCTTCCCCAGAACCTTCGCCCAGCGAGCAAAGCAGCGAACACTCGTTGGCACTTTGCTACGCGAATTTTACCCCCTTTTCCTACTAACTCTTTTTGGGCCTCCTCGCTAGAAGATTCGCTACCGTTCGCTAGGCGAACCTTCGCTGGTGACGTCGCCAGGATTCGCCTAGCGAACCCTGCTGTTGCTTTCTTGATTCTCTGGCAGCTTGCATCAACTCCTTGTGTCTTACTTTCTTGATCATTTCATGCCTATTTCTGCACACTAGCACACAAATTACAAGCACCACAAGTATATTCCAATGTTTAAAGAACTACAACAAATCACCACTAAAATCAACAAGTTAAACATAGAAAGTATTGAAAAATGCCAAGTATTGAATACAAATATGTAGCATGTTTGACATCTAACATAGAGTCAATCAATCTCTTAGCTTCAACCTTGGGCTTTGATCAAGGTACACAAAAATTAACATCCCTTCAGAGGAAATCAAAATCTCTCTGTAGGAAAACATTTCTCTGTGTTATCACACATCAAAACAGATAACTAAAAAAAAACCTTAATCCCAGATAACTGCTATAAGAGGCACACTTGTTGACTCAAATATCTAAGCTGTCGTCCATCTCTTATCCTGGAAAACTTCCTCTTTCATCTAATTACTGTAAGCGGCAAGCCTCTGGATTATTTACATCCACGCCACTGTCCTTCTCTTAGCATGGAAAACTCCTAAGGAAAAATGCCATTGCTCTACACTGAGTTAAAGTATTCTCCTTCAGGATAAATCCCCTATAAAGGAAACTATGGCATTGTTGGATTCACATATCCCAGTTAAAGTAATCCTCCTTTATAATCAGTCACCCAACAGTTGTGATAAACAGACAAGATGTCTCCCTTTAGAGATGACAAATTCTCTCTCAGTCAAACCTTTAACTTCAATCTTGGGCTTTGAACAAGACACAAATACTTCTTTAGCTTCAATCTTGGGCTTTGAACAAGACACCAAAACATCTTTTCCTCCCATAGAATAGGAGAAACTACGATTGCTCTGATTTCCCTGTTTCTTTAAACGGGAATACGTAGGCATAAGATTGCGAAATCTTAGCGAGCATACCAATCAAAAACTCTAGGTCCAGTACCTTCACACCAATCAAAACTGAGGTCCAGTACCTCATCAAAATCATTAAAAACTTTCTCTCTCATATCTCCCAAAGAAGAAACTTTCCCAACCCATCAACAGATAAACACCATCAAGTACAAAGCCGAACCTAAAACTAACAACCTGTGGATAAACACATATAGGATGGGTAATTGACAACTCCCCATTGTATAACCTGACCCCGGACCCCTAATCTCTCTAAGCGTTTGTTCAGTTAAACATTCGCGTGCAAGGTTAGTTTTAAATAGCTTCCCTTTCCCTTCCAGCTTCACGGGATAAATAAGAAATCAGAAAGTAGCACTCTTCCTTCTACCATTGCGGTGAGGAGGCACCCACTGTGCGATAAGGTGGTCACGTCACCGACGAAAATCGTACGCTACAAATACAAGTAAGTAAGTACAGAAAAGGTGTGAGAATAGAATACCTGACCCTCTAGTGAAATAGGGTATTTATAAAGTGCCCCCAACGCTGGGCCAACGGTTATTTGCATTGGGTTGAATCATTGGGCCCAATACGAATAACTGACGGGATCTACGTGGCGTAGGGAAGACCAGCACGTGGTCTTCGTCTTGGACTGCCCTGTGAACTTTGGAAGGTGAAGGACTTGTTCTTTCACACGTGGATAGTTGGCTGATGACGTGTCCCTGCGTGGGGGGCACGTGGAGTCCGTGAGGTAGACGCGTGAGCGCTCCCCATGTGAGTTGATGAATTGGCCCCTCATTGGCCCCTCCCCGACGGGGAGCTGGGTTGGACCGTGCAGTGGGGCAGTCTCTGGCCCAATCCAAAATAATATATATATATATATATATATATATATACAAGACAAACAGAATATTCTCTCCGGAAAAGTCAAACTTTTAGCCTCCTCTTAGGCTTTGTATAATGATATCCCCTAAAAGAGTCAGTCTCTTTTAGCCTCAATCTTGGACTTTGTACAAAACATATATAAACACTCTCTTGTTAAGTCAGTCTTTTCCAGCCTCCTCTTAGGCTTTGATTAAATTAGATATCCAATTTGAATATTCTTTATTGATAATTTAATTTAAAATTTTAATCTTAAATTAATAATTTTATCTTTAATTTAGAATTTTTTGTGATATGAGTTTCAAATAAAATATGTTAAAAACAAATTAGTGTATTATTAAGTTTGAAATTTGAAAAAAAAAACAATATTAAATATTAGATTCATACACAATTGATTGTTTTTATCCTCATGTCATAAATATGAATCTATGGTGCATATAGATCACCGAGAATACCTCAAATTAAAAGTATGACACAACTAATATATTTTGTAAAGAATATTTTTTTTTATATTTTATGAAATTATGTTTTTTATTTATGATAAATGAATATTTATTAATTCTATATTTTTAATTTTTAAAATATTATAATAACATTAATTATATTTGAAAAATTTATATAAACCCTTCAAAAAAATTCAAAATCCTCCTTTAATACAAAATTTGAATTCTTAAAATTAAAAAAGGTTTGTATCAGGGATAAAAATAAACTCTTCAAAATTCTCCCATTCAAAATCAGTTTTTCACTTTAGTTTTTTCTTTTTTCAAATCTACTCCTTCCCCCTTCAAACTCTTTTTCCTCTCTATTTCTTCCATTTGCACATGGGTAAAAAATTAAATAGACTTTGTAGTATTATTGAAATAACTATTTAGATATATTATTAAAATAGCCAGCATAAATATTTTATACATGTATTACTAAATATAATTGATCCCATTGATTTTTTTGCAACAAAAGGAATTAATCCAAAAACTTATCTTATCTTTATTTCTATTTATAATTCTTATTCTACTCATAAGTTGAGTTAAAAAATAACAATAACAAAATAAATCATGTGTAAAATACCAAAAAAAAATAATCACGTGTTTCTTCAAAAGAATGATTTAAAATAAAAAATTATAAAGTAAAATATAAAGTGACAATCTTCTAACTGTTTATTTCGATTTTTTTTGTTTATAATTAGTCTAAGCACCCATATATATATATATATATATATATATATATTAGACTGGTTAAGTTTTATTAATAGAAAATTTTAAAATATCACTTTTATTTGAATAGAAAAGGTATATTTGCATTTGCACATAATATATTTTTACTACAACAATTTGTAATAATTTTTTTTTTAATATCTGGAAATAGTAAAATCCACAGATGCAAACAGAAAGGTCCTGTACTCTGCCACGTGTCCAAAAAGTTGATGATGCATGAGTTGCATTGCAGTGGAAGAGTGCCTAAAGGAAAGGCGATGAAGAAATAGTGACGACGAAGAAAATCAGAAGAGAATGTTAACAATGAATGCAAGGTGAATGTAGTGGTTCTCCATCCGAGATAACGCAAGCATGTCTCTTTCTCGTTTCGGCTACCATTGGATTTTTTTTAATGTTTTTACCTTATGTGGATTATGTTTTCCTTTTATAGTATTGGATTAAATTAATAAATTTTGAATGTTCAGTTGTAAACGTATTTTTGGTGTTTAACAGTTATTTTTTAAGTGGTTCAAAAACAACACCTGTTTTTGGTGATAATGCTTCCTTTTTATATGAAATTTTCATTCAAGGTTAGAAAAAACAAAGGTCGTTATTATTAGGCTTAATATTTTTTTTATCTAGTATCTTAATCTTAAAGTTTATCTTGGTCCCTTAATTTTAAAATAATCCATATTAGTCTCTTAACTCTTCAAAATATTTCATATTAGTCATTTTTGTCTTATTAGCGACGGAATAATTCAAAAATCAATCGTTAAATTTGTTGCTAATTATACAAAAAGGACTAGGGTTAAATAAGTATTAGGTCCCTGAAAATAACCCAACATTCAAATTTAATCCCTATAAATATTTTCTTCAAGGTTTGGTCCTTCTAAAGTTTTCCGTTTGTAACTCTAGTCTCTCCCGTTAGTTTTCACTAACGGATGATGATGTGGCAGGCCATGTGAAAATTTTTTGATGACGTGACTTACATGTGACAATGCCAACGTGGCAAAAATTGCTGACATGTATGCCACGTGGCAATTGTTTCAATTTTAATTTTTTTAATATTTATATCATATTTGAATCCAAAAATTGTAGCTAATTTGCAGCAACTTTCTAGCTAATTCCTAGCTAATCTCTAGCTAATTTAAACAAAACATTTTTGTAGCTAATTCATAGCTAATCTCTAGTATTTTTGTTGCCTCAAATTTCTTAAAACTAGTTCATATTTTATCAAAACATCAACCGACAAATCAACAATTACATCAATGTCTTAATTTGTAGCTTATCAAACATTCCCATTTTAAAAGCTTGTTTTGTATTTTAAAACTAAAATTGTAATACGTTTTTGGCATTCCCTTCGTTTTGTTATGATAGAATATATGCACTTAGATGATTAAATATGAAATACATTATGATATTGATTATGATTTTAGGCATTTAGTTACATCTGCTCCAGACGAGATGCACCCAAGGAAGAGTTTAGCTGCTTACGACGAATTTGTTGATGTTGCACAACGTATAAGAGCTGCATTTAGAGAACACATGGAAAAAGAAATAAAGGAATTTCAATTTTTCAGTCAAGAAAATGAAGCACATAAGAGAGTTGCTGCAATTAAGATTCAACATGCCTTTCACAGTCAAGAATAGGAAGCTATATTATGATGTCGTAGCCATTTGGTACAACAAGACCACCATGGACCACAGGAAAAGAATATTGCAGACACTATGCAACTAAATAATCACCATCAAATCATAACTCAAGTGAAAACATCTTAATATCTGTTACACAAAATAACATCACATCAAATTGCAGCAAGTCACTGAAGTCAAATAGATTCTATTAAGTAAAAACTAGCCTTGGAATATAGTTCTAATGTAGTTGATGATAAGGGCCTGCAAGATTGCTATCATAGGTGCCTGCAAGATTGCTATAGACTCCTAATGTATCTTGATGATAAGGGCCATACAAAACGGAATGTGAAGCAACATAACAGAAATATCAGAACTTACAGCATCACAATTCTAACCTCATTATTCCAAGTATCTCTGCATATCCCTAAAAATCAAACCAGTCACTGTACTAATTTCAAAATCCAACTAAACACAACATATTAACAGCTAAGCCACCATTTCAATGAAGTCTTCTAACTGAGTTCTAGCACCACTTCACTTCAAGCATAATAAGCACAAACGGCATAACAAACAAGCTGTAAGTTCAGGCTGAGTTAATTATTGGCCCTCAACAATAAGAAGCTTCACTGTATTGCACAAATAGCAACTAACTTCAACAACATAACACTAAGTCATAACTGCATTTCACGATCGTCAAACTCACGACAAATGCACTAAGTTTATAACTACAAAGCATTTCACGGTCGTCAAACTCACTACAAAGCATTTACATTACAGCAGAAATTCAAACATTAAACTAACTCTAACAACTCCATTCAAATGCACTAAGTTAGAGGGAAACAGTCGCGATGCCCGATTTGCAAATCAGAAGGTGACAACAAGTTCAACAAATTCAAGCACATATCCAGTTCCAGTTCCTAAGAATATCATCCTAGCAACACCACACTTTTTCACAATTAGTCTATTTTTTAAAAGTCAACACACTTTAAAACTAAGTAATTTATGAGACAAATGCGTTGTTGCCTAATAAAAAATAGATCAATCATATATACAGAAAGTGTGTTGGTAGCACTTTTCATGCAATAGACGTGTCTTATTTGGACGAATGATGTTGAAAAGTTTGAACGATTCAAACAATTTAGGCCGAAACTGTTGAGATTGAAATCAAAATGTAAATGAAGGATTAGGAAATCCAACTGTGTTCTCTCTCAGTTCCAATTTTCCTTGCTCTTCTTCAGCAATCTCGTGCTCCCTCCGTCTCATTCTACGTCTCCCTCCGACGAAATCCCTTCGTCCGTCGCGTTGCTGTGCGGTTTCTGTTCACCTCCGTCTCTGCTCCGCTCGTGGGTGGTGGCGATCGCGGAGGTTAAAGGGTGGTGACCGCGGCTCAGCGTTTTCCGGCCGTTGTTCCTTCTTCAGTGCGTCGAGCTCTGAGATAAGTGTTTTTTTGCTCATCTTCTTCTTCTACAGTTGATGTTGCTCTAGAAACAAATGAAATTTAGGAAAAGGTTTAGGGTTTTGAATGAATTGAAAATCTCATTTCTGACGTGGCATAAGAATACACAGTTGGCAAGTGATTATTGCACACTTGGCGTGCCACATCATCCTCAGTTAGTGGAAACTAACGGGAGGGACTACAATTAGAAACGGAAAACTTTAGGAGGACCAAACCTTGAAGAAAATTTTTATAGGGACCAAACTTGAATGTTGGGTTATTTTCAGGGACCTAATACTTATTTAACCCAAAGGACTAATATGAAATATTTTTAAGAGTTAAGAGATCAATATGGACCTTTTTAAAATTAAAGGACCAAAATGAACCTCAAGGTTAAGATACGAGACTAAAAATGATATTAAGCCTTATTATTATAAAGGTTTTAAATAATGGTCGCAGGGGAAGGAAAATTATTTTTTGGTCGTGTCATCTTAACTAGAATTTTACCACTCCTTAAACGCATAAACACTCTTACATTAGAAACATTTCATGTGTGAAGATCAAAACAAATAATAAGAGCACAAAACATTCTTCTGCAAAAGTTTGAATTTCTTACACAAAAGGGTCCACTGGGCGTGCCAATTTGTTTACCGTTGTTTTTGATAAATCAAATCACAAGTTTTCGGTCACTTAAAGATTAAACTTGAAAAAATCCTCTGAACAATATGTGCAAAAGATTTGAGAAAGTATGTTTGTGCCTGGGTATTAATGTTTGAATGAAGGAAATTGGATAAAAATCTTAGTAAGAACAAAGTATAATTGTGTGAAGAAATAAAGTAAACAAAGAACACAATAAAATAATTAAATAAAAACGTCATGATTAAAGAATTAAAAAGAGGTACACAGATTCATACATGTTCTCTCACAAACTATTTTCTCTCTATGACTCGGATACTTGAGTTTTATAGATAATACTTATAAAAATTACGAATCTTTATTACATGAATGCAATCTACCTATATACTAAACACATCAATAATTGTCGATAACAATTACTTCTCCAACGTTCAACACATACACTGTTACGGGGAGTTATGTTATATGTTTTGTTTCTAGGTGTCTTCAATTCTTGAACTATTTCCAAATGCCACCCATGTCGACAACTGCCCTTAAACTTCCTGACTACTTCTGTCGAAGACATCTCCAAGTCTTCTAACAACCCCTGTCGAATATGCCAAATCACTGCAAACCTTTTCGAGATTCTGAAAATGTTTTGAAGAGAGAGTGATTATAATCTTGTGGATTTGTTCATGAGATTCCTCCAAACCAGACTTAGTGGGTCTCTTAGTCATCTAATCCTTGAACTCGAAAATACACTAAGTCCCAAAAACACATGGTGGGCGAGTCGAACTTACCACCTCACTCTAAGTAACCAATATGTCAAAAATATAGCCAAGTCTTTTCATTCTTAGAAATCTCATACCTTTGTATCACACTTTCATGTCAAAAGTTCTAAACTAAAATTCCCAGGCTAACACCAGCAAACTAGGAAAGCGCCGAGCATTGAACCCCGCAGAAGTAGAATAACAATCATAAACGACACTGGCCCTCCTTCCTAGATGTCCCTAATTTTGGAGTATATTGAGTTGGGGAGCCTCCTCCCATACCTCTCCAAATCTACCTTGGTAAATAGGAGGGCTAGTAAATATAAGACTTAATACGCTTTTTAGTCCATTACGTATGCCTCTGGGTTTATTTTGGTCCTCTTTCTTTTAAAAGTTGACGTGTCAGCTGAGATGGCGAAAGAAATGATTACGCGGCAGAATTATTTTTTATTAATTTTAATTATGTTTTTTAGAAAATCTATTTAAATTAAATTTCACAAACTTTAATATAAAATATTTGGGCCAAAAGCCCATGTTCTTAACAACAACCTAATAGTCAAATTTTATCTATACTAATATAAAGGCAAAACATAGATTTGGTGTAGCTTTTTTTCTACCCATTTTGCCCTTATTTTAAAATTTGTAACTTCCACGATAACTTCTATTGAACTATAACTATCATCTTTCACATAACTTACTAACTTCCATTTAAATATTTAAATTAATATTAAATAAAAAATTGTTTTTTATATTTTTACGTGTGTGCCCGTCTGAACGCTAGTTACTATAATGTGAACAAACTATATATAAACACTTAGAGTTGTTGTTGAATATTCAATGTGGGATTTCACAAACCCCATGAAATCAACACAGTTCCATGTACATGTATTAAGCCTTTCAGAGAACTTGGCCAAATCCCATAAAGTTATATGACCATCCTACAGTATATCTACAAAAGCATCCTATAATCAGAAACCTAAACTTCCTTTCCATGTTTATTAATCAGCATTTCATAATATGTCCTGACAAAGAATAATGCTTTTGTTACTCTTGGTGCATTTATTCGTACATTAAGACAACGGGAGCGGATTGCTTCTGTTACTCTTGAAGAACTATTGCAGCATAGAATTAATTTGCAATAAGCACTGTATTTCTCCATTGTTCTGCGGAGAGAATGTTGGGCTTCTCTAGAGAGTTTGTCAACATCATTAAGCACTAGTACTGATACAGGATACAATCAAACATCAGTATGCAATTACTAAAGCAAACAAAAGAAGAGAAACAAAATAAATAAATAAAAAATGCTTGTAAATTTTGCATTTATCATACAAGCCAAGGTGGAGATGTTTCTTATTTGATATAGCCACAACGGAACAGAGCTTAAAAGCATTACACAACTGAATTAGTCATTGCCCCAGACCAAACAACAATCTACACAATCAAAGAGGAAGTGTTCCACAACACATAAGAATTGAAAGATAACACTCACATGTGCTAAAACCTCCACGCTGCTGAACATGCAAAGATTCCTTCTTTTATTGTTTTAAAATAACACTCATGCACAGGTTGACAAAAAGACGGCTAGTTACCTTTACATCCTTTCTCCCCTTTAGTATCAATGGGTCTATTTGGCCATTTCTTTGATTATTTCTTGAACAATGTATCTGTCCTGAAAGTCTGCATCACTTGGAGTCATTTCGATATGATTGGCACTTGATAATGTAGTCAGCTCTAAATCAATAGATCTACTCCCAGCCTGAAACCAGTTCACAACTACTTTAAAATAATAATAAAAATCTAAATAATACACCAATGATTCAGTTTATTATACAGAAAAAATCCAATGCAGTGTGCATGATATTGAAATTTCGAAGGATCAAGAGAAATTTCAAAGCAAAGATATTCAAGTTAATGTTTTTTCTGACTTGAACTTGAAGGTATTAAGAGTCATCTCCTATAGTTAAAACATTTGTGCAAAACTAACTCCACTGCCATATTATATACAGTGTAAGAATATATCAGTGCGAGTTGACACATGGAACTGTGTTGCTTTCATGTGGTTTGTGAAGTCTCACATTGAATATTCAAGTTTGTGAAAAGGCAGGGAGGGGGAAAAGCAAAATTCGCTAACATTACAGGGGTGAAATTAACTATTAACCCTATTTTATATTAAAGTTTGTGAAATTTAATTTAAATATATTTTCTAAAAAACTTAATTAAAATTTATAAAAAATAATTCTGCCACGTAGTCATTTCTTTCGCCACCTCAGCTGACACATCATCTCAACTAACACCGTTTGTCAATATTTGACGAAAATGACTACTTTGATCATGTTAGACAACGTAAGGGACCAATTTAGAACTTTTAAAAGAAAGGGGACCAAAATGGACCCAGAGACATATGTAAGAGATTAAAAAGGATATTAAGCCTAAATATAACATGGTTGGAGGAAATACGACTTGGACAAAAAGAGACCGCCTACATGATTTTAGAAGTACGCAAAGGGATAGCCGGACAACATCTCGGGACCATGCATTAGCTAAGAAGATTAAGGTAAGGGTGTTTTTGCTCGACCATGGTTCAAGACGCCCAAGAATACATGAAAAACTGCAACCAATGCTAGCGACACAAGAATATTTTCAATGCTCCCTCCGCAGAGTTACACATCCTGACATCACCATGAATATTCTTGTAGTGGAGATTGGATATCCTGGGTCCATTCACCCAGCGCTAGGGAAAATAATGTACTTGGTCGTAGCCTTGGGTTACTTTACCAAATGGATTGAAGTAGAGCCTTTGGTAGACATCACGGCAACAAACATCCCAAAGTTCTTCAAAAGGAACATCATGGCCAGATTTTGGGTCCCCAAGCCATTCTAAATGACAATGGAACAAAGTTCATAGATAAAAATTTGAAAAGCCTATTGGAGGAGTCGAAGATCAATCAACAATTTGCCTTGGTAAAGTACTCTCGTACGAACAGGCAAGCGAAAGTGGCCAACCAGATGTTACATAGAGGCCTAAAGCGAATACTAGAGGAGGAAAAGGGTAATTAAGCCGACGTACTATCCCACGCCAAATGGATTTATCGTACAACTCCCAAGTCGACTACCAAAGAAACTCTTTTCCGACTTACATATGATACTGAAGCAGTCATTCACTACTACAAATAACACATTTAACGTCGGCCGCGAAATGAAATTAACCTCAGCTACACAGGCGAGGTAACGGAGGGCGACATGAAAAACAATCACTTGTCACCTCAATGATTCTAAAATCGAGGTTAGAAATTAAAAGGTCGTGGGTTCGATCCCCAACATCAGTATTTTTATTATTTTTAGAATTGGATGACGTGCCCAATATAAATACTCGATGTTTTATAGAACCGATGTAATATCTCAATGTTATTACCTCAGTTTTATGTAAACACCGAGGGAATAATTTTTTCTTGTATTGTGGTTTGATCATGTATTACAGAATCATTTACATAACCATATTTCTGAATATAGAACCATATTTTGTAGATTCCTAAAACAAAAACATTGTACATTTTGCCAATTTCTCAATCTGAGACACTGTATCACAAATATTCATTGATTAAACCAAATGCAAACCCAAAACGACACACACTTTATAATTTTACATCAAAACTAAAACATTTGAAACTAATTTGGTCAATCAACAACAACTTTAAATATATAATACAATGATTAAAAAAGATCAAAATGATTAACTATAAATTTCAAAGGGATATAAAACATTTACTTACTAGTTTTCCCATATCCCCTTGATCGTACCTGGATCAGACAGTTAGATAGTGGCCAACAGCGTCGTGAAACCTTCAGCTCCGGTGGTGGTGAAACGGCGGCGGGGAGTGGGGGGAGGGGGTGTACCTGCAAGGTACTCCGACGCTCAAGTCAGAAAAGGTCAAGTACAGAAAATAGGTGTGAGTTTGGAATGTGTCGTAACCTGGCCCTCTCAAGTGAGAGGGTATTTATAGAGAGCCCCCAGCGCGGAGCCAACGGTTACTTGCACTGGGTTGGATTGTAAGGCCTAATCCAAGTAACTGTCGGGGCTTACGTGGCGTAGTGAAGACCAGCACGTGGTCTTCGCCCTGGGGTAACGGTCCCGAGATCTCCGGAAGTAAGGCAGACCGATTCTTTCGGAGGTGGGGAGGTTACAAGAGAACATGTCCTCGTAGGGAGGAGCACGTAGATGTCGAGGAGAGGGGTGCCCTCCCCGACTCTGAGCTTCTGCACGACGGTGGTGTCTTCCCCGTGGTCGACGAGGAGAAGGAACGAGTGTGCTCAATAATGCTGGAGACGTGCTCGACGTTAACTATTGGCCTCATTGGGCCTTACCAGTATTGGGCTGGACCTACCCGACGGTGGGGCAGGTGTCGACCCAGTCCGGAACACCCCTCTTCATGATCACGACGAATAACATGCACATCATTTGAATCATTTTCTTCAGATGCTTGACGTACATGTGTCGCTAAACAAGGTGTCGCATAGTTAAAAAATTGATTTTCATCAATACTATCGGGAAGATGTCCACCTTAAAGAGCAATTGACCATCTAGTGTTAAAAGAATCAGTGACATAAAAAACTTAGACATACGTGACAACCATTTGAAAAGATTTGATGTACTACTATCTTTACAAATGGAAAATATGTGGGAAAATTGAATTCTGATACAAAAAAAATATCAACCTTTACTCTTCCCAAAAGAGAGAAAGAGCTATAATGATTGAAAATTTTCTTTTTTTCTCAAGACGTTCACACATTATTCAAGAATATCAACCATCAGAAGTAATCATTGCAAGCATTAAATCACCAGATGTTTCATCTTTCATGAGCGGCGCTTGAGTCACTCAAACTCTTCTATAAATGCACACTTTCATATACTGAATTTCCTCATCTTCAACCTACTCTTCTTAAATTCCTAGCAACATGAGTTCTCTATCTAAGAAGGCTAAGAGCATTATCTCAACAGAAGTCGCTGTTAAGAACAAAACCACCACCACCATAATACAACACCATCAACAGTCAACCGAGGAGGCCCATCCATCCGTGTCGACTGCTATTAGGGATGCACTGAGGGCGAGGAAGGCTAAGAAGAAGAAGAAGATGCTGAAGAAGAAGAAGAGAAATGTGTCGAGGAAGATAGTTTACTATAACTCAGATGAGGGTAGTGAAGAGTGAGTCGTAGATTGGGAAAATTCCTGATGTGCTAGAGGATTTTGTTCCGACGTGGAAAAAATTGTGTAATCCAAGAATCTTGTACTATTTCCTTTTGATCAATGAAAAATGAAAGAAAAAAAGTACACAACCAACAAAAATATAGCTTATCAACAACAACAACAACAACTAGAACAATAGTAATGGAGAATAATAAGAACAACAATAATGAACCAATGCAACAACAAGAACAACAATAACAATAATAACATACTGGAGAATAATGGTGAGAGAGTTTTTTCGTTCGCTAAGGCTCCTTGGAGAATAAGTGTCTTTCGTTTGCTGGAGAAGAAGTGTTCTTTCGCTAGGGTTTGACAAGTGAATGAGGTGGACACTGAGGGAATACTAAATATAAAGAGAATAACAAGAACAACGATAATGGAGAATAACAAGAGCAACAGTAATGGACCAAAGCAACAAAAGAACAACAACAATAATAATAACATACCGGAGAATAATGGTGAGAGAATTTTTTTCGTTAGCTGGAGAAGAAGTGTTCTTTCTCTAGGGCTCGAGAAGTAAATGAGGTAGACATTGAGGGAATAAAAAATATAAAGAGTATTTATCACGATTATACTAAAAACCGAGGTAACATATCCGACGTAAAATCTTTAAAAAATAAAGGAACCTTTTTGGTTTCAAAAAGAATAAAAAATTAGAGAGTATTTATCTTGATTTTCATGAAAACTGAGGTAACATATCCGACGTAAAATCTATCAAAATTAAAGGTACTTTTTTGGTTCCATATAAAACATAAAACTACAGGAGATAGGAATCGAATCACAATCCATGAGCATATATTTATGTCGATTTTTTATAAAATCAAGGTAACAGATTGATTTATTTTTAAAATAAAACAAGTCGCTCCCTTTACATACACCTTTGATTTTATTTTGTTTTGGATGAAAACTTTGTTATAAAAAGCATTATTTATTGTAATAATTCTTGTAGAAGTCAGAGAGTTAAGTAGGAGAAAGGTAACCCGTTGGCACTTAATTAAACCCACTTGATTATTGAGAATATAATCCTTTATGTGGCATGATCAAATGAAAAATAATATTTATTGTCTTCACCATTGCGATTCATGCAGACACATTCACATGATTAGTGTTACACATCAGAAAAAAACTTGTTCTCTAAACCATAACAATCAATAATCAATAATTTATCTATAATTATAAGAGCCATTCTTGCCACATGATACAATGATAGGATTATGGAATTAGTTTTTAAGCCATTTAAGTATTTAAGTTAGAAAAAAATAATTTATCTTAGTTGGGCTTTAATTAGTTTTAAAGGTATTATATATTGTAGTCTCATAGAGACATTTAGAATCAATGAATAAAAATCAAATTTATCTTATATCTCTATTTTCTTAGTTTGCTTTCTAGATTTATAGTTATTTTCATATCTTGTTAGGGTTCTTGAATTAGCATCCTAACAATTGGTGCTTTCATCCATGTACTCAAATCCTCCTATGGATTATCATCAATGGAGCATTTCTCCTACTTATCCCACAAACCCCTCTTTTACATCTCCAATCACTTCCTCATTCCCATCTTTTTCATGGGAAATCTTTTCACCTTATTACACCAATCCATATGTTACAACTCCATCACCATGCTTATATTTTAATCATGGATATACACCCCATATACTTAACCCATATTCATCTTATTCAACATCTCATTATTCATACTACTACAACAATAATTGTCACATACAACAACAACCAACAAACACCTCCTCCATAATTTGTCATAAATATCAAACTCATTATAGTAATAGAAGAGATTTTGAGAAACATTTGCAAGTGGTTCATCTCTGTTTTAAGAAAACATCTCAACAAAAAAATTTCTAAAGCTTTCTCATTAAAAAAAATGAAAATAGTTAACCTTAATTTAGTTTCTCTCACCTCGTTAAGCTGTCCCCTTCTCTCTCTCTCTCTCTCTCTTGTTCCTTTAGCCATGATGGCAAACAAAGACCTTCGTAATGGAGTTGCTGACTCTGATGGTGAAAGCTCAAGGAGCAAGTTGTCAAGACCCAATTTCGAGGCTAACAAAGTTTACCCAGATGAGAAAGATGTTGTTTTTCTGAAGGATTCTGAGATGGGTGGTTGTAGCAATAAAAACGGTGTTAGTAGTAACTCAGGTATGCAAGAACTAACCCTAAGCTATCTTTGTGGAAGTAAAAGTTGGAGTCTTGTTGATAAAGATGTTCATGGTAATGGTGATGGTGAGAGGTTTCTGAATTCTTTTAAAAAAATGAGTCGGAAGGGTAAAGAGGTTATGGTTTCTGAGAATTCAAACCAAGATGGGAAATGGGTTGAGAAAGATTTTCTGAGTTTGAGTGAAATTAGAGAGGATTCTTCAAAGAGATCTGTTGAAGAAGAAGATGTCGAGAGAGAAAGAGAGAGTGTTAGGGGTAAGAAACCGAAGCTTGAGACACTGAATCTCTCTCTCTTGCTTTACTTGATGTGTCTCTTTCTCTTACTGCTTTGAACACCTTACATGTTAATGGTGATCAGCAACAACAACTGGTTAGGACCAAACCTTGTAGGCCTTCAACTACAATTACTACTTATTCAACTGATTATGCAGCACCTTCTTTGTCTTACTCATATTCGCACCCGTTTTCACATAATCCAAGTTGCTCTCTAACGTGAAATTCGATGGAGAATTTTGAGTTTTCGACGAGCAAAGATGATCATATTTGGAACTGTGGTGAAGGGACTAATGGTTATGTTCATAGCAAGTTTAAACCGATAGCTGATGATGTTGTTGGTTTGTCGAATCATGGAGGTGGAACCGGTATCAGTTCGTTCTTGCAACAAGGGAATAATAGTCAGTATCAAACTACTAGTTCGGAGAATCATAAAATCGAAAAAATTGGACAGAACACTGAAGCTGTTTGGAACGCCATTTTAGATTTGACCAGGTTCGGCAATGTCGTTAAGCTTCGCTCTTTCTACCTTTTAACCTCTGCTCTTGAAGGCCTAGAACAAATTAATGTCGAATCTGAAGTAGGGGTGTGCATGGTTCTTAAACCAAACCAAATTGAACCAAATATATGGATCAGTTTGGTTTTTAAAACCACTTTGACAAAACTGGTTTATTTTTCTAAAACCGGTTTATGTTTGGATCGGTTTGGTTAATAACCGGTTTGCACCAACAAACCAGTTTTTATTTGGAACAATTTTAAAACCAAATTTTCCTAAAATTTGTTTCAACTAAAACTCAATTTTCAATTCAACAACTTATTATTCACTCCATCCAACTGTCACTAGTAGAAAAAATACTTTTTAAGTCGGTTAAAAACGACTTTTTAAGTCGGGTCCGAGCACGACCTAAGAGTTGCCGACATAAGAAGTTTCGACTTCTTAAGTCGGTTTTAGAACTGACTTAAGAAATAGTTGTTAGGTCGGGTAAACAGAAACCGACTTAATAAGTCTAGGCTTTTAAGAAACTCTTCCACCGTTTATAACCGACCTAATAATTTCATTTCTTAAATCGGATATTATTAACCGACCTAACAAGTTGAATTTTTCTTTAATATTTTTTTTGTAATATAATTTTTTTATGGCGCATATATATATATATATATATATATATATTTCCCCCATAAGGAAAGAGGATAAAAAAAAGTGTTGTATATTATATATATATATATATATATATATACTTGTAAATTTCATGCTTGGACAATTGAAAAGAAAAGAAGGTTTCTTTACCAACACATTTTCATCTACAAACTAGTGTTTTCTGTTGTCTTATAATTTAATGTAATCAATACACTCATGTCTCTGGAATCATCGTATTTCATAATCTTTTAGAAAATATTTAAATGTTAGAATATCATAAATTAACATAAACTTCCTTAATTTATGTAGAATATTCTCCTTTTATTTTTTTTAAAGCAAGCTATATTATAAAAGGAGTAAGGGATGTACTCAAGCCTGATTACAAAAACCGCCAAGAACACCTCGAAAACAAAGGAGAAATTAATACTAAACTGAAACTTACGAAAGATAATACAAAGGATTTTTGTAGAAATCATAAAAGTTACTTTTGAAATTATAAATTTCACCTATAGAAACCCACATCCAAACCAACATTTTAACCCTCCACACAAAATCCGAAACACTCCACGCTTCGTTGTTAAAAATAACACCATTCCTGACAAGCAATATGCTCCAACACACCACCAACCACATACAGCCTTCCTTCCCAGATCTGAGTTTCTTAATCCTACAGAAATCCGCCCAATGAAGAAAACTCTTCCTAATACGATCGACCGGCCTCTAAACAATGTCAATCTAAACCGCTACTGCTTCCCACACAATCTTGGCAATATCACAATGAAAAGAAGATGAATTAAAGTCTCCTCTTGCGCAATACACAAAACACAAGATAACGCAGCAGGTGGTGAAACTATACCACGGCGAAAGAGTTGCGATTTCGACGACAACCTATCCATAAAACAACGCCACTCAAAGGCCTTTAATCTGAAAGGCACCACTGATTTTCAAACCATTTCAAATGCAAGACTCGAATCAACAACAGTTACCGCATCATACGACAAATCAAAGAGAATTTTGTACCTGAAATGAACCGAGTAACCAGCCTGCTCCTGAGGACTCCAAACCAACTTATCCGCATCTGAACTATTCAAAGCAACCGAGCATAACCTCTGTTTCAAAACAAGTACTCTTGAATTTGCCTCAGAAAACTCATCCAAAAGTATACCAATATAGTTTTATTCAATGTAGTTTTTTTATTAAGGACCCTAATAAAACATGGAACAATATATTGTAAAATTATAAAGGATAAACGGAAATTTTGTGGTATATATCCATCTGCCAAGTTTAAAAAGTTTGATTGTAGGTAAAGCAATAAGCAAAAATATAAGTAAAGTGTTAATTAGTAAGAAAGTGAATAAAAATAAATCTCATTCATTCATTATTATCATTATTCTATAATCTTTAAAAACTATTTTTTTTTATGTTTTTACACTCTATTCTTAAATTTATTTTTATGTTTTTACACTCTATCCTTAAATTTAGTTAAATACCGATACACTTAAATATGATAGATGTATTTTGACCATTGAACTTCTTCATTGTAGATGTATTTTGACCATTGAATTTTTAAATATGTTCAAATTCTGTAGACATTTTCGCTCATGTAATAATGCATCATCAATTTGAATCTTGGCGTGGAAATACGCTTACCATGTAAATCCCTTTTGACAAAGGCTTGCTAAGTGTACGGCATGCATCAATCACTCTTGCAGATTGTTCAGCAGCAAAATCTTTTTCTTTCTAACAAATTGAAGCAAATAAAACAAAAATTGTTAGTATCTCCAAAAACATATTCAACTTCACTACCTTACCCACCCCAATTCTAAACAAAAAGAGTAAAAAATAAGGTAGAAGTAGTATATGAAATAAAAAGGAAGAGGAAAGGATATCTTAGTAAGACAACCCTGAGATTTAGAATGCACTAAATCAGGATGTAGTTTCTTTTGCCACTCCTTGTATTTCCCCTCCAAATTGATACCTTCTACATCATACTTCTTCTCCCTGTATAAAATTTAAAGAAAAAAAAATTCTCTTGAATTTCTCAACTTATTTATTATACTGTTCAGATTCATACAAAAAAAACAAATCATTATTTCTTTTTCTCCATTACCAACACTTAAAACATGTCAGAAATATTACAAACACACATTTATGACATGTAAGAGAATACAATTTCATCTTGCAGTTTGATGAAAGCCACTGCACAAACATATATAACAAGTTTTTTTGTCTCAATCCTTTGATTCTCAATTGACAGATGGGCGCAGGTACTTTAGCATTTGCATATATCACCTTGGTAACAGCCATTCGCACCATATCATTATTCAGCACCTGATTATGTATATTGGGCCCCAACCTATACACATTAGCATATCCCACTACGTGAGTGTTTCCATCAATATACAATCCACACTCTTCAGGAATATCCTCTTGATCATCATCTAGCAATGTTTCATTTTTTACTTTTAAAAATTAGTTTTTGTGATACTTAGTAATAAAATGAAAATTAAGTAAATCATATAGTCTAGTTAGTTATATGCATTACTAGAGGGTCCTTAAGTAAATACAACTATAGAATAAAACTACCAGTTTTAATCACTCTAAGTGTTAATGACAATTATGCTAGCCAAAATTATGTTGTCCAAGTAACAATTATGTTGTCCAAGTGTCGATCCTTTCTGGATTGTACTATTCTAGTGTATTATCTAAGTGTTAATCACAAAATTAATCCAGTTCTGATAGGAAACAAGCATACAAGCTTAATTGTGTAATCTTCCTCAATAATTACATGTTCAAAACTTCCATAATGTTTAATGGATGCAGTTCATCACAGTATCCTGCAATATCAGTAAAATAATTAAGGAATTCTTGCCAAATACAATGTTTCATTATTTTACCTAAAAAATAACAGTATCAAATCTAATCTATCAGAATAATCATTCAGACTAATTTGGCAATAAACTAGAATGAAATGTGTTAAATAAAAAATAAAAAATCATTTGACGTCTCAAAAACACAACTGGAGAAACAATTGGAGGAAAGGAAAGAAACAAAGAAACAAAAGTCAAATACATTAGAAACCAAAAATCGTACTTCTAGAGTAGTAATGAAGAAATCTACTGGAATGAAATAGTTAAATGAGTATAAATGTATTATTTATATATAAATGGTATCCAAAGGTCTGTAAAAACTAATAGTATATCCAATCGCAAATGAAAGAGTTCATACAGTGGTGGGTTATCAGTATGAAAACCTATGAAGATACCTAAACAGAACTGTCGCGGAATCACAAACAATCATATAACATATGAAAAGAGAATAAGTAAACATTTTCAAAGTAAATAGAATCATGGTGTTGGTGTACAGTGGGATTCGGGATCAAGATACAGTGGGATTCGGGATCGAGACGCAGTGGTAGAGATTGTTATGGCGGAAATTTGTGGCATCCTAGCAATTAGGGTTCGAATTAAGCATTCAAGGTTCAAGCATTAAGGTTTTAAAATTAAAATCGTACAGACACAGAATCAATTAAATCCACTTACTTGAAATTAATGGAAGCCGAATTGAAACGATACAACGGTGGTGATGGAAGTAGCGGTGGCGGAGGGTGGAAGAAGCAGTGACGTTGCCGCCGTTGGAGTAGCCGTTCCAGCGAGAACTTGTTTCAGAACGCGGTTTTGCAATGTGGGCATGGGTTCGTCGAGCCTGGACAACTGCCCTACCTGGCCGGCCGCTAGCTCCGCCACTGAGTAGTGGTGAGAGTGGTGATGACAATGATTTAGGGCTTATGGATTAATGGTTATGAACTTATGGATTAATGGTTATGAAAACATGAAGGCAGAGAGACACAACACGATCAAGGAATTCACTGCGTGGTAATTTTGTCTTGGTCAATAAATGATCATTCACTAAAAAATAATTTTGATTATATATAATTTATATTCAATTAATAAAACATGATTATTAGCTAGCCTAGTGGTAAGTTATATTTTTGGGAGCCTAAGGTCTTCGGTTCGACTCCTCATATCAATAAAAAATTATATTATTATTGTTTTATTTCACTAAAGTGCATTAAGCTGGAATCGAACTGACGCCTTATTAGATCTTCTTAGGTCAGTTGCAAAACACCTGACTTAATAAATAGACTTCTTAAGTCAGTTAGAAAAAGATGTGACTTAAGAAATTTAATGCAAATTATATTTTTTATATTTAATATTTCTTAGGTCAGTTTAGTGTACACCCGACCTAACAAAATTACAAATATTTACGGAATTGCCACCGTGTCGCTTCTTAAGTCAGGTAAATTATGAACCGACCTAAAAACGTCTGCTAAAAAGGTATTTTTGTACTAGTGTGTTTTTTAAATCAATAATCATTCGTCGGCGATGAATCCTTGAATCTCGACCGAAACATTTCCTAAAATTACATAGCTCAATTAAAATGAATAGAAATAATAAGTAATAATTATGAAACTAAACTACTAAGAAATTGGAAAAAAAATTTCAATTTTCAATTAAGAAAAACAAAATTGAGTAATTCCAGAAGTAAAGTTTTAATACAAGTTATACTTCAACAGTTGGAAAAACAAAATAAATAGAATTTAATTTGAAAATTCATTTTCTCACTTATGACCATGAAACAAGACAAAGCAAATAATACACTATGTTTGAAAAGTGGATTAACCATTTATGTATTGGTTTTCAAAAGTGGATACTGATTTTTTTATGATTTTAGTAAAATGGATCTGGACTAGTTTTTAAACCAAATAATATGGACTTTTAAAATCGGTGCACCATATTTTTAAAATTGGTTCTTGTAAACCAGTTTTTTTGCACACCCCTGATCTGAAGGCATTATGACTGATGAGTTGAGAACTGTTTTGGAGACTAGCTTACCCAAAGTAATGGAAGGTAAGAAGCCAAAGTTCTCTGTAGGTGTAGCTGAATTTAAGATTGGTTCACATGTACAAAAAGCTACTAAAATTCCATGCCAAAGAAATGAGTTTGTGAATGAACTTATTCGTGGTGGCAGACTTCATTTTGATAAGTTTGTCGGTGATCTCAAGCCAGGATATTTGGAAAAGGCACAACTGGGTCTCTGCCATAGTTATAGCAGAGCAAAAGTGAAGTTTAATGTTAATCGGATTGACAATATGGTCATCCAAGCAATCTTTCTCCTCGATACACTTGATAAGGATATCAATTCATTTTCCATGAGAGTCAGAGAATGGTATTCATGGCATTTTTCTAAACTAGTGAAGATTGTAAATGATAATTATCTGTATTGCAAAGTAGCCAATATGTGTGTTAAGTGTTTGCGCTTGGAAGTCGATATCACAGAAGGGTTACTCAAGCATCTCGTGCTTGTTCATTGCCCCGACTGCGCAAGTTATTTGCAGCCACCAAGAACTTGGGTCAAACTCCAATTAGAATCAAAGGAGCTCTTGACATTATGCTTGAAAAGGTTGCAGAATAATTTAAATATCAACAAAACAAAGTTGGAATATCATGGCGCGATTATGGAACAGTCATATCTTGTTAAGTATGTTCGACAGGATCACATGTGTGAATCTTGTTCGAAGGTTACGGAGAATCCTGATTAGTGGGTTGCTGCTCTGCAACTCAGACAACATGTCTCTCATTGGCGGAATTTATTTTATTTGGAGCAGCTGATTCTGAAGCATGGTGCTACTGCTTGTGTTGTCCGAATCAAACAGATGGATCATGGTATTGATTTCTATTTCACCAGTCGGAGTCATAGTAACAAGTTTGTTGAATTTATAGGGAAAGTATCTCCAATACGGAGCCGTAGCGATAAACGCCTTATTTCTCATGATGTGAAGCGTGTTTATAATTATAAATACACATTCTCTGTTGAAATCAGTCTAATTTGTGGTGAGGATTTGATTTGTTTGCCTCCTATAGCTGCGGGAACCTTAGGAAATATAGGTCCTATTGTGATTTGCACTAAGGTTACTAACAGCATTGCGTTGCTTGATTTGCATACCCTGAAATTCGGTTTGAAATACAGGCCTATGCAGACAGAAGATGTCCTAGCACATGTCAAAACATTGTGCTGCATAATCTTTTAAACTTGGAGGCGCAACAGCAGACTGATACCTTGAATATCAGAACTGCACCCTCACAGATGTCACGACATCTGATCCAACATGTTCATCATGAACCCTAGGGGTGATCGTATCCGAACCAATCCAAAAGAAAAACCGCAAATCGAACCAATCCAAACCGAAAACCGCAAAAAACCGCATTTGGTTTGGATGATATTTTTAATGAACCGCGCGGTTCGGTTCGGTTTGCAGTTTTTGTTCCACACAACCGAACCGATCCGAACCGAACCGCATATTAACCTTAACTTCCTAATTTCTAATATTATATTTCCATATTAATAACTAAAGTACCATTTTCCATATTAATATTTCCAATTTATAATATTATATTAAAATTAAAGTACTATTTTTCAAATGGGATGAAATTTGGTTTTTCATTTACTTTTGTACTGTGCTTGGCTAAGCATTGCTTTGTATGATTGTTCTGTTTAGGAAATTATATGATTAGTTTCTTAGTTTTATAATTCCATAATCAAGAAGTCTATAAACCGCAACCACCGAACCAATTCTAACCGCATTGGTTTGGTTTGGATGAATTTTTAAAAATCAACCGAACCAAACCGAACCGCATGCATTTTATCTCGCAGTTAGGATGATTTTTATCCTCAAAACCGAACCAAATCGCACCGCGAACACCCCTAATAAACCCTAACAGAAAACGTAAATCTGCAGAATGATAAAGAACACAGTAATTGTTAACCCAGTTCGGTGCAACTCACCTACATTTGGGGGATACCAATCCAGGAAGAAGACTTCACTGACATCTACAAAGTTAAACTCCCACGTTTACAACTTTATCCCTAACATCTACCCCATGAACATCTTTACCAAGGTTAAACTCAAATGTTTAGAACCCTGATACGAGATACCCTACTCACTTCCCTCAACCACCAACTGTGATTTCTTCATCGTCCCTATCATTACAGAAATCTGTCAAGCCAGGTTGACAAACAAGCTAACTCGGATTTGCTTAAAAGCTTTATCCAATAACAATACACAATCCAATACCTCAAGGCTTATGGATATGTGTGACACCTATATCTACCACAGTGTATCAACTGATACAAAGGGAGACTTACAACCTAGAAAGCCAACGACTTTCAAAACCCCAAACCCTTGTTTCTTACGCAAGAAAACAAGGTTACAGCAGGCGTACTAAGGCATAACAAACCTAGGTCTAAGTCTTCTATTTATAGTGTCTTCTGCTTCCTTGGGCTTCAGCCTTCAGTCCTTGATCCATGCGAATTATCCACTTGCTAAATCAGTGCAGTACTTCAGGATGTCATGACTTTAAGTTATGACATCTTCTTTGACATCCTTGTTCAGTCCAGATTTATTCATCTTTATCATCCATGTGTTTTACCAAAATTTATCAAACTAAAGGTGCTTTCAATCTCCCCCTTTTGACAAATTTTGGCTAAAACACATCTTGAACGTCTCTTCACCTTGAGTGGCGGCTATGATTGGAATACTGTGCAAACCGAGTCAGTGTTGATGTACATGAGGAAGAAGATAACTCTGGCTCCCCCTTAACCAATGAGACGGTACTGCCACTCTTGAGGAACGTAGTAAACCAGGATGAGTGAATTTTGATAACTGTCCAACCAATAGAAACTTCTAAAGAAGTCAGTAAAAACTTTTTAAACCAAAGACCATAGGACATCCTTTCAAATACACCCCCCTTCTAGAGATCAGTTGTAGTCTTCTTGATTCTGAGCATATAAAACATGTAACTCAGGTCACAAGACACAACTTGATTCTTAACGCAAGTCACAAGACACAAAGGAAACAAACATGCAGACAGGATGTTAAAACATCTTGTTTATCATCCTTGCAAACAACCCTTGAATCCTTCGTCCTCCTCGACCTAGTGACTCATACTCCCCCTTTTTAGCCAAAAATTGGCATAAGAAACCAAGGCATTCCCATACCCAACCAACACAAAACCAGACTTGAACAAAAGACATTTTGACTGAATCACAAAGAGAACCACAATCTGAGGAAACCTGCTCTAGAAACAACCTTAAATAACCAAGAATTTTCCTTTGAATGTAACGATCTGTTGAAATTCAATGTAGTTATTACTCCAAGGTTGTAACTTTACCAAGTTCCAATGTGCACCGGCTAAAAATTTGACTGTTTCTTCTTCAAGGAAACCGTCCAACAATAATGTGAGTAACAATGAACATGTTTAGCACGCGCCTAATGTAAGACCTACCGACCAAAAGACTTATTTCCCATCAAGCATGTCCTCGCAATGTTCTGACATCATGTCAGACACTGTTCTCCAAGAAAACTCCTGTATTTACGACAATCTTCACAACACTGTTATCATAGTCTGCAGAGAAAAATAAATTCCCCAGACTTAGTCAATGATTCTCAAGCATCCAATATTAACCATTCAAGTATGCACTGCCAAGTTTCCCATAACTTGCAACAATACTCTAATGTCAAGACATCCTCCTTGACATCTCAGTTTGCTTGACGCACAAATGCAAACTGGAACTACAACAATAATGTCAAGTCATCCTCCTTGATATCTCAGTTTGCTTGACGCACAAATGCAAACTGGAACTACAACAATAATGTCAAGCCATCCTCCTTGACATCTCAGTTTTCTTGACGCACAAATGCAAACTGGATCTTTAACAATAATGTCAAGCCATCCTCCTTGACATCTCAGTTTGCTTGACGCACAAATGCAAACTGGAACTTCATCTCAGATCAAGAGGCCTCTCCCCCTGACTAAGGTAACTAGTGCTCCTCCACAGAACACCCAAGCTAATGACTGGAAAACATAAGACGCATCTTCATGTTTTCAAGAGCGCACCCTCTGTTCAACACACCTGCTGAACGCAACCATTAACTCTCTTATTGTTCCCTCTGACAAGAAACAATAATCACTCACACATGATCAATGTCATGCATCCCGTGAGGACGTGTATCCATACCATAACAAACTCTTGGCTTGAGATCAAACTCCCATTGATCTCCCTCATTCCACAACCATCTTATACACCTCACGAACTCCTCTTGAATTCTCATGTATAGATATCCTGTTGCTTGAGGCACAAACCAATTGAATTAGAATGCTTACCATTCCTCAAAGAGACGCACAGGGTCCCTTAGTTTGTTACCACGATGTCAGCTATCGTATGCATGCTCCAGAACTTCACAGCTGCTAAACTGATCCACTACTAGCATGACTTGCGCCAAGGGCTCTAATGCCGTATGCAAGATTTTCCACTGACCTCACCAGGCCAACATTAGAGATAAACACCCTGCAATCCAAGACAGTAATTCCTATCATTCTTCTGTATGATAATCTAGAATACTTCTAATTTATGGTGAATCTCCACTTCTGAACGCATTCAGGAAACAGACTTCCAAGCAATCAACACGTGATTCACTTCAGTCTTCACAAACACTTACATCCTCCTTCCAAGGAACCCTTCTACTCCATCATTCTCCCGACTTTGGAATAAAAGAATGCAGATATCTTTAAATATAGAGGCTGATGATTGAGACCTTCCACCAACTGTCTTCAGTAACAACTCTAGAATCCCATAATTCTAGAGCTCTTCCATCAGAAACTCATGCAGCGGAACCAACAAGGAATAGATCTTGCTTGCCCTAATAAGATGTCACAACATCTTATAAGACACACCAACAAGAGAACTAACCACTTTTCCTGTAGTTGTTGTAGAATCTCCTCAGAAACATGAACAACCTCCGGGTTGCTCCCTTCGATCCAGAACATCCATCTCATCCATTAATACCCTTGAGTATGTCTGAGTTGATTGATCTGATCTTAAAACTCCTCCTTGTTTAAACGCCAGAAAGTATCTCCCAAAGATCTCATCCAGAACCAGACAGGATGCCTACTCTGATACCAATTAAAATTCTAGCCTATGCAGACAGCAGATGTCCTAGCACATGTCAAGACATTGTGCTGCATAATCTTTTAAACATGGAGGCGCAACAACAGACTAATACCTTGAATATCAGAACTGCACCCTCACAGATGTCACGACATCTGATCCAACATGTTCATCATGAACCCTAACATAAAGCGTAAATCTGCAGAATGATAAAGAATACAGTAATTGTTAACCCAGTTCGGTGCAACTCACCTACATCCGGGGGATACCAATCCAGGAAGAAGACTTCACTATGTGTAGACTGTTACAAATTTAAACTCCCACGTTTACAACTTTATCCCTAACATCTACCCCATGAACATCTTTACCAAGGTTAAACTCAAACTTTATAACCTTGATACGAGTACCTCACTCACTTCCCTCAGCCACCAACTGTGATTTCTTCATCGTCCCTGTCAATACAGAAATCTGTCAAGCCTGCTTGACAAACAAGCTAACTCGGATTTGCTTAAAAGCTTCATCCAAGAACAATACACAATCCAATACCTCAAGGCTTATGGATATGTGTGACACCTATATCTACCACAGTGTATCAACTGATACAAAGGGAGACTTACAACCTAGAAAGCCAACGACTTTCAAAACCCTAAACCCTTGTTTCTTACGCAAGAAAATAAGGTTACAACAGGCGTACTAAGGCATAACAAACCTAGGTCTAAGTCTTCTATTAATAGTGTCTTCTGCTTCCTTGGGCTTCAGTCTTCAGTCCTTGATCCATGCGAATTATCCACTTGGTAAATCAGTGCAGTACTTCAGGATGTCATGACTTTAAGTTATGACATCTTCTTCGACATCTTTGTTCAGTCCAGATTTATTCATCTTTATCATCCATGTGTTTTACCAAAATTTATCAAACTAAAGGTGCTTTCACGGTTTCTTAGACGCAGATCAGTATTGGAGGACATCCTGTAAGTCCTTACTTCCTAGCAGACAATTAGACGAGTATATAGATGCTTTGAAGTGCATCTTTAAAGATGATTGTTGGAAATTTGTACATATTTCAAAGTCTTTCTACAAGCAGTGGGATCCAAGAAAGTTATGCAGCAATAAAGTTTTACAACATTGAGGACAAGGTTGTTTTTGAAGGGATTGGTAATGATAGGATTATGGAATTAGTTTTTAAGCCATTTAAGTATTTAAGTTAGAAAAAAATATTTTATTTTAGTTGGACTTTAATTAGTTATTTGGGTCTTTTTAGTTTATTAGCCATTAGAGGTATTATATATTGTAGTCTCATAGAGACATTTGGAATCAATGAATAAAAATCAAATTGATCTTATATCTCTATTTTCTTAGTTTGCTTTCTAGATTTATCGTTATTTTCATATCTTGTTAGAGTTCTTGAACTAGCATGCTAACATACAACCACACGTGTAATCATATCTTCAAATTTAGAGTTTAGAATTTTTATTGTTTGTCCATCCAAACATCATAGATGTGTACACTACTGTATTGTACCTTTTGTTTTGTGAGTTAGTCCTACCAAATTTAGAAGTATCCTCTAAGATCTCACCGACATTGATGTTACTCTCTACAAAAGGGAAAAATCAAACCAAGTCTCTTTCCACTTCAAAATGAATTGACTTCACTTTAGCTTATAGGATCACTTGGAATTTATCCTTTCTATGATGGAAACAAGTTTAAGCGTATGAAAGTGAAATGGCCATAGTTTTCTACCATATCTCTTTCAAGACATTTACAGATTAACGACCATTTACTATTCTCCAACTATTTAAGATGATCTGTTTCGTGTAAAGTTTTCTTTTAATATGTAGATTAGATTTTATATGATTTAGATTTGATTTGATATTTTGAGCTTCTAGAGTTTTGGGCCTTTGTAATTCTAAATCTATAAATAGGGAGTTACCCTTGAACATTGTAATACAATTGCATTCACAGTTTGCAGATTAGCAAGTGAATAATAGCAATAGAAGAAATCCCACAGTTCGTGGGTAGAAACACTTTTCTCCAAATATTTCTCTTCTCTCTCTTTTCTTTCTTGCTGTTAGTTTGTTCTTCTTCTTTCTTTGTTCTTCATTGTCATTACGTATTGTTTGTGGGTTGGTGATCAATCTTGAGATCAAGATTGAAGCGAAATCATCATAGGGTGTGGTGAATTTCCAACAAAATGAACCTCAAGGTTAAGATACGAGACTAAAAATGATATTAAGCCTTATTATTATAAAGGTTTTAAATAATGGCCAATGGACCCTTTAGTGTAAGGAATTCAAACTTTTGCAGAAGAATGTTTTGCGCTCTGCAAAAGTTTGAATTTCTTACACAAAAGGGTCCATTGGGCGTGCCAATTTGTTTACCGTTGTTTTTGATAAATCAAATCACAAGTTTTCGGTCACTTAAAGATTAAACTTGAAAAAATCCTCTGAACAATATGTGCAAAAGATTTGAGGAAGTATGTTTGTGCTTAGGTATTAATGTTTGAATGAAGGAAATTGGATAAAAATCTTAGTAAGAACAAAGTATAATTGTGTGAAGAAATAAAGTAAACAAAGAACACAATAAAATAATTAAATAAAAACGTCATGATTAAAGAATTAAAAAGAGGTACACAGATTCATACATGTTCTCTCACAAACTATTTTCTCTCTATGACTCAGATACTCGAGTTTTATAGATAATACTTATAAAAATTACAAATCTTTATTACATGAATGAAATCTACCTATATACTAAACACATCAATAATTGTCGATAACAGTTACTTCTCCAACGTTCGACACATACACTGTTACGGGGAGTTATGTTATATGTTTTGTTTCTAGGTGTCTTCAGTTCTTGAACTATTTCCAAATGCCACCCATGTCGACAACTGCCCTTAAACTTCCTGACTACTTCTGTAGAAGACATCTCCAAGTCTTCTAACAACCCCTGTGGAATATGCCAAATCACTGCAAACCTTTTCGAGATTCTGAAAATATTTTGAAGAGAGAGTGATTCTAATCTTGTGGATTTGTTCATGAGATTCCTCCAAACCAGACTTAGTCATCTAATCTTTGAACTCGAAAATACAATAAGTCCCAAAAACACATGGTGGGCGAGTCGAACTTACCACCTCACTCGAAGTAACCAATGTGACAAAAATATAGATAAGTCTTTTCATACTTAGAAATCTCATACTTTTGTATCACACTTTCATGTCAAAAGTTCTAAACTAAAATTCCCAGGCTAACAGCAGCAAACTATGAAAGCGTCGAGCATTGAACCCCGCAGAAGTAGAATGACAAACATAAACGGCACTGGCCCTCCTTCTTGGATGTCCCTAATTTTGGAGTATATTGAGTTGGGGAGCCTCCTGTCATACCTCTCCAAATCTACCTTGGTAAATAGGAGGGCTAGTAAATATAACATGGTTGGAGGAAATTTGTATAAAAGAGGATTGTTTGACCCTTTGTTGAAACGACTTGGACAAAAAGAGACCGCCTACATGATTTTAGAAGTACACAAAGGGATAGCCGGATAACATCTCGGGACCATGCATTAGCTAAGAAGATTAAGATAAGGGTGTTTTTGCCCGACCATGGTTCAAGACGCCCAAGAATACGTGAAAAACTGCAACCAATGCTAGCGACACAAGAATATTTTCAATGCTCCCTCCGCAGGGTTACACGTCCTGTCATCACCATGAATATTCTTGTAGTCGATATTGGATATCCTGGGTCCCTTCACCCCAGCGCCAAGGAAAATAATGTACTTGGTCGTAGCCTTGGATTACTTTACCAAATGGATTGAAGTAGAGCCTTTGGTAGACATCACGACAACAAACATCCTAAAGTTCTTCAAAAGGAACATCATGGCCAGATTTTGGGTCCCCAAGCCATTCTAAATGACAATGGAACAAAGTTTATAGATAAAAAGTTGAAAAGCCTAATCGAGGAGTCGAAGATCAATCAACAATTTTCCTTGGTAAAGTACTCTCGTACGAACAGGCAAGCGAAAGTGGCCAACCAGATGTTACATAGAGGCCTAAAGTGAATACTAGAGGAGGAAAAGGGTAATTAAGCCGACGTACTATCCCACGCCAAATGGATTTATCGTACGACTCCCAAGTCGACTACCAAAGAAACTCTTTTTCGACTTACATATGATACCGAAGCAGTCATTCACTACTACAAATAACACATTTAACGTCGACCACGAAATGAAATCAACCTCAGCTACACAGGCGAGGTAACGGAGGGCGGCATGAAAAACAATCACTTGTCACCTCAGTGATTCTAAATTCGAGGTTAGAAATTAAAAGGTCGTGGGTTCGATCCCCAACATCAGTATTTTTATTATTTTCAGAATTGGATGACGTGCCCAATATAAATACTCGATGTTTTGTAGAACTGAGGTAATATCTCAATGTTATTACCTCAGTTTTATGTAAACACCGAGGGAATAAGTTTTTCTTTTATTGTGGTTTGATCATGTATTACAGAACCGTTTACAGAACCATATTCCTGAATATAGAACCATATTTTGTAGATTCCTGAAACAAAAACATTGTACATTTTGCCAATTTCTCAATCTGAAACACTGTATCACAAATATTCATTGATTAAACCAAATGCAAACCCAAAACGGCACACACTTTATAATTTTACATCAAAACTAAAACATTTGAAACTAATTTGGTCAATCAACAACAACTTTAAATATATAGTACAATGATTAAAAAAGATTAAAATGATTAATTATAAATTTAAAAGGGATATAAAACATTTACTTACTAGTTTTCCCATATCCCCTCTTCATGATCACGACGAATAACATGCACATCATTTGAATCATTCTCTTCAGATGCTTGACGTACATGTGTCGCTAAACAAGGCGTCACTTAGTTAAAATATTGATTTTCATCAGTACTATCGGGAAGATGTTCACCTTAAAGAACAATTGACCATCTAGTGTTAAAAGAATCAGTGACATAAAAAACTTAGACATACGTGACAACCATTTGAAAGGATTCGATGTACTACTATCTTTACAAATGGAAAATATGTGGGAAAACTGAATTCTGATAAAAAAAAACAAGATCAACCTTTGCTCTTCCCAAAAGAGAGAAAGAGCTATAATGATTGAAAATTTTCTTTTTTTCTCAAGACGTTCACACATTATTCAAGAATATCAACCATCAGAAGTAATCATTGCAAGCATTAAATCACCAGATGTTTCATCTTTCATGAGCGGCGCTTGAGTCACTCAAACTCTTCTATAAATGCACACTTTCATATACTGAATTTCCTCATCTTCAACCCACTCTTCTTAACTTCCTAGCAACATAAGTTCTCTATCTGAGAAGGCTAAGAGCATTATCTCAACAGAAGTTGTTGTTGAGAATAAAACCACCACCACTACAATACAACACCATCAACAGTCAACCGAGGAGGCCCAGCCATCTATGTCGACTGCTGTTAGGGATGCATTGAGGGCGAGGAAGGCCAAGAAGAAGAAGAAGATGCCGAAGAAGAAGAAGAGAAATGTGTCGAGGAAGATAGTTTACTATGACTCAGATGAGGGTAGTGAGGAACGAGTCGTAGATTGGGAAGATTCTTGTAATGCTAGAGGATTTTGTTTCGACGTGGAAAAAATTATGTAATCCAAGAATCTTGTACTATTTCCTTTTGATCAATGAAAAATGAAAGAAAAAAAGTACACAACCAACAAAAATATAGCTTATCAACAACAACAACAACAACTAGAACAATAGTAATGGAGAATAATAAGAACAACAATAATGAACCAAAGCAACAACAAGAACAACAATAACAATAATAACATATTGGAGAATAATGGCGAGAGAGTTTTTTTGTTCGCTAGGGCTCCTTGGGGAATAAGTGTTCTTTCGTTTGCTGGAGAAGAAGTGTTCTTTCGCTAGGGTTCGACAAGTGAATGAGGTGGACACTGAGGGAATACTAAATATAAAGAGAATAACAAATGATAATGGAGAATAACAAGAGCAATAGTAATGGACCAAAGCAACAAAAAAGAACAACAACAATAATAATAACATACCGGAGAATAATGGTGAGAGAGTTTTTTTCGTTAGCTGGAGAAGAAGTGTTCTTTCTCTAGGGCTCGAGAAGTAAATGAGGTAGACATTGAGGGAATAAAAAATATAAAGAGTATTTATCACGGTTATACTGAAAACCGAGGTAACATATCCGACGTAAAATCTTTAAAAAATAAAGACACATTTTTGGTTCCAAAAAGAATAAAAAATTATAGAGTATTTATCTTGATTTTCATGAAAACTGAGGTAACATATCCGACGTAAAATCTATCAAAATTTAAGGCGCTTTTTTGGTTCCATATAAAACATAAAACTGCAGGAGATAAGAATCGAATCACAATCCATGAGCATATATTTATGTCGATTTCTTATAAAATCGAGATAACAGATTGATTTTTTTTTTAAATAAAACAAGTCGCTCCCTTTACATACACCTTTGATTTTATTTTGTTCTGGGTGAAAGTTTCGTTATAAAAAGCATTAGTTATTGTAATAATTCTTGTAGAAATCAGAGTTAAATAGGAGAAAGGTAACCCGTTGCCACTTAATTAAACCCACTTGATTATTGAGAATATAATCCTTTATGTGGCATGATCAAATGAAAAATAATATTTATTGTCTTCACCATTGCGATTCATGCAGACACATTCATATGATATGATTAGTGTTACACATCAGAAAAAGACTTGTTCTCTAAACCATACCAATCAATAGTCAATAATTTATCTATAATTATAAGAGCCACTCTTGCCACAAGATACAACCACACGTGTAATCATATCTTCAAATTTAGAGTTTAGAATTTTTATTGTTTGTCCATCCAAACATCATAGATGTGTACACTACTGTATTGTACCTTTTGTTTTGTGAGTTAGTCCCACCAAATTTAGAAGTATCCAAGATCTCACCGACATTGATGTTACTCTCTACAAAAGGGAAAAATCAAACCAAGTCTCTTTCCACTTCAAAATGAATTGACTTCACTTTAGCTTATAGGGTCACTTGGAATTTATCCTTTCTATGATGGAAACAAGTTTAAGCGTATGAAAGTGAAATGGCCATAGTTTTCTACCATATCTCTTTCAAGACATTTACAGATTAACGACCATTTACTATTCTCCAATTATTTAAGATGATCTGTTTCGTGTAAAGTTTTCTTTTAATATGTAGAAAAATTAATAATTACTGTTAAATTTCTCATTAATAACTACGAGATTTCAAGTTTGAATTCCAAGGGACATTTTAATAATATAAGTATTTATCAGTTAAATTAAGTCACATGGGCGTTCATATAAGATTTTCAAATAACAGTAGTTATTTATGTGTCTTCGTGGGTCAGCTAAGTAGGGCAATATAGCCGACCAATTTAGAGACTACAATTAGAATACTTTTACGCGGAGCAATAGCAAAATTATAACGAGATCTCGCCGACCCTCACCAGGGGTATATGCACACTAAAGGAAATAACACACACAACAGTGAAAGCTAGATACATCTAACAGTAAGAAAATTCATTTAATTTACAAAGAAACAAATTATAATGAAAAGGGCTTCGCGACAAATTTGAAAGAGCTTCGAAAAGCCCGAAGATCAGGAACGAGCAACTGTAGTTGGCACACAATGTTCTTGAAAACAGTTTCTTCAAGAATGTCGTCAGAGAGATCCAACAACTATTTGTTTAAACCATCCCACTCCTCTTGGAAAGAGTCTAACTCCCTAGAATGGATGGCTTTTTATTCATCAAGCTCCGTTATGGCCGCTCGAGCATTTAAGGACGAAGTCTTCAATTTAAGCCCCACTTCACGGGAACCTCTCTTTTCCTCTTCAAGCATGCATTTAAGTTACGCCACACGTCCAGATAAAGTCGCATAAGAATCATGCAGAATCACCTCCTCTAAGTAAGGAGTCATTTGGTCCAAATGGAGGCACAATCAGAAGACTACCTTTCGAAGCTAGCAACTTTCACCTCAAAAAGCCTATAACGAGCCATCGAAGACTTGAGCTCTTGAGAAGAAGCACTGGAGACCATGAATTCCCTGTGGCAGGCCGCAAACTGAGTAATTAGAGAAGTCGATCGCAGTAGTTGGAAGGTCATATGTCCACCAGCAAGCCAAATTTTGCTATATTAGAAAGTTTGCGCACATGGGCATAGTCTTCGGTAGAAACATAGTCCTTTATCTCTGCCTCAGTTCGAGGCATCCAACCAGATAACACAAGGGGAAACTGGATGGCAAGAGAAAACCTAGACTGCTTCTACCTTTTAGTAGGACTCCCTCAGACGATTGCCTTACCGTTGTCCCTTTTGGCTCCATCCAAGAAAGCTCTATCATGGTTCTTTTTTACTTTTGCACTCAGAGGGCTTCTGAACAGGCACAACATGAGTGACCGTAGCCTTCTCCCTTATGAGGGCATCTGAAACAAAAATATTAACACACAAGAGGCAATACATGATCAGATGGTACAAATAAACCAAGAATATATTAAATACCAAATATTTCCTTCCTCTCCTCAACTAATTTCGCATATGTGATATCTCGACAATGGATCTCCTCGGCAGAAAACGAAAGCAAGGTCACATTCATGGTTTTCATCCAGATGAGCAATGAGAGAGATATGAGTAGCTAAGAAATAATCAGTCTTATACTTTTTCCAGTTTTTTGTGTAAACTCGGAAGACTTTATTGCTAGAATGACGAAGAGAAACAAGATCATAGCCAGATCCTTTCTTGGAGATAGGGTTTACATCAAATAGGTGGAAGAAGAGGTTCTTAGAAGCTAAACCCATATCCCATGGTATTCGTACTAGTACTGAAATACCCTCACAAAAGGCCTAAGCAACCGGATGAAGTTGCAAAGGAGGAATACGAAGGTGGTCCAATACTTCTTTCTTAAAAGTAGTTAACGGAAGTCGGACCCCCAGTTTCTAGAAGATATAGTCATAGAAAGGAATAGAGCATCCTTTGAACTTGCTGCATACCCGTTTGTTAGCAAGGATTACCGAGATCGTCCAATCTGAAGACGATTCCATATCGAAGAACACTTTCCTCACAACAACTTCCTGGGTGTAAAGGGATAGTGTCTCTAGACAATTAAGGTCTACCCATGCATAATCATCTGTGTTTGTCACCGCCATCGACTCCTCCGATCGAGCGAATCCCGCGTCTGCATTATAAGGAAAACCTGGTTGGTTAACAAGAATATAGCTTGGCTTAATACCCTTTTTGGTCCTCTAACTATAGGGGTAGGTCCAATTTGGTCCTCTTTCTTTTAAAGTTTCAAATTGGTCTCATACGTTATTAAATAGGTTCATAGTAATTCTTTCTGTTAAATAAAGGCTAACGGTGTTAAAAATGGTGATGTGTAATCTGACTTGGATTGTTTGTGTAGCATAGTCAGCATCTCATTGTTCGTTGAATCTGAAACTGATATAAATCCACCCCCAATTGCAAACCCTAGGTTTCAAAATCCCCAAAATTAACCAAATTGAAAGGAGAATCCTTTTCCAATAATGAGTTATGGGCGCGTTTCGCCTTCCTCTTCAAGAACCCGCGTCGATTCGCAAGTGTATACCAGTTTTGGGAAAGTCATGTGTGGTTGTGGAGACATGGTTGTACTTCGCAAGGCAAGAACCGTCCAAAATTACGGAAAGCTTTTTTGGGGTTGTCAACATTTTAAGGTAATCTTCTATCTCAAACACATTCCTTCCATCCCGTACATCTTCACTGTTCTGAATACACTGCATATTTGTACAGGGACACACGAATGCTGGGTGCGGTTTTTTTGAATGGTTCTTTGATGATTCTAGAGATGACAAGGAGGAAAGCTTGAGGAATCTGCAATGGAAGATTGAAATGCAATTTAAAGAGATGGAAGAAGGCAAAAAAGAGTTGGCAGAGGCAAAAAGAATGGTTGAAGTGTTCAGGCTAAAGAATTTGCAGTTAGATGAAGCTTTGAAGAACACAAGCAAATGGAAGATGATCTGGAAGTGCTTGTGTTTTACTGTGTTATTTGTTTTAGTAGTTAAGTTGTTGTGAATGTTGGAACATATGTTGTTAGTTGTTGTAGTTTCTAGTTTATCAGTAGTTGCTAGTTTATCAGTTGTTAGTTTTCTTGGTAAGTTGTTGTAAAAGTTGCTGACATAATTTTGTACCAATAGTCTGAGTAAAAGAGTAGTGTTGTTGCCATATTTTAGTGTTGTTGCAAAATTGTAGTGTTATTGCAAAATTGTAGTGTTATTGCCATATTTTAGTGCAAACAGAAAGTTTGATTTTAACAGATTTGTAAATAGAAAGTTTGGTGTTAACAAGTTTGGTGCAAACAGGTTTGTTAACAGTTGACATTTAGTGCAAAAAGAAGGTTTAGTGTTGACAAATCTGTTGCATACAGAAATTTTACATTTTGTACACCAAACTTGTCACCATATTTGTACACTAAATATGAAACAGTTTTGAACATATTTGGACACCAAATTCTGTATAATAACAGTTTTGTACAACCTAATTTTGTATACATCATAATTTGTATGCACCATAATAATTTGTATACACCATAACTTGACAACAGTTTGACAGAAGTATCAGAAGTATTACACAAAATAACAGAAGTAGCAGTAGCATTACATAAAATATCAGTACAAAATAGGAACCATTGTACACCATAAGTACTTAGTTTACACCATTACACATAATATCAGAAGCATTACACAAATGCTCAGTACACATAAGACATGATTACACAATACAACACAAACTATAGACTCTAAGAGGATTTCTTTGGAATGTTCCTTTTAGTTGGTGTGGTCCTCCTAGTAGTAGAACCCACTGCATTCTGTGATGCACTCAATCTGGTGGTGGGTCCTCTTGAAAGTTGTGCTGGTCTCTTAAAAGGCAACTTGTGCCTAGCTTGTATTGCAGTCTTCTTCTTAGTTGTCTGAGATGTCTGAGAAACCTTTGATGCATGTTGTGTTGCACTTGACTGAGTAGCCTGAGTAGCCTGAGTTTCCTGAGTTGCTTGAGTAGCCTGAGTTTCCTGAGTAACCTGTGATGCTTGTTGTGCCTGTGATGCCTGTTGTGCATGTGCTTGTGATGCCTGTTGTGTTGCAGTGGTTTGAGTTGCTTGTGGTGGCTGAGCCATCTTACATGTTAATTTGTTGTGCCCGGTTTGTCTGCACCTAGTGCACCTCACTATCATACCACTTTTCCTGATTCTTCTATCTGAACCATCAATGTCACCTCGTTCTCTATTCCTCTTCTTCTTTGGTCGTTCAGGCATTTTCTTAAATTTGGGAGGCTACACATCAAGGTATTTGGTTCTCACCCATAAATTTGTACCATTCAGAGGATAAATTATAGGTTCATACACCTTAATATACCTAGCCTTCTTGTAATAGTCTGGGACAAACTCATCAACAGCAAGACCACTACTCTTCATTGAGGAAATTGCATGGACTCATGGGAGACCTGTCAGCTGCCACTTTCTGCAAGAACAAAGCTGTTCCTTTAAGTTGACAAAGAACATGTCACCCTGATTCTCAATATGTCTCACCTCAAAAATATGTTCAGATGACATCCTATAAAAACACAAAAGTAATTCATAAGAGAGAGACCTAAATTAGAGAACTTCAACATTGTTACCAATGGTTTATGTTTGGCAACACTTAAAAGAGAGAGACCTAAATTACCTTACTATCCAAAAATTTGTGAAGCTGCTTGTTTTCTCCACCTTCTTCTTTATGTTTGGCAACACTTCATCACCACCTAAATTAGAGAACTTCAACCTATTTGCCGCCCATTTTTCCATTATATATCCCCTTATTTCTTCTAACATTGTTACCAAAGGTTTTTCCCTTGCTTCCACAATCACACTGTTGAATGCTTTTGACATATTATTTAGGACAGAATCAGACTTGCTGGTGGTTCTAAAATAGGACGTGCTCCAATATCTTGGTGGCGTTTGTATCATGTGCTTGTAGGCCTCTTCATTTATTCTCCTCATACCTCTCATCTCCCTTTCCCAAGCCTGTGGATAAGTAGCCCTAGCTGCTTTCCAAATGATCTCCTTCAACACTTTTCCTTGAAATTTCTTCCTAAAATTGTTGTATAGGTGTCTCACACAAAACCTCTGTTCAACACTAGGTAGCAATTCATCCATAGCTGGAAGAAGACCCTGCAAATTCATATAACAAATAAAGGTTCAAAAATACATTTATTAATCATAAACACAATAAAACTTAAATTAGTGTAATGAATATAGTGGTACCTTTTGCTTATCAGAAATGAAAGTATAGGTCCTACATTCTTCCCTTCCACCCAAATCATCAATGAGGAGCTTCAAAAACCAAGTCCAACTGTCTCTAGTTTCCCCTTCCACCACAACAAAAGCAATAGGCAACATTTAATCATTAGGATCTGTTCCAATTACAGCTAAAATCTGGCCACCACATAGGCCCTTTAAAAAGCATCCATCAAGGCCAATAATTGGCCTACACATCTTGAAACTCTTCTTGCAAGCATCATAACAAATATACAGCCTCTTGAAATAAGGTTTAGTATCCTCAATACCATCTTGAACTGGTGTGACATTTATCTTGACTGTAGAACCATGATTTGTCCTCAAAATTTCATGATAGTGGTCATAAATCCTAGTGTAATCTCCTAAAAAAGATCCATCTACCATATCCCTGGCTGCAAATCTGGCTCTAATTTCCTTTGTCTTGTTAACACCTACATTCCATTTCTTAAGAGCTTTTTCCTTAATACCCTTTAGCTTAAGCTTAGGATTATTTTTCAATGTGTTTTGCAACCTCTAGCTTAGCCATTTTGTGCTCATCATCTTTACATTATATTCTCTAGCACAATTATGTGTGTCAACTAATTTTCTAAGCTGCCAAGTGTCCTCATCAGGAAGCTTTCCACAATAAGCCTCTCACTCACATCCATCTTTACATACCACCTTCACTCTTTTGTTGTCATTTTTAGAAACTTTAGACCTCTCCCATTCTGAACAGCATATGTTTGAATAGCTTCCTTAAAATCACTTTTTGTATTAAAATAGGTTCCCAACTCCCATTTATAGTTAGACATGTCTTTCATAGCCTTGAAAATTGGATGCTTCCTCTTCCTTGGTTCTTCACCATCCTCAGTGTCACATCCATTGTCTAGCTCTTCACTATCATACATAACTCCATTCTCCTCTCCACTATCTGCTTCCCCTTTCCTTTTCTTCATTTTACTACTTCCTTTATGTTTTTCATCATACTCCACCATCTTGGCAACATGTTCTTCATCATAATTCAAACTAGCATCAGAATCACTAAAATCAACCTCCAAGGCACTATCATATTTATATGTTGAATCCTCATTGTCATCATCAGAGCTTGTGTCATTCCCATCATGCACCTGACCATCAATCCCATCAGCATTCATATTCCTATGTCTCTCTTTGTTAACACCCTCACCAGCATTCATATTCTCAACACCCTCTTTGTTTACATCCCCACCACCATTGACACACTCATCATTGTTTACATCCTTAAGGACCTGATCAACAAGTTCAGCAACAATATCATACTGTTCTGGATTGACAACATCCAAAGGTTCTTCATCTAACGTGTCCTCCTCCATGTCCAAAGGTTCTTCATTTAATGTGTCACACTCATCAACATACTCAGGTTGGGATAATGGGTGTTCAATGTAGATGTCAACTTTCAGGTGTACCCTACATAAGTCAGCTATCTCTAACGCACCTTTATCATCCCTAAGCATATTAATCCCAAATGTTGGATCCTTGTAGTAGATATTGTCTACCTCAGTATACCTTATGTCTTTCAAAACACCTTTCAACTCAAAATACGATCACCTATCAACATCTACCTGTAATTCATGACATTTACCCCCCACGTAATTCGTTTTATCAGAATCAATAAATTCCCCACTATGATGAATGTTGAGAGTAATCATTTCTTCCTTTTAAACCTAATATCATAAACAAACGGAAATTTTACGAAAGGAACATAACAAACCCTAGTTTTAACCTAATATAAAAAACAAACAGAAACTTTACGAAAGGAACATAACAAACCCTAGTTTTAAAAAGGGGGCCACAAACCCTAGAGTTCAAAAAACTCACGTTCTTCAATCTACACACAAACCCTAAACTACAGAAAACAGAACAAAAGGAACGAAAGGAACATAAAAGACCCTAATTTTAAAAAAGGGGCCACTAACCAGGATACTGATTCGTCTTCAATCGTATGCTACGTCTGGGATGCTTTGTGTTCGTCTTCAACCTCAATCGTATGCTACGTCTGGGTTGCTTCGTCTTCGTCTTCTACCTCAATCGTCTGGGTTGATTCGTCTTTAATCGTCTTTGTATTCGTCTGGGATGCTATGTCTTCTCTTCTAGGGTTTAATGAAAGAACTGAAATGACTTAGAAAAATTGTCCCACATTTCTGAATTGAAACATATACACCGTGCCATATCCCCATTCAGTAACATACACATCAGCACATCCAATCCACGTCAACAAAATTTTAAGTGAAATTTTAACTTTTCTAACGGCAAGGACAAACGTGGACCTATTTAATAACGTATGTGACCAATTTGGAACTTTTAAAAGAAAGAGGACCAAATTGGACCCACCCCTATAGTTAGGGACCAAAAAGGGTATTAAGCCATATAGCTTTGATGGTTATGGTTTACCCCAAAATACTGAATTGAGAAACCCATTACTAAAGCCGATATGTCGGACCAAACAAGACACCAATTATACTCACCGTGAGCCAGAGAAGTGGCGTAGACTACAATATTACCCATCTGCGAATCGCTGTCATCGCCATAAGTATCTAACTTGAATTTGAGTCACTTTGGGGACTATATAGGACGAGGATATGGGGATTCCAGTCATAGAGAAGTTCCATAAATTCGGTGTTTTCCACTCACGCAAATGATGAAGACTCTTCGCTAGTAAACTCGAGAGTATCATTTATGGGCACATTTATGGGAACATCCTCTGGGCTAACCTTGACAATAGACAGAAAAAACAAAAATGAACTCCGTGTGAGGGGGAAATGAAGATAAGAAAAGACCAGAGATAAATAAGCATTAAAATGCTCGAGCACTTGAGCAAGAGAACTGATGAACAAACCTAGAAAGAAGAAGCGAGTGTGGGAAAGCAGAGAAAGGAAAAAGGGACAGTTGTAGAAGAAACCTAACTTTCTTAGGTAAATAATGTAAGTTATGTGGTTTTTAGTTTGGTAGAAATTTTGTTAAAACTGTTAGTCAATGATACTATTTCCTTTAATGTGATGTTTAGAATCAGCCTAATAATAATTGTATATGTTATAATTCCTATTTAAGCTGTATAAATTAGGAATTAGGTGTTATTAGTTATTAATAGCTGTAATGATGATTGTATTATATATACAAGTGAATATTATGAAACTAGGGCAGGAAGCCAGAATTTATTTGACATGGTATCACGAGTCTTTTGTTGGTAACAATCTTGGTATTTTGTGTTCTTGGTTCCTGGACTGTTTCAGCCCTTGTTTGGGTTCGTGTTTTTTTTCTTGTCTTGTCCGCTTTTCGTTCGCCCTTGTTTTGCCATCTCGGTCTTTTGTTTCCCTCTCGTTCTTGCTATTACCAGGTTCTCTGTTTCTTTGTGGTTTGTTGTGCTATTCATCATGTTGACAGACAAAGAAAAAGAGATTTTTTGCGTTTGTTTTACCGGCAAAAATTATGCAGCGTGGGAGTTCCAACTCAAGATGTTTATGAAAGGTAGAGGCTTGTGGGGCCATATAGATGGCACCTCTTCTGTACCCAGTGCCAATGCTGCTCTGGCAACATGGCAAACAAAGGACGCTCAGATCATAACTTGGATTCTACCTTCGATTGACCCTTAAATGATTAACAATCTGCGTTCCTTTTCTACTGCTAAGGAAATGTGGGACTATCTAAAACGCGTTTACAATCAAGACAATGCCGCTAAAAGGTTTCAGTTGGAGCTCGACATTGCAAATTACCGTCAAGGAAATCTTTCAATTCAAGACTATTATTCTGGATTTCTTAATCTATGGGTTGAACATTCGGCTATTTTACTTGCCGATGTTTCTGCTGACTCGCTCGCTACTGTTCAAAATATTTACGAGGTTAGCAAGCGAGATCAATTTCTTATAAAACTTCAACCTGAATTTGAAGCAGTGCGTGCATCTTGCTGAATCGAAGTCCACTTCCTACGTTAGACGTGTGTCTTGGCGAACTTCTTCGCGAGGAGCAGCGTCTATTGACTCAAGGGGCCATGTCACATGACAACTCCACTGCTGATGTTGTTTCTGTTGCCTATTCTGCCCAGATTAAAGGGAAAGGTCGTCATAAGGGACAAGTTCAATATTTTTCCTGCAAACAGTTTGGTCATATCGCGCGTAATTGCAATAAGAAATTTTGTAACTATTGCAAACAACAAGGTCACATCATCAAAGAGTGCCCGACTAGACCCGAGAAGAAATCGGTGTAAGCATTTCATGCTGCTACTCCTTCCGTGGCTCAATCTTCTGCTCCTTCAGCCTCAGTGTCTACTATTTTGACTGCACAAGATGTCCAACAAATGGTATTGGCTGCTCTTTCTGCCTTAGGCATTCAAGGTAAGCCTAATGTTGTGGCTCATTCTGCAAATGTTGTTGCTCAACCTTGGTTTATTGATTCTGGAACTTCTAATCATATGACTGGTTCCTTGCAAAATTTGCATAATGTTCACACTTACAATGGCACCCAAAACATTAAAATTGTCGATGGAAATACTCTATCTATTTCCGCTGTTGGAGACATTAATTCCTCATTCTGACTTGTTTCGAATTTAATTTCGGTTGGGCAATTGGTTGATGATAATTGTAATGTTAATTTTTCTCGTGATGGTTGTTCTGTGCAGGGTCAGGTTTCGGGGAAAGTGATCGCGAGGGGGCCTAAAGTGGGCAGATTATTTCCTATCCAATTTTCCATACCTAAAATTTTATCTTTTGCTTGTAGTAGTGGACCAAATAAGTTTGAGGATTGGCATAGAAAGTTAGGACATCCAAATTTTACTGTTTTGTCGCATTTATTGAAAAATAAACTATTGAATAATAAAAGTTCAATTTCTAATTCCTCTTTTGATTGTTCCGTGTGCAAACTTGCCAAAAGCAAAACTCTTCCCTTTCCATCTAATGTGCATCATGCTGATAGATGTTTTGATCTTATTTATAGTGACGTTTGGGGCATATCACCTGTATTATCTCATTCGAAATATAAATACTTTGTCAGATTTATTGATGACTGCAGTAGATTTACATGGATATATTATCTTCGCTCTAAATCTGAGATTTTAGCATGTTTAAGAAATTTTTGGCATATATTGAGAATCAATTTCATATAGGCATCAAATGTCTACGTACAAATTCTGGTGGGGAGTATGTTTCTCGAGAATTTCAAGAGTTTTTGCAAGCAAAAGGTATTATTTCCCAGCGTTCTTGTCCTTATACACCTCAACAAAATGGAGTTACTGAGCGGAAGAATCGACACTTACTTGATGTCACCCGCACACTCCTTCTTCAAGGTTCTGTTCCATCTCAGTTTTGGGTTGAAGCCTTGTCAACGGCGGTGTACTTGATCAACCGCATTCCTTCTCAGGTTCTTGACTTTGATTCCCCTTTCTTTTATCTAAATAACATAGAACCTAATTATCATGATCTTCACACTTTTGGTTGTGTGTGTTTTGTTCACTTACCACCTTTGGAACGTCACAAATTGGGTGCCCAATCTCTAAGGTGTGCCTTTATGGGTTATGCTCCTACTCAGAAAGGTTTCCTTTGTTATGACGCAGCTTCACAATGCTTCCGCATCTCTGGGAATGTGGTTTTCTTTGAATATCAATATTTTTTTCCTTCTATTTCCTCGGACTCTCCTAGTTTTGTTTCACTCCCTAATTATTTGGAGGTAACTCGACCTATAGAATGTTTTAAGCCAGGGCATGTCTTTGTTAGATGAAAGCTTCTTTCGGCTCCTCTCGACACTGAACCGTCACCTGATCCTCCACCAATGGAACCACGTAGATCCAGCTGTATATCTCATCCACCGAAAAGGTATGAAGATGAATCTATGTCTCTTACTGCCACTTTATCTGGTGACCTTCACTCTGCTGCCCCGGTGGATACTCCTCTTAAAGTAAATGTTAAATACCATCATGATGAAGGTGATATCTTGCCTAATCCTTTGAAGTATCGCCAATTGGCGGGTAGTCTTAACTACTTGACTATTACACGTCCAGATATTTATTTTGCTGTACAACAAGTTAGTCAATTCATGGACACTCCTCGCCACCTTCACTTGACTGTTGTTCGTCGTATCATCCGTTACTTGAAAGGCACCGCTAATCGAGGCTTATTTTTTCCTTCCAATTAGTCTCTTACTTTATTGGCCTATAGTGATGCGGATTGGGCAGGTTGTCCAGACACTAGGAGGTTTGTTTCTGGTTGGTGCATGTTTCTTGGTTCTGCTTTGATTTCTTGGAAGAGTAAAAAGCAAGCTCGAGTCTCCAAGTTATCCACTGAGTCGAAATATCGAGCCATGTTTACAGCTTGCTCTGAGATTATTTGGCTTCGCGGTTTGTTGGTTAAACTTGGCATTCCTCAGGGAACTCCGACACCTCTCTATGCTGACAACACTAGTGCCATTCAGCTTGCTGCTAATCCAGTTTTTCATGAGCGCAGTAAGCATATTAAGGTAGACTGCCACTCCATTCGCGAGGCTCTCGATGATCATGTTATATCTCTTCCTCATGTCAGCTCATAACTTTAACTTGCAGATATATTTACGAAAGCTGTTCCTAGTCCCCGCCACCAATTTCTACCGTGCAAATTGATGCTTCTTGATCAGCCGCATCAATTTGAGGGGGGGTGTTAGTCAATGATATTATTTCCTTTAATGTGATGTTTAGAATCTGCCTAATAATAATTGTATATGTTATAATTCCTATTTAAGCTGTATAAATTAGAAATTAGGTGTTATTAGTTATTAATAGCTGTAATGATGATTGTATTATATATACAAGTGAATATAATGAAAGGAGGGCAGGAAGCCAGAATTTATTTGACAAAAACAAGTTCACAACAAGATGTTGTGACATATGTCTTGACAAGTTAGTCAGACAACATAATCAGCATGATGTTGGGACATGTGGCAGGACATGTTATACCAGAGGTTTTGGGCTGTGACGATTTGGCATTTAAAGTGTGAGATTTGATTGTATTTTAATTCATACAGTGTCGCAATCTAATGAGGGATATTTTAGGAACTTCTGTCTTGACAGATTTGCTTGTATTTCATAAAAAGGATCTTGGAGCATTTTTAGGAAACTTTCTATTCAGTTCCTATTTATGTGCAGAAGATCTTGCTGAAGATTTGAAGCTGTTATTTTGTGATATGCATTTTATTTAATTGAAGAGCCCAAACCCATGCTGATCTAAAGGCTATTTAAAGAGGAATTCTAAAGCTATTGAAATAAAGAGTATTAGGGTTTAGAGAGTTTGTTCTTTTTGTTATTTGTTCTTTGTGATCCTCTCTTATGTCTTTTGATATTTGAGTTGGACTGTTTTTGTTTGTGCATTTATGAGCTATTCATGTACTCCTTAGGTACTTGAATTATACCGAGTTTTGAGTTGTAATCACTCCCAAGCTTTTAAGCAAAGAGTGGATTTTTGTGTCTTTGGAAGTGTGACTTCCAGTTTTACTTATTGTTGAGTTTGTCACTGTTGTGTGAGAGGTGGGAAGTGAGAGAGGTCTCATATCTAGGAGTTCCTAGGTAGAAGTTAGCACGAGTAATGATTAGGTGAGAAGCTTATAAACTTGTGGGTGTTTGATGTGGCTTTGAACTAATACTATTATAATGGATTTCCTTCATGGCTTGGATGACCCCAGATGTAGGTGAAGTTCCACTGAACTGGGTTAACAATTAACCGTGTTATTGTTTACATTCAAACTTTTTTTTTGCATAAGTGTTGTTTACTGTCTTGATCCCAGTGTCCTGACATCTGTCTTGACATCTGGTATATCTGTTCCAGAATTTCATTTGGCATCAGAGCAGGCCGCCCTGTTCTGTTTTGGGTGAGCTCCAGAGAGATATCCTTTTTGGCATAAAAGGAAGCAGGAGGGAATGTGAACAAACCTCCCATCTTGGATGGAACCAACAATGACTATTGGAAGGCACACATGGTAGCCTTCTTAAATTCATGGATAGCAAAGCTTGGAAAGCTATCATCAAGGATTGGGAACATCCTGTGATTAAAGATAAAGATATGAAGGAAACTCTGAAGCCTGAAGAGGATTGGACCAAGGAATAAGATGAGATTGCTCTTGGAAACTCCAAAGCCTTGAATGCCCTATTCAATGAAGTTGACAAAATCATGTTTAGGTTAATTAACTCATGCACTGTAGCCAAGGATGCTTGGGAAATTCTCAAGATAAATCATGAAGGTACATATAAGGTGAAGATGTCTAGGCTTCAGTTGCTAACTACCAAATTTGAAAATCTAAAGATGATGGAGGATGAGAGTATCCATGCCTTTCACATGAATGCTCTTGAAATAGCTAATGCCTTTAGTGCTCTAGGAGTGAAAATGTCAAAAGCAAAGTTGGTTAGGAAAATTATCAGCTCTCTTCCCAAGAGGTTTGATATGAAAGTAATAGCCATAAAAGAAGCCCAAAGCATCATCAGCAAGATAGTTAATGAACTTGTGGGGTCACTTCAAACTTTTGAATTGATCATTAATGACAGTATTGAAAAGAAGAATAAAAGTGTAGCTTTTGTTTCCAACACAAAAGATGGAGTGGGAGAATGTGATCTGGACACGGATGAAGGTATGTCAAGTGCCATTGTTCTCCTTGGAAGACAATTCAACCAAGTGCTAAAGAGAATAGAGAGGAAGTCAAGACCCAATGTCCAGAACATCAGTCCTGACACTGGCAGAAACTATGACTCTCAAAGAAAAAAAAAGAACAAAAGAGAAGTCCAATCAAAATATAGGGGTTCAATGTCATGAATGTGATGGATTTCGACACATTAGAGGAGAATGCCCTACCTATCTCAAGAAACAATATAAAGGGATGACTATTTCTTGGTATGATGATGAAAGTGAAACTGAGGATGAATCTTCCAAACATGTTACTGCTCTAACTGGAAGATGGGCATCTGATGTAGATTCATGTGATGAAGAAAACTCTTATACTGAACTGGCTGCTTCTTACAAAGATTTGTGTATCAGAAGTGACAAGCAACAAGAACTTATCTCTCAACTTCAGAGTGAGAAGGAAGAATTTTGTCCAACATCCATAGTCTGCAGGATGAAGTAACCATGTTGACCTCCAAACTTGAAAGTATGACCAAGTATGTGAGAATGTTGAATAATGTGTTGTACCCCAAATTTTACCCCTTAGATGTCATAACATCTTGCAGTTACATTTAGGGTTCAATCATCTGTGCATTGTTAACTAACCACCATATCTTGCTAGTTTGTTCTTTTGTGTGAAAGCCAGGGTTTACACAAGAAAGAGGACAAAAGTCAATAAGCCAGACTCCCATATGTTTCAAGGTCTCCTAAGACATTCTTTGGCTCCAAACAACCATCACAAGTGTCCCATAATTGATTGAGAGTGGTATGTGAATGTCATCTAGTCAAGAAGGACAACTGAGGCTCCAAATGCAACCATTTGAGCTCACCTACATCCTAGAGGTTCAATTCAACAAGAAATCAAGTGTGTTTGGTCCCTATTACAAGTGTCTTGTGCCACGGGATTCACTATGCCTCAAACTAGGGTTTTATCAGCACCAGCCAACCATTGCCTTTGATTTTGATCAAGACATGTTTCTAAGCTTTGGGACATGATTCCACATGATACTGGACATCCTTAGAGGCCATCTATGGACCTTGGAAGAGATTAAAGAAGCAAGATCCTCAGAGATCATCCAGTGGAATTCCTAAGGAAATTAGGGTTTTGACTGACAAAATCGAGCCTCTGACTTTGATGTTATTGGCCCAAAATGAAGTATTCAAGTCGCATCCCATCTTAACATGTTCAATCTTTGACTTAGTGCATGAGAGATCACAAAGGCATTTGTGAACGTTGTTTTAAAAAAAAGAAAAGAAAAAAAAAAGCAAGTCATGGCACTGGCCACACTTTGGTAGCACTGGCCATGAAATGCATGGCACTTGCCACAAGATGCATGGCGTCTGCCATGAAAGATACACGGCACTTGCCATAAGAAAGCATGGCGCCTGCCATGGAGGATGTGTGGTGCTTGCCACAGGAGGAACATGGCGCCTGCCATGATGATTATGTGGCGATTGCCACAATTTGCAAGCTACACTTAAAAAAAATAATAATGTGTTTTAATCAGAAATAAATACAAGTGGTTGGTTCGACGATAAGAAAGAGAAACTTTTCAAAAGCATGGCTCCTCTTTTCTCCTTGAAGCTTGCACTACTGCTCCAAATCCCATCAGCACACAAAAGCAAACCTACCCTATTCTGATCAGTCACTGTTCCTTGAAGATTTTTCAAATCTCAGCCAGCTCACTTGCATGAAGGAAAACTTGGGAAAGGGCTAACTTGGCAAGATGAGAAATCTGACCATACCTCAAGCTCTCCATATTTTCCTATAAATAGAGGCTTAACCTCCTCTCCCAAAACACACCAGATTCACCCAAGTATAGGCTGAATACTCTCCTCTTTTTCTCCCTCACTTATTCTTGTAAACTTCCAAGAACACTTTGGTGGCACTGGCCATAGGCATATGGCGCTTGCCATGCTTGGATTTCTTTTGTGGTGGCTGCCACATTTTTCATGGCACTGGCCATGTGAATGTGGCGCCTGCCATGACATTTTGGTGGCACTTGCCACAAAACATGGCACCTGCCATGAATATTGTGGCGCTTGCCATGATTTTCATGGCATTGGATGGCGACTGCCATATTGCAACTTTAACCTTTTTTTTTTTTTTAATTTCACTTCTTATAGTAATTTCAGTTTCTTTCTAAAAATTTCAAAAACAAAAATATGCATAACTTTATATTTAATTCTCGGACTTCTTTTTGTGAACCACCAACTGTTTCCTGAAGATTTCAAGAATTTTTTAGTATGTTGTGGTATGGGAAATGTTTGCATATGAGATGTTTGTTCCTTGACTGGAATAAAATCATTCTGTTGTTTGTACGTCTTAGCCCATATTGGTAAGTTGCATAGCTTGACATGTCTCTGTCTTCAAACTTTGAGGATGTTATTTTTGCCTTACTTGGGTTCACTTATCCATGTTTTCCATGTTCATACTTGGAATTTGATTGCATATATTTGATTAAATGTTTCCTGTCATTAAATCATTGAAATCATATGGTTCATTCAACTCTTGTTCTCAAGTTGTTTCCCTTTTCTTTTAAAGGAAAGTCTCTCTATTGACCTCATAGTCATAGAAAGCTCATTATCTCCCTCCTTGACCTCATAGTCATAGGATTACCTCTTGACCTCATAGTCATAGAGCCACCTCTTCAACCTTGACCTCATAGTCATAGATAAGCTTTGACCTCATAGTCATAGCCATTCTCCCTTGGCCTCATAGCCATTCACCTCTTGTAACTTAGAATTAAGTTAGAGTCCTTGGACTCTATGTGGACTCATCACCTTGAGTATTCACTTCACCCCATTACAATTTAGACTTAGAGAGTTTCTTAAACTCTACATGAGCTCATACTCATTCCCCCTTGGAATTTTGGCCATAGTCAATGGTTCCTCCTTCACCCTTAGTTAGGTGAACTACGATTGCTCTGATTCTTTAGTCAGATACGTAGGCACAAGATGCGATGTCTTGGCGAGCATACTTAGTGTATATACCCTTAGGTATTTCCTTTAGAATTTTGGTCTTTATCTTTACCCTTAGCAGATTCTTAGCAAGCAAACATAACATAACACAAACATAAACAAGAGGCTCCTGTAGAGTACTACAGATACTTAGGGTGCTAATACCTTCCCTTAGTATAACCAACCCCCAAACCTAGATCCTCTTAGGGTTTTCTTCGATCTTTACCCTTTCCTTTGGATAAATCAAAGCTGGTGGTGAATTTCAAAGATGTGTGATTCAAGTTAATTAATAGCTTGAGAACTGATTCTCACCGCAATAAAAATGGCGACTTCACTAGGGATCAATTTTTGAGGGTTAAGCCCACCTTGTTTGTACTTGTGTGTTATATATGTTTTTTTTGCTTGTATGTTTGTACATATCTGTATACCTATTTTGTTGGATTCTTCTGTTTGGCAGGGTGTTACTATTGAGTGGTGAGATAAGTCCTAACCCGGACTTGAGTGCACTTATTATAGGCGATGGTATATTCAAGGAGGCTTTGAGGGAGTCGATTCCCAAAAAAGTTGACTTGAGACACCATCACTCAGTTGAGGCCCTCTTGAGAGTCTAGTCATGTTGAACGAGTCTATTCGTGAAAACGTGCTACTCTCGACCTAGGTGCCCATGATATTGAGAACCGGAGTTACCTCTAACCCCACTTAGCCTTTTTAGGATGTAGTGCGAGCACTATGAGGGAGTCTATTCCCGAATTGGTTGCTACGCGATACTACACTCAGACAAGATTTTTTTGAGAATATTATTGACTACCGAGTCATTCGGAAAATCAATAATATCCGAAAGATGGGTTGTCGACTATGGGAACTTCTTAGAACTCTGTTCTATAGTTGATAAACTAATAGTACATACCAATTGGGAAGGGTGAACCATGACTCCACGCTCATGACCTAAACCTAGACCCTTTGTCTGTGTGCATGTACATTTGTGAATATGTGTGCATCTTTGTGATTACTTTTACATTCATACATCATAAGCATTCATTTCATGTCAGTTTCATGGAACTCAGACCTCCTTTTTGTGAATATCATAGGGATATCATGGACAATGCAAGAAGGAATAGTGTGAAATACACTTTCAAGAGTCCTAGATTGGATGACCTAAAGAGATTGGGTGATTTGCTGACCGACCTTGAGGGATTCAAAGATAGATATGGGAAGTTGTTCATCTTGTTAAATAAGAAAGTTGATGAAGGACTCCTCTCTACTTTGCTTCAGTTCTATGATCCAAAGTACCATTTCTTCACCTTTACCGATTATCAACTCTTGTCCACTCTTGAAGAGTATTCTCAGATAGTTGGTTTACCTATTAGGGATGAGTCTCCTTTCCCTATCTTCGAGAGGAACCCCAAAGAAGAAGAAATAGCTAAGAAAACCCGCTTGGAGTTAGTTGACATCCAAAACAACATGACTTCCAAAGGAGGAATTTTTGGGTTGACCGCTAAGTTCTTAATCGGAAAAGCTCAGTACTATGCTAAGTACTCAAATAGGGATGCCTTCGAAGCCATTTTTGCATTACTCATCTATGGACTCTTCTTGTTCCCCAAATATTGACAACTTTGTGGACATGAATGCAATCAAGATCTTCTTCAAGAAAAATCATGTACCAACTTTGCTCGCTGATGCTTATCATTTAGTCCATTTAAGGAATGCTTATAATGGAGGTCAACTCACTTGTTGTACCCTGGTGTTGTATAGATGGTTTATTTTGCATCTACCGAAGGCAAGTGCATTTTGGGATCCCAAGAAAGGTTGGTGGTCTAAGAAGATTATGCCTCTTTCTCACTCCGACATTGATTGGTATAACCGTGTGTATGATAGAATAATGATCACAGATAGTTGTGGGAACTTTGGCAATGTACCTCTTCTTGGTACCAAAGGAGGAATCAGCTACAACCCAGTTTTGGCTCGACGACGGTAGGGATATCCGTTGAAAGATAAACCTCAAGGTATTCATTTGGAAAACATATTTTTTGAAGATATGACAAATATGAAGAACAGAGAAGATTGATTTTGAGTGCTTTGGGCAACAGACACAAGAGAGGAAGGAGTGTTATGGGAAAACCTAACTGTGTGTCCTTGGAACCTTATCTCCAATGGGTCAGAAGAAGAGCTATTGAGTTGAAGATTCCTTACTCTAAACAAGAACCATTTGCTTTGAAGGAAGAACCCATTCTATATTTCATGTCAAAGGAAGAAGAGCTGAAGATTTCACTGAGCCAAGCCCAGTAGGCAGGAGAACACTGAGCCAAGCCCAGTAGGCAGGAGAAGCCTGGAAGCACAAACATCAAGTGGTTGTTAAGGAGAACTTAGAACTCCAAAAGCAACTACAAGCCTAGAACGAAGAGCTGCTTTCATGCGAGAAGAGGAAGATCCAAGAAGGACCAAGTTCCTCTAGCACTCAACCCGCTCCATGGAAGTTAATCGTCGATAAGCTCGTCATGGAAAAGGCTCAGATGGAGAAGGAAATTAAAAAGCTCAACATGAGGCTCCTAGGGGAATCTCCTTAGGTCTTTTTTTAGCTTTTATTTAGCTGTATGTTTAAGACTTTTGAAAATGTATTGACTTTTTGTAATCCACTTTGCTATTAATGAGAATGAGGCTTTTTGATATCCCTTGGTATTTCACAAATGTCTAAATCCCATGAAACTGTTGCTTGCATCCGCATTGCATACACATTCGCATCTCATTTTCATTTCTCAGTCTTGAGTCTCTCTTCCTCTTCTATGTCTGAAGGATACCTAGCACCTATTCAAGACAATGGCGGCAATGAATGAAATTCTAACGAACCAAGAAGATCTGAAAAAGGAGGTCTGAATCCTCAAATGCCAGATGAATTGGGTTCTGGAAACTTTGCAAGCTCTGGTGAAAAAAGAGGAGCACGCTCACCCTGTTACTCCTAGAAAAGTTAACAGTTCATCGCCTCTTATGGTTCCTCTAACTCAAGGACCTCCTCAGTATCAAGGGTCAGACCACCGTCAGTCACGTCAGCATGCACGACAAAGGCCAAGAAAGCCAGAGAGGAATTTCACTCCGTTACCAATGTCGTGCAGTCAGATCTTGCCAGATTTAGTCAAAGGAGGATTGATAGTGCCAAAGGAGATAGAGTCAGTGCCTTTTCCATACCCGCCAGGTTTTGACGCCAAAGCTCGATGTGACTACCATGCTGGGGCACAAGGGCATTCAACTGAAGACTGTAAGATGCTCAGAAACAAGGTTCAGACTCTGCTTGGCTCCAATATGTTCTCATTCACACCTCAAGGCATTCAAATCAACAATCCTTTGCCATCTTCTGTGGTTCTCCCATACCAAGGATTTACCTTTGGAGAAACTTCGTACCAGCCAACCTTTGGTCTTGGTCTTGCACCAGAATATAATCGTCATCAGGTGTCTACCGAAAGGGTGTCTCAGCTGCCAACGGTTGTTTCACCTCGAGGTTCTCAAAACCAATACAAGAAGAAGTGCTCTGTCAAAATAGGCATGGTTAACTGCCAGCCTATTCCAGTACCATTGAGCAAACTTTTTCCACTGTTGATGCAGAACAAGTTGGTGACTCCCCGACCTTACAACCATGTGCCCGGACCTTGGCACAATGCAAACTTGACTTGTAAATTTCACAAGGGAGCTGAAGGGCATGATTTGGATGGTTTCTTAGCTTGGGAAGCTACTGTACGAAAGATGATCCGTGAGAATGACTTGATCTTCGAAGAAGATCGCCCAGAGATTGAATGCAAATTCTATACTGGCACAATAGGGCACCTAATTGAAGAATGCAAAGAGTTCGAAGCAAGACTGCTAAGCCTGCTAAAGATGCTGAAACCTCAGGAAGGTATTGTGAGAGCAAGAATTGTCTCTACAAGTCGATCTATGTTTTGATGATAACAATACGTATTTGTGAAAGAACCATTTTATGTTCTAACGTGTGTTGTATGCAGATCATAATTATAGAAAATATCAGATCCAACAAGCACCAGCCAGATGAGCGAAATTGATAATATGCGAAGTTACTATGTGTGACACAAGTCGCAAGAAGCAAGAACGCTTTTGTATCTGATCGTGATCAGTCAGATCCAAGGATGCCGATATTACTGATGCAATGCTCTTGTGGATGCACTCTAAAAGTGGTCGAGATTCTGAAGATTGCGATGCTTCTGAGGAAGAGAACCGAAGTGCTGAAGACTCTCATGACTTGAAGTTCTGAAGGCGGAAGCCTCTGAAGACCAAGTGCAGAAAGACTCTGAAGACTTATGTATTCTGAAGATTAAGGTTCTGAAGATCAGGTTTGAAGACTCTGAAGACAGATTCCTAATGGACAAGCTTTGAAGTTTCGGAAGACTTGAAGAAGTATAGGATAACATGCTCAAAGACAAGTGCTGAAGTTCTGAAGACTGATTCCTAATGGACTTCTTCAAATAACTGAAGACTTGATGTATCAAGATATCCTGCTAAGAAGACTCTACTCATGCTTCATCAATTAACCATCAGAAGCCTCTGAAGTTCAGAAGTCACATGTTACCGTTGTGAGTAACTGTACACGGCACCCAAGAAAGATATATCCCGTCACTTCTCCCACAGCAAAAAGGAGATGTGTTAGTACATCTAGTTGTTACACAATGTCTCTTTTCCAACAGGCAAAAATATTTCAAACAACTATATTTCTACTGGGCTATTTAAAGGAAAGAGTAATTCGCTTTTGAATCAATCGATTCCGTCCATGAATGGCGAATTGATCAAAGTCATTGTGTAAAGATAGCAACAACGATGAGTTCTCGTTGTAACACTTAGAATATCCAAAGCTATCACCATTTACCATGGCCATTGTTGTTGAAGCTCAAAAATCATCAATCAACACAACAACAATGAATTGGTACAATAGTTGTTGATGAAGAAGACAACATTGAAGACCAGACAAGTCATCAACTCACCTTCTCGTCAGTGCTACATTAAAGATCTGAAGCAAGGAGTTGTTGCTCATAGCTTGCTCACCCAAGAAGACGAAGAAGAAGAAGTTCTACAAGATGTTAACCACTGTCAAATCATTATACATCTCTGTAGTTTCTTAGAATAGGCAAGGAGCTATTGCTCACATCTTGCTCGAACACTTGTGTGTTCTATGTACTTAAACTTAGGAGAATCTGCTTACACGGAAGCACCTCACTCATCTCCAGTCTGCCACTTTGACTTAAGAATTGAGATTCCTCCGGTGGACGTTATATCTTGTTTGGATCCCTGAACGGGTCACTGTTGATGGAACCCTCAGGTAGATCATGGGTTGATCGGAATACTTGGGGAGACGGTGGTTGCTGGTCATCGTGAAATCCTAGCTAGAGATCTTGGATGATCTTGGAACGTTGGGTCAATGATAGTCATATCTCAAAGAGGATCATATATTGATCAGACTCTTGTGGGATCCCTGATGGAACTCATTGTGATACCTCCAGTGAACGTTATATCCTGATTGGATCCCTGAACGGTTCATTGAGAGAGATGCCTCAAGGGATCATATGGTGATCTGGGTACTTGAGATGACAATGACGTAAGTCATTGTGGGGTTAGTCACAGTGCGGCTGTGCAAGTGGTTAGTCACTGGCTGTTGCCCGTGCATGTGTAATCGAGATTGATTATTGTGGATTAAGACCTTGTGTTCAAGGAGAAATCACCTGAGGAGGGTGGACTGGATTAGCCTTTGTGGTGAACCAGGATATATCATGTGTTCTTTACTTTTATGCTTAATGTCTTGTTTATGTTTCTATATTGAGTATCAGAACCTTACACAAGCAAGTCAGAACCTTGCAACTCTGATAAGCTTCCGCTCTGCAAGTTCTGTATGTTACTCATAGTGTTCAGACTCTTGTAAGTTCTCATGCCTCATACATTGCAAGTCTGAATACAACTTCGTTAGTTAGAGTCTCTCAACGAACTCTGATGTTATCCTAGTACTTTAATGACAAGATACGAAATGTTGTTAAAAGAGTAAATACACAATTCAAACCCCCCTTTATTGTGTCTTTCTCGCACCTTCAATTGGTATCAGAGCTCCGGTTCTGTTATTGATGGATATCAAACACCTAACAGTGTCAGAAAATGATCCGGATACGGTGTGTAGAAATACTCTGGATGAGATTGAAATCCACTTATAATTTCTGTAACAGTTCAGAAGATGACTGTGTACAAAATTGTAATTAATCTAAGTATTTGAGAAAATCACTGATTCTGGAAGTTGTGCAGCTGTCAAACAACTAAATCTTTCTCACTAAAGTTTTAATGAAGACTGAAGAATCAGCGGATAGGATAGACTCATCAGATAAGAAGTAGTATCTGTTGAATGCCTATCTCGGAAGATGCGTGTGGTTGAACCACGTATTTGCTCAAAGTTAAATCATAAGAAAACAAGAAGTCTTGTTTGCTAAAGATTAATTATTTATGAGTTTTTTGAGATGTTTTCAAGAAATGGATTAGGTCGGCCCTTGAATTTCTCGTATAAAAACTCATTCAGAACTTCTTCATGTAAAAAAAGAAAGATTGTTGTTCTATGATTTTGAATTTCAGATTGAAGTCTGTTGAAGTCAGAAAATCTGAAGAATTCAAACTCTTAGAAATGATTCAACATTTGAATCTTGAATGATCTAGAAGTTAAAAGATTCAATGAAGAACTGAACATTGTGTTCATAGAGAGCTATACAGAAATCTGAAAGAAAATTTAGGAAGAAGAAAGTCAAGGATTCATCAAATACTTGATCAAAAATGAGCTCTTAAGTCTTGAATCAGCTTAACTAAGTCCCGATAACTTAAAACTATCTCTCAAGTGAATCAAATGTTAGTAATCAAATCACTATTTGATAAGTTGTTCAGAACCTCTCACGCACTGGAATCTGAAGATGTCAAACCAGACACTTAAGTTCTCTACCTAAAGTCAAAAGGATTCAAGTCACTGACGTCATTCAGAATGAAGAAATCAGACACGCTGTGGACTATTCTCAAACCAGTATCAAAATTCAGAAAATAGTCATATTCTTCAGAAATCAGAATGGAAGCAAACTTTGAAGAATCCAAGAACCCAACAAGTCACTCTAAAGGAAGCAGAAGCAGACATGATGATCAGAAGTCCTGAGTCAGAATTGAATGCAAGATATAAAAATAGAAAGTTCAGACTTTATAAGGTATGATCTTCTCTTTCTTAATTATTTAAACAATAATGCATAAATTTGGTTCGGTAGAAAGAAATAAATGATATGAAATATGTCCGGCGTACAAGAAACTTTCTTGCTATGCGTACAATCAAAAGTAACCTCAATCATAATTGTGAATCTTTGGAAACTATACCATATCTCTGACAACATAATCTATTCTAAAAATCTTATTAAATCCTTTTGTACAAATCTATGATTTTTCTAGACTAGGTACAACTTATCCTACCCATTTACGTGTATAAAATCACGTCTCCCTATCAAACAAAATCATACTCAAAATTCTCTTTATAAATTCGTAAGTGTCAAAACCCTATTGTCCATCGTCATGCCTCCACTCACCTTTCTTGGTAACCAAGATCTTCTTGAAATTATTCCTGAAAAACAATTTGTGATCAATACCCCTCCTCTCTCGAGTTGTATTGCCTGCAGTCTAGCAGAAGTGCTTTACACCCAACAATGGACTAGATACTCCATGATGCTAGAAAAAGCCTATATACATAAATCTTGTCAAAGATTTCTGGAAACATGTTGATCTTGATTTTGAAAGCAAGTGCATCACCTCCTTTGTTTTTGAAGTCCCAATAATCATCAACCTGTTCTCAATCACTCTTGCAATTGGGTGTGAGAATGTTGGAATTCCTGTTGATTTTGACAAAAACAAATTCCTTGCTGCCAAAAATTTTGCATCTCTTCATGACCTGACTTTAGGGTACATTTCAATCCTGAAAATCTTCTACCCATTCCCAAAGCTTGATACAAGCTCATGTTGTCCAATTTTCTTCCTAGGGGAGAAAGTCATGACATCCTTAGATTTCATGACCATGAATTCATTTATTTACTAATGAATGGATTTCAAATAAATCTACCACACACTATCTTCAATTGTCTCTGGAAAACCATCTCTGAATCTAGAAACCTCACAAAGTTCTACATTCCTTATGGAAGAGTTTTGTCTGAGATTAGAGATGGAATTGTGGACATGATCAAAGAAAGAATTAAAGAAGATGGTCCTGAAAGCCTTCCGGATAACTTCTTGTTGAAAACTAAGTGTGAAACCTTTAGTAACTAGAAAACCCAAATATGTCTGTGTTTTAACTATGTATGCGAACTGTATGTGTGAAATTGCAGTTAATTCTAAGTAGATTCAATAGTGTCAGTTTGCCCTGAGTTATTTAAAGATTAATGAACTTTGTCTATGAATCATTTTTTATTATTGAATTCTTAATTATAAAATATTAGACAAAGCACTAATTGATATTATTTATTGAAAGTTCTTGAAAAATATTTTAGTGGCTCAAGACACCATCATCATTAATATAGCAGCCCCAGTGGCCACTCACGGCAAAGCAGTTGTTAACAAATTAATTCTTCTCAAAGTAAATTAGTAACTGCTCTGTTTTCTTTTCCCACACGTTCACGCCTTTTAGCATACCCTAAGCAATCATGACCACCTAGAAAATAGAAAACCCAAAACCTTGTGCACCAATTTAGTCATGATACTCCTTACTCTCACTCGCTATAAATAGTTGGACGTTTCCCTTGCATAACTCATCCTCAAATCTAAACTCTTTTTCTGATAAAACCCTCATTTCAACAAGATAATGAACTCTCAAAGAAATGGTCCTACCTTCTTAGGGAGAAAAGAAAATTTACATGTTATCTCAGAGAAAAGACCCAACCTCGCTCGTCTCGGAAACGATGGCTTAGAAATAATAAGAAGCATGCAAGCTCAGTCTTGGCAGTGCTATTACTCCCAACTGAATGGTCCAATCTTTACTAATCTTGTTAAAGAATTATGGAATTATGCTAGGGTTAGCACTGATGGAAACACCATCTGGTCTGAGGTTCATTATCACCCCATTGCTATCTCTATTGCCTCGATAGAGAAAATCATTGGGTGTGTCTCCAACGGAGTCACGATTGATCACTTTTAATCTGACTTAAGCATGGTGGAGAGATGTAGAATCTTGGTTGATGATTCAGTTCTATACGAACCGAATAATCCTGAGAAACTCCTTCCTGCTCCAAAAACTTGGTTTAAATTTTCAATGACCAACCTTCGTCCACGCGCGTCTGCGAGAAGCACTATGACTCATGACGACAAAGCACCAATGTTGCTTCCTGTTTTATCTTCTATAATCATATCAGTATTAAATCCATAACCTAAATTTTTATCATACTCTGAAATGCTTACATTGCTTAAATAAAACATTTAAAACATTATCATTACCCAACGATGATCGATAAGGATGATGACATCACAAAAATCCAAAGCTTAGTAGATGAAGCATAGATTCCTTAGTAATGAGAAAATCTAGACTGAGTTCCATGAATGGATCTCAGAGGAAATTGGGAAGAGCAAGAGGCTGGAAATTACTCAATCTGAAGAAAATTCGCTTACCACAAGAACTGATGATTCTGAAAGCTTACTATCACCTTCCTCATCATCATTAGGCTCCTTTTAGTCTAATCCTTAGGAACCCATCGTCATTAGGTCTATGTTTTGTTTACCTTTAGGATTGAGCTTAACCTATGCCTAATATTTTAAATCATATGAAGATCTTGATCACATCAAAGGTCCAACATCTGACTACTTCAAAAGTGTTGGAATTTCTTCACATGGATTTGATGGGTCCTATGTAAGTTGAAATCCTTGGAGGTAAGAGGTATGCCTATGTAGTGGTTGATGATTTCTCAAGATTCACCTGGGTGCACTTTATCAAAGAAAAATCAGATGTGTTTGATGTTTTTGAGGAATTATGTCAAAGGCTTCAAAGAGAAAAGGAAAGAAAAATTGTAAGAATTAGGAGTGATCATGGAAAAGAGTTTGAGAGTAGCAAGTTTGCTGATTTCTGTTCCTCAGAAGGTATTAGCCATGAATTTTCGTCTCCCATCATTCCTCAGTAAAATGGAGTGGTTGAACAAAAAAATAGAACTCTTCCAGAGTCTGCTAGAGTCATGCTTCAAGCTAAACACCTGCCTTATCATTTTTGGGCTGAAGCAATGAATATTGCATGCTATATTCATAATAGGGTTACCTTGAAAACTGGTACCTCAACTACTCTTTATGAATTGTGAAAGGGAAGAAAGCCTACTGTCAAGTACCTTCATGTTTTTGGGAGCAAGTGTTATATTCTGGCTGATCGTGATCAAAGGAGGAAGATGGATCCCAAAGGTGATGAAGGAATATTCTTAGGCTACTCCACAAACAACAGAGCCTATAGAGTGTTCAACACTAGAACCCAAGTAATGATGGAGTCTATTAATGTTGTGATAGATGACTCAACTATAGAGAAGTAGGAAGATGTCGAAGATGATGTTGAAACATCACCACAGGTGACTGCCATTGCAGATAATGGTGCTGATAATAACAACAACAATGAACCTGCTACTGTGGAGAATAATGGAAATCAGGCAAATAAAGGGCCCTCTATCAGAATTCAGAAGGGTCATCCCAAGGAACTTATAATAAGAAATCCTAATGAAGGGATTATTACAAGATCAATGGAGGTGGTATCTAATGCTTGTTTTGTCTTTAAGATTGAATCAAAAAATGTGAAAGAGGCTCTAATTGATGAATTTTGGATTAATTCCATGCAAGAAGAATTGGAGCAGTTCAAGAGGAATGAAGTTTGCGATTTGATTCCTAGACCTGAGGGAAAAAATATCATTCGCACAAAGTGGGTTTATAAGATCAAATCTGATGAAAATGGAGTGGTTACCAGAAACAAGGCTAGAATTGTGGCTCAAGGGTACACTCAAATTAAGGGTGTTGATTTTGATGAGACCTTTGCTCCAGTTGCTCGCCTTGAATTCATAAGTTTATTACTATGAGTGGCATGTTTGGTGAGATTCAACCTGTTTAAGATGGATGTGAAAAATGCCTTCTTGAATGGGCTCATACAAGAAGAGGTGTATGTTGAACAGCCAAAAGGGTTTGTTGATCCCAATTTTCCAAATCATGTATAAAAACTGAAGAAGGCTCTTTATGGTCTTAAGCAAGCCCCTAGGGCTTGGTATGAAAGGCTGACAGAGTCCCTGATCAGCAATGGATACAGAAAAGGGGGAATAGACAAGACTAGGGTTGGCAATTTGACTCATCCCCAATGGGCACCCGTAAAATTACCCACAATGGGTAGGGTAAAAACCCGCAAAAATGGGTACGGGAAAGGGCTGAGGTAATTACCCACAAAAATAAGCGGGTATGGGCACTTTGGTATCCACCCCTCCCCATTTTAATTTATATTTATATTATTATATAAAAATTTATGTCTATCAATTTTAAAAAGTTTATCAATGTTAAATCATTATGTATTTAATATAATTGTTCGTTTATTTCAACAATAAATTTTTTGAAAATTTTCTTTATGTGTTTAAAAATTAAAATGATATGATATTTTATAATTGATCCATTTATTTTTAATACGGATGCGAGTAACGGGTATGGTTATGGGTACTTACATACCCATAGGGTACAGGTACAGGTGCTAACTTTGGTATCCAAGTGGGTATGGGCTCGAATACAGAGATTTTTTCAAATCGCGGGTATGGGGATGGGTACTATAGTACCCTGCCCATACCATGCCCATTGGCATCCCTAGACAAGACATTGTTTGTTAAAGAAATGGAAGGCAAGCTCATGATTGCTCAGATATATGTGGATGATATTGCCATTTGTGGGATGTCAGACAAGATGGTCCAACATTTTGTTAAACATATACAATCTGAATTTGAGATGAGACTTATGGGTGAATTAACTTACTTTCTTGGGCTGCAAGTCAAACAGATGGAAGACTCTATATTCATATCTCAAAGTAAGTATGCAAAGAATATAGTGAAGAAGTTTAGGATAGAGAATGCCAGTCACAAGAGAACACCTGCTCATACACACTTGAAGCTCTCTAAAGATGAAAAAGGTGTTAATATGGATCAATGTCAATACAGAAGCATGATAGGTAGCTTGTTATTCCTTACAGCCAGCAAACTTGACATTACATTTGCAGTAGGTGTTTATACAAGATATAAAGCTGAACCTAAGATGAGTCACATCAATCAAGTGAAGATAATATTGAAGTATGTAAATGGCACATGTGACTATGACATGTTATACTCTTATGGATCTAATTCCATGTTGGTGGGATATTGTGATGCAGATTGGGTAGGTAGTGCTGATGATAGGAAGAGCACACCAGGAGGCTACTTCATTTTGGGGAACAATCTTATATCTTGGTTCAGTAAGAAGCATAATTGTGTTTCTCTGTCCTATGCTGAGGATACATAGTAGCAGGAAGTAATTGTTCTCAGATACTTTAGATGAAGTTGATCCTGAAGGAGTAATTTGTCAAGCAGGATGTCATGACATTATACTATGACAACTTGAGTGCTATTAACATCTCCAAGAATCCAATCAACATAGCAGGAGAAAATATATTGATATTCATCATCATTTTATCAGGGAACTTGTTGATGACAAAGTAGTCATTCTGGAACATGTAGCCACTAAGAAACAACTGGATGATATCTTTACTAAGGCTTTGGATGCAAATCAGTTTGAGAAACTAAGGGGTGAACTGGGAATTTGAATTTTTGAATAATTATAGTAATTAGTCTTGACTATGGAGGATACTAGGCATATGAGAAAGTTGGTGTCAAATTTATGCCTAAAAAGGGGAAGTAGTGGTGATAGTAGTGTGGAGCATGGGATTAATGATGATCCCTACTTTTCAATGTTTTCTTTTGTGTTGTTGGGAGGTGTTTGCTGGTGGTGATGTTCTCACATCATTTCATCATGTGTCTGGGAGTTGTGTAGTTGTGTTCTTAAGGGGGAGCTCTATGACAGGGGTAGTTCTGCTGCCGGTTTTGTGATGTCAGAAAAAATGTCTTGACATTAGTTTTGTTTGCTGAATTGTTGGCTATGCAATTCAGGGGGAGTTCTTACTGTTTTGTGATGAAGTTTTATTTGTCTTGTTGTGAGAGAGTTTATTTCTTCCTGTGTGATTCTGTTTTTTTCCGCTGCGTGTGCCTCTGATTTGTGCTAGTGTGCCTTTGGTTATCTTGTGTTTATTTTTGTTGGTTCTTCATGCAAATGTTGTTTTAGCCAAAATTTTCCAAAGGGGAGAGATTGTAAGTTTTGTGGTTTTTAGTTTGGCAGTAATTTTGTTAAAAACAAGTTCACAACAAGATGTTGTGAAAGATGTCTTGACAAGTCAGTCAGACATCATAATCAGCATGACATTGGGACATGTGGCAGAACATGTTATACTAGAAGTTTAGGGTTGGGGAGATTTAGAATTTAAAGTGTGATATTTGATTATATTTTAATTCACACAGTGTCGCAATCCAAGGAGAGATATTTTAGAAACTTCTGTCTTGATAGATTTGCTTATATTTCATAAAAAGGATCTTGAAGCCTTTTTAGGAAACTTTCTATTTAGTTCCTATTTATGTGCAGAAGATCTTGCAAAAGATTTGAAGCTGTTATTTTGTAATATTTGTTTTATTTAATTGAAGTGCCCAAGCCCATGTTGATCTAAAGGCTATTTAAAGAGGAGTTCTAAACCTAACAAGGCGGTGTAGTGAGCGATTATTGTTGGTGACGCGACCACCTTATCGCTGGAATTGGGTTTTCTCCTCACAATGAGGAGGGGGTGCTACTTTTTGATTTCTTATTTATCCCATGAAGCTGAAAGGGAAAGGGAAGCTATCTAAAACTAACCTTGCACGTGAATGTTTAACTAAACAAACGCTTAAAGAGATTGGGGGGTTCGGGGTCAGGTTATACAATGGGGAGTTATCAATTTCTCATCCTATATGTGGTTATCCATAGGATATTAGCTTTAGGTTTCGCTTTGTACTCGATGGTGTTTATCCGTTAATGGGTTGGGAAAGTTTCTTGGAAAAGTATGACAGGGAGAGTGAGTTTTTGTTGATGTTCGGGTTCTTCCCGATGTTTTTGGTAAGGTACTGGACCTAAGTTTTGATTTGATATGAAGGTACTGGACCTAGAGTTTTTGATTAGTATGCTCGCTAAGATTTCAATCTTATGCCTACGTATTCCTGTTTAAACGAAACAGAGAAATCAGAGCAATCGTAGTTCCTCCTATTCTAAGGGAGGAAAAAGATGTTTTGGTGTCTTGTTCAAAACCCAAGATTGAAGCTAAAAGGGTTGAGTATTTGTGTCTTGTTTAAATCCCAAGATTGAAGCTAAAAGGTTTGAAGGAGGGAATTTGTCATCTCTAAAGAGAGATGTTAATTTTTGTGTGCCTTGATAAAAGCCCAAGGTTGAAGCTAAAAGGTTGATTAACTCCACTAGGGAAGTCCTTATACAAAGCCTAAGAGGAGGCTGGGAATGACTGACTCAACAAGAGAGTGTTTATATATGTCTTATACAACGCCCAAGATTGAGGCTAAAAGAGACTGACTCTTTGGGGATATCATTATACAAAGCCTAAGAGGAGGCTAGAAGTTTGACTTTTTCGGGAAAAATGTTCTTTCTGTCTTGTACAAAACCCAAGATTGAGACTAAAAGAAACTAACTCTGTGGGAAAGAAATCTTTATCTGTGTTGTACAAAGCCCAAGATTGAGGCTAAACGGAGACTTTACTAACTCGGTTGAGGATATTTTGGGTGTCTTGTACAAAGCTCAAGACGGAGGCTGAAAGGATTTGACTCTGCTGGAGAGTATTATCTGTCTTGTACAAAGCCCAAGATGGAGGCGGAAATGAGTTTGACTCTGCTTAGGAATTCATTTCTTAAAGCCTAAATGATGGCTCGGAGGAATTGACTCCACTGGGGAAGATGTTGTCCAGAGATTAAGAGAAGGTTATGAGAACTTATGTCTTATACAAAGCCCAAGATTGAGGCTAAAAATGGTTTGACTCAACAAGAGAGTGCTTTTTATCTGTCCTGTACAAAGCCCAGGATTGTGGCTGAACAAGCTGGAGAAATCATTATACACAGCTTGAGAGGAGGCTAACTCCTGCTAGGGGAAATCATTATACAAAGCCTAAGAGGAGGATGAAAGGATTGACTCAACAAGAGAGTACTAAAAGGTGATTGACTCAACAAGAGAGTCTGTAAGAGTGATTGACTCAACAAGAGAGTCTAAAAGTTGATTGACTCAACAAGAGAGTCTGAAAAGGTTAATTCCGTTGGGGAGAATCATTGTACAAAGTCCAAGAGAAGGCTAACTATGCTGAGGAAAGATCATTATACAAAGCCTAAGAGGAGGCTAACTTCTGCTAAGGATTATTGAGATCCCGAGGCAGGTCCAAATGGGGAATCAACTCCTGCTGAGGATTATAGTAGAGTTGAGATGTTAGATGCCTTGAGGTTCTGATATGGGATAGCGTTATACTGATGATAAACCGATCCTGGCTAGGGAATTTTAGGAGAGAGATTGGGTTTTAGAACCCCTGGGTTTTATCTATATTGGAGATTGATCGGGTGATAAGGGTTTCTTCCAATGTTTTGTAGGGAACTTGAGAATGTCTTTGAGACTCAAGGGAATTTAGACTGTCCAAGTCTACTGGTATGGAAGAGTTTTATATTTTGTATGATGCCCAAGAGGAGGCAAGGGTACTAAGGGATGAGAATTAACCCTAAGTTCGAGATTTGACACTGGAAAGACTGCTCTAGCAAAGGATGACTAAGTTCTGTCTTATACCTTTAAGAGGTCTTCAAGGTCCTTATATTAAGCCCAAAAGAAGGCATGGGAACTTCTAAGAAGCCGGAGGGTCCTTGTACAAAGCCCAAGAGGAGGCGGGGATGCTTTTAGAAAGCTTGTGGGTCCCAAACCAAGAAAAGTTCAAGAAATGCTATTCACCGAGAATAGATCATTTAGTGAAAGTTCTGAGGTTTGAAGAAATTCAAGAGATGCTATTCACTGAGAATAGATCACCTCTGGGGAGTAGAACCTCTTTGATAATTTCTAGGGTGACAGTCTGAGAAAAGGTTCACGAAGAATACTGCCTTTCTCTTTGTTCCATATTGTTTAATCCCAAGAGAAGGCAAGACTGTATCTGGAAATCCTATGGGGATCTAGTTTTGACTGTATTTAAGAGCTACCAACTGGCTTTACCTAGTTCTAGACCTAGTTGTCGGGGAAAACTCTAAATAACTATACTAGTATTTATACAGTTGATATATGACAAGTATTTAAAAGGATATGAAAGAAGGACTTACAGTGCGCAACTTCCCACAATACAGTTATGTATATTAAAGCATGTAAATGAAAGCGGATAAAAACTTACTGGCGAGCAAGCTTCCATGTTGTATTGTTAGTGGTTCAAAGAAATTAAAGAAAGTTTTGATAACAATATGTATATTTGAATCTAAATCAAAGGGAAGTTGTTTTTGGAAAGATCGTTGGGGCTTATACTCAAGGAGAGGCCCAAGGTTTTAAAAGTGATCGCACCGTTGTTTTGAAGATCGCATCGGGACTTATACAACGACTGAGACCCAAGATGGTTTATTTACCAAAGGGTTGGGGCTTACACTCTTTCAAGAGGCCCAAAAAGTGTTTTGAAAAAGAAATATGGGACTTACAACACGAGGGGAAACCCAGATGATTTTTCTTAAAAAGGCGACGATCGCTCAGGGGTTTCGAAAAGTACAGAGGGACTTATACAATGACTGAGGCCCAAATTTATTTATGTACAAAGGAGTTTGGGTCTTACACTCTATTAGAGGCCCAAAAGTGTTTTAAAAGGTTTGATAAAGATCCAGAACCAAAGAAACCCTAATTTCATTTTCTTTTAAAAGTAATCCTTTTAATAAAATGAATAAAAATGACAAAAATACCAAATAAGTCTAAATAAACTACTTGTGATTTTTTATTAAGGTTTGAAAAATGAGGTTTTAATCACAAGATGATTTAGGACTCAGTTGATTTTGATTTTCAAGATGAATATTCATTTTTTTGAAATGTTTTAAAAAAACACTAAAATGAATTTATTTACAAAAATATCAACTATATTAAATAAATAATATAAATTTGATTTTTTTGTGAAATAAAATATTTTAACATTTTTTTGATTTTTTGCAAAAAGAATCAATAAAAAATAATTAAAATTGAGAGAGAAATTAATTTTCCAAATCATTTAAAATAATATGACAAAAATTTAAAAAAATGGAAAAAATGGTAAAAAAAAAGGGTCTGGGACGAGGGGGATTCGAACCCCAGACCTCCAAGTTACAGCGCGCGCCTTCTACCACTGGGGTGGTGATACATCCGTGTATCAAAACCACCCCATAAATACATAAGGGGTGCCTTGTTTTAGGTCTGGCCAAGGCAAGGCAAGGCAAGTTCTTGGGCCAAAAACGTAAAGGCTGTAACTTTCTCATTTCTCCATGGATTGGGACAAAATTTAGGTCTATTCTGCCTAGAATTTCATAAGGAATCCAATGGTAGTCTTGGTTTTTTCAGATGAGGTCCCCATTTTAAAACCCGATAGTGGTTTTGAAATAGGCCTCCATTTGCATTTTCTGAGCAACATATACAACATGTATGAGATGTTTATGAGCAATGGACTTCAAAGCAATGCATAATTCAAATAGTTCAAGTTGTTATGCTTACCTCTTTAGGAGCTTTTTGTGCTATCTGCCAAGTTTTTTGTGCCAAAAGTAATTTGATGCTTTAGACACTCTCAATTGATCCCTTGGAAGCTTTTAGAATGATCACCACCAGCTGGAATCCTCAGGAACAAGTTGTGGCACTTTCTTGCAAAAGGGGCAAAAGTGACCAATATGGAAACTCTCTCAAATGGTGTTCCAGATATGGGGAACCATTTGGGACAGTTCAAGGATGATATTTGGAGTGTGTTTGAGGTCTTATCTAGTTTTGAAAGTGACTGAATCAAGACATGGCTTGAAAATGCAAAAAAGTCAATTTTTGAGGTTTTGGATGTTGACTTTGTAATTTTGGTGTTACAGGTTACATGTTAGTGTTTAGACAGCTTAGATACAACATATTAGAGGTGTTTGGATCATGAGTTGTGATGGAATTGCTCTCTAACTCAAAAACTCATGAATGCCTTGCAAAAAAAGGCATTTTGGCCTAAAGAGAGGGATTTTGAGGAAAGCATCAGTTTGGGTGCTTTAGTGTACTCAAACTGAGGACAAATGAGCTATATTTATAGTAGAGCAAGTTTGTTTTTCAAGCAATAGTGAATGGCAGCTGTAGCAGGCCTTTGGCCAATGTTGAGCAAAAGGAATCTCAAGTTTCCTCTAGCCATTGACTTGAGGTTAGGGCACAGGCCTATGGTCCTATGATTCAGTTCTGATCCTTGACTCATTCAGTTGGGAATGTGTCAGTCCATGCCACCTTGGTGTATCCATTAAATGCATTGCAACAAAATTGGAGTCTTGGCACCTTTTTATCCTTTTTAGGTTTGTTATGGCTAAGGTAGATTCTTGGACTTTGGAGGCTTAGGGTTCAGATCATTCCCCTTTTTCTTTATCCTCAGATGTGTCCAAAATGATGACAAGGCTTGGAGTTGTTCAATTTTGCCAAATCGAGTAAAATAACAAAATCTGCCAAAATCTGCCTTGCCTAGGATAGTTGGAAATTGTGATCTTGAGGGATTCATATCTCCCTCCTCAGGTTGAGTTATGGGAGGATCTTGTGCTTTTTAGAAAGCCCTCATATGATACAAAACATGTGTGATCATAGTTTGTTTTGAAACTATTTGGATCCAACTGAAAAACCTCATGAACATTGATGTTCAAGGCTGGCAACTTAGGCAGATTTTCACTAAGTGTAGGAAAAAGTGTTATTATCATGTTTTCAGCCATTTTGATCACTCCATAACTAAAAATTCATGAGGAATTGGAGTTTGATTTAGTTGAAGCTTTTGTAGAGTGTAGCAAGACCTACAAATCCAGCTTTGGAACACCCAAAATGGTTGCTTGGATCTTAAGTTATGGTCCTTGGAAGTTGGTACCCTAGCCACTTTGTTTCATAACTTAGAAAAATTTGAAGTTTTTTATGGTTGCCCCTTTTACAAGTTAACTCACTTTCTTTGATTTTTCTTTATTAATGATGATTCAAATCTCATATTAACATTGTTTTAGGGTTAAGGAACCTTGTTTGACCAAAAATCCAAAAAGTCAAACTTTAGATTTTTTGTACAGTTGACTTTTTATCGGATGAAACCCAAACTGTGCAATCCTTTGTGAAATCAAGTCCTCAATATAAATCAAACCTAATGGATGGATTCCATAGGTGTTATAGGGTGGATTGAATCATGTCCCAAGGTTTGGGAGCATGTCCTGGTCAAAAGTCAAAGGTACAGTTGACTTTTTCCTCGAAACCCTAATTGTGGTCCAGGTGAAATTGAAACTTGTGAATCAAGCTTCCTAGGTCAATCCATTGTTTAAAATGGATCAAAGTAGTAGATGTGAGACCCTCAAATCATGTCTTGGGGTCTTGGCTCATGTTTTGTCCCAAAAGTTAACTTAGGGGTGAATTAGGTCAAGAAACCCTAATTCCTGATTTTTGGTAAATGCATCCCCTGAGGTTAAATTGACTTGATGATTGGGTCCATGAGGTCCCTTTGAGTATCTTGGGTTATATATTTAAGCATTGGCTCATGACCAGATGAAATTTTCCATCTGGAGGCCTCAGTCGACCAAAACCCTAATTTGGTGACACTGGTGATCTTGAGGCATGATCCCCCTGGAATGCTGCAATCTTGTGCTTGATTCTTGATGTGGGAGTCCTCTTGATCCCTTGTGGATGTTTGAGAGGTTAGAAAAGTTGAAGATCATGTCATTTCTTGATTGATCCTTTGTCTAAGTGCTCTGAGAGGGCTTAAAACCCTAATTCTTGATTGTTGTGGATGCCCACCCATCTTTGAGGAGATTGATGAGGCATGATGGTACATCCATATTGTGATGATGATTTCCACAATGATGGGAAATCTTAGTGGTCAAAATTTGGGGTATGACAGATGCCCCTATTTAATTTTCTTGGACCCGAAAGTGTGAATGGCGAAGGTATTCGGGCATTCGGGGTGCAAGAGGATTAAATATCGGAATACCCAAAATTTTGATGGTGGTTATGAATAGCAGTTTGCTCATCCATCTTCTTTTTGCTAAGCAATGATACTTAGAAAAGGTAAAAACTCCCCCTCGATCCTGGTCTTTAGCCATGGAACTGGTCTTAGTTTCTGATGTAAACTTCCCCTCGATCCGGGTCTTTAGCCAAGGAACTGGTCTAAGTTTCTGAGATAAACTTTCCCTCGATCCTGGTTTCCTACCAAGGAACTGGTCTAAGTTTCTGAAATAAACTTCCCCTCGATCCTAGTTTCCTACCAAGGAACTGGTCTAAGTTTCTGAAATAAACTTCCCCTCGATCCTGGTTTCCTACCAAGGAACTGGTCTAAGTTTCTTTTGTCAATAAACTTTCCTGACGAGGGACGCTATTTGTAGCGGTTTTCCTCATACTTCTTGTTGAATTTTCCTGGGGAGATGCCATTTGACGGAAAAAGTTTTGATATCAGACTTGCTGGAGAAACCCACTTGTCTGAGTTGTAGAGTTGTACAAACTTCTCTGTTAGAGATGCCATTTGTTGACTTTACTGGGGAAAACGAGTATCTTGAGAGACTGTTTCCTGTTTGGGGATATTAAATCATACTTTTCCCCGAGATTTTCTCAGAGAGATGCCATACGATGTATCCCAATTTTGAGGTGCTGATGACTTCATTATCATTGACTCTCTTAGAGAGAAAAATCAATGTGTTGCTGAGAGTCTTCAGTTGAGAGGCTTTCTCTGGGGATTTTCCTTAATCTGGGAAAGCGAAGATATGATCTTCAATGGTGAAGAGTGACGTTGGTCGAAGGTCTTCTTGTCTTTCAGAGGTTCAAGATATCAAAGTGGTCAAGGGACCAACTCCAATCCAGAAATAAGCTGGAGGAGATATTTTTCAGACGCAACATATCCTGAAGAGGAAAGAACTGACAACTCGATTAAGATGACTTTTATCACCAGGGGATAAGACCGACTAGTGTGATAGTGATGCAATATGAATATAAATGTAAATCAATAATGCATGATGTATATATGTTTATGCTGACAAAACTGACACAATATACAGACTAGTGAACACAACTGGATACTTGGCCACTGCGGGGGGACGAAGAAGCATCACTGGTCAAGATAGCAATTTTGCCTTGCTTAGGAGAAATAGTCCTTGCGGGGAACAGCCTGGTCGGGTTTAGGAGGTAAGAACTCTGTCGAGGATGTCAGATGAACAATGATTTCTGACACAGTTAATCCTTCATTCATGCATACTGGTTTAGAAGGAGTATTTTGATTCTGCACTTTGAAGCCCAATCGCCTTTGGAGTAGCGATCGATATTCTTTCGATGTTCAACAGTCAAAAGAAATTGCCATCTTTATTTTAAAAGCAGAAAAATCTGACGAGTAAATTCATTTTTGTTTTATTTCAAGAATCGTTGATCATGTTAAAATTTCGTTCTGTAAAGCTAAAACAAATAAGAATTACAAACAAAAGCACTAGGGCTCAAATTTTATTGATATGATGGAAATCAGCCAAGCGCGTGATTCCATAGAGTATTTACAAAGTTTAGAAAATGGTAATTTAAGGGAAAAGGGCTACATTGAAACATAACGACCACTATCCTTCTACCAACTTTGAATTCTAGACATCCTGAGCTTCCGTCGAAGATGACCTTAACTGGAGTTTTCCTGATAGATGGCACTACTGCTGCTGGGGTATTTGCCCCTTTGTTGGACGTAGTTACTTGTCATGAATCCCTAACTTTTGTCCGGATTGTACTTTGAGATTTTCAATCCACCGGGATGATTTTTTATTATGTCTCTAATTTTTGCCTGGACCGCCCTTTCGGGTTTTCAATCCACTGAGATGTTTTTTTTTATTTAGGCGAAGTATTTCTTGACTACGTCAACATTTGTGGGGTAGGCAAATTCTTCTCCATCCATGGTTGCGAGTCTCAAGGCGCCGCCTGAGAAGGCTTTCTTGACCAAATAGGGGCCGTCATAATTCAGAGTCTATTTGCCCCGGGAATCAGTGAGAAATAATTGTATCTTCTTGAGCACAAGGTCTCCTTTTCTGAAGACACGGGGGTGAACCTTTTTGTCGAACGCTTTCTTCATTCTTTGTTGATACAACTGACCGTGGCATAGAGCCATTATTCGCTTTTCTTTGATCAAATTCAGTTCGTCGTGTCTGCTTTGACACCACTCAGCTTCTGTTAATTTAGCTTCCATCAACACTCGGATTGATGAGATTTCTACTTCTATGGGGAGCACTGCCTCCATGCCATATACTAGAGAGAAAGGGGTTGCCCCTGTTGAAGTGCGGACAGTTGTACGATAACCGTCAAGAGCAAAGGGTAGCATCTCGTGCCAGTCTTTGTAGGTTACAACCATCTTTTGAACAATCTTCTTGATGTTCATGTTAGCCGCTTCTACCGCTCCGTTCATCTTGGGTCGGTAGGGAAATGAATTATGGTGTTCGATCTTGAACTCAGCGTATAACTCCTTCATCATCTTATTGTTCAAGTTAGATCCATTATCAGTAATCATCTGGCTTGCAACACCATCACGGTAGATGAGACTATTTTTGATGAAACGGGCTACAACTTGTCGGGTTACATTGGCGTAAGACACTGCTTCGACCCACTTGGTGAAGTAGTCAATGGCTACTATGATGAACCGATGTCCGTTCGAAGCTCTAGGTTCAATCATGTCGATTCCCCATATGGAAAAAGGCCATGGGGAAGAGAGAACTTTGAGATGCGTTGCCGGTACATGGATTTTGTCTGAGTATATCTGACACTTGTGACATCTCCTCATGTACTTGTAGCAGCCTGATTCCATTGTCAGCCAATAGTAACCTGCTCTTAGAATTTTTCTCGCCATTGTGTGTCCGTTGGCATGAGTGCCAAAGGATCCTTCGTAAATTTCTTTCGTCAACATGTCTGCTTCTGGCCTGTCTACGCATCGGAGCAAGACCATGTCAAAGTTTCTCTTATAGAGTGTGTCACCGCTCAGGAAGAAGCTGCCAGCCAGTCTCCTGAGAGTCTTTCTGTCTTTTCTGGATGCCCCAGATGGGTACTCTTGTTTCCGAAGGAAGCATTTGATATCGTGATACCAAGGTTTGTCGTCTATGAGTGCTTCAATCGCGAATATGTAAGCGGGCCTCTCAAGGCATATTATGTCGATCTTAGGTACGCCGTTCCATTGACCTACACTAATCATGGAAGAGAGATTGGTTAATGCATCAGCCATGTGATTCTCCTCACGAAGGATGTGATGAAACTCGATTCTGTTGAAGAATGGTAACAACCTTCTCGCGTAATCTTTGTAAGGAATCAGTCCTGATTGGTATGTGTTCCAATCTCCTTTGATCTGATTGATAACCAGGGCGGAGTCACTATATACATCCAAGTTATTGATCCTTAAGTCGATCGCTTCTTCGAGACCCATGATACAAGCTTCGTATTCATCCTCGTTGTTTGTACACTCGAACGTTAGTCGAGCGGTGAAAGGAATATGGGTACCCTGAGGTGTTATGATGATTGCCCCAATTTCGTTTCCATAATGGTTGACAGCTCCATCAAAGATTAGTCCCCATTGGGAAATTGGTTATGGCCCTTCACTGGGTAGCGGTTCATCGCAATCTTTCATTTTTAAATACATGACATCTTCATCTGGGAAGTCAAATCTGACTGATTCCTGATCGTCAATCGGTTGATGAGCCAAATGATCGGCTAAAATACTCCCCTTGACGGCTTTCTGAGCATGGTACTCGATGTTGTATTCTGATAACATCTGCCAACGGGCAATCCTTCCCATGAGAGCGGGCTTTTCAAAGACGTACTTGATTGGATCCATTTCTGAGATTAACCAAGTAGTGTGACGAATCATATACTGGCGAAGACGTTTGGCTGCCCAAGCCAGAGCGCAACAAGTTTTCTCAAGCATAGTGTACCGAGTCTCACAGTCGGTGAATTTCTTGCTCAAATAGTAGATGACATACTCTTTTCTTTTGGTTTCATCTTGTTGGCCAAGTACACATCCCATTGAGTCTTCCAAGACTGTTAGATAGATAACCAACGGTCTTCCCTTCACTGGAGGTGATAGAATTGGTGGGTTCAACAGGTATTCCTTAATACTATCAAAGGCGGTTTGGCAGTCTTTTGTCCAAACGCAATCTTGATTCTTTTTGAGTAATTTGAAGATTGGCACGCATGTCGCGGTCATGAGGAATATAAATCTGGAAATGTAATTCAAACATCCCAGGAATCCCCTGACTTGTTTTTCAGTCTTTGGAGAAGACATTTCTTGAATGGCCTTGACCTTGTCAGGATCAACCTTATCTTCTTTCTGGCTGACGATGAACCCTAAAAGTTTCCCCGAACGGACACCGAATGTGCACTTATTGGGATTCAAATGGAGTTTGTACTTTCTCAGACGCTCGAATAACTTTGACAGGTGGGTCACATGTTGCTCTTCTGTTTTAGATTTGGAAATCATGTCATCGACATACACTTCTATTTCTTTGTGTATCATGTCGTTAAACAGAGTAGTCATGGCCCTTTGATAGGTTTCCCCGACGTTCTTCAAACCGAACGGCATTACCTTGTAACAAAAAGTGCCCTATGGGGTGATGAACGAAGTTTTCTCCATGTCTTTCAGCGCCATTTTGATCTGATTATAGCCCGAGAATCCATCCATGAAGGAGAATACTTTTAATTTTGATGTATTGTCTACCAGCATGTCAATGTGTGGTAAGGGAAAGTCATCCTTTGGATTTGCTTTGTTCAGATCCCTGTAGTCAACGCACAATATGAATTTTCCGTCCTTTTTCGGAACTGGTACTATGTTGGCTAACCATTGAGGATATTCTGATATGGCGAGGAAACCCGCGTCAATCTATTTATGTACTTCCTCTTTGATTTTGATGGCCATGTCTGGATGAGTCCGTCTTAGTCTTTGTTTTACCGACGAACATTCTGATCTCAACAGTAGATGATGTTCCACGATGCTGGTGTCCATCCCTGGCATGTCCTGATAGGACCAAGCAAATACATCGGGAAACTCTTTGAGAAGCTTTATCAAACTTTCTTTGACAGTCGGACTGATCAGTGCCCCAATTTTGACTTATTTTCTCTCTTTTTCTGAACCCAAGTTGACCGTTTCCAACAACTCTTTGTGAGGTTCAATGGACATTTCCTCTTGTCTGAGTAATCGGGAGATTTCTTCTGGAATTTCTTCATCATTTTCTTCTTCAGCCTCAAATACCGGGAATTCAAAGTTGGGAGAAGGCATTGGATCGTATGTTTCAATGGGGTTTAAAACAAGCAATCTGCACGACGTGATGATTGTTTTTAGAAGAGATAGAGAGAAATGCAAGAGTGTGTGCAGTGTATTTTCTGAAAACTGCTTGTTTTTATTATTTGAGTTGTTTTTAGGATTACCATTTTCTGAAAAAACGAAAAGAGAAAACAACAATGAATGTGGAAATTACAGAACGACATTATTTTATTTATGATCTGGTTGATTCTTGAAACTACAGCCCTATAAAATAAAACTCTATCGCTCAGGCAAAGCGAAGAGGTACATTTACAGAAAGTGAGCCCTATCAAAACATCTGTTTCACCTGGGCAGGATGAAAGGTTAAAACAAAGACGGTAATTACTTAGACTTATGAACGACTTTCAGAACGTTGATAGCAACCCATTGGCAGCGAACTCCTCGGTGAATCACAAATTCTGGTACCTTCTTTCTTGACTTGTCTTTAGAAATAACGCTGATTTATGGTGGAGCAGGATCGTTGGAATCTGTCTCCCAGGCAGAGTTGTCGTAGGAGGATTCTTCAGCTGTATCTTGCACAGTGTTTGCACTCGTAGGTAAATCTCCCCACCCAGTTGGATGGATGTCTTCGCCTGATACGAGAGCTTTCAGGAGCGGTGTACTTGACCAAGTAGTCGAATTTGCCACTCGGTTGTCCTAAGGTGTCCCACACTTATTTGGAACTGGAGGAGTCATCCCTCTCGATGAAGTTGACCTCGTGGAAAGCATAGTTAATAAATTATAGCCTTGCAATCTTTGCAAATTCATCGTCGTGCTGGGTATTTTCTGAATTCCCTAAGTGTTAATCCCATGACATGGTGGGGACGCAAGTATTCTTTTCAATGATGCTCAGCTGGTAAGCATCGTTCAGCTGACTCTTTTGCCCCAAGTCTCCTGGGTACGGCTGCCAGATAGGCAGGCCATCCATTGGGCCATAATAGTCATGGTCAAAGTTGTCTTTCATCAGAGTATCCTCCTCTAATGAGTTTGGTGGAGCACGACATCCCTCAGGATCATAATCTCTGTATATCATCTTGACATCTGATCTTGGTATATATCTCGGACTCTGTGCGGGATAGCAAAATGGCGTAGGCACCTCTTCCTTAGACATATAACCGTCCTCGTTAAGATAGGACTTCCACTCTTCATCTGTATCAGAGGAATCACCCTCGTTGATGGTATGTACTTCCTGAGACACCAGGTGAAGGAAACCTCCACTGTGGAAGAAGTCTTGAATTGGATGAAAACTTTCATCGTTAGTAGCAGTCTGGGTACAGGTTGAGAAAAAAACCAAGACCCTTCTTTGTCTTGTTATCTGTAGGAATGACAAGTTATCCCCATCCTTTTGCATTGTTACTCTTGATTACTTCGAGAGCATCTTTGTACGAGGAAATCGACGTTCCTCTTTCTGATTGGTTGTTATTGCTCATTGAAAGTGCTTGGAACTGGGTTCCGACAACTTCCTCTAGTTCTACACAAGTGGATGATGATAAGTTGCTCAATATCAAGGCTTGTTCTCCACAGACTGTGACTAGTTGGTCGTTCTTGACGAACTTCAGCTTCTGGTGAAGTGTCGAAGTGACTGCCCCAACCTCGTGTATCCAAGGTCTTCCTAACAAACAGCTGTATGCTGCCTGGATGTCCATGACCTGGAAAGTGACTTGGAAAGTGTGAGGACCGATATTTATGGGAAGGTCGACTTCGCCGATAACTGTTTTTCGGGATCCGTCAAATGCTTTGACGATGACCTCACTGCCTCTCATCGGAGATCCTTTAAATGATAGTCGTATTAAAGTAGACTTTGGCATAACATTCAAAGTTGATCCGGTGTCTACCAGTACGCTGGGTAAAGCATCGTCCTGGTAGTTGATTGTAATATTGAGTGCCATGTTGTGAATTTTTCCTTCTTCTGGCAATTCCTCATCACTAAACCCCAAGTTGTTGCAGGAAGTGATGTTGGAGATGATGCTATTGAATTGTCTTATTGTTACATCCTGTTCCACAAAGGCCTGTTCTAAGACTTTTTGTAGAGCCTCTCTGTGGGCTTCGGAATTGAGTAAAAGAGATAACACAGAGATTTTTGAAGAAGTTTGCAACAGCTGATCAAAAATGTTGTACTCACTCTTTTGGATGAGCTTCAGCATCTCATCATTGTTCTTTGAAATGTCGGGATCACTGGATTACCCGATTGGTTGAATGGGAACTTCTGTTTAAAGTTCCTTTTCTTTGCTGGATTCTCCAACTCCTCGGTTGAAGATTCGACTGCTCTGTGTCACCCGATTGATGTCTGCAATATTCACGACGGAGGGTAATGAAATTTCTTTTCCATTCTCAATCGTTGTTGCATCGTATTTGTAAGGGATAACTTTATCGGACTTATACGGTACTGGTCCTGGCAGGTAGATAACTACAGGAGCCTTTTGATTTTTCTGACCATTATAGTCGGCCTCAATTGGTTCGAGGTTGAGAATCCTCCCACTATTAAGAGGAACTCTTGATTCATGAAGCAGAGGGATTATGGCGCACACATCTTTGGCCATTTCTTATTTAGGGATCAAGACAACTTCTTTGCCTCGATTGGAAAGATAGTCTGACATTATATTCATTGAATCAGAGCCTGAACATGGTTGAACCTCTTTGTGGTCCAACTGACCTTGAAGGGCTGCTCGTACAAGGTAGCAACCTTGGTTATCCTCTGAGCAAACTCTACAACGCTCATAGTTATGTGGTGGCACCTGGCCATGTCTGCTTTGTATGTAATGTAACCTCACTAGATCTGTTTCCATTGATCGAACATCCTGACTTTGATGCCTAGTAGGGTTCCCATCAGTCATATTGATTTGTTGGGTGTCTTCATCTAGATATATCGGAAGCCACCAGTGGTTTAACAAGTGTTGAAGCGTTCTTTGAACGAGAGCACATCCTTGGTCACTCTCACGACATACTATACAGTTCTGATACTCATGCAAAGTCAGAAAACCGAGTTGGACCTACTTAGCGTGTAATTCCACCAAGCTGGTATTCATCAAGCGAATATCAAAGATTTGAATCATATTAACTTGATAATGACTTCTATCACGATAGTCCTGAATCCATCCAAGATCCATCTGACGCTGGAGGGCTTCTTGTACAAAACAGCATCCCTGATTGTTTACCGAGCAAATCAGACAGGAATCGTAATTGTGTCGTGGCAGATCATGATGTTGGCTTTGCCTGGAGTGCATTGCCACCAAGTTGACATTCATCGCACGGATGTCGTGGTTTTGAATGATGTTAGAATTTGTATAAGTCATGTTGACCTCACGGATTCGGTGATCTTGGATCCATCCGAGATCTATCTGTTCTTGTACAGCTGATTGCACCATAGAACATCCTTGATTATTTTTAGAGCAGATATCACACCTGTGACAATTGTGAGATGGTACGTGGCCATATCCACTCTGTCTGCAATGCATTTTGACCAGGTTAGTTCCCAATAAGAGTACATCGTGAATTTGATAGTTATGGTTAGACTCTTCTTCTATCAAATTTACTGCAGCTTTCTCGTGTTGAGGTAACGGGTTCGTCTGAACATTTGGATTTGTATCTTTGAAGGATAAGACCCCGCTCCTGACAAGCTTTTACACATCGAATTTGAAACTAAGACAATTTTCTATGTTATGCCCTGGTCCTCCTTGATGGTAAGGGCAAGTCTGATCCGTTTTGAACCAAAAAGGCAGATTCTCCGGTATCGCAAGAGAAGACCTAGTTTGGATGTGCCCCTTGACTAGTAGTAATGGAAACAGTTCTGCATACAACATTGGTATAGGGTCGAACCCTGGCGTCGCGTTGTACAGTTGTTATTGTACGGAGGATGAGCCTGCTGAAGAGGCGGTTGTGTCTTTTGCTGATATTGTTGTTAATTTGGTTGGCTCTGAGCAACCTGAGGTTGATACGTTGGAACATGCACAGGGTTTATAGCAGGAGTTACAACTGCTACTGGTCGGTACCTTCGCCTTTGCTTTCCGAGAGAGATATTACCAATATCTTGCTTTTTTTCATAGGCAAAGCACTACCGTATCTTTTGGTACTGCTTGATGGTCCAACGTCTTTGATCAGATGTCCTTCTCAGAGTGCTTCTTCAAGAAGAACTCCCATGCTCACCATCTCACTGAAGTCGCTGGGTGCACTGGCGACCATTCGGTCGTAGTAAAATGAACTCAAAGTTTTCAAGAAGATTTTTGTCATGTCTTTTTCCTCAAGAGGTGGACAAATCTGGGAGGAAATTTCATGCCATCTCTGAGCATATTCCTTAAAGGTTTCCTTGTCCTTCTGTGACATGGCTCTGAGTTGGTCTCTATCTGGTACCATGTCCAAGTTATACTTATATTGTTGAACGAAGGCAGCGCCGAGATCTCTGAAAGTGACGATCTTAGTGCAGTTTAAACCCATGTACGATTTGCGTGTGGCACCAGTTAAACTATCTTGGAAGTAGTGGATCAGTAGCCATTGATTCTTTGTCTGAGTTGACATCTTCCGAGCGTACATCACCAAATGACTTTGAGGGAAAGAGTTGCCCTTGTATTTCTCAAATTCGGGAACCTTGAATTTGTACGGAATTTTCACATTAGGGACCAAACAAAGGTCTGCGGCGTCCTTTCCGAATAGATCCTGACCGCGAATGGCATGCAGTTCCTTCTGCATCTCCAGGAATTGTTCCTGGAACTCATTCATTCTGTCGTACATACTTTCGTTTCCACCAGCGGGTATCTGTGGAATTTGTCATTCCGGGACAGTGTGTACCACGGGTGGTGGTATAGTCATTAAGACAGTGATTCTTGGTGCTTCCCTATCCCGAAGTTTGCAACCTTCAGGAGTTACTGTCATGCCCCTTGCATCTTCGCTTTCCCGAATTTTGTAACCTTCAGGCCCAGCGGTTCCTGCTGCAGTTTCCGAATCTTTTGTGATCGGAGGAATATATCCTTCCGGGATATAGTTAAGTGGCATGCCCCAGGGACGATCTTTAGGCATGTTGTACCGAGGATCAAACTTTTCCACTATAGGCGTAGATGTAATCTCTGAGATCACAGTCCTTTGTTGTTGCATCTGGGCTGCTGCCAGAGATTGCATGTCATTGTGAAGTTTCCTCTGATCTTCTTTCAGAGTGTCGATTTCTTCTCTCAACTCTCTGTTCTCTTCCTCGAGATCATCCATTTTCTTTTGTTGATTGGCCCGAGTATTGTACGAATGAGACAGTTTGACTCTAGAATCGAGACACAAATGTGAGATTCGTAGGTAAGAAGAATGTGTTATATGAGAATGATGAATGATATGCAATAATTATATTAATTTTTTGTTGTTGTTTTAATCAAAATAAACTTCAACAATTTGGATTGCAAATATTATACAATGGGGAAACCCTTTTTTATTGAATTCAAAGATTGCGGAAATGGAAATACAGTAATTTACAAAGTGTTGTAAAAGGAAATGTCTAAACTTATGGATCCTGTGTCCTCTTTGAGGAGGGCTCAGGTGCTGGTTCTGGTATTTTCCTTTTCTTTGACCAGGGCTCTTGAGCCGTTGTCGGGACTTCATTCCTTTGCCATGTGAAAGGAGCGAGGAAGTTCCTTCGGTCTTCTTGATTTTCTACAGCATGTTGCTCTAAAATCTCGATCAGAGCATCTTTTTCTTTTAACAGTTGTTGTATTTTGTTACACTCCACGTTGAGAATGCGGTACTTGTTCTTCCAAGATTTCTTCTCCTGTTGAACTTTGTTGAGAGTGACCTGGAGTTTTTCCGTATCAGACATAAAATAAAGGACAGATTCCTTTAACGGAAGAACTTCGTGACGAGGGTAAGGCATCCTCAGCTTGAGAGCTCTAGTATGTACCCAGTGGAGATAAGGTTCCACAGATACACAGTCTGGTTTTTCTAGAGACTCTCTTCCTTTCCTGTGAACATGTTTTCAGGCATGCACTATTTCTGTCTTTAGTGCCCTATCATTTTTTCCATCCTTGAAGAAAAGGCCTTCCAGATGAGCATTACGCGGAACATGCCTCATCGGGTATCCAAATTGACGACGAACTAAACCTGGATGGTAATTGATTCCTCCTTTAGTTCCTATGAGGGGTATATTAGGGAAATTTCCACAACATTCAATGATTCTTATCCCGTCATAGATTCGGTTGTACCAATCGATGTCAGAATTGGTAAGCAACATGATTCTCTGTGACCAACATAAAGTACTCTTATGATCCCAAAAAGCAGCAGACTTGGACAAGTGGGAAGTTAACCATTTGTATAACAGGGGTACACAGCATGTGATCATTCCTCCGCTGTACAAATTCCTTAAGTGTACATAATGATAAGCATCTGTGAGCAAGGTCGGTACAGGGTTTCCAATCAGAAATATATTAATGGCATTGATATCAACGAAGTTATCAATATTGGGAAACATAAATAACCCGTAGGTGAGCAGAACAAAGACGCTCTCGAAAGCAGTCACGTTCCCTATACTAGCAAAGTACAGAGCTTTCTTTACCAGAAACTGAGCTGGTAAACCTTGGATTCCACCCTTAACGGTCATGTGAGTCCTGACTCTGACTCGTCCAAATAGATTGCTCTTGCAATGGTTTGATCCTTTGGAATTTCTTCCACTCCAAAAAATGGAGCTTGGTCAATGATGGGTAAATCAGTCAGGTGAGAGTACTCCTCCAGTGTTGGTGCTAGTTGATAATACATGGACCCTTAACAGAGATAATACTCCTCCGTACTTAGCTCTGAAAGCATCAGGGTTGGTGATCATCCTTGCCAAACCTCTTAAATCCTCTAATTTTGGAACCTTGAAGGTGTACTTGTGAGTATTCCTTCTACCGAAATCCATAACGCAATCTTTCTCTCTGACATTTGCAATCATTGTCTAAGTTTAATTTGAAAAGGAGAGACTAGAAGAGAAATTTTTTCTTTGTTTAATGTTTTTTAATGAAATGAATGCATGAATGCAGCACACAAAAACATAGAAAAAACATGGGGTCAAAGGTTCAATGTCATGAAGTCATCGCTCTACCCATCCCCAAAGGTTGTACTGGTGATTTTTTGTACCTGTCCTCAAAATCATTGACCCCCCTTGGGATAACAACAGCAGGCTGGTTCACCCGAGCGAGCTGCAGTATCTTAGAGTAATCTCAAATGAGGGTAGTATCGCGTGACAACTATTTCCGATAGCTTCCGCACTACAAAATAGTAACATGGCCTCAGCCTACTAAATCCCCAGTTTCATGGATACCACAATCGAACAATCTGCTTTTAACAACCGAAGTCGTTTAGGCATTGAATCTGCAAAGGGTATCTCCACTAATTCGATGGTCTACCGGGGTCTCTTATTTGGAAGTCACTCCCTGTAAGATTACCCGTCTAATGCCATCACTTATCTTAGGTGTCACTCAAACTTTCCAGATGAGGCATCACCCGCAGTCCCATTAGCAGAAAAATAAACACGAATATCAAGTAGGAAAAGCGATATATATATATATATTCATTCCTAAAACTAACATCCTAGACCTCTTAAGAGCTATAATCTTAGTCCTATACAGACAATGACTCCCCAGCAGAGTTGCCATTTTACTGTGGAAAATGGTGACTATGATGACTAGCTCTAACTTTGACTCCCCATCAGAGTCACCATTTTACTGTAGCGAGCAATTTTTGTCGGTGACGCGACCACCTTATCGCTGGAATTGGGTTTTATCCTCACAATGAGGAGGGGGTGCTACTTTCTGATTTCTTATTTATCCCATGAAGCTGAAAGGGAAAGGGAAACTATCTAAAACTAACCTTGCATGCAAATGTTTAACTGAACAAACGCTTAAAGAGATTGGGGGGTCCGGGGTCAGGTTATACAATGGGGAGTTGTCAATTTCTCATCCTATATGTGGTTATCCATAGGATATTAGCTTTAGGTTTCACTTTGTACTCGATGGAGTTTATCCGTTAATGGGTTGAGAAAGTTTCTTGGAAAAATATGACAGGGAGAGTGAGTTTTTGTTGATGTTCAGGTTCTTCCCGATATTTTTAGTAAGGTACTGGACCTAAGTTTTGATTTGATATGAAGGTACTGGACCTTGAGTTTTTGATTAGTATGCTCTCTAATATTTCCCAATCTTATGCCTACGTATTCCCGTTTAAACGAAACAGGGAAATCAGAGCAAACGTAGTTCCTCCTATTCTAAGGGAGGAAAAAGATGTTTTGGTGTCTTGTTCAAAGCCCAAGATTCAAGCTAAAAGGGTTGAGTATTTGTGTCTTTTTCAAAGCCCAAGATTGGAGCTAAAAGGTTTGAAGGAGGGAATTTGTCATCTCTAATGGGAGATGTTGATTTTTGTGTGCCTTGATCAAAGCCTAAAGTTGAAGCTAAGAGGTTGATTGATTCCACTAGGGAAGTCCTTATACAAAGCCTAAGAGAAGACTGGGAATAACTGACTCAACAAGAAAGTGTTTATATATGTCTTATACAACGCCCAAGATTGAGGTTAAAAGAGACTGACTCTTTGGGGATATCATTATATAAAGCCTAAATAGAGGCTAGAAGTTTTACTTTTCTGGGAAAAATGTTCTTTCTGTCTTGTACAAAGCCCAAGATTGAGGCTAAAAGAAACTGACTCTATGGGAAAGAAATCTTTATCTATCTTGTACAAAGCCCAACATTGAGGCTAAACGGAGACTTTACTGACTCGGTTGAGGATATTTTAGGTGTCTTGTACAAAGCCTAAGACGGGCTGAAAGGATTTGACTCTGCTGGAGAGTATTATCTGTCTTGTACAAAGCCCAATATGGAGGCAGAAAGGAGTTTGACTCTGCTTAGGAATTCATTTCTCAAAGCCTAAATGAAGGCTCGAAGGAATTGACTCCGCTGGGGAAGATGTTTTCCCGAGCTTAAGAGAAGGTTATGAGAATTTATGTCTTGTACAAAGCCCAATATAGAGGCTAAAAAGGGTTTGACTCAACAAGAGAGTGCTTTTTATCTGTCATGTACAAAGCCCAAGATTGTGGCTGAACAAGCTGGAGAAATCATTATACACAGCCTGAGAGGAGGCTAACTCCTGCTAGGGGAAATCATTTTACCAAGCCTAAGAGGAGGCTGAAAGGATTGACTCAACAAGAGAGTACTGAAAGGTGATCGACTCAACAAGAGAGTCTGTAAGAGTGATTGACTCAACAAGAGAGTCTGAAAGTTGATTGACTCAACAAGAGAGTCTGAAAAGGTTAGCTCTGGTGGGGAGAATCATTGTACAAAGCCCAAGAGGAGGCTAACTATGCTGAGGAAAGATCATTGTACAAAGCCTAAGAGGAGGCTAGATTCTGCTAGGGATTATTGAGATTCCGAGGCAGGTCCAAATGGGGAATCAACTCCTGCTGAGGATTACAATAGAGTTGAGATGTCAGACGCCTTGAGGTTCTGATTTTGGATAGTGTTATACTGATGATAAATCGATCCTGGCTAGGGAATTTTAGGAGAGAGACTGGGTTTTAGAACCCATGGGTTTTATCTCTACTGGAGATTGATCGGGTGATTAGGGTTTCTTCCTATGTTTTGTAGGGAACTTGAGAATGTCTTTGAGACTCAAGGGAATTTAGATTGTCCAAGTCTACTGGTATGGAAGAGTTTTATCTTTTGTATGATGCCCAAGAAGAGGCAAGGGTACTAAGGGATGAGAATCAACCCTAAGTTCGAGATTTGACACTGGAAAGACTGCTCTAGCAAAGGATGACTAAGTTCTGCCTTATACCTTTAAGAGGTCTTTAGAGTCCTTGTATTAAGCCCAAGAGAAGGCATGAGAACTTCTAAGAAGCCGGAGGGTCCTTGTACAAAGCCCAAGAGGAGGCGGGGATGCTTTTAGGAATCCTGTGGGTCCCAAACCAAGAAAAGTTCAAGAAATGCTATTCACCGAGAATAGATCATTTAATGAATGTTCTGAGGTTTGAAGAAACTCAAGAGATGTTATTCACCGAGAATAGATCACCTCTAGGGAGTAGAACCTCTTTGACAAAATCTAGGGTGACAGTCTGAGAAAAGGTTCACGAAAAATACTTCATGTCTCTTTGTTCCATATTGTTTAAGCCCAAGAGAAGGCAAGTCTGTATCTGGAAATCCTATGGGGATCTAGTTTTGACTGTATTTAAGAGCGACCAATTTTACCTAGTTCTAGACCTAGTTGTCGGGGAAAACTCTAAATAACTATACTAGTATATATATACAGTTGATGTATGACAAGTATTTAAAAGGATATGAAAGAGGACTTACAATGCGCAGTTTCCCACAATACAGTTATGTATATTAAAGCATGTAAATGAAAGTGGATAAAAACTTACAAGCAAGCAAGCTTCCATGCTGTATTGTTAGTGGTTCAAAGAAATTAAAGAAAATTTTGATAACAATATGTATATTTGAATCTAAATAAAAGGGAAGTTGTTTTTGAAAAGATCGTTGGGGCTTATACTTAAGGAGAGGCCCAAGGTTTTAACAGTGATCACACCGTTGTTTTGAAGATCGCATCGGGACTTATACAGCGACTGAGGCCCAAGATGGTTTATTTACAAAAGGGTTGGGGCTTACACTCTTTCAAGAGGCCCAAAAAGTGTTTTGAAAAATAAAGATGGGACTTACAACACGAGGGGAGGCCCAAATGATTTTTGTTAAAAAGGCGACGATCGCGTCGGACATTCGAAAAGTACAGAGGGAGTTATACAATGACTGAGGCCCAAATTTATTTATGTACAAAGGGGTTTGGGTCTTACACTCTATTAGAGGCCCAAAAGTGTTTTAAAAGGTTTGATAAAGATCAAGAACTAAAGAAACCCTAATTTCATTTTCTTTTAAAAGTAATCCTTTTAATAAAATGAATAAAAATGACAAAAATACCAAATAAGTATAAATAAACTACTTGTGATTTTTTATTAAGGTTTTAAAAATGAGGTTTTAATCACAAGATGATTTAGGACTCATTTGATTTTGATTTTCAAGATGAATATTCATTTTTTTGAAATCTTTTAAAAAACAATAAAATGAATTTATTTACAAAAATATCAACTATATTAAATAAATAATATAAATTTGATTTTTTTTTTTGTGAAATAAAATATTTTAACATTTTTGTGATTTTTTGCAAAAAGAACAAATAAAAAACAATTAAAATTGAGAGAGAAATTAATTTTCCAAATCATTTAAATAAAATGACAAATATTAAAAAAATGGAAAAAATGGTAAAAAAAAAGGGTCTGGGGCGAGAGGGATTCGAACCCCAGACCTCCAAGTTACAGTGCGCGCCTTCTACCACTGGGGTGGTGATACATCCGTGTATAAAAACCACCCTATAAATACATAAGGGGTGCCTATTTTTAGGCCTAGCCAAGGCAAGGCAAGGCAAGTTCTTGGGCCAAAAACGTAAAGGCTGTAACTTTCTCATTTCTCCATGGATTGGGACAAAATTTAGGTCTATCCTACCTAGAACTTCACAAGGAATCCAATGGTGGTCTTGGTTTTTTCAGATGAGGTCCCCATTTTAAAACTCGATAGTGGTTTTGAAATAGGCCTCCATTTGCATTTTCTATGCTACCTCATGGTACAGGCATGAATTACATGATGAATTGGTTCAAACACAATATATACAACATGTATGAGATGTTTATGAGCAGTGGACTTCAAAGCAATGCATAATTCAAAGAGTTCAAGTCGTGATGCTTACCTCTTTAGGAGCTTTTTGTGCTATCTGCCAAGTTTCTTGTGCCAGAAGTAATTTGATGCTTTAGACACTCTCAATTGATCCCTTGGAAGCTTTTAGAATGATCAACACCAGCTGGAATCCTCAGGAACAAGTTTTGGCACTTTCTTGCAAAAGGGACAAAAGTGAACAATATGGCAACTCTCTCAAATGGTGTTTCAGATGTGGGGAACCATTTGGGACAGTTCAAGGATGATATTTGGAGTGTGTTTGAGGTCTTATCTGGTTTTGAAAGTGACTGAATCAAGACATGGCTTGAAAAAAGCAAAAAGTCAATTTTTGAGGTTTTGGAGGTTGACTTTGTGATTTTGGTGTTACAGGTCACATGTTAGTGTTTGGACAGCTTAGATATAACATATTAGAGGTGTTTGGATCATGAGCTGTGATGGAATTGCTCTCTAACTCAAAAACTCAGAAATGCCTTGCAAAAGAAAGCACTTTGGCCTAAAGAGAGGGATTTTGAGGAAAGCATCAGTTTGGGTGCTTTGGTGTACTCAAACTGAGCAAAAATGAGCTCTATTTATAGTAGAGCAAGTTTGTTTTGCAAGCAATAGTGAATGGCAGCTGCAGCAGGCCTTTTGCCAATGTTGAGCAAAAGGAATCTCAAGTTTCCTCTAGCCATTTACTTGAGGTTAGGGCACAGGCCTATGGTCCTATGATTCAGTGCTGATCCTTGACTCATTCAGTTGGGAATGTGTCAGTCCATGCCACCTTAGTGTATCCATTAAATGCATTGCAACAAAATTGGAGTCTTGGCACCTTTTTAGCCTTTTTAGGTTTGTTATGGCTAAGGTAGATTCTTGGACTTTGGAGGCTTGGGGATCAGATCATTCCCCTTTTATTTTATCCTCAGATGTGTCAAAAATGATGACAAGGCTTAGAGTTGTTCAATTTTACCAAATCGAGCAAAACAACAAAATCTGCCAAAATCTACCTTGCCTAGGACAGTTGGAAATGGTGATCTTGAGGGATTCATATCTCCCTGCTCAGGTTGAGTTATGGGAGGATCTTGTGCTTTTTAGAAAGCCCTCATATGATACAAAATATGTGTGATCATAGTTTGTTTTGAAACTATTTTTATCCAACTGAAAAACCTCATGAACATTGATGTTCAAGGCTGGCAACTTAGGCTGATTTTAACTAAGTGTTGGAAAAAGTGTTATTTTCATGTTTTCATCCATTTTGATCACTCCATGACTAAAAATCCATGAGGAATTAGAGTTTGATGTAGTTGAAGCTTTTGTAGAGTGTAGCAAGACCTACAAATCCAGCTTTGGATCACCTAAAATGGTTGCTTGGATCTCAAGTTATGGTCCTTGGAAGTTGGTACCCTAGCCACTTTGTTTCATAACTTAGAAAAATTCTAAGTTTTTTATGGTTACCCCTTTTACAAGTTAACTCACTTTCTTTGATTTTTCTTGATGAATGATGATTCAAATCCCATATTAACATTTTTTTAGGGTTAAGGAACCTTGTTTGACCAAAAATCCAAAAAGTCAAACTTTGGATTTTTTGTACAATTGACTTTTTATCGGATGAAACCCAAACTGTGCGATCCTTTGTGAAATCAAGTCCTTGATCTAAATCAAACCTAATGGATGGATTTCATAGGTGTTATAGGGTGCATTGAATCATGTCCCAAGTTTGGGAGCATGTCCTGGTCAAAAGTCAAAGGTACAATTGACTTTTTTCTCGAAACCCTAATTGTGGTCCAGATGATACTGAAACTTGTGAATCAAGCTTCCTGGGTCAATCCATTATTGCAAATGGATCAATGTAGTAGATTGGAGATCCTCAAATCATGTCTTGGGGTCTTGTCTCATGTTTTGTCCCAAAAGTCAACTTAGGGGTGAATTAGGTCAAGAAACCCTAATTCTTGATTTTTGGTAAATGTATTCCGTAAGGTTAAATTGACTTGATGATTGGGTCCATGAGGTCCCTTGGAGTATCTTGGGTTATATTTTTAAGCATTGGATCATGCCCTGATGAAAATTTCCATCTGGAGGCCTCAGTCGACCAAAACCCTAATTTGGTGACACTGGTGATCTTGAGGCTTGATCCCCCTGGAATGCTGCAATCTTGTGCTTGATTCTTGATGTGGGAGTCCTCTTGATCCCTTATGGGTGTTTGAGAGGTTATAAAAGTTGAAGATCATGTCATTTCTTGATTGATCCTTTGTCTAAGTGCTCTAAGAGGGCTTAAAACCCTAATTCTTGATTGTGGTGGATGCCAACCCATCTTTGAGGAGATTGATGAGGCATGATGGTACATCCATATTGTGATAATGATTTGCACAATGATGGGAAATCTTAGTGGTCAAAATTTGGGGTATGACAGGTGGTGAAGCTGTGTATTGAAATAAAGAGTATTATGGTTTAGAGAGTTTGTTCTTTTTGTTATTTGTTCTTTGTGATCCTTTCTTATGCCTATTGACATTTGAGTTGAACTATTTTTGTTTGTGAATTTGTGAGCCATTCATGTGCACCTTAGGTACTTGAATTGGACTGAGTTTTGAGTTGTAATCACTCATAGGCTTTTAAGCAAAGAGTGGGTTTTTGTGTCTTTGGAAGTGTGACTTCCAATTTTACTTATTGTTGAGTTTGTCACTATTGTGTGACTGGTGGGAAGTGAGAGGGGTCTCATATCTAGGAGTTCCTAGCTAGAAGTTAGCACGAGTAGTGATTAAGTGAGAAGCTTGAAAACCCGTGGGTGTTTGTTGTGGCCTTGAACTAATACTATTATAGTGGATTTCTTTCCTGACTTGGATGCCCTCAAATGTAGGTGATGTTGCACTGAACTGGGTTAACAATTGACTGTGTGATTGTTTACATTCAAGCTTTTATTTTTCTGCATAAGTGTTGTTTGCTGTCTTGATCCCATTGTCCTGACATTTGTCTTGACATCAGGTATCTGTGTGCCAGAATTTCAAATAAGTCGATAATCAAATATCTAGATTTGAAGCAAATAAAAGATCTAAAGATAGCAAGCTAGCTGACTCATCAATAATAAAAAAATGCCAAAGTACTCAAGCACTCTAGGAAGGAGAATCATGCCCTAATATGTTCCCTTAAATCCACACACCTAGAGGATAGAGTGAAACATTTCAATGATGGAAAAATATTTAATGTGCATGTCCCCCACTATGTTTAAACGGGTTCCAAATGTTTCCACGTTTATTCAAAGCGAACGACATCCTCAAATGCTGGCCATGACCGATATAGACTTTTCCGACTCATTAACGCCCGATAAGCCTTAAAGGGAGCTGTTATGGGTCGGCCAAATGACCAAAGAATGAAGATCCAAACTGGTAGCAATCCTCGATAAATGACTGAAGATATAAATGCCCTCACATGAGTTATTTAAGGTACACCTTCTGATCTCCTCCTTTCACTCCACTAATCTTTTGAACTGAATTAATCGTTGGAGTTCTAACCTTGCATGTCCACCCCCGCACCACCATATCAGAGATCAACAATGCCGGTTCAAGATTCCTCATTAGAGCTGGCAAAACGGGCTGACCCATAACGGGCTCGGGCAAATGAACAAATGCTTGCAAAATAATTACAAGTGTGTATTTTAAAGTCACTATAACTTCAATATGTGTATTTTGAAATCAATAACAGTATCAAACTTCAATATGTCACTATAACTTTTTTAATATATTTTAAGTGTGTATTTTGAATCTAGTATATAACTTATGATAAATAATTACACATAAGTTAGTATCTAACATAATACTTGCATAATTCAAAATTCTACTAAAAAATTCTATTGCAAAATTCTGCAAAATTCTGCAAAATTCTACTAAAAAACATGGACACCTTAACACATATTTTTTTTTAGAATTATTTTTAATTTTATTTTTTATAAAATAAACGGGATACCAGCAACCCGATCGGGCTAGCCCGGTTAGAGTTCGGTCTTCAACGGACCAGGCTAAAAGAGTCCGGATGATAAACATGCCTTAATTTTCTTATCCAAGCCCTTCATTTTTTTGGGATTTTTGCCTGTCTCGGTAGTCCAGGCCCGTTTTGCTAGCTCTATTCCTCATCACCATCTTACACCTAATTTAGGTTCCAAAAAAGACAAGTTCGGGCCAACTCATTTGAGAATTCTATTTCTAGTCCCATGATAAGCCCCCATTGGCTAGGAAGAAATCTCACCACCGTATCTCACACCAAGAACATCACGCCGCAGAGAATGGCCTAATTGAAGCCGCTACAATCAAAGCCCTCCATATCCATTTATAAAAAGGAGTCAAACTAAATATAAAACCCTCTGCCCGAAATCACAACCTTCTAGACTCATATACACTATGAAGTATAAACTCCGACACATGCACTAGGACATGAAACTAACACAAACACTCTCACACCTATAATATAAAAATATAGGACACCGACACCACTACATGTATGATAACATTTGAGTTTCATTTATCCATCTATTATTTAAAGTGTTGAAAATATTATAGTCAAAATTAATGTTTTTAATTCTTCATTGATAACATTGCTTCAATACATATTTAACCCTTTTAAATGTGTGTGAGATTTGTTCAAGAAATGTATTAGGTGTATTGAAGAAAAGAGAAGAAATATATTTTTTTATGAAATACTTGTCTGAATTGTCGGACACATATTATACGAGTGTCATATGAGTATCGGACATTGATTCTTAAAGTGTCGAATCATATAAAAATTCCATTTTCTAGGGGGCATTTGTTTGAAATTTCTGACATTTCTTTAACTTTTCAAACACATGTCGTACGAGTGTAATATAAGTGTTGGACACTGATGCGTGTCAGACAATGTGATACGCCACTCTTAGTAGGTTGGATCGTGGTTGGAAATAATATGCGTAATATTATTAATTATCTATATTGTTAGCTAAGTAAGGTTTTAAAAAATAGTTTGTTATCACGAAAATGACCACAAAAAATGGTCGATACCGATAACATCATTTATCGTTTTTATGATATATATATATATCATATTCTCTTTAATTTACAAAGTGTTGAAGCTGTATAAGCTTTCACAAGCTGATTTTACAAGATGAACACCATAGCTTAATGTAGTCTTGCCATACCATATCCCACCTAAGATAAAGTTTGTTACAGTTAGTTAGGGGTTGTTAGATTCTAAGCTTCTATATAACCACTTGTTTTAACTAACTTGATCAAATGAATGAATGAGATTTTGCTTCCACTTATCTCTTTTCTCTATTTTCATTCATCTTCATCATAATTTATGAAAACTTCATAATGGTATTAGAGCTCTTCTAAGCTCTGCTGCACATCGCTTTCATCCAATGGTTCTTGGTGGTGCCAATATTGGAGCCAACATCGTTGTCGGTGCTCCGATCCAAAATCTGTTGCAACAACTTGGAAACGTGTACTATGTTCATCCTTCAGATGGACCTTCTTTTGTTTCGGTCAAACTTGTGTTAACACATTTGAATTATCATGCATGGGCGAGATCCATGCGACATGCGCTAGGACGAAAGAAAAAAAACTAATTTTGTTGATGGTTCCATTCCAATTCTAGAGGAATTTGATCCAAGTTTTAAAGCTTGGAATCATTACACCATGTTAGTACACACGTGGATTATGAATTCAGTTGAAGAATTCATATCACAAAGTATCATTTTTCTTGAAAACGCCATTGATGTTTGGACTGAACTCAAGGAGAATTTTTCACAAGATGATTACAATTGTATCTCTGAAATACAATTGAAATCTTTGCTTTGAAGCAAGATTCACGATCGGTTTCTGAGTATTTTACAACTTTGAAGGTTCTTTAGGATGAACTTGAAGCCTACTTTCCTACTTATATATGCTCGTGTCCACATCGTTATGTATGCAACACAAGGTTGAGTAATGCTAAGCAACAACATGAAGTTACACACTCAATTCAATTTCTTACTGGCTTAAATGACTCGTTTGATATGGTTCACTTTTAGATCTTGTTGATGAATTCTTTACCTAAAATCAACAAGATTTTTTCTATAATGATGCAACACGAACGACAAATAAAAGTCTTGATTTCTGATGAGTCCAAGATTCTCATTAATGTTGTTGATTAGAAGAAGTCTCAAGGAAAAGAGCCTGGAAATGGCTTCTCATCCTTTGGAAATAAGAAAGTGCACGATGGACACACAATTGATACATGTCATAAGGATCATGGCTTTCCTCCTCACTTTGGCCAAGGCAGTGTTGCAGCTAATAATTTTCACTTAAAGAGAAAGATCATGTTAATGATTCAAAAAGTTATAAAGGAAATGATTCTTACACCTTTACCAAAGATCAATATGATTAGCTTGTGAATTTGCTGCTTTCATCAAGCTCCCTTGGAAATTCAGGTGTATCCTCTAGCAAAGTGAACTTGGCCTCTTATGCTAATCCTCATGTTACATCAGGTATCTCCAGAATTTGTCATTCTTTGAATCATGTTAAGACTGGATCATGGATTTTGGACTCTGGTGCTACTGATTATATATGTTCATCCATGAATTTTTTATTTATTTTTGTCTATATATAAGACCTATTAACATTAGATTACCTAATGGTAATATGGAAAAGGCTAAATGTTCTAGGAATTTTATTTTCTCACCAGGTTTCACAGTGCACAATGTTCTGTTTGTACTTAAGTTTAATATGAATTTATTTCCAGTTCCAAAATTATGTTTTGATCTTAATTATATTGTGACTTTTAATAATGCAAAGTGCTAAATTCAAGAAAAGAAAAGCTTGAGGATGATTGGTTCGACTGATTTAGTTTAAGGATTATATTATCTAGCCATCGCACAAGCCTCACATCAAGCCAACATCACAAAATCACAAGTTCCACCTCAATTTACCTTTACTCACAAGACAACTCTGTGACATTTCAGACTAGGTCATTTATCAAATAGGAGACTTTGTAGTTTACATAAACACATGCCTTTTGTAACTATAGACTGAAGGTGAGAAAAGTATACAAGAGGGGGGGTTGAATTGTGTTTTCCGTTTTCTTAGTTTGTATTTGATCAGAGTTCATAATCTAAACTAGTGTTCAGATTCTGGTTAATTCTTAGTAGCAAAATTTTAATAGAAGCAAATAAATAATAGGAGAAGACACAAAGATTTATATTGGTTCCTCCGAAACTGAGAGTAGTTCAGTCCCCTTGCTTCACAAGAGATTTTCACTATAATCAAAACATGATTACATTCACTTATGCATTCTGCATAAGACGTTTACAATTGCTCAGACCCAAGGTCCAAGACTTCTGCTCAAGCTCCTCACTCGAGACTTTCTGCTCAGGTTCCACGAACCCAAGACTTCCTTGCTTAGGCCCTCAGCCCAAGACTCCAGCTCCAAGTCCCATGAAACGAGCCTCTCTACTTGCACCCCTCTGGTTAAGACTTACTGCTCCAATTCCATGTACTATGCTCACCTACTCAAGCTACATTGGCTTAAGACTTCTACTCCAAGTGCCATGAAACGAGCCTCCCTACTTGATCCCTTAAATACAAGACTTATTTCTCCAAATTTCATGCACCGAGCTAACCTTGCTCAATCAATCTATTTGATTAAGACTTTCACTGCTCAAGCACAAAGCAAGAGACTTACGTGGCTCAAGCATCTTGGCTCGAGACTTCCTTGCTTGTATCCTAATGACACAAGACTTTTATCTAAACTACTGAACAAGCTCAGCAGAATAGAGAACAAGGTGTACATGATACAAGTATCAGAGGTACGGGAAATCACCATAACAAAGACCTAAAGCTCTTATGATTTCTAAGACATTCAATGTGTAAGAAATCTTAAAGCTTTTACAATTACAACCTACATTAGAAAAATATACATATACAATGTGTTGATAATTGCTGATCTTGTTACTCATTCTTCTGGTTGATCCTTGTTAAAGATTCAGTTTGAACCTTCAGCCATATTTATAGGCTTTTTCAGAAACTAGCCGTTGAAGAGGTAACTTGATCAAGAGTATTTGTTGTTACTCCATAGTACAAGAGCCGTTGAAGATAGATACACTAGAAGATCTTGATCTAATGTGTAACATGTTTAACCTTTGGGTCTTCAAGATTTTCTGTACTATTAGAGCCGTTGAGAGTAGATACCCATAAAGCATCTCAACCTTTCTTGAGCCTTGCAATTTGTAGACTCTAGCTAACAAACTGATTTGACAATACAACTTGCTTTCTGCATTACAAATAACTTCAGCTTTATCACCAACTCTGAATGGTACCAGAAGCCAATTTGCATTCACTAAGTGTAGAGACAATTATGTTGCTTCTTCTGATGCTGATACCTTCAGCTTCAGAGTCTACGCCAGACATTGTTTAGCAAGTGTTCTTCAGATTCTGCCACCAGAAGCTAGCAATTCAGCAACTCTCAAAGTGTGCTTAATGTAACACATATTCTAACTATAATATTTACAAGTATTAGAGCCCACACACATGTAACACACATCAAATAAACCATTATTTTTTCAATACTTTGTTATCATCAAAACCCAAGGAAGATATGTCATGAACCAATCCTGTTCTAACATAGACAAGAATTTTGTTTGTGATATATGCCATTATGCAAAATACAAAAAAAAAATCCTTTTCAACTTAGTGAAAATAAAGCTACTCAATGTTATGAGTTAATCTATTTTTTACATTTGGGGTCCTTTGTCTATTCCATCTATAAAGCTGCTCTTGATGATTACAGCAGATTTACTTTGGTTATTCTTTGTAAAACAAAATCTGAAGTTACTTATCTTGTTCAAAGATTCGTACTTATGATTGAAAACCAATATAACAGCAAAGTTAAAATTGTTAGGACAAATAATGGTCCTGAGTTTCTCATGCCTGAATTTTATTCTTCCAAAGGCATTGACCCTCAAACTAGCTGTGTTGAAACTCCCCCCAAAAATGGGAGAGTTGAGAGAAAACTTCTGCGTATTTTAAATCTAGGAAGAGCCTTACTTTTTCTGTCTTAGTTACCTAAACACTTTTGGTCTTATGTCATCCTTCACGCTACCTACCTCATAAATTGCATACCTAGTACTTTACTTCAGGAAAATCACCCTTCTCTTATTGATTTGGAACTGAACCTCACTTAACTGAGTTAATTTTTTTTGATCCATCTGCTATGCTGCCACCTTACAAAACCATAGAACCAAACTGGATTCTAGAGCTAGAACGGGTGTTTTCTTGGGATACAAGAAAAATGTCAAAGGTGTTGTAATTCTTGACTCAAATACCAAATCCATTTTTGTATCTAGACATGTGATACACCATGAACATGTTCTTCCTTATTCTAACCTAAACTTACCTTTCGATTGGACATATAACCATGATCATAATGTTCATATTGACGTTGTCATAATTCTTACTACTACTGACCACTAAGCCACAACTCCTATTGACCAAACTGATATTAACCATACATTAATACTTGATGATGATACACCTCAACATGACATTATTTATAATGATACTTCTCCTGAAACCATCAACATTTACACACTTCAACCTGAAACTATTCCTGAGCCACATATTTTGAGAAGATCCAATAGACCTACTTAAAAGCCTAGCCATTTATTAGATTTTATTTGCAATCTTTCAAAGAAACTAGTTGATCATCATTCTTCAGGTATTCTCTACCTATTGAAAACTTTCATTCGTTAAATAATTTATCTACTGCACAATAACATTTTGCTTTGTCTATCACTGTGCCAGTTGAGCCAGATAGTTACAAAGAGGCAAGCAAGCATGAATGTTGGGTCAAAGCCATGAACTCTGAGATAGAGGCTTTGAAGCATAACCAAACATGTACTCTTGTTGATCCTCGACCACATGTCAAACCCATTGTAAACAAATGGGTTTACAAAGTGAAATATAAAGGTGATTGCTCCATAGAAATATACAAAGCAAAACTTGTAGCTAAAGGTTATAATTAAGTTGAGGAGCTTGATTTCTTTGACACATTTTCACCTGTGGCAAAGATCACTACTGTCAGGACCTTGTTGGCATTAGCATTAATCAATTCATGGCTTCTACTTAAGCTAGATGTAAATAATGCCTTTCTACATGGAGACTTTTATGAGAATGTATACTAGTCCCAAACCAAACCAAGTGTGCAAATTGCTAAAATCCTTGTATGGATTAAGACAAGCTAGCCAGAAATGGCATGAGAAGCTGACATATTTTCTATTACTCAAGGCTACAAACAATCAATTCTAACAATTTTCTTTTCACTTTTCACACAAATTCACATTTCACTGCCTTGTTAGTGTATGTGGATGATATCACCCTAGTTGGAAATTCTATGAATGAAATCAACGAGATGAAGGTCACACTTGACACTATGTTTAAAATCAAAGATCTTAGAAATTTGAAATATTTTCTAGGCATAGAGGTTGCACATTCTAAAGTTGGAATTAACATATGCCAAAGAAAGTATTGTTTGAATTTGTTAAAAGACACATGCCTTCTTGGTTCCAAGCCTTCCAAAACTCCTCTTGATTCATCTGTCAAATTACATCAAGAGTCAAGTGCACCTTTTGAAGACATACTCAGTTATAGAAGATTGGTTGGGAAATTTCTCTATCTCACAACCACTCGGCCTGACATTGCTTTTGTGACACAATAATTGAGTCAATTCCTTACATCACTAACTATTACACATTATGACACAACTTTCAGAGTTGTGAAATACTTGAAAGGTTCACTTGGGAGAGATTTATTGTTTAGAAGAGTTTCAAATCTTTAGCTTCTTAGATTTATAGATGCTGATTGGGCTGAATGTTTAGATACTACCAGATATACTTCAGCCTATTGTTTCTTCATTGGTTCTTCCTTGATTTTTTGGAGAGCTAAGAAACAACAAACTATTTCTCATAGCTCGTCTGAAGCTGAATATCGAGCACTGTCTTTTGTAGGTTATGAACTTCAATGGCTTCTCTATTTTTTACAGGATCTAGGAGTCCAATGTAGTAAGCCACATGTACTATAATGTGATGACCAAAGTGCAATCCACATTGCCCCCAATCTAGTTTATTCACGAGATCACGAAGCGTTTGGAGATTAATTGTCATTTCGTGAGAGGCAATTTACTGCAAGGAGTATTCAAATTGTTATGTGTCAAATTCCAAACCCAACTTGTTGACTTCTTCACAAAGCTAGTGCCACCCAAAAGTTTCAATTACTTCATTTCCAAGCTTAAAATGCTTGATTTGTATCATGATAAGCTTGAGGAGGGTGTTGAAGTTGCATAAGCTTTTAGAAGGTGAAGCTTTCAGAATTTGTATTCAGAACACATAGCTTAGAGGTTGTTGCAATTAGTCAGAGGTTGTTAGATCCTAAGATTTTATATAACCACTTATTGTAACTAACTTGATCAAATGAATGAATGAGATTTTGCTTTCACCTATCTCTTTCTCTATTTTCATTAATTTCCATCATGATTTGTAAAAACTTCATGACATATCAACGACCGCAATCAATATCGCAATGTCTGTACCAACCAAAATCATAAAAGTCTTTAAACGACACGATCGTAAGATCATAATTTGATTAGGTACTTACACATATGTATTCATAGATATCCTTCAATTTGCGGATGATACTCTTTTGGTTGGCGATGGGAGTTGGAGGCACATGTGGGCTATCAAGACCATTTTGAGAGGTTTTGAACTAGTTTCGGGGCTTGGTATTAATTTCCATAAGAGCAAGTTAATCGGAATCAATGTCCCGCACATAAATCTAGATGTGGCGACCTTATTCCTCGCGTGTAGAACAGAGAAGAAAGAGTTTACTTTCCTTGGAATGCCTATCGGTTCCAATCCTAGGAGGTTACCCACTTGGAATTCTTTGGTCTCTAAGATGGAGAAGAGGATTAATTGTTGGCATAATCGATTTTTAAGTTTCGGAGGGAGAATCGCTCTTCTCAAATTCGTTCTTAGTAGCTTATCTATCTTTCAACTATCTTTTTACAAGGTGCCGGTGAAAATTCGTAAGGAGATTACCAAACTTCAAAGCAGATTCCTTTAGGGAAGCCCGGAGGCGAAGAGGAGGACGCATTAGATTAGTTGGGATTCTATTTGTTTACCTATCGAGAAAGGGGGTTTGAACCTTAGAAGGATCGATGATTTCAACATTTCTCTCCTCCATAAGTGGAGGTGGAGAATTTTAGAAGGATCGGAGGAGGTTTGGTTCAAGGTTTTGAAGGCGCGGTATGGTGACATTAGGCTTCAAATGTCGGGGTGTGATGGTTCTCGCTCAAGAGGGAGTTCGTTTTTCAATTGGTGGTTGGATTTGCTTTCTATTATTAAGTTTTTTCCTTCGGACATATTGATGGAAAACACTTTGTTTAGTGTGGGAGACGGTTTCACCATTCCCTTTTGGCATGTGAATTGGTCCGATGGCGGTATTTTGAAGCTTATGTTTCCCACATTGTACTCTCTGTCTCATTTACGGCATGTCTCGGTCGGAGCAATGAGAGGGTGGTCGGACGAAGGGTGGAGGTGGGGGGGGGGGGGATTTTGGAGTGCCTTCTGTTGACTTTAATGCGGTCCAGCTGAACATTTCCGAACAGGGTGCGATTCCTGTTACCCCCGCGGACTGGTACAGTAAACGAAAGAGATGGAAATTTTGCGAATATGCTGTTGGATGCCTCTTCTGTTAATTCTGGTTTGCATTCTCCTGTGCATACGGTTTTCAAGGTTCCCGTCCAGTAACATAACAGTAGTATGCTCCCTGCTACTGTTTCGGCCTCAGCTGTGCATCAGGAGTTGGCCGGGTTATGCCACCTGCTTGCGGGTGTGTTTTTGGATAACAAGGTGAAAGACAGTGTGGTGTGGCTGTTGAAAGATAATCGTAAGTATTCCGTTTGTTCTTTCTTTAAAAAAACCTTGGTTTTTAAATCTCTTTTCGGCCCGACAAATCGGGATGATATTGTTTTTGAGTTGGTTTGGAAGGTTTTAACTCCCTTGAAAATCAAGGCCTTCGGTTGGAGATGTTTCCTTAATAAACTTCCGATGAAGGATCTTCTTTTGGTTGGAGGAATTATTCCTCCGGATTGTGAGAACAAGTGCGTCTTTTGTGACTGCCACTCGGAATCTTTGAGACACTCTCTCATGGAGTGTGTCGTCGCTAAATTGGTTTGGAAAAAGGTTGCGGATTGGATCGGTCTTTCGAGATACGAAGGAGTTGATTTTAAAGAGACCTTTTTGAATTGGTTTCAATACGGCAAATTAATGAATGTGAGGTCCGGTAGGGAAGCTGTTTTTTGGCTTCCGGTGTGTTGGAATTTATGGATTCTCAGGAACGGTATCATTTTTAAGAATGTTGTTTGGAATGTAAACGATACGGTTTGGATGGTGAAATACACGGTTTGGAGATGGGCTTTTATCGGAGAAATTACTCATCCCAATTGCAACTTCAATGAATTCAACAAATCGCCTTTGTTTTATTTATCTTAGGTTTAATTGGTTGGTAATTTCTCTTTTTTTGTCGAGCTTTGTCTCGATTCTTTTGTAATCAGGTTGGAATATCTTTTGTACTCCGTTTAATATAATCCTTGCATAATATATATATATATATATATATATATATATATATATATATATATATATATATTCAATTCAACCGCATCTAGATCAACTTGCTATCCTACACTACTTTTTTACTAGACAATAATGATATACAACACTACTACTCCCCTCCGTCCCAAATTATAAGTCACTTTGCTAAAAAAATTTGTCCCAAATTATAAGTCACCTTACATTCCCAATGCAATATAAATGACATTTTCCCCAATATACCCTCAAATATTTATTATTATTTATTCTTTCAACTCTTTTAATTTCTCTCTCCTATATAATTATGAGGGGTATTACTGTAAAATTATACATAATTTGTCTTTCCCATAAAGTAATAATTAAGTTTCTTAATTTGTGTGAAAAACTCAAAACGTCTTATAATTTGGGACGGAGGGAGTAGTATTTTTTTCTGTTGTACGGTGAATTACAGCTATAGCAAGCCATCATCTATCATTTCTTGTGAAATGATATATTCCTTTTAGTTTAGCTAGTGGATCCTCTGTTTAATCATGATTAGAGCAAATTGTCACCCTAACATAAATAAGACTATGTCATTTTAAAAACTACTAATTTTTTGTGCGCAATATAGACTAATTTTTTTAAGTTGAATTGAAAGATACTCAAATATTTCTGTTGCTATGCATGGTATCATGGTAATCATATTATTATTCTCATTCAAACTCGCCCTTTGGTGACATAAGTGAGAAATCGTTTTCAAAATTACTAGCCTCACAAGTTGTTATAAGATCATGATTGTTTTTAACAATATCAGACCTTTACTAAATGCCGTCTAGCATCAATTCTTAGATCTTCCTTCATTTTTCTAATGAAGATATTTTGTCATGTACATGATAGGTACCTGAAGGGTAAGTAGTAGTAGGCTAGTAGCCAGTTGTCATGTATTATCTGTCATAGAAATTTGCAACTTTTATCTTCTTCTTATCTGTCAAGTAGCTTTCATGCCATTCAAATTTAGGGGTGATGGCTCTAGGGGTGGACAATTGGTCGGGTTCGGTCGGTTTCGGGCTAAAAATTTTAATCCGACGTAAATTACGGTTTTAGTTTTATGATCCAATTTCGACCGATTAAATTTCGGTTTTCGTCGGATTCGATTAAGTCGGTTTGTCGATTAAGTCGGATCGATTTAGTCGGTTTAATATTTATTAAAACAATTCTATAAAAATGACTATTTTTTAAATTTATTATAAAAAATATCAAATTTTTAGAATAGAACAATATTTTTTTATTATTAAAAGAAAAACTATTATTATGTGATAATATTTTCAATATTATTTGACATTAATTTTGATCATTATCATAATTTAAACCATAAACTAAATAATACTCAAAATTTTATATTGCATGTCTTGTATTTTTTAGAGTACACAATACCATCATTAAATTATAAAAATAATAATATCCTCAAACATTATAAATCTCATTTTTATAGTGAGTCGGTCATATAGTAATAAAAATAAATAAAATATATATTAATTAAGTTCGGTCGGTTTCGGTTTTCGTCGGGTCCAAAATAAGCATCCGAGTCCGACCAAAGCAACCATATATTATCCAAATTAAGCAACTGAATCAACCCGACACCCGACCTAATCCGATCCATTTACACATAAAAGACAATGGATCGGTCAGTTTTAATCGATCGGTTCAAATTTGTCCACCTTTAGGTGATGCCGCAAGAAAGAGGAGAGAGGGCCAACATTAGTTTCCACCGACTTTAAGTTCACTGTACTGCATGTACGATGATGTACGGTTTGTTTTGGTTCGGAAGCCCATGGTTTTCTACTTAAGAAAATACGTCCAGCTAAGTTAAAGAGTCTAGAAACCCGAATTCAACACTGAAATTCACCATTAAAATTGAGGGGTGATGCGGCAAGGAAGAGGAGAAAGGACTAAATTATTCAAAAATTTATTTTACTATAAAAATTGTATTACGACCAAAATTTAATTGACATGTTAATATATTTTATTCACTATTAAAAACGGTACATTTTTTTACAGTTAAAAGAAAGATATTATCACGATTGGAGGTTCGTAGCAACGAAGCCTATCATAGTATGTGTTGTCTTTATCATGGTAAAAACACAATAGCGCTTAATATATTATCACGGTTGAAAAAACAACCATAATAAAAGAGGGAATGGTCATGAATTTGATACTCATCGCCAATATTTTAGGAGATTTCTCAACATTTCACCACAGTTATATATTCCAACCGTAGCGACATAGTTAGCACACAACATTTCATTACGAGTATGCTTTCTAACTGTGGTGACATGATCACTTGAGTTTATTATAACTTATGTGAAATGCTTAATTTCACCAATTGCTCACAAAACATGTGACATTTCAATTTGATTTAGAAATTAATAACATGACAAATTTAGTTATATTAGAAAAACAAGTTACACTAATTAATATTTTCCGAGCTTTCTACAATCCATTATCTATATATTTGCTCTTTAATTGTTAGAATTTTTTTCAATGCTTCTAATTCTTCAACCAAGACTTCCTTCTCTACTAGTTCATTTAGCAAAGTATTAATTACTTTGCAGACATAATTAGTATAGAAGGAAGTGATGGATGAAGAACTAGAAATATTGAATCAAATTCTAACTGTCAAAGAGCAAAATACAGATAATGGGATGTAGAAAGCTCGAAAAATATTGATCAACGGAAGTTTTTGTCTAACATAATTTAATTTTTCATATTATTATTTTCTAATTCAATTCGAAAGGTTATATATTCAATAAGGGATTGGTAAAACACTTAAACCACATAAGATATACTAATTTATGACATGTTGATTAAACGAAATGAAAGTTGCTATGTATAAAAATTAACATTAATAATAACATAAACAATAACGTACATAAACAAACACATCATAAATAACACAAACATGTAGCAACAAAAACAACTAAAATAACACAAACAACAACATTTATCAACAAAAAACAGCAACATACCTTAACAAAACAACAACATACCTCAACAAAAACATCAACATACTTCAACAAAAACATCTACAATAACACAAACAACAACATTAACCAACAAAAACAAAAACTCACCTAATTAACAAAACAACAACATGCCTCACCAAAACATCAACATACCTAATAAAAAACATCTACAATAACACAAACAACAATATTTATCAATAAAAATAAAAACATACGTTAACAAAATAACAACATACATTAACCAAAACAACAACATACCTAATAAAAAAACATCTACTATAACACAAACAACAACATTTATCAACAAAAACAAAAACTTACCTTAGTAAAACAACAACATACCTCAACAAAAAGATCAACATACTAAAATTGCAGTCATCGTTAGCACTATTTTAATTTTGATAATTTGTAGATTTGCGTGTATATACATTATTTGATTTATCGCGTGTTTGTACTTTGTCATTTGTATGAATTTATTTGCATTATTATTGTAATTCATTAGGAATAACTTGTATTCGTTTGCTTCGACTATAACTAGTTTGGTACCTTTAAGAACCTCTTTATTCATTAATTTGGTAGTCTTATCCATGAAAATGTCTACTTTTTTAACCTAGCAATTTGTAGTATTGTTTAAATCACAAGTTAGAATGCTTGAATCAAATTTGCAAAGATGTTTGAATCGAATCATACATATAGTGACTCGAATCATGAAGTCTTGTGATAGTTGGAAATATACTCTGTCTCATTTGAATCGAATCATAGAAAAGTGTGATTCAAATCACATATCTACTTGACTTTAATCATGAGACACATATGACTCAAGTCATGGCTTCTTTCCTTTCTTTCCAACCTTTAATTCAAGTTGTTGTTTCTTTGATTCAAATCATTACTTTATCATTTAATAAAAACCAATTCCCTTTATTTAGAGTCTACTTTAAGCACCATAAGTTTCCTATCTCTTTTTTTTTTGTCTGATATAGAGAGTATGAACAAAAGTGGGTTAGAACTCAAAAGAAGTGAGGCAACGTAGTCTCTTGTAACGTCATTGTGTGTTTTTGCAATAGAGCAAAGATTCAAGATAGATACAATTAGGGTTAATTAATCAATTGATTGAATTGATCAATCTCTGAGCATTTGCTATTTGTCTATCAAAGTTTTTCTTATCTATATGGTTAACTTCAATTAAGAAATAACTCTAGTCTGCCTCAATATTTTCTACAATTTCACCAGGCATCCAAATCGACATCCTCTGGTGCAATATTAAAGGTACTACTCCTACATCATGGATCCATTCCCGACCAAGAAATAGGTTATAATTTTCCTTGGTCGAAATGACCACAAATAATTTTGGTTTACCAATGGTCCCTACAACAATGTCAACTTGTATGACCCTTAAAGAGTGACTCGTTTTCCCCTCATAATTGGATAAAACCATGTTATGAGGTCTTAAATCTATGTCATATTTGCCAATCGTCCTTAATAAAGAATTTGGCATTAGGTTAATCGCCACCCATCCATCTACTAGGACTTTATCAACCCTTACATTCTCAACCTTAGCCCATATGAAAAAGGTCTTCAGGTGCTGTTGCATTCCTAAATCAGGCCTTTCGAAAATGGCCTTATTTTCATCTATATAATCCTTATTCATTACATAGTAACACAAAGGCTTATGGTTCACTGATTCTTCAACAAGCTCATTCTCCTATTCTTTTGTTATCTTAGTGACCTTATCAAATTCAATGGAAAATAAAACATTACAGATAACATCAAAATCATTATCTAATCTAGAGTCGAAATTGTCTGCCAACATCTCGTCATCATCATTTGGCAAAGGATCCTTGTCATTTAGTTTAACTAGTGCTGGAAAAGAAGGAAAAATTCTTTCCTTCATGGGTTTCTTTGCCATTTGACTAGCCATTAATGTTGATGATTTTCGATTATTATCGGATTCAACAACCTCCATAGCCGCCTTCTTTTTCCTTTGGTGTCTTTTCCATTGAGTTTTAATCATAGGTTTTTTAACCAAATAATTTCTAGAAGCATATAAGTAGTTCTTCCAAACTTGAGACTTGTACTAATAAGAACGACCGGTGCCAACTTCGACTACCCTTCACTTATGTTGATCAGAGTTTTGTCTAACTGCGAGTCAAAACCATTAACAAGAGGGAACAATATTAGATGGAACATAAGTCTTCCTTTGACTTATCCATTTGTTTGTAGGCTCATAGTATTTTTTATAAGGGTCCCTCTATTGTCAAAAGAAAATTGTGGCCTCCTGTCACTCCAATTGTTTCTCTTTGGATGTTCAGACCTAAATTTTCGAGGTCCTTGGTGGCGTCCTTGTCAAAAACAACACTGCAACGAGGGCATAACATAACTTTAGAAACTTCCAGCTTGCAATGGTTTAGGAAGTCAATTAATTCCTCTTCATCCTTCAAATACACCACCTTAATCTTTTCATAATAGTCCAACATACTTACTTCTTCGAACCTCTCATTGATATCCATGGGAGTTTCAACCATCAATATTTTGACAGGCTCCGCCATATGCATTTCTTGGACTTTGAGAAGGTCAGTGTCAATCTGCATTGGCTTCTTGGACTTGTCTCTAAACTTCAACATTCTGTCTTTGAAAGCATTATGTACTAGATCCCTAGAAAGAATACACTGAGAGGTTTTATGACAAAGAAAATTGTGATACTTACAAAAACATTTTTTTCTTTCTTTATTCTAATGATGGTGTATTTAGGCTTTCTAGAACTATGATTTGACCATTGGCAACCACAAGATAAAAAATTTCATCACATTTAGTTACATTAAACATACATGTTTTTGTAATGAATTTTTCATTTTTACTAGGTTCAACGAGATTTTTTCCATTAGAGGATCTTAGGACCTTACTAAAATATGGAGGTCTTGGTTGTAGCTCTTCTAGGTTAACATAATTTTCTTCAATATATTCATAAACTATGTCGGATTTTTGATCGTTTTCATTTATTTCTACATAAGCTACTTTTTCCTTTTTGGGGTGTCGATTTGATCTAGCCTATTCAGCCTTTAAGCATTCGACTTGTCGAACTCTGTGTGCTAACTGGGACATATTCCTTAGGTACTTAGTATTTAGCTTCTTCCTAATTTAATATTATAAACCACCTGCAACCATCTCGACTAACTCATGTTCAAGCACTTGAATAAAACATGTTGCCTTCATTAACCTAAACTATTGAGATAATCATCTATTGACTTAAAGAATTTTCTCTTCTCACTGGATATTCTTTCAGGCTAATCTTCGACTGATCTATATAAAACTGCTCATGTAGAACCCTTTCTAATTGATTCCAGCTACATATAGAATTTTGAGGTAAGGTGGTGAACCACATGAAGATATTCTTGGTCAACGAATTAGGAAAGTATTTCATCTTCAAGTTTTCATTATTGGCCAAATCTCTCGCGTCTGCTTGATATCGAACAATGTGCTCGACAATAAACTTATTAGTTTCTCCTGTAAACTTAGTGAACTTAGGGAATTTCCAACCCTTGGGGAATTCGGTCTGCAGCACATACTCATACAAGGTGGAGATAAAGTTTGGTTTGTGAAGACCAACATTAAGGCCATTTTAGGCTAAGATTTGTTTGACCACATTGGCTATGTTATCCCCCCCCCCCCCCCCAAATTGTTTTATCGGACTCTCCTAACCACTTAGTCTGCATCCTGATTTCTATTAAATAAAACTAACTATGAGCCATTTTTACCTAAGTCGCCTTCGACTACCCCTTTTATAGGTTGTTCAACTAGTCGTGGCATAACTAATAAGTGCTAAAATATGTAGATTTTAAGTGTGAATAATGGGTATTTATGGGCTTGATTCGTTGGTTTTTCATTAATAATCCCCCATATTTTGTGTATATGTTGTATAGTTTACATTATACTGTATATATTGCGTATCGTATAAATATCATTGAGTTTAATTGATTTTCTCTCATTTTTGTAGGTATTCAACCAAAGATATTTTTCCATTGTTGTTTAGAGCATTGAATAAGCTTTCCAACGCTTCCGACCGTGAGTCAATCCGAGTTACGATTCAAAAGTTTTGGTCAAAACAAGGGCTGGTGTGCTGTCATGTTCGCTTTGCGAACTTTTCGGCGAATGCTCCCAGACTTGAGGCAGTAGAAAAAGGCACCAAAGTTCGAATTGCGAACTTTCCAGCGAATTTTTGCTTTGCGAATAAAAGTTCGCATTGCGAACTTATGCAGAATCGCAGAGGCGGTTTAACTGTTCCTGAGGCACATCGGGTGCCTAATTTGATATTCGCTTTGCGAATAAAAGTTTGCATTGCGAACATGACAGATTTTGTAAATAATATATAAGTCATTTCATTCATTTTTTAGGTTAGGGTATTGGGGATTTTTGCTCCCAACTCCATCAAACTCATTTTTCAGTAGGATTAGCTTAGAAAACAACATTGAAGCTTGCACACGGATGATCCGGGGTGTATTTCTCATCGACCGACGTTGACAAACAGCGAGATGTTTGGTTTATTTCTTTTCTTCTTTGTGTATTTCTTATTTGTTGGGCTGTTGTATATGTATTTACTTTGAACTCGTGTATATTTGTCGCCCATGGCGTTGTATCTAATTTGCTTTACAAATCTTTATCGGTGATTGTCCTTGATTTTTGCCTTATGCTCGGGGTTTGGGTTGTGTTAGAGATAAACATCGCAAACTTTGATTAGGAATGATTATCTGTTAGTTTCTGGATGCTAGAGATAGATTTAGAGCTAACAATCTTTATGGGTGTCAGAGCTTAATGCCTCTGTATCTCGAGTTGGGTGCGAGAGCGTCGACGAGGATAACACGGTTGTTCTCTCAGCTCAGTGTGTCAGAGATGGACACTATTGTGAGCGATGCTGGATGATATTGAGGAGTATTCGAGGTTGAGTATAACTGGTCGGTAAGTTTAAGTTTGTGAGGAGTGGATTATATGCATACCAGATAAGTTTCTTCTCTCTGATTAATGAATTCTTTTTATATTCATATTTACTTTTCTGCTTTTACTTTAACCAATTTAATCTAAACTCGTAAACGCGAGATTTATCGAACGACAGTTCAATAACACCGATCTCTGTGGACACGATAAATTCCCGAAAAAATACTTCCAAAACTTTTATTGCTTGCCGCTTTACCGCACCAACAAAATGTTGTCGTTGTCGGGGATTGGTTTTGATATTGAATTGCATTGTGATAGTTTATTTGTTTTTGAGTTTTGTAGATATCGTACATATTGTATATTTTCACTTGTTTATATTGATACTTATACTTGTGAATTTGTTATATCATTGTTTGTTTCTTTTCACATTTGCTTGAGTGTTGGTTAGGAATAACTGGGTGGAAGCAACTTGGAGGAACGTTCTTAAATAACAGGTTTCAAGCTTACGACGTAAATCAAGCATGTTTTATCGTTTTTTGTTTCGTTATTACTTTTTCATTCTAGCTTAGGTAGTGTGGTGAACATTCATTAAACAAGTTGTACTCGGATTGTTCGTAAAATTCTCAAATCTTCACTTTACAACTTGTTTAATCCATTTTCAGCCAGTTTTTTAGTTTGTTTATATTAATAATTTTTGTATTTGTCAACGAGCTTTTTTCGAGTAGCTTGAGGAATTTAAGGCGATGTTCCAAGTTTGATCATTTCAACTTGTGGATGTACGGTAATGATATTGTTAAGTTTTGTACACATCTAAGGTATGTGTTTATCGCTTTCTAAACTTTAGCATATTCATGATACTTAGGCATTTTACAAACTTCCATGCCATTCATTCTTTTGCATACTTGTTCTTGATGTGAATCACTTTAGTTCCCACCCTTTTTGTGAGGTAGCTTTCCATTGTTCATATATGCACAGAGTACCAACATTCTTGTTCTAACTGGATTTTATTATGCTTAATCTTTTTTTATGTTGATTATATGAAAGCATGAAAAGGATCAAGGCATTTTGTTTCATTTTGAGCACAACTACCTAACCAAATAGTCATTCACCTTGTGAGTGTGTGATAATTCGTAACCCCTTTATGCCTTTTTATCATTATCCATGTTGTTTGAACTTAATGCTTGTCTATGAGTATTGAATTCACTTTTTGTATGGATTTTGATTGATTATTTTTTCTTGAACCCTCAACTTTGTGTTGTTGTATGAATTTTTACCTTGCTTTAGAAAGTAGGGAGTATTCACATGATGATGTGGTTGAATTCAAGTTGGGGAGAGAATGATTGTTTACTCATTGGTTGGTTTCTATGAGGTTGAAAAAGAAAAGAAAAAAAAAGAGAAAAATACTAAAAAGAAAAGAAAAGAAGAAAAAAAAGAAATAAAAAGAAAATCCTTGAGAAAGGAAACAAAAAGAGTTCAAATAATTGTGCTAAATAAGTATTGTGTTTTGTGTAACACTTGGGATTTTGGAAGAAGTTAATTGGAATTTTGTATTTGAGTCTTTGTGAGTTGATCACTCCCTTAGGTTTAGGCAAGTTTTTGTTTCAATTACCTTTAGAAATTGCCCCTTGTTTGTTTACCCGACCACGCTACAACCTTGAAAGCCCTTGTGATTCTTGCTTTTATGTTTTCAATATGATTTTTGGATGATTGCATAATTTAGTCTTTTGTTTGCAAGATTGTTGTGTGAGTGAAAAGTACCTCATTTTGTGTTTTTATCTACCGATGATTGTTTTTGCTAGGTGTGATTCAAGTTTGAACTTGTGTTGTTTTAGGATGTTTGACATGATTTTTGTATTTTGCATTTGTTTCGTGACTATGTTACCATCGTAGTTTAGTGGTAAGTATTTAATTTGTGTGACCCGTTTTTCATTTGAACCACACATTTGCTTCCGTTTTTCAAAACTTGTTAATTCATCATTCTTTGGTTATTGCTTTTGTGTTTTTAAGTTTGTTTGATTCTTGTTTGAGGACAAACAAGTTTAAGTTGGGGAGAGTTGATAAGTGCTAAAATGTATAGATTTTGAGTGTGAATAATTGGCACTTATGGGCTTGATTCGTTGGTTTTTCGTTAATAATCCCCCATTTTTTGTGTATATGTTGTATAGTTTACATTAGAGTGTATACATTGCGTATCGTGTAAATATCATTGAGTTTAATTGATTTTCTCTCATTTCTTTAGGTATTTAAGCAAATATATTTTGCCATTGTTATATAGAGCATTGAATAAGCTTTCCAACGCTTCCGACCGTGCGTCAATCCGAGTTACGGTTCAAAAGTTTTGGTCAAAACAAGGGCTGGTGTGCTATCATGTTCGCTTTGCGAACTTTACGGCGAATACTCCCAGACTTGAGGCAGTAGAAAAAAGCACCAAAGTTCGCATTGCGAACTTTCCAGCGAATGTTCCAGGGTGGATTTCTCATCGACCGGCGTCGACAAACCGCGAGATGTTTGGTTTATTTCTTTTCTTCTTTGTGTATTTCTTCTTTGTTGGGTTGTTGTATATGCATTTACTTTGAACTCGTGTATATTTTTCGCCCATGGCGTTGTATCTAATTTGCTTTACAAATCTTTATCGGTGATTGTCCTTGATTTTTACCTTATGCCCAGGGTTTGGGTTGTGTTAGAGATAAACATCGCAAACTTTAATTAGGGATGATTATCCGTTAGTTTCTAAATGCTAGAGATAGATTTAGAGCTAAAAATCTTTATTGGAGTCGGAGCTTAATGCCTCCGTATCTCGAGTCGGGTGCGAGAGCGTCGACGAGGGTAACACGGTTGTTCTCTCAGCTCAGTGTGTCAGAGATGGACACTATTGTGAGCGATGTTGGATGATATTGCGGAGTATTGTAGGTTGAGTATAACTGGTCGGTAAGTTTAAGTGTGTGAGGAGTGAATTATATGCATACCGGATAAGTTTCTTCTCTCTGATTAATGAATTCTTTTTATATTCATATTTACTTTTTTCCTTTTACTTTAACCAATTTAATCCAAACTCATAAACGCGAGACTTGTCGAACGACAGTTCAATAACACCTATCTATGTGGACACGATAAATTCCCGGAAAAATACTTCCAAAACTTTTGTTGCTTGCCGCTTTATTGCACCAACAATAACCTGTTGTTGCCTTTAGTTATTAAGAAAACCATCATTATTTATAAATCTTGGATTTGGAATTGCCCCAACTGCTTAGACTTTAGGGATTTGCTGAATAGGAACTTGAGGAGCACCAAAGAAATCAACAATTTGACCCTTTTGATGCACCAATGATTGGTAAGTATGGTTTATGTTTTGGATCAAAGGATTAAACACAATACCAATTTGCTAGGTCAACATATTAACCATATCATGGTTGTTTTCATCCATTTGTTGCCTCACACACAAGAGGGAACAAATGGTTAAGGGTGGCATAACTTGAGGGGTATATCCTAACTCTCCTTGTTGTTCTGCCATTCAACTAAGATTGCTTATAGCCAATCGTGATGCTAAGTATGGACTACAAGGAGATGCAATAGTCATTGCATTATCTGTATAGGTAGATGCACTAGTTTATAGGCCTGTCATTATTGGAGTTGGCATGCCATAAGAGAGGGGGTAGCGTAAAACTTGGAAGAAAAGAAGGCCTAGGGTCTCCTATAACAGTTTGTGTGACCCAAGGAGTAGTTGGAATACTCGTTACTTGTGGTGGGGGAACCACCACTGTAACGACCCGATTTTAATTATCTCTATTTTTGGGTGTTAATTATATTATTTTGTGGAGTATTTTACTTTAATTTGACAATGATTATGTTATTTGTGAAATTGGTGTTTTAATATGTTATGTTTTCATATTAAGCATTTTTACCGTTTTTTAGAGTTTGCGGGGAAAATTGGAATAGAGGGTATTTTAGACTTTTCACATTAGATAGTATTTAATTAATGAGTTAATAGATATTTTGGGATATTTACGTTAAGTAAATATTTTTGTGTTTGTGAGAAAAGAAATAGAAGGGATAGAATTAGAAAGGAAAGAATAAGAGAGAAAACTATATATAGAGAGAGATAGTAAGAGAAAGGGAAGGAAATAGGAGAGAAAGAAAAGGAGGAGAAGAGAAAGAGAAGAAAAAGAGGAATTTTCACCCGAATCGACTTCCGATCGTTTCTAAACTCGGGTAAGGGTGTGAAATATCATTATTCTAACTTTGTATATGATTATGTATGATTGTTTCCGATTGTTTTGGTTGTTTAGAGAAATATGAGTTTTAGGTTGAAAATGACATAATCGGTCGTAAAAGATGTTTTCACGGATGAAATTCGAAACAAATTGCGTAGATTAGTCGAGTGAGGTGAGGCCGAGATTATAGAAACTCGTTTCGTTGGAATCGGTTGATATTTGGAGAAATGACATTTTTAGGTTTCGAAGAGTATGTGTTTTAGTGAAAATTAAATGTCGAGTAATCGCGTATTTCTTGATTCTAATATGTCCGTATGTATTTATGTGATATTACCATGTGTTTGTTTCGAAGGAATTATGTGAATCGGTCGGGTTTTCGGACGAAAACGCCGAAAAATAGCAGCTGCACCAGTAGAACCCGCAGGGCTGCCTTGCTGGTTTTTCTGGTTTTGTGTAATTGTCGGAAAACTTCGGAAATTCATATCTCTTGAACCGTAAGTCGGTTTTGACCCCCGTTCGAAGCGTTGGAAAGCTAACGAGATGTTCTTTCTAGGAAAAATAGTTTTGAGGTCTGAACCTAGTCCAATCGGTACAGTTTTTTCGAACCGTTTCGTAGTGTCGGGCGTCCGGTTTATGTTTTTGCGTTATTTTGAAATATCCATAACTTATTCGTTGTTTATCCGATTTAAACGTTCTTTATATCGAATCGAAGGTGTTGAGGAGTACTTTTTGATGATGATGGAAAATATTATTTTTGGCCGACTTTTCCGACTGGTTGTGAATAGTGATTTTGTAGAAAATGTTAAGTATGTTAATTATGAATGATATGAATGTGTTGTGGATATGTTTGTAGAGTGAACCCTTGATTTGAGAATGCTTTGTGAATTGTGGATCTTTAGTGAATGTATGCATTGTTTGAATTAAGTGATAATGCATGTTAAATGTGAATATGTGATGAGATGTTGTGGTGATGGTTTGTGGCCTTAGGGCAAATAATTGCATTGATGTAAATTGAATTACAATGCATGAAAATGACTATATGGATCACATGGTTGTATTTGAAGAATTGTATATGTTGTTATACAATTGATGCATGTGATATGTATGTGATGAATGCATGACTATATTGTGAATATGTATGCATTTCAAGAGTGTCATGAGTCATGTTGTATGTGAAACATCATGATGTGCATTCTTGTGTTGTGGGATTCTAAGATGAATCTGTTGTAACTTCGTGTACCTTTTTACGGTGTGAGCGATGATTACGAACGATTGTGTACCTGTTTACGGTGTGAGCAATCGGATTGTGTGCCTTCTTACGGTGTGAGCAATCCATAAACATTGTGTGCCTTTTTACGGTGTGAGCAATGGGTGAACTTCGTGTGCCTTGTTACGGTGTGAGCGAAGGTTCCAACAAGTTCTTCAATTGAACTTGAGATAATGAGTCGGTACCGCATTGCATCTGCATAGAGTCGAGAGTCGGTCTCTATGAGTTGCATTTGTCATCATTGTATTTGTGCATTGATGAATAAACATATATATGTATATGTTGATGTGGAATGAACAGAATTGTGCAGGTGTGCATTGGAGGATAAACATAATATGTATGTTTATGTGAAATGATGATAATTGTATGTTTGTAATGATGCATCGGTGAATGAACACGAATATATGTGTTTATGTTGAATGAATTGATATGTATTAGTGATACATGTATTTGAGCATGAATGGATATGCCTATGGGATTTGATGTGTTAAACTACGGATTGTTATGCCGTGTAAATGACTTATGGTATATGTTGATGTTATGTGTATAGATACGTGCATCGTGATAAGTCGTGGTGAGAATGTGGTATATGTGTATTATATGTTGAGATATATATAATTATATGCAACGTTATTATGATAATATTTCTCACCCTTCTGCTGTTTTATAATGCTCTATGAGGCATTGCAGATTAGGTATGCTGGTGGTCTTTGGTGAAGCGTGTCTTCACTTCCTTTTGGTCGTCTGGCTCTGATATGTAGCGTCGGGTAGCTAGGATGATTTTGAATTCCTTTTTGTGATGCATTGATTTATGTATCTGGCTGATGAATTATGTGTATAAACCTGATGTTTGTTGTGATTCACTGGATGATGTATATATATGTTTGATGTTGCAATGTTTAGATTTTCCGCTTATATTCTAAATATTGATTGATATGTGGGTGTAAGGACTGAGATCCTTTATTGCTGATAGTTACCCTACTGTTGCATATCTATTTGAGCAGGTGTTGTATGTTTTAATTTCATATAAATTGTGGCATGCCTCTTTTATCCCATGTTATAATTATACTCTGACGAAATTTTTAATATGTGCGTAAATGATTTAATTGATTATTTGGGGGTATAAAATGGGGGTGTTACAATAGTGGTATCAGAGCCAGTGTTGAGTTAGTTGTGTCTGTCTTGTGGTTGTGTTGGTTAAATTGTTGTTTACCTTGTTGTTATTTTTGGGAACAGTCGGATATGGTTGGTAGAAATGATGTTGCTATGGCTGCTGCTATGGAAGCAATGGCTAGGGCTGTGCAGGGTGCACCGAATGTGAATGCGAACGATGAGTTCAGAAAGAATCAACCACCGGTCTTCAAAGGAAGATTCGATCCCGATGGTGCTCAACTCTGGTTGAAGGAAATTGAAAGAATTTTCAGGGTTATGGATTGTACTGAAGAGGATAAGGTGAGGCTTGGATCTCACATGCTGAAGGAAGAAGCCGACGATTGGTGGGTCGGTAGGCGTCAAATTCTTAAGGTGGATCATGAGGAGATAACTTGGGAATTGTTTCGTACTGAGTTTTTGGTGAAGTATTACCCGGAGAGTGTTAAAGGAAAGAAAGAGATTGAATTTCTGGAATTGAAACAAGGTAGTATGTCAGTGGTGGAATATACTGCGAGGTTTGTTGAGTTGGTTCAGTTTTATCCTCATTATGCTGCCGTTACTGCTGAGTTCTCAAAGTGCATTAAGTATGAGAACGGTTTGCGTCCTGAGATTAAGCAAGCTGTGGGATATCAGAGGATTAGAACGTTTTCTGATTTGATTGAATGTTGCAGAATCTTCGAGGAAGACAGCAAGGCTCGTTCTACATATTACAAGAGTGTGAAGGAGAGTAAGAGTAAGCAACAAGCGAGGAGTGGACCTTATGTGACACCCGCTGATAAGGGCAAGCATAAGGGAAACTTTGATAGGAAAACTGGCGGAGGAGGTTCCGGTTCCATTAAGTGTTACAAATGTGGGGAAGTGGGACATAGATCAATTGAGTGCAAGAATGCCGTGGTGAAATGTTCTAACTGTGGAGGTACGGGGCATTCTGTTGTGGACTGTAGAAGGACTACGGTGAAGTGTTATAATTGTGGAGAAACGGGACACCTTAGTCACAAGTGTGCTAAGCCGAAACAAGCTCAAGCGAGCGGAAAGGTGTTTGCATTGGCAGGGTCAGACACTACTAGTGCGGATCGTTGATTAAAGGTATAAGTTTTATTAATAGTACCCTTTTGTTGCTGATGTTGTTTTGAAAGAGACTCATTTGTTTATTTCCTATAAGTGTGCAAAGTGTTTGAATTTGTTTATGACTGCTTCAGGGTCGGTAACTAAGTCCTTGTTGCGTGTCAGTTGTCTTTTGACCATGTATGGTAAAGTCTTCATTATGGATTTTGTGTATTTGTCGATGTTGTTGATTCCTTAGTACGTGATAGGTGTGTGGAACACTATCAGTACTCTCTAGTTTTCTAATCTTTGTCTTCAGGATTGAGAATGAGATAAGTGGGGGAGAAGCTGGTACTTCTCCAAGTGACTTCACGTGTGGAGCGTTAGCTCAGTATGCTGTTGGTTGCCCGATTGTAAGTGTTGCTTGGACAGTGTTGTTCCCGATTCCGAAGGGAGTGTGGAGGTAAGGATATGTCAATTAAGGATTTGTACCTTAGGTGGTTTTGCGCACAAGAGGCAAGGAAGGTTGTTATAGCGTGGTAAAGATGGTCTATGCCCCATCATGATTGTCGGCTGTCTATTGGCAAATTGAGGAACTGATCACCCTTAATCTCTTGTTGATAGCAGACGGAAATTGTGTTGGTGGGAGTAGACGTGTCTTTCCAGCTTAGATGGCATATTGGTGGTGCTAGTGTTCTAGATATTAAAAGTAAAGCCAAGAGAATGGATGATTGATTAGTATAGCCAGCATGTGGTGTATACTCGTATGGATGCTATGGGAAGCAAACACAGAGTTATAATGAGTTACGGAGTTTTGAGCTTAAGGTATCAATGTAAGAATTTTAAGGAAACCATTATGTATGAGTAGCAAGTTTAGAAAAGAGATGAAGTTTTAAGATAAGTTATCCAAGTGCGGATGTTCAGTGCGAATAAGTTTCAAAGAGCTAAAAGTAGGAGTTGTCTACAGCTCCAGTTTTGATTTTTGCCTGATCTTAATGAACGGTTCGAGGAGTATTGAGTTATGTCTTGATGAGCTTAGTCGGTGGGTTAATGCAATATGGTTAAGTCGTAGTTTATGCTTTACGATAATTGAGGATTCATCCAAGGATTTATACTATTCAGGATTGGGGATTGGTTGCAGTGATTTTGTGTAGAAAGTATGGAAGTGTTGTTGTTATGGATCTAAGTTTGAAGTGATTGGTAATCGCAAGAGAATAGAGTGTGAGACAACTATAAGAGTTGGGATTCCAAAACGGGTTATGAATTTGAGTTGGATTATTCTTTGAGAAGGATTAATGTCTTGCCTGATGAGTTAAGTTGGAAGCCTTTGCATGGGTATGATCGGATGGTCAGATAAGTAGAATTGTTTGAGCAGTTCAGATGCTTGTGTCTGGTGTGTAAGCTAATGCAGCATAGAATGAAGTAGTGGATATAACAAGTGAACAAGGATTTTCTGGTGATTAGTAGAAAAAGTCAAATGTTGATTATGGAATTAGTGGTTTTGTTAGTCGCGAGTAATTAGAGTGCACAGCGGAAGTGTGGAATTCTTGTATTAGTTGTTGAGAGACAAGGATGCAGGTATCCTGGTTTTGTGGATGTTGTTGAGATAATGCTGTGTCATGGAACGTTATGTTCTTGTCCGTGTTGTTGTTTCGTTTCCATTGTGATGGTTCGAGTGCGAGTGGCTAATTCCTATATTTGGGGATTAGGAGGGTGTTACCTATGGTAGTGGTAACGATCTTGTTGTGTTCCGGTTCAAGAGTGAATCTTGGTTATCCTTTGAGTTGTGAGTTTGTCGCCAAGTGCATTGTATGGGCATTGCATCTTGTCGTGGTTGTCGTGGTCGTTGTCGCGTCGTTGTTGTTGCTGTTAGTGTGTTGGTTTGTTGTTTGTGTTATTCGTGGTGTGCCTTTTGTTGGCAGGATAGTTGGCTGGTCGGATGCGAGAGTAGTATTCGTGGTTGTGTGTACTTAGCATATTTTCGAGGACGAAAATGTCTAAGTGGGGGAGAGTTGTAACGACCCGATTTTAATTATCTCTATTTTTGGGTGTTAATTATATTATTTTGTGGAGTATTTTACTTTAATTTGACAATGATTATGTTATTTGTGAAATTGGTGTTTTAATATGTTATGTTTTCATATTAAGCATTTTTACCGTTTTTGAGAGTTTGCGGAGAAAATTGGAATAGAGGGTATTTTAGACTTTTCACATTAGATAGTATTCAATTAATGAGTTAATAGATATTTTGGGATATTTACGTTAAGTAAATATTTTTGTGTTTGTGAGAAAAGAAATAGAAGGGATAGAATTAGAAAGGAAAGAATAAGAGAGAAAACTATATATAGAGAGAGATAGTAAGAGAAAGGGAAGGAAATAGGAGAGAAAGAAAAGGAGGAGAAGAGAAAGAGAAGGAAAAGAGGAATTTTCACCCGAATCGACTTCCGATCGTTTCTAAACTCGGGTAAGGGTGTGAAATATCATTATTCTAACTTTGTATATGATTATGTATGACTGTTTCCGATTGTTTTGGTTGTTTAGAGAAATATGAGTTTTAGGTTGAAAATGACATAATCGGTCGTAAAAAATGTTTTCACGGATGAAATTCGAAACAAATTGCGTAGATTAGTCGAGTGAGGTGAGGCCGAGATTATAGAAACTCGTTTCGTTGGAATCGGTTGATATTTGGAGAAATGACATTTTTAGGTTTCGAAGAGTATGAGTTTTAGTGAAAATTAAATGTCGAGTAATCGCGTATTTCTTGATTCTAATATGTCCGTATGTATTTATGTGATATTACCATGTGTTTGTTTCGAAGGAATTATGTGAATCGGTCGGGTTTTCGGACGAAAACGCCGAAAAATAGCAGCTGCACCAGTAGAACCCGCAGGGCTGCCTTGCTGATTTTTCTGGTTTTGTGTAATTGTCGGAAAACTTCGGAAATTCATATCTCTTGAACCGTAAGTCGGTTTTGACCCCCGTTCGAAGCCTTGGAAAGATAACGAGATGTTCTTTCTAGGAAAAATAGTTTTGAGGTCTGAACCTAGTCCAATCGGTACAGTTTTTTCGAACCGTTTCGTAGTGTCGGGCGTCCGGTTTATGTTTTTGCGTTATTTTGAAATATCCATAACTTATTCGTTGTTTATCCGATTTAAACGTTCTTTATATCGAATCGAAGGTGTTGAGGAGTACTTTTTGATGATGATGGAAAATATTATTTTTGGCCGACTTTTGGCCGACTTTTCCGACTGGTTGTGAATAGTGATTTTGTAGAAAATGTTAAGTATGTTAATTATGAATGATATGAATGTGTTGTGGATATGTTTGTAGAGTGAACCCTTGATTTGAGAATGCTTTGTGAATTGTGGATCTTTAGTGAATGTATGCATTGTTTGAATTAAGTGATAATGCATGTTAAATGTGAATATGTGATGAGATGTTGTGGTGAGGGTTTGTGGCCTTAGGGCAAATAATTGCATTGATGTAAATTGAATTACAATGCATGAAAATGACTATATGGATCACATGGTTGTATTTGAAGAATTGTATATGTTGTTATACAATTGATGCATGTGATATGTATGTGATGAATGCATGACTATATTGTGAATATGTATGCATTTCAAGAGCGCCATGAGTCATGTTGTATGTGAAACATCATGATGTGCATTCTTGTGTTGTGGGATTCTAAGATGAATCTGTTGTAACTTCGTGTACCTTTTTACGGTGTGAGCGATGATTACGAACGATTGTGTACCTGTTTACGGTGTGAGCAATCGGATTGTGTGCCTTCTTACGGTGTGAGCAATCCATAAACATTGTGTGCCTTTTTACGGTGTGAGCAATGGGTGAACTTCGTGTGCCTTGTTACGGTGTGAGCGAAGGTTCCAACAAGTTCTTCAATTGAACTTGAGATAATGAGTCGGTACCGCATTGCATCTGCATAGAGTCGAGAGTCGGTCTCTATGAGTTGCATTTGTCATCATTGTATTTGTGCATTGATGAATGAACATATATATGTATATGTTGATGTGGAATGAACAGAATTGTGCAGGTGTGCATTGGAGGATAAACATAATATGTATGTTTATGTGAAATGATGATAATTGTATGTTTGTAATGATGCATCGGTGAATGAACACGAATATATGTGTTTATGTTGAATGAATTGATATGTATTAGTGATACATGTATTTGAGCATGAATGGATATGCCTATGGGATTTGATGTGTTAAACTACGGATTGTTATGCCGTGTAAATGACTTATGGTATATGTTGATGTTATGTGTATAGATACGTGCATCGTGATAAGTCGTGGTGAGAATGTGGTATATGTGTATTATATGTTGAGATATATATAATTATATGCAACGTTATTATGATAATATTTCTCACCCTTCTGCTGTTTTATAATGCTCTATGAGGCATTGCAGATTAGGTATGCTGGTGGTCTTTGGTGAAGCGTGTCTTCACTTCCTTTTGGTCGTCTGGCTCTGATATGTAGCGTCGGGTAGCTAGGATGATTTTGAATTCCTTTTTGTGATGCATTGATTTATGTATCTGGCTGATGAATTATGTGTATAAACCTGATGTTTGTTGTGATTCACTGGATGATGTATATATATGTTTGATGTTGCAATGTTTAGATTTTCCGCTTATATTCTAAATATTGATTGATATGTGGGTGTAAGGACTGAGATCCTTTATTGCTGATAGTTACCCTACTGTTGCATATCTATTTGAGCAGGTGTTGTATGTTTTAATTTCATATAAATTGTGGCATGCCTCTTTTATCCCATGTTATAATTATACTCTGACGAAATTTTTAATATGTGCGTAAATGATTTAATTGATTATTTGGGGGTATAAAATGGGGGTGTTACAACCACCTCTGGTAATGTCTTCAAAACTGACATTTGGCTTATAACAAAAACGATTACTCCAATGAAGGTTGAAGTTCTTGTACCGCCAAATATCATTCTGATTGGTTGGTCTTTTGTATCAGGCGCATCATTCTGGGGAAGGAAGAATGTTTTGGTCATGCCATTTCAACAAGATTTTTACCACTCCTCAGACGCATAAACACTCTGACATTAAAAACATTTCATGTATGAAGATCAAAGCTAATAATAAGAAGACAAAACAATCTTCTACAAAAGTTTGAATTTCTTGCACAAAAGAGTCCCATTGGGCGTGCCAATTTGTTTAATGTTGCTTTTGATAAATCAAATCACAAGTTTTCATTCACTTAAAGGATTAAACTCGAAAAAATCCTCTGGAAAATTTGTGCAAAAGATTTGAGGAAGTATGTTCGTGCTTGAGTATTAATGTTTGAATGTTGGAAAATTAGATAGAAATAATAGTTAGAACAAAGTATAATTGTGTGATGAAATAAAGTAAACAAAGAAAACAATAAAAGTAATTTAAAAAAAAAGTTATGATTAAATAATTAAAAAAGGTATATAGATTCAAAGAAAGAAGAAACAAGTGTGGGAAACCAGAGAAAGGGAAAAGGGACAATTGTCGAAGAAACCTAGCTTTTTTTAAGTAAATTAGTCGATAATCAAAGATCTAGATTAGAAATAGGAAAAAGATCTAAAGGTAGCAAGCTAACCGACTCATCAACAATAGCGAATGATCAAAGTACTCAAGCACTCTAGGAAGGGGAATCATGCCCTAATGTGCCCTTAAATCCACTCGCTAGAGGAAAAAGTGAAACATTTCAATGATGGAAAACATTTAATGCGCTTGTCCCCCACTACGTTTTAACTGGTTCCAAATATTTCCATGTTTATTCAAATCGAACAACATCCTCAATGGCCGACCACGATCGATAAAGACTTCTACGACTCATTAACGTCTGACAAGTCTTGGGGGGAACTGTTACGGGTCGGCCAAAGGACCAAAGAACGAAGACCTAAATCGATATCAATCCACTCCAAATGATCGAAGGTATAAATGTCCTTACACGATTTATTCAAGTTACATTTTTTGACATCTTTCTTTCACTACACTTATCTTGAATTCTGAACTGACTTAGGCGTTGGAGTGCTAACCTTGTAGGTCCATCCTCACACCACCATATCGAAGATCGACACTGCTGGTTCAAAATTCCTCATCACCATCTTAAACCTGATTACGGTTCCAAAAGAGACTAGGTCAGGCCAACCCATTTGAGAACTCTAGTTCTAGTCCCATGATAAGCCCCTATTGGCCAGGAAGAAATCTCACCACCGTATCTCACAACAAGAACATCATGCTGCAGAGAATGGCCTAATTGAAGCCCCTACAATCAAAGCCCTCCATATCCATTTATCAAAAAGAGCCGAACTAAAAAGAATAAAACCCCGACCTCCTCCATAAATCACACTCCTATACACTATAAAGCACAAATTCTGACTCATACACTAGGACACGACATTAATACAGACACTCTCACACCTATAATATAAAAAATAAAGGACACCGACACCGGTACATATATGATAGTATTTGAGTTTCATTTATCCATTATTTAAAGAGTTGAAAATATTCTATTCATAATTAATGTTTTTAATGATAACATTTGTTCAATACATATTAAACTTTTTTATATGTGTGTGAAATCTGTTCAAGAAATGTATTAGGGGTATTGAAGCAAAGAGAAGTAATATATATTTTTTTATGAAACTCTTGTTTGAATTGTCTGACACATATTGTAAAAGTGTTATATGAGTATCGAATATTGATTCTTAAAGTGTCGAATCATAGAAAAATAACATTTGTGGAGGGGGCATATGTTTGACTTTTTTGACATTTCTTTAACTTTTAAGATACATGGCATATGAGTGTCATACAAGTGTCGATCACCGATGCATGTCAGACACTGTGACACATTTACTCTTAATAGTGTGTGCTTAAATTACTAATAACTAGTGCTTAATGTTTTTATATATATATATATATATATATATATATATATACACGAAATAGAGTAGGATGGATCGTGGTTGGAAATAATAATATGCATAATATTTTTAGCTATATATATTGTTAGCTAGGTAGGTTTTTAAAACAATCTCTGATAAAATGACCGCAACAAAACGGTGGATCCTGATAACATTATTTACCATTTTTATGATATAGATCATATTATCATTAATTTATACATCAACGATTGCAATCAATATCGCAGTGTTTATACCAACCAAAATCTTAAAAGTCTTTACTCGGCCATAAAGGATCATCACAATCTGATTAGGTACTTACACATATAGGTCAGCGTGCTATTCTACACCACTTTTTTACCGGACAATACTTAATGATACACAACACTACTAGTATTTTTTCTGTTGTACGTTGAATTACAGCTATAGCAAGCCATCATCTATCATTTCTTGTGAAATGATACATTCCTTTTACTTTAGTTAGTGGATCCACTAATTAGAGCAAATTGTCACCGTCATATAAATAAGACTATTAGCATGTTTGGATACACGTCCAAATACTCAAACGTGTGTTTCGAAGCTCTTCCACCGTGAAAAAAGAGAAGCTACCTTTTGGAGCTTCTGGAATACGTGGAAATCCACCGTGCTTCTACAAAAGCCAACGTCAAACCAAACACACTATATGTCATTTTAAAAACTACCAATTTTATAGTAATAAATATTAGTTAGAAATATTTAAGTTATAATTTTAATATATTAGTGTATTTTAGTTATTATAATCCTCCGTCTCACAATGAGTGATCCATTTGGAATAAAATGATGTCCTAAAATATATGACCAATTTCAATTTCCAATGCAATTTTTTCTATTTTACTCTCTAATTAATATTACTTTCATCATTTTCAATACATAATAGGGGTACTTTAGTAAAAATATCATTCTTTTTCTTTTATTTATTCCTTCTTTCTTAATTTGTGTGAAAAGTCAACTGGGTCACTCATCGTGGGACGGAGGGAGTAATATTTTAGAATATTCTTAGGTCTTTGTGATTGTGCCACTTGGAAAGCTAAGATATGTTTAGAGTAGGATATATAATGTAGTACTCTATATGTATTGGCAATCAATGAAATCAATGAAAGTCTTTATTTTTATCTCTCTCTTAATTTTATTTGTCTTTTATTTTATTTAGAATTTATAGCTTTCTCTAATTAAGAGAGAGATAAAAATAAAGACTTTCATTGATTTCATTGATTGCCAATACAAATAGAGTACTACAGTATATATACTACTTTAAACATATCTTAGTCTTCCAAGTGGCACAATCTCAAAGACCTAAAAATATTCTAGAATACTATAATAACTAATATAAACTAATATATTAAAGTTATAACTTAAATATTTCTAACTAATAGTATTTATTAATAAGACTCTCTATCAAAAACATGGACTAATTTTCTGTTGCTATGAATTCTTTCATGGTAATCATATTATTATCTCATTCATACATGCTCTTTGATGAAATAGGGGAATAATCAGATAAAATAGTTTTCAAAATTCTTACAAGAAGCATGGCCAAGAGAAATAAGATAATGGTTGTTTTTAACTAAATCAGACCATTACTAAATGCCGTCTAGCATCCATTCTTAAATCTTCCTTCATCTTTCTAATGAAATCTTCAAACTTTTGGTTTAACTCTTCTGTGCTTAACATACAAATTTCTTCTTCTCCTTCTACATAATCTTCTTCTTCCTCTTCTTCTATATTGTTTTCTTCAATTAGAACGTAAGCAAATTCCGACCCTTTATATTCCACTTCATCATCTTCATCAAATAGTTCAACTTCTTCTTCTACCTCCTTCATCTCCTCTTCTTTTCCTTCATCTATCACAATTATATTTTTGATGTTTTCTCCTTCTACTTTCTCTTCCTCTTCTTTAGCACTTTTTTCATCTGGTTCTCTAGTTGTCTTATAAACTCCTCTCTCCAACATTGGCTCATTGACCTCAATATCAAGTATATGAGATTGTGAACCTTCATTTTCTTCTTCAATATATTGTGATGATGATGATGATGAAACTTCAGTGTTATTTGAAGGTTTGTGATCATCAGTATCACTAGAAGATGATGAGAAAGATTTGGTTAAACCAACAAAAACAAGGAGACCATTACAAAGGAGGAACATGCTGTTCTTGTCTATGTTATGAGTGTAGAGTTGAAAAGGTAAAGTAGAGAAAAAGAATTTGAAGTAATGAAGGAAAACATACAAGGAAGAAGGTGAAAAGATGAAGAAAAACACTGATATTGAAATGAACAATTGTGTAAATTTAATTACATTGGAATTAGCTTTCATTCCATGAATCAGGATTGATATATTTTGGTCTTTGAGTTGAAAACTAGTTTCCATAGTGTTGAAGAAATAAGAGAGGTTGGTATTGGAGATGGTTTGGTGAATTAAAGGCATGAAGGACTCATTATATATAGTGATGGATGGTGTGTGGAGAGGGTGTCTCTATTATTAATTTTGTCGGTTTCTGAAAAGAATTTAAAGACTGTGCATACACAATATAGAGGCCCATAAAATCATAGTATCTCATAAAATAGATGTTTAGGATCAAATTATTATGGATTAATAGTCCATATATTGTTCACATAAATGTGAATAGTTGCAAAATTATCATCTGGCAGATGGCATGTTAGGCAGTATGACAAAGATTACATCTATTCGTGAAGATATTTTGTCATGTACATGATAGGTACTTGAAGGGTACGTAATAGTAGTAGTAGTTAGTTGTCATGTATTATTTATCATAGAAATTTACAACTTTTATCTTCTTCGAATTAAACAAAGAGCAAATTGAGGTTTGATTGTCAAGTAGTATTCACGCTATTCAAATTGAGGGGGGTGAGGATAGACATGGCAACGGAGCGGGTCGGGAACGGTTTTTGTTTCTCCTAAACTCCAAACAATTCCTGTTCTTCGCCCCAAATCCAAACGGGGATGAGAATTAAAACTTAAACCCGTCCTAAACGGGTTCGGGTATCCCCGCCACGCCACCATCCATTTAATAAAATCAATTTTTTTAATAAAAATATTTATTTTTTCCAAAATTACATTACATTACGGATAATAAACTAAAACAATTTCAAAAAATTTCATACATACATTTTAAATATTTAAAATAATTAGTATAAATCAAAATATCTAAACATTGGCCACACATTTAATATTTTAAATTATCAATACTAAATAATTTTGTCCTTAATTAAATAAACGGGACGGATTTGGGGGCGGGTTCGGGGTGGGTACTAGTGTCCTCATTACCCGACCCGTCTCCATATTTTTTATTCGGGGAAAACCCAAACCCAGATCTAAACTTAATCAAAGCGGATTTTCTCTGTTAACTTCGGGGCGGGTTTGAATAGATACCTGCGGATATGAGTTATGTTGCCATGTCTATATAATGCGGCAAAACAAACTATTCAAAATTAATAATGGCGGCCAGCCATAGTTAACTCCTAATATTTATAAGAAACAAAAACATATTTAACCCCTAATATTTTTAGGTATATTGTTAGCTAGGTAGGTTTTAGAAAACAGTCTTTGATAAAATGACTGCAACAAAGTCGATACTAATAACATTGTTTACCATATTTATAATATAGATCATATTATAATTAAATTATACATCAACGACCGCAATCAATATTGCAACGACTATCCCAACCAAAATCTTTAAAGTCTTTATGCGACCGTAAAGTAACATTACAATGTGATTAGACTTACTCATATGTATTCAATTTAACCACATATAGGTCAACATCCTATCCTACACCACTTTTTTTACCGGACAATAATTAATGATATTCCCTCCGTCCTACAATAAGTGACTCAGTTGACTATTTAACATATTAAGAAAAGTGTAATAATTAAAGAGAGAGAATAGTGTTTTCACTAAAGTACCCTTTATTATGTATTGGAAGTGATGAAAGTGGTAATAATTAAAGGGTAAAATTGGAAAAAAAGAATTAATTTGCATCGTAAATTAAAATGGATAATTTATTTTGGGACACTTTATTATTTTCAAATGAATCACTCATTCTGGGACGGAGGAAATACACAACACTACTAGTATTTTTTCTGTAGTACGTTGAATTACAGCTATAGCAACTTGGTCATATAAACGGACTCCACCTAATATATATTAATATTATATATATTTTATTATATTTATTGTTTTAAAATTATCTCCTACTTTGTTTTACACGGTGCCAAACAAAGCCCCCTTTACAAAGTTTTACTAGAGCAAATTGTCACCCTCATATAAATAAGACTGTCATTTTAAAAACTACCAATTTTTTGTGCGAAACATGGATTAATTTTCTGTTGCTATGCATTAATTGTTTCATGGTAATCATATTATTATTCTCATTCATACATGCTCTTTGGTGATATAGGGGAATAATCAGAGAAAATAGTTATCAAAATTACTAGCTTCAAAAGAAATAAGATCATGGTTATTTTTAACTAAATCAGGCCATTACTAAATGCGGTCTAGCATCAATTCTTAGATCTTCCTTCATTTTTCTAATAAAATCTTCAAACTTTTTGATTAACTCTTCTGTACTTAACATACAAACTTCTTCTTCTTCTTCTACATAATCTTCTTCTTCCTCTTCTTCTATATTGTTTTCTTCAATTAGAACGTAATCAAATTCTGACCCTTTATATTCCTCTTCGTCATTTCCATCAAATAGTTCAACTTCTTCTTCTACCTCCTTCATCTCCTCTTCTTTTCCTTCATCTATCACAATTATATTTTTGATGTTTTCTCCTTCTACTTTCTCTTCCTCTTCTTTAGCACTTTGTTCATCTGGTTCTCTAGTTGTCTTATAAACTTCTCTCTCCAACATTGGCTCATTGACCTCAACATCAAGTATACGAGATTGTGAACCTTCTTCATTTTCGTCTTCAATATATTGTGATGATGATGATGATGAAACTTCAGTGTTATTTGAAGGTTTGTGATCATCAGTATCACTAGAAGATGATGAGAAATATTTGGTTAAACCAACAAAAGCAAGGAGACCATTACAAAGGAGGAACATGCTGTTCTTGTCTATGTTATGAGTGTAGAGTTGAAAAGGTAAAGTAGAGAAATAGAATTTGAAGTAATCAAGGAAAACATACAAGGAAGAAGGTGAAAAGATGAAGGAAAACACTGATAATGAAATGAACAATTGTGTAAATTTAATTAGATTGGAATTAGCTTTCATTCCATGAATCAGGATTGATATATTTTGGTCTTTGAGTTGAAAACTAGTTGCCATAGTGTTGAAGAAATGAGAGAGGTTGGTATTGGAGATGGTTTGGTGAATTAAAGGCATGAAGGACTCATTATTTATAGTGGTGGATGGTGTGTGGAGAGGGTGTCTCTATTATTACTTTTGTTGGTTTCTGAAAAGAATTTAAAGACTGTGCATACACAATATAGAGGCCCATAAAATCATAGTACTCTCATAAAATACATGTTACGGATCAAATTATTATAGATTAATAGTCCATATATTGTTCACATAAATGTGAATAGTTGCAAAATTATTATCTGGCAGATGGCATGTTAGGCAGTATGACAAAGATTACATCTATTCATCAAGATATTTTGTCACGTATACATGATAGGTACTTGAAGGGTACGTAGTAGTAGTAAGTTGTCATGTATTATTTGTTATAGAAATTTGCAACTTTTATCTTTTTCGTATTAAACAAATTGAGGTTTGATTGTCAAGTAGCATTCACGCTATTCAAATTGAGGGGTGATGCGGCAAAACAAACAATATTCAGAATTAATAACAGCGGCCAGCCTTAGTGATCTTGGTTGATAATAATAGTGGATGTATAATAAGGGTGGCTACCTTTTTCAATAATTTTTAAGTAAAATATTTGATGTTCTAAATTAGTGAATCCATTGAAATACCTGTTGAATTATATTTCTTTGTGTTGAAGTTTGTTGTTTGGCAAAATCAAGGAAGTGTTGAAAATTGTGTGAGTGTCGAAATGTTGAAATAATATATCTTGACAAGAATTTCGACTTAGCCACTTAGGTCTAATTTTATAGTGCTAGTAGAATTAGGTATTATGGGTTTTGCTTGAGGAGCAAGCAAATCCAAAATCTATAAGCAAGGATGTACCTTGTTATTGATTGTAACTTGTAAAACAACAGAAGTGCAGTTGCACAGTTGAATAAAAATTTCATAAAGTTTAAGAAGCACAAAGAAACTCTGCAGAAACAAGTTCTACTTCTTCCTTTTTTTGTTAAACCCTAAAGTTCTTTCTTCTCAATTCAATTTTCTTTTCTTCTTTCATCATCATTGAGCGAAATCTTGCAACAAAGGTTGGTTGATTCGCTCGAGTGAAGAGTAAAGAACAAGAGTGATAATCAATCAGAAAGATTGATTATTGTTCATTAGATTTGGTTCGGAATTCATCAAGTTTTGTGAAATTCTTGAACGGAAATCAAGTGTATTCCCAACATCTGGTATCTGCACTGACAGAGATTCGTGGGAAGAAAAAGACGATGACGATGAATAATTCGAACAAGCATTTTCTGAAGAGTCTCCCAATTCTGAAGGGTCAAAATTGAGAGAATTGGAGTAAACAAATGAATGCTATTTTCTATTGTCAAGATCTTTGAGATCTTGTGAAGGAATGAATAACACCACTTGCAGAAAACGCGACGGATGAAGAAAAAGATGCACACAAAGAATTGAAGAAGAGAGATTATAAAGTTCTCTTTATAATCCATCAATGTGTTGATCCAGAAGTATGGTCACTATTCTAGTGATTGTCTTGAAAAACAAAAAAATCAAGATAATGATGCAAAATTTGCAAAGCATAAAGAAGAAAAGATGTTGTTGATGGTCACAACAAGAGATGAAGAAATATTCCAGGAGCAATGGTACTTGGACTCAGGATGCTCATCACACATGACTGGTAGGAAAGATTAGTTTGTCAACATAAAACCCTCAATGAAGAACATGGTGAAATTCGCAAATGACAATACTCCAGCAACTGAAGAAATTGGCGATGTTCTGATTATGAGGAAAGATGGAAAGAGGTTATAAATTTCCAATGTACTATACATACCAGGCATAAAGAGTAATTTGCTTAGCATAGGGCAGTTGGTCGAAAAGAACTACAAAGTGTCGATTAAAGACAAGATGATGAAAGTTCTTGAATCAGGTGGAAGGTTAATCTTGAAGGAACCTATGTCTCAAAATAGAACCTTCAGGATTGAACTTAATGTGATAGAGCACAAGTGCCTTCCAACTGCAGCTAGCATGAATGAATGGATATGACACCACATACTTGACCATCTTAACTTTAAAGAAATCAAATATCTGAAGAGAAGAAATATTATTTCAGGGTTACCAGAAACCGATATTCCAACGGAAGTATGTGAAGAGTGTGTGCAGACAAAGCAACACATGAACAACGTCAGCAAGGATGCAGGAAGCAAGTCGAAGGCATTTATTAAAGTCATATACTTTGATGTGTGTGGACCTATCCAGGTGGATTCGATTGGAGGTAACAGAGACTTTTTCACATTCATAGATGATTTCAGTCGAAAACTATGGACTTACCTGATCAAGAAGAAAAGTAAAATGATCAAGGTATTTGCCAAGTTTAAATCTATGGTCAAAAGACAAAGTGTTTGAAAGCTCAAGATTCTGATGACTGGTGGTGGTGGATAATATGTGTCGAAAGAGTTCGACACATTATGTGAGAAAGAATGGATTATGCATGCTTTGGTGCTGTAACGCCTCATATTGCTTTAAGGGATTACTGACTGACCCCACAAACCAACACGAATCTTTTCAGCATACTTTTTCCTCACTCACACACTTTCTGGGAAACTTTCTAGAAGGTCACCCATCCTAATACGACTCCAAGTCAAGCATGCTTAACTATGAAGTTTTTATTGGTTAGGCTACCGAAAAAAAGACGCATCTTAATGATATAGGTAGTAACAATATCAATCCTTATAAGCCTTCCTTCAACCATGTATCCTCTTCTCTGCGCAGCCTCAGGATCCCTCTCCTTTCGATGTGAATTTGATTTTTTCCTAGAAGCTACTAGGAGTGTCTCATTATCATGCCTCGTGCACCGACAAACACTCTCTCACCCTCGGGTGTTACATGCCCACCAACTACCGCTTGATTCATCCTCGAACCACATCGTACTGAGAGATGTATGCTCTGATACCATTTGTAACACTCCAGACTGCTTTTTGGGATTATTGACTAACCCCACAAACCAACACGGGTCTTTTTAGCATGCTTTATCCCCACTCACACGCTTTATGGGAAACTTCCCATAAGGTCACCCATCCCAATATTACTCCATGTCAAACACGCTTAACTATGGAGTTCTTATTAGTTAGGCTACTGAAAAGAAGGTGCATCTTGTTGACATAGGTACTACCAATCAATCCTTATAAGTTTTCCTTCAACCATGCAGCCTCTTCTCTGCATAGCCTCAGGATGCCTCTCATTTCGGTGTGAATTCGGTTTTTCCCTAGAATCTACTAGGAGTGTCTCATTGTTATGCATCGTGCACTGATAACCACTCCCTCGCCCTCGAGTGTCACATGTAACCATTCTACGCCCTCTTCAGTCTCGGGTGTTACAGGTGCCACCCTTCATTCCACAAGAGAATGAAACTGTAGAAAGAGAACAATAGCATATATATATATATATATGATGAAAATGATTATGATATAAAAGTAATTACAATTCAAAATTGTTTTAAATCTATAAATTTTGACATTTTTTGTGCTAGTTATTCATTTAAGTGTTTGAGATTTTTTAATATATTTTCTTATAAGTTAGGTGTATCATGTATTATGTTATTTAATATATTTTGATATATCACTAGTGCAGATATATGAAATTACACCCGATTTTTATACATTTAACACCCGTTATTAGAGGGTGTGAATTCAACGAGTGAGAAATGTCTGACAAATTTACACCCGTTTTTAAACGGGTGTTAATTTGATGTTATATTACACTCTTTTTTATAGAAATTGGGTGTAAATTTTTACATATATACATTTATAGATGGTGTATTACACCATTTTTTTTTATTAAAACGGATGTATATACATTCCACTTTACACCCTATTTTATAGAAAACGGGTGTAAATTTGATGTTAAATTACACTCTTTTATAAAAATCAGGTGTAAATGTTTACATATATACATTTATAAATGGTATATTACACCTTTTTTTTTGTTTAAAAGGTGTGTGCGTGCATGCGTATATATTCAACTTTACACCCTATTTTATAGAAAACAGGTGTAAATATGTAAATAATTGCATTTCAATCCACACAAATTGTGTAACATTAACATAAAAATACATGTATTTCTTTTATACAACAAAACATTAATAAGAGTACCATTACATATATCAAATTTCAAAGTTGTTCAAAGTATAAACTAATAGCGAAAATTGCAAATCTAAACAAGCTAAACTAAAGTCTCTCCATACATGTGAATGGAATACATGAAGCCTACGTGGTAGTTGTTGTGGGGAGCACACGCAGAGCATTAGCAGCAAGTTGTAGGTAGTTATGTCCAAGTTTGTACCTCTGAATCAGCATAAGAGAGAATTATGATTTGAAGCATCTTATAATGAGTTATAAACACCAGGCACACTAATAATAACAACATGACAAAATAAAAGCTGTCAATTGATTCATTTCTCATATCTTTTGTTCAATGGTAACAAAAGAACTACATAAAGTCATTGTAGTTGTCACAGAATCACAACGATACAAGAAAAATTATGTGAATGAAGAGAATGATAAAAAACAAGATTATGCACATGAGTTACAAATTCACAAAGTTACACTAAAAAACATAATTAAGTCAAATATGAAACAAAGACACATATACTAGTTTCTAAAGTTTCTAATCATATTGGATCAGGGTATTCTTTGCATGTATTCTTTGCATATTGGATCTATAGGTCAATTTGTTATTCAGTCTTACTTGAGGCTAATGTAATTTCTGTTTTATCTCTTGCTTTCTTTGTTCTTTTAGCCTTGTATATGGTTGGGCTATTAGAGCTTAGAAAGGTCTCATTCATTTTGTAATTGTACTAAGTTGCCTTAATGAATGAAGCTTTGATTATTGAAAAAAAAAGTTTCTAATCATAACAATAAGAGTCTTATATTGTTTACTAAATAAACACGTGAGTAATATCTAAAATCAGTTCCTTCTTGTTTATATACCAAAAGAGCTTAAGGTCATTGACCTTTGCCTCTTTAAATTGGGGAGAAATTATGCAATTTACTTTACTTACACGAGAATTTTTAAAGTAAAAGCCATGACCTGACTAAAACACTTAGAATAAAACACCAGGATTAGAAATCACCATCTTAGATAGACACTGTTGAAAGTGTTTCTACCATCACTATCTTAGTTTTTTTAAATAATTATTTTCCAAATTAAAGACAAGTCTATTTAAGCAGCAAAAAACAATCAAAGCTAGGGAATTTAAGAAAATACTAAAGAATAACAATATAGAGACATTATAGAATATAAAACCAGAAAAATGGCTACTATAACAATAATGCTCGAATAGCGAAATATGCTACAAGAGCAAATTATATTGTGACATATTACCAACCCCCAATATAAATTGAAAAGAAAAGACATCCTTACTAGAAATTAGATTTTTTTCCAAGGCAAATCAAGCTTATATGTTGATACCTATGTATTTCCCATGATAATGTATCCAAGGAACAACTTGTGGAAACCTACAACATTCAGACACACCAAAATCAATGTTCATGTTCCTCATACATCTTATCATTACACTTTAGTAAATTAGCAACCATATTATAACCTTAATTTAAGATTGTTTATTATCCTAAGTTAACATTGTGCCATTAGTTAATACAATACAATGTCTTCTCTTCTATTGGTTAATACAAAGAAATGTTTGCACAAAATTTTAACTAGATGCAACATAATAGAAAAAGGGGGATAAATCACTTTTGGTTGCTGTAATACGTCAATAGAGTTGAGATATTAAGAAAATGAAGAAGATTAATCACGAGACAATATATGTTATTTATGTAATATAATTTATTTATTGTTTATTAATTTTGTTGCACCAATATTAATGTTGATTGACACTAATGCTAAATATATAATATTATTATGAACGTGAAAGGCACTTTCAAATACATGGACAAGACTTTGGTCTGTATTCACTTTAATTTAATACGCTGTAAGATAATATAAGAAACACGTAGCCATAACTAATCTTTGTTAATTTAACTAAATCTTATGGTTAATATACCACACAGTGCCAAGAAAACAGGGAAAGATACCGTGTCAAATATTATCAAGCTAATCACTAGAAAGAGATAGCCTCTCTGCATCAATAAATTTATTGGAGTTGAACTTCAATGGGAAGCCAACTTACCCAATTAATCTCTAGATGATGAAACCGTGTGGTACTCTATAAGTTTTTAGATTTTTTTGCAACCTGCACATCATCACATTGAGTAAAAATAATCAAGCAGCATTGATGAATTATCCCAAATGATAGTTCTAATTATATTATAAATTTTTGTTACAGGTAAGTAATACACCAACCTTGTTTCCCCAACACTAAGATATTGAAGTTAATTTTGGCTAAAGGACTACTCGAGATGCAGTACACATAGATCAAATAATGGCTACTGATTGCACATTCAATAATTGTAAGGACTTTTCTACTTTGGTGAAGAAAAGATAAGAAATCCTTAGTTTTCTTTGTTGATGTATTAGGGATCAATAATGCTATTCAATACTGGGAAATTGTTACAAAGATACTTGTGAAAAGAGATAATGCATAACAATACTTGAGTTGGTCCATGCAACTGTTGTTTACAAAGTAATTGTGTAACACACTTACATTCAACAAATTTTGTTCACTTGTATAACTTTCTAAAAAGACAAATTAACTACGTCTAGGAATTTCTGCATTAAAGATTGACCCTAAAAAAGGTCCATATCCAAACTATCCATTACCATCAAATTAACTACCTTTTCCTATTGTAAAATCAGTTTGTCTAGGACAAGACACCTAACTTTCCCTGTTCAAGTTTTGATTATCAAACACATAATAGGTTCTAACTTCATTTTATTTGATCATTGTATTCCCACATAAAATTCAAGGTGTTCAATAAAGAAATCACATAATTTGTGCTAAACAATTAAACAGAAAATATTCGTAATTTGCATTCGTTCATTACCTTCCGAGTTATCATTTCGTACAAGAGAACACCAACATTTCACCAATCCACGTCCTTGATATGACCTTTACCTAGAAGGATTTCCGGATCCATATATTATATAGTCCCACACATAGAGTTAGATCTCTCAGATTCCTTAAATTCTTTCAACATTCCAAATTCAGTTAACATCACCTACAAATTTAACAAACAAATATAAGATCAATCACAATGAAGATTACTGAGCTGATACAAAAATTTCACAATCAAAATAGGACAAGATAAATTGAAGAATAGTTTACATGGCCATGAGAATCCATGAGTATGTTTTCAGGTTTAAGATCATGATGCATGATGCCTTTTCTGTGAAGATGTGAAACAGGAGATACAATCTCAACAGTGTAAATCCCGGTCTCATCCTCATTGTCCCACACACACAAACACCAAAAACATCAAATCAATACATCAAAATTACAAACTTAAATACCCATGTTGGAGTATTTAGCTTCACGAATACGATGAATAATCACAACATACCTAAAAATGCCTTGTCGACATAAATGAATAAAATAGAGAGTAATTAAGTAATTATACAGAGTAAAACGCCTTGCTACAATTTTTAATGCAGGTGTCATTTCTCATAACCTTTATTGCAAAGATTCTGTTAGCGTGGGAAGAAAATGAATATCCAAAGGCACCTTGTCTTATAACTTTGAGAATTTGGAAATCCGAGGGTCTGAATTTGTATTTGAAGGGTGGCGTCAAGGAAGAATTTATTTTTTCACTTGTCTCGAATCTTAAAGACAATTCCTAATCTTATATCTCAACGCATTTTAATCTTGCTACCATTTACGATTATTGCGATTGAGATATACGGAGAGAGGATATGATTTGAGCAATTATAAGGGTTTTGAAATTATGGGTTCAAGAATTGAGATAAACCCTAAATTTCTACTAGTAAAGAGACAAATAGGGAAATACTAACCTTAGCAGGAATGACAGCTAGTAACCAGCAAATGTCCATTGGTGAGAAGCAGACGACCCCCATTGAAAAACAAAACGACAAGATACGACCAGCTGGTGAGAAGAAAGGGTTTGTTTATTTGTGTTTTATTAACATATTTCATTACTATTTATATTTCAAAATATTAAAGATGAGATCTAAATAAATAAATAAGTTATTTTTTAATTAATTGGCAATAATTTTTTGTGAACCCTGATACTTTTGAATTTTATTTGGGTATCGTTATTTTCATCTAATCAGATGAACATATTCAATGCCACATAATTTTTTTTAATTAAAGATGAAATATAAATAAATAAATAAGTTATTTTTTATTTTTTGATTTGATTAAAAAAATATTTTTGTAGAAATATTTATTTAAGTCCATTTAAATTTACACCCGTTATAAATTTAATAGGAGTAATAAAAATTTGAGTATAATAATGTTTTGAATTTACACCCATTTTTAAAAAATAGGGTGTCTATTGTCACGCGCTAATAATTAAATTGACACTTTATTTACAAAATTGCCACCGTGTTTCTTATTCACACCCGTTTTTAGTATAACAAGTGTAAATTTTAAAATTATATTCCTCTTTTTGTACTAGTGTATATTGTTTTATTTTATTTTAATTTATTTCAATCAATGTTAATTTTCCTTTTTTAATATATATAAATTATTGTGTTCCAATTATATATTTTCTATATTTATATAAAATATAAACAAGAAATTTATTGGAAATTTATTGTGACGTTTAATATGATTCATTTAGAAAGTTTAAGTACATTATAAAATTTTTAATAATTTAATGAATAGTTAAAAATATATATATTAAAATAATTAAAAGTATATGAATGATATAAAAAAGTACCATTTCTTAATACACCACCAAAGTTTCATATACACCACGTGAAATTTCTATTTTGCCCCCAGATTCCGGATGTGCACATCCGGACGCACCAAATTTTTAAAAAACGCTGATGCATTCCGGATGTGCACATCCGGAAACATATTATAGCATTATTTTTTTAAATTCCGAATCTGCAGATCCGGAAAAAAGCGTAATTTTTTTTTACAAATCTGTTTTGTCGGCTAGTCGCAAATGTCATCAGAAGTTATAACCCTAGAGTTTGTTATAACTTCTGATGACATTATGCGACTGGTGCACCAGCCACATTACTTATTGAAATGCCGAAGACAACCATTATGTTAACGGAGAGACTCCAACCCTAGAGTTTGTTATAACTTCTGATGACATTACTGTTACTGGTGCACCAGCCACATTACTTATTTAAATGCCGAAGACAACCATTATGTTGACTGAGAGACTCCAACCCTAGAGTTTGTTATAACTTCTGATGACATTACTGCTACTGGTGCACCAGCCACGTTACTTATTGAAATGCCGAAGACAACCATTATGCTGACGGAGAGACTCCAACCCTAGAGTTTGTTATAACTTCTGATGACATTACTGTTACTGGTGCACCAGCCACATTACTTATGGCAGCAGAGTCGACACAAATTTGGTGGCACTCCTATTACCACTTGCAGAACTAGAATCAGAATGTTCTACTTCACTTATGTAGTATTGAGCGCGGAAAACTAGCAAGTGTGCATAATAAGCAGGAGGAACTGTGACCCAAAGTCAGTCCAGAGTTTTTCTAAAGATAGCAAGTGTGCACTTAATCATGAATACAACCCTAGAGTTTTTCTAAAGATACAGAGGAACTGTTTCCCTTCTAAGGATCCACTGTTATTTTAAAGAGATCTTGAATTATCTCCTCGCAATGAACCTGAGTATAACCAATGGACTGACTTTGGGTCACAGTTCCTCCTGCTTATTATGCACACTTGCTAGCTTTCCGCGCTCGATACTACATAAGTGAAGTAGAAAATTATGATTCTGCTTCTCCAAGTGGTAATAGGAGTACCACCAACTTTGTGTCGACTATGCTGCCATTTATCTTGGAAAAGGTAAAGCATGCTTTAGGTTTAATAACACCACTTAATCATGAATACAAAACAAAAGAGGATAAGTTTTGACAACACTTACGGAGAACAAAGTTTTCTATTGTAGAGATACAGAGAACAAAGTTTTCTATTGTACAGATACGGAGAACAAAGTTTTCTATTGTACAGATACAGAGAACAAAGTTTTCTATTGTACAGATACGGAGAACAAAGTTTTCTATTGTACAGATACGGAGAACAAAGTTTTCTATTGTACAGATACGGAGAACAGAGTTTTCTATTCAAATGTATATTGACTTGCGTTGATATATTAACGTTTGCGACCGACCGACAAAACCGATTTTTAAGAAAAAAAATTAAGTTACACTTTTTTCTGGATCTGCAGATCCGGTATTTGTTAAAAATAAAGCTATTTCATGCTTCCGGATGTGTACATCTGGAATACATCAGTGTTTTTTGAAAAAACGGTGCGTCCGGATGTGCACATCTGAAATCTGGGGGCAAAATGGAAATTTTACGTGGTGTATAAGAAACATGGATGGTGTGTTAAGAAATCTTCTAAAAAAAATTAGATGAATTCTATTTAAATAATCTAATGAATGAAATGTATGTCACTAATATCTGAAGAGATCTGATGATAGCAAAAGTGAAAATAGTGTTTCAAATTAGTTTCTAAAAAAATAAATATAGAACCCATGAGCAAAAGTAAAAATAGTGTATAATTTTGTTTAGAAAAATAAGAGTTTAATGGAGATGTATTGATAATGTAAAAGTTCAATAGAAATATATCACTATTATGTTTGTATAAATAATTTAAATTTTTTAATTTGATTAGATAGATACATGGTCATCATTGATTACATTCTCGTTTTCTAAAAAAATTAAAATAAAAAATAAATATAGAAACCATTTCCTCCTAAAACGTAATTTGTTAAAAAATTTATTCACATATTCTCTTTCAAGCACATTATTGACATAAATTCGGTGATATAATTTTCTTGCAATTATACATCTATTTCATTAGGGTAAGCCACCGAATTATTAAACTCACTTCATTATTGAGAATATAATCCTTTATTTGGTATATGATCAAATGAAAAATCCAAATAATTGTCACCAATGCAAATGAAATCAATAATCAATAATTTTTCTAAAATTATTAGAGTCACCCTTTTTCTTTGAGACCCAAAGAATGACCACAAACCAACACCTTTTCTAATAGTACAGACACGCCCACCATGCTCATCTGTTCCGATAGTTTCTGCTAATATATCATGCCGTGCTTGCGGAACAAATGTGCCTTCACGGACTGCCTTAACCAACTTATCCTACACAACGTGAGAAACTTACATATATTAGTTACCAACACATTTAAATAAAAAATAACATAAACACCAAAAATCATACTTACAATTTTTTCGACAGCTACTCTTGAAGCCTCATAGGTGTACTCTCCATCTGGTCTTAGTCGAGCCCTCTTCCATTTGTCATGTCTTGAAGGTGGAGATGGGATGCGAACATCTCCAGTTTCTGATTGTCTTTCAAGCATGATTTTTTTTCTCAAGATTCCTATAACCCCCACGGGACAATCTATGGGGGTACATGTTCTTGGCCTTATTGAGTATTCTGACTTCGCTTTTAACCTGTTATGAACATAGAGAAAAAATATATGATTAATATCTATAACTCATTAGCATAACATTATCGGTTACATGAGAATAGTACTAACCTTAAATTCCTCAGAACGACGTATCTTTGCAAACCTTTTCCATTGCTTCTTCGATATAAAACTATATCAAATCCATGGATGAGCAAGAACGCTCTTAGGCCTCCTAATGTAGTCAGCCGTGAGTTGTGCCTTAAATCCCCTCCAACGAGTACCAACATATGATATCCATTTTTTTTTTCAAATTTGAGTCATCGTCGGCAAACTCAAAATTCAACTACATTTAAATTAATATATAAGTATGTATTAGAAATTATAGATATTGATATCGGCGATATATAAAAATTATAGTATTTAATACCTTAACATTAGTCCATATGCTTTCTTTGACCTTATTATCAACTTGTTTCCAATCATTAATCAATATACTGACCTTGCTATGTGCAAGGAGCGAAACATAACTCCTAAAAGTAGAGTAGTGTTGACTATCCATTACTCTGTACAACGAATCAAACTGGATAGGAATTTTTTCACCTGATGCGTTCCGGACAGATGTGAATTAGGGCATCATTGTGACGCCTCTTTATGATCATTTCTTTTGACTTTCAGTTGTTTGAGTATCATTGTCTAAAATCTCATTTGTTTGATTTTCTTCGCTGGTTTCTGATGAAGAACTCAACAAGGTCGACATCTAAGTTCAAAAACAACAACAACAACATAAACAACAAGAATATAAACATCAACCACAAAATAAAACAACAACAACCACAACAATGGCAAATGAAGTTTACTATAGATGCATGGGGACAAATATTTTACGTACCCTAAACGTGATGACTAAGTAAATGGTGTTGGTGTTGGTGATGATGTTGTCTTCCTTCCTTGTGGTGACGACGGTGTTGTTGTTGTTTTCCTTCTAGATGGTAACAATTTGGTTGATCGTGGTGGTTATGTAAACTTGGTTGACGATGATGACGACAATGGCAAATACACAGTGAAGTAGAAACTGTAATGCCCTGTATAATATTTATCTATAATAATACCATACAAGTGTTTTATTTGGTACTGACACCATCGTAAGTGCCTAAGGGCATAATTCACATACTTGACCATTCTAAAACATAATACAAACTATGGTACAAGATATGGAAACTAGCCAAAACAATAAAAACTAAGATCAATATACAATATCCTCAATTGTATACAACAAATACACAGCGGAATAAGCTCAACTAAGCTTCTCTTGAAACATCCCAGCATAGCTCCACTTGTAAATCGAACCTACAAATGCTTCCTGAAAATAATCAACAATAGTGGGGTGAGATACATCAAATCTCAGTGAGTTCCCTATCCTATGGATTCTCTCGGCTTTACAAGGTTCTATCAAATCCTAACTCAAGTCAAGGGGAAGGGAAATGACGTTGAGTTCACAATCTCACAATCTCACACTATATGGAAACACGTTACGAGTCCGTTAACTCGAAAGTATCACTAATCGATAACCTGCCAAGGCATCCCCTTTCTCCCGACCTCTTCTACATCTTGAAGTAGGGACGAGTCATGGACCCTCGTGGATTTCTTGGCATACGAAATGGATTCGGGATCATCGGTTCGTACACCGTGATCCGTCACTTCACACGGCCCGTACACCGTCACAAGTCTCTTTACCCGTAGGCTCCATTCGTACTATAACATTGGGAATCAAACATGCCAAGTAATCATGCCTGCACTTCAGAGGAGTTTGAGTCTCATGAAGGCCTCTCAAGGGAAACTCAAAAGAAAATGGTTACGATTACGTGATTTCACATACAACCATAATTGTATACAACAATTCTAGGCCACATTAGCCTTTAGGCCTCTTTTGCCTTTAACAATAAAACATAACAAAATACACGTGTTCCATACTAGTGTTCACTCTCTCATAGGCCAATACTCGTCACTGATGCACCGTTATACATCAAGTGCCCGAGCATCGCCATCTAGGTTATCTACTCTAGGCCAGAACTCGTCAAGGATGCACCTTTCTACATCTACTGCACGAGCGTCGCCATACAGAGTTTCTATCACAATTCTATTCACAACCTAGAATTATACCATTTGGTTTTTGGGGTAAAGTTTCCTCACTCTTCCTAATTCATATTTTAAACATGCATATTCTTTCAATCAAGTTTAACATTAATATTAGGCAAAGCATATTACAATTGCACATTTGGATAACATATAATAATTCAATCACAAGTCATACAAAAGCATATTACATTTGTATAATGGAATCACACATAATGATTCAATCACATAAAACATCATTTTGGTTTTCCTCCAATTCATTAACCGGGTATCCAAATCAATGTTCTCACTCTTATCCCGTAGGATATTCCCACGGCTTCTAACGGCTATCCCTACGCCGCAATCGGACTTATGATTCAAACGATGTCAATTCCAACATTTCACAAAACATTACTTTCCTGCATTTTCCACTAAATAGAGGGTCATAGCCAATAGCCAATAGAGGGTCGTCATAGCTTTCTAATGACACCAAGAACGTCCCGATCCGAGTTACGGATCAAAAGTTATGAAGGAAACAAAACGGGAAAAACTGTCATATTCGCTTTGTGAAGCTCCAGCGAGCATTCGCTTTCCTCCTTCGCAGTGCGAAGCTCTAGCAAATCAAGGCAGAAAGAAAAGGGAATAAAGTTCGCTTTGCGAACACCTGACGAACCTTCGCCTTGCCATTCGCACTGCGAAGCTCTGGCGAACCTTCGCCTTCCTCTTCGCCATGGGTTCGCTTTGCGAACCAGCGAAAACTGGGTTTCCCAGCAGCGTAACAGCAGGTCTTTTGGGGCCAAAATCCAACATTTCTTCAACCAAAACTCATCCAAATCATACCTAAACATGTTCCAATCATACAACAAGTATTCTCATGCATTTATATCGAATTTCATCCGTTAGATTTCATTGATTTATCCGTTTAATCATTTTTTCTCAATTCTAACCCAAGTTCCAAACATCTATTTCTAGAACTTAGAGTGTCTAACTAGAACCCACCTGATAATCGAAGAGGAGTTTGAAGAAGATGGTGATGATGATAATCCATGGGTTTCTCTCTTCTCCCTTCTTCTTCTCTTCTTCACTTCCTTTCCTCTTCTTCTCCTTTTACTATTTTTTTCTTCCTTTCTTTTCTCTTTCCACACACACACACACACACACAGAGATATATATATATATATATATATATATATATATATATATATATAAACCAATATTATATAATATAATCCAATAGAGTAAAATATCTCCAATTGATATTTTGTCATCTCAACCAATTGATCCATTATTAGAGTTATCTTAAAATACTTTCTCGTACTAATAAATATCAATCTGTCTCTTTCATAAAATAATTGATCTCTTTAGAGTTCTTTAGTTGCTCTATTGATCTCAATGTCAATACTTAAAGTACTTAGAGGATTCCATTAATCCAACAATCCAAAGATAGAGCACATAGATACTCATCTGATATCCAATTGAGCATTTAAAGAATACGGGGTATTACAGAAACGATGGTGTTTTGGATGAAATCGTATAATATTTCACAGTAATGAACGTTAGGTTTTGGGTTGAAATTGTGTATTGTTTCGTCTAGTTTCTATTTGCAAAGGAAAAAAGCATACTGAAGAGACAAGCTAACTAGGAGTGTATAATATTATCACGCTACCACAACGACCAATAATTGCAACCGTAGTGATATTTTACTTTCATGGTGAAATTTCATAAAAAAACGCCAGAGTATTAACAATTAAAAATTTTAAATAAAAAACAAAATATATCACAACGGTTGTAATCATCAACCGTAGTTAAAAACTTTAAAGTTTTTTATTTAAAAATAAATAAAAATGAAAATGCGCAACTTAACAACGGTGGAACTCTTGAACTGTCGTCATAAACTTTTAAGTTTTTTATTTAAAAATTATTAAAAAAGAAAAGGCGCCACTTAACATTAAAGGAATAACATATATGAGGGCACTGAGGTTCGAACCAGTGAAAGCTTGAGGTTATCACAATGGTTGGCTTCTTAACCGTTGTTATATACAAATAATTTTTAATAAAAAAAATAATATTATGATAGCACCTTAGTTTAGAGATGTCACAACGGTGTAGGGAATAAGCGTGATGACCATGGCGTTGTTGTTTACGCGTTTTGTAATAGTGATTTTTTGTATATTTGCTCTTTAATTGTTAGAATTTATTTCAATGTTTCTAATTCTTCAACCAATATATCCTTATCTCTAGTTCATTTAGCAAAGTATTACTTTGCAGACATAATTAGTATAGAAGGAAGTGATGGATGAAGAACTAGAAAAATTGAATAAAATTCTAACTGTCAAAAAGTGAAATACAGATAATGGGATATAGAAAGCTCGAAAAATATTGATCAATGGAAGTTTTTTTTCTAACATAATTTAATTATTTATATTATTATTTTCTAATTCAATTCGAAATGTTATATATTCAATTAGGGATTGGTAAAACACTTAAACCACATAAGATATACTAATTTATAACATGTTGATTAAACGAAATGAAAGTTGCTATGTATAAAAATTAACATTAATAATAACATAAACAATAACATACATATACAAACACATCATGAATAACACAAACATGTAGCAACAAAAACAACTACAATAACACAAACAACAACATTTATCAACAAAAAACAACAACATACCTTAACAAAACAACAACATACCTCAACAAAAACATCAACATAATTCAACAAAAACATCTACAATAACATAAACAACAACATTAACCAACAAAAACAAAAACTGACCTAATTAACAAAACAACAACATGCCTCACCGAAACATCAACATACCTAATAAAAAACATCTACAATAACACAAACAACAATATTTATCAATAAAAACAAAAATTTATCTTAACAAAATAACAACATACCTTAACCAAAACAACAACATACCTAATAAAAAAACATCTACTATAAAACAAACAACAACATTTATCAACAAAAATAAAAATTTACCTTAGCAAAACAACAACATACCTCAACAAAAAGATAAACATATTAAAATTGTAGTCATCGTCAGTACCACTTTAATTTTGATAATTTGTCAATTTGCGTGTATATACATTATTTGATTTATCACGTGTTTGTACTTTTTCATTTGTATGAATTTATTTGCATTATTATTGTAATTCATTAGGAATAATTTGAATTCGTGTGCTTCGACTATAACTAGTTTGTTACCTTTAAGAACCTCTTTATTCATTGATTTTGTAGTCTTATCCATGAATATGTCTTTTTTTATAACCTAGCAATTTATTTTGTATCAATGCATTAAGTATTGTTTAAATCACAAGTTAGAATGCTTGAATCAAAATTGCAAAGATGTTTGAATCGAATCATACATATTGCGACTCGAATCATGAAGTTTTGTGAAAGTTGGAAATATACTCTATCTCATTTGAATCGAATCATAGAAAAATGTGATTCAAATCACAAATTTACTTGACTCTAATCATGAGACACATATGACTTAATTCATGGCTTCTTTCCTTTCTTTCCAACCTTTAATTCACGTTGTTGTTTCTTTGATTCAAATCATTACTTTATGATTTAAGATAAACCAATCCCTTTATTGAGAGTCTACTTTAAGCACCATAATTCTCCTATCTCTTTTGTTTTTTGTCTGATATAGAGATTATGAACAAAAGTGGGTAAGAACTCAGAAGATGTGAGGCAACACAATCTCTTGTAACGCCATTGTGTGTTTTCGTAGTAGAACAAAGAATCAAAAGAGATACAATTAGGGTTAATTAATCAATTGATTGAATTGATCAATTCCTGAGCATTTGCTATTTGCCTATCAAAGTTTTTATTATCTATATGGTTAACTTCAATTAAGAAATAACTCTGATCTGCCTCAATATTTTCTACAATTCTACCAGGCATCCAAATCGATATCCTCTGGTGCAGTGTCGAAGGTACTGCTCCTAAACCATGGATCCATTCCCAACCAAGAAATATGTTATAATTTTCCTTGGTCGAAATGACCACAAATAATTTTGGTCTACCAATAGTCCCTACAACAATGTCAACTTGTATGACCCTTAAAGAATGACTCATTTTCCCCTCATAATTGGACAAAACCATGTTATGAGGTCTTAAATCAGTGTCATATTTTCCAATCGTCCTTAATAAAGAATTTGGCATTAGGTTAATTGCCACCCTTCATCTACTAGGACTTTATCAACCCTTACATTCTCAACCTTAGCCCATATGAAAAAGGTCTTCAGGTGTTGTTGCATTCCTAAATTAGGCCTTTCGAAAATGGCCTTATTTTCATCTACGTAATCGTTATTAATTACATAGTAACACAAAGGCTTATGGTTCACTGATTCTTCAACAAGCTCATTCTCATTTTCTTCTGTTATCTTAGTGACCTTATCAAATTCAATGAAAAAAAACAACATTACAGATAGCATCAAAATCATTATCTAATCTAGAGTCGAAATTGTCTGCCAACATCTCGTCATCTTCATTTGGCAAGGGATCCTTGTCATTTGGTTCATGGGCTTTTTTACCATTTGACTCTCCATTAGTGTTGATGATTTTCTATTTTTATCGGATTCAGCAGCCTCCATAGCCGCATTCTCTTTCCTTTGTGTCTTTTCCATTGAGTTCTAGTCATAGGTTTTTTTTAACCAAATAATTTCTAGAAGCATATGAGTAGTTTTTCCAAACTTAACCGGCGCCAACTTTGATTACCCTTCACTTATGTTGATCAGAGTTTTGTCTAACTGCCAGTCAAAACCATTCACAAGAGGGAACAATAGTAGATGGAACATAAGTCTTCCTTTGACTTATCCATTTGTTTGTAGGCTCATAGAATTTTTTATAAGGGACCCTCTCTTGTCAAAAGCAAATTGTGGCCTCCTGTCACTCCAATTGTTTCTCTTTGGATGTTCAGACCTAAATTTTCGAGATCCTTGGTGGCCTCCTTATCAAAAACAACACTGCAACGAGGGCATAACATAACTTTAGAAACTTCCAGCTTGCAACGATTTAGGAAGTCAATCAATTCCTCTTCAGCCTTCAATTACATGACGACAAGAATTTATATCGTATTTTTAAGCTCACTGTGCGCAGTTTAATCCGTGTTTTTATTGAGTCTTGCTATACTTACTTCGTTTTTATTTTTTTTTGTGTTTGCGGGAATAATAATCAAGATCCCGGAAGAAATGGATAAAAGAAGCGAAAGAAAGAGAAAAATTCAGCAGAGCAGCAAATTCTGCAGTCCCAGCTGATATGGCGTTCACCGTCCTTTGATGGCGTTCGCCATTGCTTCCTGATGGCGCCCTTTTTTGAATTCAGAGCATGGCGTTCTCCGTACAGTCGCGGGAGCAGTTTTCACTACAGAATCAGTTTCTAGAAGTTTTGAGGAGTTTTCTAACTCCCTTTCCCTCCAAATTCAAAAGAGCAGTTGAGTATCAGATCCTCTATATATAGGACCTCTTGGAGCAGTGAAAAATGGTCGAAAAAGTGCGCGGAAGCTCTGCTGGAATTTCATTAGAACTTTAGGCAAAAATTTACCGATAAAAGCAACAATTAGTCGCATTGAGGAATTGTTGCAAATTCTATACTGACCACTTTGCTGTACTTTTTGGATCGAGATTTATACAAGTGTTATTTCCATTCCTTCCTAATTTACTTTAATGCAATAATTTTACAGGTTTCTTTACTTTACCGTATTTTCAATATATTTGGTATTTTACAATTGTTTAACATGTTAGACTTAGAAAATGTAAGTTTAAAAATGGTAGACTTAGGATTAATTATGTTTGAGTAAATAATTAGAGACCGACATGTGAGGACCGTCGTATTCGGCAGGACTCCGTAGAAATAATAGGTGCGGAACTATGATTGTATGTCAATTTGGTTTTAATTTCCAAGTTTAATGTTTCTTATTTCGACATGAGAGTGTGAAGTAAGTTAATGTTTAGGCCGAGACTGCGAGAGCGTGAGGAGTCACTACTACAAAATGGCCAAACAACAACGCCAGGTTTACAACGACATCCTATACACCGTTCTTATAGTGCGTACTGGATGCACGCGTATTATTTTAATTAGAAATCTCAAGGGTATAATAACGGTTTTTATGAAAACCGTGGTGATACAATCTAGCTATCATGGGTTCGAACCTCATCGCCCTCAAATAGTTTATCCCTTTGATGTAAATGCTCCCTTTTTAAGTTTTATTAATATTTAACTAAAAAATAATAAGGATATCACGACGGATATTTATCAAAACCGTTGTTACAAATTGAAGCTTCTTTTTATGTATTTTAAACACCAAGTATATATATCAATTTATCCATTGAAACAACCCTAACACCAACACCGTCACCATTGTCGGGAAGAAAACAACAACAACAAAGTATTATACTTTAAGGTGTTGCAATGTCACATTTGAAGACAAAATCATCCAAAGGTGTTTCTACGTCTTGTTCCAGTGTAAAATCTCTATCTGGAAATTTTTGTGGTTGTGATGGTTGTATGATTTCGTATCAATGCAAGAAGGGACAAAATAAAGGAAGGCTTTTTTGGAGATGTCCATTTTGGAGGAGCGACGAAACATGTAATTTGTTCATATGGGATGAAGACGTGGGAGAAAGAGATGGAAATGACGATGAGAGCATTATGAAGTCAGAGTTGGAAGCTGTGGGCTATCTGAAGGTTATGTATGAGGATTTAAAGAAAAAGAACAAGAATTTGAAGAACAAACTGAAATCAGAGATATTTTCTGGAAATATCAAGATGTTATGTTTTTTTTGTCTCCTTTATGTTTAATATTTACTTTGTTATGAAATGTAATAGTTGAATTAGGGTTTGAATTACATTGTTGATGTTTAAACTGCAGATGCATTGTGAATTACATTGTTGATGTTTAAACTGCAGATGCATTAAGTTAGAAGTTAAGGCGCACCTTTTCGTTTTTATTAATTTTAAAAATCATAAATAAAAGGGTTATCACTACAGTTCTTCTGGTTAACCGTAGTGATATATTTATAATAAATAAACACCTATGTATACGGTTTTTATTTATTTTAAAATTCACAGATAAAAGGGTTATCACTACGGTTATTCTGGTAAACCGTAGTGATATATTTATAATAAATAAATACATATCTAGAGGTTGTTATTGTTAACCATTGTGAAATAGTTTACCCATATATAAGCGAAAAAAACTTTCACTTAATTGACAGTAACGCCTTGCCTTCAAAGTGAAACCCTAGAACCCATTTTTTCTCTTCGTTTTCACTATTAGCCGTGAATCTTGTGCTTCATACATTAAGGTATTCTTCTTCTTCCATCTATTGTTAGATATTTCCCATTATCTCGTTTGTTGCATGTTGTTTTTGTTGATTGTTCTCATTTTTTCATATTCATTTTCACTACCTTAACAAAGACCATACTTTGGAAACTTCGTAATGTTTGTGTTACTATGGAAAAATGTATAAGAAGCATGAAGCTATGATGGAAACTTCATCCACCTTGTATTTTTTTTCATAGCATCACGAACAAGATGTTAGTAAATGAAGAAACAACAGTGTAAGCAAACTTTATCTAGTTTTAGAAGCAATGAAAAGAAGTATAAGAAGTATGAAGCTTTTGTGTAAGCTTCTTCCTCCTTATATTTCTTTTTCATGGCTTCCCAAACTAGTTCAACATCATAATTGATTCCTGTTCCGTGATTAGTTTCATTAAAAGGTGCGTTATTCCTGTTCCTCTCTTTACTTATCACTGGATTATGGTTTTAGGGTTTATTTTCAACTGAGGATGCTCATTTTTGAAGTTTGCTTTGTTTCCTTTCAGGTTAAGGGGATGATACAGGGTGATGATGCTGGTGGAAGCAAGCGTATTATATCAGTTTATAATTTCTGGATCTGGTATAAAATGTTGTTTGAGTTTATCATATTCTACTTACATTGTTTGTTTAACTAACCCTCACTTAAAGTTTGCTGGTGGTAGCAAGCGTATTATATGAGTTTATAATATCTGAATCTGGTATAGAATTTTGTTTAAGTTTATTATATTTTATGTAGATTGTTTGTTTCACTAACCCTCACTTAAAATACATTCAGTTAATTTGACATAGATACTTATAATATACAAATTAAGTTGTATTTGAAAACCAACTTAAACAAACCAATGTTGTTTTCTGATTGCATGCCTCTCATCATTTATCTCACGTTCTTTTATATATAGATTATGGTATAATGATCTCGCTCCTTAGATGCATCGCCATCTTCCAATATAGTTAAATCAAAGATGAGGCAAATTATCCAATGTCTTGTTTATCTTATGGAAATTTAACTATAATCGAAGATAGCGATATATCGATGAAGTTAGATCAATAAACCACAATATATGTAAAAGAGCGTGAAATGCACAATGAGACGAATGCAATCAGAAAACAACATTGGTTTGTTTAAGTTGGTTTTCAAGAACAGTTTAATTTGCAGATTATAGACATCTTCATCAAATTTAATCCATGTATATTTATTTAGTGAGGTGTTTGGAAAACAAGCAATCTACATTTAATATAATAAACTTAGGGTACTTACAACAATGGTTATATATTGTAACCGATATCATAAGTAATTTATGTTTTATATAAATTCGCTACTAATGGGTTTCGAACCCAGAACCTAAGTGTATGTATCGCAACGATTTATTATCATAACCGTTGTGATATATGGCGCGCGTCCTGCCTTTCAACAACAGTTTCCAGACCGTTGTAGATACAACGAACTTACAACGACAATCTACATAACAACGCCTCCGGCCGCGTCATTATATGTCATTCCCAACCGTTGTTAAATGTGTTTTTCGTAGTAGTGAGTGAACCAGATAGTGGAAATTAGGCAACATATTTAAATACAGCGAGAGCGCTTTAGATGTTGTTTAGAATATTATCTGTTTCCAAAGCGTGTTTCTTAGTTACCGGGCGAGCGAGAGCAAAGTCTTGGGATTAGGAAGCATGGCTTTTGTCAAGACCGCGAGAGCATGAGACGGAGCCTTTAAGCCGGTTTATTCTACGGAATGACACTATGGTCATAGTTAGTACCCGTATTCTATAAGTCCCGTAGGTGCGCGAAAATCATATTTCAGGCTCGTTTTAGTATTAAATTTTAGATTCTAAATTCCGTCCTTTATATCCCGTTTAATTCCTCTTTCACTTCAGCCTTAGCTTTGCATAGCAACCTTGGATAACATTAATTTGATTATCTGTCCCTGTGGGTTCGACAAGCTTTTTAAGACTACACGATCAACTGTATACTTGCAGATTTATCCGTCAGTGTCAGACGATCAAGTTTTTGGCGCCGTTGTCGGGGACATATTTAGTCAATATTTTGAATCTTTTATTGCGCAGTATAGCTTTCTAATGACACCAAGAACGTCCCGATCCGAGTTACGGATCAAAAGTTATGAAGCAAACAAAACGGGAAAAGCTGTCATATTCGCTTTGCGAAGCTCCAACGAGCATTCGCTTTCCTCCTTCGCAGTGCGAAGCTCTAGCGAATCAAGGCAGAAAGAAAAGGGCACAAAGTTCGCTTTCCCAACACCTGGCGAACCTTCGCCTTGCCATTCGTACTGCGAAGCTCTGGCGAACCTTCGCCTTCCTCTTCGCCATGGGTTCGCTTTGCGAACCAGCGAAAACTGGGTTTCCCAGCAGCGTAACAGCAGGTCTTATGGGGCCAAAATCCAACATTTCTTCAACCAAAACTCATCCAAATCATACCTAAACATGTTCCAATTATACAACAAGTATTCTCATGCATTTATATCGAATTTCATTTGTTAGATTTCATTGATTTATCCGTTTAATCATTTTTTTCTCAATTCTAACCTAAGTTCCAAACATCTATTTCTAGAACTTAGAGTGTCTAACTAGAACCCACGTGATAATCGAAGAGGAGTTTGAAGAAGATGGTGATGATGATAATTCATGGGTTTCTCTCTTCTCCCTTCTTCTTCTCTTCTTCACTTCCTTTCCTCTTCTTCTCCTTTTACTATTTTTTTCTTCCTTTCTTTTCTCTTTCCACACACACATATATATATATATATATATATGTATATATATATATATATATATATATATATATATATATATATAAACCAATATTATATAATATAATCCAATAGAGTAAAATATCTCCAATTGATATTTTGTCATCTCAACCAATTGATCCATTATTAGAGTTATCTTAAAATACTCTCTCGTACTAATAAATATCAATATGTCTCTTTCATAAAATAATTGATCTCTTTAGAGTTTATTAGTTGCTCTATTGATCCCAATGTCAATACTTAAAGTACTTAGAGGATTCAATTAATCCAACCATCCAAAGATAGAGCACATAGATACTCATCTGATATCCAATTGAGCATTTAAAGAATACGGGGTATTACAAAAGCGATGGTGTTTTGGATGAAATCGTACAATGTTTCACAGTAATGAACGTTAGGTTTTGGGTTGAAATTGTGTATTGTTTCATCTAGTTTCTATTTGCAATGAAAAAAAGGATACTGAAGAGACAAGCTAACTAGGAGTGTATAATATTATCACGCTACCACAACGACTAATAATTGCAACCGTAGTGATATTTTACTTTCATGGTGAAATTTCATAAAAAAACGCCAGAGTATTAACAATTAAAAAATTTAAATAAAAAACAAAATATATCACAACGGTTGTAATCATCAACCGTAGTTAAAAACTTTAAAGTTTTTTATTTAAAAATAAATAAAAATGAAAAGGCGCAACTTAACAACGGTGGAACTCTTGAACCGTCGTCATAAACTTTTAAGTTTTTTATTTAAAAATCATTTAAAAAGAAAATGCGCCACTTAACATTAAAGGAATAACATATATGAGGGCACTAAGGTTCGAACCAATGAAAGCTTGAGGTTATCACAATGGTTGGCTTCTTAACCGTTGTTATATACAAATAATTTTTAATAAAAAAAATAATATTATGATAGCACCTTAGTTTAGAGATGTCACAACGGTGTAGGGAATAAGCGTGGTGACCATGGTGTTGTTGTTTACGCGTTTTGTAATAGTGATTTTTTGTATATTTGCTCTTTAATTGTTAGAATTTATTTCAATGTTTCTAATTCTTCAACCAAGATATCCTTATCTCTAGTTCATTTAGCAAAGTATTACTTTGCAGACATAATTAGTATAGAAGGAAGTGATGGATGAAGAACTAGAAAAATTGAATAAAATTCTAACTGTCAAAAAGTGAAATACAGATATTGGGATATAGAAAGCTCGAAAAATATTGATCAATGGAAGTTTTTTTTCTAACATAATTTAATTATTTATATTATTATTTTCTAATTCAATTCGAAATGTTATATATTCAATTAGGGATTGGTAAAACACTTAAACCACATAAGATATACTAATTTATAACATGTTGATTAAACGAAATGAAAGTTGCTATGTATAAAAATTAACATTAATAATAACATAAACAATAACATACATATACAAACACATCATGAATAACACAAACATGTAGCAACAAAAACAACTACAATAACACAAACAACAACATTTATCAACAAAAAACAACAACATACCTTAACAAAACAACAACATACCTCAACAAAAACATCAACATAATTCAACAATAACATCTACAATAACATAAACAACAACATTAACCAACAAAAACAAAAACTGACCTAATTAACAAAACAACAACATGCCTCACCGAAACATCAACATACCTAATAAAAAACATCTACAATAACACAAACAACAATATTTATCAATAAAAACAAAAATTTACCTTAACAAAATAACAACATACCTTAACCAAAACAACAACATACCTAATAAAAAAACATCTACTATAACACAAACAACAACATTTATCAACAAAAATAAAAATTTACCTTAGCAAAACAACAACATACCTCAACAAAAAGATCAACATATTAAAATTGTAGTCATCGTCAGTACCATTTTAATTTTGATAATTTGTCAATTTGCGTGTATATACATTATTTGATTTATCACGTGTTTGTACTTTGTCATTTTTATGAATTTATTTGCATTATTATTGTAATTCATCAGGAATAATTTGTATTCGTGTGCTTCGACTATAACTAGTTTGTTACCTTTAAGAACCTCTCTATTCATTGATTTTGTAGTCTTATCCATGAAAATGTCTTTTTTTATAACCTAGCAATTTATTTTGTATCAATGCATTAAGTATTGTTTAAATCACAAGTTAGAATGCTTGAATCAAAGTTGCAAAGATGTTTGAATCGAATCATACATATTGCGACTCGAATCATGAAGTCTTGTGAAAGTTGGAAATATACTCTGTCTCATTTGAATTGAATCATAGAAAAATGTGATTCAAATCACAAATCTACTTGACTCTAATCATGAGACACATATGACTTAATTCATGGCTTCTTTCCTTTCTTTCCAACCTTTAATTCACGTTGCTGTTTCTTTGATTCAAATCATTACTTTATGATTTAAGATAAACCAATCCCTTTATTGAGAGTCTACTTTAAGCACCATAATTCTCCTATCTCTTTTGTTTTTTGTCTGATATAGAGATTATGAACAAAAGTGGGTAAAAACTCAGAAGATGTGAGGCAACACAATCTCTTGTAACGCCATTGTGTGTTTTCGTAGTAGAACAAAGAATCAAAAGAGATACAATTAGGGTTAATTAATCAATTGATTGAATTGATCAATTCCTGAGCATTTGCTATTTGTCTATCAAAGTTTTTATTATCTATATGGTTAACTTCAATTAAGAAATAACTCTGATCTGCCTCAATATTTTCTACAATTCCACCAGGCATCCAAATCGATATCCTCTGGTGCAGTGTCAAAGGTACTGCTCCTAAACCATGGATCCATTCCCAACCAAGAAATATGTTATAATTTTCCTTGGTCGAAATGACCACAAATAATTTTGGTCTACCAATAGTCCCTACAACAATGTCAACTTGTATGACCCTTAAAGAATGACTCATTTTCCCCTCATAATTGGACAAAACCATGTTATGAGGTCTTAAATCAGTGTCATATTTTCCAATCGTCCTTAATAAAGAATTTGGCATTAGGTTAATTGCCACCCTCCATCTACTAGGACTTTATCAACCCTTACATTCTCAACCTTAGCCCATATGAAAAAGGTCTTCAGGTGTTGTTCCATTCCTAAATTAGGCCTTTCGAAAATGGCCTTATTTTCATCTACGTAATCGTTATTAATTACATAGTAACACAAAGGCTTATGGTTCACTGATTCTTCAACAAGCTCATTCTCATCTTCTTCCGTTATCTTAGTGACCTTATCAAATTCAATGAAAAAAAACAACATTACAGATAGCATAAAAATCATTATCTAATCTAGAGTCGAAATTGTATGCCAACAGCTCGTCATCTTCATTTGGCAAGGGATCCTTGTCATCTAGTTTAACTAGTGCTGGAAAAGGAGGAAAAATTCTTTCCTTCATGGGCTTTTTTACCATTTGACTCTCCATTAGTGTTGATGATTTTCTATTTTTATCGGATTCAACAGCCTCCATAGCCGCATTCTCTTTCCTTTGTGTCTTTTCCATTGAGTTCTAGTCATATGTTTTCTTTAACCAAATAATTTCTAGAAGCATATGAGTAATTCTTCCAAACTTGAGAATTATAATAATAAGAAGAACCGGCGCCAACTTTGATTACCCTTCACTTATGTTGATCAGAGTTTTGTCTAACTGTCAGTCAAAACCATTCACAAGAGGGAACAATAGTAGATGGAACATAAGTCTTCCTTTGACTTATCCATTTATTTCTAGGCTCATAGAATTTTTTATAAGGGACCCTCTCTTGTCAAAAGCAAATTGTGGCCTCCTGTCACTCCAATTGTTTCTCTTTGGATGTTCAGACCTAAATTTTCGAGATCCTTGGCGGCCTCCTTGTCAAAAACAGCACTGCAACGAGGGCATGACATAACTTTAGAAACTTCCAGCTTGCAACGATTTAGGAAGTCAATCAATTCCTCCTCAGCCTTCAATTACATGACGACACGAATTTATATCGTATTTTTAAGCTCACTGTGCGCAGTTTTATTCCGTGTTTTTATCAAGTGTTGCTATACTTACTTCGTTTTTAATTTTTTTTTGTGTTTGCTGGAATAATAATTAAGATCCCGGAAGAAATGGATAAAAGAAGCGAAAGAAAGAGAAAAATCCAGCAGAGCAGCAAATTCTGCAGTCCCAGCTGATATGGCGTTCGCCGTCCTTTGATGGCGTTCGCCATTGCTTCCTGATGGCGCCCTTTTTTGAATTCAGAGCATAGCGTTCGCCATGCTCCCATGGCATTCTCCGTACAGTCGCGGGAGCAGTTTTCACTACAGAATCAGTTTCTGGAAGTTTTGAGGAGTTTTCTAACTCCCTTTCCCTCCAAATTCAAAAGAGCAGTTGAGTATCAGATCATCTATATATAGGACCTCTTGGAGCAGTGAAAAATGGTCCAAAAAGTGCGCGGAAGCTATGCCGGAATTTCATTAGAACTTTAGGCAAAAATTTACCGATAAAAGAAACAATTAGTCGCATTGAGGAATTGTTGCAAATTCTATACTGACCACTTTGCTGTACTTTTTGGATCGAGATTTATACAAGTGTTATTTCCATTCCGTCCCGATTTACTTTAATGCAAGAATTTTACAGGTTTCTTTACTTTACCGTATTTTCAATATATTTGGTATTTTACAATTGTTTAACATGTTAGACTTAGAAAATGTAAGTTTAAAAATGGCAGACTTAGGATTAATTATGTTTGAGTGAATAATTAGAGACCGACATGTGAGGACCGTCGTATTCGGCGGGACTCCGTAGAAATAATAGGTGCAGAACTATGATTGTATGTCAATTTGGTTTTAATTTCCAAGTTTAATGTTTCTTATTTCGACATGAGAGTGTGAAGTAAGTCAATGTTTAGGCCGAGACCGCGAGAGCGTGAGGAGTGAACCGGATAGTGGAAATTAGGCAACATATTTAAATACAGTGAGAGCGCTTTAGATGTTGTTTAGAATATTATCTGTTTCCAAAGCGTGTTTCTTAGTTACCGAGCGAGCGAGAGCAAAGTCTTGGGATTAGGAAGCATGGCTTTTGTTAAGACCGCGAGAGCATGAGACAGAGCCTTTAAGTCGGTTTATTCTACGGAATGACACTATGGTCATAGTTAGTACCCGTATTCTATAAGTCCCGTAGGTGTGCGAAAATCATATTTCAGGCTCGTTGTAGTATTAAATTTCAGATTCTAAATTTCGTCCTTTATATCCCATTTAATTCCTCTTTCACTTCAGCCTTAGCTTTGCATAGCAACCTTGGATAACATTAGTTTGATTATCTGTCCATGTGGGTTCGAAAAGCTTTTTAAGACTACACGATCAACTGTATACTTGCAGATTTATCCGTCAGTGTCAGACGATCAAGTTTTTGGCGCCGTTGTCGGGGACATATTTAGTCAATATTGTGAATCTTTTGTTGCGCAGTATAGACTAAGGCAACTATTTTATCTTTTAAATTGTTGATTGTATGCCAAGCACTCGCTCACAAGGCGAAGAGTTGGAACGAACAATTGACGAAATCGAACGTTATATTAGTCTAAGACGTCAAATTAATGAATTCCTTACCAGATATAACATCCCAAACCCTATTATTCCTTACTCAGATTCGGAACCCGAATCAGAACCAGAACCAATCATGGCCGAAGGACCAAGAAACCGTCCTCTGAAGTATTATACCGTTCCATCACAAGAAGAACCACATAATAGCATTGCTGCCCCCGCTATTAACCGAAACGATTTCAAACTAAAACCTTTGCTGATATCAGCAGTTCAACAAAACCAGATTTCAGGCAATGCTACGGACGATCCAAATTTACATTTGTCAATATTTGTGCAATACGCAGACACCGTGAAAGCAAATGGTGTTAGCCCTGAAGCGATAAGATTAAGACTTTTTCCATTCTCCTTGAGAGATAGAACTAGAGCTTGGCTCCAGTCTCTACCGTCAAACTCAGTGACAATATGGAACGTGTTAAAGAAAGTCTTCTTATAGCCCAATATTTCCCACCAAGCAAGACAGCTATGTTAAGAGCTTAAATCAATGGATTTAAGCAAAAAGATAACGAATCTCTTTTCGACGCTTGGGAGAGATACAAGGAAATGATGAGGCTTTGCCCACATCCATGAACTTGAAGAATGGCTGATAATCCATACCTTTTATAATGGCCTGTTGTACAATACCAAAATGAATCTGAGCGCAGCAGCTGGCGGTGCTCGGATACAAAAACCGTATGAGGAAGCCTACGAACTTATCGAGACTATGGCTCAAAACCATTTCCAATGGGGAAGTCAACGCGCTGGTGTAGAGAAAAGTCAACTCCAAAAGGAGGAATGTATGAAGTCAATGGTTTAGACCGTGTCAGTGCTAAAGTGGATGCACTTACACAGAAAATCGAAAGTTTAGCAATAGCACCACCTGCAGCTACCGTAGCTGCAGTTACACCCAATTGTGAAATATGTGGAACCCCTGGGCACATAAACTGATCGCGACTTTATGAGTCTATCGGGGTTATTAACTGCAAGCGCACAGTCTATCGCGTAGTTTTAAAAAGATATCGATCCCACAAGGACTGATAATCAAACTAGTGCTATCAGGTTGTTACTATGTTTAGCTAAGGCTAATCATTTTATGGAGGTTATGGGCGACAGAAATTAAATCTAAGAAATGCTAAACTTTTAATAAGAATAATTAATAATGAGATATCAGTATGTAACGTATTAATCGTTGGGAATTTAATAAGTCATCGGTGTAGGTTTAAGTGCCAAATTATTTTCAGTAGAAAATACTTATTTAAAAGACCTTATCTCACACTCTCGTGTTTATTGATTCAGACTATATTGTTAAATCAGAATAAGCGCTCTCGCTGTATCATTTGCATTTAAAAATACTTTTTGAAAATAAATAAGTCCTAATTGATTCTAAAGTGCTTTCGCTGTAATTAGAATTAATGCCTAGTTTCAGCTATCTAGTTAAACTCTCAAACTCTCGTTTATCTTGACCTTAACCTTAACTACCTTTTTACTTTCGTAAGAAAAGTTAATCGATTAAAAATAAGAAACCAAAGCCTAAAAACTAATTTGTAAAAGTTAACACCGATTATTATTTAATTCCTTCTGATTAAATTGTTTACATACTGATATCAATTAATCTAGCCGGACATGGTTTGGAAACAAAACATGCTAACATAGTATAAATTAATATCACAAACCATGCTGGAAAACGATAAAATAACAAGCATATAAATTAAACTTGGAATTGAAATTAACTTCTAATAATCTGGTTACAGAAACTCGAAACGATCCGGCAAGCTTGATTACAAGAAGATAACAGGAATTGAAAGTGCAGAAAAAATAAATTGTTCGCTCAAAAAAATATAAAATCTACTTCACTCAAAACTCTGGTAAAAATTCACGGGCCACCAAAATGGAGGTTTTCTTTCTCTTTTATACTGAGTGCTAGCCTTGGCAGTTGAGGAAAATGCGTTGCATGGCGTGGAAATCGGATTTAGGAAGGCCGGTAGAATTTGGAGGAGTGGAGAGAAAAGACTTGGGAAAGTGGAGATTTCTTCTCCTAAAACATAGGTGGCTTGCGCCACCTCTTCCTTCCCTTCACTAGTGGCTGGCGCCACATTTGATGAAGGTGGTGGGCGCCACTCCCATGTGGTTTGCGCCATATGTGTGATGTGGGCCCCACCCCTTTATTTTTTTTTTTCAATTTTCTTTTCTTCTTTTCTTCTTTTCTTTCCATCTAATTTCTTCACTCCTTAATTCTTTCCTTCTTAATTCTTTCCATTCTCTATCTTTTTCTTCAATAAATCTTCGGTTTCCGTCAAATTCCGATTTGACTCGAGTACCTGAAAAAACATAAATAAATGCGGGTAATATAAAGCATAAATCGGGAAAAAGCGAATAAAAAATAATAGAAATTCATGCAAGTCAAGTCAAATACCCTATATAATTTCGCGTTATCAAACTCCCCCACACTTGAACCTTTGCTTGTCCTAAAGCAAATAAAACATTTTAGGCACGGGTTCGAAACAGACATATATCAAGCCAGACTTCAGTCAAAAAGATAGGTACTAAATATTAACAATAAGGATACCATAGCGACACAAATTCAAAAAATCCTATCCTATGCAAACGAATCCGAATCATGTTATTATAACTCGACCTATACTTTTCACATCTCTTTTTCATTCTAGCGTAATCACATTAAGCCCGTTATCCCCGCACACCCATGGTAAGTAAACCTGTTAGTGTTCATTGATCTCATTTTTCAATTTTCTTTACATTTTTCATTTTATCTTCGAATTTCAAGAGTCCGGTCCGTTGGGCTAAATGGTCGGGTTAAGACCACCTAACTTAGAAGGAACATATCTTTAGTTTGCTTTTAGCATTAAATTCATTCAATTTACTTTTTGAGATTAAACACATATTTGCATCGGCTTATTACTTAGGTTGTGCCTTAGGATGGTGCTGACTGCTGGTATAAACTACTCAAGAGGTTGGTCTCGGCATAATAAGTATTCAAATTCATTTGCATAATCAAGGGGTTCAGGGTGTCAAGACGGTACCGATATTATTAACACTTTTCCAAGTCTTTCTAACTTAGCCTAATGAACTTTTAAAGTTCCATGTCAAGTGTCAAACCCAAAATGAAAATTTTGTTATGGCTCAAGAAAGTTGGGAGAATCAAAATAATAGCAGAAACTATGTGTATAGACTCGACAATACATGAATTTTTCTTTATTGATACTAGGTACTAAAAGAAATAAGCATAAATTTTTTTTTAAGTCTACTTAGGAAAACAGTAAATAACTAAAAAATTAAATAAAAGCGATAAAACTTCCTCCCCCACACTTAAATTGAGCATTGTCCCCAATGCAACAACGTAAGGTAGAAAAGGAAGGAGTAGCCTGGAACCTCGGGCTATTGGCGATCTCTTCCTCGAGTTCGTGGTCGCCTAACATTTTTGGGTTGTTGGTCTGAAGTACCCAGATCCGGATATTGATCATGTGCTTGAACGGACATACCAGCCATCCCTTGGATCAGCTCTGCCATGTTGTTCTGACCTTGCTGCATTTGTTGTAGAATCTGTATCATCTCCGCTTGTTGAGTGTACATCTGATTTTGCCGAGCCATCATTTGAGCTTGCTGAGTCTCGATGCTTTGTAATCTTTGGTCGCGGAGAGCGTTTAATTCGCTCTGTCTTATCATCTCAGCATATATACTATCAAGAGTTTCAGATGATTGTTCGTCTCTTCTTCTAGGCATACGCCTTGATGATGTACCTGCAAGAAATTCAGAGGTGGATGGTGCGGTGTATGTTTGTGTATCAGTTCCGTCCCCGCCAGTAGTAACATTCTCAGGAATCTGCCCGGGGCCTGGGTTATCAGTATAACAGTAGTTTTCCTCTTGCCGCACATCTGTGCGACTTGGGTTAGGAAGTATAAAATTTGGGAAAACTTTATTGTCAATCATTAAATCATATCTACCATCTTCTCTTTTCTTAACTAATTTCATACGTTCAGTCATTTTTAAATCGATGGTAAGAGAAGGAAGCGGTGTTATGGATGTGAAATGAGCTTCGAGCTTAAGGGCTCGAGCTATTGTTGTTATTAAACCGCCAAATGTGATAGCGCCTTTGTTCGAGGCGGTTATCGAGCACATATGATTAAACATGAATGGGACATGGTTTATTCGGCGGTCTGCAAAGGCATTAAGTAAATAGAAAAACTCCTTCTCATTCACTTTGTTAGAATTAGACCGGCCGAAAATTGTAGTAGCCAATAGTTGGCGAAAATATCTAAAAGCCAGATTTTGAATGAGAGTGGCTTTGTTGCCTTCACAACTGCGTGTAAGGGTACCTGTTAGGCCTCTCCAAAGACACTTGTAACTGGTTACCCATTGAGGTCCACTTGGGATACTACACTGCACATCGTTTCCTACTGGAAAATTAAGTCGAGCAGCCAGTTCATCAAAAGTGAATTTAAATTCTTTATTAAACATTCTAAACTGGACTGTTCCTTCCGGGTCAAAAATAATAGAACTGAGAAATTCTAAGGTAAGTGGGACATAGATATGGTCTCTATTAGACAAAAATTATTTTAAATTTACTCGCTCTAGCAAAAATTCTACACTGTCAGTGAGTCCTAAAGTTTCTAAACAGGTTGTATCAGCATACCTTGTAGGCTCGATTTCTCGTTCTAGAAGCAGTCGAAAAAGAGTTGCTTGGTCTTGATCTCTAAAAATTATTTCCAACCCTTGTGCTGGTTCCATTTTTCTGATGGCAGTACCAACTCACGAAACTATCTTAGTGAATTAGAATGAAGGGAAGTGTGAATTTGTGAGTGAGTGTAGTTACTGGTGTATGTTTTATATAGAGGAGGGTATTAAATGTTGGTAGTTGTATGTGAACAATTTTGGTCAAAGGAGATTTAATGGAGGGACACGTGTCCCACATGCACATGCATGCAGAGGGTAGGACAATGGCGTGGGCCATGTGGTTAGGTGGCGGGAGCCACTTAGGGTGAGTGGCGGGAGCCACTTGGCTCTCCTCTTGAAGAGTGGCGCAAGCCACATGCTAAATGGTGCAGAGATTCCTTTTTTCAATTTATTTGCATGTGTTCTTATTGGACCCACACTTTTGACCATTTGCTTTTTCTGAAAATATGACCAAGCAATAATTTTTAATTGGATGCTTATGAGTACAATAATTCACCTACTACCAATTAATTTCAATAAATACTAATGAATAACATAACAGTAAATTAAAAATCTAGAAACTGGAATGACAAAAACAAAAGTTAAATTGAATACGAGAACTGAAATGCACTAAAATTGAAACAGAGTTTAAATTCGGAACAAACAATCCAAAAGAGTACAGAAAATGTTCCATAAAAGTAATTGTAAAATTTAAAAAATGCAAAAACAATAAAATGGAAAATAACTAGAAAACTGGAAATCCTAAGTAAATCTTCCTTCCCCCACACTTAGCCACGTTGATTAACATTGTTAGTGAGTCCCACGGAAAAGAGATGCTGATGAAAATGGTCCAGCTGCTCCATTACGACACCCATAAATCTGTGGAAATCAGTGCGCAAAGTGGTGAAATCGCCTTGTAGGTTAGTCACTCTGTTCTCAAGTGCAGTAATGGCAGCAATGAAATCAATGGGTGGAGGAGCGGCTACAATAGGTGTGTGTGATTCAGCATCAAAAATATAGTCATCATAATGTTCATAAATTTGTGGCGTCTCAGGTGGTGATGGTGGGGCGTTATGTGGTTCAGTCACGTCATAAAACCAATTGTTCTGGTTATGGACACTGGTGTGCTCATGGTTTGGTAAAGTGAAAAGACGGACGACCTCATTATCAATTAGGTAGTCAAAGGTAACCGGTCCAAGGTTTCCTTTGATTCGTCGGTTAAAGTAGAAGTTAATGTTCATAGGTCGGATGGTACCAAGAGGGTTAAGCCTGATCATAGGATGTCTCAATCCTATGGCATTTGCTATCATTGTGACTAAGCCCCCTATTATGATTGGTGCGCGAGCATCCAAAGCAATACTGACAAAATTAGCTATCATAAAGGTAACAGCATTTACGGGACGGCCCTGGGAAGCACAGTACAAAATAAAAAGTTCATCTCTGGATACGGAGGTATCAGTCTCTTCTTTTCCGAAAATGGTATGGGCTAGGATCTTGTGAAAATATCAGATAGCAGGGTTGTGGATACTCTCAGAAAACATGTCATGAGGTTCATGATTGTAATTTCCAGTGATGTTACCCCAAAAATGGTTCAGGTCAAGGTTAAGGAGTAGTTCATCCTGGACTACGGTAACCACATCAGGTCCACTAGGAAATCCTAGGAGTTCAGCAAGTTCTCTATGGTTATAGGTATAGTCATTACCAAACATTCTAAAAGTAATCAACCCTCTATGGAATCCGTAACCATGGTTAGGTATGTGAGTAAGGGAGCTTAGAAACTCAAGGGTAAGCCTAGGATAAGAAGTAAACCTTCTTTTGATAGCAGCATTCTCCCACCCCATTTGGCTAAACAAAAACATAACACTATCCCTGATAACTAACCTAGTCATGGTAGGTCCATCATAGTAAATAGTCAAAGCCATATCTCTCTGAGCTAACATTTCAAATCTCCTCCTCTGAGCTCTGTCTCTAAAAATAATATCCATGTAATCTACTCGTTGCATCTTGAATGTTAGTTACTAACTAAGTTAAGTTAGCATGTAAGTAAGCAGATAGTTATGCAAAGTTAGTAAGGAACATGTAAAGTATGGCATTAAGAAATGGGGAGAAGGAGAGAAAAAAAACAAAAAAAATGCAATAAAAGGTAAGAAATAATTAAGTAATAAAATAAAATAAAAGAAATTAAAATTAAAAGATTAAAAATATGTGGCTTGCCTCCCACCAAGCGCTGTTTTTAATGTCTTAAGCCTGACATAGTTCTAGTGCAATGTCAGTTTTCAGAATGAACGGGCAGCTCTACGAGCTTCAGACTAGCTGAGTAATCTCTATTTTCTACGCAATGATAATGTTTTAAGCATTGTCCGTTTACTATAAATGGTTGACTAGATTTACTTTTTATTTCTACGGCACAACTTGGGAATACCTTATTTATTATGAAGGACCTGACCACCTAGACCTGAGTTTTCCTGGGAAAAGTTTAAGGCGTGAATTAAATAGTAGTACTACGTCCCCTTCATTAAACTCTTTCCGGGAAATACGCTTGTCATGCCATTTTTTAGTTCTTTCTTTATATATCCTAGCATTCTCGTATGCGTCTAGTCGAAGTTCTTCTAGTTCGTGAATGTCTAAGATTCTTTTCTCACCTGCGGCAGTATGGTCCAAGTTAAGGGTCTTAATGGCCCAGTAGGCTTTGTGCTCTAATTCTACAGGTAGATGACATGATTTTCCATAAACTAACTTAAAAGGTGTGGTTCCTATTAGGGTCTTATAAGTTGTCCTATATGCCCACAGAGCTTCGTGTAGTTTTGATGACCAGTCTTTCCTAGAGGTTGCAACAGTCTTTTCTAAGATTTGTTTAATTTCTCTGTTTGAGACTTCGACTTGTCCACTTGTTTGTGGATGATATGGTGTTGCTACACGGTGTCGGACTCCGTACTTCAGTATAAGTTTTTCAAATATCTTTGATATAAAATAGGAGCCTCTGTCACTGATGACAAGTCTGGGCACACCGAATCTAGGGAAGATTATGTTCTTGAAAAGCTTAATTACTACTCGTGTGTCATTTGTTGGAGAGGCTACAGCCTCGATCCATTTTGAAACGTAATCAACAGCAACGAGTATATACTTATTACCAAAAGAAGATGGGAATGGCCCCATGAAATCAATCCCCCATACATCAAAGACTTCCACTTCTAAGATACCCTTTTGTGGCATTTCATCGCATCTAGAGATGTTACCAGTGCGTTGGCACCGGTCGCAGTTTAATATCGCGATATGGACATCTTTCCATAGATTAGGCCAGATTGTAAGATCTTAGCGCAAGTCTTTGAAGTTCTTGCGTGTCCACCATAAGGAGCCGAATGACAATGAGAGATTATGTTTTCTATTTCATCTTCGGGGACACATCGACGGAAAATTCCATTGGCACCTCTCTTAAAAAGCATAGGCTCATCCCAATAATATTGTTTAAGGTCATGAAAGAATTTCTTCTTTTGTTGGTAAGTTAAATCTGGTGGAAGCACCCCGGCAGCTAAGTAGTTGACAAAGTCAGCATACCATGGTAGTGTTGTATTTGTTTGAATTTCTTCCACTGATTCCTTTGCTCCGGTATCGTTCAAGGTTAGTTCAGACATATTGCTTTCCAATTGGGCTATGAGTCGCTCATATGGGAAATCATCGTTAATAGGCACTTGCTCAGGCTTAATACCTTCTATTCTTGATAAATGGTCTGCAACTACATTTTCGGTGCCTTTTTTTATCTTTTATCTCTAAATCGAATTCTTGTAAGAGTAGGATCCATCTTAAAAGTCTTGGTTTGGCATCTTTCTTACTTAATAGGTACCTAATTGCGGCATGATCGGTATAGATAATTATTTTCGCTCCTACCAAGTAAGAACGAAATTTATCCAAAGCGAACACGACAGCTAGAAGTTCCTTTTCTGTGGTGGCATAGTTCATTTGAGCAGGGTCTAGGGTTCTACTTGCGTAGTAAATTGCATGGATCTTTCTATCCTTTCTTTGTCCTAAGACTGCGCCTACGACATAATCACTCGCATCACACATGATTTCAAATGGTAGTCTCCAATCAGGTGGTTGCATGATAGGTACGGTAATGAGAGCCATTTTCAATTGTTCAAATGCTTTTAGACATTTCTCATCAAAGATAAATTCAGCGTCTTTCATTAATAATCCGGTTAGTGGTTTAGTAATTTTCGAGAAATCTTTTATGAATCGTCGGTAGAAACCGGCGTGTCCTAAGAAACTTCGTATTTCTAGTACGGTTTTCAGAGGTTGAAGATTTTCTATAATCTCTATCTTGGCTTTATCAACTTCAATCCCTCTATCAGATACTACGTGTCCAAGTACGATTCCTTGGTTCACCATGAAATGGCATTTCTCCCAGTTTAATACGAGATTGACTTTTACACATCTTTCAACCATTTCTAGGTTCGATAGACATCCTTCAAAGCTCTGCCCACAAACAAAAAAATCGTCCATAAATACCTCCATAATGTCGTCTATGAAATCAGCGAAGATTGACATCATGCATCTTTGGAATGTTGCGGGAGCGTTACATAGTCCAAACAGCATTCGTCGATAAGAAAATGTACCATAGGGACATGTGAAGGTTGTCTTTTCTTGGTCATCAGGATGAATAGGGATTTGGAAGAATCCTGAATAACCATCTAAATAGCAGAAGTAAGAATGTTTGGCCAGTCGTTCCAACATTTGGTCAATGAATGGTAATGGGAAATGATCTTTACGAGTAGCTTTGTTTAATTTTCTATAATCGACGCACATTCTACTTCCAGTTACAACTCTTTGTGTTATAGATTCGCTTTTGGAGTTCTTAACAACTGTAACACCTCCCTTCTTCGGTACGACATGTACTGGGCTAACCCATTTACTGTCTGATATCGGGTATATAATTCCTGCTTCTAAAAGCTTTTTCACTTCGTCCTTGACTACAGTACTTAAGATTGGATTGATCCTTCTCTGGTGTTCTCTAGAGGTCTTACAGTCTTCCTCGAGTATAATGCGATGCATACAAATAGAAGGACTTATTCCTTTAAGGTCAGCGATGTTGTAGCCTAACGCAGTTGGGTATTTTCTTAAGACATCTAGAAGTTTCTTAGTTTCGGTTTGTCCTAAGTCTGCATTGACTATCACAGGTCGTTCGAGTTCTGTGTCTAGGAATTCATACCTTAAGCCATTGGGTAGTGTTTTCAGTTCTAAAGCTGGTTTCTTTGGACAAGGTAGATGATCGGGTGTAAGTGCTAAACATTCTCTTAGGCTATCGTCTTGGTATGGTTCACGCCAATCATCATCTTCAAAAATCGGAGGTATTGGAATTTTTATAATATTCGAGTATGTGGTCGGTTCCATCTCCAATTCTCTTACGCACTCATCTATGACATCTAATACATAACATGTGTCGTCTATAGCTGGTGCTTGTAAGAATTATTTCAAGATAAATTCAACCTTCTCTTCACCGACTTCAAAAGTTAGCTTACCTCTCTTCACGTCTATAATGGCTCCGGCGGTAGCTAAGAATGGTCTTCCTAATATGATAGGCGTAGTGGAGTCTTCTATAATATCCATGATTATGAAATCGGTAGGGATATAGAATTGTCCTATACGAACTGGAACATTCTCTAGTATACCAACGGGATATTTAATAGAGCGGTCGGCTAATTGAACGGACATCTTAGTTGGTCTTAATTCTCCCATATCAAGCCTTTTGCATATGGATAAGGGCATTACACTGATACTGGCTCCTAAGTCGCATAGAGCCTTGTCTATAACGAACTTTCCAATTACACAGGGTATGGAGAAACTACCTGGGTCTTTCAGCTTAGGAGGCATGTTGTTTTGAATTATTGCGCTACACTCAGCAGTAAGTGTAACTGTTTCGTTATCCTCAATCTTTTTCTTATTGGATAAGATTTCTTTAAGGAACTTAACATATGAGGGCATCTGAGTGATAGCTTCCGTAAAAGGTATTGTGATATTCAATTGCTTCAGAAGTTCAACAAATTTCTTAAATTGCCCTGCAGTTTTAGAATTTGCAAATCTTTGAGGATACGGAATAGGTGGTTTATATGGTGGTGGAGGCACATAAGGTTTTTCTACGGCCTCTAGGTCATTATCTTCCTTTTCCTTGGGTTCATTTTCCTTCTCAGTTGTTGTTTTATCAGGCTTTTGGTACATGGCAGGATTCTGAAGTCTCGGATCAATGGGTTCATCTAATTCTTTACCACTTCTTAATATGACAGCATTTGCATGTCCTTTCAGATTTGGTTGTGGCTGTCCAGGAAATGTTCCAGCAGGAGCAGCAGTAGGTGCTTGTTGTTGTGCCACTTGTGAAATTTGTGTTTCAAGCATTTTGTTGTGGGTGGCTAAAGCGTCTACTTTGTTTGCTAATTGCTTAATTTGCTCACTAGTGTGTATGTTTTGATTCAGGAAGTCTTTATTTGTTTGAGTCTGGGTATCTATAAATTTTTCCATCATTAATTCAAGGTTAGACTTCCTAGGAACATTAGGGGCAGTTATGGTAGCCTGGTGGTGTAGCAGGTGCTTGACCAGGTGCATACAGTGCATTGTTGTTTTTGTAGGAGAAGTTTGGATGATTCTTCCAGCCCGGATTGTAGGTATTTGCATAAGGGTTTCCTTGAGCATAATTCACTTGATCACTGGAGACTCCTGCCAAAATTTGACATTCAGGGGCAGCATGTCCAGGTGTTCTGCATAATTCGCAGTTTTGAGCTACAGCAGCCACGGTGGCTGCAGGCGTTATGGTCAACTTATCAATCTTTTAGGCAAGGGCATCTACCTTAGCATTGACATGATCAAGGCTACTAACTTCGTACATTCCACCTTTCGTTTGGGATTTTTCCACTGCAGTTCTTTCTCCTCCCCATTGGTAATGGTTTTGAGCCATGCTTTCGATTAGTTGATAGGCTTCTTCATATGGTTTGTCCATAAGTGTACCACCAGCGGCGACATCTATTGTCAATCTTGTATTGTACAAGAGACCATTGTAAAATGTATGGATGACTAACTAATCTTCAAGACCATGATGCGGACACATCCTCATCATGTCTTTGTATCTTTCCCATGCATCGTAAAGAGATTCGTTGTCCTTTTGTCGAAAACTATTAATTTGGGCTCTTAGCATAACTGTTTTGCTTGGGGGGAAATATCGTGCTAAGAATACCTTTTTCAACTCATCCCACGTAGTAACGGAGTTTGATGGCAAGGATTGCAACCAAGCCCAAGCTCTGCCTCTTAATGAGAAAGGAAAAAGACGTAGTCTTATCGCGTCTGGAGTTACACCATTTTCCTTCACTGTGTCTGCGTACTGCACAAACTTGGTCAAATGTTCGTTAGGATCTTTTGTAGGATTTCCAGAGAATTGATGTTGTTGTACGGCTAACAACAATGAAGGTTTCAACTCGAAATCATTTTGGTTGATAGCAGGGGCAGCAATGCTGTTATATGGTTCTTGCTCAGACGGGGTAGCATATAACTTAAGAGAACAGTTCTGTGGTCTTTCACCCATGTCTTTTTCTGATTCTGATTCTGAGTCAGAGTCAAGTTCTATTTCAGATTCGGGTTCGGATTGAGATTCAGGTTCTGATAAAGGAAAAGGTATTTCGTGGGTTAAACAATATTCTTGGATTCGTCTTTTTACGCTAAGAAGACGTCCGGGTTCGTCTGTCGGTCGCGCGAGGTCTTCGCCTTTTGAGCGAGTACTTGGCATACAACCGACAAATTAGGGAGTTTGTTGCCTAAGTCTATACGGCGCAACAAATGAATCGCACTATTGACTAAATCAGTCCCCGACAACGGCGCCAAAAACTTGATCGTGACTTTATGAGTCTATCGGGGTTACAAACTGCAAGCGCACAGTCTATCGCGTAGTTTTAAAAAGATATCGATCCCACAAGGACTGATAATCAAACTAGTGCTATCAGGTTGTTACTATGTTTAGCTAAGGCTAATCGTTTTATGGAGGTTATGGGCGACAAAAATTAAATCTAAGAAATGCTAAACTTTTAATAAGAATAATTAATAACGAGATATCAGTATACAACGCATTAATCGTTGGGAATTTAATAAGTCATCGGTGTAGGTTTAAGTGCCAAATTATTTTCAGTAGAAAATACTTATTTAAAAGACCTTATCTCACACTCTCGTGTTTATTGATTCAGATTATACTGTTAAATCAGAATGAGCGTTCTCGCTGTATCATTTGCATTTAAAAATACTTTTTGAAAATAAATAAGTCCTAATTGATTCTAAAGTGCTTCCGCTGTATTTAAAATTAATGCCTAGTTTTAGCTATCTGGTTAAACTCTCAAACTCTCGTTTATCTTGACCTTAACCTTAACTACCCTTTTACTTTCGTAAGAAAAGTTAATCGATTAAAAATAAGAAACCAAAGCCTAAAAACTAATTTGTAAAAATTAACACCGATTATTATTTAATTCCTTCTGATTAAATTGTTTACATAGTGATATCAATTAATCTAGCCGGACATGGTTTGGAAACAAAACATCCTAACACAGTATAAATTAATATCACAAACCATGTTGGAAAACGATAAAATAACAAGCATATAAATTAAACCTGGAATTGAAATTAACTTCTAATAATCTAGTTACAGAAACTCGAAACGATCCGGCAAGCTTGATTACAAGAAGATAACAGGAATTGAAAGTGCAGAAAACATAAACTGTTCACTCAAAAAAATATAAAATCTGCTTCACTCAAAACTCTAGTAAAAATTCCCGGGCCCCCAAAATGGAGGTTTTCTTTCTCATTTATACTGAGTGCTAGCCTTGCCAGTTGAGAAAAATGTGTTGCATGGCGTGGAAATCGAATTTAGGAAGACCGGTAGAATCTGGAGGAGAGGAGAGAAAAGACTTGGGAAAGTGGATATTTCTTCTCCTAAAACATAGGTGGCTTGCGCCACCTCTTCCTTCCCTTCACTAGTGGTTGGCGCCACATTTGATGAAGGTGGTGGGCACCACTCCCATGTGGCTTGCGCCATATGTGTGATGTGGGCCCCACCCCTTTATATTTTTTTTTTCAATTTTTCTTTTCTTCTTTTTTTCTTTTCTTTCCATCTAATTCCTTCACTCCTTAATTCTTTCCATTCTCTATCTTTTTCTTCAATAAATCTTTGCTTTCCGTCAAATTCCGATTCGACTCGAGTACCTGAAAAAACATAAATAAATGCGGGTATAATATAAAGCATAAATCGGGAAAAAGCGAATAAAACATAATAGAAATTCATGCAAGTCAAGTCAAATACACTATATAATTTCGCGTTATCATAAACGCTGAATGTTAAGTATTAGCTGGTACTCCTACCGACCAAGTGAACTATGCTCAAGGAAAACCGTATTCAAACACTTATAATCCTAGCTGGAGAAATCACCTGAATTTTTCATACAAAAAGATCAATGCTTTACAACCACTAAACCCAGCACCTGCTATTCCCCCTGGTTACCAGAAACAACCACCGTCTGCACCACAACCACCTAGAAAATCAAATCTGGAAATCGTGATGGAAAACTTTATGAATGCTCAAGTTTAACAAAACAAAGAATTCACAAATCAAAACGCTCATACGAGAAAATTGATGAAACAAATGTCATGTAAACTTGATGCTATGGCTACTCACAACAAAATGTTAGAAACACAAATTTCTCTAGTAGCCCAACAACAATCGATTATAGCAACCCCCGCTGGAGCATTTCCTGGCTAACCACAACCAAATCCAAAAGGTCATGCTAATGCTATCACTTTACGAAGCGGAACAGAATACGATGGACCAGTTGACCCGAGATTCCAAAATTCAGCCATGCACTAAAATTCATCAAAGAGAACTGAAAAAGTAAGAGAACCAGCTAGCGATAAGGAAGATAAAAGCGAAGAGGCCACAGAGAAAGAAACACCTTACGTGCCTCCGCCACTATACAAACCACATGTACCTTATCCTCAAAGATTTTCCAAATCCAAAAATGAAGGGCAATTTAAGAAATTCGTAGAGCTTCTAAAACAACTAAACATAACCATACCTTTCACAGAAGCTATTACACAAATGCCCTCATATGCAAAATTTCTCAAAGAGATCGTGTCGAATTAGAAAAAGCTCAAGGATAACGAAACTGTTATGCTAACTGCTGAGTGTAGTGCTATAACTCAAAACAACATGCCTCCTAAGTTGAAAGATCCAGGCAGTTTTTCGATACCTTGCGTAATCGGAAAATCTATCATAGACAAAGCGCTATGCGATTTAGGAGCCACTGTTAGCTTGATGCCATTATCCACATGCAAGAAACTTGACTTAGGGGAACTAAGGCCGACAAAAATGTCATTACAACTAGCAGGCCGTTCTGTTAAATATCCTGTTGGTATGCTAGAGAACGTGCCCGTTCGTATAGGTCAGTTCTATATCCCTACTGATTTTGTGATAATGGATATTAAGGAAGATTCAAACATACCCATTATTTTAGGAATACCGTTTTTAGCAACAGCCGGAGCCATCATCGATGTTAAGAAAGGAAAACTAACTTTTGAAGTTGGGGAAGAGAAAGTTGAATTTATCTTGGCCCAATTCCTAAAAGCTCCAGTTATAGATGATTCATGTTGTTTCCTAGATGTTATCGACAAATGCGTTAGAGAAATGGAGAAGGAACCAACTAAGTACACTGAAGTACTAAAGATTCCAGCACCTCTAATATTCGAAGACAATAATTGGCGCGAGCCATACGAAGATGATAGTCTACGAGAATGCCTAGCACTAACACCTGTTCCAATGCCATGCCCGAAGAAACCTTCTATAGAACTCAAAACACTGCCCAAAGATTTAAGGTATGAATTCCTAGACACTGAGCTCGAGCGACCAGTAATAGTAAATGTCGACTTAGGACAAATAGAGACCGAAAAACTATTACGTGTCTTAAGAAAGTATCCCACAGTTTTAGGTTACAACATCTCAGATCTAAAAGGAATAAGCCCCTCTCTATGTATGCATCACATTATGCTATAAGAGGATTGTAAAACCTCTAGAGAGCACCAGAGGAGATTAAACCCCATCTTAAGTGATGTAGTAAAAAAGGAGGTGCAAAAACTATTAGAAGCAGGAATTATATACCCGATATCTGACAGTAATTGGGTCAGCCCTGTGCACGTCGTACCGAAAAAAAGAGGTGTTATAGTTGTTAGCAACGAGAAAGGCGAATCCGTAGCGAAGCGAATTCAAACTGGATGCAGAACGTGTATAGATTATAGGAAGCTAAATAAAGCCACTCGTAAAGACCATTTTCCTTTACCTTTCATAGATCAAATGCTTGAACGGCTAACTAAACACTCTCATTTTTATTATCTTGACGGATACTCAGGATTCTTTCAAATCCCTATTCACCCTGATGACCAAGAAAAAACCACGTTCACCTGTCCTTATGGTATATTTTCCTATCGACGAATGCCGTTTGGACTGTGTAACGCTCCCGCAACATTTCAGAGATGCATGATGTCGATCTTTGCAAATTTCATAGACGACATAATGGAAGTATTATGGATGATTTCTCTGTATGTGGGGGAAGTTTTGAAAATTGCTTATCAAACCTTGAGATGGTACTTGAACGATGCGTTAAAGTAAACTTAGTGCTTAATTGGGAGAAATACCATTTCATGATGAGGCAAGGAATAGTTCTTGGACATGTAGTATCCGACAGAGGCATTGAAGTAGATAAAGCAAAAATAGAAATCATAGAGAACCTTCAACCTCCAAAAACAGTTAGAGAAGTTCACAGTTTCTTAGAACACGCCAGATTTTACCGACGATTCATTAATGATTTCTCTAAAATCACAAAGCCACTGACTGAGCTGTTGATGAAAGATTCCGAATTCATCTTTGATAAAGATTGCTTGAAAGCATTCGAACACCTTAAAAACAGTCTTATTACGGAACCCTCATGCAACCACCTGATTGGAGTATACCATTTGAGATTATATGTGACGCCAGTGACTATGCTGTAGGCGCTGTCCTAGGACAAAGGAAAGATAAGAAGCTTCATGTTATTTACTATGCAAGTAGAACCTTGGACAATGCACAGATGAACTACGCCACCACCGAAAAGGAACTCCTTGCAGTTGTGTTCGCTTTAGATAAATTTCGTTCCTACCTAGTGGGAGCAAAAATTATTATCTATACTGATCATGCCGCAATTAGATATCTGTTAACTAAGAAGGATGTCAAACCAAGACTCTTAAGATGGATCTTGCTCTTGCAAGAATTCGACTTAGAAATCAAGGATAAGAAAGGTACCGAAAATGTATTAGCAGATCATCTCTCTCGGATCGAGGATCTGAGACCCGAAGAGGTGACAATTAATGATGAATTCCCTTATGACAGACTAGTAGCCCAGTTAGAAAGTGATAACGAAACAATTGAATACTCCTTGATATTTAATGATGCAGAAACTAATTAAGTGGTAGAATCAATTTGCACCAAGACCACATTGCCGTGGTATGCTGACTTTGTCAACTACCTAGCAGCTAGGGTGCTTCCACCAGTCTTAACATACCAATAGAAGAAATTTTTTTTCCATGATCTTAAACATTACTATTGGGATGGACCCATATTTTCAAGAGAGGCGTCGATGGAATATCTCTTCGATGTGTCCCTGAATCAGAAGTAGCTGATGTCATATCTCATTGTCATCCTGCACCCTATGGAGGGCATGCAAGTACCTCGAAAACTTGTGCAAAGATCCTACAATCTGGTCTCTTCTGGCCAAATCTTTGGAAGGATGTCCACATCGCCGTTATGAGCTGCGACCGGTGTCAACGCACTGGAAACATCTCTAGACGCGATGAGATACCACAGAAGGGGATTTTAGAAGTGGAAGTCTTTGACGTATGTGGTATATATTTCATGGGACCCTTTCCGTCCTCCTTTGGTAAAAAGTACATACTCGTTGCAGTCGATTATGTATCAAAATGGATCGAGGCAATAGCTTCGCCTACGAATGATGCACGAGTGGTGATTAAGCTCTTTAAAAACATAATATTTCCTAGGTTTGGTGTACCAAGAATTGTCATTAGCGATGGCGGCTCCCATTTCATTTTGAATGTCTTTGGGAAGCTTTTGCTTAAATATGGAGTCCGACACCGAGTAACAACACCCTATCGTCCTCAAACCAGTGGACAAGTCGAGGTGTCAAATAGGGAGATCAAACAAATCTTAGAAAAAACCGTCGCAACCTCTAGGAAAGATTGGTCTACTAAACATCATGAGGCTCTGTGGGCTTATAGGACAGCTTACAAAACCCCGATAGGAACCACACCGTTCAAAATGGTTTATGGCAAGTCTTACCACCTGCCTGTAGGACTAGAGCATAAAGCTTATTGGACCATTAAGACCCTAAACATGAATTACGTAGCAGCAGGGGAGAAAATAATTTTAGATATCCATGAACTCGAGGAACTTAGACTAGATGCCTACGAAAATGCCCGAATCTATAAGGAGAAAACCAAGAAATGGCATGATAAGTGGATAGCAAAGAAAGATTTCAATGAAGGAGACATAGTTCTTCTCTTTTACTCTCGAGTGAAGTTCTTCCCAGGCAAGTTACGTTCCCGATGGTCTTGCCCCTTTGAGGTTGTGAAAGCTTTCCGAAGTGGAGCAATAGAAATCCGAGGAAAAACAAATGAAACATTCATTGTGAACGGGAAACGACTTAAGCCCTACTATGCTGTAGATAACAAGGAATTATTCACTAGTTATAAGTTGGAAAAGCTGCCCGCTCCTCCAAATGAATGATTTTTTTTCTTGACCAATGTCGAGCTCCCGACATTAAACGAAGCGCTCCGTGGAGGCAGCCCACGATCTTTGTTCATTATTATTTATTGGTATTTTCGTACTTTTACTTGTATTAGCTATTAACTTTTAATGCATACTTACATTTATGTTATTATTACATTTATTATTATTATTACATTTATTATTATTATTATTATTACTATTATTATTATTCCTATTATTACTATCTTTTTTATTTTTCACTAACCTTTGTTTATGGTACAACTTGACTAATAGGAAATCATTGTCTAATTTCAGGCTAACTCGTCTTAGGCTAGCACTAAATTCTATGAGAATGCAGCCCTTCGAGAACCATGGAGTTAGTTTTAGGAATGAGGTCCAGAGGCGCCGTTTTGAGGCCCTGTCCTAGAGAGACTTTGCTGTGTCTATTTATCCTGACAACCCTGCTATAACCACTCTTGGCATTTGAGATAGTGTCACCTACCTGCTGAATCAGTTGGGGTGGGATGATTTCGATACCATGAAGAGATTTAGCACTTACCATAACTTGACCCTGGAGTTCTTAAGCTCGTTATACTATGATCCTACTCGAGGGTTCGGTTTTGGCTGTGGGTTGGCTACCTTTAGGTTATTTGGGAACAAATATCGTTTTACACATCATAAGCTGGCTGACTTGTTAGGATTTCCTAATGGGCCTGATGCCATAACTAAGACTCCTGAAGATGCCTTCGCTGCTTATGATCTGAATCAGTTTTGGGATACTCTGATTGGTAATTACAATCCTGAGCCGAATGGCATGTTCTCTGAGAGTATCCACAATCCTGGTATCAGGTATTTCCACAAGACATTGGCCCGCACCCTTTTTGGTAAGGAAGAAAATGTGACTTACGTCTCTAAGGACGAGCTTTATATCATGTTATGTGCCTCACAAAGTAAGCCGATTAATGTAGCCCCGTTCATGCTAGCTAACTTTGCTAACATCTCTCGTGACCCTTTCGGAGCTATTATTGTTGGAGGCTTAATTACCATGATTGTTGATGCTATTGGGTTGCGGTATCATTTAAACTGCACTCATGTTTTTGTTAGTTATCGCCCCATGGACATCAATTTCTGTTTCAACTGTGGAATTATTGCAAACCTTGGTCTGATTGAGTTTAAACTGCTGATTGACAATGGTGTTGTCCACCATTTTACCTTGCCGAATCATGAGAAAACTAGTGTGCATAATAAAGATAATTGGCTTTATGACTTGGAAGGCCAGAACGAGTCTCTGACTCCTCCTGACTCTCCACAAGCTTATGAGAATTTAGAAGTCGATATGCCTGATGTTGTTACTCGTGGCTCAGCTATTCAGCCGGTTGTTCCACCTATTGATATTGTCACCGCAATTCACGCTCTAAAGTCTGAAGTGGATTTCCTCCGAGGAGAGATGACTTCTCTTCGTGTGGATTTCTTAGGATTTATGGATGTGGTTCATGAACAATTTGACCATCTATTCCATATCATTTATTCACTCCGGCATCCTGCTGAACCTCAGATGAGGCATCACAATGGATAGTTTCAGTTGTACTCATTTCCCTGTTTTCCTAGACTAGGATTTTGTTTTATTGTATCTGTCGCGGCCGGCAAAAATATCGAGTCACCCTCATATTTTTTTAAGGAAAATAAATGATAAACCTAAAATCCTAATCCCAAGGGCAAAGATTCCTAAGGTTCGGGAGTCGGTTAAGTGAGGGGAAGGTGTTAGGCACCCCTCACTTCCATTATACTCAATGGGATCCTCCTTAAGTTTTAGGGTATGTTTGTTTTTCGTCTAACTTGTTATTTATTTTACAAAAGAATCCTAAATTTTTTATTATTATACTCGCTAGGGTGTACAACCTTATGCCTACGTACCTTCAATTTTGAAGGATCAGAGTAACCGTAGTTCACCTCCCTAATTCCTACCCCCTAATCCTATTCCTAACCCTAATCCCAAACCCAATCCATTATTTATACTCTTGGATAAAGAGTTCTATCCCCAAATCTATTATTTAAACTCCTAGATAAGGAGTTCTATCCCTTAAATCCCGATCCGTTTATTTATACTCTCGGGGGAAGAGTTTTATCCCAAAATCCCTTATCCCTTGTTTATACTCTCGGATGAAGAGTTCTATCGACAAATCTATTATTTATACTCCTAGATGAGGAGTTATATCCCTTAATCTCGATCCGTTTATTTATACTCTCGGAGGAAGAGTTCTATCCCTAAATCCTTATCCTTTGGCCTATGTTTATACTCTTGGAACCTAAGAGTTTTATCCCAAAATCTCTTATCCCTTGACCTATATTTATACTCTTGGAACCTAAGAGTTTTATCCCAAAATCCCTTATCCCTTGGCCTATATTTATACTCTTGGAACCTAAGAGTTTTATCCCTAAATCTCATCCCTTATTTAGACTCTCGGACAAAGAGTTTTATCTCAAGTTTTAAATCCTTAAAAGAATCCTATTATATCCCTTAAGTCCTTAATGATATCCCTTAAATCCCTTTTAAATTCATTTAACCAAATAAATTAAATATAATATAAAATTTAAAAAGAAAAACAAACTTAAAATCTCCTTGATTTATTTAGAAAATAAACCAAGCCTAATAGTTTATAAAAACTCCATATTTTATCCTTTGGATTTTTCTAAAACATCCCACTTTACTTGTAAAAAAAAAATCATTTTTCAACAAACGTAAAATCCACAAACTCTATTCCTATTTTTATTGTGTAAAAAAAATCCTTTTAAATGTATTAAAAATATATATAAAAAATCCTAAAGAAACTTAAGTTTTTATCCCAAAATGCTACTTGAAGATAAATAATCTCAAATTAATCCCTAATTATTTTTTGTCTTTTTTTTTCCATATTAATCCTAATTATAATTATTTTTTATATTATTCTCATACCCAAAGTACAATAAATCCACCAATATAAATTTAATCCCAACCTAATATATAAAAAAAACAAACTAACCATATAATTTTCAATCCAAAAAATTTCCATAAAATCCCAATTTAAATAGAAATTAATTTGAATAGAAATTACTTTAAATATAGACCCAAAATTTAAAACCCCAAACCCTATATAAAAAACCAAAAATAAAACCTTAAAATATCTAATTATATTTATCCTAATAATATAACCTAAAATCCTATTTTTACATCTTAATTAAAATATTCAAATCCTAATTAATTAATTAAATTATTTAAATAATTTAATTAATTGAATAAATCCAGCGGGGGTGTATTTTACTACGTAAAAGTAACTGGGCTCGTGAAACAGGGGTGTAGATAGTAATCTAGGCGCAAGGCCCAATTTCCAAACCCTGCTTTCAGAGAAAAAAAAAGAAGAAAAAAGTTCACGGTGGAGAGAGTGGTGTACGATCGGAATTGTTTGTGTTTTCATGTACTTTGCCTTAGTCATATGTATGATATTACAAATTTGATTTATGTTAAAAATTAAACGTAGTTAATTAGAATTAGATTTAAAGTATGATATTGATTTTTTTAGGCAGCAGGACTAAAAGGAATTGCTAATTTTTTTAATTTATTTTTTCAAAACGATAGTTGTCGATTTAATAGCATAAAAATAAAACTCAACAAGAACACATTCAACAATAGATCAATATCCTAGATATGTATATCAAACAAAAATGACATGTCAAATGCATATAGAAGTAAGATATTAAGTGAAACCGACCTACGGGATCAATGTATATCCCGGTACGCAAAAATATTAAACTTTTGAGCTCTCTCTCTTTTATGCGGTCGATTCCTATCACTCCTGTCTTTTTGTTTTGCCCTCGATCTGATCTTCTGTTTTTCTTGAAAGAGTGATGGCGGTTTAGGGTTTGGTTGTTGTTGTTCTTCGATGTGAAGAGCAACAACTTTAGGATAGTAACTTTGTAATTGTGGATGATCCAAAAGTATGGAAGACAGGTGGTATTTATAGGTAAAAATTAGGTTAAAAGAATTAAATAGGATTGTCTTATTTAGGAATGATTCAGTTTAACCTGATTCTCCCTATTTCTTAATGCCCAAGCCAATGAATCTGGATGGATTCATGGCTTAGTGAATTTAAATAAAATAAAAAATATTTTTAAATAAAGGAAATAGTCTAATAATGAAAATGGAAACAAATTTGATTTTGTTTTGACTTATATGATTTTTTGAGATTTTTTCATAAAAACATGATTTTAATGAAAAAATCAATATTTTAAAATATACATTAAATAAAATACGAAAATTAATATTTAAGTAATAAAAAATACTATTTTAATGATTTTTTGTTGTTTTAAAGGTAAAATAGAAAAAGTTAGCAGTAAAGAAAAAACCTAAAACTAGAGGAGGTAGGATTTGAACTCATGCACTCTACCTTACCATCCTTAGATCTACTCCTCTACCAAACAAACTACCATGTTTATTCGAAATGAAATTAAATCTAAAGAGTAACATGCTAATTAAAATCTAATTTCTAATATGCACTCCTATACAATAAATTTTTTTTATTTCTCTCTCCCTTTTTTTTTTTTTATAAATGCATAGAAATAATATTTAATTTTTTAAAAGAAAAGTTAAAAAACAAACTACTTATTATCACAATTTTTTTTATCCTATAGCAATAAAAAGGTGAAAAAAAAGAAAGGTGGTCAAAATTTGGGGTACGACAGCTGCCCCTATTTAATCGGCTTCGACTCAAAAAAATGATGTCGGTGAGCCTTCCTCTTCTTTGAGGAGGAGACGATTAAATATAAGAGGAACCCTAATTTTGACCGCGAAGTTGATAGGTTTAGAGTCCGTGTGGACCATTCCCTGATGCTTCGTTAATATCCTAAAATCCCTATGTAATATCCCTGGGTACAGAAGTTAAGTAAGATTATGACAATCTTCCAATTCCGTAGTAATAAACCCTTATAGAACCCCTGATGAAATCCTAAATTTGATAAAACCCCTATAACGCTTCTCGGTGGAACCCCTAATGAACCTTGACGAGGTTGTAAAACCCGATGGAACCCCTTAGATAATCCCTGACAATCCATTTCGACCCTCTCGGGTGGATCTTGTCTATGATTCTTATGATCATCCGATCATATTATTGGAATCAAATAGAACTTTAGTGATATCCTGTTCACTCTTGATGAAACCCCTGGATGGAACCCGTTTTAAAAAATCCTGATCAAATCCCCTTGATAAGTCCCTTAGAAAAATACTGCTCCCCTTGATAAATCCCTTTCGATGAGATCCCTTAAAATTTCCTGACAATCCTTGATGAACCCTTAGTAGATAATGCTCCGATGAAAAACCCTAAATAGAATCCATTTGTTAAATCCCCTTTTGTGAATCCCCTGTACGCTAGATAAAATCTGGTAGAACCCCTTCCCTTTTTTATAAACCTTCTTGAGACAATCCTTTAGTACAACTCCTAATAATGACCCTGATATGTTTGATGGCACACCCTCCGTGGGTGAGATAAGTTGCTTAAGTGAAAGGTGAAGTCCTACTCACTGATAGATGATAATCCTAAAAAATCCTTTACTGAAGTGTTATTTTCGCGATATAGTCGAGAATTAAATCTTTAATGGTGATTATGAATCCTATGCATGTATGCATGTTTGCGTATATGAGTGCATGTATGCGTGCTCTTATGTATGATGCATTATTTGGGCTAACGCCTCTTTTTATGTAGTGTAATGTATGTCTTTGTCTGAAATAATACTTTCCATAACGTCCTGACTCCCTGGCCCTTAAGACTTTGATAATTGTAGTAAGCCATAATATCCTTGATTCCTGTTTAATATGTAACACGCCGTTAAAGAATCTCCCATGTTGGTTAGATTGCAACGTATATTCCTGTCAGTGTATAGACCCTATATCCCGCTTTTGAAGAATATGATCCCTTTGATGATTCCAAAAACTGAAGTAAAATCCATTTTCCCTTTTCAAAGCTTTTATATATACCCGATATTTCAATGCATTATTTCACAATTAATCGACACCTTGTAATCAAGCAGAATGATTTAGGAGGCAAAGAAATGTATTTGAAAAGCAAATTTTATTGGGAATTGGCCCGAAAATGGGCAATAATACATAAGGAGGGTAATTCCCGTAAGGAGATATTACCGTAAATCCAAAAAATATGTAAAATGACAATAAGAAAACAAATTTATTTATGTCCCTATTAAATGTAACACCAGCTAATATCCCTAAGTCTCCAAGATCACGACACTTCGCTTCTGAAGATGACGGCTGGAATGATCGACCCCTTATGAATTCCTGTTACGGGGTGACTTGAGTGTTTTCAGTCATATGCCTTTTGGATATCCCTAACTTTTTCCTGGACCGCTCTTTTTGAGTCTTAGTCCACCAGGATGATATACTCTTTTTTATTTTACTAAGTTGTCCTTTAGGGTTTTCGACTTATCGGGTATCATTTTTTATTCAAGTCCCTAATCTTTGCCTAGATTGCTCTTTCAAGTTTTCAATCCACCGGGACGCCCTAATTTTTGCCTAAGTTGCCCTTTAGGGTTTTCGACTTAGTGGGCTTTTATCCTCTTTTTCTAGGCTTAACATTTTTTTGACCGAATCGGAGTTCACCGGTCGTGGTAAATCCGCTCCATCCATGGTTGTTAGTATTAGTGCTCTGGCAGAGGAGGCACTTTTCACAACATATGGCCCTTCATAGTGTAGGGTCCATTTGCCGGGGTGGTCCTTATGGATGGGTAATATTTTCCTTAACACCAAGTCTCCCTCTTCGAGTAGGCGAGGACGAATTTTCTTGTTGAATGCTCTCTTAATTCCTTGGTGATATAATTGCCCGCAGCCACACATTTCCCTTATACGAGGTTTAGCTGATCGAGTCTAGCTTGCACCTATTCTGCCTTATCCAGTTTAGCTTCCTTTATGATCGTCAATGATGAATTTTCACTCCAATTGATAGCCCGTCTTTGAAGCCCATATCCTTATGTAAATATAAGTTTCCATCGAGATTAAGGTCCAGGCACTTCATCAGAGCTTCATAATCCCTTATAACCATAATGTCTTTGATAGTTGTCAACTGGTTGATGAGCAAGATGGTTTGCTAGTATACTTACATTAATAGCTTTTTGAGTGACATTTTGGATGTCATATTCGGTTAGTAACATCTGTCACCTAGCTGTTCTCCCTGTTACGTCATGTTTCCTTAGTTTACCACCCATTGAATTCTTAAGTTTTGTTAAGTACATTATGAGTGGTCTCCTTAGGACTGGTGGCACCAACATAGGTGGCTTTTGCAAATATTCCTTGGTCTAATCAAAATCCTTTTGACAATCCTCATTCCATTCAATGATTTGATCCTTTTCTGAGTAATTCGAAGATTGGCTCACAAGTAGCTGTAAGGTGCGAGATGAAACTCGTAATATAATTTAGTCTCCCCAAAAATCCACGAACTTCCTTTTTTTTTGTCCTTTGCTTGACTGACCATGGACCCTAATATTTTCCGGATCTGATTCCATAAGTACACCTTGTAGGATTTAGTCGTAACTTGAATTTCCTTAACTGATCCAACAACTTTTGCAAGTTAGTTATGTGATCCTCTTCTTTTTACGACTTGGTAATCATATCCTCCTTATGCATCACATTACCATAGCCCTTTGATAAGTTACTCCTACGCTCTTTAACCCAACAGGCGTTACCTTGTGACCAAAAGTCACATTGTTTCTTAGCTTCTTCCCCGATCTGGAGGGTCATGTCTGGTCTAGCCCCCCTCAACTCTTGCTTGATTGGCATGCATTCTATCTTGAGCGGTGGTTTGTGCTCAACGATGTTCGTGTCACGTCAAGGCATATCCTGGTATGCCCGGACAAACATAGCCCGACCAGTCTTTCCTTTATATACACATTTAGAGAAGCGCTAACTTTGACCTCTTTCCTATCTTCCTCAGTTCCCAGATTGATCACATCCACTGGTTCCTGATGAGGTTTGATCAACAGTGTGGCTAACTCTTCGGGAAGCTCACACTCGTCCTCATCACCCTCTTCTGCTTGGTTAATCGGTAGTTCGAAGTCATTCGAGATTATAGTGGTGTCACTTTAAATAGGTTCATTTTTAAATTTGCACGAGGAAGATCTTTTATTTTTTTATTAATATCCTTTTTTGAATTAATGGGAATGAAAATATTGAAAGAAGGTATATTGCCATTTTGAACAAACATAAATGAAAGAAAAGATCTTGATTGAAAACAAAATGCAATTTTATTGATACAAATAATCCAATGAAATAAAAGGTGGTCGTACAAAGCTTTATCCACTTGCCTTGGGCATAGCAAGGGACTTATTATTATTTTGAGCAAAAAATAAATTACTTCGAAACAGAAATCATCTCAGGAATCTCGACGGTTTCCCAATTGTCGAAATTAGGCATTCCTTTTTCCTCTTCCATTGCAGCCGCTTGACTCTTATCCTGGAACCCAAAACTATGAAAATTGTCTTCTAATCCCTCATTAGCCGGTTTGTAACCCAGCCCGAACAAATCCTTCCCCTCAGGTGACTCCCATTGTTTGCCCCCAGTTTGTTAGGTCTCCCTTCTTAATAAGGAATTCATCTTCCATCCCTTCCATTGCATTGACTGTTTCCCCAATGTGCCCCAATAATGTATTATCTCCCAGATTTGGTCCTTCAGGGTCTACAACACCGACATCTTGATTTCCAGAATACCTTTTATTGTTATGTTGATCGGAGGATGACTGTCTGATCTTTCCTGTCTTTAAACCGTTCTCAATCCTCTCTCCAATGATAACCAAGTCAGCAAATCCTGTTAAGACTGCCCTAATCATCCTCTTGTAGTATGTTCCTTGTAGGGTATCCATAAACATATACACAAGTTCACTTTCCAATAATGGAGGTTGTACACGAGAAGCTAGTTCCCTCAATCTTTGGGCATATTCTTTGAAGGACTCATTCCCTTTTTGAGATTATTTTGAAAATGCGTGCGGTTAAGAGCCATGTCCATGTTGTACCGATATTGCTTCAGAAAGCCGCTTGCAAGGTCTTCCCAAGTCTCAATGTGAATCCTCTCCAATTGCATGTACCAATCCAAGGATGCCCCACTAAGGCTGTCTTGGAAAGTATGTATCATCAGCTTCTCATTGGTAACGTTAGCACCCATCTTTCGGGCGAACATCCGGATGTGATTTTTAGGACAACTGACATCCTTCTATTTCTCGAAGTCTGGAGCCTTGAATTTGGGAGGTATGACCACATCAGGCACTAAGCACATTTCCAAAGTATCCACTCCAAAAATATTGAATCCCTCCACGACCTTCAACCTTTCCCTAATAGTGGTTCCTTTATTTTCGAGGGCCACTTGTCTTGGATTCTCACCCTCGTATTGGAGGTTCCAATCTGCGTAATTCTCACGGGGTGCCCCATTGGAAATAGGTGGAGAGACGGTTCCCACGAGAGGTTGGTTAACAGGTTTTTACTTAGCAGTTTCGGCCTCCTCACGTTCTAGATCATGGACAAACCCTAGTGGAGGGTTATTGTCCTCAACTTGGGGGGTAGGAGTAGGAACCTTCCTTCGACGACTTGACTCGGTTCCTCTGGCTATCAAATTCTGGATGGCAAGTGTTAGTTGATCAATCTTGCTTTTCTTACCTTCCACGTTCTCCTTAACAATATCCATTTCTCCTCTTAGAGTGACCAGATCCTTCTCCAACTGATCCATAACTTCCCTTTGGTATGCTCGAGTGCGAGGTCGGGAAGTCAGATTATTATGCTCAATGACCCTGAGACAAAGTTTGTAAAAAAATGATTTTTTCCTTTATTCCTTTTTCCTCATTTTTTGAATGCATGTTGATGCATTGATGTATGAATATGCATGATGTATGCTAAATAATTTTAAAAATTTATTTGGGGGGAATTCCAAAATCCATTGTAGTTAGAGATGAATATATTCAAAGGAAGAAACCCATACACATAGAATAAAAATTACTTTATAAAATTCAAACCCATTAGCCAATTCTAAACCCAAAATGACTTCCAAATTTAGGAAAATAAAAATAATTCCTTAGGAGTAACCCAAAACAATAATCCCAAAATGAAAACTCCTACACTTAAGAAGGCGTAAACTAAATAGACGCCCCCAATGCCTTCTTCAAAAGAGCTTTAAACTCCTCAAAGTATCCTTTCTTGAGCCCTTGCACTTCCCTATCCTCCTTGTGGTGGGATAATATATCTTCAACAGGTACAACTAAGTCTTTAGGCCTGACCCTTTTTTTATTTTTTTGCCCCCATGCCCCTTGTAAGGTTTTTCTCTCTCCTTGTAAATCCAAGTATAGTCCAAATTGTTCCAGCGTAGGAGCTAGTTGAAAATTCTTTAAGAGGAAGTCACATAGAGGAGGATCATAAAGTTGTGCAAAAGCAGTTACGGTCTCTACCTTCATAAGGATTCCTAAGAGTTTGAGGATCCTTCCATACTTGTGTATAAACATCTTTTGAGCAGACTTGGCATTAAGTCTCAAAGGTCTTTGAGACTTTGTAAATCAGTACTTAGCACTCTGATGCGTAGGGTAGCCCTTTTGTTTGAATCCATCTTTCCAATGTTCCTACAACACATCTTGAAATTCCCCACAAAAATGCATATATGCAAAAAAATGTTTTTAAATGCATGATGTATGGACATTTTTGTTTTTTTTATTAAATGTTTTTTATTTGGTTAGGGTAAGGTGAGATGCAAGCATGACCCTAACTAGGTAGGCTGTAACGCCCCAGTTTTTGTTAGAGTTATTTAATCGAGTCGATTTAATTATTTTTGTTTTTATATTATTTTATTTTTTACTTTTTATTGGCAATATATTATTTTTCATCGTTATTATGTTTTATCGCGTTTTGGGAGTGTTTGCGTGATATTTGAGTGTAGGGGTATTTTGGTCATTTTACTTATTTTTCTTAAGTTAGAAACTTAAAGAGAGAAAAAAGAGAGAAAATAGTAAGGAAGGAAAAGAGAAAGAAGGAAAAGAGAAAGGAAAGAAGAAAAAAGAGGAAAACTTGGGGTTTAAGGAATCGAATCAACCGACATTTCAAAACACGATTAATCGGGTAAGGGTGCGAAACTCGATTATTCTATGCTTGTGTATGATTATGTATGTATGTATTTGTTTGTCGTTGGGTTGAAATTGAATAGAGAACTAAAACTATTAATATGTTGAGATTGTTAGAATTTGATATAATTTATGTCGGAAATCATGTTTTAAGGTTCCTTATTGTTGATACATGTTAGATATATGTTGTTGTGCATTCAATTGGTAATTTGCTGATGTTTAGGTGAGATTTGGGAGAGAAATTGGATGAATTTCGCAGCAGAAATTCTGCAGGAAAAATTCTGGGTTTCGCTGCCCATACGCGTAACAGGCAAGGCAATACGCGTATTGGTTAGGGCAATACGCGTATGGCAAGGGGAAATGTGGGCATTACGCGCATGGAACCCATTTTGCACGGCCTTCTGCTGAAATGCGTAATGGTACGCGTACTTGGCAAGGCAATACGCGTAAATAGGAAGGCAATACGCGTACGGGGTTTTTAGTGGAATTTTTGGGGAGAATTTAGTCTCTGCCCATACGCGTAGCACTTAGGGCATTACGCGTATGGATGGGCGAGCAAACTGGGCAATACGCGTAGGACCAGAGAGGGTGCAGAATTGTTCCCGATTTCGCGTCCGATGCCGTAACTTTTGATCCGTAACTCGGATCGAGGCGTTCTTGGTACCATTGGGAAGCTTATGGAATGTTCTTTCGTATTAAAATGGTTTTGATATTGGTGGCCGATTTAATTTTGTCGGGAATTTGGAAATGTGTCATTTTGCCGACTTTTACCGTCTTAATTATGTGTATTTGATGTGTTATCATGCAATATGCTTTTGATATATGATGTATGACTTGTGCACTGTGGTATGATGTAAATGCATGTGATGAAATGTTGTGATGATGGTTGTGGCCTAAGGGCAAGTAAATGCATTGTGATTGTGGTTTATTGTATATGCATGATTATGGATCTTGGAATGGTTCACATGGATGTGTATATGTATGCATTTGATTGTCATGGGTCATTGTATGCCAAGCATCATGATATGCATTCTTGTGATGTCGTGTGCCTTAGTGGGTGTGAGCGACGAAACGGTTCCAGAGGGAATCCACTATAACATCGTGTGCCTTATACAAAGAGGTGTGAGCGATGATTATAGACGATCGTGTGCCTTTTACAAAGAGGTGTGAGCGATCGGGTCGTGTGCCTTATACAAAGAGGTGTGAGCGATCCATAAACGTCATGTGCCTTATACAAAGAGGTATGAGCGACGGGGAACATCGTTTGCCCGACGGGGAGTACACTAAGTAACAAGCGATGATTCCAATAATTCCTGAGTGAATTAGTGATGAGAATGATGGATGCCACGGTACCGCATTGCATTGCATAGAGTTGTTGTGTCGGTCTCTGTGCATTTGCATAAATCATGAATGGATTGATTTTGTGTGGAATTGTGAATGGAATTGGTGAGTTGATATATATATATATATATATATATACATATGTTGGTGATAAATGTATTGTGCATGAGTGATATGCCTTTGTAACTGACATATGAGATATGATTTATGTTGTTTTGTATTTGAATTATGGTGTAAGTTGTGGTGGGAGTGTTTTACATGTGTATTTTGTGTTATTATATAATTGTACGCAATTATATTATAATTGTGTTTCTCACCCTTCAACTGTTTTGAATGCTCTATGAGGCATTGCAGATTAGACGCTGGAGGTCTTTTTGTGAAGCTTAGGTCTTCATTCTTTTGTCGGTCGGCTCTGATATGTAGCACCGGGTAGTCGGGGAGATCGTTATGTGATTATTTGTATATGTATATATGTTATTTGGATTGTACATGTATGACTCTGTATATGACAGACAAACTTTTATGTTATATATATATGTGATTCAGTTGCAGATTTTCCGCTTTTATTCTATATCTGAATTGTGGGTGTTAGGAACTGAGTTCCTCTGTTATGTGCTACCTGATTGTTACATATCTATATGAGCAGGTTGTTGTATTTTGTTTCAATTGATGTGACGCCTCCGTCTATGCATGCATGTTTTAATTATACTCTGATTTATTTGTTATCGCTTTATTTGCTCGGGGTATAGATTGGGGGTGTTACATTAAGTGATATCAGAGCCAATTTGTGTCAGTTTGTGCCAGTTTGTATCAGTTCGTGCCAGTCCGTGTCGGTCTTTGTGTTTGAGGTGAGTTGTTTGTTTAACCATAGTTGCTGTTATTGGATATGAACAGAATATGGCCGGTAGGAATGATGCTGCTCTCGCTGCTGCTATGCAAGCTATGGCTTAGGCTGTGCGGGGTGCACCTAATGCTGGCGGGAATGATAAGTTCAGGAAGAACAAACCACCTGTCTTCAAAGGGAGACATGATCCTGATGGTGCTCAGATTTGGCTTAAGGAGATTGAAAGAATCTTTCGAATGATGGACTGTGCTGAGGAACATAAGGTGAGAATGGGTACTCACATGTTGCAGGAGGAGGCTGATGATTGGTGGGTTAGTAAGCGCAATGTGTGGGAAGCTACAGGTGAAGTGGTCACTTGGGCTTTGTTTAGCGGTGAGTTTTTGGGGAAGTATTTTCCTGAAGATGTTAGAGGAAAGAAAGAGATAGAGTTCTTGGAGTTGAAACAAGGTAACATGTCTGTTGTGGATTACACTGCAAGTTTGTGGAGCTTGTTCAGTTTTATCCACATTATGCTGAAGCAACTGCGGAGTTTTCCAAATGTGTGAAGTTTGAGAACGGGTTGCGTCCTGAGATCAAACAGTCAATTGGTTATCAAAGGATTAAGAGGTTTTCAGATTTGGTGGATTGTTGTAGAATTTATGAGGAGGATAGCAAAGCTCGTTCTATTCATTATAAGAGTGTGAACGAAAGGAAAGGAAAGCAACCGTTTCATGGTGGTCCTTATGTGTCACCAGCTGACAAGGGTAAGCTTAGGGGTAATTTTGATAATAGGCTAAGTGGGGGAGGTGTGTCTAATCCTCTGAGATGTTTTAGGTGTGGTGACTTAGGACATCGTCAGTTTGAATGTAGAAAGGATATGAGGAAGTGTTCCAATTGTGGAGGTTTAGGACATGTCGCAGCTGAATGCAAGAGGAATGTGGTGAAGTGTTTCAACTGTGGTGAAGCTGGTCATATTAGTATGAAGTGTCCGAAACCAAAGCAAGCTCGGGCTGGAGGGAAAGTGTTTGCATTGGCAGGAACTCAGACTACTAGTGCAGACCGTCTGATCAGAGGTACTTGTTTTATTAATAGTGCGCCTTTAGTTGCTATCATTGATACCAGAGCGACTCATTCGTTTATTTCGTCTGAGTGTGCGAAGCGTTTGAATCTTTTGTTGTCATCGATGGGTGGAGAAATGGTTATTGATACTCCATCAATTGGGTCGATAACTACTTCTTTAGTTTGTTTAAGTTGTCCTTTGACCATTTATGGTAGAGATTTTGAGATGGATTTGGTGTGTCTGCCGTTGGAGGGTTTAGACGTGGTTCTGGGATTGAACTGGTTGCAGTTCAATCGGGTGCATATTGATTGTTATCTTAAGTTGGTAAGATTTCCTTCTCTTGAAGAAGACGAGGAATCGAGTTTCTTATCTACCAAAGAGTTGAAGAAGCTTTTGGCGGAGGAAGCTTAGTTGTTCGGGTTATTTGCATCGTTGACAGTGGATAGTCAAGTTGCAATTGGCGTGTTTCCAATTGTGTGTGATTTTCCAGAGGTGTTTTCGGAGGGTATTTCAGATGTGCCGCCAGAAAGAGAGGTGGAGTTTTCTATAGATCTAGTTCCTGGTACTAGACCTGTATCTATGGAACCTTATCGTATGTCGGCATCTGAGTTGGTTGAGTTGAAGAAGCAGTTGAATGAATTATTAGAAAAGAGGTTTGTGAGGCCGAGTGTATCGCCTTGGGGTGCTCCAGTTCTTTTGGTGAAGAAGAAGGATGGAAGTATACGATTGTGTATTGATTATCGCCAGCTGAATAAGGTGACGATTAAGAATAAGTATCCTCTTCCGAGAATTGATGATTTGATGGACCAGTTGGTAGGTGCGTGTGTGTTTAGTAAAATTGATTTGAGGTCAGGTTATCATCAGATTAGAGTGAAAGAGGAAGATATTCAGAAGACGGCTTTTAGGACACGATACGGACATTACGAATATTCTGTGATGCCGTTCGGGGTTTCTAATGCGCCAGGAGTGTTTATGGAGTATATGAATCACATTTTTCATGAGCATTTGGATTGATTTGTTGTTGTGTTTATTAATGACATTTTGATTTATTCTAAGTCTCGGGAGGAACACGCGGAACATTTGCGAATTGTATTGCAAATTTTGAAGGAGAAGAGACTTTATGCCAAGTTGTCCAAGTGTGAGTTCTGGTTGTCAGAAGTGAGTTTTCTTGGGCATGTGATTTCAGGTAATGGTATTGCTGTGGATCCATCCAAAGTAGATGCAGTTCTACAATGGGAGGCTCCTAGATCGGTTACGGAAATTAGAAGCATTTTGGGTTTAGCTGGATATTATCGAAGATTCATTGAAGGATTTTCTAAGTTAGCACTTCCTTTGACCCAGCGGACTTGTAAAGGTCAAGCTTTCATTTGGGATATTTAGTGTGAGGAAAGTTTTAGTGAGCTGAAGAGAAGATTGACTACAGCTCCGATTTTGGTCTTACCGAATCCTACTGAACCGTTTGTGGTGTATTGCGATGCGTCTTTGAGTGGTTTAGGTGGAGTGTTGATGCAAGAAGGTAAGGTTGTGGCTTATGCTTCGAGGCAATTGAGGGTTCATGAGAAGCATTACCCTACTCATGATTTGGAATTAGCGGCGGTGGTTTTCGTGTTGAAAATTTGGAGGCATTATCTCTACGGTGCAAGATTCGATGTCTTTAGTGATCATAAAAGTTTGAAATACTTGTTTGATCAGAAAGAGTTGAATATGAGGCAACGGAGATGGTTGGAATTTTTGAAGGACTACGATTTTGGCTTGAATTACCATCCTGGTAAAGCTAATGTGGTAGCCGATGCGTTAAGCCGGAAATCTTTGCATATGTCCGCTTTGATGGTTAAAGAGTGGGAACTTTTGGAAGCATTTAGAGATTTGAGTTTGGTGTGTGAATTGACATCTGATAGCGTGAGGCTTGGTATGTTAAGGGTCACTAATGATTTTCTGTCGACCGTTAGCGAGAAGCAGAAGTTGGATGTGAAATTTGTTGATTTGTTGATGGTTGGAGATAAAGGTGTGAATGGTGACTTTAAAGTGGATGATAAGGGTGTTTTGAGATTCCGTGGTAGAATTTGTATTCCTGATGATTCGGACTTGAAAAGGATGATTTTAGAAGAAGGACACTGGAGTAGTTTGAGTATATATCCGGGAGCTAATAAGATGTATCAAGATTTGAAGAAGATCTTTTGGTGGTCCAGATTAAAGAGGGATGTGGCTCAGTTTGTTTATGCGTGTTTGACGTGTCAGAAGTCGAACGTAGAACATCAGAAGCCTAGTGGATTATTGCAACCGTTGGATATTCCCGAGTGGAAATGGGACAACATTTCTATGGATTTTGTGGCAGGGTTGCCGAATATACAGAGGGAACATAATGCCATTTGGGTGGTTGTGGATAGGCTGACTAAATCGGCGTATTTCATTCCGATTGACATCAGTTTTTCTTTGGAGAGGTTGGCTGAGATTTATATCCGTGTGATTGTGAAGCTACATGGTGTTCTGTTGTGTATTGTGTCAGATCAAGATCCGAGGTTTACTTCCAGATTTTGGGAAAGTTTGCAAAAGGCGTTAGGTTCCAAGTTGAGATTGAGTTCTGCTTATCATCCACAGATGGATGGTCAGACCGAGAGAACTATTCAGTCGTTGGATGATTTGTTGAGAGCTTGTGTTCTTGAGCAAGGTGGTGCTTGGGATAGTTATCTTTCGTTGGTTGAATTCACGTATAACAATAGTTTCCATTCAAGTATTGGAATGGAACCTTTTGAAGCGTTGTACGGAAGGAGATGTCGAACACCTTTGTGTTGGCATGAATCGGGTGAGAGTTTGGTGGTTGGACCGGAGTTAGTGCAACAGACTACGAAAAAGGTGAAACTTATTTGTGAGAAAATGAGGGCTTCTCAGAGTAGGCAGAAGAGTTATCATGATCGAAGGAGGAAAGATCTTGAGTTTCAAGAAGGCGATCATGTATTCTTGAGAGTTACACCGGTGACGGGTGTTGGACGGGCATTGAAGTCGAAGAAGCTTACTTCTCAGTTTATTGGTCCTTACCAGATATCCGCGAGAGTGGGTGCTGTGGCTTATCGGGTGGCGTTGCCACCAAATCTTTCGAATTTGCACGATGTGTTCCATGTTTCACAGCTTCGAAAGTATGTTCCGGATCCGTCGCATGTGATTCCGATGGATGAGGTTGAGGTAAGGGAGAACCTTACGGTTGAGGCATTACCGGTGAGAATTTTGGATCGCGAGTTAAAGCAGTTAAGAGGCAAGGATATTGCACTTGTGAAAGTAGCGTTGGGAGGCGCTGCTGAGGGCAATTTGACTTGGGAGTTAGAGAGTCAGATGCAGGAGTCGTATCCGGAGTTGTTCGTCTCAGGTAATATTTTCGAGGACGAAAATTTCTAAGTGGGGGAGAGTTGTAACGCCCCAGTTTTTGTTAGAGTTATTTAATCGAGTAGATTTAATTATTTTTGTTTTTATATTATTTTATTTTTGACTTTTAGTTGGCAATATATTACTTTTCATCGTTATTATGTTTTATCGCGTTTTGGGAGCGTTTGCGAGATATTTGAGTGTAGGGGCATTTTGGTCATTTTACTTATTTTTCTTAAGATAGAAACTTAAAGAGAAAAAAAAGAGAGAAAATAGTAAGGAAGGAAAAGAGAAAGAAGAAAAAGAGAAAGGAAAGAAGAAAAAAGAGGAAAACTTGGGGTTTAAGGAATCGAATCAACCGACATTTCAAAACACGATTAATCGGGTAAGGGTGCGAAACTCGATTATTCTATGCGTGTGTATGATTATGTATGTATGTATTTGTTTGTTGTTGGGTTGAAATTGAATAGAGAACTAAAACCATTAATATGTTGAGATTGTTAGAATTTGATATAATTTGTGTCGAAAATCATGTTTTAAGGTTCCTTATTGTTGATACATGTTAGATATATGTTGTTGTGCATTCAATTGGTAATTTGCTGATGTTTAGGTGAGATTTGGGAGAGAAATTGGATGAATTTCGCAGCAGAAATTTTGCAGGAAAAATTCTGGGTTTCGTTGCCCATACGCGTAATAGGCAAGACAATACGCGTATTGGTTAGGGCAATACGCGTATGGCAAGGGGAAATGTGGGCATTACGCGTATGGAACCCATTTTGCATGACCCTCTGCTGAAATGCGTAATGGTACGCGTACTTGGCAAGGCAATACGCCTAAATAGGAAGGCAATACGCGTACAGGGTTTTTAGTGGAATTTTTTGGGAGAATTTAGTCTCTGCCCATACGCGTAGCACTTAGGGCATTACGCGTATGGATGGGCGAGCGAACTGGGCAATACACGTATGTGTCATACCCCAAATTTTGACCACTAAGATTTCCCATCATTGTGCAAATCATCATCACAATATGGGTGTATCATTATGCCTCATTAGTCTCCCCAAAGATGGGTGAGCATTCACTACAATCAAACTTAGGGTTTCAACCCCTCTCTGAGCTCTTAGACAAAGGATCAATCAAGGAATGACATGATCTTACAATTTGTCTTAACCTCTCAAACATCCACAATGGATCAAGAGGACTCCCACTTCAAGGATTAAGCACAAAGTTGCTCCCTTCTAGATGGATCTAGCTTCAAGATCGCCAGTGTCACCAAATTAGGGTTTGGTCGACCAGGGCCTCCAGATGAAAATTTTCCTCTGGGCATGAGCCAATGCTTCAAAACATACCCTAATATACTCCATGGAACCTCATGGACCCTATCATCAAGTCAATTTTGCCTCAAGGGATGCATACATCAAAAATCAGGAATTAGGGTTTCTTGACCTAATTCACCCCTAAGTTGGCTTTTGGGACAAATCATGAACCAAGACCTCAAGACATGATTTTAGGGTCTCTAATATACCATATTTATCCATTTGGAACAATGGATTGATCCAAGAAGCTTGAGCAACAAGTTTCAATTTCATTTGAACCACAGTTAGGGTTTTGCGAGAAAAGTCAACTGTAGCTTTGACTATTGACCAAGACATGCTCCCAAACCCTAGGACATGATTCAATATACCCTATAACACCATTGGAACATGTCCATCAAGTTTGATTTAGGTCAAGGAAATGATTTCCTGAAGAATTGCACTGTTTGGAATTCATCTGACACAAAGTCAACCGTGCACAAAAGTCAACTTTGACTTTTTGAGATTTTTCACAAAATTGGATTTTTAACCCTAAATTGATGTTAATCTATGATTTGAGTCATCATTCATCAAGAAAAATCAAGGAAAGTGGGATAACTTGTAAAAGGGGTAACCATAAAAACTTAGAAAATTTTCTAAGTTATGAAAAAAAGTGGCAAGGGTACCAACTTTGGAGGATCATAACTCCTAAACCACAAAGCCATCTTTTCCCATCCAAAGCTTGATTTGTAGATCTCATTGCCCTCTACAAAAGCTTCATACTGATCTATGTCCAAATTCCTCATGGATTTTGAGTTATGGAGTGATCAAAATCAAGAAAAGTCACTTTGTTCCAACACAGTGAAAATTTCACTAATTCAGAATTTGTCTTACATTTTTCCAAATGTAGGGACATTTTTCACTTGGATCCAAAATCTATCAAAACCAAATATGATCAAATAGTTGTTGTATCATAGAGAGCTTTCCAAAATGGCCAAGAACATCACCAAATTCAACTTGAGCCATGCGATATGACATTGGCAAGATGCCTTGCTGAAATCTGCCAAGGCAAGGCAGATTTTTGCACTTTTGGTCGATTTTCCAAAATTAGCCAATTCCAAGCCTTGTCATCACTTTGGACACATCTGAGGATTGAATCTAAAGGGGACAATCACTGAGCCAAGCCTCCAAAGTCCTTGGAACAAGAAATAGCATGTCAAACCTAGAATTGCCTAAAATAGGGACAAGACTCTAATTTTGGATTGGAGCATTCAATGGAAGCACCAAGGTGGCATGGACTGAGCTATTGGCAACTGAATTTAGTCAAGACTTATCCACGACCAAGGGAACCAAAGCTCTGTGCTCTAACCTGTAGTCAATGGCTAGAGGAGACTTGGATTTTCATTTGCCAACATTGGCCAACCTTACTCAGCAGTTACCATTCACTATTCCTTGCAAAACAAACTTATTCTACTATAAATAGAGCTCAATTGTGATCAGTTTGAGTACATCAAAGCCATCAAACAGATGCTTTCCTCAAAATCTCTTCTTTCACTCCAATTTTGCCTTCTTAGGCAAGTCACTATCGGGTTTTGAGTTTGAGAGCTTTTCCAACCAAACCACTCACACACACACACACACACACCTCACATACATCATATGTGAGCTGATAAAACACTTAAACAACACCTGGAACACTGATTTCTCAGAATCACCAGTCAATTGCTCAAGGTTTTAACCAAGTTGCAGTTGAGATGCCATAAGTGATCCAACCAATTTCCATCAAGTCCAAGCATTCAAACACACTCCATAGGGTGTAGGGAAGCTGTTCAGATCATCACAACTCATCTGTAACACCTCCTACTCAGAAATCATTTTGAACTTGCTGTCACGACCTAGAGGTAAGCCTAAACTTGGTCATCTCTCAATCTATGCATATTTCCTTGCACAATACTTTTGCCAAATGTTCATAATCATGCATGGAATGTTTCCCCTCAATTAATTGCTTTGTTTGAATCGTGTATCAAAAATCCCAGCCTTCATGCAGAAATTAGGGTTCTTGATGATTTGTCGTGATTTCTTGTTTTATGCTTAATTTAAATGAAATTAATTGTCATAAACATGATCGTGAGGTTGAGACGAGCATATTGATATGTGGATTGCATGATATAATCAAGTATTCAGTGAGATTGGATAGAAAATGCAAATCTGGGCAAAGCTGAAAAACGCGCGTGTTCTTCAGCTGTTCTTGGCGCCATTTCTCTCAAATTCAAATATTTGAATTTTGTGATTTTATTTAATTGATTAAAAATTTAATTTCTCTATGAGTTTTAATGATTTTGAGTTGATTCTTTTTTTAATAATTCACAAAAATGTTAAAATATTTTATTTTACCAAAAAATCCCAAAAATATTATTTATTTCATATAATTGATATTTTTGCAAAGAATTAATATTTTAATTATTTTTGACATTTAAAATATTTTTTCCCTCTTGAATTTGTAAATTTTAATGACTTCTAATCATTTTGTAGGGCATATCATGATTTTTGAAGCATTAATCCTAAATCATAATTTGTTTCCCACATGTTAAACAATTTTTGATCATTTTAATTGAATTTTTATTCAATTAAAATACATTTTGGAAATAAATTAGGGTTTTTTGATTAATTCAACCCTCATAACTTTTCTTTAAACTTTTTGGGCCTCTTGAGAGAGTGTAAGACCCAAAACCCCCTTGTACAAACAATTTTGGGCCTCACTTATTATATAAGTCCCTCTGTACAAGTAAGCGGCGCGATCGTCGCCTTTTAAAAAATCAATTGGGCCTCTCCTCGAGCTATAAGACCAATTCAAAACTCTTTGGGCCTCTAATAGAGTGTAAGACCCAATCCCCTTTTAACCAAAACAACTTTGGGCCTCAGATATTGTATAAGCCCCTTTGCGTTAAAAGAAAATCTCGGCGCGATCGCCATTTCAAACGAAAAATCATTTGGGCATACCCTCGTGTTATAAGCCCCACTCTTTTTCTTTAAACCTTTTGGGACTTTTGAGAGAGTGTAAGACCCATCCCTTTGTACAGAAAACCTTTCTCGGGCCTCAGTCACTTGTATAAGTCCCTCTGTACAAATTCAACAGTGCGATCACTGATAAAACCCTGGGCCTCTCCTTGAGCTGTAAGCCCCAAATCTTTCTTTTTCAAAGCACTTTCTCCTTTAATTTTGAAATATACTGTTGTTTTCAATCTTTCTTTGTTGAACAACTAACCAAACAGCATGGAAGCTCTACAACCGAGTAAGTGTTTATCCGCTTTCATTTACCGCTTTCATATACATATAACTGTATTGTGGGGCTGTTTCGCTGTAAGTTTTCTTTCATAAACTCATATCAACTGTGTAATAATAGTATAGATATTTAGAGTTTCCCCGGCAACTACGTCTAGCATTAAGCCCGTTGATCACTCTTAAATAGTCAAAACTAGATCCCCATAGGATTACCAGACACAGTCTTCCCTCCTCTTGGGGTTAAACAATATGGAGATGTGAAAGGCAGATTCTTTTTGAACCCTTTCTCTGACTGTCACTCGTAGAAGTTATCAAAGAAACTCTACTCCCCAGAGATGATCTCTTATCCGTGAATTGCATCCCTTGAGTTTCTTCCAAATTCTCGAACTTTCCTGGCTTGATCTATTCTTTGTGAATAACCTGTCTTGAACTTCTCGGGGTTTGGGGACCCACAGGCTTCTTAAAAGAACCCTTAGGAATTGTCAAGAAACTCTATTCCCCAGAGATGATCTCTTCTCCATGAATTGCATCCCTTGAGTTTCTTCCAAATTCTCGAACTTTCCTGTCTTGATCTATTCTTTGTGAATAGTCTGTCTTGAACTTCTCGGGGTTTGGGGACCCACAGGCTTCCTAAAAGCATCCCCGCCTCCTCTTGGGCATGGTACAAGGACCCGTCGGCTTCTTAGAAGTATTCACAGCCTCCTCTTAGGCTTCGTATAAATGATTTTTTCCTCCGGGAATGATAGCCTCCTCTTGGGCTTAGTACAAATTATCCCTCGGCTTCTTAAAAGTTTCCAGCCTCCTCTTGGGCTTCGTACAAATTGTCCCGACGACCTCCTAAAGGTATAGGAACATAAATCAGTCATCTTAATAGAATAGTCTTTCCAAGAGTCTACTATTGTTTCTTTAAGCATAGTACAAAAGATAAAACTCTAGACTTGGACAGTCTAATTTCCTTGAGTCTCAAAGACATTCTCAAGTCCCTTTCAATAATAGGAAGAAACCCGCAGACTTGGACAGTCTCAATACCCTTTGGATTCCCCGTTTCCTTAATGAACATGAAACAATCCCGATTCTCAGATCAAATCCATGAGTACAGTGTTACTCATATAAGAACTGATTTTCTCTTAACCAACATACTGGACCTGTCACTCAACTGAAACAGAACCCTTCAGCCTCCATCTCGGACTCCGTACGAGATACAAAATCACTCTCTTGTTGAGTGTAAAAGATTCTCTTGTTGAGTCACCATCTTTAGCCTTCATCTCGGGCTTCGTACGAGATACAAAAACACTCTCTTGTTGAGTATAAAAGATTCTCCTGTTGAGTCAACCCTTTTAGCCTCCCTCTCGGGCTTCGTACGAGACACATAAAAACTCCCTCTTGTTGGTCCGATAGCCTCCTCTTAGGCTTTGTATAAGAAAACCACTGGTTGATCCAATCAACCTTTTAGCATCAAAGCTGTGTCTCGTTCACAGTACACAAACATCAACAACTCCTTCCCTTTTCATCTAATCGCTGTAAGCGGCAAGCCTCTGGATTATTTACATCCATGCCACTGTCCCTCTTTTAGCATGAGAAATTCCTAAGGAAAGATGGCATTGCTCTAAACTGAGTTAAAGTCTTCTCCTTCAGGTTGGAACCCCCCTATAAAGGAAATTATGGCATTGCTGGATTCACATATCCCAGTTAAAGTAATTCTCCTTTATAAACAGTTGTGACAGACAAACCCCTCTTTAGAGATGACAAATTCTCTCTAAAGTCAAACCCTTTCAGCTTCACATCTTGGGCTTTGAACAAGATACAAAAAGACCTTTCAGCTTTACATCTTGGGCTTTGAACAAGATATAGATCACCTTTTTCGCTTCACGTCTTGGGCTTCAAACAAGACACCAAAACACCATTTCCTCCCATAGAATAGGAGGAACTACGATCGCTCTGATTTCCCTGTTTCGAAAAAACGGGAATACGTAGGCATAAGATTGAAAGAAAAATATTAGCGAGCACACTAAACAAAAATCCTAAATCCCATATCAATTGAAAAACATCAGTCCTAACTTCCTGTCCATAGAATAAATCCGTCATTCTGTCAAAATAACATAAGAGAGGCCCCACTACCACATAGCATCCGTAACCTAACAGACCGCTGTTTAAACTCGTTATGCAAGCAGGGTTAATTAGAGACATCTATTTCCCTTCCTTCATCAGCTTTAATAGGATAAAAAATGAATCGACCTGTAGTAACCCCAAGGAGCGACAGTGCTTAAGAACCACGTCCAAAATCGCTCGCTATAGAAAAAGGGCGCCCACCGTGGGGCCCCTCTCGGTTTTTCTTCTTTCTTTTCATCTCTTGTGTCGAAACCACAGAATGGCGTTTCCGCCGGGGAGCCATTTTCTGTCAGGAACGTAGGATTCATAGCTTTAAAAGTCTAGGACATTAGGACAAATATATATACTGCTTTTCCTAATTGATATATGTGTTTATTTTTCCGCTAATGGGAATGCGTGTGATGTCGCATGTGGAAAGATTGAGTATACACCTAGGAAAAACCCCTTTCGTGGCGCAGAGGCTATCGGAAATAGTTGTCATGTGATGCCACCCTCTTCTGAGGACTCTTTAAAACACACCACCTAGCACGGTTCCTGGCCCGCTGGTGTTTTCTTGACAAGAGTTAATGATGAAGAGAGACAGGTACAAAAATCACTAGTAAACCTTTGGGATGGGTAGAGCCTTGACTGCATGACACCGACCCTTTGACCCCGTGTTTTTTCTATGTTTTTGTGTGCTGCATTCATGCATTCATCTAAGAAACATTAAAACAAAGAAAGATTTTCTCTTCTAGTTTCTCTGTTTTTTTCAAATTAAACTAAGACTGTGATTGCAAATATCAGAGAAAAGGATTACGCTAATGGATTTCGGTAGAAGGAGAACTCATAAGTACACCTTCAAGGTTCGAAAACTAGAGGATTTAAGAGGTTTGGCGAGGATGATCACAAACCAAGAGGTTTTCAGAGCCAAGTACGGAGGTCTGCTACCTCTTCTAAGAATCCATGTGATTGAAGGAATCATGGATGCACTCGTTCAGTTCTACGATTCGGTTTATCACTGTTTTACATTCCTGGATTACCAGCTAGCACTAACGCTGGAGGAGTACTCTCATCTGATTAATCTACACATTACCGATCAAGCTCCATTTTCTGGACTGGAAGAAATTCCAAAGAATCAGACCATTGCAAGAGCAATTCATTTGGACGAGTCTGAGGTCAGGACTCACATGACTGCCAAGGGTGGCACCCAAGGTCTGCCAGCCCAGTTCTTAACAAAAAAAAGCTCTGTACTTTGCTAGTATAGGGAACGGGACTGCTTTTGAAAGCATCTTTGTTTTACTCACCTACGGATTATTTCTGTTGCCCAACATTAATAACTTCGTCGATATCAACGCCATTAAGGTTTTTCTCATTGGAAACCCTGTAACAACTTTGCTCGCAGATGCATATCATTCTGTACACTTAGGGAATTTGTACAGCGGAGGGGAGATCACATGTTGTGTACCTTTGCTTTACAAATGGTTTATCTCCCATTTGCCTAAATCTGCTGCTTTTTGGGATCATAAGAGTGCCTTACGCTGGTCGCAGAAAATCATGTCTCTCACCAACTCTGACATTGATTGGTGCAATAGGATTTATGATGGAATAAGGATCATTGATCGTTGTGGAAACTTCCCCAACGTACCCCTTATAGGAACTAAGGGAGGAATTAACTACCATCAGGTATTTGTTCATCGTCAATTTGGATACCCGATGAGGCATGTCCCGCGTAATGCTCATCTGGAAGGTCTTTTCTTCAAGGAAGGAGAAAATGACAGAACACTAAAGATAGAAATAGTGCACACTTAGAAACATGTTCATAAGAAAGGATGAGAGTCTCTAGGAAAACCGGACTGTGTCTCGGTGGAGCCTTATCTCCACTGGGTACAAACTAGAGCTCTCAAGCTAAAGATGCCTTATCCTCATCACGAAGTTCTTCCGCCGAGGGAGTCTGTCATGTACTTCATGACTGAGACTGAAAAGCTTCAGGTTACTCTCAACAAAGTTCAACGGGAGAGGAGGTCTTGGAAGAACAAGTACCGCATCCTCAATGTGGAGTGTACCCAAATACAGCAACTACTGAGAGAGAAAGATGCTCTGATTGAGATTTTAGAGCAACATGCTGTAGAGAATCAAGATGACCAAAGGAATTTGCTCACTCCTTTCACCTGGCAAAGGAATGACCACCCGACAACGGCCCAAGAGCCCTGGTCAAAGAAAAGGAAAATACCAGAGTCAGCACCCGATTTCTCTTCAGAGAGGACTCGGGACCCATTAGCTTAGGTTTCTGTTTTCGCACCTTGTAATCTACTATATTTTCATTTCCGTAATCCTTTGAATTCAATAAAAAGGGGTTTCCCCACTGTTTGATATTTGCAATCTAATTGTCGAAGTTTATTTTGATTAAACCAAAAAGCAATTAATATAATCATTGCATTCATCATTCTCACATCGCGTATTCTTTTTACCTACGAATCTCACGTTTTTGTCTCGGTTCTAGAGTCAAACTGTCTCATTCGTACAATACTCGGGCCAATCGTCAGAAAAAGATGGATGATCTTGAGGAAGAAAACAGAGAGTTGAAAGAAGAGATCGACGCTCTGAGAGAGGATATGAGAAAGCTTCGTAACGACATGCAAGCCATGGCAGAAGCTCAGCTACAAAGGACTGTGATCTCAGAGATCACCTCAACGCCCGTAGTGCAGAAGTATGATCCTAGGTATCAAATGCCGAAAGATCGTCCTTGGGGCATGCCTGTTAACTATATCCCGGAGGGATATGTTCCGCCGATCACTGGAGATCCGGAAACTTCAGCAGAAGCCGCTGGGCCTGAAGGTTACAAACTTCGGGAAAACGAAGATGCCAGAGGCATATTAAAGACTCCTAAAGGTTACAAACTTCGGGAAACGCCAAGATTCACTACCGTAGTCACGGTACCACCCCCTGTGGTACACACTGTCCCAGAAGGACAGATTCCACCGATCCCTTCTGGTAAGAAGGAAACTATGTTTGACCGAATGGATGAGTTCCAGGAATAGTTCCTGGAAATGTAGAAGGAACTGCAAGCCATTCGCGGTCAGGATTTATTTGGAAAGGACGCCGCAGACCACTGCTTGGTCCCCAATGTGAAAGTTCCGCACAAGTTCCAAGTGCCCCACTTTGAAAAATACAAGGGTAACTCTTGCCCTCAAAGTCATCTGGTGATGTACGCTCGGCGAATGTCAGCTCAGACGGAAAACCAGGATCTACTGATTCACTACTTTCAGGATAGTTTAACCGGTGCCGCATTAAAATGGTACATGGGTTTAAACCGTGCTACGATAAGCACTTTCAGAGATCTTGGCACCGCCTTCGTCCAACAATATAAATACAATCTGGACATGGCACCTGACCGATATCAACTCAGATCGATGTCACAAAAGGACAAGGAAACTTTTAAGGAATACGCTCAGAGCTGGCGTGAAATTGCCGCCCAAATTTGTCCACCTCTTGAGGAAAAAGAGATGACAAAAATCTTCTTAAAGACCTTAAGCTCATTTTACTACGATAGAATGGTTGCCAGTGAGCCTAGTGACTTCACCGAAATGGTCGGCATGGGAGTTCGTCTTGAGGAAGCCGTCCGAGAAGGACGTTTAGTAAAAGACGCTGGATCATCAAGTAGTACAAAGCGATGTGGTAGTGCTCTCCCTAAGAAAAAAGAGCAAGATATTGGGAATATCTCTCTCGGAAAGCAAAGGCGACAGTATCAGCCGGTAGCAGCTGTGACTCCTGCTATCAGCCCTGCGCCTATTCCTACGTATCAACCTCAGGTTGCGCAGAGCCAACCTAATTAGTAAAGGACACAACAGCCTCTTCAGCAGGCTCCTCCTCCATACAATAACAACCGTACAACGCAGCCACCGGGGTTTGATCCTATACCCATGTTATACGCATAACTATTTCCGTTACTACTGGCTAAGGGGCACATCCAGACTAAGTCTCCTCTCACAGTGCCGGAAAATCTGCCTTTTTGGTTTAAGATGGATCAGACATGCCCTTATCATCAAGGAGGATTAGGGCATAACATAGAGAACTGTCTCAATTCAAATCCGACATGCAAAAGCTTGTTAGGAGCGGGCTCTTATCTTTCAAAGATACGAATCTCAATGTTCTCACGAACTCGCTGCCTCAACATGAGAAAGTTGCAGTCAACCTGATTGAGAAAGAATTTAACAACGTCTATCAAATTCATGATGTACTCTCGTTAAGGACCAATCTGGTCAAGATGCATTGTAGATAGAGTGGGTACGCCCATGTGCCACCTCATAATTATCACCAGTGTGATGTCTGCTCTAAAAGCAATCAAGAGTGTTCTGTGGTGCAATAAGCTCTATAGGAACAGATGGATCTCGGATGGATCCAAAAGCACCGAGTTCATGGAGTTAACATGGTCTATACAAATTCCAACGTCATTCAGAACCACAACATCCGTACGATGAATATCAACCTGGTGGCAATGCATTTAAGGCAAAGCCAGTATCATAATCTGCCGTGGCACAATTACAGTTCTTGTCTGACTTGCTCGGTAAACAAACAGGGATGATCTTTCATACAGGAGGCCCTCCAGCGTCAGATGGATCTTAGATGGATCCAAGACTACCATGATAGGAATGCCTATCAGATCAACATGGTTCAGATTTTTGATATTCACGTGATGAATACCAACCTGGTAGAGTTGCATGCTGAGCAGGTCCGACTCGGATTCTTGATATCACATAATTACCAAAGCTGTAAAGCGGGTTGCGAAAATGATCGAGGTTGTACCCTTGTCCAGGAGGCACTTCAGCACTTGTTAAATCACTGGTGGATGCCAATCTATATGGATGAGGATACTCAGCAAATTAGTATCAATAACAGGAATCCTACTCGGCGTCAAAGTCAGGATGTCCGACTCGTGGAAGCTAACCTAGTGAGGTTACATTGTATTCAAAGTGGGCGTGGCCAGGTGCCACCACACAACTATGAACGTTGTGGAGTCTGTTCAGAAAGTAACCAAGGATGTTACCTTGTACGAGCAACTCTCCAGGGGCAGGTGGATCATGGAGAGATTCACCCATATCCAGGTTTCGAACCCATCAATTGGTCGCCGAACTACCTTGCCAATCAGATTAAGGACGTTGTCGTCATCTCTGATCATCAGAGGACCAGGAATGTTTTTGCCATTACCCCTCTGCTTGACGACTCAAGAATTCCCAACCGGGAATAGATCGAGATTACTTATGATGGTGAAGGTTCCCATAGTCATCTATCTACCGGGACCACTACCGTATGAATCAGCTAATGCAATCCCTTACACATACAGTGCAACAACAATTGAAAATGGAAAGGAAATTCCATTACCCTACGTCGTAAATATTGCAGACATCAGTCGAGTAACTTGGAGTGGTCGAATCTTCAACCGAGGAGTTGGAGAACTTAACAAAGAAAAGAAACCTCAGACAGAAGTTCCCAATCCACCAGTTGGTCAATCCAGTAATTCCGACCTTTCAAAAAACAATGATGAGATGCTGAAGCTCATCCAAAGGAGTGAATACAACATTGTTGATCAGCTATTACAAACTCCTTCAAAGATCTCTGTGCTGTCACTTTTACTCAGTTCAGAAGCGCACAAGGAGGCTCTACAGAAAGTCTTGGAGCAAGCCTTTGTAGAATAGGATGTAATAATCAGACAGTTCGATAGCATTGTCTCTAACATCACTTCTTGCAATAATTTGGGATTTAGTAATGAGGAATTACTGGAAGAGGGTCGCCGTCATAACATGGCACTCAATATCACAGTCAACTGCCAGGACGATGCTTTAGCCAGCGTACTGGTAGACATAGGGTCAGCCCTGAATGTTATGCCGAAGTCCACTTTGATGCAATTATCATTCAAAGGCCCTCCAATGAGAACCAGCGAGGTAGTCGTCAAAGCGTTCGACGGATCCAGAAAAACGGTTATCGGTGAAGTTGACCTTCCTATAACTATTGGTCCTCACACTTTCCAAGTCACCTTCCAGGTCATGGACATCCGGGCAATGTACATTTGTTTATTATGAAGACATTGGATACATCAAGCTGGAGCGGTCACTTCAACCCTCCACCAAAAGCTAAAGTTCGTCCAGAACGGCCAACTCATCACAGTCTATGGGAAGCAGGCCTTGCTCGTGAGTAGCTTATCATCATCTACTGGTATAGAACCCGAGGAGGTTATTAGAACTCAGTTCCAAGCACTGTCGGTGAGCAAGGACAATCAATCAAGAGGAGGAACTTCGATTTCCTCATACAAAGATGCTATTAAAGCAGTCAAGAGTACCGATACCACAGGATGGGGACAACTTGTCATTCCTACTGACAATAAAACAAAGAAGGGTCTTGGTTTTTCTACAACCTGTACCCGGATAGCTGCCAACGATGAAAGTCTTTATCCCATTCAAGACTTCTTCCACAGTGGAGGGTTCCTTCACCCAGTGCCTCAGGCAATCCATGCTATCAATGAGGAGGATCCCTCTGACACAGATGAAGAATGGAAGTCCTATCTTAACGAGGACGGTTATATATCTCGGGAAGAGGTGCCTACGCCATTTTGCTATCCCGCACAAAGTCCGAGATTTATACCACGGTTAGATGTCAAAATGATATATGGAGTTTGTGATCCTGAAGGATGCCGTGCTCCACCAAATTCATTAGAGGAAGACACTCTAATGAAAGACAACTTTGACCACAATTACTATGGCCTGATGGATGGTCTGCTAATGTGGCAGCCTTACCCAGGAGACTTAGGGCCAGAAAGTCAGCCGAGTAATGAAACTCAGTTGAGCATCATTGAACAGAATACCTGTGTCCCCACCATGTCATGGGATCAACACTCAGGTCATTCAAAAAATACCCAGCACGACGATGAATTCGCAATGTTTGCAGGACTAGAATTCATTAACTATGCTTTTCCCAAGGTCAACGTCATTGAGAGGGATGACTCCTCCAGTTCCAAAGAAGTGTGGGACACCTTGGGACAACCAAGTGGAAAGTACGACTTTATGGTCAATTACACCGCTCCCAAAAGCTCTCGTATCAGGCTCGAAGACATCCAGCCAACCGGATGGGAAGATACAGCTGAGAGCACAAATGCTATGCAAAATACAACTGAGGAATCCTCCTATGACAATTCTGCCTGGGAGACAGATTCCAATGATCCTGCTCCACCAGAAATCAGCGTTATTTCTGAAGATAAATCAAAGAAGGTACCAGACTTTGTGATTCACCGAGGAGTTCTCCTCCAATGGGTCGCTGTCGATGTTCCGAAGGTCGTTCACTAGTTAAAGTAATTGCCATCTTTAACCTTTCACCCTGTCCAGGTGAAACGGATGTTTTGATAGGGCTCACTTTCTGTAAATTTCCCTCTTCGCTTTGCCCAAAGTGACGGAGTTTTGTTTTATAGGGCTGTAGTTTCAAGATTCGACTTGGTCATTAATAAAATAACGTCGTTCTGTAATTTCCGCATTAATTGCTGTTTTCTCTTTTTGTTTTTTCTCAGAAAATGGTAATCCTAAAAAACAATTCAATAATAAAAACAAGCAGTAATAAAAAAAATACACTGTACACACTTTTGCATTTTCTCTATCTCTTCTAAACATGAATCATCACGTCATGCAGATTGCTTATTTTAAACCCCGTTGAAACATACGATCCGATGCCTTCTCCCGACTTTGAGTTCCCGGTATTTGGGACTGAAGAAGAAGTTGACAACGAAATTCCAGAGGAGATCTCCCGATTACTCAGACAAGAGGAAAGGTCCATTGAACCTCACAAAGAGCCGTTGGAAACGGTAAACTTAGGTTCAGAAAAAGAGAGAAAAGAAATCAGGATTGGGGCACTGCTCAGTCCAACTGCCAAAGAAAGTTTGATAAAGCTTCTCAAAGAATTCCCCGATGTATTCGCTTGGTCCTATCAGGACATGCCAGGGTTGGATACCAGCATCGTGGAACGTCACTTACCGTTAAGATCGGAATGTCCGCCAGTAAAACAGAGGTTGAGACGGACTCACCCGGACATGGCCATCAAAATCAAAGAAGAGGTACAGAAACAGATTGACGCAGGTTTCCTCGCTACATCTGAATATCCTCAATGGTTAGCCAATATCGTACCCGTTCCGAAAAAGGACAGAAAAGTCAGAATGTGTGTTGATTACAGGGATCTGAACAAGGCAAGTCCAAAGGACGACTTTCCTTTACCACACATTGACATGCTGGTTGACAGTACAACAAAGTTCAAAGTTTTCTCCTTCATGGATGGATTCTCGGGCAACAACCAGATCAAAATGGCGCCAAAAGACATGGAGAAAACTTCGTTCATTACCCCATGGGGTACCTTTTGTTACAAGGTAATGCCGTTCGGTTTGAAGAACGCCAGGGCAACCTATCAAAGGGCCATGACTACTCTGTTTCATGACATGATACACAAGGAAATCGAGGTATATGTCGATGATATGATTGCAAAATCTAAGACAGGGGAGGAGCATGTGACCCACCTGTCAAAACTGTTCGAGCATCTGAGAAAATACAAACTCCGCTTGAATCCCAATAAGTGGACATTCGGTGTCCGTTCAGGGAAACTCTTAGGGTTCATCGTCAGCCAGAAAGGAATTGAGGTTGATCCTGACAAGATCAAGGCCATTCAAGAAATGCCTTCTCCGAAAACTGAAAGACAAGTCAGGGGATTCCTGGGTCGTTTGAACTACATCTCCAGATTCATATTCCTCATGACCGCCACATGTGCGCCGATCTTCAAACTACTGAAAAAGAACCAGGATTGTGTTTGGACAGAAGACTGTCAAACTGCCTTCGACAATATTAAGGAATATCTGTTGAATCCTCCGATTCTATCACCTCCAGTGGAAGGAAGGCCACTGATCATCTACTTAACCGTCTTGAAGACTCAATGGGGTGTGTACTTGGCCAACAAGACAAAACCAAAAGGAAAGAGTCTGTCATTTACTATCTAAGCAAGAAGTTCATCGACTGTGAAACTCGGTACACGATGCTTGAGAAAACTTGTTGTGCTTTGGCTTGGGCAGCCAAACATCTGCGCCAGTACATGATTCGTCACACTACTTGGTTGGTCTCTGAGATGGATCCAATCAAGTATGTATTTTAAAAACCTGCTCTCACGGGAAGGATTGCCCGTTGGCATATGTTGCTATCAGAATATGACATAGAGTACCACGCTCAAAAAGCCGTTAAAGGAAGTATTTTAGCCGATCATTTGGCTCATCAACCGATTGACAATCAAGAATCAATCGGGTTCGACTTCCCAGACGAAGATGTCATGTATCTAAAGATGAAAGATTGCGATGAACCGCTACCCAGTGAAGGGCCAGAACTAGGTTCCCAATGGGGACTAATCTTTGACAGAGCAATTAATCATTATGGAAATGGAATTGGGGAAATAATTGTTACCCTTCAGGGTACCCACATTCCTTTCACTACCAAACTTACGTTCAAATGTACAAACAACGAGGCCGAATACGAAGCTTGTATTATGGGTCTCGAAGAAGCGGTTGATTTAAGGATCAAAAACTTGGACGTATATGGCGACTCAGCCCTGGTTATCAATCAGATAAAAGGAGATTGGAACACATACCAATCAGGACTGATTCCTTTCAAAGACTATGTGAGAAGGTTGCTACCCTTCTTCAACAAAATCGAGTTTCATCATATCCCTCGTGAGGAGAATCACATGGCTGGTGCATTAGCCACTCTCTCTTCTATGATTAGTGTATGTCAATGGAATGACCTACCTAAGATTGACATTATGCGCCTTGAACGGCCCGCTTACGTCTTCACGATTGAAGCAGTCATAGATGACAAACCTTGGTATCACGATATCAAATGCTTCCTTCAAAAATAAGAGTACCCTCCTAGGGCATTCAGAAAGGACAGAAAGACCCTCAAAAGAGTGGCAGGCAGTTTCTTCCTGAGCGGTGATACTCTCTATAAGAGGAACTTTGACATGGTCTTGCTCCGATGCGTAGACATACCAGAAGCAGACATGCCGATGAAAGAAATTCACGAAGGATCCTTTGGCACTCATGCCAACGGACACACAATGGTGAGAAAAATTCTAAGAGCAGGGTACTATTGGTTAACCATGGAATCCGATTGCTATAAGTACATGAGGAGATGTCACAAGTGTCAGATATACTCAGACAAAATCCATGTATCGCCTACACATCTCAAAGTTCTTTCTTCCCCATGGCCTTTTTACATTTGGGGAATCGACATGATTGGCGTGATTGAACCCAAAGCTTCGAACGAACATCGGTTCATTCTGGTAGCCATTGATTACTTCACTAAGTGGGTCGAAGCAGCATCATACGCCAATGTAACCCGACAAGTCGTGGTTCGCTTTATCAAAAATAATCTCATCTGTCGTTATGGTTTTCCAAGCCAAATCATTATTGATAATGGATCCAACTTGAACAACAAGATGATAAAAGAGTTGTGCGTAGAGTTCAAGATCGAACACCATGACTCATCTCCCTACCGACCCAAGATGAACGGAGCAGTAGAAGCGGCTAACAAGAACATCAAGAGGATTGTTCAAAAGATGGTTGTAACCTACAAAGATTGGCACGAGATGCTACCCTTTGCTCTTCACGGTTATCGCACATCCGTCTGCACTTCAACAGGGGCAACCCCTTTCTCTCAAGTATATGGCATGGAGGCAGTGCTCCCCATCGAGGTAGAGATCCCAACAATAGGGGTATTGATGGAAGCTAATATTACAGAGGCTGAATGGTGTCAAAGTAAACACGACGAACTGAATCTTATCGAAGAAAAATGGATAATGGCACTATGCCACGGTCAGTTGTATCAACAAAGAATGAATAGGGCGTTCGACAAAAAGGTTCGACCCCGTGTCTTCAGGAAAGGAGACCTTGTGCTAAAAAAGATACAATCTTTTCTCACTGATTCTCGAGGCAAATGGACTCCGAATTATGACGGCCCCTATGTGGTCACGAAAGCTTTCTCAGGCGGTGCCTTGAGACTTGCAACCATGGACGGAGAAGAATTTGCCTACCCCACAAACGTTGATGTAGTCAAGAAATACTTCGCCTAAAAAGAAAGAAACGTCTCGGTGGATTGAAAACCGGAAAGGGCGGTCCAGGAAAAAATTAGAGACATAATCAAAAATCATCCCGGTGGATTGGAAACCTCAAAGTACAATCCAGGAAAAAATTAGGGATAATGGCAAGTAACTATGTTCAACAGAGGCAAGTCCTTTAGCAACAGTTACATCATCCATCGCAGGAAAACTCCAGTCAAGGTCATCTTCGACAGAAGCTCAGGATGTCCTGAATTCAAAGTTGGTGGAAGAATAGTGGTTATTATGTTTCAACGTAGCACTTTTCCCTGTAAATTACCATTTTCTAACTTTGTATATACTCATTGGAATCACGCGTTTGGCTGATCTCCCTCTTATCAATAAAATTTGAGCCCTCGTACTTTTGTTTCTAATTCTCATTTGTTTTAGCTTTACAGAACGACATTTTAATATGATTAACGATTCTTGAAATAAAACAAAAATGAATTTACTTGTAAAACTTTTTCTGCTTTAAAATAAAGATGGCAATTTCTTTTGACTATTGAACATCGAAAGAACATCGACTGCTTCCTCGAAAGCAATTTAACTTCAAAGTGCAGAATCAAAGTACTCCTTCTAACCCAGTACGCCTCAATGAAGGGATCAATCGTATCAAAGACCTTGTTTCGTCTGACACGCCTCGGCCGAGTTCTTATCTCCTAAGCCCGACCAACATAGTTCCCCGTGAGGACTACTTCTCCTAAGCAAAATAGAATTGCTACCTTTTGGACCAACGGTACTTCTTCGCCCCGCGATGGCCGAGTATCCAGTCATGTTCATCTTTTAGTTTGTATGTCGCGTCAGTCAGCATAAACATACATACATCATGCATTATTGATTTGCATTCACATTTCATATTGCATCACTATCACTCTAGTCGGCCTTATCCCCTGGTGATAAAAAAAGTCCTCTCAATCGAGTTGTCAGATCTTTCCTCATCAGGAAGTGAATCATCTAAGTAATCTCTCTCCCGTTTATCTCTGGATTAGAGACGGCCCTTGACAACTTTGATAACTTGAACCTCTGAAAGACCATAGAACCTTCAACAAATGTCACTCTTCGCCATTGAAGATGATATCCTTGCTTTCCCGGATTAAGGAAAATCCCGAGAGAAAGCCTTTTAACAAAAGATTCGATAAAACAGCCATTTTTCTCCGAAAAAACCGCTGATGAAAAGGTCATCGGCACCTCAAAATTGGACCCCATCATATGGCATTTCTCCGAGAAGATCTCCGAGAAAAGTATGATGTAATACCCCAAACGAAGACAGTCTCTCAAGAGACTCATTTTCCCCAGTAGAAACAAATGACGTCTCCAACAGAGAAGTTTGTGCACCTCTACAACTCAGACGACTGGGTTCCCCAGCAAGTCTGACATCAAAACTTTTTCCGTCAAATGGCATCTCCCCAGGAAAATTCGGCGAAAAGTTTGAGGAAAACCGCTACGAGTAGCGTCCCTTGTCAATAAAGTTTATTGACAAAAGAAACCAAGACCAGATCCTTGGTAGGAAACCAGGATCGAGGGGAAGTTTAAATCAGAAACTGAGACCATTTCCTTGGTAGGAAACCAGGATCGAGGGTCAGAAACTAAGACCAGTTCCTTGGTTGAAGACCAGGATCGAGGGGAAGTTTACCTTTTCTAAGCATCATTTCTTAGCAAAAGAAGATGAATGCGCGAGCTACCATTCATAACCACCATCAAAATTTTGGGTATTTCGATATTTAATCCTCTTGCACCTCGAATGCCCGAATACCTTCGTCATTCGCACCTTCGGGTCCAGGAAGATTAAATAGGGGCATCTGTCATACCCCAAATTTTGACCACTAAGATTTCCCATCATTGCTCAAATCATCATCACAATATGGATGTATCATTATGCCTCATTAGTCTCCCCAAAGATGGGTGAGCATTCACTACAATCAAACTTAGGGTTTCAAGCCCTCTCTGAGCTCTTAGACAAAGGATCAATCAAGGAATGACATGATCTTACAATTTGTCTAAACCTCTCAAACATCCACAATGGATCAAGAGGACTCCCACTTCAAGGATTAAGCACAAGGTTGCTCCCTTCTAGATGGATCAAGCTTCAAGATCGTCAGTGTCACCAAATTAGGGTTTGGTCGACCAGGGCCTCCAGATGAAAATTTTCGTCTGGGCATGAGCCAATGCTTCAAAACATAACCTAATATACTCCATGGAACCTCATGTACCCAATCATCAAGTCAATTTTGCCTCAAGGGATGCATACATCAAAAATCAGGAATTAGGGTTTCTTGACCTAATTCACCCCTAAGTTGGCTTTTGGGACAAATCATGAACCAAGACCTCAAGACAAGATTTGAGGGTCTCTAATATACCATATTGATCCATTTGGAACAATGGATTGATCCAAGAAGCTTGAGCAACAAGTTTCAATTTCTTCTGAACCACAGTTAGGGTTTTGCGAGAAAAGTCAACTGTAGCTTTGACTATTGACCAGGACATGCTCCCAAACCCTAGGACATGATTCAATATACCCTATAACACCCATGGAACATGTCCATCAAGTTTGATTTAGGTCAAGGACATGATTTCCTGAAGAATTGCACAGTTTGGAATTCATCTGACAAAAAGTCAACCGTGCACAAAAGTCAACTTTGGCTTTTTGATATTTTTCACAAAATTGGATTTTTAACCCTAAATTGATGTTAATGTATAATTTGAATCATCATTCATCAAGAAAAATCAAGGAAAGTGGGATAACTTGTAAAAGGGGTAACCATAAAAACTTAAAAAATTTTCTAAGTGAAAAAAAGTGGCAAGGGTACCAACTTTGGTGGATCATAACTCCTAAACCACAAAGCCATTTTTCCCCATCCAAAGCTTGATTTGTAGATCTCATTGCCCTCTATAAAAGCTTCATACTGATCTATGTCCAAATTCCTCATGGATTTTGAGTTATGGAGTGATCAAAATCAAGAAAAGTCACTTTGTTCCAACACTTAGTGAAAATTTCACTAAGTCAGAATTTGCCTTACTTTTTTCCAAATGTAGGGACATTTTTCACTTGGATCCAAAAAGTATCAAAACCAAATATGATCAAACAGTTGTTGTATCATATGAGAGCTTTCCAAAATGGCCAAGAACATCACCAAATTCAACTTGAGCCATGAGATATGATATTGGCAAGATGCCTTGCTAAAATCTGCCATGGCAAGGCAGATTTTTGCACTTTTGGTCGATTTTCCAAAATCAGCCAATTCCAAGCCTTGTCATCACTTTGGACACATCTGAGGATTGAATCTAAAGGGGACAATCACTGAGCCAAGCCTCCAAAGTCCTTGGAACTAGAAATAGCATGCCAAACCTAGAATTGCCTAAAATAGGGACAAGACTCCAATTTTGGATTGGAGCATTCAATGGAAACACCAAGGTGGCATGAACTGAGCTATTGGCAACTGAATTCAGTCAAGACTTATCCAAGACTAAGGGAACCAATGCTCTGTGCTCTAACCTCTAGTCAATGGCTAGAGGAGACTTGGATTTTCATTTGCCAACATTGGCCAATCCTACTCAGCAGTTGCCATTCACTATTCCTTGCAAAACAAACTTGCTCTACTATAAATAGAGCTCAATTGTGATCAGTTTAAGTACACCAAAGCCATCAAACAAATGCTTTCCTCAAAATCTCTTCTTTCAGTCCAATTTTGCCTTCTAAGGCAAGTCACTATCGGGTTTTGAGTTTGAGAGCTTTTCCAACCAAACCGATCATACACACACACACACACACACACACACACCTCACATACATCATATGTGAGCTGATCAAACACTTAAACAACACCTGGAACACTGATTTCTCAGAATCACCAGTCAATTGCTCAAGGTTTTAACCAAGTTGCAGTTGAGATGCCATGAAGTGATCCAGCCAATTTCCATCAAGTGCAAGCATTCAAACACACTCCATAGGGTGTAGTGAAGCTGTTCAGATCATCATAACTCATTTGTAACACCTCCTACTCAGAAATCATTTTGAACTTGCTGTCACGACCTAGAGGTAAGCCTAAACTTGGTCATCTCTCAATCTATGCGTATTTCCTCGCACAATACTTTTTCCAAATGTTCATAATCATGCATGGATTGTTTCCCCTCAATTAATTGCTTTGTTTGAATCGTGTATCAAAAATCCCAGCCTTCATGCAGAAATTAGGGTTCTTGATGATTTGTCGTGATTTCTTGTTTTATGCTTAATTTAAATGAAATTAATTATCATAAACATGATCGTGAGGTTGAGACGAGCATATTGATATGTGGATTGCACGATATAATCAAGTATTCAGTGAGATTGGATAGAAAATGCAAATCTGGGCAAAGCTGAAAAACGCGCGTGTTCTTCAGCTGTTCTTGGCGCCATTTCTCTCAAATTCAAATATTTGAATTTTGTGATTTTATTTAATTGATTCAAAAATTAATTTCTCTCTGAGTTTTAATGATTTTGAGTTGATTCTTTTTTTAATAATTCACAAAAATGTTAAAATATTTTATTTTACCAAAAAATCCCAAAAATATTATTTATTTCATATAATTGATATTTTTGCAAAGAATTAATATTTTAATTGTTTTTGACATTTAAAATATTTTTTCCCTCTTGATTTTGTAAATTTTAATGACTTCTAATCATTTTGTAGGGCAAAACATGATTTTTGAAGCATTAATCCAAGATCATAATTTGTTTCCCACATGTTAAACAATTTTTTATCATTTTAATTGAATCTTTATTCAATTAAAATACATTTTAGAAATAAATTAAGGTTTTTTGATTAATTCAATCCTCACAACTTTTCTTTAAACTTTTTGGGCCTCTTGAGAGAGTGTAAGACCCAAAACCCCCTTGTACAAACAATTTTGGGCCTCACTTATTGTATAAGTCCCTCTGTACAAGTAAACGGTGCGATCGTCGCCTTTTAAAAAATCAATTGGGCCTCTCCTCGAGCTATAAGACCCATTCAAAACTCTTTGGGCCTCTAATAGAGTGTAAGACCCAATCCCCTTTTAACCAAAACAACTTTGGGCCTCAGATATTGTATAAGCCCCTTTGCGTTAAAAGAAAATCTCGGCGCGATCGCCATTTCAAACGAAAAATCATTTGGGCCTACCCTCGTGTTATAAGCCCCACTCTTTTTCTTTAAACCTTTTGGGCCTCTTGAGAGAGTGTAAGACCCATCCCTTTGTACAGAAAACCTTTCTCGGGCCTCAGTCACTTGTATAAGTCCCTCTGTACAAATTCTACAGTGCGATCACTGATAAAACCCTGGGCCTCTCCTTGAGCTGTGAGCCCCAAATCTTTCTTTTTCAAAGCACTTTCTCCTTTGATTTTGAAATATACTGTTGTTTTCAATCTTTCTTTATTGAACAACTAACCAAACAGCATGGAAGCTCTACAACCGAGTAAGTGTTTATCCGCTTTCATTTACCGCTTTCATATACATATAACTGTATTGTGGGGCTGTTTCGTTGTAAGTCTTCTTTCATAAACTCATATCAACTGTGTAATAATAGTATAGATATTTAGAGTTTCCCCGGCAACTACGTCTAGCATTAAGCCCGTTGATCACTCTTAAATAGTCAAAACTAGATCCCCATAGGATTACCAGACACAGTCTTCTCTCCTCTTGGGGTTAAACAATATGGAGATGTGAAAGGCAGATTCTTTTTGAACCCTTTCTCAGACTGTCACTCGTAGAAGTTGTCAAAGAAACTCTACTCCCCAAAGATGATCTCTTCTCTGTGAATTGCATCCCTTGAGTTTCTTCCAAATTCTCGAACTTTCCTAGCTTGATCTATTCTTTGTGAATAGCCTGTCTTGAACTTCTCGGGGTTTGGGGACCCACAGGCTTCTTAAAAGCACCCTTAGGGATTGTCAAGAAACTCTATTCCCCAGAGATGATCTCTTCCCCGTGAATTACATCCCTTGAGTTTCTTCCAAATTCTCCAACTTTCCTGTCTTAATCTATTCTTTGTGAATAGCCTGTCTTAAACTTCTCGGGGTTTGGGGACCCACAGGCTTCCTAAAAGCATCCCCGCCTCCTCTTGGGCATGGTACAAGGACCCGTCGGCTTCTTAGAAGTATTCACAGCCTCCTCTTAGGCTTCGTATAAATGATTTCTTCCTCCGGGAATGATAGCCTCCTCTTGGGCTTAGTACAAATTGTCCCTCGGCTTCTTAAAAGTTTCCAGCCTCCTTTTGGGCTTCGTACAAATTGTCCCGACGACCTCCTAAAGGTATAGGAACATAAATCAGTCATCTTAATAGAATAGTCTTTCCAAGAGTCTACTATTGTTTCTTTAAGCATAGTACAAAAGATAAAACTCTAGACTTGGACAATCTAATTTCCTTGAGTCTCAAAGACATTCTCAAGTCCCTTTCAAAAATAGGAAGAAACCCACAGACTTGGACAGTCTCAATACCCTTTGGATTCCCCGTTTCCTTAAAGAACATGAAACAATCTCGATTCTCAGATCAAATCCATGAGTACAGTGTTACTCATATTAGAACTGATTTTCTCTTAACCAACTTACTGGACTTGTCACTCAACTGAAACAGAACCCTTCAGCCTCCATCTCGGGCTTTGTACGAGATACAAAATCACTCTCTTGTTGAGTGTAAAAGATTCTATTATTGAGTCACCATCTTTAGCCTCCATCTCGGGCTTCGTACGAGATACAAAAACACTCTCTTGTTGAGTATAAAAGATTCTCCTGTTGAGTCAACCCTTTTAGCCTCCCTCTCGGACTTCGTACGAGACACATAAAAACTCCCTCTTGTTGGGCCGATAGCCTCCTCTTAGGCTTTGTATAAGAAAACCACTGGTTGATCCAATCAACCTTTTAGCATCAAAGATGTGCCTCATTCACAGTATACAAACATTAACAACTCATTCCCTTTTCATCTAATCGCTGTAAGCGGCAAGCCTCTAGATTATTTACATCCACGCCACTGTCCCTCTTTTAGCATGAGAAATTCCTAAGGAAAGATGGCATTGCTCTAAACTGAGTTAAAGTCTTCTCCTTCAGGTTGGAACTCCCTATAAAGGAAATTATGACATTGCTGGATTCACATATCCCAGTTAAAGTAATTCTCCTTTATAAACAGTTGTGACAGACAAACCCCTCTTTAGAGATGACAAATTCTCTCTAAAGTCAAACCCTTTCAGCTTCACATCTTGGGCTTTGAACAAGATACAAAAAGACCGTTCAGCTTCACATCTTGGGCTTTGAACAAGATACAGATCACCTTTTTCGCTTCACGTCTTGGGCTTCAAACAAGACACCAAAACACCATTTCCTCCCATAGAATAGGAGGAACTACGATCACTCTGATTTCCCTGTTTCGGAAAAACGGGAATACGTAGGCATAAGATTGAAAGAAAAATCTTAGCGAGCACACTAAACTTAAATCCTAAATCCCATTTCAATTGAAAAACATCAGTCCTAACTTCCTGTCCATAGAATAAATCCGTCATTCTGTCAAAATAACATAAGAGAGGCCCCAGTACCACATAGCATCCGTAACCTAACAGACTGCTGTTTAAACTCGGTATGCAAGCAGGGTTAATTGGAGACATATATTTCCCTTCCTTCATCAGCTTTAAAAGGATAAAAAATGAATCGACCTGTAGTAACCCCAAGGAGCGACAGTGCTTAAGAACCACGTCCAAAATTGCTCGCTACAGTATGGCCCAGGGCAATACGCGTAGGACCAGAGAGGGTGCAGAATTGTTCCCGATTTCGCGTCCGATGCCGTAACTTTTGATCCGTAACTCGGATTGAGGCATTCTTGGTACCGTTGGGAAGCTTATGGAATGTTCTTTCTTATTAAAATGGTTTTGATATTGGTGGCCGATTTAATTTTGTCGGGAATTTGGAAATGTGTCATTTTGCCGACTTTTACCGTCTTAATTGTGTGTATTTGATGTGTTATCATGTAATATGCTTTTGATATATGATGTATGACTTGTGCACTGTGGTATGATGTAAATGCATGTGATGAAATATTGTGATGATGGTTGTGTCCTAAGGGCAAGTAAATGCATTGTGATTATGGTTGATTGTATATGCATGATTATGGATGTTGGAATGGTTCACATGGATGTGTATATGTATGCATTTGATTGTCATGGGTCATTGTATGCCAAGCATCATGATATGCATTCTTGTGATGTCGTGTGCCCTAGTGGGTGTGAGCGACGAAACAGTTCCAGAGGGAATCCGCTATAACATTGTGTGCCTTATACAAAGAGGTGTGAGCGATGATTATAGACGATCGTGTGCCTTATACAAAGAGGTGTGAGCGATCGGGTCGTGTGCCTTATACAAAGAGGTGTGAGCGATCCATAAACATCGTGTACCATATACAAAGAGGTGTGAGCGACGGGGAACATCGTTTGCCCGACGGGGAGTTACACTAAGTAACAAGCGATGATTCCAAGAATTCCCGAGTGAATTAATGATGAGAATGATGGATGGAACGGTACCCGCATTCCATTGCATAGAGTCGCTGTGTCGGTCTCTGTGCATTTGCATAAATCATGAATGGATTGATTTTGTGTGGAATTGTGAATGGAATTGGTGAGTTGATATATATATATATATATATATATATATATATATATATATTGGTGATAAATGTATTGTGCATGAGTGATACGCCTTTGTAACGGACATATGAGATATGATTTGTGTTGTTTTGTATTTGAATTATGGTGTAAGTTGTGGTGGGAGTGTTTTACATGTGTATTTTGTGTTATTATATAATTGTATGCAATTATATTATAATTGTGTTTCTCACCCTTCTGCTGTTTTGAATGCTCTATGAGGCATTGCAGATTAGATGCTGGAGGTCTTTTTGTGAAGCTTAGGTCTTCATTCTTTTGTTAGTCGGCTCTGATATGTAGCACCGGGTAGTCGGAGAGATCGTTATGTGATTATTTGTATATGTATATATGTTCTTTGGATTGTACATGTATGACTCTGTATATGACAGACAAACTTTTATGTTATATATATATGAGATTCAGTTGCAGATTTTCCACTTTTATTCTGTATCTGAATTGTGGGTGTTAGGAACTGAGTTCCTCTGTTATGTGCGACCTGATTGTTGCATATCTATATGAGCAGGTTGTTGTATTTTGTTTCAATTGATGTGACGCCTCCGTCTATGCCATGCATGTTTTAATTATACTCTGATTTATTTGTTATCGCTTTATTTGCTCGGGGTATAGATTGGGGGTGTTACATAGGCTCCCTATAATGGTTTAGATCTAAGTCTTATTTACCCAATCCCCTCACATGTAGGATATATGGTTTTGGACAGCATAACGGCCCTAGAATTTACGGACTATACCCTCGTTTTACCATGAGAAGGATCAAGCCTTCCTACGGTAAACCTTTGAGATAAGTCTCATCTAGGAAGACCATAGTAACGACCCTTGAGGGTTGAATACTTAGGGTCACCATGAGTTGATTGGGTTTTCTAAAGGTCCTAGGAATCTTGGACCACATCCAAATTTATCAGCTATGTTAAGGGCTAGCCTTACCAGGACGATAATTTTGGAGGGTCTATCTGAGTGTGGCATCAATGCATAGTCAGGATGTTACATCCCTTCCATTAACATTTTCGTTCCACGTCCTAACTTAGGGTATCCTCCAAGCTTGGGTCTTAGCTTCACACATCACCATATCCCAAACCAATGCAATAATGACAATATAATAAATATAAATAACAAATATGATAAATAAAACAAATTAAAAACATATAATAAATCATGAGAATAAAAAAATAAAAAAAATAATAAATACCCAAGACAGACAAACAAAAAACCTAAAACCTAAGGTTAGGACAGACTCTTTTTAGGGAGGCGTCCCCAGCAGAGTCGCAAGCTGTCGCGGCCGGCAAAAAATATAGAGTCGCCATCAACTTTTTTTAAGGAAAATAAATGATAAACCTAAAATCCTAATCCCAAAGGCAGAGATTCCTAAGGTTCGGGAGTCGGTTAAGTGAGGGGAAGGTGTTAGACACCCCTCACTTCCATTGTACTCAATGGGATCCTCCTTAAGTTTTAGGGTATGTTTGCTTGTTGTCTAACTTATTATTTATTTTTCAAAAGAATCCTAAGTTTTTTTATTATTATACTCACTAGGGTGTACAACCCTGTGCCTACGTACCTTCAATTTTGAAGGATCAGAGTAACCGTAGTTCACCTCCCCTATTCCTACCCCCTAATCCTATTCCTAAACCTAATCCCAAACCCAATCCATTATTTATACTCTTGGATAAAGAGTTCTATCCCCAAATCTATTATTTATACTCCTAGAGAAGGAGTTCTATTCCTTAAATCCCGATCTGTTTATTTATACTCTCGGAGGAAGAGTTTTATCCCAAAATCCCTTATCCCTTGTTTATACTCTCGGATGAAGAGTTCTATCCCCAAATCTATTATTTATAGTCCTAGATGAGGAGTTCTATCCCTTAATCCCAATCCATTTATTTATACTCTCGGAGGAAGAGTTCTATCCCTAAATCCTTATCCCTTGGCCTATGTTTATACTCTTGAAACTTAAGAGTTTTATCCCAAAATCCCTTATCCCTTGGCCTATATTTATACTCTTGGAACCTAAGAGTTTTATCCCTAAATCCCATCCCTTATTTAGACTCTCGGACAAAGAGTTTTATCCCAAGTTTTAAATCCTTAAAAGAATCCTATTATATCCCTTAAGTCCTTAATGATATCCCTTAAATCCCTTTTAAATTTATTTAACCAAATAACTTAAAAATAATATAAAATTTATAAAGAAAAACAAACTTAAAATCTCCTTGATTTATTTAGAAAATAAACCAAGCCTAATAGTTTATAAAAACTCCATATTTTATCCTTTGGATTTTTCTAAAACATCCCACTTTACTTGTAAAAAAAATCCTTTTTCAAAAAAGGTAAAATCCACAAACTCTATCCCTATTTTCATTGTGTAAAAAAAATCTTTTTAAATGTATTAAAAATATATAAAAAAAAATCCTAAAGAAACTTAAGTTTTTATCCCAAAATGCTACTTGAAGATAAATAATCTCAAATTAATCCCTAATTATTTTTTGTCTTTTTTTCCATATTAATCCTAATTATAATTATTTTTTATATTAATCTCATACCCAAAGTACAATAAATCCACCAATATAAATTTAATCCCAACCTAATATATAAAAAAAGACAAATTAACCATATAATTTTCAATCCAAAATATTTCCATAAAATCCCAATTTGAATAGAAATTAATTTAAATAGAAATTACTTTAAATATAGACCCAAAATTTAAAACCCTAAACCCTATATAAAAAACCAAAAATAAAACCCTAAAATCTCTAATTATATTTATCCTAATAAAATAACCTAAAATCCTATTTTTACATCTTAATTAAAATATTCAAATCCTAATTAATTAATTAAATTATGGAAATAATTTAATTAATTGAATAAATCCAGCGGGGGTGTATTTTACTACGTAAAAGTAACTGGGCTCGTGAAACAAGGATGTAGATAGTAATCTGGGCGCAAGGCCCAATTATCAAACCCAGCTTTGAGAGAAAAAAAAAGAAGAAAAAAGTTCACGGTGGAGAGAGTGCTGTGCGATCGGAATTGTTTGTGTTTTCATGTACTTTGCCTTAGTCATATGTATGATATTACAAATTTGATTTATGATAAAAATTAAACATAGTTAATTAGAATTAGATTTAAAGTATGATATTGATTTTTTTAGACAGCAGGACTAAAAGGAATTGCTAATTTTTTTAATTGATTTTGCCAAAATGATAGTTGTCGATTTAATAGCATAAAAATAAAACTCAACAAGAACACATTCAACAATAGATCAATATCCTAGATATGTATATCAAACAAAAACGACATGTCAAATGCATATAGAAGTAATACATAAAGTGAAACCGACCTACGGGATCGAGGTCTATCCCAGTATGCAAAAATATTAAACTTTTGAGCTATCTCCCTTTTATGCGGTCGATTCCTATCACTCCTGTCTTTTTGTTTTGCCCTCAATCTGATCTTCTGCTTTTCATGAAAGAGTGATGACGGTTTAGGGTTTGGTTGTTGTTGTTCTTCGATGTGAAGAGCAACAACTTTAGAGTAGTAACTTTGTAATTGTGGATGATCCAAAAGTATGGAAGACAGGTGGTATTTTTAGGTAAAAATTAGGTTAAAAGAATTAAATGGGATTGTCTTATTTAGGAATGATTCAATTTAACCTGATCCTCCCTATTTCTTAATGTCCAAACCAATGAATCTGGATGGATTCATGGCTTAGTGAATTTAAATAAAATGAAAAATATTTTTAAATAAAGGAAATGGTCTAATAATGAAAATGGAAACATATTTGATTTTGTTTTGATTTATATGATTTTTGAGATTTTTTCATAAAAACATGATTTTAATGAAAAAATCAATATTTTAAAATATACATTAAATAAAATACGAAAATTAATATTTAAATAATAAAAAAAATACTATTTTTATGATTTTTTATTATTTTAAAGGTAAAATAGAAAAAGTTAGCAGTAAAGAAAAAACCTAAAACTAGAGGAGGTAGGATTCGAAATCATGCACTCTACCTTACCATCCTTAGATCTACTCCTCTACCAAACAAAACCATGTTTATTCGAAATGGAATTAAATCTAAAGAGTAACATGCTGATTAAAATCTAATTTCTAATATGCACTCCTATACAATATATTTTTTATTTCTCTCTCCTTTTTTTTTTTATAAATGCATAGAAATAATATTTAATTTTTTAAAAGAAAAGTTAGAAAACAAACTACTTATTATCACTATTTTTTTTATCCGTATAGCAATAAAAAGGTGAAAAAAAAGAAAGGTGGTCAAAATTTGGGGTACGACAGTATCAGTGTTCCACATTCCCGTACTGTTCGTTCTTTTGATTTTATTGTATATTGTCGGTATGCCGACAATGAACTATGTTTGTACTTTGTTATTTCAATTAATACAAATTTCCCTTTTCGTAACTATGTGTTGTTGATATTTAGAAAGTTTGGAATTTTTCTTGGCTTATTAAGTATCTATTTTTCGTACTAGCAGTAGGAGCAAAACAAAACAAAAAATAAAATAAAATAATAACCACAGGTTTTGTCTTCTGTTTCTGGACCTGCAGTGAATAATTCACATTTTAACATAATGACGTTCGCCATCAGTTCAAATTCCTGATTTTTTTCTCATTCGTAACACATGGCGTTCGCCATGTGCTTAACGGCGTTCGCCATTGCGTTGGAAACCGCACTATGCGCAGAATTCAAATTCTTGCGCATTTTCTTCTAGGGAATCACTCTAATCATCTTTTTACACTTCCAAAACAGCTTCCAACTACCCTCATTAACCCCTCATTAATCCCTCATAACAGCCAACCATCTAAATTCCACCATTTTGCCTATAAATTCATCAAAATCCATCATCTTTCTCACAACCATCACTCACACTCTTCACTCACAAACCTCTTCAACTATTCTCACTACCATCATCCTGCTAAGATGCCTCCTAGATTCGCTACTAACATCGACTACATGGGCATTACATTTCTTGAAAATGTCCTTGGTCAGAGCCAACGCTCTAACTTTCTCAAATTGCGTAAAAGGGCAATCGTCGCAACTCGGTATCCATACACCGCATCAGTCTAGACCTTGGGTCTCTTTGATAGTGTTGTTAGGTGCGGATTTGATCTAAAAATGAACTATCTTTCCTTACACTTTTTCTTCTCTTTTCTCATGTTTTCATTAGTTTTACTCTTGAATTATTGTTGTTCTTCTAACATCATGAATATACCTTTAGTGCTTGTAATGTGTGTGTTATTGTGCAGGAAAAGGCACTAAATGATCAAAGTGTAAGACACAAGAAAATGATGCAAGCTGCCAAAGAGCTGAGGAAGACATCAGTTAGTTCGCTTTGCAAACATGAAAGCGAGTGCCAGCGAAGGTTGGCTTTGCGAACATCTGGCGAGGTTCCAGCGAATGGACCCAGATTTTGGCAGGGGAAAAAAGCACTAAAGTTCGCTTTGCGAATGGGAAAGAGAGTAATCCTTCGCATTGCGAACTCACGAGAATTTATGGGGTGGTTTAACTATTCAGAGGCACCTGAAGTGCCTATTTTTGCCATTCGCTGTGCGAATGAAGAGGTTCGCTTAGCGAACATAAAAATTCCTGATGTACTATATAAGTAACTTTTCAGCTTTTTAGAGAATAATCATAAGTTTTGATAGTTTTTAGATATTTTTCAGAGAGAAACTTTGCATCTCTTCATTTTCAAGGGAGAGAAGGTAAGAGCTTCGATTTCTTGTTGGATGAGGATGTAATCTCTTGATACCTATTGTATTTCGTCTAATGTATGTTTGTGAATATGTTTTGATTCTTTATTGTTGTTGTCTTTGATTGATTATTTGTGGTCTTGACAAAACCTTTACAAATCCTTGATCTTAGATTTTCATCTATCAATGAGTAAAACTTTTGACATGGTTTTGTGAGTTGATATTCATTGTATATTTTGTTGTATTGTGATGATTAAGTAGCATGGCTAGCATGAGTAGGATCGATATGGTATTGCGAGGATGCGTGATAATAGTGATGAATAACGGTATTCACATTCATTTGGAAAATTAGTTGAATACATGTAAAAAGGGTTAAACGTATGTACGTATTCTGATCGTTGGCATTTTATATGAAGAAATCATTTATCTGATGTGGGTGTCATCTTTGTTTACCTGTTTATCTTTGATTTGAACCGCTATAGACATATACTCTTCAGATCTGGATCTAAGATGATTATCTGTTTTATTCTGAACTCTAGAAATAGATTTAGGCTTAACACTTGCGGGAGTATCAGCTCTTATGCTCTGTGTTGGTTTTTGTTGCGTGAGACATCACCATTGAGGCAATACGGTCGATCTCTCGACGTTGCGTTAGACATAACCTCTGTCGTGGGTGATACGTGAGGATATTAGGCGAATGATTGATTTATGTATAATATGATCAGAAGAATGCATGTGTTATCAATTGATGAGATCCAATTCCAACAAGGCTCCGTTTATAATTCAGTCTTTACTTTATATTTTCCGTCTTTACATTTTCCGCATTTGCTTTTGGTTCCGCTTTAAACCAAAATTTTTGAACCATAAGCTTAGAAATGTAGAAACCGTCGAATGGCATTCCTTCCTTCGCACTGATCCCTGTGGAGAACGACAAAACTGGGTTACTTATATATTTTTGCTTGCTGCTATTCTAGCTTCAACAAGCGTCAATTGAATGCTTACAAACTTAGGTATGCCACAGTTCTGTTCTATGAGTAATTCTACCTACATTAGGCTGACATATGAGTTTTTAAGTTCTTTCCGTCTGTCCACGAATCTGACCCGTACTAATGGTTACGTAGAGTTTAGAATGTTTAACGCTGATTACTCCTTGACCTTTGAGCAAATAGGCAATATCTTTAGTTTTCCTAGCGATCTGGAGTATGCTACACAGGCACCTTTAGAAAGTGAGTGGGAATCTAGTGCTCTAGACTTTTGGCACCAAATCACTAATAAGACATCCGACACTTGGGAAGGTCTCAAAGCCACATCCATCCACAACCCAGCCATTAAGTATTTTCCACTGAATCCTAGCTAACACTATCTTTGGCCAGGAGAACACTGGAAATGTGAAATCCAAAGATTTATTCTTCATCCATTGTGTGTAACGCCCCAATTTTATTTAATTATTATATGCGAATATAATTATGAGCTGTTGTGTTTGATTGTGTGTTTTGGTTTGTTTTCGTTGTGTTTTGTGTACCCGTGGTGAGGGGTAGTGGCCTTAAGAGGTGAGTCTTGGGTGTAGTAGGGGGTATGACTCAGAATGTAGAAATTGGTGGTGTGGAGAGTAAAGACTAACTCAATTACCTTAATTTAATATTTGTTAAGCATAGTGTAGAATATATATTTAATTAGAGTTGTGGTGGAAAATTATTATTGTTACAATTATTTCATGAGTGGAAGTGATAATAATAGTATAATGAAAATAAAGTAAATAGAATAAGTTGGAATATTAGAAGTGTGGAGAGTGGAAGGGTAAGGTGGTAAATTCGTAGGAATAAGTAACGGTAAAAGAGGCGAATCATATTTAGGGGTATGTAAAGAGTGGGGAAGGAAAGTTATTCTCATCACACGTAAAAGAAAAAGAAAGTTGAGGAGCTGAAGGGAGAAAGAGTGAGAAGAGGCTAGGGCAAAAGAAGGAGAGGATCCACTTGAGAAGAAGGAAAGCTCATCACTTTAAGGTAAGGGTGGGAATTCTTTATCTCTTAAGAATGTTAGGTTGAATGTGGGTAGAATTGTTAGGTTGAATCCATAAGAATGTTGTTGTAGGTTGATTGGGTTTTTGAGGGGAATTCATAATTACATTATTGGAATTAATGAGATTAGTGTAGTTGATTTGTGTTGTTGGAATGCATATGTTAGAAATAGGTTGTAATGGCATAATCTGTGGAAAAAGTGTGTTAAAAATCAGTTTGAGTGCAGAAAATCGCAGTTGGGGGGATGCTATTATCCAATGTTTTAAAAACCGGACCGGACCGGCCGGTTGGACCGGGAACCGGCCAGGTAACCGGCCGGGTTCACTTGCTCGACGGCCATGTCTTCGAACCGGTGGGAACCGGTGTGAACCGGGAAAACCGGCGATTTTCGCAAACCGGTGGTTCAACTACTTATTTTAAAAAAAAAAATTTTAATTTTTTTTTAAAATTTTTAAAATTTTTATATTTTTTTTTAAATTTTTTTTACTCAAATACACAGGAACTTTTCTCCAAGAATAATAGTGATCACTCATTTGATTCAAGTGATACATAAATTAAGTTTCGTAATATCCACAAAACTATTTTTACTATTTTGTATTTATATTGATTGAAAAACCATCATACAAATATTTGTATAGAAATTTAAAAACACAGATTAAAAAACTAAATATAATATAATTTTAGACTTAACTGATTTCCATTATATATATAGACTTGGAAAATTTATTATTTAGAATAATGTTAATATTTGTATTGTTTTAATTATTAACATTAAAACTGACTTTCTATTAACATTAAAACTATGAATTTAAATTAAACTCTATTTAATTTAGACTCTGTTTAAAATTTACAATTAGACTCTGTTTAAAATTTGAATTTAAATTATGAACCTGTGAATTTATGATATGATATTTTCAAAAAATTTAAGTGCTAGTTATATTTTTTAGAGACTGAATCATCCGGTTCGACCGGTTTTACCGGTTTTATACTTATTATAATGACAGGTTTATTCAACCGAGTTATCCGGTTTAATCCTGTTTGGTCATGCGGTTCGACCAATGACCCAGTGGTTCGACCGATAAACCAGTGACCCAGTACCCTCACCGGTTTGATGACCGATCCGGTTTTTAAAACACTGCTATTATCGCAGGGTTTTTCTGCCAATATCGCAGGTGTTATGTGCTTGTTTTGTGGATATTGATGTGATAATGTGAAATTCATGATTGAATGATGCAAAGATGTGTAGTTGTTGTATTCGTGCAATGATGTATGTTTAGATGAATGCATGTTGATTGTTAAATGATGTTGGTACGAAGATGAGTATGCTATGGGTATGCATGAGTCGTTGTTGCATGTTGTCGTTGAAGGTGCATAAGCATATGCATGAGTTGTGGGATGACGTGTGCCCATGTGGGGTGTGAGCATTTATCTGGATTCCTTGATGGAGTCAATGTTGTTGTTGTTAATGTGATTGTGTGTCCATGTGGGGTGTGAGCAATCACGGATGTCGTGTGCCCATGTGGGGTGTGAGCGATCTAAATAGACGTTCCGACGGGAATTGTGATCATGAAATATGGATCTATATTGGTACCATATGCATTGAGTCTAGTTGGTGTCTCATTGCATTCGTTGATAGATGTGTTGCATTATGCTTTGTGTGATTATCTGTGTTTGTGTTGAAGTGTGTGATTCTTGTTGAAAGTTGTGATTGGGAGAATTACTTGATGATTTATACTTGCATACTATATCATCTTATTCTTTTGATTGATTGAGAATCTCACCCCTTATGTTTGAATGTTGCCTCCAGGTGGGTAACGTGCAGATAATCAGGAGTAGTGTGGAAGTCGTGGTCGGTGAAGACGAGGTGCTTCACTTTTGTTGGCGTCTGCTCTGATATGTAACGTTAGGAGTCGGGAATGCTTATATGCTTGATTTTACTTTGTTAAAGAATTACAGTTGTCTTTACATTTTCGAAAACTAATATTTTGGTTATTTGGAACCGTTACATTTTATGTTTGAAATGATTAATTTTCCGCTGCGTAGTAAGGATTCTTTTGTTGGATTCGAATTTGTTCCATTATTTCTATTTATATGTTACATGTCTTTAAAAAGAGCAAGTGATCGTTGAAAAGTAATGCCCTTTATTTCAGAAGTGTATCGTTTTACTCTGATTTATCCGATTAAATTATGCGGGGGAATTTAGGGTGTTACAAAGTGTGCTTTCTGAAACCAAGGTTAACCCGACACCATTTTTACTTGCACACCTCCAGTCTGCCAGCGGTAGAGCGGGCAGTTTCATTTGTGTCGGAGGGATCATTACCTCAATAGCGTTAGCTTTAGGATTCTATACTGAGTTGGAGACTCTTGAGCCCTTACCAGCTCTATTTGCTGATTTTACCTGTTTGAAAACTCCCTTAATTTTGACCCTCAACGAAAAAAAATTTGTTTTCTGGATTCATTGGCATGACACTCTGTGTATAGGTTGTTCATTATTAGGCTATGTTAGATAGACTTTGGAAAGTTTTATAAATATCGGTATCATTCCTACACCCTAGATTCCCTAAATATGTGATATTGATTTAAATAGATATTATGTCGAGACCTTATGCCTAGTTTCTTAGAAGTAGCCTCTTGATTAGTTTATACTAGCAGTCAGCACCATCCTCATGTACAAACTAAGTAACGAACCGATGCAAATACGTGTTGATCTCAAAAATTTGAATATGTGATTTTTATAGGAAAAAAAAAGCGAATGAAAGACATGTTCCCGCTAAGTTAGGTGGTCCTCCCTCGACCATTTAGCCTAAAGGTTCGGACTCTTGAAATTCGTGAGCAAAAGAAAATCATAATGTGCGAAAAAGAATTATTTTTGAGTGATGAGATCATATAACACAAACAGGTTAGATTACCATGTGAGTACAAAGGATAACGGGCTTAATGTGATTGCGCGAGAATGAAAAAGAGGTGAAATAGGATGAAGGATATATGTCAAGGTATAATGTCATGATTTGAATTGGTATTGCATAGGAAGGGAGTCTTTGTCTGCAAACGTGGATTTGTGTCATTACGATATCCTTGTTTTCGCTATTTAGTACCTATCCGTTTAACATTAGCCTAGCAACCTTGCGCCTTAGTTGTTCTCAGTTGTGCCTTTGAATCTGACACTACACTCATTGTTTTAAATTCTGTTGGGAGTTTGCTTGAGGACAAGCAATGGTCTTAGTGTGGGGGAGTTTGACGACACAAATTTATATCGTATTTTTAGGCTCACTGTGTGCATTTTTAGTCCGTGTTTTTATCAAGTCTTGCTATACTTACTTCGTATTTACTTTGTTTTGTGTTTGCAGGAATAATAATCAAGATCCCGAAAGAAATGGAGAAAATAAGCGAAAGAAAGAGAAAAATCCAGCAGAGCAACAAATTCTATAGTCCCAGTTGATATGGCGTTCGCCGTCCTTTGATGGCGTTCGCCATTGCTTCCTGATGGCGCCCTTTTTTAAATTCAAAGCATGGCATTCGCCATGTTCCCATGGCGTTCGTCGTATAGTCGCGGGAGTAGTTTTCTCTGCAGAATCAGTTTCTGGCAGTTTTGAGGAGTTTTCTAACTCCCTTTCCCTCCAAATTCGAAAGAGCAGTTGAGTATCATATCCTCTATATGTAGGACCTCTTGGAGTAGTGAAAAAGGGTCAAAAAAGTGCGCGGAAGCTCTGCCGGAATTTCATTAGAACTTTAGGCACAAATTTACCGATAAAAGCAACAATTAGTCGCATTGAGGAATTGTTACAAATTCTGTACTGACCACTTTGCTGTACTTTTTGGATCGAGATTTATACAAGTGTTATTTCCATTCCGTCCTGATTTACTTTACCCCAAGAATTTTACAGGTTTATTTACTTTACCGTATTTTCAATATATTTGGTACTTTACAATTGTTTAACATGTTAGACTTAGAAAATGTAAGTTTAAAAATGGTAGACTTAGGATTAATTATGTTTGAGTAATTAATTAGAGACCGACATGTGAGGACCGTCGTATTCGGCAGGACTGCGTAGAAACAATAGGTGCAGAACTATGATTGTATGTCAATTTAGTTTTAATTTCCAAGTTTAATGTTTCTTATTTCAACATGAGAGTGTGAAGTAAGTTAAGGTTTAGGTCGAGACCGCGAGAGCGTGAGGAGTGAACCGGATAGTGGAAATTAGGCAACATATTTATATACAACGAGAGCGCTTTAGATGTTGTTTAGAATATTATCGGTTTCCAAAGCGTGTTTCTTAGTTACCGGGCGAGCGAGAGCAAAATCTTGGGATTAAGAAGCATGGATTTTGTCAAAACCACGAGAGCGTGAGACAGGGCCTTTAAGTCGGTTTATTCTACGGAATGACAGTATGGTCATAGTTAGTACCCTTATTCTATAAGTCCTGTAGGTGCGCGGAAATCATATTTCGGGCTCGTTTTAGTATTAAATTTCAGATTCTAAATTCTGTCCTTTATTTCCCGTTTGATTCTTGTTTCCCTTCAGCCTTAGCTTTGCACAACAACCTTGGATAACATTAGTTTGATTATCTGTCCCTGTGGGTTCGATAACCTTTTTAAGACTACACGATCAACTGTATGCTTGCAGATTTATCCGTCAGTGTCAGACGATCATTATACCACCTTAATATTTTCAGAATAGTCTAACACACTTACTTCTTCGACTCTTCATTGACATTCATGGCAGTTTTAACCATCAATATTTTGGCAGGATTCGCCATATGCATTTCTTGGACTTTGAGAGGGTCAGTGTCAAAATACATTAGCGGCTTGGACTTGTCTCCAAACTTCAACATTCTTTCTTTGAAAGCATGATGTACTAGATCCCTGAAAGAACACACTGAGAGGTTTTATGACAAAGAAAATTGTGATACTTACAAAAACCTTTTTTCTTTCTTTTTTCTAATGATGGTGTATTTAGGCTTTCTAGAACTATGATTTGACCATTGGAAACCACAAGAAAAAAATTTCATCACATTCAGTTACGTTAAACATACATGTTTTTGTAATGAATTTTTCATTTTTACTAGGTTCAACAGGATTTTTTTTCCATTAGAGGATCTTAGGACCTTACTAGCATATGGAGGTCTTGGTTGTAGGTCTTCCAGGTTAACATCATTTTCTTCAACATATTCATAAACTATGTCAGATTTTTGATCGTTTTCATTTATTTCTACATAAACTACATTTTTTCCTTTTAGGGGTGTCGATTTGATCTAGCCTTTTCACCCTTTAAGCGTTCGACTTGTCAAAATCTGTGTGCTAACTGGGCCATATTCCTTAGATACTTAGTATTTAGCTTCTTCCTAATTTAATATTATAAACCACCTGCAGCAATCTCGACTAACTCATGTTCAAGTACTTGAGTACACCATGTTGCCTTCATTAACCTAAACTTATTGAGATATTCATCTATTGACTCAGAGAATTTTCTTTTCACACTGGTTGATTCTTTCAGGTTGATCTTCAACTAATCCATATAAAACTACTCATGGAACACCCTTTCTAGTTGATTCCAGCTACATATAGAATTTGGAGGTAAGGTGGTGAACCATATGAAGGTATTCTTAGTCAACGAATTAGGAAAGTATTTCATCTTCAAGTTTTCATTGTTGGCCAAATCTCTCGCGCATGCTTAATATCGAACAATGTGCTCGACAATAGACTCATTAGTTTCTCCTGCAAACTTAGTGAACTTAGGGATTTTCCAACCCTTGGGGATTTCGGTCTGCAGCACATACTCATAAAAGGTAGAGATAAAGTTTGGTTTGTGAAGACCAATATTAAGGCCATTTTAGGCTAAGATTTGTTTGACCACATTGGCTATGTTATTTTTCCCCCCAAAATTGTTTTATCGGACTCTCTTAACCACTTAGTCTGCATCCTTATTTCTATTAAATAAAACTAACTATGAGCCATTTTGACCTAAGTCCCCTTCGACTACCCCTTTTATAGGTTGTTCAACTAGTCGGGGCATAACCTGTTGTTGCCCTTGGTTATTAAGAAAACCTTCATTATTTATAAATCTTGGATTTGGAATTTTCCCAACTGCTTAGACTTGAGGGATTTGCTAAATAGGAACTTGAGGAGCACCAAAGAAATTAGCAATTTGACCCATTTCATGCACCAATTATTGGCAAGTAAGGTTTATGTTTTGGATCAAAGGATTAAACACAATACCAATTTGCTAGGTCAACATATTAACCATATCATGGTTGTTTTCATCCATTTGTTGCCTCACAGACAAGAGGGAACTAGTGGTTAAATGTGGCATAACTTGAGGGATATATCCTAACCATTCTTGTTATTGTGCCATTCGACTAGGACTGCTTATAGCCGATTGTGATGCTAAGTATGGACTACGAGGAGATGCAATAGTCATTGTATTATCCGTATAGGTAGATGCACTAGTTTATAAGTCTGCCATCATTGGAGTTGGCATACCATAAGGGTATTCCCTACTACCAGGGGATAGTGTAAAACTTGCAAGAAAAGAAGGCCTAGGTTCTCCTATAACAGTTTGTGTGACCCTAGGAGTAGTTGGAATACCCGTTACTTATGGTGGAGTAACCACCACCTCTGGTAATGTCTTCGAAACTGACATTTGGCTTATAACAAAAGCGGTTACTCCAATGGAGGTTGAAGTTCTTGTACCGCCAAATATCATTCTGATTGGTTGGTCTTTTGTATCAGGCGCATCATTCTGGGAAAGGAAGAATGTTTTGGTCGTGCCATTTCAACAAGAGTTTTACCACTCCTCATGCGCATAAACACTGTGACATTAAAAACATTTCATGTATGAAGATCAAAACTAATAATAAGAAGACAAAACAATCTTCTACAAAAGTTTGAATTTCTTGCACAAAAGAGTCTCATTGGGTGTGCCAATTTGTTTATTGTTGTTTTTGGTAAATCAAATCACAAGTTTTCATTCACTTAAAGGATTAAACTCGAAAAAACCTTATGGAAAATTTGTGCAAAAGATTTGAGGAAGTATGTTCGTGCTTGGGTATTAATGTTTGAATGTTGGAAAATTAGATAGAAATAGTAGTTAGAACAAAGTATAATTGTGTGAAGAAATAAAGTAAACAAATAACACAATAAAAGTAATTAAATAAAAATGTTATGATTAAATAATTAAAAAGGGTATGCAGATTCATAGAAAGGAGAAACAAGTGTGGGAAACTAGAGAAATGGAAAAGGGATAATTGTCGAAGAAACCTAGCTTTTTTTTAGGTAAATTAGTCGATAATATAAGATCTAGATTAGAAATAGGAAAAATATCTAAAGGTAGCAAGCTAACCGACTCATCAACAATAACGAAAGGTCAAAGTACTCAAGCACTCTAGGAAGGGGAATCGTGCCCTAATATGTGCCCTTAAATCCACCTGCTAGAGGAAAAAGTGAAACATTTCAATGATGGAAAACATTTAATGCGCTTGTCTCCCACTACCTTTCAACTGGTTCCAAACATTTCCATGTTTATTCAAATCGAACAACATCCTCTAAGGCCGACCACAACCGATAAAGACTTCTACGACTCATTAACGTCTGATAAGCCTTGGGGGAACTGTTATGGGTCGGCCAAATTACCAAAGAACAAAGACCTAAATCGATATCAATCTACTCTAAATGATCGAAGGTATAAATGTCCTCACACGAGTTATTCAAGGTATATTTTTTGAATTACTCCTATACACTATGAAGCACAAATTCTGACACATACACTAGGACACGACATTAATACAGACACTCTCACACCTATAATATAAAAAATATAGGACACCGACACCGCTACATATATGATAGTATTTGAGTTTCATTTATCCATTATTTAAAGAGTTGAAAACATTATATTCAAAATTAATGTTTTTAATGATAACATTTGTTCAATACATATTAAACTTTTTTATATGTGTGTGAGATCTGTTCAAGAAATGTATTAGGTGTATTGAAGCAAAGAGAAGAAATATATATTTTTGATGAAACACTTATTTGAATTGTCGGACACATATTGTAAGAGTGCCATTTGAGTATCAAATATTGATTATTAAAGTGTTGAATCATAGAAAAATAACATTTGGGCAAGGGGCATATGTTTGACTCTTTTGACATTTCTTTAACTTTTCAGTTACATGACGTACGAGTGACATACAAGTGTTGATAATCGATGCGTGTCAGACACTGCGACACACCTACTCTTAAATAGTGTGTGTGCTTGAATTACTAGTTCCTAATATATATATATATATATATATATATATATATATATATATATATATATATATATATATATATATATATATATATATATATATAAAAGCTTTTACACAGAAAATAGTAAGCTGGATCGTGGTTAAAATAATATACATAATATTTTTAGCTATATTGTTAGCTAGGTAGGTTTTAAAAAACAATCAATTGAAGTCCCTACAATCAAAGCCCTCCATATCCATTTATCAAAAAGAGTCGAACTAAAAAGAATAAAACCCCGGCTCCTCCCTAAATCACACTCTTCTACACTCTTATACACTATTAAGCACAAATTCTAACACATACACTAGGATACGACATTAGTACAGACACTCTCACACCTATAATATAAAAAATATAGGACACCGACACCGTTACATATATGATAATATTTGAGTTTCATTTATCCATTATTTAAAGAGTTGAAAACATTCTATTCAACATTAATGTTTTTAATGATAACATTTGTTCAATACATATTTAACTTTTTTATATGTGTGTGAGATTTGTTCAAGAAATGGATTAGGGGTATTGAAGCAAAGAGAAGAAATATATATTTTTTATGAAACACTTGTCTAAATTGTCGGACACATATTATACAAGTGTCATACGAGTATCAAATATTGATTCTTAAAGTGTCGAATCATAAAAAAATACCATTTGTGGAGGGGGCATATGTTTGACTTTTCTGACACTTCTTTAACTTTTCACATACATGACGTACGAGTGTCATATAAGTGTCGATCACAAATGCGTGTCAAACACTGTGACACACTACTCTTAATAGTGTGTTCTTGAATTACTAATAACTAATTCTTAATGTTTTATGTATATATATATATATATATATATATATATATATATATATATATATATATATATATATATAAAATCTTGTACACCAAAAAGAGTAAGCTGGACCGTGATTGGAAATAAAATGCATAATATTTTTAGCTATACTGTTAGTTAGGTAAGTTTTAAAAAACAGTATGTGATAAAATGACCGCAATAAAACGGTGAATACTGATAACATTATTTATCATATTTCTAATGAAGACCATATCTATTTATCTATTTATATATATATTAAATTCAATGCATCACATAATTTTGCAACACCTAACACTAACTTCTTTAGAAATGATCCACATCATCCTAATTGCTTATGTGTACATCTTCTATTAAGCTACCAATCAAAACACTTTTATCTGCCAACACATTATTTGGCTCTTTCCCTACCAAAACTCTCTTTCCACCTTCCCTAATTCTCTAATATCTAATATCTTTCCAATATCTCACCCTTTTCACCTTCCCTAATTCTCTAATATCTACTCATCTTTCCAATATCTCACAAAGTTTTGAGTTTTCTCATCCTACAATTTTCCACAATCATTATGCGTACACGAATTTCCCCTGCCTACAATTTTCGACAAATCAAATTAGGTGTGCAGCTGTTCTTGCAGAATTCAATTTTGAATATCTCTCATTCTGGTTTGATTTCTCTTTCCCTAAATCTCCAATAGTTAGTTATAATTTCCGACAAATCAGCGATGCATGAGTCTTAGATGAGTTTTTTGATGTAATATTATAAAATTTAGAATTTATATTATTAAATAATATTATTAATATTTTATTTATAATTTAACAATACATTATAGGATAATGTTAAGTAATGAATTATAAATTATAGTTGAAAAAATATGGTTTAGTTTTGTAATAAGTATTTGCAATTGTTAGTCAAAATACTATATTAGAAATAATTTAAAAATAATTTAAAATATCTACTCATCTTTCCAATATCTCACAAAGCTTTGAGTTTCCCCTTCCTACAATTTTCCACAATCATTATGCGTACACGAATTTCCCCAGCCTACAATTTCCAACAAATCAAATTAGGTGTGCAGTTGTTCTTGCAGAATTCAATTTTGAATATCTCCGATTCTGGTTTGATTTTTCTTTCCCTAAATCTCCAATAGTTGGTTATAATTTCCGACAAATCAGCGATGCATGAGGCTTACATGAGTTTTTTATATAATATTATAAAATTTAGAATTTATATTATTAAATAATATTATTAATATTTTATTTATAATTTAACAATACATTATAGGATAATGTTAAGTAATGAATTATAAATTATAGTTGAAAAAATATGGTTTAGTTTTGTAATAAGTATTTGCAATTGTTAGTCAAAATAATATATTAGAAATAATTTAAAATATTTTTTATACTATTTAAAAATTTTAAATTAAATTTGAAATAATTAATTGATATTTTTTTTAGCATTTTAATGAGATTTATTATTTGAATTTAAAATTTATAACATATAACCACATTTATAATTAACAATTATATTTTAAAAAGAATATTCAAATATTTGTTCTCTTATTTAAAATTATATATATATATATATATATATATATATATATATATATATATATATATATATATATATATATAATTATTCTATTATCATTAAATTTGAATCATGAAAAATTAATTGTATTAGATAAAAAAATAAAAATTGTATGCTCTATAAAAAAATTAATGTTTATTTGTTACTAATAATAAAAGAGAGTCAATTATTTTTAAGACAAAACGTTATATGTTTATTTGTTATTAATAATAAAAGAGGGTCAATTATTTTTAAGACAAAACGTTATATGTTTATTTGTTACTAATAATAAAAGAGGGTCAATTATTTTTAAGACAAAACGTTATAGTAAAAAGTTATTAAAAACCTTAATGTCATAAAAATTAATGGCATCGTTAAAAAAAATCAAACGTTGATAAAATGTTTATAATAAATTATATTTAAAGTTGTTCCCAAATGAATGTAATAATGACTATAATAAATATTTAAAATTTGTATTATTAACACTATAATAAATATTTAAATTTGTTTAATTCAATTTTATTATAATTAAGTATAATTGGATTCTAATTAAATTATAATATAAAAATAATATTCATTTATTATTATGACTATTAACAATTAATTGAATTCTAATTGCATTATAATTTATAATTAATAATATATATACATGGTTTAATTATATATTATTATTATTATAATAAATATTCAAATCAATTTTTTATAAATATAACATAGGAAACAATCAATATAAAAGAGATGGTTTTGTGCATCATTTTATTCATCGTTATCATTAGTTATATTTATTATTTTTAATAAAAAAAATAATAATCTTTTTGGTTCAAAAGAAATAATCAAAATAATATTCTTTATATTGTTGTTAAATTAAATATAATAAATATAAATATTAAATTACTAATTAAATTGTATACAATGAAAAAATTTATTTGTGATACTAATAAAAGAAATCAAATCTTAATAAAATATTTATAATTAACTATAATTAAAGCTGTTCACAATTAAATTCGATAATGAAAATAATAAAAATTTAAAATTTATATTATTTCTGAAAATTAAAAAATACCATATAATATGCCATATAATATGCTATTGTAAAAAAAAGTCATATAATATTTTATTCCAAATATTAAAAACACAAAATAAAATTTATAAAAAAATTAATTTTATTTTCTAAAAAATGCCATGATTAAAAAAACATATGTTGTTATAATATTTCTAATAAAGTATATTTTAAGATGTTCCTGATTAAATCCTATAATGATTATAATAAATATTTAAAATTTATATTATTAACATTATTACTGAAAATTGAATTAAACTAATTGAATTCAATTATATTAATTTTTAATTTTATTACTGAACAATATAATTACATCAAATTTATAACTATTTATTTTTTAATGAAAGTTAAAAAATTTTCAATTTCATCTTTGCATAAAATTGAAACATTTATATCATTTAAAAAATATAATAGACTATTTTTTAGATTAGGAAAGAAAACCGAGAAATGAATGGAGATGACTTACACATTGTTTTAAATATAATAATAATAATATTCAATACTACTTTAAGTTTCATAATAACTCATAATACATACAATTTATAACTAATAGATATGATTGTTTACTTACATACTAAATAATTGAATAATTCAATTTTATTATAGTTACGAATTAATTGGCATTTAATTGTATTATAATTTAAAATTAATATTCATTTATTGTTATGAAACTTATTATTATTATTATTATAAATCTTCATATTAATATTTTTTAAATAATCAATATACATAATTTACTTATATATTATTATTATTATTATTATTATTATTATTATTATTATAATAAATATTTAAAATAATAAATATAGATATTAAATGAATAATTAAATTGTATTCAATCAAAAATATATATTTTTTATTATTAGGAGAATTATTTTTACAACATTAAAAACCTCAGGCATAAAAAATATGTATAATGTATTATATATTAATCATTATGTAAAATATTAATAAGATTAAATATTTTTCATTTATATAGATATAAATAAAAATAAATATTACTATAGAAAATATTCATAATCAATTTTTTTAAAGTTCATCTATCACCATTTAATATATATTATAGTTATATGAATATTGCAATCCAGTAATTAAAATATTCAAATAAAATTAATTTGAAACATAAAAAATTAATTTATTCTCCATAAAAAATAATTTGTTTGTAAGACTATAAATTATATTTAAAGTTGTTTAAAATTAAATTCAATTATGAAAATAATAAATACTTAAATTTTGATTAATACTAAAAATTAAGAAATGCATATCAATAATAAATATGCTATTTTATTTTACTTGAACATTAAAAAATTATATATATATATATATATATATATATATATATATATATATATATATATATATATATATATATATATATATACACACCATATATAATAAAATTTTACAAAAATAAAATATTTTTTTATAAATACCTTAAAAAATACGTATATAATTATTATTATGAATATTTATACCATTTTTTAAAAATATAACACATAAAATAATGACAATAAAAAAATTAAACTATTTTTTAAATCATGAAATATAACTGATGAATTTATGGACGTGAGTTTTTTTTACGTGACAATTTCAATTTTGTTATAATTAAGAATTAATTGAATTTAAATTTTATATTAAGTGTTTAACCGTTGCATATAATATTCATTTATTATTATCACAATTGCATTCATTTAGCCATTTAAAAATCATAAACATAAAAAATACATACGTTACAGTCATAGGAAAAGTTGTAGGAACACATTATCGTATATAAACAACAATCTATTGACTTTTTTAATATCACACGATAACAACGTTTCATATTAACTATATTTCAATATTACTAGACAATCAGCAATGGAAAATTTAATCTTAGATATTAACACTGATCGTGATGATTGGTTACTTCGAGTCAGAGTTATTCGATTGTGGGACGTTTATAATCTGCGAAATGATGAAGAACAAACATTCGTAGAAATGATTTTGTTAGATGAGAATGTATTAATTTTTTATCCAAAATACTTCAAACAATGACTTACACCAGAGACATCGAAGATGGTGGTGGTCACACTTGCCATGAAAGGTCCAGCTCTAACTTGGTGGCTTCGTTGGTATGCACACCATTCATGGGTGACATGGGATGCGTTTACTGCAGTTTTTCTTTTGGAATTTAAACCTGAATGGAGGGTCATTTTACCCTTACCAGATGATGAAGAATACCGAGAGTTCAAACCACAACAGTTGCAACAAGGTGATTGTGTTAATAAACAATCATCAATAATGGGAAAAGGAATTTGTGGTTTCAACCAACATTCTTGTTCACCTGTTATGGCAGATCTGAGTTTTGCAGTACCAGATGACGATGAGGAGGTATCATTCTTCCAATCTTCATTGACGAATCCAGATGAAGTTATCATCCCCACGAATCAGATAGAAGTTTCTTCCTAATTCGTCCTCAATGATGAACGTCTTGTCGAGGAAAAAGATTATGTTGGTTTGAGTTCTCCAACTTCTACTCAAACCTTTGTCCTAATCTTAACCCCATCCAACATCGATTTAGAGCTCCTAGTCGATAAAGTTGTTGTTGTGAAACCGGAGTTCAAAGTTAAAGTTATTTCCGATTTATCCTCTTATGTTAGAGAGCAATTGAACGACATTGTTTCTAGAGTTTCCATGAATCTCGACCCGGTAAGGTGGCTAGCGGATGGTTCCAACAGTGGATATTTTGCACGGTGACGATGATTATAAAATTCCACCAAAACCTCCTGATGCTATTTCAAAGATAAATAGAACGTGCACACCTGAAATGTTTACGAAAGTGTGCGGATTCACCGTTTTCCCACCACCACCAACACTGATTTCGACAAGGTATTCTTCTCTTAGCCTATTTGCAAATCTCGTTTCCACTGTGTCTTATTTGGCACATATCATGTGGTTTGAGTTCAAAATTCTTAATCCAAACTTTGCAAAATTTTCACTGACCCCCACTCTGGTTTTTGACCCTGGACCGCATTGTTTGAGACAAGTTCATGTTGCTGATAGAGTGACACTGATAGAAGATGCTATGCACATTGAGAATTCAATCTCTAGGGTTCTTGAGGATTTTCATTTGGCCATTTTTGTTGATTTTAACTCCTGTTTCTCCAAAGTTATGCTTGACAACAGTGTTAGGCGATTATCAAGGTCACCCCTATGGAGAAAGAGAACACAACCACGGTATACAATAAACAATATTTTTCTTAGTTCTGGTTATCTTATATCTGCTCACAAATTTGATGAACCAGCCTATTCATTGCAAGTATGTGAGTCAACAACCTATAATACACATCATGACTCTCCTACTTTCATTATCCATGACATAATATCTCATTATACTTGTGTTATTGTTCATTGTGTTTACATGGAGATAAACTTTCTTCTATTACTGAGATATAAGTCACATGTTGTAATGTTGTGCTCAAAATGCTCACTTTTGACTCTAGCACCCTTAACACGAATTTGTGTACCAAGATGGCTCATGGATTATTCATTGAGGGGTACTTTGAATCTTAGCAGCATGATTCCCATCATTAGGTGGACATTGTTCTCAACAATAGTAATAAGTGATAAGTTGATATCTTATGCAGTGTATGATGTTATACTGTTGTTTAATTTCCCCATATTCACTGATGGAAAAGTTGAGATCCATGAAGGTCACATGATACATCTATTTAAGGTGGTCATACAATTTCCACCGATCCTTGATGGAAATAATCCTGTTTTGATATGGATTGAATATTATATTACCTATTCTTCTTGGTGTCCATCAATATGGAAGCTGTATGTGATGGTTCCTAGTTCATCACTTAGGGGCGTTTGGATTCCAAATTCAACCTGGAGGTGGATATCTGCGAGTGGCCGGCCAGGAAGACGGTTGTTGAATGGTTTTTGTTCTTCCTATAAGAACTGGAAGAACATGTTCTTTAAAGTTCGTTCTGCTTCGTTTTTGTTGGACGAAGGGGGAAATTCTCGATTTCTCCTTTGTTGGACAACTGATCCTGTTCCCTTTAATACCTTTGAGATTGACCGATTGGACAAGGTTGAGCGGGAAGAAATTCAACTGTTGATCGGTTTACCTGTGTTTCATTGTGCTAAATTGATAGCACTCAATAAAAATCGTGACGCTTTAATGGCTCATTTTTCAGAGATGACGAGATTCAAGTTCAAGAAAGAGGACTTGGAGAAATTCATTAACTTTAAACCTTCTCCAGATCTGATTACTCATACATCAACTCCCAACTGTACCGTGACCTCACCTTCGGGTAGCCAGCTTAAGGAAAAGAAGCGAAAAAGACTATTTGAGGTCCCAGCCCAGCCCGTGCCTCATAAGCAAACCCCTGTCATTGAGTCACCTGTCCTCCTTGCCAGTGCAGGGAATGTGCCTTCGGTTGGTGCGGCATCGGCCCTTCCATTACAGAACCTTGAGGCCATGTGGGATGATGCCATGGGTCTTCATCAGAGATTGACATACCATGTTTTTCTAAACTGAGGAAGAAGGATATGGTTAAAGCGGCTAAGGTATACCAGTTACGCGCTTTAACTCTTATGAAAGAGATGGAACAAGTTTTGATCTTGTAGGGCTTGGAGAAGCTGACTAAAGAGAACGAAGAGGATAAAAGGATTAAAGAGATTGAAGATTTGAAACGAAAACTGGAGGTTGCTCACAAAGCTTAAGACAAGCTGAAAAAAGAATTGGTTGATTTGAACACAAAGCAAGAGAAATGGAAGAAGGAGAAAATTGACTTAGAATCTGCTATGAAGGAAGAGCGTGATCTCCTGAAATCCACTCGGGTAAATCTGCGTGATGAGAAAAATAAGGTCCAGCAGGCCATGTCTCAGGCAGCCCATCAGTATTTGGAAGGTTTCAATTGTGCTAAGTCTCAAGCCGCCTATTTGTGCTCTGTTGATGAAGGAAAATTAGATGGCATGCGTCTTTGGGGTCAGGTAAGGGATGGTGAAATCGTAGTTGAATCTCAAGAGTTTATATTTTTACAACCTTGAGGACAAGGTTGTTTTTGAAGGGGTGGGTAATGATAGGATCGTGAAATTATAATTTATATTATTAGTTATTAGTATTGTTATTGGGCTATTGTGCATTTGAGCTTTTAATTAATTACCCATTAAGAACACTATATATGTAGTGTCTTTGACACATTTTAGGGCATCAATCAAATGAAAAATGTTATTTTTTATTTTACTTTTCTTTAGATAGTTTTTACTCTTCTCTCTTTTAGTATTGAAACCTAGTCTCATATCTTTGATAGGAAAACTTCCTATCATCTCTCTCCAACATTGGCTCATTGACCTCAACATCAAGTATATGAGATTGTGAACCTTCTTCATTTTCTTCTTCAATATATTGTGATGATGATGATGATGAAACTTCAGTGTTATTTGAAGGTTTGTGATCATCAGTATCACTAGAAGATGATGAGAAAGATTTGGTTAAACCAACAAAAACTAGGAGACCATTACAAAGGAGGAACATGCTATTCTTGTCTATGTTGTGAGTAAAGAGTTGAAAAGGTAAAGTTGAGAAATAGAATTTGAAGTAATGAAGGAAAACATACAAGGAAGAAGGTGAAAAGATGAAGGAAAACACTGTTATTGAAATGAATGAATAATTGTGTAAATTTAATTAGATTGGAATTAGCTTTCATTCCATGAATCAGGATTGATATATTTTGGTCTTTGAGTTCACAACTAGTTTCCATAGTGTTGAAGAAATGAGAGAGGTTGGTAAGTAGAGATGGTTTGGTGAATTAAAGGCATGAAGGACTCATTATATATAGTGGTGGAGTGGTGGATGGTGTGTGGAGAGGGTGTCTCTATTATTACTTTTGTTGGTTTCTGAAAAGAATTTAAAGACTGTGCATACACAATATAGAGGCCCATAAGATCATAGTATCTCATAAAATAGATGTTTAGGATCAAATTATTATAGATTCATTCTACTATGCAAAACTAAAATTATGTTTTATCATGAACATATTTATTATGTTACGTCACCTGATTCACTTGTGTATTATAGAATTAATTCAAACTATATAATTTTATTGTTAATAGGTGCATAAAAATATATATGACTTATACCTTAAAATTAATAGTCCATATACTGTTCACATAAATGTGAATAGTTGCAAAATTATCATCTGGCAGATGGCATGTTAGGCAGTATGACAAAGATTACATCTATTCATCAAGATATTTTGTCACGTACATGATAGGTACTTGAAGGGTACGTAATAGTAATAGTAGTAGTAGTGAGTTGTCATGTATTATTTATCCTAGAAATTTACAACTTTTATCTTCTTCGAATTAAACAAAGAGCAAATTGAGGTTTGATTGTCAAGTAGCATTCACGCTATTCAAATTGAGGGGTGATGCGGCAAAACAAACAATATTCAGAATTAATAACAGCGGCCAGCCTTAGTGATCTTGGTTGATAATAATAGTGGATGTATAATAAGGGTGGCTACCTTTTTCAATAATTTTGAAGTAAAATATTTGATGTTCTAAATTAGTGAATCCATCGAAATCTTAAACAAGTTTTGATATAATTGTTAGAATTGTAATTTCTTGTATTGAAGTTTGCTGTTTGTGAGAGTTTAGGAAATGTCGAAAATTGTGTGAGTGTCGAAATGTCAAAGTAATGTATCTCAATAGAATTTTCGACTTAGGTCTAATTTTGTAGTATTAGCAGAATTAGCTATTTTGGGCTTTGTTTGAGGAGCAAACGAACCCAAAATCTATAAACAAGGAGGTACCATATTATTGATTGTAACTTGTAACACAACAGAAGTGCAGTTGCACAATTGAATAAAAATTTTCCAGTTTGAGAAGCAGAGAGAAACTCTACAGAAACAAGTTCTTCTTCTTCCTTATTACGTTAAACCCTAAACTTCTTTCTCCCCAATTCAGTTTTCTTTTCTTCGTTCATCATCATTGTGCAGCAAAATCTTGCAACTAAGGTTGGTTGATTCATTCGAGTGAAAAGTGAAGAATAACAGTGATAATCAATCAGAAAGATTGATTCTAATTCATCAAGATTTGGTTCGGAATTCATAAAGTTTGGTGAAATTCTTGAACAAAAATCAAGTGTATTCCTAATATTTGGTATCTAGAGCACTGGTTGAGCGATTCATGGGAAGAAAAACACGATGGTGATGAATCATTTGAACAAGCATTTTTCGGCGAATCTCCTAATTTTGAAGGGTTAGAATTATGAGAATTGGTGTAAATAGATGAAGGTTGTTTTCTGTTGTCAAGATCTTTGGGATCTTGTGAAGGAAGGAGTAACATCATTTGCAGAAAATGCGATAGATAAAGAAAAAACTCCACACAAAGAATTGAAGAAAAAAGATTATAAAGTTCTCTTTATAATCCATCAATGTGTTGATCTAGATAATTTCGAAAAGGTCAGTGATGTAGAATCATCAAAATAAGCATGGAAAATTCTGGAGAAATCATTTGGAGGCACTGAATTAGGTGAAAGATGTGAAGTTACAAACTCACAAGAGAACGTATGAATTAGTTCATATGGAAGAGAATGAAAGCATACCAAGCTTTTTCACTAGGGTTGCAAAACTAGTGAATCAAATCAAGTTATGCGGAGAAGTGTTGACATTAAGATCAGTTGTTGTAAAAATCTTGAGGTCATTGGCTCCAAAGTTTGACCACGTGGTAGTTGCCATAGAAGAGTCAAAAGACTTATCAACATTGACAAAGGAAAAGCTTCAAGGGACACTTGAATCTCATGAACAAAGAATGGTTGAAAGAGGTGCAAGCAAGTCAAAAAGTGATATGGCTTTGCAGGCACAATCAGCAAGAGAAAAGAAAGGCAAAAGAAAATGGTTCGACAAAAAAGGTGGAGGAGGTTACAACAATTCGATTGGTCGAAGTCAACAAGAATGAGGCTGATCGAATCAGAGAAAGTCCTTATACTAAAGCAACCAAAGATGTGGTGTTGCAGCTAGAGGAAGAGGTGATGGTCAAAAACCTAACAAAAGTCACATTTAATATTTCAATTTTCAGAAGCATGGTCACTATTCTAGTGATTGTCCTGAAAAACAAAAGAATCAAGATAATGATGCACAGTTTGCAAAGCATGAAGAAGAAGAGATGTTGCTGATGGTCACAACAAGAGATGAAGAAAAATTTCAGGACCAATGGTACTTGGACTCAAGATGCTCATCGCACATGAATGGTAGGAAATATTGGTTTGTCAATATAAAACTCTCAATGAAGAACATTGTGAAATTTGCAAATGACAATACTTTAGCAGTAGAAGATATTGGTGATGTTCTGATTATAAGGAAAAATGGCAAGAGATCAGTAATTTCCAATGTACTATACATACCATGCAGAGTAATTTGCTCAACATATGGAAGTTGGTCGAAAAGAACTACAAAGTGT